>CM035799.1:22482147-23837147 GCA_020466265.1 Siphamia tubifer | reverse complement strand
CTCCCTGCTGTGCCAACATTGCAAATGAGTATAGAAAGAAAAGAATGGAGTACAGAATAGAAATGATTATCATGTCGGAAAAACAAGAAAAACACAAAGCATGGAAAAGACTTTCACCTTTGACATAAGCAGCTTGTAAGAACCTTTATTCAAGACCCGTGGGGGTACCATCACGTCTTTTGGTGAAGTCAGTAATTGACTTCATGTGCACGGAGGCCATGGCTGTCACTTCCTTTGTATTTGCTGTGATGCTTGTAGGCAGTTTCCCTGCTAATTTGGATGACATTTTAGCTGAGGTCTGTGGGGTGATTTGGAAGGCTGAGGAACGGTTAATTGATTGCTTTAACAAAAACAGACTAGGCTGAATTGAAGTGGCCGGTGATGACGCTTGCTACAGTTTGATTGATATTCTGCAGTCAGAGGTTATATGTCTCCAACAGGACAGAGAAAAGCCAGAGCAAACAGAAAGAGCAGAGAGAGAGTGGGAACCAGAGAGAGTCATGAGGCTAAGAAGCAGCAAAAATAGCTGAGTTGAGGAGGTGATTTAAAAGTTTTGTTCATATTGGTGGAAATTAAAGGAGACATATCATCCAAAATCCACTTTTTTTAGATGTTTTGGTCTACTTTGAGTGTTTAGCAGTGCAGGAGTTTTATTTATTCTTTCCTGGTGCTGCGTATATATCTTGATATTAATTTTGGATCATATTTTTTAGTTTGTTTTTTTTGTTTGTAGATTTCTCTCTTTACCATTATGTTTTCTTGTATATTATGTCACCATATTTGCTGTGGGTCTGCTAAATAAGGTCTCCTGGGTAACCAAATTTATGAATCTGCCATTTTTTTTTCTCAACGATTTTGTAGTCCGAGTTCAGTAATGCTGAAGTCACAATGTTCGGTTGTTGGGTGTATTAACCACACAATTCCTTACATTGTCCTAGCATCCTAGCAAATGCTTCAGCAACGTCCACTAGTATCAAGAGGGATTTGCCCAAAGACTTCTTCTGATTGAAGGGTCAGTTCCTTCTCTGTAGTGAGTATGAGTGTCATTTTGTGGGTGTTAAATGGTTTTTGTAATGTATGGACACCAGTGGTGGGCCTAAAAAATATCTGAATCACAGATTTTTTATATTTTGTCCATGAATACTTATTAAATAATTTCAAATCGTCTGTCCGCTTCTTTTCATTTTTTTTCCCCTGGTACTGCTTCCACACATGTAATTTCATATTAAAGCATTTAACTAATCCCATTTAAGCTCCCACTTGTTGCCAGGCAGTGTGAAAGTCAAAGAAGTGTGACTGGAGGCCTTGAGAATCAGTTCTTCAAGCCCTCTAAGCAAAGAATTAGTGTTGATGATGCTGTTGCTTCAATCAGATTTTGAGTTAGCAACACCAAAGCCTTCTAGCAGGCTGTGGTGATGTCAACATATTTATGTCTTTTGATTGGATATTCACAGTTTACAACACAAAGCTAGGAAACTGCATCTGTAGCGATAGTATTTCTGGGGTTACTAGGGTTTAATATGGTTCATGGTTCCCAAGGATGGAGTGGCCGGAGACGTTGTTTTGTGTTTGTCATTATTTGACAAAGGAAGATTGTTGGGAAAAAAACACAGACACAGTCAATACGTAGTACGCAGACAGAAAGAGTAGACATGGCACATGCACAAAGCTAACCGAGGAGGGACGGGGAGCACTGGTGTTGTCGGCAGGTCGTGTCCCAATCAAAAGACCATGTGTTTGGGGAAGAGAAACAAAGAGGAGATGGTCAAAGAAATGGAAGGAAAAGGACACTTTTTCTGGCTTGTGCTTGTGGGTCCAAGATCAGCACTGATTTTCCTGTATTTTCCATGTGAACTGTAAATAAATTGTTCATCTTAGATCATCTTGGGAGCTTTCATTCCACAAACTTTGAGAATTCTTACAGTAGTGAGCTGCAGGAATGGAACTGTAGTTGGGTTGATGTATTAACTCTTTTGTCACCTCACAAAGGCTGAAGGAGCAGGATAAGTGGATTTAGTATTGGCTTATTGTCAAAGGCATTTTCAAGATGGACTTTTCAAGAAAACCATGGCATCGTTAAGAAAGGTTGAATAATTCTGAAGCAAGCAACCAGGATCTCGCCGTCACTTTCAGTTCACCAACTATGAACAGTCTGGATCTATCAGGAATTATTGAATCGTTTATGAGCAAAGAAAGGAGACTTTGTGTACGATTCAGAAGATTTGGTGAGTAAAATGTTGCTGTTTTCCTAAATAACATTGCAGGTTTATAAGGTTATTACCTCCGCTAAGGAACGGCAGAGGTTATGTTTTGTCTGTCAGTCTGTACCAACATAACTCCAAACATTAGGCAGATTTTGATGACATTTTAAGGCAATGTTGATACTGACCTGAGGAACAAATGATTACATTTCTGTGGTGCTTGATGGAGGAGGGTGGAGGAGCACACATGTGTGTTTCACTCAGTAAGTCGGGGCTGACCTCCAATTACAGAAGTGGATGTGAAATCTATTGGACATTTTTCTTTTCTGTACCAGGGGTGGGGGTTGCTGATCTGCCTTGGCACAGACACATCAGCACCCCCAGCACAAGTCTGTGCTTTCTGAGTGCTTTTCTACTTATTGATGTGTTGTGTGTGCCACGACTATAGCTGCAGTACAAGGAGACTTGTCGGTTTAAGGAATTTATTGTGGATACAGGAGGTGATGTAATGGCTCTTTATGCTACATTTCTGCATTTTTATAACCATGAAATAGTTATTGAGGGATGACGTGACTCAGACGGAGCACTACTGAAGGTCTTGGTGTTAAATGCATGACCCACTACTATAGCTGAACTACGCTCATATTGTAAGGTAGGTATCTTCATTTTCCTGCTCTGGGTCAGACTCTTGCTCCAACAGGTAAGACAAGACAAGATAAGATAAGATATACCTTTATTAGTCCCACTAGCGGAAATTCCAGGTTTACAGCAGCACAGAATAGAGCTGCACAGCAACAAAAATTATGATAAAATTATTAATTATATTCAATTTCTATGCACACTATATACACTATTTATAGTATATACACTATTGCACATGGGATTAATTAATTGCATTGTTTATTACTGTTAATTGTACATGATTGTAGTTTAATTGTTGCAGTTTCTGTTGTGGATCCTGACAGCTGCAGGAAGGAAGGACCTGCGATACCTTTCCTTCACACACTTGGGATGTCTTAGTCTGTCACTAAAGGAGCTCCTTAGGCTCCAAGGCTAGACAGATAAGTCTTCCATTGTTGATATCTTTAATAAACTTGGCAAAAACACTACCTGTAGTTAATTGTATCACTGCTATCCAGCTACAAAAATGGTCAATGGAGTAGAGTAGCTTTGTATTTCTACTTTAAACAAACAATAAGTGAATGATTTACATCTGGAAAAGAAGGATTTAAGAGCATATGTCCCCTCTAATGTACACTTGAAATATAGCTTTAATTGTAGTTCTTATATCACTCTAAGAAAAGACCAAAACATTTAAATACCTCCTAAATCAAACTTTAGGCGCTGTTTTGCTGTACTCTATTTTAATGTTAATTTTTAATCATGACTTTAATATACTTAGTGTCTTTGTTTTGGTCTGTGAGTGCATTTTAAATTCATGCCTTTTAAAATGTTTGTTTCCCTTTTTTATTTTAATGTAATTGAATATTGGCTTTTGTTTCTTCTGGGATTTCTATTGCCTTTTGAGTTGCCTTGTGTATGAATAGTGCTATACGAATAAACTAGCGTTGTCGTGTGTTTTTTATTGTAACTTCTTTAGGTGTGCGGAGAAACCTTTCTCAGATATAAAGATACTGAAGGGAAAGAATGAATCAATAAGAAGAATCAGAACACTTTATTTTCCCCACAGGGTGATTATTGGATGTTATAGTAGTTCCATTTGAGTATGATAAAAAGTAGCAGGAAAGAAATGATCAATTCATTCATTCATTATCTGAACCCGCTTTATCCTCACTAGGGTCGCAGGGGTCACTGGGGGCCTAATCCAGCTACAATGGGCGAAGGCGGGGTACACCCTGTATGAGACGCCAGTTCATCGCAGGGCTGACATACATAGACAAACAATCACTCTCACACCTATGGCCAATTTTAGATTAACCAATTAACCTATCAGTGCATGTCTTCGGATGATGGGAGGAAACCGGAGTGCCTGGCGAAAACCCACACGGACACGGGGAGGACATGCAAACTCCACACAGAAAGGTCTGGTGTGGGATTTGAACCAGGGTCCTTCTTGCTGTGAGGCACGAGTGCTAACCACTGCACCAATGTGCCACCCTAGAAATGATCAAAATAACAAAAAAGAAAACAGAGGAAGAGAGAGAGATCTGATTAGTAATACAAACAAATAGTAAATGAAAAAACACTAGCTATTCGATGATAAAACAATATGAATACTCACACATATAGATGAGTGATGAGTGTGTATATTATGGTTGTGACTTGTATCATGTACTAAGTTGTCACATACAACTCTGGAAAGAAAGAAGAGACCACTACAAAATTATCACTTTCTCTGATTTGATCATCTAGAAGTATGTGAGTAAAATTAACATTTTTGTTTTATTCTCTAAACCAGTGTTTCCCAACCCTGGTCCTCAAGGCACACTATCCTGCATGTTTTAGACATTTCCCTCTTTGAACACACCTGACGGTCATTATCAGTCTTCTGCAGAGCTGGATGATAGGCTGATCATTTGAATCAGGTTTGGTTAGAGAGAGAAACATCTAAAACATGCAGGATAGTGTGCCTCGAGGACCAGGGTTGGGAAACGCTGCTCTAAACTACCCGCAACATTTCTCCCAAATTCCAAATAAAAATCTTACTATTTCGAGCATGTATTTTCAGAACATGATAAATGGTCAAAACAAGTTCATATTAGTTTCTAAACAACACAATACTAATGTTGTAATTTTGGGAAAAGTTCATAAATCAGTATTTGGTGGAATAACCCTGATTTTCAGTGACCGCATGTCTTGGTTCTCCTCCATTGCTGTTGGATGACTTTATGCAGCTCAGAGATGTTCCACAGCATCTGTCTTTCTTCAGAAGTTTTCAAAGTGGGTTCTGGCCATGACAGGGTCTACATGTGATGGTCTGTCATCCACACATTTATGGCTGTAGCTGAGGCCAGGAGCATTGACCTGATAGATGAACCAGTCTTCAGAGTTTGGGAACATTGTCAGAACAAAAGTCCAGTAGTTTTCAATAGGCATTTTTATATTCCAATTACTTTTGTGGCACTAATAGCACAGGTTTTGCCTATTTCAAGAAGACAGTGATGGCCACAGTAGTGATATTTACAATTTTTCTGAAATAAGACATGGATTACATGTTTATTCAGTTGAATAAGGTGTGCTTGTGTTGGAATTCAACACAGAAATGTAATGGCAGTCATACAAGACATGCTGATTTCAGAGGAAAATGCAGTGTTTCCAATTTTTCCTAAGAAATATATCTGTAAAATAAATAAATGAACCAAAAAAAATCAACACCCAAAAAAAGGACAGTGACAATGAAAAAATAAAATGTAATTTGTGGTTCAATAATGTCACATGAGAGAAAGAATGAGTTGTTGGCCTGAGTGGATGTCTTTTCTTGTCATTCTGTTTATTTTTTTTTCTTCTGGATGGGTACTAGAAGTATCTGAGCAGATGTGCCCCTTAATTCCCAATATATATGTAAATGGGTTCAACCAACGATCCATAAGAATACTTTAAAACTATTTACAATAAAAATAAGAATTTGGAATAAATAATTATTTGGAAATTCTTTGCAAGACCCAATAATTACACACAGTGCACATATATTCTGTTTTATGCAGCCATCCTATTTTATGCCACTGAATTTATTCTAATTAGAATATTTCTGATTGAATAATTTTGTAGGTTAATACAATTTTTATTTATTTTTTTAACTGACCACAGACAAATTCATAATCAGTCACTATTCAGCTGTATCAAAAGTCAAAATATAGCACATGTGCTTTATTATTATCTGCTGATCTGGATGTGTTTGCATGACTGACAGCACAGACAGCAGTAGTTTTAATACGTATAACTTTGCAGTATGAAATGGCCAAGCAGTTTCAATAGAAGTAACCTGATATTTCCTTGTTAGCTCAATCTAAAATATTCTGCTTTAAAACAAATGTTGTACCATCATGAATTTGGAACCTTGATAATTTATGCAGTGACTGAGGAGGTGCTGACTGTGGCATGAATTCAGTGATACAGTGTGGGAGGCTGTATCACAAAAAAAAAAAAAAAAAAGTCTGTAAATGTTATCCTCAGCCAAATATGTCAGTTAAAGTTACATTCATAAGTTTGTTTCTTAGATCTAATTGAGACATTTACAGTGTGTTCCTGACATTGACATGAAAGCCAGAATGTTGTTTAGATTGTCTTGGAAGCAGCATCGTGTGGGCACAGCAAAAGTGCAAAATAGCATTTCAACGTTTTAGCTGTTTGTGAGAAGTGAAGTGTTATCTAATGAAATCTAATGAAAATGAGAAACACGATTCCCCCTGCAGAGTGTCTGCCAGAAGAATGTCAGAACAACTGAGCCCTTGCCCCCACTGTCGCTCCCGCTTCCGTCTTTCATAATGAATTTAACAGGCTTCCATAACGAGGCTATTATGGACTGCAGCCTCCCAGCTGAACAGAGAATTAGATAAGAGGGCACCTGGACACTTCAGCAGTCATCAAAATAGATGCCAATCACATTAGCTGAGGTCTGTGTTTTTCCTCTTGTTTTTCTCTCAAAAGGACTATACAATCCTCCGGGCTAAGGTTTCTTCAGCTTCTAATTTGCCATTTTTATTCAATTCAAACACCTTCAATTTTTTTTTTCTGACCCTATAACATCTTCTAATAGATTCCATAGATTTGTTCTCATGTGAAAAACCATTGGATCACAGATTATACTATGTGTAAAACAGATTATACTCAAAAGTGTCAAGTTCTGCACAGATTTTTAACCCTCAGACACTGTCAACGCTAATGGCTAAAAGCATCTGCTGATCTAAACTATGTAATATCAGAAGTAAATCCTACTAATACATGGAAATAATTGAGGTAAAATTCCAGTTTCTCAGCTTTTCAGCAGCACCACATATGACCTATTTAGACATTCAGAGATTGTAGTGAAAGTGAAAACACTGTCATCTTCTGTAACATTTATCCACCACTAAAAGTATGACACTCACAGACACTTGTTTTATTTTTATTTAACCAGGAAAAAATACTATAAAGACCCAAATAGCCACTAGTGATCAAATCTAAAATGTTTAATACCAATTGATCCACTACTCCTCTCAATATATGTAAATAATTGGTGTGAAATACAGCTTGTCATCTTTTCACGGTCATCACATATGACCCATTTGGATGTTCAGTGGCTCCATAGTTACCATGGAAATACAGTCATCTTCTACAGCATCGATTCACCAGTAAAACCCATGGAGTTGTATCAATGACAGTGGATGGAAATATGATTTACTTTTCAATTTTCTCTGTTTCTGATATAATAAAGATCTGATCTGAATGATCAGAAAATTAAATAGACAATTTTCAGATTATTTTGTCTATTTCGTAATCAATGGTGATAAATTTGTGCTGTCCAATTAATTATTAGTAATTACTAATAATTCATTGGATAGCACAAATCTTCACCAAGGGAGATTTTTCAAGATTTTATGATTTTCTAGAGTGTTCTGGCCAAGATAATAGCAGTAGAAGTAACACAAAATAGAAACTAACACTAAAAATATACATACAACACAATACAAGTCAGTTCCAAAACCAAACATAAATCCTAAACGAAGAACATACACATAAAACACTACTGTAAATACATTTAAAATCGTAATTTAAATGATAAGGTATAACAACAATGATCCTTAAAAGGATTACACAACCATTTACATCTGCATTCATCCTTTTTTCCATTGATTTAGAATGACTTTGGATGCATTTAAACAGACTAGTTTTATGTTCAGTTACTGATATATTTTGATGGAAAAAAGTAATGTGCTTCCTTTGTCTGATATAACACCCTCTGAGCTTTAATGAACATCTATGTGGTTAGATAATGAAACATAAGAAGAATTGAAAATACATATAATATAATAAATGCTAATAAATTGCTTTGGTAGTTCCATGGGTAAAATGACTATGAAAACAATTCTAGGTCATTTAAGGGTTAATGCAGAAGCTTGACTGGAGGAGCAGCACTTTGAACACTGAGATTAAATGAAAACATATTAGAAAAAGTCCTGATGTACCATATTAAATGACCTTCTGCTTTGCTTCTTTAGTAGAAAGTACAAATAATTAGGAGACGCAGAAGCAGGAGGAGGACGACACAAATGAGAATTTGACTTTCCAACCAAATGATTTTGAGGTTATCATCAGAGAGAGAGAGAGAGAGAGAGAGAGAGGAGGAGGAGGAGGGAGGGAGTAAAACAAGGGCACCAAACAATGGGAAAATTTGCCTGCAGGGCTGTACAGTATCCTACATTCTCAACAATGGCCCTCGATGAACCGTTTTGTTAAGGGAAGCAAAGGTGGGAGACAGAGGAAAAAAAATAAAAGATTACCAACAGAATATACCTCTTGACAGTTCTTGACACCATGTATTATTAAACACTGCTCCAATTCAGGCTGTAATTAAGAAAGGAAATGGTCCGCATGGCAGCGTGGCACTCTGAAATGTCATTTCTAAGCCTCACTGGAACACTATCTTATGGAGGTTCTGTTTTTTTTTTTTTTTTTTTTTTTTCCATCTCAGATATTTTACTCTGGATATGGGTTTAAATGGGCTTTATCTAAATGTCAGTGCTTTAGTGATTGTCGATTATGTTCTCTGTATTGATCTCAAATCTTACTTCTTCTTCTGGGACTTTCGTCGTTTGTTCTGTGAAGCCAGCGCCCACAGCTTTGTCTCAATCTCTGCAGCCTCTTCCTTCCTCCCTTTCTTTTCTTTTCTTTTCTTTTCTTTTCTCTTTTTTTTCCTGTCTTCAGGAGAACTTGATTTCTTTCCTTAATGCTTTATAACCCTGCCACTGTCTCCAGGCAACTCAAAAGCTGTTGAGCTCGTTAAGTCTCTATCCCCTCAAGAGGCTCAGTTCCTTTAAGATTTTATGCACTCTTCCCAAGCCTTGCATGTTTCTGTTGAAGATCAGATCATATTCGCACATCGAGCACTTTGAGAATAATTAGAGCGCTAATAGTGTTAGGCAGTCCAAGCTCTTATTAAACTGCTGTTAATGCAACTATTTGAAGCATCACTGTGATCTCAAAAAGATAAGAAGCCAGAGAGACATATATAAGCGTATGGGAATCTTATATGCACATTTATGTTGTTTTTTTTTGCAGCTTTAAACACTCAGAGGGGAAATGCAATTTCTGCTGCAGGAAATATACTTTAATGTGCAGTAATAATGCAGGATGTGGTTGAGAAGACTGTTTACTGCTTTAAAAAAAATAAAAATCATATTACTACTCATCTAATAGAGCACGATTATTCTGTCAGGTTTAATTGACAAAATTATGTCTACGATAGAATTACAGCAGTAAATGAACAATATAAAATATAATGTAGCGATTGTTGCTTTCTTATTTTGATGGACTGAATTTGTGCTCACATTGCAGCTTGTTTTTGCTTTGATAATAGCCAATAAACATGAATAGTTAATGTGAAAGGGTTGCATATGTGTGTATTTCTTTAGTTTTCCAAAGGTGGTGAAAGAACACCCAAAAAACAAACAAACACCAAAACAATATTTTTCAGTAAATTGTATATGTAGACATGCAATACACACACACACACACACACATCAAAACTGTGCATTAAACCCATCACTATCTGAACACGTAGACACCACACACTTTTACTTAGATTCTCATTTGCTTTAAAATGTTTTTATGTCTCTATTTTAATTGTCTTTTAATACATCTTTATCATTTTAATTTTCTTTTGTTCTGTTTCTGCTTTTGTGTAAAGCACCTTGAATAGTCATGTACATGAAATGTGCTATACAAATACATTTGCCTTGCCGAGGAGCAGTAGGTTGCCATTTCAGGCACCAGGGAGCAAATTTGGGATGAAGTGATTTGCTCAAGAGTCTATCAGCCAACAATTTCTCTTTACAGGTGCTCCCAATTTTGTAGGTGAGGTATATATGAAGTGTTTCTACTGTAATATATTAAAATATAGCCTGAACTGATCATTAAAGTGTTTACAGTAACTATTCCTGAAGTTATGCTAAACCATATATGAACCAGATATGAACTGAATCTATTTATAGACAATAGACTTATCTGACCCTTTCATCAAAGTATCAGAACGTGTGATGAGATGGAATGACAGCTGCTCAGAAACAACCTTTAGAGTCAAATAAAGTGACAAGATGATAAAAGCAGCAAGCACCGTTGTTGTTTTCACCAGTGGGCACAGCTCGAAATAAAAAGAATGGTGTTTGATGCTGAAATCGCAGTGTTTGTTCTGCACAAAAGAGTTTATCATGAAAGACATGAAGGTATAAATTTATTATGTGATGTTATTGTCTTTGCTAAATTGGCTGTTCAGACTAAACTGGGACAGGTTTGACCTTGTCTGGATGATTCTGTAAGATATATAATGCAGCTATTGACACAAACCATACAAAAAAAGATGAGTTTTACTGTGGCTGTTTATCTGTCTAAAAACAGAAACATTAATGGAGCTGTAGAGTAAAATACTGACCAAGGTCATAACATACGTGAAGATCTTGAGACACAGCGTCGTTATAAAGAGGTGTCAAAATAAATGACTAACAGTTTTTTGGATGAAAGAAACAAATTAATAGCACCGTAGTATAGCTGTATGCAGCTTTAAACAATGAATATTAGAAGTGGGCCATTCATTTTCTGTTGAGGCCTCATCTCTGTATCTCTATAAAAACAGTAAAGGAACAGATTCAGTGATAAAATAAAAAATGTGAAGCTCAGAATACAAATGTTTAATGAATATTCTCAAAATGTACAAAACCAATGCGGCTCTCCCACGACACACGGTTTAAACTGGACGACACTGTTATATATATGGATCTCACTACCCAGCTTATTCTCCATGCGAGACACTGTATGCAAACGATGGTGTATAGAGCGCGGCTAATACGAGCACAATGCAAGACATTTCCAGCACCGCCACAGCTCAGTACTCAAATCAACAAGTGCACCTGTCAAGAAAACACCAAAAAAACAAGACTGTGCTAACAAACACTTCCACAGTCAAGAGCCAGATTTGATTTTGAAAAAAGGAGAAATCGATAATTTTATTTGTTTTATTTGAACTTTTATAACATTTTATTTTAGTTTCAATTTGTAGAGGAAGTCATCACATACTTATCAGTGACATACTTGGTCAGGCTGTTTGTACTATTTTCAGTCTGTATTGACAGAGAAGAACTTCTTGTTTTGCACATATTGTTCGCACTTGAAAAAAGGAAAAATATATAATAATTTTTTTTTATTTTAACGTTTGTAACATTTTGTTTTAGTTTCAATTTGTAGAGGAAGACGTTCATTAAAAGTTGACACTTACAGAATGTTAAAATCCATGTGCAACTCAGTTAAATAAAAGTCTGTTGTCCATTCATATAATATAGTTTGTTCCACAGGTGAGGATGCAGAACAACTGAATGATGCTTCACTTTGTTTGGTTCTGATTTTGGACACAGTAAACCTGTCCCTGATGACCTATGACTTCAGGGCTCTGGATGCTTCATAGGGAACCAGCAGGTCTAGGATGCATTTGGGTCCAAGGCCGTTTAGTGTTTCATAGACCAGAAGTAAGATTTTGAATTCTATCTTTTGACCCACAGGAAGACAATGTAAGGATTTGAGGACCGGTGTGATGTGGTCCAGATTCCTGGTACTAGTCAGGACTCTGGCAGCAGCATTTTGGATCAACTGTAGCTGCCTGATTATTTTTTTGTCTAGACCAGTGAAGACACCATTACAATAATGTCATTTACTGAAAATTAATGCATGAATGAGTTTTTCTGTGTCTGATTTGGACAGAAAACCTTTGATTCTAGTGATGTTCTTCAGGTGATAATAGACAGACTGGGTAATAGCTTCAATTATTGCACCCAGATTTCTGACTTGGTTTATATGATTTAGTGACATGGAGCATAATGTTTCAGCTATGACACGTTATGTAACTAATCCAGTAAGTGTCCTCTCATATCTGTAATGTCTAAAAGATTGGACATCGCCATGTCATGTCTGTTTTTTCTCTTTGTCTTTCCTCTGTCTGTGTGTGACCTCTGTCCTGATTCCAATGCAAGCCACCTGAGTAACCACAGGTGTGGTTACTCAGGTGGCTCTATATAAGCCTGCTCTTTCTGTCTGCCTGTTGACACATCATTTTTGTCCCTACAAGACCTTCCAGCATTTTGCTCTGCCTGCTTTTGTGGTTTTTTGACTTGCTCCTTTTGTTTTGACCTGTTTCATCTTGCTCCCTACTTCAACCTGCTTCAGTCTGACTTCGTCTTCTGTCTTCGTCCTTCAGATCTGAGCCTGCCTTTTGGTTCCCCAGAACCTGACCTACCCTTTTGGGGTTTTTTTTGTTTGTTTGTTTGTTTTTCTTTTTTTTGTTTGCGTTTGTTCTCATTGTTTAACACCACAGAGAGGGTGTAAACATTGTTTGAGATCAATTAATTTTTTAGTCTTGCAGCCAAATATTTTAAAATTTAGTGCATGTGTGTGACCATCATCGGTCCTCCCTGAAAGCTGAGCAGACGTCCTTTATTAGAACTCTCTATTATAAGCCAGGGAGGCCAGTGCTACACCTCAGTGATGTGTGGTTGAAACAAAGACTGGACAGGACAGACAGAATGAACAGGGAAATAAATTAATAGGTGGTGCTATTGCAGTTAAAGACTGTAAGGTGGTGTGTTGTTCCCAACTACTATTTGTCCATCAACATAAATAAATAAATAAATAAATCGAGAAAAGAGAAGAAAACCAAAACGGCACAAAAGGAAAAAAGATTTGATAAATAAACAAATCAGTAGTGAGCACCATAGTTGTGGATGACTTGATAGTGTAAAATAGAATGCAATAGAATAGGCCAGAAGGGGACACTAGTGCAAGAAGAGAATGAGTTTAGGGTAGAGATTCTCAGCACATTCTGGCGGGTCCCATCATTCACTGAAATGGGACTCGGCAGTAGCTGGCGAGACCCGATCAAACATGAAAGTGTGAAGGACCCCAAAGCCCAGAACAGCAATCATGGCAAGGCCAGATCCCTGACTGGAGAAATTATCCCTGCACCGACCTACCCTTTTGGACCCCGACCCGTCTTTCTGCCTGTCTCTGCTGGGTTTCTGGTTACCGAACCTTGGACTGGACTGTTTTCCCCCTTTTTTGCTTATTCCCTTTGAACTGTGTTTAAGCTTTTGATATTAAACCTATTTTTGAACTTTACTCCTGACTGCTGTCTGCATTTGGGTCCAATACCTGATCATCACACGCCAAGATTAATCATGCTCATCAGGTTTGTGACAGAATATGTCAGGTAACATGTGACATCATTTTACACATGAATTGACCTTTCAAAAAGTCTAGATTCTAATTTGGGATGATGAAGAGTTCATGCAGCGATCTGATTCTCCATCAATAATAAAAAATGAATGCAACTATGGATGGAAAAAAAATATGGCGAACCTTATTGTGACACTACATAAGCATTATGTGGCAAAAAAGGTCAAAGTAAGGGTCTCTTGTAATCCAAACCAAATGTGGTGCAGTGAAATATTAGATGTGTGACTATTTCCTAGAAATCTTTTCATTCTCTGTTGAGTCGATAAATAAATAAAACACTAGAGGAAGGGAATAATCTGTGAGGAAAGCATTTCCAAAATAGCATATATAACATATACAGTAAAAGACATGCAGATGGAGTCTGTTTCATATTTTATTCAATGTCATACTTGATCTATCTCTGCTGTAATAAAATCAACTCCTGATAAATCCTGTAGTAGCTGCCGATGATAAATGGAGCATCTCTAGACTTTTGTCTGTTTCTTTGAACTCTACATATATTTTCCAAAATATCCTTGAGGAAAACCCTGAGTCCTGATGCTGTTGACACTGCTTTATGACCTCCTTTTGGATCAGTACGAGTTATAACGGGATTCTTAAGGGGATCGATGAAGAGTAAAAACGTGTCATTGACTCTTGACTGCAGAGCTGTGGCATATTGATAATAATCCTAAGTGTAAGAAATAACAGGAGCAGAATAAGAAGAGTTCTTTTCACAAATAAACTAACAAAATATATAGAGCTAAAAACTGCAGCATTGGATACTGGTTCAACGAATGATTGTACTAATCAGGGTTAAACAGTTTGTTTAAAGAGCATACAGAGCTGATTTGATATAGAGACATTTAAACACATGCACAATGTAGCATAAAATGAATGAAAATGCAATACAGACTGTTTCTCTCCTTGAACAGATGTTTTAAAGGTTAGTTTTTACAGTTTCAGAGTTCATATTATGTATATGACATATCGTATTTGCATAAAAAAAACTGTTACAAAAACATCAGAAGTAAATGAATTATGTAAATAGAATGGAAAGAAAATCAAATGGAATTTTGTGGTGGAGTTTAACATCATGTTGATGAGTAATAATGGATACGATTTTTCAATGGACCCTATATTTTATTTAATTCATATTGTAACAATAAGAATCTTCACAAAGAAAAACATTAAAAAACAAAGAAAAAATCAAAACCCACTGAAGGTTCAGAATTCCTCCATATACTTAAAAAAATTCCACTCCACATTCCCCACACTCCCCACACTCCCCACACTCCCCACACTCCCCACACTCCCCACACTCCCCACACCCCCCACACTCCCCACACTCCCCACACTCCCCACACCCCCCACACTCCCCACACTCCCCACACTCCCCACACTCCCCACACTCCACAGACTCCCCATACTCCACACTCCACAATCACCGGGTGTGATGGAATTTACAGAGAAACTTGACAATTTAGTTAAATATCCATATTATTATGGAAAGGCCAGCACAGGAGGACAGTGAACATGACAATAGGTGAAATGTTTAAAAAAAAAAAAAAACAAGTTATAAAACTAGGACTGTGACTGGAGTTGCCCTTGCCTTCCCCCACTGGAAGCAGCTCATGGTGAATAAAACAATAAAGCATGTGAGGATCATAAGACAGAGGTGTTGTTTTAAGCGTCTGAATTTGTGCTGAAGCGGAAAACTTGATGAGGCATAAAACAAATGTACTGCAAAGAATAAGTTTCACACTTCTTGCAGTGAGAGATTGGTCTATTTTTGAGCTCTGTGTAGTGGGGGTGATGAGGGGGGCTCCCCCCTAATGCATAACTTCTCATTGCAATTGGTGGCTGAAGTACATGTTTTAATCTCTTAATAAAATGTTTAAAAAGTCCTGAGACTGTCTTATAGGGAAAATTATTCATACTGATCTCTTTTAAGTCTTTCCTCCACCTACATACATATGGTGTGTTCACTCCATGTATGTTAGTTTGGAAAAACAGAATTTGAGGAAATTATTTCTTTTTTTGGGTGGCACAGTGGTGCAGTATTTGGTCCTCATGCCTCACATCAAGAAGGACCCTGGTTCGATTCTCACACCAGACTTTTCTGTGTGGAGTTTGAATGTTCTCTGCGTGTCTGTGTGGGTTTTCTCTGAGTACTCCGGCTTCCTCCCACCATCCAAAGACATGCACTGATAGGTTAATTGCTTAATTGCCCATAAGTGTGAGAGTGATTGTTTGTCTTCTAAGTCTGACGTCACCAACGAAACATTCGCTCAAAATGACAAAGCCTGTCAACATATTCACCATCACCTCCTCTTTTTTAGTGAGGTGCCAACAGCAGTAGGAAAGGGTCTGAACCAATTCAACTCAAAGCATGTTGTTAGTGTCAGTGTGCTTCAGGGTGGCATTATAAGGGCAAAGGTCTAGACATCCTGGGCAAAGAAAAAAAAAAGATACCATCAACGTCAAGAGGTTGGTATGCTAATTAAATTTCAATCTTGCATGTATGTACAGAATATTTAATGTATAATTTTCTATGGTTTAGCTGATGCAGTTAGTTATGGTTACATAAATATTATGCAATTTTGTTTTTGTATTGTGTTGCTACTCCATTATTTAAAGTCGAATATCATGTATGTGGAAAAAGTTACTAAGAACTGTAATTGAGTAGATTTACTGATGTGACATCTGTATCTGTTATCCAGTTAACCACACTCTTGTTTTTACTGTTAGCCAACATTAACTGTGTGGACACGAGAGACAGGACGAGGACGGCCTTTATTCATTCTCATCTAGATAGTGGACCGCAAAATATTAATCTTATCTGACCAACCACAAAGTTTTCTACAGTCTACTATAGACTATAACAGTAAACCAGTCCCTCTCAATCATGTTACTCATTTATCCACATATAATGATATTCAGTATTCAAGAGCTGGTTTGTTTTTGACAGCTAGCTACAGTAGCCCGCATGCTCTTCTGCTGCTGCTCACGTTATAACTAAGAAAATAATTAAAAACCTATTACCTGATTCATTTCTGCCACCTCCTCTTCTCTTTCTTATCAACTGGAAAAAAAAATAATGACGGTTTCTCCTCACCATTTGTATTGGTTTCTGATCTGTTTAAACAGGAGCATACACAACACTGTGGCATATTTACATGTAGATTAATAGGGTCAAATGTGTTATGTTTTCACTTGGCAAAATTAACCCCCCCCCCAATGGCTATTGTTTTGGGTTTGCTTTGCTTGTTTGTGTTTATTTGTTAACACTATTAGCAAAACTTCTGGTTGAATTCATACCAAAGTGGGTTTATATAATGCCAGTAACCCAGATATGATCACATTTATATATATATATATATATATATACTTATTGTGAGAAAAACTTCAAATGTTTATATGTCTCTGACATCAGCACATGCATGGACATGATAACATCAGCCAAAAAAAGGCAAAAATATTTGCACCTGCAGAGTTTTTTGTGCCCGGCACCACTTGTTAAAGAATGTTAGGCTTAGTCATACATTATTTTCAGTATTTTTGGAAGCTAAGCAATGGGACTATTTTAAAAATCAGATGTGGGGTTCAGGTTTCACTGCCAGAGGTTGAGAAACTGAATAAAAACAAAGATGAAGACAATCAATTTCTGCCTCTTTGTCAATAACTTTTTATCTCCTCATTACCTCCTTTGATATAATTTTCCAGAGCACTGTGTAAGAAAAAAGTCTTAATATTTCTGTTTAGTTGTATTTTGCATTGGTTATATAGTATAGTATAGTATTTTACAACCAGAACTGTAGAGGAGGCTTATTTATCACACAGTCTGTCGGTCCTGTGTCAGAACTCTGTGAAAACACGTCTGATCACTTCAGAAAACAACACTTGTACTTATCTGGGATACATTCAAGTAAGATTCAGCAGTTGTTCACATGCATTTTTCCACACACCCTTTTCCTACATAACGACACTCTCCATCTCACAACAGCTGTGATCTTTTTAGTTTCTTTGTCATTTCCAATGTGGAATTTAACCTTTTGGGAGTTTTTTTTTTTTTTTTTTGTACCATAACTTTCTTTTACTCTCAAAACATCAGCAAAAAAAAAGGATATTCTGAACATAGCATCTGTAAAAAAAAAATTTAGATGTTTTCTTTGATTGTGTAGTGATTTTTTTTTTCTTTCTCTTTGACTGTTTACAAAACTGAGAGAGTCAAAGCAAATTCCTCTCAGACTTCTCTTATCTGATATGTGAGTGGCATAGCTATTAAGACAATTCAGGCAGTTTGTGTTTGTTTCCCTAAAACTCCCTGCATATTGAACTGCATGTAAATATAAAATATATATTCAAGGGCAACATCAATTGTGTTGTTGTCAAATTCAGGATGATCTCTTGCTGTTGATGGAAACTCTGCAGCACAATTCCCTGAAGGCAAAATGGAAGCAACATTTTGTTTATTGTTATATCATAACAGTATGTGATTCCATTGGTGAGATACTCCCTTTACAGTCCTTATGATGACACAGAAGTAATAGAGTATATCTAAAATGACCAATCAATTTCCTTTATACTAAATAGCACTAGAGATTTCATAGAATATCAAACATTTAACCTTATCATACATGTCCACATTATTGGAAACATGGTTTACGCTCACTTTCAAAAAGAGTTATAAAGGTAATACTCCAAACCACATGGGGCCAAGATCTATAGAAACTACACTATATAATAAAAAAAAAGTATTATCTTAGTTTTAGAATTTAGATTTCTCTGTGACCTAAGAAATTTAGCAAAATATCCAGCAGTGGGTTTTTTGCCCACAGTTGTGGATGACAGAAACTGCCCTTTGAAAAGAATATGACATAAAAACTATTCCATCATGATGTTTCAAATTATTTATTTAAAAAAAGCCTAAACTTGTACATTCCTTTTTTTTTTTTTTTTTACTTTGTTTATTAAACCAATAAATATTTCAGAGGTTTTCTCAGTAATGTACTTTTCCCCCTTTTTTCACACAAAAAAAATTTAAATAAATGTAAAGAAAATAAACTTGTACATTCCTGTGTCTCATGAGGTAAAATATATTCTTAATAAAAACATATTTAAAAATTTTTAAATGTGTTTCCATTTTTGCTTAATTTTGAGTTTTATATATATATATTTTTTTTTATTTTATTTAATTTTTTTTTCCGAATTGCCACATATTCATGTGTTGCACAAACGTCCACAGAGATTACACTGTTATCGCTGTAGAAATAACATGCATTACCAAGAGGCTGCTGACATAAATCTTTTGCGGTAACTTCATCAGTGCATGTTTGATTGCTTTCTATTTAGAGAGAAAAAAAAAAAACATTCATGTTCTAATTGTGCAGATTCAGAACTCACTGTAAAATTCATGTATTACAACAAAACTGAAGAAGGTGAAGAGTTTAAACTACAAGGCGAGGTTGATTGAGGCGTTGACTAGTATGTTTAACTATACCATCTAATTTCCATGTCATACAGCAGAAGATATCTCTGGGAATATTTGGAACATTTTCATATTTTATCAGCAGAGTTGCAAAGCTTCCCCAGGCAATCTGATGTGATTTTGCAGCGAGCTCCAACTGTGTCAAACATATTTCTTTATAAAAGCTGCCTGTCCCACACCTTTCCCAGGGCTGTGCAGTCTGTCACCCAAACAGAGCGTGTCCATCTGTCCCTTCCCATTTACGCTTTGCTGTTTTCACCATGGCTGAGGCCGTCATGTAACGCAGGGATGGTTGACAGCTGTTTGTTGATTCAATGCCATGGCTTATTTCCTCTGTCTGTTTGTTTTGATGTCAGCATTCAGTGAGATCAGTGGTTGAGTCAGTGTGACTCTGTTTCATGGCCTACTCCTGACATCAGGACTCAGGAACCACAACAGAGTTGGTCTTTTTCCTGCATGTCTGACCAATTTAAGCTGACCATGAGAGCATCCTAGCAAGACTGCCAGAATGAGTCAATCATGAAGGTAATCAAAATCACTCTGTTGAAATAAATGCATCGTGCCAAGAGGATTTGCTAAATTCATGCAACATCGAAATGGATATAATATATGTAGTAATAATGAGTCCATGTGGCATATCCATTTTTGATTTTCTATTTTCAATGCTACTGTATCTTAAGGATCTTAAACCAAAAAAACACAGCACTACCTTTGGGACAGTTCCCATTAGTCGCCGTCGCCCCCCCCCCCCCCTTTATTTAACATATCCTAAGTCATTTATCACCATTTATTAGAAAAAAAAATCCTATTCTGCATTTTTGTCCATTGAAAATCTGCTATTTTCCGATAATTTAAGTTACTGATCATGAAAATATTCATAAAAGCTCAGATTAAAGTTGATAATTATTGTTCAAAATAAAGGGAAAAAAAATAAGTCAAATCTCTCATTAACTGAATATAAACCTAGTGTTTCCATCCAGTGTCATTGACTAAACTCCAATGGTTTTACTGGTGAATCAATGCTGTAGAAGATGTTGAATGAATCTTTTCACATTCACTACGGACTCTGAATGGCTAAGTGTGTCATATATGATGACTATAAAAAAAATTATTTTGCACTAATTATTATTTACATGCATTGATAGGATTACTAAATGAACAGTTTAGATCAGTAGATGGTTTTGGTCACCGGTGGATGTTTGAGTCTTTATGACATTTTTTAACAAAAGCAAAAACTGATCAACTGACCTGAACTGTTTAGTAACTGATGATCCACTAATCATATCAATACATGAAAATAATTAATGTAAAATATAGTTTGTCATATTTTCATTGTCATCACATATGATCCATTTGCATGTTCAGAGGCTCCATGGTGCTGTCATCTTTTAACACTGATTCACCAGTAAAATCAAATCCATGGAATTGGATCAATGACAGTGGATGGAGACACATGATATATGTTCAGTTAATGAGAGATTTGTAAAAAAAAAAAAAAAAAATGTTTTAATAAAATAAAATAAAAATCCCTTAAACATCAGTTTTCTATGTTTCTGTAATAATAATCTTCAAATTTAAAGAGCATATATGTGATCAATAAATTATTAATTCATTTGACTTCTAGAGTCACTGTGTCACAGGGGTCGCTGGAGCTACTTATGGGTCACCAGGATGTGTCACCAGTTCATTGCAGGGCTGGAATATAGAGACGATCACTCTCACATTCACACCTATCAGAAATTTAGATGAACTGAATAACCTAACAGTGCATGTCTTTGGATAGTGGGTGTCATCCACTGCACCACTGTGTCACCCATTAGTAATTGAAATATAGAAAAATACATGATTAAAATGTTTTTTTTAAAACGATAGTATTAAAATAAGTGGTAATAAATCACTTAAAGATTAAATATAGAGAAAAAAGTGACACAAAAGTAGTAGTCAGTGTAGGTTAAAATGCTTCATGTGTTAAGATTGCATTCACATAATTCTTCTAATTCCATTTTTAGTTCATTAGATACATTTTTTTTTTTATTTATTTATGGGGGGGGAGTGGGGGGGGCAAAAAGCAATTTGAGGTATGACTTACATCACGGATTTACACAAAATCTAAAATTACATTTAAAATAGTGGAAGCCCAAGGTAATATTTAGAACTACATGAGACTGTTTGTTTTATGGTGGATTGCTAGTACACTCAGTATTCAAATAGCGCTGCTCCTCCAGACATTGAGTCATACTGTATATACATCAATGCATGAGAGTGAAGCATGCAAACAGGGTTGAGAGGTTTAAGTTTGATCCCACATGTGATTATTGTAACTATTCTAATTCTAGGAAGTTTAATCAGAATGATGCCTTGAACAAAACACATGACAACCAAGACTTTTTTTTCCCCTTTTGTTTGACTGATAGGATTTGTCCAAACTGACAGATGGTCCCAAGCAGTTGTCCCTCAGTGGTGTGCAACAGGGCATCTCAAATCAAACTAGTTAAATGTTAAAATGAATGCACTACAACAGCAAAAACAACACGCCAGGTTCCACTCTGTCAGTTCATGACAAAGGAGGAGTGAACAGAGGGAAATGTTGCCCAGTCCAGTGATATCAAGGTTTGGTTGACAACAAAATCACAGCAGTTTCACAGTTCAAAATATATGAATGCAGTTTTCCACCCTGTATGGATGACACTGACACAGATTTCAAAGGGCGATGAGGATCTAACCACATTTATCTCCAACTAAACACATAAAACAGGAGGACTTTTAATTTGAAAATGCACCATAACATTACAAATGTGTCAGGAAATACAGCATTTCTCTCAATTTCACCTGATGCCAGGTGTTTATTTGATGGATTTTTATTACAGTCAGGCTCATAATTGTAATTTCCTCTGCTCATTAATGGTCATATTTACCATATCGATGCATCACTTCCTTTTCTGTTACAAAATAAAAAAAAAAAAAAAAAGCCCTATAGCATTGCAGCAGACAGAAACGATTAAAACAAAACTATATAACTTTTACTTTTCTGTTTCTGAAAAGTGAGACATACCTGCAATGGACAAAAGAATCAGACTTCAGATTAGAAATCTAAGAAGTAAATGCATTATTACTCCACCAAGGAACGGCAGAGTTTTGTTTGTCGGAATGGGGCATACGTATGTGATTTGTAGCTAGATAACTCAAACAGTTATGGACAGATTTGGCTGGAATGTTTAGGAAATGTTAATACTGTCAACAAGGAACCAGTGATAATGGTTTGGTGGTGATCAGTGGAGGGGGTGGGTGGGGGAGGAAGTAAAGATTATGACTTAACTAACCAGAAATTTATCTAATATGTTAGAGTGAAGTGTGAATTTTTCAAATAATTCTCCAAAATATAAGAAGCTACAGGTAAGACCACTTTTAATATGTTGTTTGTTTGCTATAGATGATTAAATCTAATGTTTTCTCACATGTTAACACCCTCTAATACTAGTCACTACTCATTTCATCAAGGTAATATTCAAAATGAACCTTTTTTTTTTGTTAATTGAAATCTCATAACAATAACTAGGCATTGATTTCCTCTCAAACCTGTTGGTGCAGATCAGGTTGGTGTTTGGGATGATGTGGAACTAAAAACAATAAACCTATGAATAAATGGAGCAGCTGTAGAATAGAAAAACTAAATAACACAAGGTTATGATTGGTGAGGGATCCACCACACTGACGTAGATAACTGTCAAGAATCACAACAGCTGGTGTTTATACAGATTTTTGGTTCCTAAAATGTTCCTCTTGATCAACAACACTTTTAAGGTTGAGGGGGGGCTTTAAATCCTATCTGATGCAGTGAGTACAATTGTCATTTCTGAAAAATCCAGATGACAGGGAAGTGGTTCAGGGAGTCCAGACCTGAACCTTTGAGACGTACTGCAGAAGACTCATGTGGTCTGATTCTCCATCATAAATAGAAGATTTTCATAAAAAAAAAAAAATGAATGCAACAATGGACTTTAAAAATGCTGTGACATCTATTGTGACATTTCGTAAGCATTGCACTGCAGAACTAATGCTACGATCTTGATACTCAAAAAATAATGCATGTATGACTTTTTTTTTTTTTTTTGGCTTTTTTCTATGTGAAGTTGTTTTGAATACAATGAGAATCTCCATACACTTTTATTATTATTAATATTACATAGATGTGAACCCCTTTGACAGATTTGTTTTGAGTTCTACAATCACTTTTAATTAAAAGTAGTAGCTTGTGTAAGGGCCAGTTGAAGATGAATTTACTGCCTCTGGAATAAGAAATGTCTCTTATAATTATTCAACACAACACTCTTACTATAATTTGGAGTTGCAGGCCATGTTATTCACATGTTAGAAGTAAAAAAAAAAAAATAAAAAAAAAAAAGCACTCAAAGAGCCAAAGACCTCTACCAAGGAAGATCATACCCCCACCCCCAACACCACCAAACATATAATTTGTTCTTTGTGTCAGTATCAACATTTCCTGAAAATTTCATCAAAATTATTCCATAACTGTTTCATTTATTTTGCTAAGAAACAAACAAACAGACGAACCCTGATGAAAACCTAAATCTTCTTTTGGTGGAGGTAAAAATCACACTGCACAGAGTATACTTTATATTGTTATTGAGTCATTGGTAGGTACGATGGTTAGATTCATATTATTACAAAACATTTAGAAAACATTCATTGCACTCCAAAAAGGACTGTACAAAAGTAAGAAAATTGAACTCATTACTTGGTTAAAATGTAACATGTCAAGTAAAATGATCTGCCAACATAGTAAGAAAACTACACTTATTAAGTTTTCTTAAAATAAAATATTATTCAAGGATTATAGAATGCTAAAATTCTCATTTTAAGTAAAATGTTTCAAGTTTTCATAGTGAGATTTTTTTTCATCTATGGTATATGGTCTCATGAATATGCCATCACTTAGTAGATATGTACAGGTATAGCTAAAACTATATAAAACAAGTAAAAATGTCTTGAGGGCAAACAGTTACATATGTCTGTTAGACTAATCCTCCAACAATTGAGCTTGATATGTTCTAAATGTTTATTAAAATTAGCTTTTTAATCTCAGTGGAGTGGTTGTGGATGAAAATTATTGGAGCCAAATAACAAGATTAAGCCAGAACAAGTAAATTAATCTAAAAAAAAAAAAAACTAAAAAAAACAAAACATCTTTCAAGATAAATATTCCAAATTAAAGTCAGTTTATTCAAATCAGATAGTCACACTGCTGTCATCAATCTTACTTCTGAATACATATGTTGAATCTTTTGACAAACAGATTTCCCAAATAGGCTTGATTATTTTCTTTTCTACGTCGAAGGAGGGTAGAAAAAAAAGAAAAAAAGAAAGAAAACAAATCCTTTGAAAGTAGCCTAGAATCTTGACAAAGGCTGGAGAAAATTAAAGTGAGCATGACTTGTCTTCTCCAATAAGCAGAGCTACTCCATCTTACACCTTGATGCCGCCGTGCTTCATGCGAGACGAAACATAGAGCCACTCTGACTATATGCACATGAGATTCATTGTGACTGATGTCTGCTGCATTTAGAAGAACATTCAGTCTATCCACAGATAAAGAAATGCTTGCTCGTGCTTTATCCTGGCTTGTTAATGTCTATTCTTCCACTTATTTCACCATGTGGCCTTCACATATAATTGTAGTTAAACCATAAACCTTCAGATTTAAGCTACAAATGATTCCTTTAAAGTTATGAATAAGAGCAGCGGGAATAATCACACATATTTTTGACACAAACAAGTAACAAAAAAAAATTTAAATCTTCATGGTTATATTTGAATTTTTAAGATTTGTTGTAGTCACCGTCTCAATAAATTGAGTTTCGAAGTGGGCCAATCTATTCAAACAATTCCTCCAATGCAGACTGTATACATTTTTACTGCATTTAGTTTTATACTGAATGTTATATCCACAAATACACAGATTCAAAGGGCAACAGAATAAATAAGAGGATACCAGTGAATAATGGGCTTCTGTTTATCGCAAGATCCTCTTATGTTATATACCTGCTTCAGTTCTATCCTTGGCATTGAGTTTTTAATTACGTAACTATTCTAAATGTACTTTTCAGTTGGTTTTTATTCCATTTTATTACTCTAATATGTTTCTCCTGCTATGTAACAGCTGTGTGTCTGATGCTAATCTTACTGCATATATCTAAAATAAGGGGGGGGGGGGGGGTTACCATTCTCTGAGATCTATCTGCCAATGTTTCCCAGAATCCACTCTGTGAAAAGTTAGGTCAGT
Organism: Siphamia tubifer; assembly: GCA_020466265.1. Lineage (NCBI taxonomy): Eukaryota > Metazoa > Chordata > Actinopteri > Kurtiformes > Apogonidae > Siphamia > Siphamia tubifer. Next base: position 23,811,742 of record CM035799.1, on the reverse strand, counting down.
TAAAGCAGATGGATGCCTCTAAAGTGCAGCCAAGGAGATATGCTTTGATTTCACTCCTCTCACAAATGGGGGCATTTGAGTCCGCCAACACTGTCATGGACAATGTCTTAAAATATAATGAGCTAACACCCCTTTCATCCAAAGTAGAGCACAGTACTACAGCTGGGAGTCTCATAAAAATGTTTATCTCTTTATATTGCAGTTTGCTTTCTGAACAACCTAAATTACCATAAAATGTTATCTCTCCTATTATACAAGTAACCTATTTTTTTCCTTATTTTTTTTTTTCCACAGTGGGCATATATACATACATATATATGTGTAGAAGTGTGGTATTAATGAAAGCATTACTTTTTTAATAGAGTGCTTCAGAAACATTTATCTATCTCCATCTCTGGAGTCTTGTAGTCTTCGTTTTAAAAGCCATTTACTCCGTTGCTCACATGCACTTTGGATTGTTAAAGCTGTCAGCGAGAAATTTTTAATGTGCATTTACGTCTAAAACAAGAGAAATAGCTCTTTGCAGTCTATGAATGCATGTTTATATGAAACCAATGTAATTTGCATTACATTACCAGTGCAGGATAAAATAAGAATGACAGACATGAGCCAATAATGCACTTTAATGGGAAAGCCATGTTAAACATTCATAAGAGAAACAAATACGCCAAAGGAAACATTTTCCACTCGGATGAGTTAAGATGGAATTGCATGTGGGTGAAGTTGATTGTTTCATGTTACAGACATGTTGTCATTGCATGTTTCAGAAAGTTACAGCTAAAACATAACATGTTAAGGGGTTACGAGTATTGCTGGAGTTAAAGCGAAAGGAATTCCAAAGGCTAAAGGCAGTGAAGTGACACCAGTTCTGTGAGCGCAGGTGGTTCTGACACGTCCACAGTCTGCAAGGAACTCAAGACAAAGATTAAAAACCAAATCCTGAGCTGCTTCAGAATTGTCCATCATAAAATATTCTAGGACTGAAGAGGAAAGGAGCCTCATGAGAGCAGCCTGCAGAGCATCTCTTATACTCGTCTCGTATTGATAAGTTTGGTCAAAGGTCTGCCTATAACAGACACTGGCTGTTTGTACTCACTCCCCAGTCGGTAGAAAAGGCTCACACTACGGGAGAGGGGCTACTGCTGCTATCTAAACCTGACTTTGGTTTGAACTGCAGCTGCAGCGTTGCTCTTATGCCAGTCAGCACATATTTGAAAGTATTGGCAAGCTGCAGTGGGACGCTTCAAAACAATAGTTCTCCAATGAACCCTCACTACTCTATTCTTCACTGAATATTTAAAATATAATAGGGATTATTCAGCACTCTATGCATTATGTGCATGACACAAAAAGATGTTGTCTTATTTGGATTCTACCTTTCCAGCTGTTTCATTGTGGGTGCATTTTCTATTACGTAGAGCAGAAGAAGGTAGCATATATAAAGCAATGGTTCCCAACCTTTTTTGGCTTGTGACCCCATTTTTAAATCACAAATTTCTAGCAACCTCACATTCATTTGTTTTTGATCAGGTAATAGTTTGCTATTCTATCTTGCAAACACACGTTCAGTTTGGATGACATTTTGTATGTGTGTATATATATATATATATATATATATATATATATATATATATATATATATATATATATATATATATATATATATATATATATATATATCAATTACTACAAATTTCAGACAACCCCATTTCAATACCAGGTCCCATCCTGGTGTATAGTTTGAAAACTGCTGATATTCATAAAAACTGTCCTTATCCTCCTGTGTTACTTTAAATTCTTTCTAAATCCATGTTCAGGAAAGTGTATAATAGTATAATAATTATTCCTTTTAGAGTCACTGCAATATATTAACTGATTACATACCATTTAGCAACAGTATCTACCATCCTGATTTTAATTAACAAATCAACCAGAAATGTGAAAATGTAGCTTTAAGCACAGTTTTAACATCTAAATAATTATATATGGGTTTAAAAATGGTGTTTACAAGTCTTATTGATTCACTTCTCAGCCTGGGGAAAGCCTTATATTTTATGTGTTTCAAGTGCCATATAATTGTATAATTTCACCTGGTTACTGCAGGTATAAACAAACATCTGAATCACAGTAGAAAATATGCTAAGCACAAATTGTTGCCACTGGCCCTTGTTGTGCATGAAGAATAAAGAGCACAATGATGCTCGTATCGATTTGCTGTAAAGCGCACACAGGGGGAGTATTCAAACAAAAGGTCAAGAAAAATGAGATGGAACTTTCTTATTATAATACTGACATTCCCCATTACTTTCAGGACCATGAACTAAATCCATAGTCACTACAACCATGCAGAGAATAATGCAATGCTTTCATCTCATACAGATAGTGCTTGTAACTCAAGAACAATCCATTCAACTTACTTGTAAATTGCTGTAGTTAAATATCCCAACAACTATAGTGTCATGTGTGTTAGGTGGAAAAACAGAACTAGACTGATATGAACAAAACATGACAGACAGTCTTCAGAAACATGAAAAACACACATGCAATGAATGAAGGATTATTGTGGGCTGCTTAGTGTGATATAAATAATAGGCTCTTCCCTTGATGAGTGTAATTATACTGTTTTTTCTTCAATCATCTTTCCAGCTCAGCATGGGACCTGTGAGTCTAACTTGGATCCATTTTTCATAGCCTTTCAGGAGCCTTTGGTTCCAGCTAGTAGTGAAGTGACATAAGAAGAGCAGGCTACTTAGTTAACCCAAATAAACACAATCACCGTGCACAGCTCAAAAGTGAGACACATTTGTGAATGCACCAAGAGGCTCTGATATTGTTTTTCTGAAGGATCGTCTACTCTAACCATTGTGCCATGGTAACATGTTTGTTTGGTTCATTTGAGATATTTTTGCCTCTTTCCCACTCTGCTGTTTCTCAAGTACTTGTCAAATTACCTAAGGAAGGAGTGTAATAAAGCACACACTACTGCAGCTGAAAAACAGAAACAGGGAAAACACATGATATAATACTCTTCCCTGCAAAGCTCTGGGACTGATTTTAGTTCCGGTTCCACATACAGACCAATATCCTTTTTGGACATGTCATTGTGTATTATTATTATTATTATTATTATTATTATTATTATTATTATTATTATTATTATTATTATTATTATTATTATTATTATCATTATTATTATTATTATTATTATTATTATTATTATTTATTATTATTATTATTATTATTATTATTATTATTATTATTATTATTAGGTATTTATTTTTTAAATAGACCCCATGTGCTTCCAAACTTGCTTCATCACATTAATCAACATTTTATTTGTTTTTTAACCTCTCTGTCCTCTTTTTAAGGACCACTTCCAAAATAAACATGATAATAATTCAAGGAAAACACATTTAGGGTAAAAGGAACATGCATTTTAGAACGTTATATCATCACTATTAGAGCATTACAACATAAGTACTGGTACAGACACCTTTAAACAAACATATTATCCTTCTGAACACCATTCCTTACATTAGTACAATTACTTCATGGTACCAAACACAGCAGGTACACTCACTGTTCATGCAGAGATGGACGTTACATACCCTGTAGACCACGTTAGATCTAAGAGTGCTACCTCACTGTCCTCATTGTAACTGCTGCAGTCATTGTCTTGTAATGTGTGAGAACCAAAAATAGTCACGTTCCTGATAAAGGGTTAATGCGTTTGTGAAATGCAAACTGTCTAAAACATAAAGAACATAAAGAAAAAATACATGCGTGAATGAAATTGTATAGTTGCACAGATGCCACATTAATATTCAAGAACAATCCATCATATTCTAAATAATCATTTTAGAACGGGACATGAACTGAACCTCCATAGATTATGTAGCAGCAGTCACTGGTTATGAAAGGTTTGACAAATGTCTGAAAGGAATTCTGAAGAAAACTGGAATAACACTTATCACTACATAGGCTGTGATAAGTGATATATATATATATATATATATATATATATATATATATATATATATATATATATATATATATTACATTTTGGTGACTGTAGGTCAAAGGTCAAGGTCACCAAAATTGTGTTTTCACAACGATCAGAGAGAAGGCAAATCAGGCATTTCCTTTTCACTGACAGTAGGAAATATTCTCAAGGTCACAATTAAAGGTCAAAATCTAATTTTGGACCTAACTTTAAAATTATTCATCTTATAGTCTTCCAGTGAGCACCAAAATGCTCATCTTTCAATTTTGCATCTTGTGTGGATAGATTTGGACCTATTGTTGACCTATTGGGGCGGCCATGGCTCAGTTGGTAGAGAGGGTCATCCAATAACTAAAGGGTTGGTGTTTTGAATCCTTCTCTGTCCTAGTCAGTCTGATTAGGATTATTATTCATCATTATTATTAATAAGAGCTTGGGGGTCACTAGTTTAATACCTAAAAATCTCATGAAAGAAAAAACTGTGGAGATGGAGACGTAGTTACTATTACTGACAAATAGGAAACCTGACAAGAGCTTACAAAATGTTTACTTGACCTTGAGTGACTTTGAAATGTCAAAATCAAGATCACATTATTTTAAATGGTCATAATGTCAAAAAGAGTGGTGATAACTGTTGTTGACAGATAGTCTCCAAAATGGTATCATAACATTTGACCTTGAGTGACCTTGAAAAGTCAAAGCCATAGTCTCATGTTTTGAGAGAAAGACAGAGATAAAATGTTTGCGAGGAGCAGGTTTTGTTGTGCCTCGCACCACATTGGCTTTATTTATGTTTTTGCCCTGTATGTATTTCTTTGTTGTGTCCTATTCACATATATTTGATCTCTTTTCTTTTTTACTTGTATATTTATTCCATTTTATTTCTGACTTCTTAATAATATTAGAATAGTGAGCAAAGCGTACTGATGGACCTTTAGGTAAAGTAAATACAGTAGTCTTATATGTCACTGTTTCTAGAATGGTGTTTTCATAACCAAAAAAAGGTAAAATGTTGAGTATACCCATTTATCACCCACACTTCACCACTGGGTTTAAAAACCAAAAAACTAAACTAGTGGAACTCTTCATGCTTTTTCTAACATTAAGTTAAATTATGGAACTGCAGGTATTCTGGAGACGCGCTCAAGGACAACAGCGTACACCTTAACTGTTCTTAAAACATAAAAACAGAACAGTAATTTTTGCATAACATTACTCACAGTGTAGCAAACCAAAATAACATTAGTGGACTGAGGGCCTTGGTGGCAGTACTCACTGTCAGAATGTCCTTCTAGCTTAATTATGTTTTCTGGGCATTTTATGACTCAAATAAATAAGAGTTGTGAGATGACAGAAAATGATCAGGGATGAATGGGAAACAACATAAAACCTTCACCTGACCCCAAACTAGGGAGTCTGATTGTCTCTTAAATCCTAAAACACATGGGTCACCTTTTGACCTATAATCTGCACTGATTAAAGGTCAAACAAAACAAGGAAAAAAGTCACATTACTTTAACAAAAATGTTGTTCGAACTGCTAATAACTATTACTGGGGTTTGATATTTCTTCTTTCTTTAAATATTCATTGAATGAATGTCTTATGTTTAGAGAGGTGGGTCCCACATTTTTAGTGCAATAACAAATTTAAGGTAATACAAAAAGATGGCACAGACACACACAAAAAAAATCATTCATAAATGTGTGCTTCTATGAAACATTTTGGTATCTGGCACTTTGCAAGCTTTTTTACACCCAATAATAAAAGCCAAATTTAGACATATTTACCCCAGGATGTGCTTAATGATGATCTCAGATAAATGCAAAAAATAATAATAATACTCTTTCTCTGAGCCATCCCAAAATTAATACTTTTTTTTTTTTTTTTATAAAATACAGGGGACTGAATTTGGACCAAAATTGAGACATGAAAACCTACCTAGGTGTCAGTACATGCCTTACAGTAGTCTTCAATAGCACTATACAAAAAGACATTGTTACATTTGATAATCCTAATGTTTTTTTCTAATCCAGACATGCAGGTTTTTTTCTTGAATCAACAGTGTCTTTCCAGGTTTCATCTGTAACACATTGGGCTCTAGTTTCCGGGTGCAGCGCAGCCTGTGCAACGCTAGTTTCCGGCCGGCGTAGAGCAGTTTGGGAGTGCCAGTGCGCCAAGATAGGCGTGGCCACGTAGTTGTGGGAGGTGACCACTGATCCAGCTACAGCATAATGACCTTTTCGCTGGCTTTAGACCCTGGAGGTGATCGGTGGCACTGCAAATACCAAATAAAATATATATTCATTGTATATTCTTTACATTTGATAATACATAGCAGTTGATTTTTAAAACATTGGGTTTTTTTCTTGTGACTCCATTACACTCCCATGCAGACCACACTGATATTTTCACTGAACTTTCACATTCTTTCTAAGGCTGTGAAGTATGTCCATTCATTGTCCTGTGGCATAAAAAGTAAAATGGACAACTGGTTTATCAGATCACTGAGCACAATGATTCTCATTTGTTTTGACATTATTCTTTGTTCTATGTATAGAATTGAGAGTGTTGCCATAATGTGTTGCCATGTGGGAAGAGTCATGAAGCCAGGGGGCTAAGAGCCGAGCCAGTCAAAGCCAAAGTCAAGGCCATGTCCGCCCTTCACATGCACCCTCAATTCACACATCAACAAGCCTACAGTACATTTTTAGCCACTGACTTTCATTGCAAATGACTGTTCTCGGAATGTTTCCGGGCTAGTTTTATTCATCACAAAAACTGCTTTACATTATATGTTATACAGATTTATTAAAACTAATGAAAGCTGTGATCTATACACTCATCATTTGCTCCCATTTTTGTCAGAGAAGCAGGTTTAAGCCCATAAATTTAACTCTATATACAGTGGCTTGTGCTTATGGTGCATGAAGAGGAGGGTTTACTCCTACAGGGATTGGCCTTTGGCAAGCTCACTAATGGGATATGGTCCACAGCTCCACCTGTTCCAATGAATTTCTCTCCTTTTATCAGCAGGAAAATACCACGTGAGGGTTTGCAATTGAGAGGTAATGGGGAGGTAGTGATTTAAGAGACAGCAGCGATCATCCCTGATTTCATGGATATTATTCCAGGAGCCATTTAGAAATCAAACATCATCACTGCTCTTCCACTAGGGAAGAAGAAGCAAGAAGTTAGAAAATGACAAAAGGCTTCAGGGACAATAACCGAGCAAAAGAGGCCTGACAGCCCAACTTGTTGTGGTTTTCCAGAGGATGCAGCGGTGTCAAATATGGTTATTTTTTCTGACTACAACAGAGTGACAGTGTGGAAAATTCCTCTGGCTATTCCATTCCAGAGGGGTATCTCCACACATTAAGAAACCTACATTATGTATAAACAATGTTTGACAGGTAATTATTTTATACAAAAAGGAGGGGGGGAGGGACAGCATAGAAAGTTGCATACAAGAGCATAGGCCCATAGAGTGAGATTCACCCCCAGTTGACACTTGTTTGAAATATAGATCATTTTTATATCAAGGCTGAGTCACACTTACCTCTTCAAATATACTGTGCATCCATGGCAAGACACACAGTTTCCTGCAAATTCATCTTGATAATTGTCATATGCCAAGTCGGATGTGGACAGACTGAAACATGGTCATGCACCAGCTAACATGTATTATGAGGAACATTTTGTTTCATTGGCAGTCAAACCCTCTGTGTACTGTAAATCATTTAAAGCGAAAATGTGCGCTTTGAGCAATGATATTGCAGACCGTAGTGACAAGGAGGATATAATCTGGAGAACGGGATCATTAAAACATACATTAATTTTGAATGGGATTGTCAATCTACTCTTACCTTATTTATTGTCTTCTAACCTAATCACTCTACATTTATGGCTCCTTTCATTCATCCGCATATTGATTTTGTGGGGTGTGTGTTTGTGTTTGTGAGAGTGTGCATGAATGCATGTGTATTTATGTGTGCTACCCCGGGGTGCTTGTTCGCTAATAGAGTTCTTTAGTCACAGATCTGTGTGACAGGTGGCCCTGCTGGCCTCTAGTGTGTGCTCAGTACAAGTGCTCTCCTGGGTGAGAAGCTGTCACATTCACTTACACATGGGAACAATTCCTCAGTCCCCCTTTCTTTAAACAAAACTCCCGTTGCCTTTTCTCCAAAACACACCAATTTTCCTCTTGCACCACTTCACAATCACAATTTAACCACCATCTCCTGTTAGTAGCATGTAAATGCATATTTTAAAGTCTGCAACAAGTAAATAAATATCCCCTCCGAAATACCAATACCCTTTTAATATCATTGGGGACTCTGAAGAAAATTGCTGGAAAATAACTGGCATACATGTCTGCATGCTAGTGTGTAGAGGACTTCATTTTGGTCATGAGCACACGCTATGAACCTTATAATACATGCCTCATGTGTCTATGTATGAGCAAATGGTGAAGACCTTTTGTGCTTTGGTCAGTGCTGTGAGAACTGCCTCAGTAGAGAAGAGGTTATGTTCTGTACTTTATTCTTGGCAGTTCAACCATGTGGAGAGGAAAATGCCATTTTTGTTCTGCATCAATTACATGTCACCATAGGGAGAAGTATGCATGCATTTACTATAGGCCACCAATTATGCAGTTTGAGTTGAGGCGTAAAAGAGGAAAGGGATATCTGAATGAGTGACTATCTGTACCCCTACATCAATTTACATTTCACAATCAACTACATTCCAAATATTTTTGTGACATAAAGAACTTGATAAAGTACGGGATCTTTTTGCTGGGAGCTATTGAATATAAAATGACACAGAGGATTATAGTTGGCTGAACAGTGAGTGGTACAAAAGCTGTAGTATATATACAAGAGAAGATATTCATATTCTGTCCAGGAATTGATGCCTTCACTGTTGTTTGGATTTCATTAATGTGGACGATTAATATGCACTCAGTGAAGTACTAGTTGTTTAGAAATGGTAATGGTGGTGTACCCAAGTGGTAACAATATTAGAATTAAACAACACAATGAATGTAAAAGTTTAATATGTAAGAGTTGTGTGTGCTCATTGGAAACATTTTTGGATTATGCTTATTAAAACAAGAACGACCCTGGTTTGCATGTTCTCCTTGTGTTTGCATGGGTTTTCTCCAGGTACTCTGGTTTCCTCCCACCATTCAAAGACATGCACTGATAGGTTAATTAGTTAATCTAAATTGTCTATAAGTGTGAATGTGAGAGTGATTGTTTGTCTATATATGTTCAGCCCTGAGATGAACTGGAGACTCATACAGGGTGTACCCCACCTTCACCCATTGTAGCTGGATTTGGCCCCCAGTGACCCCCATGACCCTAGTGAGGATAAAGCAGGTTCAGATGACGAGACAAGAGACATCTTGATCATTCATAATTCTTTGGTAGACCAGTAGGTGGTGGTGTAATATGGTCATCCATTGTGTAATGTGGGGAGTAAAACTTTAGAATGATATGTTATTCAGGTTCTATGCAAGTACATTTTTATCACCTGCTTCACTACAAAATAAATGTTTGCACTATAGTGAACCACAAATAAATGTATTCTTGCATACAATATATTTACATTTGTTTAATGTTGGAGAATTTGGATTTTTGTTTTAACCCATAAAGACCCAAACAGCCACCTTTGACCAAAAGTATCTACTGACTGAAACTGTGGATCCACTAATTCTATCAATACATTTTACAATTGGTGTAAATTACAGTTTGTCATCAGACATGACCCATGTGGAAATTCAGAGGCTCCATAGTTACCATGGAAACACCATCATTATCATCATAATCAATAATATTATTTCACCAATGAAACCAATGAAGTTGGATCATACTTGGTTTATGTTCATTTAATGCTATATTTTCTTACTTTCTTATTTTTTTTCTGTTTTGATAGAATAATATTTGACTTTATATTAAGCTTTTATGAACATCTTAATGATCATTCAATTACACAAAGGAAAATAAGTGATTTTCACTTGAAAAAATGCAAAGTTCAGAGGATATTATAATAAATGGTAATACATTATGTAGGAAAGGTTAAATAGAAAGAAAAACATTATTTGGGAACTACCATAAAAGTCACACCTTATGCGTTAAAAGTATAAGTCAGTTCTGTTTTGTGCCAGGACCCAGCAATTTAAGTACATCACTGACAAGGAGGATGTGGGAGTTTCACATGAAAATTATACTCTTTTCCTTAGTTCTTGAGTGCCTTGTTTTCCTGGGAGTGTGTTACACAGTGATGTTAGCTGAACAATGAAGTCAGTAACGTTAACAAATAATATCCTCCTAGTATGAGAACACCCTTAAAACACAGAACCAGACGAGAATCAAGAACACTATTTAATTTAGTTTCATATCTAAATGAGAAATTGCTACAAATCTACTGTTTAATTCTCCATGAGCCATTAGCTTGTATTGGAGTGGAAGATAAATTAAGGCCAACTAAAACAAATCAGTTGAATATGTGGCTCCATCAGTTTGGAATATAAAGCATTAGGGCTGGGACAATTTTTTAAAGATTTTTTTAGGTGCCAATTCCATTTAAATTGTGATTCTTCAATATTCCCAATATTCCCGAATTTTCACTTGCCTTTTTAACACCAGACCATGTGAAAAAGATGAATGATGATGATGCCTACAGGTCATATCAGGAGCCATATTTCCCTAAAGAAAAATTGCATCATATGTGAGTCATTTCAGATTTATTCAGCAGTAATATATTTGAACCAGACTCGTCATGAAAGTACCATGTCCGTCTTTAGAATTAGCCACTGTGTTGTTGCTAAGCACCCTATTTTTTCCCAACTCTAATTCATATACTCCTGGTTTATTACTGTGTAAATGCCACAAGGTGAGATTAATAACACCATACAGTTGGAATAGATATGAACATAGAGTATTGTTTATCTCTGCATAAGTTAATGCTGTGTAACGCTAATGTGTTGCTGAAGCTAATACAATAATAAGCTAGCTGTCATCTGTGTCATTAAGGTGATTTCTGTGTATTCCATGATGCATATTATACATCTGAGTGACTCATACAGTCGTCTACAGTCTTTACAAGTGGTAATTTTTTCCCACCAGGCTTAAAATTAATCATTTAAATATGGGAAAAAATTTATTTTTGAAGAAAAAAAAAGGAATTTAAAAATCATAAAACAAAAAACCTTGATACATATATGAATCAATGTTTTCTCCCACCCCTATAAAGCATATACTTTACACTGATGTGTTGCTCTCTCACTCTCTCATACATTCTCTCGCTCTCTCTCTATCTCTCTTTCCATTTAAAGATATTGTACAACATTTAAAATAAATAATGTTCAGTTTTAGGTATGTATCTGTCCAGTCCTTTGAAAATCTCTTAACTCTTTAAACTCCCAAGGGTCCACATATAGGCCAGAAGTAGTCACTCAAAAATGTTAATGAAACCACCCAAACCTGTCATGAATGTCACATGACCTAATGTAGTTTGACAACTGAGATTTTCACACATTGGAAGATATAAACCATTGTTAGATAAAATATCCATAGTAGGTACAACCAGTCATTTATTCAAAATACAAATGACAAACAACAGATCTGAACCTTTATGTCTCATAAATATCCAGAAGAACTATATTCCAACAAATGCAGTCATAGTCCATCAAAAGCATCCAAAACAAACAAAAAAAGTGTCCAAATGTAGTCCAAAACACATGAAAACATCAAAAAATATCCACAAATGGTTTATCTATTGCATCATTTAACAGGATTTGCCTCCAATATCCCACTTTTCATCTGAATATTTTCATTTATAATATAATCAAACCAACTGTATGTTAATAAAATGGTTCAAGAACAGCATTTCGTGGAAATTTAAAGGGTTAAGGTAATGCCAGGTGATAGAGAGATCCTAACATGCTAACATAGCAGCAGATGTGTCTGATAATAGCCTGATAAAGTGTCTAAAATGCATCATACTGTGCATAAAAACTCATTTATCACAGCATTAGTCTGGCCAGGATGAGTTTAATTTTATAAACAAAGAGACATGTATTTACTTATATACCCCGTGCAAACTATGAAATAAACACATGTTTAATGTTGTTGTATGTTTTTTCTCACATGCCTGCATGATAATAATATGGAAAAACAAAACAGTTACAGTAATTACAGTGAGTGGCCCACATGAGGTCATTGGCAAAATAAAAGCCAATGCAAATATATATATATATATATTACGATAATAGATGCAACCAATCACTGCTTTTATTTCGAAAGATCTACCTTTTTTCATATACTTTCCACCCTTAGTATAAGTGTTATGTTATGCATTGATGGTTTGGTTTATTGGTCAGCTAAGGCCAAAAAAGATTCAGAATGGAAAGTTTTTAACAAGACATGGACTTCTAATTATTTCTTCACTAAAGTCAGAGGTAAAGACAAAAAAAGAACTAACCCATAAAGAAACAAAACTGGACATATTCATTATTTTTCACGTAAAGTTAATTTGGAGCTGTTTTTTTTGCACATTTAAAAAATTGGGGAAGGGGTAAATATTCAGTAAATAGTTGTATTTAATGCATCACATTTTCAATATATCATTGTAGTGTTTTATATACATTTTATTGAGCAGAGCTACAGATGTATTGGTCCAATTATTAACAACTGTCAAAGTCCCATAGTAAAATTAATTGCCCAGGATGTTTTAGTAAAAAGTACACGTCAAGCATTACATTTCACACAAATTGCTTTTAAAGTAAAAAAAAAAAAGGAAAAAGTTTTTACCAAAATGTCCCTTATTGTTAGCATATTGTGTCATATGTTAGTACATTTCAAAATACTTTATCATGCAAACAAGAAATTAATTTGGAACACAAAAGAAAATAAATTACTCTGACACTTGTATTATATAAATGTGTGCTATATATACATGTCTGTGTGTGTCATAATATCATATTTAACCAGTTATGTGATGACAAAATAAAGGAAAACCTCATGTAAGTTTGCTTTATCCATCAAAATATATTCCCTTATTTGGTATTTTCATGACGTTAACAGTAGTGACTGCTTTCTATCTGTCCTACTGCTGCTCAGTTTGACCAAGATCTCATGATTGTAAAAGTCATAAAACAAGGTGTATGGCTGCAGTCTGGGAGGGGTTGGTCAAACTAAAAGTTCGTTTTGTAATCTGGGATATATAAAATGACAAATAAAGCTTCTTTATTCTTGAAGATTACGTTCATCATTTGGTTATGACTTGTGTATGGAACATTTTCACTTTGGAAGAGACAACTGTCATGATGGTTTTTTTTCTTTAATCTGTCACCCTTCTTTAAAATAACACAAGATTTTGACAAAGCTGCAAAGCATCACTGGTAATTTTATATGGCACGATTTTCTACCAAGCCATGGTAAGTACCCTGTTCAGAGAAGCCTGATAGAAAATGGAATAAGTTCAGAAAGTGGCAGTAAGCTCCCACTATGACAGCTCATCCACCATTAAGTTAATATTATATAATGCCATTAGGTTTGTCACTCAGGATCTGAAGCTGCGTGGAATCTGGAAGTGGCAGAGGTTTGTGTCTTTTAAAGCACACTGGCACCATCCTGAGGCTCCACATGGTACCTGCACTATGTTCAAAGAATGACACAACACACAACTGATGTTAACGTGAAGAAATGTAAAAAGAAATATGTCAAGACAAAAATAATAAAAGGCTCTATAATGTTTGATAGATATATCATATCCTCATAAAATGTCGTATTTCATCTCTGTTGACTGGAGTTTATTGGAAGTCTTTTCTATACCACAGTCTGTATTAAATACCAAGTCCGTATTTACCCCTGAAAATTCAAGGGTAAATAGGGACTTGGTATTTACTATTTACCCCTGAATTTTCTGGGGTAAATAGGGGTAAATATTTTATTTAAGTGTTATTGGTGCTTATTTATTCCTTCATAGTCTCCCATCACTGCTTCAGTGTATAAGAAAATTAAATAAATTATTTCAAACATCCCTAAATACAGTATATGATTCTGTTTACCTGTAGCCTCCTTCAAACCCAAAAATTGACGTGAACTGTGAAATGTGTGAAAATGTAAGCACCTTCTCACCATCTGTCATAACTAGCAAATTACAGAAATTGCTATAAAATATTAAACTGTACAAAATATGGAACATTTTTTTCTTTTTTGTTTGTTTGTTTGTTTGTTTGTTTGTTTGGGATAGTGATGTATGTCTGTAATACACTGAGGTAAATATGTAATTTTTTTTGTGATTATCATATTTTACAATATTACAGTTTTGTTTTAGTAGAAATATTGTTTTAAAAAAATAATGATAATTAGGAGAAAATATTTGAAAAACACATTGATGAATTGAACATGACGAAGCTGAATTTACTTAAATAATAACCTTTGTGTTCCGGTCAGACCTTGAGTCATTTAATCAATGAGCTGTGAAAATTGTCTGGATTGCTGTTCTTTTTGGCCACCAGGAGGCTCTCCATTCTGTCAATGAGGTGAAAGATGGAATGAGCAAGTGTTACATCTGTTATATCTCTCTGTAGGCACTACTCCAACCTCAGTCTATTTTGGGAATATGAAGAGGGATAAAATATTGACTGAGCTGGTGAATTACTGACCATCTAAGAGTGGATGGTTGAACTGAGTGTAATAAAACTGATTCACTTGGCACTGAGATTTAACCATCAGCTTTCAGTGGGTTTCAATCAGTAGTTAATTTATTGATAATTAACTTAACACTTAAGAGCTGCGTCAATGAGTAACATCTTATATTGTATTATAAGCAATATATATATTGTATTGTTAAATCTGAATTGCATTTAATTTGCTGTTTTGTGAGTTCAATTGAGTCTTCTTTTATCACATACACACACACACACACACACACACACAAACTTGATTATTATAGGCATGATGGAACATTTCATAGACAAATTCATTGAAGAGAAATAAAAAATTAAGTGTATTTTTTTTTACCTTGTTGGTGTCTCTCAAAACTTATCAAGCAAAGTGAAGGGATTCTACTGTTTTTTTTGTGGGGAAATTTGAAGATGTTGTATAGCGACGGAGTTGCTGTTGATACTCCTGTATATTTTTAAAAAATGGCTTTTTCAAGTGTCAAAGGCTCATTCAAGATTTCAAGATTATATTGTCATTGTCACATAATGGAATGAAATTATGTTTGGAGCATCAATAGCACTGCCTTGGTTAATATAAAAAATGCCATAATTGCATTAACCCCTCCCCCCCCCCAAAAAAACCGACAAAACAAACACATTGCTCTACATTGTACTTCAACATTCCACTGTAAAACATCGTAAAACAAAAATTATCGATATTACATTCTGTTACTGTAATTTGACAAAATATTAACATAATATGAGTATTATCTGACCTTGAATTAACATTAACATTTTGGCATCACAATCAATATATATTGTAAGACTGTTCTGTAGGGCAGCACGATGGTGCAGTGGTTAGCACTCATGCCTCACCGCAAGAAAGACCCTGGTTCGAATCCAACACCAGACCTTTCTGTGTGGAGTTTGCATGCTCTCCCCTTGTCCATGTGGGTTTTTGCCGGGCACTCCAGTTTCCTCCCACCATCCAAAGACATGCACTGATAGGTCAATTGGTTAATCTAAAATTGTCATTGTTTGTCTATATATGTTCAGCCCTGTGATGAACTGGAGACTCATACAGGGTGTACCCCAACCTTTGCCCATTGTAGCTGGATTAGGCCCCCATTGACCCCCGTGACCCTAGTTGAGGATAAAGCGAGTTCAGATGACGAGACGAGACATGTTCTGTAACTCATAATTATTACACCATATTAATGTTACTCGTCAATACAGGACTTGTACATGAAAGCCTCAGTGGATTTCACTTATTCTACAGTACGTGTAGGAACATTTATATTGTTGTTGTCAATGCAGACCAGCCTCAGCGCTATAGAGACATCACTTCTGCTTGAGTTCAGCCATATTAGTGAGATAGTTAAATCTTCTCACTGGCAACGCTGACAGCAGATTGTAAACTCAAACTAAACCCAATGGACTAACACCGTGTGGAAGACTTGGTTTATAATCAAAAATTCAGTTTGAATGCTTTCCCCGTAAATATTTTCTTTTCCCTCTAATGCTGATACTAGCAGACATCTATTTCCGTCGCTTGGGGAGCTGAGGCTGATGGTTTGCAGCATCTGCAATAGGCTCCTGTGGGTTTCAACCTGACAGCTTGTCTCCATGAAGGCTTGGTAATGAGAAAGACTGTGTTCATTCTGTCTACATGTGTCAGAATGACACATGCACCGTTGTTTTCGGAGTTTGTGTACTCTGTGGTTTTCCTTTAGCATTACTTGAAAACTATAGCGACCACGCGGCACTAACAACATTCAGGCATTTAGCACTAACATCTATTTGTCCAAGTTTGAAGATATGACGGGCAGCTTTTTAAGATGCTCCAGCGTAGGCTCATACACACTGTTATCTCCACATCTTACATCTTCTGAATAACTCCATTGGCTGCCATTCTCAGAGTCCCAAAACTGTAGTCTGAGAATTTATAAGTTATAGGAAATATTTACAGTGACCATGAAAGCAGCAGAACATTAACCCATAAAGACCCAGACATCCACTATCAACCAAAACCATCTACTGATTTAAACTCTTTAATAACTGTTGATCCACTAATCCTATTAACCCATGTCAATAATTAGTATAAAATACAGTTTGTCATCTTTTTATGCTCATCAGGTATGATGTTCAGAGGCTCCATATAGTGAACATGGAAACTTCATCACCTACTACAACCTTGATTCACCAGAAAAACCCATAGCAAGGATAGTGGATGGAGATGTACTGTTAATGATACATTTAAATAATAGTCACTTTTCAATTATGTATGTTTCTAATAGAAGAAGAAGAATATTTATTTGTCAGTAGGTTCACACATGTTAACATACACTGCACTGAAATGTGTCCTCTGGTTTTAACCCATCTCTAGATCATGCATAATACATTGAAGACTAGGAGCAGTGGGCTGCCATATCAGACACTCTGGGGATTATATATATATATATATATATATATATATATATATATATATATATATATATATATATATAT
The DNA here is from genome assembly GCA_020466265.1 of Siphamia tubifer. Lineage (NCBI taxonomy): Eukaryota > Metazoa > Chordata > Actinopteri > Kurtiformes > Apogonidae > Siphamia > Siphamia tubifer. Next base: position 23,794,558 of record CM035799.1, on the reverse strand, counting down.
ATATATATATATATATATATATATATATATATATATATATATATATATATATATATATATATATATATATATATATATATATATATATATATATATATATATATATATATATATATATATATATATATATATAAATATTTTGTGAATATCTATATAATCAGTGCATTAAATTCAGGAAAAGTATCTGATTCAAATTGACAAACACAAAATACAAAGGATAATATAATAAATGGTGATAAATCACGTACAATAGGTGAAATAAAGACAAAAACTGATTTAGGAACTGGCATAAAAGTAGGATTGGATCTTTATGGGTTGATTTCTTAAGTGCTTACAAAGGATGGAATTGGCCACAAGCTACAACAGCAAGAAGATAGTCATAATTTTTACATAATAACCTTGAGCTTTAATTTGAATTTTTTAAAGCATCTATACTATTAGTAAATTAAATATAGGAAAATACTACTTTTCCACTGAAAAATGCAATATAGAGAGGATAATTTTATAATAAATGGTGATAAATCAGTTAGGAAAGGTTATACTGGGGGGGGGGGGGACATTTGGGAGCTGTTGCAGAAGTAGCACCGTAGCATTAAGGATTAACAACAAAAATACATTAATATATATATATATATATATATATATATATATATATATATATATATATATATATATATATATATATATTAAAAAAAACTTTGACCTTACATGCACTCGTAACGTTACATTCAGTTTATGAATGTTGTTTTTCACCCTTGAACCAGCACTTAGGGTTTACAGAAGGAAAAGTGTTTACAGCATCTTAAAAGGCCTCTGGTTTTATCATGGAGGCTCCAGATTGTGTTTGTGATGTAGAGTATGCTGGGGGTTGATGACAGTCACTCAGAACTTACAATATGATACTGAGCTGACAGACCCACATATATATTATATGTCTGCTGCTTCTCTTCTCAATGCTTCTCATGTTTGTTTGGTTTGTTTTTTTCTTTTACCTCACATCATTCGTATCTAACTATTACTGACATGTCATGTAAAAATCATGGGGAAATGTATTCACCAAAAAGCTTTTTCATTTTCATTGTACCACAACATAGACTTCAAATGGATATGTCCTTGGGGCTAATTTGTCACACAGGCTGAAACTTTGGAGCACACTTTACCCAGTGGCTTTTCTATGCCTTAATAGAAAGCCTTTTAATTACTCCAAGTGGAAAAGGTTGTTTTTCCAAATGTTCAAAAATGTATTTTTACCCCTCATGACTTTTAAAATGTATCATTAAAAGCAGCGTGTTTTTCACATCTGTATAAATAAAATGTTTTACAAGGAAGCTACAATGTTTCCATTTAATGCAATGATGCAATTCTCTAAATACTAAAATCTGTGATTTTAGTTCATAAGTGGATTTTCAGCTTCTGAGGCTATGAACAAGATATTAACATCAATATCTCAATGTTAGAGAATATGTAGTAGATATGTTAATGCTGGAAAAAAAAGAGGTTATAATGTAATAAATACAATAAATAAATAGGTGTTGCAATTTGATTATTCATCCAGCATAGACTTGCTGCCACTGCTTGTCACTTGCCAATGTGTTTTAAAGATAAATATCAGTCACAGAGAGGATCATGTAGAAGGTTAAGGGCTCAGATTCCTCAGTGCGATGTAACACAAGGCTGGATGTTCAACTCATTTTTATTCAGGCGTCACATGCATTCCAAGTTGATTTCACATGGGCTGGAACAGTAAAATAAGAACATAATAGTCTATAGAATAATAGCAACTAGTACAAAATAACTCATTGAGTTACAAAATTATTTACATTTATAAACTAGTAAAAAAAAAAAAAAAAAGATGGGAATAACCTAAAAAAAAAATATTATTTTTTTAATGGATTTAAAAATTCATTTTAATTATCATCTCTCAACATTGTTAAAAATATTTTGTTAAAGCTGACTTGTCACAAATTTTTCATCAAATCTATAAAACTTCAGTCGTAGCCTAAGTATCACAAAATCTTTAAGCCTTTCTGTGATTACACACCTGGATGTCTTCCCTCACGTTACACAATTTTCAGAGTCTACTCCACTATAAACAATCCACTCTTTACAAACACAGCTGGTAGGTCACTTGGGCATTTTTGTAAATTTGTCATGATATGCATTGTGGGAAGAGGAGCTCCACAAAGCTGCATTATGGCTGCAGTGGCAACAAACATAGAAAACTGCTTCATTGCTTGCAACAACCCCCTCCCCAAAAAAAACAAAAAAACAAAAAAAAAACAAAAAAACAAATGACAATGACTTACCGGCTCTCTTTGTAAACAAATAGATAGTTTATGGTGGAATATGCTTCGAAAATGTGTCTCCGTGAGGGAAAGGAAATCATGGAAAGATTTAGTGATACTTACACTGTAGATTTTGCAGTGTTAATTTGGAGACAATGGGACCAAATACACTCTAGAAGAAGTTAAATAAACTCTCTAAGTGTTGATTTAACACTGCAAAATTTACTTTGTAGATCTGCTGAAAAAGTGGTGACAAAAAATATCTATTATTGTGGGTGGGTGGGGTTACCTAAGAGGGAAAACCATGGAATAGTCTTTATTTATAGGCATAATGTAATACGGCCTGATCTGCCTTGGCACTGGTCTGCTTTCTAGTTTTACTACAGATCCTATTGGACTGTATGTGACCCCTGAGCTACCACCATTTCAACAGACTTGACTGTTAAACCTTCAGTGTCATTTTTGCACTTTGCAAATTCATCCTGTGGGCTGGATTTGAACCTTTAGTGGGCTGTTTTAGGCCCGTGGACCACGTGTTTGACACTTGCCAGGCTGAAAACTACAATAGCTCTCCCACAAGCTTCTTGGTAGAGATTTATTTCCCCTGACTGCTTTTTAAATCAGAAAGACAAAGACAAAGACATAGGAAAGGCAAAGTCAGTCAACAATGTTTAGTTGCTGTGAAAGTAAGATATTTATGATGTTTGCTCTGTAGGTGGTAGATCACAACCTGGCAATGTGAAAACACCGCCTGTTCCAGGAAGAGCAGGGCCGAATGCACTCTCAATTAACAAGTGGGCTAAAATGCAGACGTCTCACACAGAGACTGACAGGCCATCCTTCAGTTTAAAGGGACTCTGCCTGTAAACCTCTTTGACAGGCTATTAAAAATTTGCCCCGTTGCTTGTTTGTCATATCTGAAAAAATATGCGACTCAAAACAAAAGTGAAACTTTATGTCTCTGTGTGTGAGACAGAGTTATTTTCCAACTGAGTGATCACACTAAATTGTTGCAGCATTCGGGCCATCCAGACAAAACCAGCACTTTCTGATGCTTTTTGATGGTTTACACATAAAACTATTTGGAGGTTTTGATTTGTTGTGTTAATGTGTACATACATTTTTTTTATTTTTTTTTATTATCTGTTTCTGTGTAACAGTATTAGCGACGGAAAATTCTTATCAAGCCACTGCATCTCTTTGAAGTGAACTAAACTGAGTGTGACAGAAACGAACAGAGAGGAAAAAGAAAAAAATGGGTCTTAAAATCCCCAGCAGGTGATGATAACCTATGCTGAAGATGATGCGATTTTCTCATGAGAGCCTTATTTGGTGTCGTCACATGACAGGGTGTAAAGCTTTATCCACGCCTGATGATCCCAGAATACAAAAACAATACAGAAAATAAACTGACTGTATTATCTTCATTTTAGTTTTATACAACCACAAGATGCATTTTCTGTCAAAAAAAAAATCCTTCATGGCAACACTATAATCTTGTGACATTTTAAACAAAAGCCAATAGAAAGTGATTGTAGAGCTTCATGGGTTCATCTGTGCATGTGAATGTTGCATGTTTATACCTCTACAAACTCTGATTCATAGTCGATGCCTTCATCAAACCATGCTAAAATTCGGTAGTGACTTGCAAATGACAGAATGATTCAGGTTCTAGATTCCTCACTATGGTGTATATTTTGACACTGGGATCGAGTCAAAAGGTAACACTTAGTAGCAGTTTGGTGACAACATATTGGCAAATCTTTCGTGTTTCGACACAACTCTTTTAGACAACAAACATGATATTTGGATATTCACTTTCTAAGATAATAGCATGACAGGACAGTTTTTTTTTTTTTGTTTTTTTTTTAGCTGTATATTTCTACCACAGAAGTGATGTCTTTTGCTCAAGTTTGACCAAGTAGAAAATCTGAGTATACGACTACACTCCCTGGATGATTGAATAGGAGTAATGAAGCTTACATGGAATGTGCCCTCTCCCTGCAGCAGAAAACATCGGGATCTTGTCAAGTTGTTTTTGTCCAACAGCCTTATAATCTCAAGGTGATCTGAGTGCTTCTGAGAGACAGACAGGGAGAAAAGTGTGTGTGTGTGTGTGTGTGTGTGTGTGTGTGTGTGTGTGTGTGTGTGTGTGTGAGAGAGAGTGTGTTTTGATATTGGACTACAAGATCTACATAAACTGCCTTTGACCAGAACTAATTACATTTTGGTCAGATATCTCACAAGGTTTTATTGATATGTGAACGTTGACTATATGCAGTTAATATTTAGTATTATAGGCGTGACTCCCCCTGCAGCAAACACTTAAGCCACAGCAGGGCAAGGTTAAGAGTAAAATCCTCAATCTCAAGGTAACGTGAATCAAAGCCTGGAAGTGAGGTTGATTAAATAGTGTAGGTAGAGCAACAGGGATAGTGTAGTAAAGCTTACAGTGAAAACAATAAGTAATATACAGGGTGGGTGAAAAGTACAAATTGGTATTAAAATCCATATTTATGAATGTATTGAAACAAAGGATATATGTTGTTTTACTAATTCTCATACTTCTTGCAGATGACACCAACATATTCCTCAGTAGTGATAATTACTCTGCCCCCCCCCCCAGATTTTCGTTGGTTGGTTGGTTGGTTAGGTGGGTGGTTGGTTCTTTTTTTTTTTTGCTTTGTTTGCGTGTTTGTCCACCCGTCTGATTGTCAACAACTTTACACAAAAAAACTACTCAACCAAATTCCATGAAACTTTCAGGAAAAGTGCAGGGTAGTCTAGAATAGATTCAAATTTAAATAAAAAACATGAAAATATTGAAATATTTACATTTGGAAACTATGATGTAACCATAAAATGTGAAAAACCTGAACAAGTATGAACAACATGAAATGTCTAAAGATAATTCGGTATGATTTTAATTATTTTTTTGCTTCTTCATGTAAAAATAATATGTTTGTATAGTTTGTGAAATTAAATATTTTCATAATTTAATGGGGGGGGGGGGTAGCACAAAATAAAAGATAAAAGTTTTGGAAGAAAATGAGTTTGAGGCCCTTCCTTTAAAGCAGAGGTGGTCAAAGTACTCACATTCTATACTTAAGTAGAAGTACAGCTACTAGCTGTACAGCTAAATACTCTAGAAATAGTAGAAGTACTAACTAAGTAAAAAAAGTACAACTTCTCAATTGTAATAGTGTAAAAATTAAAACTGCATTTTTTTGTTTGCCATAAACACAATAATACTTATTTAACCAGGATTTTTTTTTTTAAAGCATAAAAGTATCCAAAAACTTACTTAATGTGTACATGATGTGTTTGATCGAGTCACAGTACCCAGTTTTGTGGGTATAGGCAGAAAATTTAGGGGGAAAAAAGATAAAAAGTCATCATGAGATCAAAAAAAACTTATATGAAATAAAATGCAGAAAGTTTAGAGAAAAAGTCCAAATTATGAGATAAAATGTTACAATTGTGAAATAAAGTCAAAATTATGAGATAAAAAGTCAAAATTGTGAAATGAAAAAGTCAAAAATGTCTGATGAAAGTCATTTAACTGTCATTTATAAAGTTCCACGGTAATTTTTCCTCTGAAGTGATTTATTTTTCATACTGTCACATCTGTTTAGTTTGAAAAAGTAACAAGTCTACTCTAAGAACGTAAGGAGTACAAAGTACAGATATTTATGAACAAATGTAGGGAGTAAAAGTAAAAAGTTGCCAGAAAAATAAATACTCAAGTAAAGTACAAATACCTAAAAAAAAAAAGTTTACTTAAGTACAATAATTAAGTACCTTTACTTAGTTACTTTCTACCTCTGTTTTAAAGCAGGATTTCATACCTGGGTCAAAGTTCAAATGAGCTTTCACAGGAAAATTGTCTTCATTTGCGTCATTTACTTCAGTAAGAATTGACCCCATTACAAGTTCTGTCTTTCAAGAAGAGGTCGCTCATTTGGCATCTTGTCAAGTTTATAGCTTATATAATCATGCTGGGGTCTGCTTCACTGTGGCATTTGGAAAACTTGGCGTGGTGCGGTACGAACAAAGGCAGTAGCTGGTGTTTAACGAAGCATGGCAGTATTACTCGGCAAGGAAAACATGTTTGTTATCAGGGACCCTGTGTTTATGCTGTACACTGTCAGCCCCCTGGGTTACAACTGGATTTATGTATTTTAAAGCTGTCATCTTTAAGTGGTTTATGAGAATGTTAATAAAAGTCGCCTGCTGTGTTTAGCTTATTATAGTTATTCATTCCTATGGAGCATTATATACTGTATATGACACAGAAAAGACAAGAAGAAAGTTGGTTTTACTGTTTTAACTAAACCCTTTCATCCATGACATTACAGCAGTGCACAGATTTTCAGTATTTAATTAAAGCTACAATAATTGAAGTAACAAGTCCAACGTTTAATTGTTGTGTGTTTTCTAATATACTGTATGTTAGGCTCACTTTAAATGTTGCTGTGACACTTGAATTTGTGGGGTATCTGTGGAGTAAATAAAGTTTTATTTTATCCTTGTATGATGCCCCCCCCCCAAAAGTTGCCATTATAAGAGAGAGAAAAAAAGACTGATTTATTTAAAATAAGTACCTGAGAAATAAATGCACCATTTGAATAAAAAATAATGTTGTATGAAAGAGAAATCAACCTCCACCCACCCACCCCCCCAAAAAAAACAGCAATAATATAAACTTGTTTGATTAAAAAAATAATAATAATACAAAGAAAATAAGACACAATGTCAGATTTAAAAATATGTTGCCCCTAAAATAAAATCATTTGACAATTTTATATATATATATATATATATATATATATATATATATATATATATATATATATATATATATAAAATCAAAAAAAATTTAAAAGTCAACTGCTTATTTAAAAAAAAAAAATTCTCAAAAGAAAAACTATACAACTTTTTAAATAAGCTCACCAAAAAAATTCCACCTTTTAAATTAAAGGGGGCGCTGTTTACCTTGAAAGGTCATTTGCTTTAAAATTTAAACCATTGGACTATTTGAGTCTCCATGCGTAGGAACATTTATTTGTTGCCTATCTTTTATGACTTGCTCTTGCAGTATTGCTAGGACAAACAAGTCGCTATGGCAACCTCAAATTATCATTGTTGACACCATTACCCTCCACCACTCAGATTTAGATCAAAACGTGTGTCAGCTGAATAGGCTCTCAGGTTGAAACCAAAAGTAGACACTTAAATTGACTTTCAAAATAACTACTGATCGGTAAAAAAAGACACTTCTTGAAGCTAAAGTCTCTTTACTTTTGTAAAATATGACTCATACAGTATTGATTTGTCCTTTCAAGGTTGCTGTAGCAAGTCGTAAATGATGGTCGATAAGAGATAAATGGTTCATTCCAGGTGCATCAAGAGGAAGTGACACACTTTGTCCACGTTCTGGCCAACAATTAAAAATAATGCAGACCTTTTGTAACCACTGTGGTAGTGCACAAAGGTACAGTTAACTTTACATGTTTGCTTTAGCTTAGCAACGAGCCTTCACAGAGTACACATAAGACCCACTTACCAGACACAGGAACAGTATTTAATCGTTTAACTCATGGTTTAACTGCTTTTCAGATTATATTAATATTTGTCTTTTCAAAATAACTTTATTCTTAGTGCAACAACCTCCACTTCCTGTGTTTTTAAAAAAACTTTATTTAATTATTTATTTACAAATATTATCAAGCATTTAACACAACTAAGAATACAACATATGTGAGATATAAAATAACATATAAAAACAATACAATCATAGAATTATTGCAAAGTATATTTTCAACATTTCATATTCAAAAATAAATAAATACATTAAAAATATAAATAGATACATAATAATTTCTTATCTAAAATGACATTAAATGTCAGATATATTGTCATAGTTAGCAATAAATATGTTATTCATTTTCTTATTAACAAGGGTAATGATTTATAAAGTAAGCTAAATCCAATTGAAGATTAAGGAAAAGTTAGTTTGGAGGCTGAAAAGGTTTGTTTATGGATAACATATTTTCCCAACAAAATGAAAAACGTAACAAAATATTGCAAAATTCATTATTTTCATAATAACGTATAATATCTTTCAGGGGAAATTCATTATTTCTGTGAAATTTTTGTTCACATTAGTTTAGTATTATTTAAAGGGGGTTTTTTTTTTCGACAGATACATGTATTTAAATCTCTCTCTCTCTCTCTCTCTCTCTCTCTCTCTCTCTCTCTCTCTCTCTCTCTCTCTCTCTTATTTTGTTATTATTTTTATTATTATTATTATTATTATTATTATTATTATTATTATTATTATTATTATTATTATTATTATTATTATTATTATTATTATTATTATTATTATTATTATTATTATTATTATTATTATTATTATGTGGGATAATTTTTTGGGCTGTTGCCACTCTGGGTCCCTATATTATTCAGTATATTGCTTAATGAATCTAAAGAAATTTAGGGAATAGTTTGTTAACAGTTCAGTCCTTTTGGTCATTTTGCTTCAGTTTCCCAGAGTATAATCACTGATTCTTGTCATTCACAACAGTGGACAATTCTATGTTATACTGAAGTGATATGTTTTCATCATGTCTTTATGTTAAGATCCTTATGGATGTTTTTTTTACTTAGAAAATTAATACCATTACATGTTAAAGTATTAATACGTGGAACCCACTACAACAAATAACAGGTGTATTATGCAAAAGAAAAGAAGCTATTGAAGAAATCCAATTGTATATCTTTTATGTCAAAAACACCATGAGTTTATTAACTATTCATGCACGAGTGGGTTAAATCTGATGTTGTAAAATAGTATTTCTTATTGTATCATGCAGCATCAGCTACACTTGTTCAATAATAACCAGCATTGTCTATAACACAATGTAAGTTATACCCAAAATGTAATGAAACTTCATAGTGAACTACCCCTATCTGGAGGACAGTTTTCTAATCAAACAAAACGCATACTGTATCAACAAACATTAATTGACTCAAGTGTAATTTAAATACATGCAAATGTGAAGAATTAAGGCAAGCTTTTAATTAGTAAAAAAAGGGACTCCTCTGAAGTGTGTGATGCCTGGAGGTGTTATAGAAATGGGATCCAGGAAAAGAACACCTCATCATACAGAGTAACTGTTTTATAACAAATTATGTAGCTCATTAATATGCAGGTTCCTTTTGGTACACAGATTGAAAATCCAGTGTAAAGTGAGCAAGCCTGGTAGCCATATTTACCATTGTAAATAAAACTAAACCGCATGCATAATTGTAATAATATGAATATTTTGCAGGTTGAATCTATATAGTGAAGAGGTTTTTGTTCTTATCCTTGCTGTTGGCATTTTTTGTCTAACTTATTTAAAAGTTTATGGTCTAAAGCAGACCTCTGAAACTCATTTTCTTTCAAGGTCCACATTCAGCCCGAGTGGGTTGGAACTGAGATGAACCAGTGTTTACAACCCAGAATGATGGGGAGTGTCCAGGGGTAGAGAATCAGGAAATTCCTTTAACACTTCACTTAAGTAGTCATATTGGCTTTTTTTTTTGTTTGTTTTGGTTTTACATTAAACCAATAACAAAATATGGAGGCATTATGCTTTGTAGGTTATTCTGCTGTTATTTGATTGATGATATATTGTTTTTTGTGGAACCTGAACTAAAATGACTTGCATGTCTAAACTATGGAAATTCTGCACATTGTAAATTCATTCCACTGGAACCTTTGGTCGGATAGATGTCCATGTGGGTCCCAGAACAGTTACATTTGGGCTGCATATAAGGGGGTCATGTGGGTTTGTTTACAGTTTCCCTGGTGACCACGTGTTTTCCCATATCAAAATCTATTTTCTTTAATGCAAATAACTGTGCATTTTGCCTTCTGTCTGGCTGTTTGGTTTGTTTACACAATAACTACTCAACTAATTTCCTAGAAATTCTCAGGAAAGGTGCAAAGTGGTCCAAAATAGATCCCATTAAATGTTGGTGAATATAGGTCAAAGGTCAAGGTCACAGTCACCAAAAATTAATATTTTCAATGATAAGAAATAGATAATCAGGTAAAATGTGTGCAAGGTTTGTTGTGCTGGGCACCACTCTTTGTCATTGTAGTTACTACAAATTTGAGTTAGTATTCTCATGTTCAGTGTAAGAATTTACAGACAGACAAATATCAGTAAAATAACAAGTGGTACCCAGCGCAACAAACCCTGCCCCCCTTGCACACATTTTACCTGATTTGCCCTTTCTATTATCATTGCAAAACCATGTTTTTGGTGACCTTGACCTTTGACCTACATTCACCAAATTTTAATGGAATCTATTCTGGAGCACTTTGCACCTCTCCTGAAAATTTCATGGAAATTGGTCCAGAAGTTTTTGTGTAAAGCTGCTTACAAACAAACAAACTGACTCAAACAAAAATAAATATCAGTAGAACAACAGTAAATATCAATAAAAGGCACAGTTATTTGCATTGAAAAATGACATATTTGTAAAAATATAGAAGTTCAGTAGTGCAAATGACATGAAAGATAAATATTGTGGGATAAACAGTGTGAAAAATAAATGATATGAGATATTCAGATGTCTGATTCTGATATGGGCAATCAAACACGTGTGGTCACCATGGAAACAGCAGTCAAACTCACATGGGACCCTTATATGCAGCCCAAATGTAACCCTTCAGTGACCTACATGGATACGCTGGCTGGGACGTGGTCCCGGGGCCACATGTTTGAGACCCCTGTTCTAAAGCAATGATGTTACTGAGGCCCAAAGCTCCTGATTTGGACTGGGGAAATGTGTGGTGCTGTGTTTATTCTAAGGAGGAAAGAAAAAACATTCCTCTTGACATAACTCCCTACACATTCCACACTTGTTTTTGACTTAAAGAGCAAGATGATACATGCTGGCAAAAGAGAAGTGACAAGTGATGACAATATATCTTGCTTTGCCTCCCTGCTTTCACCGTGAACGGCATCCAAACTAAGAAATGTCTTTTTTAAGAGATACTTTATATCCCTTGGAGCCACAGATTCGCACAATGGATCATATTACTGATATCCAGTTGTTTGCAGTATGCGTCCGTCCTCAGTGTACTTCTGCATGGTGACATTCCAAATGTTTCAGTCATGTCTAGCACCTTCAGGCCCGTCCCAAGGAGAGAAGGTGAAGTATTCAGAGTAAAGGTTAAACATTAGCTAGTTTTAATGTCAGTCACCACCAATCTGTCACTTATTTAAGAACAGTATAATGGGATTTTAATATGTTTAATCATTACTTGACATAAGTGCATTTTATTACGTACATGCATGAATAGAGTGTGTGTGTGTGTGTGTGTGTGTGTGTGTGTGTGTGTGTGTGTTTGTGGATAAGGGTTGTGTTATTTCAATTCACAGGTCATTGTGTCCATCCATGGTTTTGAATCCAACTAAGATAAGGAAGGAAGAAAGAAGAGATAATAAGAAATCAATCAATCCTATGTACTGATGGATGTAACCGTAAAAATACTGTGTCCATCCAAGGAAAACTTCATAGATAAGATATTTGAAATGTTGTGTTGATATAACTGTACTTTGCTGTTTCTTTCAATCCACCCAGTCATATTTTATCTCAGATCCGTAATGGCTTTACTTTGCTCTTGACCTTTTTGTTGTTTACATATGACTACATTAGCTTTAAAAGCGGAAAGGATTTTAAAAGCAAATAAAAAAAATAAAAACACATGCAAAAGCCCAAAGAGAGGTTCCCTCAGTGCAAGGTCATGTTTAATTTGAAGTTAGATAATACAATAATACAAATAGTTGTTGCTTTCTACTTGATGACTTTTGTCTTTTTTGTTATTTATACAGCAGAGGAGCCACCTGTGGCATATATGTGAGATTAGTCTCACGCTTGAATGAGATGAGTTTAATGTGATGTTCAAGGATGACATAACAAATTGTAAAGTTGAAGTGAAATATTTTCACCTCTTCTCATGAAAGGATTGTGACAATCTAGCTTATCCATGATAGATAAGGTCTAACTGTGATTCAGTATGTAATCACCTGGACAGAAGTGATTACCCATGTGTTTAAATAAGAATTAAAAGAGGTTTTTGATAAAATTGTTCCAATTTTATTGGCAAAAGTGTAGATCAGGGGTTCCCAAAGAAGGGTATGTGTAATGCCAGGGTTACTTGATTTGTTTTTTTAATACATTAAATAAGTCATCATGTACCGAATACAAAATAAACAAGTGGTGCCAGGCCCAACAAACCCTGCCCCCTGAAAACATTTTAGCTCTTAATAGCCTCTCTCTCAAAATGTGAGACTGTGGGTTTGACCTTTGAAGGTCACTCAAGGTCAAAGGTCATGATGTCATTTTGGAGTCTCGATGTAGTTTCCTATCTGTCAAAAATAGTATGAGTACTTATTAGGCAAGGCACATTTATTTATATAGCATACATAAAACATTAAAAACATCACAACAGGGAGCAATAAAAGTATACGCATGGAAAAAATTTAAACAAAAAAAACAAACCAAACATAGATAAAACAGATAAACAAAAAGGTTTAAAAGAGAGTGCAGATTCAAATGATGAATAAAAGTTATTCAAATGCAGCTGAAAACAGGTGCGTTTTTTTTACCTAGATTTAAATAAACTGAGAGTTTGTTCCAGACATGTGGAGCGTAGAAGCTCAACCCAGCTTCTCCATCCATGTCTGCATCTGGTTATTACCACTCTTTTTATAATCATGTGACTTTGATTTTGACCTGTGGTGGTCACAGGTCATGACACCATTCTGAAGCCTGTGCCAGGTTTCCTACCTGTCAATAACATTAAGTACTTCTCTGCCTCCACTCACTTTTCTGTTATAATCCATTTACATTTTTAAGGAATTGATCACGTGAAGGTCCACAGTAGGTCAAAATCTATACACACAAGATGTAGAATTGAAATACAAGCATTGTGTTGCTCATTGGAAGTGTCTAAGATGAATAGCTAAAATGTTATTTGACTTAATTGTGACCTTTGACCTTGAGTCTTCAAATGTATCCTCCAAGGTTCTGATGTCAATGCACATCAACAGTGAGAGCAAAAAAAAAAACAAGCTATATGCAAAACAAAATATAGGAATGAAAAATAAATTCCTGATTTGCTCTATCTGCTTATTACTGTGAAAGCACATTTTTAGTGACCTTGACCTTTGACCTACATTCACCAAAATGTAATTGGATGTATTCTGGACCACCTTGCACCTTTTCTGAAAGTTTCATGGAAATTGTTAAAGTAATTTTTGCGTAAAGTTGCTGACAAACAGACAGAAGGACAAACAGATGGACGAACAAACAAACAAACAGACTGGCAAAAAAAACAAAAAAAAAAAAAAACCTTGACTCCCCTTCAGGAGGGCGGGGTAAAAAGAAAATGCCAGCACTGTTGAACAAATGTACAGATGTTTAGATGTTATGCTTGTTCAAGTTAACATGGATAATTCTATTCCAGCATGCTCACGGGTTGTTATATACAGTTTTATCATAACCACGCAGAAAATTTGCATCTATCTCGTTTCTGTATGTGGCTTTTTTTTTTTGTATGAAGGTCACAGATTTTCTAGCTTGTAGCAAATGATTCTACAGGTGTGAGTAAAATAATGAAGTACAATTAAATAATAATAGACTGATCAATTTGTGAAATATCTGAAAAAAACCACTAGTTATTTTCAGTATCTCTAGAAATACTGTTGAAAATGTGTTATGCAATCATTATACACATATCTGCCACAAAACAACAAATATAAACAGAATGTGAATAAAAGCAACATATAATTTAGCATATAATATAAATGCTTTAGCAAACAGTTCTTGCAAACACACTTACATCTAATGAAACCTTATATCTTATACCAAACCTCTTTGAGAATGACTTTGAGAATGACTTATTTCTGTTAAATAAACTCATTTAAGTCATATACATAATACATAAAGCTGTGTTTTCTCCTAAATTCACTTAAGATTTGTCCTTTCAAATTCTCCAGAGGTTACAAAGACTCCACAATAAAAATGTCTTTGACTAAAACAGGCAAATATAACGCACGAGGAGGTTATTTCCTTCATTTTCCGATCTTTGTTTTCAACCACCAAGGCTTGTTTGATCACAGTAAAGATAACATGTTTGTCTTTCTGTTAATACCAAATAGGCCATTATATTTGTAGAAGCTTATCATGGAATAAATGATGGCAAAGGCAGCCTGCGTGCCTGTGTTTGGAATGTGTAACCGCTTAATCTCTTGATCTAGATAAAAATAAGGATGCAAACTTCAACTAAACGTGAGGTTTTTGAGGCTATTGCACATCCTTTAAGCCTGATGCCATGACTGCTCCTACTAATACATTGGTGAACCAGGCATTAGTTGAGATTAATCTTCAGATAATAAGTCTGTTGCACAATGATGAGAGTTTTGGCTTCGTCATGACTTTGTGTAAGGAACATAACAACTGATGTGAATATCCATCTTATAGTCTTTACGGCTCTAAAAAAAAATCTAAATATATATATATATTTTTTTTTTACATGTAATTTATATATTTTATGTATAATCCTTTTCTTCTCTGTTTTTGTCTTATCAGACTTGTCACTTTCAAATGCTGTAGCTAAATACTTTGATTGTGATGTATATTTTCATGGTCTTATTAACCTTCAACAACCCAAACAGCCGCTGGCGACCAAAACTATCTACTGATCTACAATGTTTGATAACTGTTGAACCATTAACTCTGTCAATACTTGTAAATAATTGAGGTCAAATACAGGTTGTCATCTTGCCAAGGCTATTAGACATGATCCATTTGGATGTTCACAGACTCCGTAGTGAATATGGAAACACTGTCATCTTTTGAAACATTGATTCACCAGTAAATCCCATACATATGTGACAAATGTGGTTGTTGCAGACACTTGTTTTATTTGAATTTATTGATATCTTTGGGTGAAAACAGTAACTGTTTCTTCAGTATTGTCTGTTTTGATGTAAAAACTACATTGTCAATGAAGTATATATATAGGAAAATCAATTCTTTTCACTGAAAAATAGAAGGTAATAAATGGTGAGGAAGATCAAATAGAGAGAAAAAAATTTATTTCATATCTGCATCAAAAGTAACACCGGGTCTTTAAGGGTTAATATCGGCTGTGGTTGCCTACTATGATGTGATTTCAAAGCTTTGATATGACTAAGGTGCTGAGGCTGACTGAATCACTATGTGGTCTCACTTTGAGCAACTGTGCTACTGTCTGCACAGAAAGCAAATCTCATGACTCCTCCCCCTGAGCAGGCTGTTTAATTCCCATGAGGTGATGCCCGGTTAGTAACTTAATAAAGCTGCTGGATGCAATCCCGGGGCACAATGTGCACAACATGTTCATCTGACAGAGTTGCTCTGCCCTCCACTCCTGCTCTCAGACAGCCTGCTGCTTCACTGTAAGTACTGGAGGTCACAGCCATTTCAACTTTTACATGTGATGAGAGGAGAGATGTCTCTGCTGGTGGAATAACTCACCACGACTAATGAATGAAAACACATCAAACACAACGGGGACAGAGAGAAGGAGAACGTGTTATTGCTTTTGGTAAGTTTTAGCCTTTAAATTTGCTGCAGGAAAAGTACTGATCAGTGCTCGTTTGATTCCCTGAAGGCTCACAGAACCAAATGCAATAATATTTCAGAACTCATTTTCAACATTTCTCTAAAATTAGAGTAACTTAAAAGTGATTCATTTGATGTTAGGCATTTTTTTTTCTATGGCAATAAAATTCAAAAGAACCTGCCCCCCCCCTCTCTCTCTCTCTTTTTTGTAGTTTAAGGTTCACTGAGTGACAGCAATAAAATGTTGTATGCTCTGACTGTAAGTGTGATAATTTGCCCCTATACACAATATTTAAAGAATGCTCTTTATGGCATTTTTGTGATGGAAAGTCACTGGCTTAAATCCCTGGTGGAGTTATAAATGTTGTGCCTGGAGGCAGTTATCCTGATAGGGTTCAGTACATTTCCAGCCACATGCACACCCTAGGAATACGTAAGTAGGCTAATCATTTTGCTCATTATTCTTTTTGCCAGGAGGTTCCTATCCTGGTGTAACTGTCAGAGCATAATGGTGGCATTTAAAGGGATCTGGACCAAGGACTTCTGGAGGGCTGTCTCTGGAGAATACCTGGCCACTCTCATCTTTGTCCTTCTCGGTCTGGGTTCCACCATCAACTGGGCTGCAGGGGAGGAGAAACCTCCCCCGGCTGACCTAGTCCTTATCTCCCTGTGCTTTGGCCTGAGCATCGCAACCATGGTGCAATGTTTTGGACACATCAGTGGTGGACATATTAACCCAGCGGTCACTGCAGCTATGGTTGTAACGAGAAAACTAAGCCTGGCCAAAGGTTTGTTCTATGTGGTGGCTCAGTGCCTGGGGGCTATTACAGGAGCTGGGATTCTCTACTTGGTCACACCTGCTTCTTTGAGAAGGACCCTTGGTGTCACCACGGTAATAATAATACTCATTTGTACTTGACACTGTGATACATTTTTGCTTTTTTTTTTTTTTTTCCTCCGTAAGCAAGATTATGTCTTCTTTTTCTAAGGTAAACACAAACCTCTCATTAGGACATGGCCTTCTTGTGGAAATCCTTATAACATTTGAACTTGTCTTCACCGTCTTCGCCACCTGTGATTCCAAACGTACAGACTTAGGAGGCTCAGCTGGCCTTGCCATCGGCTTTGCTGTAGCCATCGGCCACTTATTTGCAGTAAGTAACTTCCACTAAGTCAAAGAAGAGAGAGATATGAAGGTACAGTCTGAATAAGGCAAGTGGCAAGTATTTATAGCAGGGTTTCTTAACTTATTTTGATCTTTTGATACTGTACGCTTCTGATTCACACCCACATGCACATCTTCACTGGAGGCTGCCATTGCATGGCAACCAGTCTCTAGGGTCTTCTTAAACCCTGCAGAGCAAATAAATGCACAGGGAAAAAGATCTTTACTCTTGCACCACACAGCTGATTCACCCTTAGATGTCTTTGACCGTAAATTGTTATTGGCATAAGACAAACAGGGGTATTCTGTAAATTTGATATTGAATGAAAAAAGATTCTATGTTTAAGAATTAAGACTTAGATATTCTGACTATTTGTGTTTCAGATTCCTTACACAGGAGCCAGCATGAATCCTGCTCGTTCTTTTGGGCCTGCAGTCGTCACACTTAACTTTGAAAACCACTGGGTAAGACTAAAAAAAACAACCTTCAATATGCAAAAGAAAATCATGTTTCCATTGTTTTTTTTGGTTTTTTTTCATGACATAAAAACTGATGATTTGCCAAAATGCATAGATACGTTACACCAATGTCCTACAGAAGGCAAGCACTACTGTAACAGACTGACATGGTATGTTGAAACCTTGGAGGGTTACTATTTCACTACAGCTGCCAGAACAGCAGAAGTGTCCTGGCAATACTGCTGTTAGATATTAGAGAAAAAAAAAGTGCTCATGTGTTTTTAAAATTCAGTGTATGAATTAATCCTACCAACATAAAGCAGTAAACCATTTCACATGTACAGCATGTTCCTCTGTAACATAAGAGGAAGCCACTTAATAAGGTACTAATAGCATTAGCTCTAAATGTTTGTATTCAGGCAATTTTCCACTGAGCTATTTGTATATTGTACCATGTTTGTGTATGTGTTTATTGTTGTATTGGGGGATGCACTTAGGTGTAACACCATCTATTACTGTCACTGTGGCCGGTGTCAAATTCAAAACTATTTTTCTCTTGGGGCAAATGCTTAATAGTGCAAACAGTGATACAGCAGCCTGTGATGAAGACCCTCTTGCCCAAGTCTTTAACCCAGCAGAGCAGGACAATATGACAGTTTTCACTGCAGAGCCTTGGCTAGATTTTGGTACTAATAATGAAACAGCTGCTATGTGTAGTAATTATGCAACAAGCAAATGAGCTCATTTGTCTTGGTTTTTACTGTAGGTGTACTGGCTGGGACCCATTCTGGGGGCAATCCTTGCTGCTGCTCTATATGAGTACCTGTACTGCCCTGACCCTGAGATAAAGCAGAGACTCAAACAGGTTTTCCAGAAGGACCAATCAGGGAAGTACATGGAAGTGGAGAAAGAGGACATTGCTATCAAGTCAGGCTCCATCGATCTGGAGAAAGCTGAGAAAAAGGATCTTTACCCGGACCCAACTGGGGAAGTGTTGTCCTCGGTATGACTATCACGTGCACTGGAAATGGAGACCAATCTGTAGCGCAGACTGACACTTCAACTTTGAAGTATCCATTTTGAACCATGACCCCTTCCAAAGACTCATCTTCAAAGCATGATCTGAATTCTATAAATAAATGAAAGGATAAAAAAAAAACCTGTCATTGCTATAAAATAACTTGATATTATGGCTCAATCATGATTCTGAAATATTCACAAATGTCTATAGCCTGGTCAATACTATTTCTAAAGTCCAAAGTGTTGTTATAGCAGTGTTTTCATGAAGCGAATGGCAGGTTCATGAAATATGTGTAATGTCAACCAATTATGTAAGGTCATCACACTAAATTGGAGAAAATGCAGCCTTGTTATTTCTGGATTAGTGTCACATTTGGTCCATGTAGTGTATCTGAAAGGTTTTCTTTGTGGCCAATAAATATATCACAGGTACAACAGCCATGATGAACTTTCAGAGTTGCATTACATCACTCGATTTTCAGTGCATTCATCTGGGAAACAATAGATTCCTCTTCACATAAACAATCTATAGTCATGTTTTTTCTCATGTTTTTTTTTTTTAAATGTCCATTACTGCATAATGATTTTTATTTTTTCATATTGTAAAATGCCTGTAAGCTTTTAAAATATTTCCGTCTCTGGCAATTTTGTAATGTATTCTTCAATGTTAAAACCTGCATTATTTATACAACTGTGTTTTAAGTTATTGTTAACAAATCTTCATCTGATTTGATAAATGTTTTGCAGCTTTTCCTTTGTCGTCACTATTGTGCCATTACAGTGAATGATAACTGGTGTGTGATAACAATTGTCAAAAAATGTTAAACAAATTATTGTAATAAAAGTGTTTTTTCTTTGACTACTTGATAGATGTAGTAAACAGAGTAGCCAATTACATATGTACTAAAATTCTTATGCATTCATGAGAAATTAAATGAAGAAATACGTTTTGCTTCAGTTCCTTCTTTCTGGTGTTATGAGCTGAACACTGGGGAGAGGAAGGTTCAGATCAGTGATGGATTGGCTCATCTACCTTTAGATAATGTCTCCCTATGGCCAGATAAATGTCCATGATGTGTGTTCCTTGTGAGTTAAGTCCCTGAGAATAGCTTCATGTAATCTCATTCCATCAGCAGAGAGCACAGGAAATGATCCCACTTTGTGATACGGAATAGAGGTGATTTGTTATGCCTGCGCTTTATTTCCTTTGCAAAGGAACAGGTGCAATTCAATCCCTTTTCCTCCCTTTCTTCTGTGTTTTAGAGGAAGTGATAAGCTTCACTGGCACAGCTGTGTCAACTGGCGCCGTCTACATGATGCAACTATATTGCATTTGTAAGTGGAAGATGTTCATTTAATTCACTTACAAAATTACAATTGTTTTTACTCCTGTTTGGTCTGGTTTCTTTACATCCTCAATTCATTTTTGTGTGTGACAACAGCATCATCTTCTGGACAATTGTAGTAATTGCCAATTGTGAAATAACCCCTTTGGTTTTATTTGTCCAGAGGAGGGCAGCCACGAGCCTTGGATATGCAGGTTGCACTGCAGTCGTGGGTAGATACAAGTCAGTTTTATTCATAAGTCTGAGCTACATTTCATTTGAAATTGGTCCAGGCTGTTAATTCAGAATTACACAGGAGGATTAAAGTGTTGCATAGCCCCATAACATGGATCTGGTTCTTCAATACAAGGTTTGATGGCTACAGAGAAAAAAAAATTAAAAGAAAGTAGTTTAACTTTTGTCAACCTTGCTGTACTGAACATTTTTGCAATTTAATGGGTATACGGGTGTTTAATTTCACTGCTTAATTAAACCGAATTCCATCTTCTTTATTAAAATGTTGCAAAGAGTCAATCACAAATCTAACCCTTGGAGTCGGGTCTAGTGGAAGATTCATAATGTTAATGGATACTGTTCTTTGAGGCCTACTGGAGTTGAAAATGGACCACACTGAATCTTTTAGCAGCACTTTACCTGTGGGCAGAATGCCTGTATCCCTTAAGGCTCTGGTGGCTTCAGGCCAGCACCCTCTCAGTTTCCCTTAATCATCTTTATAGCCCAACTAAATGAGTACATAAATCTCATGCTTTATTCATTGATCGTCTCCTCCTGGGACAAAAGATGGGAAATGGACTCTCTCAAAATTTGATTTATCAGTCTTTGCTTATGTGAAGATTAGATGAAGGAGGACAGGTGAGAAGAGCTGCCCCCCCTGTGGATTGGAAATACGGTGATGTTGTGAATTTTGCTACAGTAGAAAAGAATCACGTGGCTCAAAAGATTAGTATGCAGAACAAGACTTTGTATTGGAGATTCGAAGAACTTAGATGGTGTAAAATGTCAATCGGATGCTGATGTTTCATTAGAAAAATGTCTTCCCTGTGTTGACAAATGTCCACAAGGTTGCTACAGACACCTCGATTAGCAAAGACCAAATAAGAAGTGACACAAAATATTAAACAAGCTCTTATTCAGCTGTCTAGTTGTTCACAACTTGAATGGCTTATCAGGGAGTCGCCAAGCAAAACGGATAATGTACGGATAGCCTTTACAATGGCTGTCTCCATAATTCCCCAATTTACTTCCATGTTCACAGCAAATACCAACAATAACTATATGATGGAAATATTATTATGACTGGAGCTTCATTTGCACATCATACACATGCCAGCCGTCTATATATCAGACTATATCTCCTGCTTATCTAACTGGGAACAGACAGATTTCTTTGCAACTTGAAAGTTCAGATTCTCAATTCCCAGCATGCAACAGAAGGGGCAAATGATAAAACACACACCTTAAAGATCATTAGCAATTAATATTTGGGGATTCATGAAGAAAAACAGCGTTAAACACTTGTTTAATAATTCATACTATAAACAAGAAAGTCTCCCACTTCCTTAATAATTTAGACGTAAGCTAATGTTGATTTATTCAGGAAGGTCTCTGCCACCAGCACCGCCTGGAGTGCCCAAATTTGAATTAAAGTAGGACAGTAGCAGGCGAGTCTGTAATAACATTTGTATAATTTTATTATTGCTCTGGGCTCAGTTCATTTCCTCCTCCAGTAGCTGCGTGAAATTGTTTGATTCTGGAAACTGCCTTGAGTCTGCGGCTCTGGGGTTGGAGGGTGGTACAGGAACAGGAAGGCATGCGACACTCTCTCCCTGTCTGATGCTGTCAGACACATAAACACAGGCATTCACAACTCCATGTACGCACACATACACACATGCAAAGAGAGATAAATAACTTTGTTATTCTGGGTTTTGTAATACTGTTACATTGGCTCACTTAATAACTCAAGCTGTCTCGAGAATATGATTGATATTCTCACTCACCTTGTCACTTATGATAAATATTTTCCTGCATATATGAGAGATAGTGGGAAGAGGAATAACTCATTCATTACATTATCAAATCACATAAATATGGGAGTCTGTGTTTATGTTATTTTGGAGCAGAGAGATTGCCATTTCTTGTTAACATTAGTCAAATACTTTGCGCAGAGGGTTTGTTTATGAACCACCACAGTTTGGGATTTTTTTTTTTTCTCCTAACTTTCTGGTATGGAATATTACATTATATTTGGTCAACTCTGGAGAATTAAATTCTATAATCATTTGAAGATGCTGAGCTCATCATGTGATATCTCCTTCGCTGTTCCTCTACGATATTGTGATTTTGTTTACCAGTGATAGAACTATCATTTCCAAAATGGTAATTTACAAAACTCTGATTACTCTAACACAAACAATCAAGTTTGGGAGGTATTAGCTCATGTAACACACACCTGAGACCCCAGTGGCTTTGACACAGGAAGGGAGGGTGGAGAAGTTCTGATTGGTTTCCTCAGGGCTCTGCTTCCAACTTCCCACCCGCACACATTCCCTCACTGCTTCTCTACCTCCCCCCTTCAATTCCTTTATGCAGAGCAGCCCAAACTGCAGTTTGATGAAACACATTTGTTTGACTTAACTCTTGCTTTGCCATCATGGCTAAATCTCGAAGGCCTGTTGGTGTAATGTGGCCCAACAGCAATTGGGTTAATGAGAGGATATATGTACAAGTGTGGGACTTGACCGGAGGAGCTGTTTTCCATTTGGGTTTGGTCTTCTCGTGTTATTAGGGAAACCTTTATTATTGTTGCCCTCTAGTGGGAACCATATAATAGGATTACATTTTATTAGAGCCTCCCAGCATTACCCAAGCAGCCCCCTCCTCTTGTCTCTTCCCCTCATAGTAGTGTCACCGATTCCTCTGTCCACTGTGGGTGGGATGGGTAAATTTAGGGCTGAAAGGGAAACTGAATGTGATCCTGTATTGGGCCCTTGCCTTTTGACATAAAAAGTAACTTGTGAAAATGGAAAGAAATGATGAACAGAACAGATTTTTGTCATGTGTGCCAAATTTACTTTGACTGTTTAAAACCGCTGTGATGAAAACACAGACTCATGCAACCTTTACAAACTTTGCATATTGAAAGTTCTTCCAGACATGTGTGAACAAAGACACTAGTGTAGTGCACAAACCTGTCAGCCGTCCTACTGTTTGCTATTATTTACTGAACAAAAGAGCTCCTTTATCATATAATGACCAGTGGTAATGTTCTCCCTCCTAGAGCCATGCCTAATGCTAGGCCTTGGATCACAAAGAACCAATGAAGATGCTCTCGAAAGGTGTATTACATTGTGCCAAAGATAATATTTGATGAACAGTTCTGGCCTAAAACTGTGTAACCCTGCAGGGCAGATTGAGTCAGGCTCTGGAGCAGCTTCAGCACTTTCCCTTATCCATCCCACTCGCTTACATAACCACAGGCCATTTGAGGGGTGTGGCAAGTATAGCAGCAGTTATTAACATGGTCTGGGGCTAAACCAACATGTCTCTTAGTCCACACTAACAGGCTCACAAGGACAGAGAAGCACAAAGTTAATCATTAGGTGCAATTGTTGGACTCATGAAGCAGTGTGTAATGAACATGATGGAGTATTTTTTTTATTTTTCAGTTAAACATCTTTCCTGCTAACTGCCTGTACAGCGGACTTATTAAAGTAGTCGGAAAGTGTAAACACGTGTAGTTACTGATATAATAATGATCCAAATTACTGTTGAAGTCCAGTGTTATGTAAAAACACTATCAGTCCTAATTACAACTAAAGAGCTTTTTAGGTTTTACAAAATGACTTCAATCAGTTTCTGAAAATTCCAACAACTAGAGTAGATTTTCCACAGCTTCTCCCTCCTTTTGCCTGTGCTTGCATTTATAACCCTATGATGTCATTTGGGCAAGGCGGTTTCTGCTGGGGCAAATTCACATCTGCAACCAATCTGGATAATTTGTCCACCAATGCAGCCAGAGCTTGCCTGTTGTTGCTGCTGTAGCAGTTAGGTTTTGATCCAAGGAAAATACTACCATTCCAAAATGGTACTGGAACAATGGCTTTGTTTTTTGGCATCAAGCACCATGTGTATCCAAGCTTTGCAGTCGTTAGTTTCAGGAACATCTGATGCATATTTTGAATAGTGAAGTGAGAGGATCCCATTAAGAATGGACTCCATTTGTGTGGAAAATAGATAACGTATGGGATTTTAAGGCCTGGGGTGCTCTCTGTTCACTATAGTTTGTCAGACTAATGGCATAATAATGTGTGTGTGTGTGTGTGTGTGTGTGTGTAGCCCAGGGTGTGTGTAGTTGGGGCCTGGTGTATTGTGTGCCAGCCGCTAACCTCTAGGGCAAATACCTTCATCATAACACTTTAATCCTGTGTTTGTTTTCCTCTTGGCCATGATGGTCAAAAAGTGGAAAGTTTAATAGTTCCTGGATCAGATGAGTAAACAAAGATAGCTGGCCCCTCCTCAAAAGCATTAACTTTTTTTTTACTACAGTATCTACAAAAGGAGCCCTAAAATGGGGTAGACATGGAAAGAATTGGAAAATGCTTTTGTTTATATGCTTGCATTTCAAAGTCCATCAGTGATTCGTTGCTTGATGTTGTTATTTTCCTGTTGTTTTAGCTTCTGGACAACGTTTGAATCAGTTTTCTTTCATGCATAAACAGTAAAATACACAGCTTAATTGCAAATAGAGTTTCCTTCATCTATTTTTTTTTTCCTTATACCGTCATGCTTCTGATGTTGTCTAATGTTACAATCACATGGTTAAATTAATTTGTTGTCTTAGCTGCTTTAAAAAAAAAAAAAAAAAAAAAAAAAAAACCTACGCTCTCAACAGTAGAGGGCGAAAGAGCAGACATGTCAGCTTTGCTTCAGTGTGTTTGACTTGAGGATATCTGTCATACGTAGGAATAAAGAAAACCAAGTCAATGCTGTATCCAGATGTGAACAAAACAAAACTCCTGAGTAAGACCAAATGATTACATTCACAGGGAGGAATTTTAGAGGAATTTCATTACAACACGTAATTCCTTTACTGTCTGCATCCCCCAAGTAAATCTAAAAGCCTCAGAAGTGCCTCAATCTTCCTGAAATCATGCATGGTTGAACATTTGAAATGAGCTCGCACATCACCCTCAGGCACTGATTCAGACTTGATTGGGGCAAGGCAAGCTGCAAGTGCTTATTTATACGTCATTTGGAGGTTGTCCAAAGGGAGAAAAGAGACTGAAAAGATTACAAAAGAGAAACTACAGACTGAGATTCATTAACCACATTCCATTAATTTGATTAAGTTGATTTGAGGGATAATCAACAAGTCTCCTGATGGACAGTACATTCAGTATCCATGACATGGGTTTAAGAAACAGACTAGATAGGTTAGATGTTTTGAGAGGTAAAAGAAGGAGGGGGGAGGGGGATCAAAAGGACTCCACCAACAATCTATATAATTATCATCATCTGCTGCTTTTCCTCCCTGGCAAAGAAACACTCCATCCATTTGTAGAAATCGCCTGGGGGAACGTTACATCAAAACTAATCATAACGATTAAAATCAGCTTCTCTGCGAGAGGAAAGCAATAGGCAAGTTGGAGGCAGGAGGAGTGTAAATGCAGAAAGAAAAAAAAAAGATTTCTTTATTTGATTTTATAAAAACATAAACTCAACAAAGACTGAGGCACCGCTGCTGTGTGATCTCTTCCTTTGCTTGGAGTTTTATTCTGCAGATTGGTTTAGACTGGGGCAGAGACATGAGCTAATTGTATCCTGATCTTTGCCTTAAGGGGTTTCGGAGCCCTGGAGCAAGTATTCTCTGTATTTTGTTCTGTCTACCTTAGCCAAGCTATTGCATTTCTCTCTGGTGTAGGAAGAGAAGCAGGTCGTGGGCCAAATCGGACGGGAAAAGGTGCATAAAAAAAAAGATACTTTATGCCGCTCTATGTATCAGGTAAGCGGAGATTTATTTGGTTTGCTATTATTTCCTAGGCTTGGATGGACTGGGACATTGAGGCGCAGCAGCTTTTACGCATGTGCCAAACGATTCGAGCGGTACAGTTGTTAAAAAATATTTAACCACTTCCTGGCTATTGTTTCTAAGTAAGTGTACAATTGTATACGCGGGGCTACAATACGTGAAGCTTCTGTACATCTGGTGTAAAAAAAAAAAAAAAAGGAAGAGCAGATTAGTGTGCGATCTTGTCGAGCAAACACTCTACTTATCCACCGTGTGAATTCGCTCCTGGCGCGTTTCAGCTCCGAACACATCATCATCATCATCATCATCATCATCGTCGTCGTCTCTGTGTCGCTGGTGACTGCATAACTTGCTCATAAACTTACTCGATTCGTATTGTTTGCTTCCATATGGATTTTTTTTTTTTACTGAAGTTAATTTTATCGCTAAACTGTTCTATTTTCTGGCTGCCCCAGATCTTCTAATGAAAGACGCCATTGTGGAGTAATTTTGCCGCAGGCGTTTTTCTTTTTCTGTAAGACAGGATGTACCTTTTTACACACGTCAATGCAGAATCTATGAATCATCAATTAATACGAGCTGTGATAATGTTAAAAGAAACATACCCATTGAAGCTAAAAAAAAAAAAGTATTAAAAATAAAGGCATATTTGGTTTTCTATCCGAACCATGCGTAATAATAACTCCAAGATCCGGATACGATTCTGTCAAAGATACTTTACTGAGTGATATTTTAAGGAGATTTCACCTTTTGTTTTTTGTTTTTGTTTTTTTTACTATTTGCATCCATCTGACACCAGTTTCTGTCAAACTTTCAAGTGTAAACGCGCATATATGTATTCATTAAAACGTAAATAAATACATTTGGTTATCGAAATGGCTGGATTTGCACTTCAAGAATACAGACTGTAAATGTTTATTAAAAGTGACATGAAGAAAAATAAATCATCTCATGTTATTATCCATGTATTGAAAGCAAATAGTCGGTTTCACTAGTTTGAGAGTCTAAGATGTATGTTGTCAGGAATGATCACTTGATGGCGCTGTAATAACAACACTATTATCTTCTGAAGGTAAAGCATCAGTGTATGTGTTAAAGTAAAAAAAAAAAACACTAGTATCAACCCAAGTATCTCAAAGAAATCGTATCTTTATCAGAAATTGAGCCTGCCTACTGGTTTATTACAGTCTAGTTCATAAGTTCAAATCAGAGGTGTTTCACTTGGTAAACTGTAAATCCTTGGAGAATGATACTGTTATTATATTTCGTATTAGAACTGCCACTCCTGTGCCCTGCGGGTCCCATGGGGTACTCCGGTTTGTGCCAGTGAACATGTACCACTGTTTCCAACAGCCTGCAGCAACACAACCCTGATCACACTTCCTTATCTGTGATGTCATGCTGATCCACTGCAACAGGAACACTATAAAAAGAAAAGTGTTGTTTGGCCAA
The DNA here is from genome assembly GCA_020466265.1 of Siphamia tubifer. Taxonomy (NCBI): domain Eukaryota; kingdom Metazoa; phylum Chordata; class Actinopteri; order Kurtiformes; family Apogonidae; genus Siphamia; species Siphamia tubifer. The sequence goes on along the minus strand of CM035799.1, from coordinate 23,767,126 downwards.
TTTGTTGTAAAGTTCAGGATAGTTGATAAATATGGGGTTTGCAGTGGTATGTTACTCATTTGGAGCAAAGTGTGCACTCCGATTGTGTATTATTCATTGTGTAAAAAGTGGCACAACTTAAGTATAACTTTTGTGTCTTTTGCTGATTCACTTAGTTTGATACATAAACTGGTTCAGCTCAGTATTATAAAGGCTTCTTTAAAATATGATTCTCTTCTGCCCAGTCATATAATGTGCTTTGTCCAGAAAAATACAATTACCCTTTAGTGTAAGTCTACATTATCAACTTTCTTTTGCAAGGCAACCTTTTTCTCTTTTCAATAAAGTCAGTAGCAGCCAATGTGTCTTCTAAACATAGGTCTGTATTTATCATTGAATACTGACAGAGTTAATCATGTTCTGGAAAATATACACTTTAAAAATACAGTCAGGTTGATGTTGCAACTGTGAAGATGAGAAACAAACTTCAGACAAGTGTCAAAATTAAAGTGTGCTCATGAAAATATTTTTGAATTATTCCTGTTTTCACTCGGGTCACTTCGTTACAACAGCCTCTCCACCTAATATATTTTGCTTTTAAAGCTGGCAGTGACTGTCGTTAACCCAAAGTCTGTAGTTGTCTGTGCATGGACATTTGAAACAAATGGCCATAGGCAACAAACCAGAGACAACCTATCCAGATTATGTAAATAACAGTCTGAGTGCCTCCAACTGAATGTTAATGCTCTGATCTGAAATGCTAATTGTGTCTTATGCGATATGTTGAAACACTGAAGAGCTGCATTGTGGGACAGAAAATTGAGAGCTAGTTAGTGCTGCTGATCTTAACAGGCCTTTTGATTATTGCACCATTGGTAACGAACCCTTAATGCATGACTGCTAATTTTTTTAATGCTTTAGTGGGTCATATCTTGCATTAGCTTCATACTTAACTGGAGCAAAAGTGTTTGTTTTGTGTGATGTAAAGGAAAAATGTCTTCAAAGTCTTCATACCAGTGATGGAAAACAACAGGAGTAACTGGAGCAGCCGGAGTATTCCTGTCTTTGATGCTGTGCGCCTGTTTTAGATTTGTTAGTGCATACTGTGGTACAGCAAAATTATACAAGTTGGGTAAACGAGCAAATTCCCCAAACGCATACATTTGGCTTGTTTCACTAAATCTGGAAACTTGGGAACATGTCTACATGCAGCCGTAGACACAGAAATGTGTTGCTGTTGATGGTCTGTAACAGATTCACAATAGCAACAGGTAGTAAAAGGGTCAGTGTGGATGGTCCGCAGTATGAGTAGAGTCGATTCCTTCTCCAGCACATGCCTGTCCACTGGTTGTGGGGCTATACTGGCCCTTATTAATCTGGATTTTGAGACAAAAGTGTTAAAGATAGTCACGTGTTGGAAGATTAGAGTCCAGCAAAAGGTCTACATGAAATATCTACCTCCACTAAGTTGGGAGTGATTTTTTTTTTCTTTTATATAAGACCACATTCCCACAACCCATCACCCTCCTCAACCTCCCACCTACCCAGTCACCCGTTCTCTTTCACTCTCTCTTTCCTCTCCCCTGCAATTTTCCATAATGCCTTACAGATTTTACACTCAATCCACCTTTGCGATGACAAGGCTTTGAGGAAATCCAATTCCACCAAGCTGTTTTCAGAACTTACTCTCCACAGGCACACACACTCTCTTACATACACTCTCTCTCACACACACATACACACCACCATCTCCACAAATTAGTCAGGGAACAAATTACCTGCATTCTGAGTGTGATCCCACGCACTTTGCCGGCTGCCTTACACAGGTCCCCTTTTGAAGAGCAGCCATGTGATTTCTCTCTCTTTTGCCCTGCAGGCCCCTTTGCCTTCTGCGAGGGATTCTGGAGTTGAATTTTAAAACTATGTATGGCTGCTGCCTGTGCTTATCAGCGCGTGCACAAACGGCATGCAAATCAGACCAGGATCACACACCGCATTGGAGGCCTACACTCAAAGGCAAGCTTAATTGCTAATTGGGTATCTAGGTGTGAAACTCACACTGCCAATGAGAAGCAGGAGTGTGGATGTTTTAAGGCCAGTGGTTGAACTAATTAATTTTAATCTAAATGTTATTAAAATTTGTGGATTCCCTGCATTTTCTATGAAAAACAGCCTAGGAGAGTGCTGTAGCTGTATACTTTTAACTGCAATAGGACCTGTCGTGGTGTGGTTTTTATATTTCATAATGTCATTAGTGGTCTTGCAATGCTGGTGTGGTCTTCACATGTGGAGTTTCACAGTAACTTGCTGAATATTTATCATGAATGAACCAAAGTGAAACTGTAAAAGAACATGCTTCAGGTGGGGAGCAGATTGCAGTTATGGATGGGTGTGATCTGCAGCAGTGGTTTGTTACAACATAAATCATGAGGAAATTAACTTTTATTATGAAAGCGTTTATTTAGTGGTTATGATCACTTTTCTTTTTCTTTTATTTAGAGGCACTGAGTGACGCGCGCGTGCCTACGTGTGTGTGTGTGTATGTGTGTATGTGTATGTGGGTGGAGTGTAATATGGGGCATTTTTGTCCAGGTGGCTGAGTATGTTGGTCACTGATCTTTTTTTTTTTTCGTCACTGTAATTTAAACTTTGAGTGATGAGGAAGGGTTTCACCTTTCTGACAAGGACAGAACAATTGGCAGCAGCATCTACAGAAGAGATGACCATGCGCAGACACATTTCATCCAAAGGGCAAAGGGCAGCTGTGGCAGGTCTCCACGTGCGCGGTGACCCGACTCCCACTGTAAACAACTGCTATCGTTTTTTAGTTTGGTTGACAGGCTTTGTTTTATTCTGAAAATGCGACACACATACCTGCCACTGAAACTGAAACAGCGACAGCCCAGAAAAGCCGCAGGCGCTACAATGCTAATGTTGTCGGGGGCTTTGACTTCTCCCAGCCATTGCATAGAAGCAGCTCCGCGTGACAGCCACGGCGCAGCTCTTAACCCGGCGTTCGCTTTTTTTTTTCTCCCCCCTTTTCACGCCTCTCCACATTTGGCAGGTGTGTTGGAAGAAGAAAAAAAAAAGCCCACCGCATCCTATCTCTTCACCTTAAAGTCAGCGCAGTAATGGACGAAACGGATATCATGGACTTAACGCATCAGAAAGCGAGAAAGCGACCGCGTCCAATCAGTTCCGTGGATGAGTCCGTACACGCTTCTCTCAAACGGCTGCCGATCCGAGCGGAGTGCAGGGAACCCACGCTCATGTTCGCAGTCAGAGGAGAGCCTGTCCCTGCAGCATCTCTCAAGCAAAATGACCATTCGGTGACTTCCTCTCCAACCACAGTGATGCCGGCGCAGGTAAACGCGTAAAGTCCGATATGGTGTGTGTGTGTGTGTGTGTGTGTGTGCGCGCGCGTGTGTGTGTGTTCCACTCATGTCGATTTGTCACTTTTGTTGGGTGAGAAAATTGAATACACGCGTGTTTTTTATTGGATGCAGTGATTGAATAGATTGTCTCCCTGCTGCCCTTAAATATACTGTGCGCAAAGGCCTGTGTTGTCATGTTATTAGACTGTAACGCACACACAATCGTCTGCTTTTCTATTCGATTTACTTCTAAAAAAAAAAAAAAGAAAAGAAAAAAACCTGTTTTGGTGAAAACATTTGCAGATTCGTGTGTACTGAGGAATGACTGGGATACTTTGACAGCAACACGTATTGTCTTTTGTCGTGCACACCGGGGCTGTAAAACTTTGCTGAAAGTAATTTTACTCCTGAAAACTTCAAATAAAATCGTCTGCTAATGGTGTTTGTAGGTTAACAGGAGATAATTTCTTCAAATCCTATTACAGCTTTGAAATCAAGAGTCATTATTGCTCATTTCTAACAGTGTGAGATTGATGCTCCAAATTAATTTGGTTTTGGAGATTATGGCCCACAGGAGGAGATGCTTGTGGATTGTGGCAACATTCAGGTCAAGGTCAGGCTGCTCTAACTCACAGGGAAAATCTTCCCTTTAACTCATGGCTGTGGGGTGTGCTACATTTCAGAAATATTTAGATGATTCTATCAGAGTATTTTTGGCATTGTTAATTTAAAATATCATAATAAAACCGCCTGTGGTGTAAGGTGTTTCATGGCTTTAATTTTTCACATTGTGTAGCATCAAAAAGGAGTGCTCCCTTAAGTTTCCAGTCTGTTTTACTTGTGTTCTAATATTTCCTCCCCTGTGCTTTTACCATACGTCTGTTCAGGATAATCGCTCCAGCATGTCCAGACCCATGATCACGCGGTCACCAGTGTCTCCCTTGAGTAACCAGGGCATCCCAACACCTGCACAGCTCACCAAATCCAACGCCCCTGTGCATATTGATGTGGGTGGACACATGTACACCAGCAGCCTGGCCACCCTCACAAAATTCCCAGAATCCCGGTGAGTTTTCCCTGCCATGCACGTGTATACCATGAATTATCTAATAGAGATAAAGTTTGTGATTTTGAGCCAGTGCAGGACATTAATTCAAGTTTATTAGTCTCAGAATCTAATCCCATTGTCTTTGAAATGTAATATCATCCTATGACATTAAATCATGAAATGTCACATCTCCTACCATCACAAAATTATCTCCTAGTCCATCGAACACTGTACGCACTATTAAGTGGTTTTAGTTGCCTTTGGGTTTATCAAATAGTATCACACGCCAGCAGTGATTCTGAGCCGTAAACAATTTGTAGGTGCTCCGAGTGCAGAGTGTAGCATGCAGACAAAAGCAACTTGGTTATTCTGACAGATGTCACAGCAGCAGCAAAGGGCCAAAGGGCACGGGGCCATCTGGAGGCTGGGAGGCCGGACTGTCGCTCCGAGCCCAGGCCTGAGGGTGACTGGCACCCTGCCTGAGGCAACCCACTACCAGCTGGCCCCGACCTCTGTAGACCCTTTCTTTCTTTCCTAATATGTAGACTCTTTCTTTCTGCCTTTCTTTCTGTCTGTCTTTCCTAATATGTATGTAAGTGCAGAGGTGAAAAAAACACATTTGTGAGCGTGACATAAATGAAGTACATCATTTTTTGCCCCACTGTATATTTTTCCTTCCATCATAATAAGAAATCAGAGTTTAGACAGTCCTCAGGAGCACTTAAGTCTTCTATTAAACAATATCCTGAACTGCTACAGCCAAAAATCAAGATAAATAAGATACTTAATGACAAGTGGTCCCACTCCCTCATTCCTTCCTACCCTTGTTGCCTAACCTACCATCCCTCCCTTCTCTCTGGGTAGAATTGGTCGTCTCTTTGATGGCACAGAGCCTATAGTCCTGGACAGCCTGAAGCAGCACTACTTCATTGACAGGGATGGACACATGTTCCGCTACATCCTCAACTTCCTCAGGACGTCCAAGCTTCTCATCCCAGACGACTTCAAAGTGAGTGGATGTCTATCCTAGAAACTGTGAAGTCCCATCAGCCAGTCAGCAGTCCTTCAACTTAGTTCACATAATGAATGTTAAGGCTGCAGCATGCCTTTGGTCACTGGTCCTCTTCTGGTCGTCCTTGGTTTGAGATAAATATCTAGACTCGGTCACTTTGTCTACTCTATCACAATACATTCACATATTTTAGGACACAGTTCAGTCTCCTCCTGCTTTTCCTGACCACAGATCATTCCAGATATGTATAACTTCTGCACTGTTCTGTGTTCTCGTGCTGATTACCCACTCAGGATAAATCTTACTGGATACATTAGCATTCCTTTTTTTTTTTTTTTTTTTTTTTTTTATTCGTGTATGTCATTTAGTCAGTAATTACTTAACTTGCCCTGGGAGAAAACAAATAACCACATTATCTGATGGACTGTCTACAGGGTGACTCAATCACTGGAAAGTATGTCAGCTAAAATAAGCAAAGACAAAAGACAGGCTCAAGTTCAAGCTAAGGCCATATTCACATTGGGACCAATTTGAAAAGAGCATGAGAAAATTCAGATGTATGCAATTTGGGGCCTGCAAGTAAAATATCTAGTGTTCTGCCTCGCACCATCTACATCTGGTTCCACATGTTATTCTCTTCATCTAATCTTTTGTATTTTTTTCTTTGTTGTGAATGGTATGTCAGAAAATTGAACATTCTATTTTAGCCTTATGACAAGATGTGCCCAGCATCTCAACAGATTCAACTGAAAATGTAATGATGGAATATGGGCTCTCAGAACATCTGTAATGAAGTGTTTCTGCATGAAAATACTGATGTTTCTAAACACTAGTTTACACAGGTCTTATTTTTTTTTTTTTTACCTATTCTCTGTGTTTATCTCAAGCCTTGCGATGAACTACATTTTTAATCTTATTCTTGAACTAGTTTATAACCAATATTTTAACATTATTTAGCTTAATACATTTCCTGTAATTGTGTGGACTTTGGGTAGACGGTATTCACTTCTGCATGTTTACCCCACATACTTGGTGAAAATGTTAATCTAGACTAAACTGAGATGAAATAATAATGTGGAAAGAATACTTAATTTTTACATGCATTATAGAAACTAATGACACCCCGATATATTGGCCAGTTAATACGTCTTATATCGGTATCAGCTTGTTGCATTGGTCAATATGTTCTATTTTCCCTTGATTTACTGACCAAGTTCACAGCACCTCCATGTTCTTGGAGATTAGTAGTAATATTTATTAGGTTAACTGTCAAAAGTTTTATTTAATAATTGTAAGTAAAGAACATTTTCTGATATTTGCTATCATTTGACAGAGAAAAAAAATCACTCTTGGCTCCAAATACCAGCGGCCTGTATCAGTCATCGGCTAAGGCTGATGTTGGTATTGGCACCCAAAAAAAATCTATATTAGCGGATCACTAATAAAAACTTTATTAAATTGTCCCTGTCAGATGGAATTCTCCTGAGTCCATTTTTCATCTTCTTTTTGGCATAAAGCTATTTGATTGGTCAGTCTTCACCTTGGCTTCACTCATTTAGAAATATTTCACCAATGAAAAGTGAATTGAAAAGAGCTTTTGACTGCATCTCTTAATTCTTTATGGGGAACTCACAGAAATACTCTGAAAGAGAGAGAGAGAGAGAGAGAGAGAGAGAGAGAGAGAGAGAGAGAGAGAGAGAGAGAGAGAGAGAGAGAGAGAGAGAGAGAGAGAGAGAGAGAGAGAGAGAGAGAGAGAGAGAGAGAGAGAATCAGGGTCAATGAAGTTACCATATTTGGTTCCTTATCCCTAAGTGGCAAAGAAGTAAATGAAAAAATACAATAAAAATATATGTAAGGTCAAAGGAACAGGATTTTAGAACAGAACTTTTAGAACATTAGACCTTTTTGAACCACGGCACATATTTTCAATTAGAAACATCAGAAGGCACACCACCAAAAAAGTCTATTTTATTGAAATATAATGCAAATCTCATCTCAATATACTTATTTGGTGTGAAACATGGACCTGTTTGGTTTAACATAAAGCTGATATTCTTGCAGGAAGTGAAGGAAGACACAAATCTTTCTCAACAGCTGTGGGTGGATCAGCAGTGTGTGCTGTCATAAATATATAGAATGGGGCTTCTTACTTACAGTACCAATAAGGTGAAATTGGATAATTCCCCACAGCACACCTGATGATTGCTCATGGTACACTGATTGGTAAACTGCATTAAACCAACATAGGTGCTGATCCAGACCCCTGTCTACATCCATATAAACCTTTTGAGCATCATTCCTTACATTAGTACCATTACTTCATGGTACCTAACAAAGGTAACTCACTGTTGTTGCACAAACGCTGTAGACCGCATTTAAATCTGAAATTGTTGACTCACTGTCTTCACTGGACTGTTGATGGCTCTGTCTTGTAATGTGTGCAGAAATGACCAAAAATAGTTACTTGCCAAATAAAGGGTTAACTCCACTCATTTATTTAATATATTCTTTGTTTTTCTTTATTTGAAAACTAACCAGTTCAGAGATTAGTGGTTTCCACCCGACGGTGACAATATACAAAGTAGAGAGATAGATGGATACATACATACATACATACATACATACATACATACATACATACATACATACATACATACATACATACATACATACATACATACATACATACATACATACAGGAGGACAGCAGTACAATTTTAATAAAAGTGACAGAGCCACAATAAAAGTCCTAACAAGAAAACTAAATAGCTAGCATAAACAATACAAAATACACAATAAAAGGCATAATTAAAAAAATGGTCATGTTAAAACTCAGATTGTTCATTCTAACTGGTGTTATTTAGTTGCACTCTAAACCGTAACACCGTCTCCTCTCTCTCCTAAAGGACTACAGTTTGCTGTATGAGGAGGCTCGGTACTTCCAGCTACAGCCAATGCTTGCAGAGCTGGAGCGTTGGCGTCAGGACCAGGAGTTGGGACGGGTGTCGCGTCCCTGCGAATGCTTGGTGGTACGCGTTGCCCCCGACCTGGGCGAGAGGATCACACTGAGCGGTGACAAGGCCCTGATTGAAGACGTGTTTCCGGAGATTGGTGATGTCATGTGCAACTCGGTCAATGCCGGATGGAATCACGACTCCACGCACGTCATCCGCTTCCCGCTCAACGGGTACTGTCACCTCAACTCTGTCCAGGTAATGACAACATTCGGCCGGGCTGGGCATACAGTTCATCATCCTCAACTTAGAATAAAACACTCACATGCTTTTAAATTTACTTTGATTTTGCCTCTGAATCGACTGAGGTAATGACTTGTTCACATCTTTTTTATCCACTATTATAATACAGAGTCTTAACATCTCATAACATTGGATTCCACAATCTTATCTTTTCATATCTAATCAAATCACAAGAACAGCCTTAAAGAAAAATGGGGTCTTTGATGAGTTCATCAAAGTATTAGTTAAGCAAGTCTACCGCCATCTTTACTTTTTCCTGGTCTGACTAGAATAATAATTTTGGCCTTCAGTCCAGAGGTCATATACTTGAGTGTGTTTACCTTCTCCCACTTTCGTTGCGCGACCCTGATGTCCTGACCAATCGCTCTCCGTGTTTTTATGTTGCTCAAAAGAATTGACAAATAACATTCCCTCTCTGTTCATTTGCTCTTATACCCTAAAGGACACCCAACAGTGTCTGATATCCAGTTGTATTCCTGAGTGTTAACAATTAAACTCATAAGTCACTTTTAAAACTTCAGTTCCTTAGTGGGTATCGGTGGCAAGTCGCTGAAAAAGGGACAGTAAAGGGGATAATTGTGTACTTCTCGAATACGCTATACCTTCAATCAAGGTGGAGAGTCACATGAATGTGCAGACTGAGGGGAAGTGGCTGACAGTATGAGGAAGTGAGCAATTTAGGATGCAGTGAAAACACTTAAGTAGACACAAGACGATGCCCCTGAGAGTTTAAGGAGGTTGTTGGATCAATGCTCCATTTAGAATAAAATCAAACCATTGAGTAACTACACTTCAAATATTAGTTTTAGTTTTAGTTTTGAGCATCCAAACAGCCAATCATATTTTTTAGATATTAGTACTGACATAACATTTTATACATATTAGTAATCATGATTTGCATCTTCTGTTCTAAAATTGTCAGATTTTATTTTTATAGTGCAACATCGTCACAACAGTTATTTCATATTTTACATTTAGATGTGGTCTAAACCAGACTGTTAATAAATCAAATTAATTGAAGGCATGTTATGTACATGGATTTGCCTGTTGAAGACTTACATGCTATGAAAGGAAAAGTAATTTCTATATAACCAAATTTAGAATTTAAGTCTTTTATTTGTCAGAATTGGACCAGTACATATGTACTGTTGCTTTAGTCTTTCATTATATTATGTGGAAAGTTATGTTATACATCCCTTATTCCGTACATATTTGGGAAGTTCACAAGAAAGCAAACATCAACAAGTCTTCGGCATTGACGCATGAGCTCACAAATAAAATTCAATATAATAATTTACTTTTTATATTCAGCATGTCTTTGGCAATATTGTACTTTTCTTGATTACACATTGATATCCTACTAATTCATTGATGATAACATCCTCAGATACACATCAATAAATGACACGGGATGGGCATATTTTAAAAGATTTCACAATGATTTGGACTTCGTCTCCATGTGAGGAAGTCAAATCTTCATCGCCTTCCCCCAAAAAACACACAAACAAACCCCTTTCTGAAGTGTGTGTGAGTTGTGGAGAGCGAGCAAGAGAGTGAGCGTACTCCCTGGCAGGTTGTCCCCAGGCAGGGCCCATAATCCTGTTTGGTTATTAAAGCACGCCGGCGGTGGATGCTGTATCTGCGGCTAATGGAGGCAGGGCGGGGGTTTTGAGAGAGGGAAGGAGGGGGGCAGATAGAGCTGCCAGCAGTAGGGGGACCTTTGTAGTTTTGGCGGAGGCTTGGGCCTGGGGGCTGAGGGAGAAATGGGGAGAGGGGGTTTTGCTGAGCAGCCTACACTGAGCCAAGTGGCAGAGAGAAAGCCTCGCTACTCCCTGGGGCCTCTTTGATGGAATGTGATCCTACAGCCCCCCTGGACACGTCTGTAGATGTCTGCAAGGCTGCGAGATCAGGAGCGGCTACACACACATGCACACTGACAAACACACATGTACACCAGAAAACAATGAAAATGAGGCACGAGGCGGTATGAGACACACTCGGTGTTGTGAAAATCTCATCCAAATTCTCATCACAGGCCGTATGTTGCTGTTGCCTACTCCCAAAGCTGTTTCCGATGCTAGACCTAGCACCAAGTCCACAGCCTATAACAAGACCATTGTCAAATTCTATACTTTTCCATCCTCACAGTGGTAAGCAAAAGGTTAGAGGCTGCATTAATGTTTTAACATTACACTTTGCTGTGACTGCAGCACATCTACAAAAGGATTCATGCAGGATCTGGAATACTGTGTGGACACTTGACAGAAAACGGGAGAAAAAGAACACAACAAACCCCACCCCCCCCCCTTGCACACATTTTATCTGCTCTTATCATTGTGAAAACACATTTTTGGTGATTGTGACCTTTGACCTACATTCACCAAAATTTGATCTATTCTGGACTACTTTGCACTTTTCCTGAACATTCTATAGAAAATGGTCCATTGGTTTTTGTGTAAAGCTGCTTACAAACACACAAACAGACCAACAAACACATCAACCCCTCTCCCCTTCAGTAAAAACAGTCAGCACACTTTGCATTTCCACTTACTGATACCTTTCCTTTTTGGTTTGCGTGTCATCTTTTCTAGGTTCTAGAGCGTCTGCAACAACGTGGCTTCGAGATCGCCGGCTCCTGCGGGGGAGGTGTGGACTCATCCCAATTCAGCGAGTACGTCCTGCGAAGGGAACTGAGGAGGACGACGAGTCAGCGAGGGCCCAATTCAAACAGGATAAAGCAGGAACAGCTGGACTAGAAGCCTCCTGAGCAGTAGGAGGAGCTAGACTTTTCTGTGGCAGCCAAATGCTCTACGCTACAGAGCTCTGTGGACTCTTTCTTTATGATTTCCATGTTGATGTTTTTGTTTTCTTAAACTTGAGAACCATTGCAGGGGTCTCAAAGTCCAGTCCTTGAGGGCCACTGTCCGGTATGTTTTAAATGTTTTCCTCTTCCAACGCACCTGATTCAACCACATAGCTCATCATCAAGCCTGTTGATGTGTTGGAAGAGGGAAACATCTAAAACATGCGGGACAGCGGCCCTCAAGGACTGGTGTTTGAGACCCCGGATCTAGAGAATAAAGGTGAGGTGCAAACAGGAGATTTTTGCCATAAGAAGATACAAGACATTTGATAAGTTTGAGATTGCAAGGACATTGTATAGCCCCCATAAACCAATTTAAAAAAGGATTTATATACGCTGGATTCCCAAATAAAGTTTGTTTTAAAACTTGGAGCCTACATTAGGTTGAATATGATTTCTATTTTACCCATATAATAAATTTTAAAGGCTTTTATTGCTGATGTAGTATGTTGCATAGCTTGTCACCAGTGACTTAAATTAGTGTTCTCACTGGTAAATTGGCTGTTTTTATCTCCCGCTGTAAAAAGGTCACTAATGTGTTGCTTACAGTACAGAATGTCTCAGTTGTCATAAACACTTAGTTTCAAAAAGCATATGTTTTTCACAATAACCATGATGTTAAATATTGTGATACCAATGAAGTGTTTTTCTTTATTTCTTTATTTTTTTTTTTTTATCTTTAATGGAAGTTATTTTATTGGAATATATTATAAAATATAGTTGACTTTAGTACCATTAATTTTAACATCAAAGTCCACTCCTTAAATAGTAAAAATTAATTTAGTGAAATATTACGTCGCACCATTTGCCTCACTGGGGAATAAGAAGAACTAACCCCCATGTGTCACTGTGGGAATTTATTTAATTGGATAAAATTCCTCGGAGTCATTACCTGTAAATTTTTTTCATTGTATATGTGTTTGTGTTTTTTACATTGAATCTTTTTAAAGGAAATGTGTTGCCTCAGACTTGACTGAAAAGATTAAAGCTTATTGTACTACCCAGTTCAAGATCACTTTTACTTGTAGCACATATTGATATGAAGTTGCATATAAACTATTTCTAAGATGACTGACCCACCTACGCTCCCAAGATTTGAGTTAAAGAGGAATGTAGCAAAAATGTGAAATAAATCTCAGCTAAAGTTATAATGGTGTCTTTTCACTGTTTTTACATCGCTACAGGAAATGCTCTGGATTTTCTTATTTGTGCCAAATGTTTCATTGAAAGAGGTTAGTTCAGTGTACTGCAACTTCCCAACCAAAACAGTTTGTGACTGTTTTTGCGCTCTATAACCAGAGAGGTAAAGCTAACCTCGCTAAAGCAATATTGTACCTTGGAGGATTTATGCTGGTGCATCAGTGACTACATGGGGCATTCTTTACTTAGTTATATTGAATAGAGTCGACTTCTCCACGCAAGTCCTGTCAGTTGTGCTTCCACATATCCCTGCAGGGCCAAAATCCAAAGTGAAATCCCACACGGAGCCCTGTCGTCTTGTCTTCATCCCTTTTGGCAGAATCTCCACTTTCTTTGGCTATCTACGGTTTGTGCTATATGTCTCCCTTTCAGGCCTCTTTGCCCTAGATTCCCTTTTGACTGACTGTTATTCTCATAGGCTAGAGGTGCAACTGTGAGTGGAACAGAGTGCAGAGATGTTCTGCTCTTTCAATCATTTAATCAAAAGTAAAATGTATTTAACAAGCATTCACAGACAATGTATCGGGCACGTAATTACTGAACGACTTTCAATTTAAACCCGAGTTATTATATGGTTCACCTATATTTTAGTGCTGATTACTTCGACATTATCATCAAGGTTTGCCTGTGTTTGTTAGCAAAGTTACAGACAAATTTGGGTGAAATTTTCAGGAAATGTTAATACTGACATAAGGAAGAAGTGATAAAAGTTTGATGATGATCAGTGGAGGGAAGGGGCGGCAGGAGCTGATCTGCCTTGGCGGAGTCTGTGCTCTCTGAGTGATTTTCTTTTAAATTACTGGCATAAATATCCATGTAGAGAGTGTATTTGACACTCAAACCACAAGTGACATGATGACATGATGCAAAACAAGTGAACAAACAAGACTTTAGTTGAAATTCGGGGGTATTTTTTTGTGCAACCTATGCAGTTTTTAAGTTTTTTTAACCTGTGGGGCAGCCTAAGTATAATGAGATCCTGTCCAGCTCTATCTCTTTGCACTTCCTGGATTCAGAATAACTTGAAAAGGAATTAGAGATATCCTCCTCTCAGGACACAGCCTGTTGGAGAAAAGATGAATGGTATTAAGAAACTGACTTCCAGTCCTTTAGAGGACAGGGCTTTTTGAGGAGAATAAAGTAATTTGAGCTCCTCCTCTCTTCTGTAGTGAGTCTGTGATCATGTCTCTCTCACTTTCTGTCTCTCTAGTGATTATTTCCACTCATCAAAAGCCAGAGTAGGGCCTGGAGAAAGTGGCTGTGGCCATCTTTCGCTCGGTCCTGGGGCTCTGCTTACTCACCACTAGTGAAGGTCAGTGGATGGACTCATTCACCTCGCCTTCAAATCATCAGCCTTTAGAGTTCTCAGCTCTATCGCACTATGCAAGAAGTATCTCCTGCTCCTAATGAATGTTCTAACTAAATATATTTATTACATGATATACTTTGTACTCTGGACTTAGCCTTTTGCCTTCTTTCTGCAGAGTTCTCTCTTGTTCTGTGTTGATCTGTAGGTAATATTCTGTACTGTAGGTGCCTCCTACCTTTATTGAAAAAGCCTTTTGGCTATTTTATGCCAGCAAGATAATTATAAATGTAACCCGTGGCTAAAAAGCAAAACACAACTCCCACATATATATATCTCTCCCTCTCTCTCCCCCCTCTTTCTCTCCTTCGCTTCTCTCCTCCCTGAGCCTCAGGAGCTGATTTCAAATTTTCAAAGATATCTCATAGTGAGGCAGTGAGATTGAAGGCTCATAAATACCTTTATTATAATATAATGACCACATATTTCTACCCATTATTTCTACTGGAAAAATTAGTTCATCTGTGTGATGAATGCTTCTGCAGTCTTAGGGGCTTTAAATGTTCTTAGATGGACAATTGCTGGTGGGATAATATCTCAAATGGACACTCGCTTGTAGAATAATATGTCACAGTGTCTTTGTGTGAGTTATAGAAATAGTCTGTACCTGTACTGTATATGTTTCACAAGTTTGGATGGATTTCATAATAGGGGAATTTTCCCTTGTTTAGTACTGTATTAAAAGATAAAAAGCTTTTATAAAATTTTTAGGTTCTATTGTGTAGCTCTGCTCAGAATGTTTGGCTTCATTCACTTCCATGACGGTTTTGTGAAGTGATTTTACTAAGAAACTAGTTCTAATTTGTAGACGTAATCAGTTTGGCTGATCAATCAACACTGATGGAATGGAATGAGTGACTCTAAAGGAAAATAATAATACAGAGTACCACATAGATCCTCAGTTTCTTATTTATGTAATCTGATATTCATCACTTTAGCAGATGGTTGGTTCAACAGTGAAGTCAAAGATCATTAATTTCCATAAATACGAACTGATATGGTTCATCTCTTTGCTACTCCCAAGTATTATTCCTTTAAACAACACAAACCAAAATTGATCTGTCTCTAGTTAGTAGTTTCTCTTCTAAAGTAATGCAAGTCTGTTATAAAACATGTTTTACACAATATGGATGCAAATATTTATACATTGAATTTAGATATTTCACTATTAACAGGGAACAAAAGGACAAATAATCTAAATTTGCACTGCGATAAATGTTGCAAGAAATATGCTCATATTGTCAATGGATTTAATTTAATTTACATTGTCTCTTGTAAAATGCTTCAATATTTCTAACCATAAATAATCATTTTAAATAATAAATAACCATCTAGTAATTTCCACTCTGCCAGGAAGAAAAATTTGCTTTTATAAGCTTAAAGGAAGTATTGATTTAACATTTGTTGTGATAATTATTGACCATAACTGAAATTAGCATTCTTATTATGATAATATTTCAAATCAATGGGAATGGGAAGTCCTGAAACCTGCCGGTGTAATGTGTTCCATTACTTCTCTTCATAGAATGTATATTTTAATGTTCCAGATTACTTCATTTAGGAGCAGCTACGAAGGCCATTGATGGAGGCGTTTGATCGAGTAGAACATAGTTTTACACATTGTATCAAGCACACTGTAGATTTTGCAGTGTTAATTTGGAGACAATGGGACCAAATACACTCTAGAAGAAGTTAAATAAACTCTCTAAGTGTTGATTTAACACTGCAAAATTGACTGTGCATCTGAGTCACTGCCTTTAACCCTTTAACTCCTGAGACTTGAACAGTTCTAGTAAAAAATGTATATAATAAGTAACAAAATGGACAATAACAACCATAAATGTATAATAAACCAACAAAATATTAAGTAACATGAACAAAATAAGACACAAATGGCACAAAAGTGAAGAAAAATAATAAAATACAAAATTAAATGTAGAAATATAAAAGAAAATAAGGGGAAAAAAGAACAAAAACTAATAAATATTTACAAAATAATAACTTAACTTAGTAAAATAAACTAAAATGAAGTATGAGTGAATTAAATAAATAAATCAGATTTTAATTTGGTTCCAGTAGTTTTAGTTTTGTTTTATTCTTTTTTCTAAATTAGTAGCTTTTTGACACCTGTTTATCTCCATATATCAGATCCATGAACAAAACAAACCAAAAAAAAACCAGTCCTTTTTTTCTGAATATTGAAAGTAAACCATCCTTTCACAATGCGTCATCGCTGACGCATCAGGAGTTAAATGGTTTATCTGGCCTTCATTTCCTAACCCACCCTTCACCTTTTGATGATTGCATGTCAAATGTGAGAGTGCTCCAAGTGGACAGTTTAAGGTACTGCTCCACAAAATGCTGCGCTTTCCATTGTTTATTTATCAGTCAGGCCTTGAGTTATGGTGCGCTTGCAGTGAAGAATTTTAGACCGGACTATGGTCGCTGCAGGCCCCTTGGCATACACTGTACACTGAGAGGGAATCATTTATATTCTACTCCAGAGGTAACAGAAGAACATGAGATTGGGAAACAGCTCAAACACCACTCTGCTTGTGAAGCTTAAGGCACAGAAAAGTCAAGCTGCTTTTTTTTTTCTTTTGGGCTGCAGAGCATATTTAAGCAAGTTCTGTTTTTCTTTTCTATTTTTTTAAAATAGTTTCTCCAAAAATCTCTCAATAACATACGTGTACATATATATATATATATATATATATATATATATATATATATATATATATATATATATATATATATATATATATATATATATATATATATATATATATATATATATGTATATATATATTGCATTCAGTCAAGCCTTTGTGATCACATACTCTCCACTGACTCCATGGTTCAATGGAGGTGTGATGGAATGCTAGCTTTGGTGAAATTCTCAGCTGCAATAAAATCTGACCACTGAAGCCGCCTGTAAACGCTATAGGTGCCACACTATAACTGGTATTGAAAGGCCTGGAAGGCGTTTTAAGAAGCTGAGATAATTGCAAACGTACCCTTTGGCAAAAACATCAGCAAACTTAGCCCCTCCCTCACTCCTTTTCTCTTTCCTGCCTTCCCTCCCTTACCGAGTTGAGAATTAATAAGAACTACCTAGTCATGATTAAAAGGTCTCAACTGTACTGTATTGCTCACCGGTAGCACCCCTCCCTCTGTCAGCCTTTCACATGGGTAGACCTGCATGTTAGGAGTGCTCTAATGATTCTGGAGCTTGCCATTCGAGGGCCACCCATCCATCATAGTGGTGAGGCCAGCGGCTTTATTATAATACAGAGGACAGACATGCTCCGAGGCTATGTGGGACACAATAGAGGTCTTTCAACAGACCTATAAATACATGATCTGTCAGAGTTGCTGTCCTGAGGGCGCTCTCAGCTAGGTTCTAGCCCTCAGGTTGGCCATCACTTATGCTAAGATATGCGCCAGCCCCCGGGCTAAGGCTAAGGCTCAGTTCATTTCAGCCCCTCATCAACCACCACATTCTACCTCCAGCCATGAGAATAAATAAGAACAAGATGAAAAAAGTGATTCATTATGATGGAGAGCAAAACCTTAACAAAACAAACAAATGGAGGAGGTGAAAACAAACACTGATAGCCCAGTATTGACTTGTTGGCAGCAGCAGCAGCAGCAGCAGCAGCATCGCAAAAGCTTTCGCACAAATAACAGAGGGCATTTGATGCAGCACACTTAAATATATATTAAGAAAAGTCTGATCGTACAGGTTACACACAAGAGGCGTCTGAGAACAACATCTTTATTCAGAATTCAGATTCAATAACTGTGTGTCTGAGTGAATAAAAGAAATGCCTAGGAAGAAAAAGTTAAGAAAAATAAGTACATCATTGTCTCACAGCCCCCCACCCCACCCCACCCCACCCCCCCTCCCCCAATATTATGTTTGTTAGTGTATTTGAAGTGATATATGCAGCTCTTCTTGCTTCTATTCCTCTCTACAACATATCTCAGGTGAGAATCTCCTTTCACTGTTGCCTCCAAGCCAAGATCAGCAATCTGGGAGTTGGGTGTGTACTTTTGGAGATTAGTGTGGATGGAGGCTGTTGCATGTTAGAATAATAAACAGGTGAACACTTAACTCTGCATAATTCTCTATCTCTGTGCCACCTTAATGTATTAAAATCATATTCTTCCTCTGGGCTGAAAACCAGCAGCAGATTATGTCCAGGGCATGGTGAGTGGAAACCCAATGACAAATCCCACTACTAGCACAACAATGATCACCTGTGCAGCAAGCTGCTATTTATCATGCTTTTCACCAAATCCTGACATTCGAGGGTGTAATTCTTGCTTTCTGAATTTAAGTAATGTGTCTGGTGATGTGGTAATTCCATGTTTACACTGGGACACACAACACTGTATCTGCAAACAACACCTTACTCATAACACATGTTCATGCGTGCACCCCCCCAAGTTCACCCTGTTCCCATCCAGAATGTACCCACTCCACCAGCCCCCTCTTTGAGTACTCCAAGGGTTATTCCGGTCCCCTTGACAGCCAAGCCAGGTGGGGGGTAGTATTCATAATGGCTGGTGTTGTCAGCTTTAGATTTTGTTACCCCCCCCCCCACACACACACACACACACACACACACACACACTTCACCCATGCATTACACACACGTACACACATGCACACAACAACGCCCCTTGCACCAGTCTCATCCACCCCCCAGCGCTCCCTCCCCAACTTACTCTTCTTCTTCTTCTCCTTCTTCTTCTTCTTCTTCTTCCCTCCAGATCTCTCTTTGCCACAGCTGCTGCCTCCTGGCCTCGCCCAGAGCTTTCAGGAGGCTTCCCAGTTCCCACTTCTTTCCCCTGCAGCCAAGAAGGAAAAGCAGGGAAAGGAGGAAAATAAAACTTCAGGCACACCACGCAAGGCCATCTGGGTAATCTTGTTCAAAAGGCTTGAGGTGATAGCTGCAATTTACACAGGCAAAAAAAGAAAAAAAAAAAAAAAAAAAAAAGAACAGACCTCATTTCCATACCTACCAGCCTCAAGGAGATAAAATTGAATAAACTAAGAATTAGAAAAGAATTACAGTAAAACCAATACGGAATATTCAACATTAGCTCATTTTGTCCTTGTAACATCCCCCCTTCTTGTGAACACACATGCAGATCTTCAGATTTGTTGTGAAAGGGAACAGTTGGGCTGACATGAAGGTGCCATGGACAACTAACAAAAACACACAATTGTGCATACACACATACACACACACACACACACACACACACCGACACTGACACTGCTCCACTCACTACACGTGCAACACACACAGCCGTGGGGGGAAACAATATTTGCGATGAAAGCAAATCAAACTGAAATCCAACATGTTAAAGTCAAGTTGATTAGTGTGAAAATGTAAAAGCATCTTCAACTGGCATATCCCACAGTCATAAAGATATGTTAATTTGCAACTTAATGGCTGAAAGCATAATTTTGCTTATATAAACCTTGAAACATGCTGCATCTCTGAAATGTGCCTTAATTTAATGAAGTAAACACCACCACAAAACAATAAATGCCCCAATTAAAGAACAGGCATGGAGAAAAGTGTCTATTTCCCATTTTGCCCCTGCGGACATATGTACCCAAGCGTGTCTGTGAATTTACCCACACGCACAAGCATATGCGTCGTGTGCAGCTCATAAACATCATGCTTTCACGTTTCATATTAGCATATGTGCCATGTTGTTTAAGATGTAGGTTATCTGGTGTGAGATCCAGGCTACATGTTTATGGCGATATCACCGAGCATGCAGGCATGTATGTGCCATTGTGAGTGTCTATGATGGTATGATGTTACTGTATAATTAGTGAATACCATAGGCAGGATTACCATTCATAATCATGTGCGTGTTATTGTAGCATATTGTGCATTAAAAGCAAGATGTGCCGTGCTCTATTCTTTCTTCCTTCTTTCCCTGCCCCTGTGTCTGTATGTCATCTGGCCTGCTTCGCACCCCTGGGGGGCATATCCCATCAGGCTCGCTGTGCTCCAATGTGTCCCGACAGACCTGATGTGATCTGAGTGGCTGACGGGTTTGTCCCTGCTGCCCGCTGTCTTTTCTTTTCCCTGCTTCACTCACACATGTGACGAAGAAACACACAACCTGATGCAGGCTGACTAGAGTTTACACCTCCTGTGGAAAGCTACCAATCAATTCATGTGTAATTATCTGCTACATGTGCATCTGCGGAAATGTTTTCATAAATTGGGAGCTGCGTGGAAATTTTTTTTCTCCAATGTTGAATTTTAATTTTGCTCTGGATAATTCAAGTGTGGCACATGGTTCTCTGCTTTACTCCTACTTTTAGTATCCATTTGAATAAGTGCATAAATGTGAACGTTCAATTATGAAACCCCGCTGGAGAGAAACAATGCCCTCTTGGTTCAGTAGCCATCTTACACACACACATACACACATACACACACACACATACACACACACACACACACACACACAGGCCTGAGGGGATGCAGAGAGAGTGGGGGTTGGATACCATAAGACTAGGGCATCAAACTGGGGCTTAGAGACAGAGATATACCAACTGGAACCTTATACCTACAGGGTGTATGTGTGTATCTATGTGTGTGTCTTCTCACATCCTTGTGTTAACACAAACTAACACATATGGAGGAAGCAAGTGTCATATTGAGGAAAAGAGAATTCTGCATAGGGGAAATACAGTTAGTGGAAGCTTTGTGTGTGTGTATATGTGTGTGTGTGTGTGTGTTTGGATATAATCTAATTGCTTACTAGTGGAGGACAAAATTGTTTTGCCTCCAGGTACAAGTAGGGTGGTGCTGATGAGAACTAGTTTGATATCTCAATCCACCAATCAGAAATATAGGGTCACCCCACAGCCTACCTCTTAAAATAATGTCTCCCATGCTCTAACACTGTGTATGAGCATTATATTTTGTGCCCATTAAATTGGGTTATTTTTTGGTTTATTATTCCAATAAAAAGGACAATGAAAATAAGGGTGGAAGGAGTGAAGTTTGCATTCAGGTACAACAGGAAGCTTTTATCCTTGAATTGGAGAAATGTCACATTTATTAGTGTTTATATTTGTATGTCAGCTGTGGGGACAAATATGTAATGTTGCCCAATGTTGTGAGTAATGTTTTCCGATCAAAACATTACTCACTATCATATTTTACATTGCTTGATAACTTACACTAGCGCGAGGTGTTCCTCACAATGCTAGTTTGTCTTATGGCCAAACTGAATCACAACACTGAAGAAATGTGGCAGAAATGGCTTAAGGGGTGATGTGTCCATTCAAGCAACTCAGTATTTGCTTGGACTTTCAGTTTGAGGTTCAACAAAAAATGCACTGTCTGTCATTAATTTGCGTTCAGAAACTTTGTTGGAATTATGGCTGGCTGGGTTACTTTTACTGTAGTGCTCAAACCTTTTCCACATGAATAACATTGCAGCTGCACTGCTTTAAGATGACACATAAGGTTGGCCATCTCTGACATGATGTTTTGACATTGTCAACTCTGAAAATTCTTCCTTCAAAACCCCAAGGACATAACCGCCATTTTGGGGGGCACATGTGACCCTTATGCTGTCTGTGATCATTCTAACTGACTCGCCAACAGGAGGGGAGGGGTTGTAAGAGGCCAGCCAGGTCAGGAGTCATTCGAGTCATGTGACAACCTCAGGGCATTGTTGGGAGTGACAGGGAGACCAAGAAGCAGAGCTGTGGTATAGCTACAAGCCCATGGGTGAAAAAGAGGTCAGTGGCCACAGGAAGCAGTGCAAAAGTGCCCAAAGCCACTGTCCTTAATGAGAGGCCATCCCCTGGGGGGTATATCCCAGCAGCCTAACTGCCACATGAAAAAGTCCAATCTATATTGAGGGCTGGAGGCAAATGAGAGCAGCCATTTTCATGGTCCATTCCTTAAGCCAGAAGCCATCTTGTGAGTTAAACAAACCTAGGTACAAAGATGTGCAGCCAGGTACAGCAACAGTGTACTTCTAACAGTCACACTGTGCTCTATGAGTCCTTGTCTTTCTGTTTGTTTGCTCAACTCTCAACAGGGGCCTCCTCTGAAGCGTTCTAAATTGATTTATTAATAAAGTTTGTGTGCTACTGAGGAACAGAGGCTAATAAAACAGGAGCCCTATAGGCTGAGAGGGAGAAATACATCTGAAAATAAACTTTGAGTAACTCATTAGATTAAGAAAATTATAAGAATAATAACCGTGAGCACTGCCTGGGGAGGGAAATCTCATTAACAGGTTTTTCGATTCCTCCTTTCAATACATTTGTTAAAAGCGCCGCAGAGTGTTCAATTCTCACCGCCCTCTCACCTCCAAGACACAGGGTGACAAGAAACCCCAGAGAAACCTGCAGGGCCTGGGAGGGGTCATACACACAAGAACACACACAAACACATATGCACATGGTTTCAGTTCATTCTCCTCTGAGTAATGGTCTTTCTGACCATTTGTTTAATACTGTCAACAAACAAGACAAGAGCTGGAGGGCTACTCAGGCAATGCAATCCCACACTTAAATGAATGAAGGCATACATGTGCCTACCCCCATGTCCAGACATACATATAGAAAAAAAAGGAGGCTGGACCTTTTTAGTCTTAACAAAACCAAAGAAATCAAACCAGGAAAAGAGCTTCTATTGAAAAGAAAATATATCCAAGCAACTGGGTTTTCTAAAGAAACCAAGAGCTCCACCTAAGTTCCATTCTTTCATCTGCTTCCAATTTTCCTGTTGGCCTCTGGGCATCATCCTTGAGGCAGGAGGTTTGGAAAGCTATATTTGCTCTGGAACCATTTACAGTGCCCCCTCCTCCTTGAGACATGGCATGCCGCCCAAAGGGGTGCTACTCAGCCCACCTGCAGTGTCGTGTCTCCACCCATCCCCCTTGGATGTAGTCCCCAATACTGCGCCACACTGGACTTTGCCTTACAGGCCTCCAACTAAAAGAAACGCTTGGAAAGACATCACGATCTGGAGATCAAGGCTGAATAATGCCATTAAATCACTGAGAAAAATGGCTGAACATTAAGGCATACTTGCTCTACTGAATATTTGAGCATGGCTATGTATTAATAACACTGTTTTTACATGAAGAGATAGGATACTGAGCAAAATGACAGCTGCATGCTGTGCACCTTCACACTGTACTATCCTTTGTTTATTTCTGGTATCAACTGGCTAACATTTAGCATCACTACAGCAACACCTGAAGGTAACATTTCATGCCAGCTTGTACTCCTTAAATAACTAATCTGCTAAAATAACTCATCTTTGCAAAGAAGCCGTAAAATGGACTTGTAGTCATAATAACCAACACAGCCAAGAAGATTTTTAATTAAAAGTAACATCTAAGTTGTGCCATATGTGGTTAGGCTGCCTAGAAAATGAATGGTAATTGGTGGAAATTTTGCACAGGCTAAAAACTATTTATATTGTACAATTTCATTGTGTGTGTGTATTTATATATATATATTTCTATATTCTTAATGTATTTAAGAGAGTGTGAGTCACTTTCTGTCCATCTGACTTTGACAAAACAATGTGGGTGTTGATTACACGACTTGATGCAAACTAAAATCCACAAGGAAAAAAGAAATAAATATTGCTAGCAGAGAAGTGTGATTAAATGCTATCCATGTTGAGGACACATATGTATAATGGCTTTGAGATATATAAATATGTCTGCTCTAATGAAAAAAGGTGAAATGATTTGCAGATCGGTAAAACTATATAAACAAAGGCAGTGTGTTAGCTAGAGGCAGGAGAGAAGTCATCTCTGTCCTCACCCTCGAGCAGAAAGCCAGGCTTCATTTATTTCCATTTCTGTCACCTATGTGACTGGTAAATCTGTGTGCAACATGGATAGTTTCATTTTATATATATCCACTGGGCTGGACTTTACTGTGACTGAGAATGAGAAGAAGTGAAAAAAAAAAAAAAAATCACCCCTTTGCAAATGGATTTTCATCAGAAATACAACCTGTCTGTGGCCGATTGAAAAAAAAACAACAATAAAAAAGCCACAATTATAGAGCTTTTTATGTCTTTTTTTTGGGGGGGGGGCTTGAGAAAAAACTATCCCACAGTGCCTTATTATGTTACACTATTTGACAACTTACTTGTACTTTATTACAGTCAATGAAACATTAAACAAAAAAACTATGATTTTCTTAAGATTTCTAAATCACTACCTCATGTAGATGAATGTTAGTAAAAAAACAAACAAGCAGATTTATCTGTGAAAAAACTGAAAATTGAAGACACACCTGCTACATGACAAATGCTTCAGACATTTACATTTGTGTGGTTTAGAAAACAATGGAAGCCCTTGTATTGAACTAGGGGTAGTTTTGTAAAGAGCGTCTGTTTTATCTTCATATAGGGCACAGAATATATAAAACAAAAACTTAAATACTCAAGATTAAAGTAAAAAGGAAGTGTGTCACAAGTTCATCTGGGTTTGAACTGTTTCCGATCTACATATTGGGGACAGACTGACTCTTAACTAAAGCAGATAAAGGGATCTTTATCTTATATTTGCTTTCTGAATAGGATCTAATAATACATATTTTCACTAGACACTGGTTCCGAAACCTCTGCACATAGATAATAAACATCCAATTCTTTTGTATTATTATGCATAAATGCTTTTTTCCTAATTTGTTTGCTGTCATACTCTTTATTTGTGATCTGTAATAAGGCCACTGATGTTCCTTTTGTAATTGCTCCATTACAGCAGAAATACTTAATGTTTTGCATTATTGAGCCAAAATTCCATAATTACTTGTCATCTTATTATAATTTAAGGTGTCTGACAAAAAACAAGGATTCTGGCACCTTTTGTGTTTTCTGGCTGTAAAACATCCGCCTAAGGTGTTTTAAAGCTCGTATGAGCATTAAATATGTAACTGACAGCTGGAATGACCAATTGCAGACCAGATTTCCTCAGACATGATGCTACTGCACGAAACAGCATCAGGTCATGTGTGTTTTTTTACCCCACCTCCCAGAGAAGAATAGAATAGAATAGAATAGAATAGAATAGAATAGAATAGAATAGAATACAATACAATACAATACAATACAATACAATACAATACAATACAATACAATACAATACATACACAACAGCGTGTACGAGATTTAAAAGACAACTTCCAGCAGTGCAAAAACACACAAATATAAAAGACAAGATATAAACTCCACTACTAGGTAAAAACATAGATAAAATATATGACGATATTACTAAAAGCTATTAAAATGTAAAAAGGTAGTAAAAAAAAAAGGTAGTAAAATTTAGAAAAATGCAGTAAAGAGGGCATGACAGCAGTAGAATAAATATATAAAATATATAATAATATAGAGGGCAAAGGTTATTGTTTTTAGTTCAGTTAGTTCCTTTGATTATTATCACTCTAGAAGAAAAGCTATTGGTTGAATTCATACCAAATTGGGGTCATAGATTGTCAGTCACCCAGAGTAGATGTGATTCCATTTTGGAGAAAATTAGGTCAAAGTTTTGATTTTTTTTATGATCTTTTTCACCCCATTGACTTATAATGAGTACAATTTCACATGTCTGTAGCAGCAAAAGTATGAGTTCAATTCATACCAAATTGGGGTTATAGATTTCCAATGATCCACAATAGATGTGGTTACATTTTTGGCAAAAGTAGGTCAAAGTTCAAAATGTTTTCTACATTTTTGTTAATGTAGTTTACTTATAATGGGTGACATTTCACATGTCTATAAAACATGAATTTAGTTTCAAATTACTTCAAATTTAGGAATTATATATTGCACAGGCCATTGATATGCTGATATCAGGTGGATCAATGCCAAAGTAAAATACAATACATGTGAGGTGCTGGGTTTGTTGCGCCTGGAATCACTTTTTTGCATTTAAGTCTGGATTTGAATCAAGAAAAGAAAACTGCAGATAGAAGGTATACATTTTCAAATTCTCGTCAATAGATTTTCAGGCTAATACAGAGGTGAAATCCTCATTCTGGTGTTCTCCAGGAGAGTTAAAGTCACACTTTTTTTTTGTGTGGAAACACCTCACTATAGGTCTATTGTCAGAAGTCCTAGACATGGCTGTTACCTCAACATATTTCACTTCCTTTGACATTAAGGTAGGAATGGATTGAAAGAGGTGAAAATCATTATATGTCTGGACACACTGATACTACCAAGACATTTTCAGGCTGTGGAAAGAGACGGTAACAATAATGTTGGATATGCAGTTTTAGTTCTCTCTTGCAATTTACTGTAATATGTTTCCTTTTTTTTAGTTCATTTACTATAGGTTGTCCCATACAGTAAGTCTCCATACATAAGAAAAATAAACATTTCTTGACATAAACCACTTTTATTTATATAATATGCTCCTCTATAAGACTGCCATTTAAATGCTTTCCTCTTTATTCAAATGCATTCTTTGGGTTATATGAAATATAAAGAAATACATATTAGAACCATATATGTATGGAATGTATTGTCTGCTATGTATGGAGACTTATAGGACACATTATATAACTTCTGTGTCTGTGAAGAACCAGTTAGACTTCTGAAGGGGTTACATTTATAATTCAAATATAAAAAAAGTGCAATTTTTCATGTTTAGTTTTACCCTCAGTAGATCAAGATTTGAAGTACGTCAAATACTGATGAAGTTGCTGTGCATCTGTTCATGGTCAGCTGTGTATATATATATATATATATATATATATATATATATATATATATATATATATATATATATATATATAAATATACTAGAAACCAAATGTTACACATCATCTTTCATCATGTGTCATCCTCGATATGCTATTTATTAAAGCTGTCATTATTTCATTAATATTGTTGTGTTCTCCATTGTTATTGAATGCATTGTGTGTTGGTTCTATTTAAAGCTGTTTTTCCACGGTAGAAAAATGACTTGAGGTTGAACAACAGAGTTTACCGGTACCTCATTCATGTCCATGATGCAGTGACAAGGCGTCTCTGATTGGCTCAGAATGCATGAAGGAACACTCCCCCCTCCCCTCTCGCTCTCCGTATGTGTTTACCTTTACCAGAGTATCATCCAGCTAGGTTTCATGACATTTCTTGTTCTGTGCAGGGAAAAAAACCTGGCTTTATTTCCACAGAGAGCACATGAATCAGTTTGATCGGCCATTTTTTTCCAGTTTCTGCAGCAGCTACAGTGGCGCCGCCTTCTCTTGTAGATGCTAATGCTAATGCTACTTCAGATTCGCTGCAATGGAGGACGGGTTTAACCCCACGTGGGTGAGGCTAAAGTCCATCTGACGTCAGATGAACCATTTTTTTCTGAGTCCCTCATTTCTCTTGTTTTCTGTGAATGCGGTATGCAGCCAGTGGAGGTGACAAACCACTTTCAAACGCAGCATGTGTTGGTACGTCATCAAATTCCAAAAGGAGCATGGAAAAGTGGTTTTCAACGGAATGACACCTTTAAATCTGTCCATATTTTTAGCATTCCCCTGGCCCTACCATTTGTTTGTTTGTTATTACATTGACTTCCTTCAACATGAATCTGCTTGAATGAACACTGCCAAGTTGAGCATTATGGTAATATTCACAATTGTACACTTGAGGTGCTTGTTTTTCTGGTCCAATTTTTAAATTATTCAAGTCAACAGAAGCCAAAATGAAGATGTTCTTTTCTTTGCTTGTTGGGATGTGGGATGTGGCTGGAGCACTTCAGCTCCTTAACCCTGTGTTGATCACTCTACAAAAATCACAGAGACTATTATAACATAAAACATCGATTATTTTTATCTAACCCTAAATTGAACTAAAGTATTAGAACACAAACCTTATTCCTCCACCAATATTACCAACATAATTTCTGACTTGGTTCAAATTAGATGTATTAACTGTTGGTGTTTCTATCATTAGCATTAGCATTAGCATTTCATGACCGTTTACTATCATCTCTACTGTTTGGTTGTTTTCAAAAAATATTACATGAATACCAAAGCATTTCTGAAACATGATGAGGATTATTTATGTAAAATAGACTCTGTAAAAGTGAGAAGAAGCCATTGGCTAGTGAGTGTAAACACATCTTCCTCTTTTTTTCAGAATATTTTTTTATAAATAATAAATAAAAATGTAAAAATAAACATATTAATGTATTTATAGAGCCACATCCTTTGCATAAATTTGCATATTTCGCACAGATTTATATTTTACTAGCAGGGACGTCCGTTTATATTTAACCCTTGTGGGGACCTGAATTTTAGTCCCTATGGTAAATATGTAAACATATTAATAGCCCCATAAAGATAGGAATAAAACCACACACACACACACACACACACACTACAATATATCAACCTGACAATCCAAGTAATGATCAACCTTCCTTGAGCCTGATA
The DNA here is from genome assembly GCA_020466265.1 of Siphamia tubifer. Lineage (NCBI taxonomy): Eukaryota > Metazoa > Chordata > Actinopteri > Kurtiformes > Apogonidae > Siphamia > Siphamia tubifer. The sequence continues at coordinate 23,738,560 of CM035799.1, read as the reverse complement.
TTGTGACAAAGGCATATCTTTGTACATTATTTGAATGTTTGGACACTGCCTGAGGTCTACATACCAACCCATTCTAAAGCTTGACCCCACACATCCATACACACTCACTTTTTCTGGTTATAGTTACTGCCTGGACTTTAAAGTTCCCACATCCCCTCAGGATAGCCCCCCCTTCTCTACAGACAAATAGTGTTTGAATATTGGCTGGTAGTAGACTATTATTAGCTTTATTTGGGCTGTATAAAAAGTAACTAAATCATTCAGGAATATTGAATGAGTATGATAGAAAGCATATTGTTATACAGGGTGTAGAGTAGTTTTATAGTTACATGTTAAGACTTTTAAAACTTCTGTTTATTAAATCAACCCCCCTCTCCTGTCCCTGTAGTTTTTTTTAATTTTAATTTGTTGTAATTAAATTTAATACAAATTTTATTTATTTCAAACATACAAAGAGAAAAACAAAACAAAACAAGGAAAAATAAGCTAAAAACAAAATAAATAAATATAAATCAACAGAATCTATCTTCAAGTACATACAAGTCAGAATTTTGGAGTAGGACGAAGTACAAACTTATTTAATCCTACCCCTCAAGTCCTTCTACACATTTAGTACTACTATAACCCTTTAAACCCTGATGTGTCAACGCTGACACATTCTGAATGGATGGTTTAGTTTAAAAATTCATAAAAAAGAAAAAAAACTAAACTAAAACTACTGGAACTACAAATTACGATACTAGTTCTTTCTTTCTTTCTTTCTTTCTTTCTTTCTTTCTTTCTTTCTTTCTTTCTTTCTTTCTTTCTTTCTTTCTTTCTTTCTTTCTTTCTTTCTTTCTTTCTTCTTCTTTCTTTCTTTCTTTCTTCCTTTCTTTCTTTCTTTCTTTCTTTTGCTTCATATTTTTTCATGCTATTATTTTGTGAATATTTATTAGTTTTTGTTCATTTTGTGGCTTATTTTGTTTATTTTTCTACATTTTTGTCTTTTTTTTCTCCACTTTTTGTTCCATTTGTTCTTACTTTGTACATGTTACTTAATATTTTATTGGTTTATTATCCATTTTTGTTCATCTTGTTGCTTATTATATTCTTTTTTTACACTGTAGAACTGCTAAGGTCTCAGGAGTTAAAGGGTAATAATGTAGTAATTGAATTATGCTATGCACTAGAAAATGATCATAACAGTACAGTTTGTCATGGGATGCATGGCTCTATTATGTTTAATCCTGTTCATTGTTTTAGCCATGTTTGTAGGCTAACATTTAGCATTAGCTTACCATTCACCACTCATGCACTCTCAGCACTGTCCTGTTCAAACAAAGATATGATAATTTTTCAATCCAAATACCATGTTAGCTTATCAAAATACATGTTCCTGGAAGTCCTAATGTATCCACCCACTTCTTTAAAAATGTAAGGTCCAGTCTTGTAGGTATATGTGTGTGGTAATATATTCATAAGGCATGATGAAAACAAAAGTGCAAAAAATTCATAGGTGAATATTTTATATCTAAACTATACACAATGGCAGTGATATGAATTTGCAAATTTCAACAGTTGTTCAACAAGTGGTGCCAGTCTGTTCTAGCATCCTCTTTTCCTCTGGATCTATGTCCAATGTCCAGGTAAGGAGACAAACATTCATGCTACCCAAACTCCTGTCAGTTGAGATCCTCCAGTTGTTTGGTGATACCTCATTCACTTCATTAACTATATTATTTGCTTTCAACATGTCCACCTCCACCAGTATAATTTTCAGATGACATCCATTTCACACAAATGACACCGTGGTGTCATTATTTTAACTGCAAAACCTGGAAGAATTTATCACATTTCCAAAAAGATAAAACACTGCTTGTTCATTGCAAAATATTTGCAACCTACATGAAAATACTCATGATATAAATACGTCTTTGAAAAAAAGAATCACTGACGTGAATTAATTGCACAAACAAATGCTCATAAAGGCCAAATATGTAAAGGTCTTTTCTACAAATAGAAACTTGGACTGTTTAAAAATCATTTTTATATGTGTGGAGAAAGTAAAAGTGTGCAAGTGAAACATATTAATTCTATTATTGCTATATCTATTCTGTATGAATCATTTTAAAAATCTTTTAACTGTTCCTACAACTGCAGGATAATGGGGGGTTTGATGTAAACTTTGTGTCACATGCACCATGTATGAAAAGTGCTATATAAATAAAGTTTAATTGATTGATTGATTATTGTCATTTTTCAAACTAATATACAATACAGTGACAGAGAATGGAAGACAAAATATGGAAATGTGTTTGGAACAATGAGATGTTAATAGTGTGTTCTAGATGACATCTTGCAATGCAGCAGCAGCAGCCCCCCCCCCCCCCCCCCCCCAACATTTCACACTGACTGCATTTTCCCTTTTTGCCTCCCTTCCAGGTGTCACCATTTGGGTTTGCACACAAATTAACTGAAAATTATAATTTATTAGATTAACAATTGCAAATGTACTCATGTTTCCCAGCCATTTTATGTATTCTTAGTATCATCATTAGATACACATATAATAATACATTACCTGAGCTGTTGAGGAACTAGCATATAAGAGGTATTTTGTTTCCAAATCTGAGGCTGGCAGACACTTTTTGCCCCTCCGACACACCCAGCCAAACCACCAACCTGGATATAACATTTCAGACTTGTCTGTGGTTTGTGAAAGCCTTTGTCTGACATTTGTTTTTGCAGCTTTTCATCCATATTGGTGTTTCATCACTGTGATCCATCTAATATGTCACTTGTCATTGTTGCCATTATTCCAGTGTAGCAATTCTTTATTAACCCACACAAGCACAAACAATTAAACATGGATTATTTTTTCTGTTGCACTCATCTTTTACTAATATTCCTACTTTTTTTTTTACCATAATTGATGATTTTTAATTTTTTTGTTTTGGGTTTTAAAATCACAAATATTTTCTGTGTAGTTTGTGGAGAACTGGCAGTTCCAACACTTGCCTGTGTCACATTTTTCGCCTGTAGGTGCAGACATCACCATACACACCAAAGCTTCTGTTGATGATGCTGGTTAAAACAATTAAATCTGATCTGACAATTCCTGACAGCTCCCTCTTGTGGCTTTTCTTGGCTGCTAAACACGCAAGTATAATGTCATCAAGGGATAATGGCGAACTATTTCAAACTGGAAACTATTTTCTGTCTGTGCAGTTATGCTCCGTCTAAATAACTGAATGCATTGCCGAGGTTAAATGCACAACTAAACCAAAACAAGAAATGATGCATCTAAAATTGAATGTAGAACTAAATTTGCAGTGGCGCACGCACACACACACACACACACACAGTCAAAGTTTTAGTGCTTAGTTTTGATTCAGCTCTTCATTAGCCACAGGGCCCAACTCCGGTTAGCTCCAGTATTAGGCTCAATTAGAACAAGATCCAATTAGAGGGCTCCTTTCCCCTGGGGGAAGGAGAGGCAGGAAATGAAGACTGAGAAATGTATAAGTCGACAACATGCGGACACAGCCAACATAAACAAACTTACTTTGTTGATCTCTGCTGTTGCTACGCAGGAGTCCTCTGGGAGTTAAAGCCCTGCTAGTCTAAGCTATGAGATAAAACAAAATAAAAAAAAAAGCCCTACAGCAAAACATGAACTCTGTGAACACAAGGGCTCCAACACCATGAAGGGAACGTCTGGGCCCAGAAAATGAAAAGCCCACAGGCGTTTTCCATTTACAGCTAAAAATCCAGCACTAGCTCCTAGCCAGGGTTAGTATCAGACTCTCAAAATGAACACTTACACTACGGGAGGAACAAATGAGTAGCTTTCTATTGTCGCTCTATTAAATTTGTTGTTTAATAGACATATACCTTACTCCTGACAAAAATCAATAACGTGGAATTAGATGAAGGGTAGGAGAGAGAGAGAGAGAGAGGAAGAAAGAAAGAAAGAAAGAAAGAAAGAAAGAAAGAAAGAAAGAAAGAAAGAAAGAAAGAAAGAAAGAAAGAAAGAAAGAAAGAAAGAAAGAAAGAAAGAAAAAAAAAGAGATCCGACTGTGATTTGCAGCTCAACATTACTGTCCTTCTATTTGTATGGTTAGAGGTGGTGATGGCGGCAATGTTGTGTGAGCTGTTTGGGCTTGCCCTTGCCTTGGGCCTCTAGTGTTCCTCCCCCAGGCGGCATGCGAGGGAAATGGTGTGTGGTGCGAGGGTAAACCTTGACCTGCCTGCCAGGAGGCTGCACACGGAATGAAATGAGCACAAACAAAGCAGGAGAGAGAGGAAGAGAAGGAGGAGGATGAGGAGGGGTGTCAGGCAGTAGTGGAAGAGGTATATGGCTTCACTCATATGCTACTCTCCCCCCCCGCCCCCTTCCCACACACCCACCCACGATCTCTGTCATTCCTGCTGCAATCAGGCTCCTGAATAGCAAACAGTGTGTGATTTGTGTTTTTCTATTGTATCTGTCATTTGTTGTTGATGTGTGTGTGTGTGTGTGTGTGTGTGTGTGTGTGTGCAACTGCTGGCTGTGGAATTATTTGCCCCTTGGGGATAATAAAGTACCTTGAACCTTGAACCTTGAACATCCTTCTTGTTCTGTGCTTGTCTGATCTAACTATGAGTGGCAGGATACACACTGAACATCCATGGTGGCACACGCATCTCACTGATTGGGAGTGCTCAGGTGTTGTGGGTGGCATCCTGGTACACGGTAAAGATGCAATGTGAAATGTTGCTTTTTCCCTTCATGCTCTGCCAAGTTCTGTCTCAGGGAAAGATGGAAATCCCATTATGTCACATGCCTAACTTGGCCTTACTAACTCTGAAACTCATTTGTGAAATTGGGTTCAAATCCTAATGAGTTGCAAAGTAGTTTTAGTCGTATAAGTGTGTATGAGAGGCGATGTTTGTTAAGACATTAGTGCTACAGTCTACAAGCTCTGTTTTAAGTTTACTTTCAGAGTGGAAATCTTAAATTAAACTTCTTTTGTTTTCTATTATGTCATTTTTTTCCCACCTTGGGTGTTGTATTGCAAGATATTTGTTCATCTTATCCAGTGAGGATTAAATAAGTCTCAACGGTATAATCAGTGTAAGCTAGCGTGTTGACAGTACATATCCCCAGAAGTGCGTATGCCATATCACTCTGCTTACCTGTAAAAAGCCCAGTGAAATCCATTACATACTTTAGAGACGACTCATGAATGGAATAATTAGCACAGCATGCTTTCCGCCCGGCTGGAAGTCTCTCTCGATAATGAACAAAGGAAAGGAAATTAGCTTTTGTCTCATAAAGTCACAACTTCAAAGATCCCTGCCATTGCATTAATACAGCCATAGCCCGCAGCAGCATGGAGGAGAATAAAATAAGCGCTCTCACTCAGACCCCATTCCTATCAAGGTCTTTCTCAGGACAAATACTGGGAGTTTGACTCTTACAGACCACACACATAGGCTGGACCAAATCACTAAGAGACATGAGGAGAGGAAAAAGTATGCAAATCAATTAACAACAGGTCTCATAACAGCTACCTTGTAGTGACACAAAACATGGATTATGAAAACTAAAAATCAAGGTGTAACTCTACTTCCATGTATTATCCCACTATGCAGCTTAATGTACATTTAATGACATCAGGTCAACTGTGTGTCCTGGGGGGGTCCCAGCTGTGGTCTAGGCGACCTGCGACGGCCGTCTCCCCCTAACTGCTGTTCCAGTCAGCTGCCCTCAGGAGTGTGAGTGGTACACTGATCTGGTGCTGGGTCATTCGGCCTGACACTACTACATTACAGCATATTAAAAAAGGCCTAAACAGGCATGTTTGAGGTCTAGCTGACATGACTGGCGATGACTGACACAGTTTAGCTCACAAATTGAATGAATAAAAAGGTTATCGGATTCTATGCAATGTAAACCACAACAGATTCTCATATAATATTATGTATCCTTTTCAGAAATCAACATGATTTAGATGTTGAAATGGTCACTGATGGCTTTTGTGTGCTCATTCTCATTCTTAGCATCATTTTCTACCAGCAATTGTTATCGCTATTACCTCAGAGCAAAAGGAAACAGCAGTGAAGACCAGGGCGAGGCAAGCACTGGCCAAGGCACTCTCTCTTCGCCTATCTGCTCCTTTATCTGCCAGGATCAGTTGTTAGTGCTGGCAGTTTTCCTCTCTTGTCCTCTAGAGAGAGGTGGCTCTCAGCTGGAGAGAGGTGCCAGAGGCTATGCACTGTCTCCATTGTGTGGAGAGACACACGGAGGACTTGAGAGACTCAGTGCAGGTGCAGAAAGGAGAAGAGTGAGAGGGAGCACACCTGAGGGCCCTTTTTTTTTCTCACAAAACTCAGACTTGTTTTTTGAGGGGACTTTTTAGTGCAGGGACATTTGTTGTCAGGAGGACAGATGTAATGGAGGTACACTAGAGGGACGAGAAGTGCCCTTAGATAGAATACTTCCTGCCAGAGACATTTGGTTACACACACACATGGTGCCAGAATAAATAAAAATGTTAGCATTGAGACATAAAGCAGGACACTGTTATTGTTGCTAAACAACCTCAGGAATCTTATGAACTGAGTGATTAAATCAGCATTTGGTTTTGGAAGCATGGTACTGTATGATGAGATGCAAAACTGTTCCATGTGCTGTCATCTGAGGTCATATAGTTTACTACAGACAGTTATGGTTTAAGGTGTTAACCTCACCTCAGACTGGGAGGTTTGATATGAAAGCAATCCTTTGCTAACTGTTTGTTTAAAAGCTGACAGGCTACAAGAGTCTCAGTGACACCATCTATTCATCTCAGAGTGTCAGCCAGAGAGAGAGAAAAAAAAAAAAAGAAAACGGGAAAGAGCAAAAGAAACGGAAAGACGGCAGATGATGAGAGATGGTGAGAGGTTGGTGTGCTTTAACAATACACTACGCACCTTTAGCTTTTAAACATCTTCAGATCATCAGAGTAGCAATTTCAGAAATTCATCTGGCAAGTGACTGAATGAGTGCTGATGTTTTCATCACTTTGGTTTTAATTATATGTCTCACTCAGCACAGTCTTCCTTCTACTCTGCTAATTTAGATTGAGATCCTTCCAGGCTTTCCCCTATCTTTCATTTCCCTCCCCTCCTTCTCTCCTCTCTGCATCCCATCAGCCCCTTTGTAGAAAAAAAGAGGAAGGAAAAAAAAAAACCTTCATGTCTGTGACTTTCTTGCCCTCCAGCGTATGAAGCCCTCTTTTATTTTGATCATCGCAGCACAATGGATTCATGCCATTCTGGCAACTTTATTCAGTATCAGCCCAAATTTACATACTGCTTAACAAGTTTGTGCGTGACTGTTGATGCCTCTGATCAAAGTGCTTTTGGAAATCTTTCTCATCTGATTTTTTCCCCCCCGTCCTTCATTTCAAATGCATGCTGCAGACAGGCATCTTTAACTCAGGGGCAAAGAAAGGTAACCTTAGTGCTGCACAAGCCCAAATGTCATCCAACAAGGAGGGCTCATGTCCTGGGGATAAAGATAATGTAATCTAAGCAGTATACAGTGTGTGACTGTGTGTCTTTGAGTGTGTGTATCTATGCTAGCCTCAGTGTTTGTTGGAGGCGTGGGTTTGGGGGCGGAGGGAGACGGGATGACAAAAGTCAAAGCAGTCATGTGTCATTTTTGGTGCTGAAGGGCTGGGACCTGCCTTCGGGGCTGTCCTCTCTGTCAGACACACTCAGATATCTGCACTGAACTCTCTCACTGTCTCTTTTTCTTTTTCTCTCTCAGTCTTTATCGCACACATATACACAACAGTTCTCTAAATAGCATATTGTAAGGTGTGGGGTAAGATTTCTACAATGCAAGTCATGTACCAGTGAATGTTTAAAGTCATAAACATCTGCTTGTATGTAGTTGGGAGCAACTCATTTTATGTTTTCATTTTCTTGCATCTTGACCCTATCTCCTGCACAAGCAATAGTAGAAAGGCCCCAATTTGTACACAAAACAGTTTGAGGATACATGAACTAGATGAAAATTGTGACAAAAATCAGGTGGTTGATCAAAAATACTACAGGTACCACTGTAAAGCGTTTATCTGTAACATTTCCAAAGGGCACAAGGAGATGCTCCACAGAAAATTTGAAGTAACAACACAGTGCTGGAACACCATAGCCTCCATCTACAAAAATGAAGTGTTTTGGTAAATATATGTGGCTACTAGAGCAAACAACACAATTGAAAACATTAAATAACAGAGAAAGAAAAATGGCTTCAAAAATACAATGAAAAGAGGGTGTGGGTGGAAAGAGTGGAATCGTGGGAATGCAAGATTGCACCTCCCTCAGGCAATCGAATTATCCTATGGGCCGATGGTTCCTCCTTATGCGTCGGCTGACATTTTCCTGTAACCCCATCCCGCGTAATGCTATGTGATGTGTGTGACTGGCTTCTGCCACAGCCCTGAGAGGCCATGAAGCCCCGAGGGCCATTTATATTTGGCCTCCAGCAACTTGGGAATTGTTTATTTTAATTCTGTCGCCTCCTTTTTGCTTCTTCCTCTGATTTCGCCCTCTCCTTCCTTGACTCTCCTGGACTCTCCTTTTCCTTTTCTCCCTATCTAGCCCAGTGGTGTCTACTTTCAATTAGAGGAGGATGCACTTGTATTCTTCTGTGAGACCAAACCCCTGACAGGTGACTCTGGAGGGGTAACTTAAAACCATGCCTTTAGTCTGTTCACACAAACTGTTAGTATTCCTGCACCTTTCTGGTAACACAAAGGTAAACCACAACCAAAGCTGCCGGCGGTATCTGTTACTCAATTGTATATGTTGCTCGGTATGATGATGATAAGAGTGGAGGGTGTGTTCAAGAAGAGAACAGTTGAAAATCAAGATGTGCTCTGTGTTATGCATGTGCACAAGAGAGAGGGGAAAGAGATTTAAGGATGGAGGAGATGAGATGTGCGATACAAGATAATAGAATGATATTCAAAATGTCTCCCTGCAGCTATGAGTTAAAAGAGAACATTAAAACAGAACATATTTTGATCGCTTATGGATATGTAAGCCAACACACTAGTATACCCAAAGTTTACTTTATACTTCACATCCCTAAAGGGCACGAGTGGAGGCGGGTCAATCGTCTATACACAAATAGTGTATGTGTATAACTGTCGACATGTGACAAGCAGAAAAGGGACAGTGTTGAGAGCATAGCCTTTTATGACCCAACACACTTTGACAGCTTGGCCATCGCTTGAGGACACAAGCAAAGTTGCCTTTTCATCTGACAATTTTAAGCAAAATAACTCTCCCTCAGTGGATTAAATTGTTCAGAGAGCCTTTGTGGCTGTGTGTTAAAGCACAGAGACACAAACATGTCAGTAGCCAGTAGATTATGCTTGCTGTTAGCTAGAGGAGTCATACTGTCAATCTATAAGACAAAAAAGTGAGATGAAAGTGTAACCGATATGATGAGAATGCTGCTTTTATACAACACTGCACTCTGCTGGTGGAAGTTGTCAACACCTGGAGTATTTTGGCAGTAGTGAGGCATTCTTAACAGAGGACTAATGTAACCTTAGTTCCCTGGGGATGAAAGAGTCTGTGTGCGCCTAACCTTGAAGCAGTTGCTTTATTTGGACCTAAGGACATTCTGCACTGACAAATTTTAAACATCTCAGGAGGGGCATACTTTGAAACATGGCCACAGGGTGGCACATTAGAATGACAAAAATGTAGATCCTCAAAGTGAAATCTGCCTCAGACTTTAAACATTAGCTAGAGAAGAGAAAGAGTAATAGATATATCAAAAGGGATCAGACTAATGGTGTTATATGCAAGCACATTCTTTAAACATATGTGAGCACATGAATGTTTTTCTAGTATTTTTTAACCACAGTATGACAGATAAAAAGAGAAAGAGATACGGGTATGGTTTGGGGAAAAAAAATCTGTTGTGTGTTCACATTAATGCAGTGTTTGTGCAATTGGCCTGTAAGCTCTGTGTGTGTGCATACAAACAATGCACTCAGTCGACAGCCTGCAGCAGTGTGCATTCTTGCTTGGAGAATACATGTCCTCAGGCCTTGTTCCTCCGTCGATGACCTCTGGTGAAGCCATTATTTTCTGCATTAATGATGAGCAGCAGCCAGCGATGAGAGAGATGGACTTTGTCCTGAGGCACAGTAGCGCTGATTATGGGCAACAACAATGCCGGAGAAAAAAAATAAATAAATAAAACAAAGAAAGAAAGTGAAAAACTCTTCCCACAAGCAGTTCAAAAGACTAGGAGTCTTAACAGCAGCACAAAATAAGCTGCTCTTGCTCTATTGACAAGATGGATCAGATAACCTTTGTAGCTGGAGGATTAGCCAGAAACTTTAACTTTATTAAAGTTTACCTTTCGTGTTTGTTGTCAGCTTCCAAGCATCACCAAACCAATGACTGTAAGTGCATCCTAAATTAAGATGAAATAGGTATGTGGCAATTAATGCACACTTAAAATGAGTCAGACCCACACTATGAAAATTAGTTTAGCTTTTTTCTTTTTTAAATCACCCTCCCTTGATTTAATGACATCATGTACGGGAAGTAACATCAGGGCTTAACTGATCCTCTGACATCAACCATACACTAACACATAAGACTCACAAACAAGACAAATTGCAGACAAAGTGCAATTGCTCTAGTCAAGGCAGCCAGGGCACCCACTCAGGAAATCCTGGCTTGGGGAGATGACTCTAAATGAAGGACTTTACCATTCACCATTATGTCTTTGGTGAGAGTCAGAGGGAACCCCTGGGGCTCTTCAGCACAGCACGGCACAACTTTTCAAAGGGCTCCAGATTAAAGTCACTGAAAGTTCCCACTGGGGTCTGAGGCCAGGATCCCATTAAGCAGCCCTACCACACCGCCGGCCATAATTGTGTCGTTGAGAATTCAGAGCAGCGGTTGCTTGATAAGCGAATTTAGGGTGAAATAAAAATGGAAAGGCAAAAAGGGGTCTCGTTGGGCCACTATTAGACACTTCATTCACTCATCGCTAATTTGTTTTAAATGACTGAGAGAAAGGTGAGCACTTTATAAAGCAATCTGACTTTTTTTCCCCTCATTCCATTTTCAGGTCTATGCCACAGAATGCTGATGAATGAAAAACTACATGCATCTCAAACTGCATTACTACATTCATGTTGTAATCCCTCAGATGAAAAGAAAAAAAAAAAAGTTTGGGTGACATTCTTTTTCTCCAAGTGTCATCACTGTCAGATATAAATAGTAAATTACTAGTGCTGAAATCTACTTCATTGTCTTATACAAACTACTGGACATGAGCAGTTTTTAACCAATTTCACAACCAACACTTAAACATATTTGTTATTTCAGTGTAATTGAGGGTTGAGCGGTCTGATTCTCTAATTGAAGCAGCTCATATGACATAATGTGATCGAAACCTAATGAACATGAAAACATTCAATAAACGTATCAATACCCAGTTTTCCTCATGACTGTCAGGTGTAACTTACATCATTGAGGTGTTGAGAGACTTCTTTCCAATAAATGTAATTGAACAAATTTTTACAAACAAACTCACTTTTATTGATTATTTGGTTTCAATCTGATATTGAATGTTACAAATGGTTTAATTGGACATTTGACAAAGATGTCATCAGAGCCGTTTGGAGAATATACAAAAAGATCAAGTGCCTGTAAAGTTCTAAACCTTAACTTGTGAACAATATATGCCTGTGGAGTCAGCTGGAATTTGACAGTACTTCTTTTGTAGTTAAAAGAGTATCAGTTGGAGATGTGTGGAAATATAATATATCTCAAGTTAGGATTTAGCTCTTCATGGTGAAGTAAATGTAAGAAACCAACCTTCTGACATTTATTAACATTTGCGTCTAAATATGTAAATGTTTGCAACAAACGAGAATCAACTGCTTCAGGTGGACTTTTTCTGCTTCTTCTTTTCTGCTTCTTCTTCTTTCTCCTTTTCAATCTCAGCAACCAGGGTCTCAATTTCCTTAGATTCCAAAATCTTCAAACAACCAAAAAAAAAAGTTAACAATTAATTAGTAACAGACATAAAGCATAAGAGCTATATATAGTTTGCTGATAAGTTACCTTCAGTGGTTGATTCCGTCTGATTACGGCAAGTTCAATATTTTTGCCTCCTGACTGGACAACCTAGGACAAAATAAGAAATATTTAACCAGTTTCTTAAACTAATTAAGTAATCATCCAAGCTGCAGCTGAGACATAATGGTGCTTCTATTACAAAAACTCCCAAAATAATAATCAAAGTGAAAGACGTGACCGTGAAAAGACTAAAGGTGACCTTACCTCAAGCAAAGCTTTAATAGCCAACTTGATTGCCTCATTGTCCCCAGCAATGGCCTCATCTGTATAATTCTTTTCCAGGAACTCCCTCACAGTTTTGGCACTACGGCCAATTGCATTTGCCTGATGTTTTACAATTGAACACAACATAGCATTTAACATTACAAAATGTACTGATATTTGCTAGTTGTCTGAGGTGAGAACAAAACAAGGTAATAAACAAAGAACACATTCACTGACCTTCCACGCATGGTAAGTTCCTGAGGGGTCTGTCTGATACAGTCTTGGAGTCCCATCATAGTCAAAGCCAACAATTAAAGCAGAGATGCCAAATGGTCTACGTCCATTGCTTTGAGTGTAGCGCTACAAAAAAAACAACAAATACACAGACAAATTTCAATGATAATTCTTACAAACACATGGTTTATAGAGAGTGAATTTTTAACAGAGTGTGCACATAATATGTTTAGGGTCTAAAAGGAACATCTGGCAAGTGCCAAATGAAGGTAATTTTGTGCATAAAGTTATTTGTGTCACAAGTAAGGCGGCTCTTAAAAAAACTGGAATCACTGTGCTACAAGTTTATGTACCGCCTGCAGCTAATGAGACTCTCTGTCCCCTGTATCTTGTCAAATTCTATCTGCGGTTATCCACGTCTCTGATGAATCATCATCCATCCCATTCAAACAAAGCATTGGTGGAATAAAACAGACTTTGTAGCCGTTTCATAATGTGAAAGCCAAATGTGTATAGTTGTGTACATTAGTTCTCCCAGTCTCAGATACATGTCCACAGCACACTTCTGACAGACAATAAAGTGATAAAAAGGTAGAATAACATTGAAAAGTCTTATCAAAGATAATTTATCAAAGTGTTTGGGTCACTATGAGGGCAATAGTGTGTCCCAACTCTAAAGGCACACACCACAAGTCTTCCAGCAGACTCTGAATTTCTAGTAGTTACTGATTTTGACACAAGCTGCTCACTAGTGTTACTACAGGCTCTATACACATGTTCTGCTACACTACAAATGAATAACTGATAAGATCCGAAAAGTGTAGTTTTATTAAAAATTATTATCTTCAAAACGAAAAGTAATTGTGTATTCCCTCAAAGTGACACTGCAGATAAGTATGCATACTAATATTCTTATTATCAGTGAAATGCTAAATAATGTGTGATCTAAATCAAATATCTGCCGTTAAATTGCAAAATACATTGCATGTATTTTTGGCAGGTTTCATCAGTTTACCCGCCTCTGGCAGATGAGCCAAAAGGTTAAGTTTGAACTTGACACTATGGTATAAAAGTACCTGTTTCAGTGTAGCTATATAGCGTGTGATGTATTCCACAGTCACTGGGTCCTCAACAGTTAGCCTGTGGCTTTGGCATTCAACCCGGGCTCTGTTTATCACAATACGGGCATCTGCAGTCAAGCCTTAAACAAAGCAAGAGGTTAAATGGTTAGACATGATATGAATTTAAAAAAAAAAAAGTTTGTAACAACTGATTCATTATAGCAAAGTGTCGGGTAGGTGGAAATAATAATAATAATAATGTTAAAATTAAATGAGCTAATGAGGCCAGTGTTCCAATGTTTTAGATTTTGATGACAATATGACACCACCTTTCAAATAATTACATCCTGAGCACATTTCTCCAGGAAAAAGTCATTTTTATTAATGTCTTTGCATATTTCATAATAAGCTTTGTATCATCATTTATGGTTTTGGTTTACAAAAGCTAAAAGACAACTGTATATCACACTCCCTTGTGTGTTCCACTGTTCACTGGCAATACATAGCTCCTCTGTTGCTCTTTACTAGTATTTTACTCATCACATAAAAAATACAGAAATAAGAAAAGATTATTACACTTATTTGTATGACATTAACAGGTCACCCAGGTTTAAATGTTATAACAACCTATGTCACACTGAACTAATGTTTTTTTTTGTTTTTTTTTTTTAAAGTTTGTTCATTAAGGAAGTATGACATACCTGCAAATGCCATACAGACATGCTCATCAAGGGCACAAATCTTGCGGACTGTCCTCTCCTCCTGCAACTTTGCTACAGATTTCTTCTCAACACCAAGAACGACAATGTCTTTACCTCTGATTCCAACCTACAGGAAAAATACATTATTATAGTTAGTAATAATCAGTTGTTGACTTGCTAATAATAAAAATCACAATACAATTTAAAAGCTGATTTTGAGAAATATTCATTAGGTAACCTAAAGGGCTGAGGATATATTCCAGTAAGGGTTTCTGTGTCCAGGTTTGGGTAACCACAACATAATGACTTACTCTATACATTTGGATGACAAATCAGTGTAACTATAGAAAAAAAGCTCAACATATGACACCTAGAGATGCATCTTATTTTGTGTCATGTCATTTAAATTGCAAATCAATGAGTGAAAAACACGATAACAGTAAAAGTTGCACATAGATCTTAAAGATGGTTTGTTGACGCCGTCCAAAATTCTTGCTAGAATTACCACGTCAGTGTTTTACTGTTCACCTTCCAAATATAAGCAAATGTACCCATATCCTTATTTTATGGATGTGGTACATGGATAAGCAGAACAAGATAACTATGAGTCATTACTTTTGCTTACAAAAACATGGTTAAATGTATTAATCATTTCACTGACGAAGATTAGCGTTAGCATAATGAAACTGAAACTATTGTCAGAGTGACACAGCGACAAAATGAATGTTCGTGTTACTTTTAGCATGTTCACTTTATATGAATACTATACACATCACGACGTTTTAATTTCTCTATGTCAAACAATTCCATTGTGCGGCAGTGCATAACTGCAATAGATAAAAGAAAAACGCTAAGTACGTGTACTTATGAGTAGGAAGAAAGCATGCTAGCTGGTTGGCTAACTACGGCAGTATTTGCTAAGGTTCGCTCTAGTTGTGGAGATTTTCAATTTACCGCTGTGGAACCTTTCTTTACTGCTTCTTGCGCATATTCAACTTGGAAAAGATGGCCATCCGGAGAAAAGACAGTAATAGCTCTGTCATATCTTGCCGCCATTGTCCTGCAGCACACGTACAATCAGAAGAAAAACGGCAGAATTTCCCCTAAATGATTCAGCTAGTTAGCAAGAGCGGCTCCTCTGCATGGATTACAAAATACGCATGCGCGTCAACTCTGAACTCGGGCGATACCAATACATGGGTCTACAACTCATGACGTCCACACCCCCAAGAGAAAAATAACATTTGCAGATTAACAAAAAGACGTATCGTTCACATTTTTTTAAATATTTTTGCACGAACAATTAATGCCAGTTTCGAAAAATGCCTAAATTTGAATATGAATTATTCACTACTACCTGATCTATACCCCACGCCACTTTATACGAGATAAAAGTTGATGGAGACATCATGTAATTTAATTATAAAAATTAGTTACCGTTATCTACATATGACAAAGACATGATTTAATATTTCATATATACGTAAACTTCAACTGATGTACCCCTCTTTGTTGATCAGTCCCATGGCCTTCAGGACTAAATCCAGACTGTTCCACTATCTCAAAAATAGGGGAAACTGAGGTTTTATTAAAATTATATATTTCAGATTTTCTCAAAACGAATGCACTTTTGAAATTGTATCATTGTTTTGAAAGAACTAATGAAACAATTTCCCTCTGTGGCCACTTAAATAAAGGTAAACATCAAATATATTTTTGAATTACTATATACCCTCCCTCAAACGGACCACTGCATTACGAAATTGCATCCTCCTATTCTGAACTGTTTGATCGGAGTTCTGCCGATTTGTTAAGTGTGTTAGCTACATTTGACTTTTATGATCTAGCTTACTTTCAGTTTATACAGTGTTACCATGTCGGTGGCGTTTGCACCTCACAGGCAGCGTGGGAAGGGTGATATAACACCCGCTGGAATACAAAAGGTAATTCATCTTTTTTAGCGCGTCGCAGAATGGAGGCTGTGGTATCAGACGCTGCTAGCCGTTAAGCTAACAAATGTAGTAGAGTGCATCCAAGTCTAACTGTGAATAGATCGGGCACTGTGCACAGGGTCAAAGCGCGGTGAATACAAACCTCCCTGGAGTTGAGACGCCATGTGTTAGCGGCGTCTCTTAGGGCGAATTCAGAGACTAAGGCATAATTGTTTATTCAATGAATGAAGGCCCGCGGGTTTGTTAGCTGAGGACAGCTAACTAGCAAGACGCGTCTTTTGTTAGCTAGAAAGGCACAATCACATTTCACAAAACGCCCCCTCTACATCCCCTGATGTTGTTTAATCAAAAGCGAATGTTCACCACCTAAGCCAGCAGTGAACGCAGTAACGCCATTACGTTCTATGAAATAAAATGTACTGTTAAAGATAACATTAACACGTGATGTAGGGTTAAATCTCTGCATTTACTGTTGCAGTTACTTGACGAGAACAACCAGCTCATCCAATGTATAATGGACTTCCAAAGCAAAGGCAAAACGGCTGAGTGTTCACAGTAAGTTATGGAAGTGTCATTCTGTGAACAATTTTCTGAAATATCAGCTTTACAATGATCCAAAAGTTTTAATTATGTCCATCACTTTAAAAGGTATCAACAGATGCTGCACAGAAATTTAGTATACCTGGCCACAATAGCAGACTCAAATCAGAACATGCAGTCTCTCCTTCCTGCGGTGAGTATTCCTCCATGTTATTTGTTATGGTTGACTGGCTGAATTGTTACACACTGTAGACGAGTCATGACTCATTTAACATTGATAAACCGCTAGAGGTTTGCTTTTATATCTGTGTTATTTTGTGCATCATGTTTGACATCAGCTCTAATTTATTTAATTTTCTGTAGCTATTTATTTAGAAAGGTTTTCTTGAAAGATTCAGGTTCTGGTGTTTCTAGAAAAGTTGATGCCAGTTTGTTTTTATGTTTTTTCCCCTGCATCATTTACCTGCAGCCACCCACTCAAAACATGCCCATGGGCCCTGGTGGGATGAACCAAAGTGGACCCCCCCCTCAGCCTCCTCATGGTCACAACATGCCCTCTGAGGGTATGGTAACTGGTGGCCCTCCAGCTCCACACATGCAGACCCAGATGAATGGACAGATGCCTGGTAGATGTCCTGCCCCTCACCCCCCACCCCCCATGTCCCTTCCTCATCTCTCTCTTTTTTCTTTACCCTCTTCTCCCTCAGTCTCTGTCTCACTTGGGTTGCCTAGCAACAGCACAGAACTGTGAGGGAGGTCGGTCTCCTGGAGGATGATGTCACCTATTTACCAGCATTGGTGGTCTTAGACTTCCAATCTGTTTGTTCATGATCTTTTTCTGTCTTTAATTAGAAATATTTATTTATAGTCATACTTTTTTCTGTTCTCATACATTGCATTTCAATTTCTGTCAAAACTACAATAGATGATATGAAACGAAATAAGGATTATTTTTGTGTAACACAAGGATTCAGAAATATATTTTATTTCCTGGAATAGAGCATGTATGTTGAATATACATTTGGAATGTTAGTGGAACTCCCAGAAAAGGTTGTCAGTTGTGAATGACGCCTGTTTTTTTTGTTTTTTTAAAGGACATGATTTATACCTCTGGGTCATAAAATATTGAGGCAACTCTCTTTGTTTAATTGTTTACATTTGCTGTGTATATCAATTTTTTACATTCCTCTTAGCCAATGAATTATTCCAAGTCTAGACAAGTGAACTGATCAAACATACTACTTCCATACTATTTGACCTACAAGCTTAAATATATCATCACATGTCTTTCAATTCTTTTAGAAGAGTGTTATTTTGGTATAGTGATATGCTTGCTGTAAACATGTGTACATCTCTGCTTGTACTTATTATGAGGCTGGACAGTGCACTTAATATGACTGATTATGTAAAATAATCCTGTTTTCTAAATAATTTTTATTTTAGGGAAATAATAAATCAATTCTGCTGTGTTTTCTATAGGACCTAATCACATGCCTATGCAAGGTCCCGGCCCAAACCAACCCCCAAACATGCCCAGCGGCTCTATGAATATGCCCCCCAACAGCCATGGCTCAATGGGTGGCTACAATCACACCGTCCCTTCTTCCCAGGGCATACCAGCGCAGAGTCAAATGAACATGACCCAGGGCCAACCCATGGGAAATTATGGGCCTCGGCCAAACATGAACATGCAGCCTAATCAAGGTAAACAACCCATTGTGATTTTCTGCCTTTTTAATGTCATTTGAATGCAGCTTGATATCTTCATCATTCTGTTGATTTTTTTTTTTTATCACATTTACTGTTTGATTTTACTTGCACAAACACTCTTGGTGTGCATCAGGCCCCATGATGCACCAGCAAGCTCCCTCTCAGCAGTATAACATGCCTCCCGGTGGTGGTGGGCAGCATTATCAAGGTCAGCAGACCCCAATGGGCATGATGGGCCAGGTCAACCAAGGAAACCACGTCATGGGGGGGCAGAGGCCAATGCCACCCTATAGGCCCCCACAGCAAGGTATGCCCCATAGAGTGTGTCTGTCAAGTGTGCAAGTTGTGCGTGTTAGTCTTTCTTTTCCCTAACCCTCTCCCTGCATTTCTTACTCCCCCCCCCCCCCTCTTCTAAATTCCTGTATTTTCATTTCTGTTCCTCGTAGATCTTGAGGCCTTAATTTAAAATCTTCAGTAACTAAAATTTAGCCAAGTGATCAAAAGAAATAACAAGACCTTGCAGCAGCGAGTCCGACCTCTCTCCTCTTCCCCTCACACAACCTTTCCAACAACACCTTGTATCTACTTGTATGTATGTTGTGTGTATGTGTGTATAGGACCCCCTCAGCAGTACCCAGGGCAGGAAGACTACTATGGGGACCAGTACAGTCACGCAGGACAGGGAGCGTCAGAAGGTAGGAGAAATGGAGAGAGAAAAAAAAAAAGAATCAAACCCAGGAGTTGTGTTAAAACACAAATGATGCAAAGAGACTGGAAAAACCCCAGTATATCAGTTTCTTCATTATTTTCTGGGAAATCAAAGTGGCCTTTACGTATAAAGAAGTATGTATTGCAGTTTAAGCATCCTCATATCAGCATTAATCTCAGAGTAAAAGAAGGTGCAGTCCATAAGCATTCATGGAATACCATCCCCTACTTATGACAGGTACTCTTATCGGTTTTTGTCAGAGAAGTTAGGGACAGAGTTCTGTGTGAGTCTTGGTGGTTGAAGTTATTAAAGCACAAAGTTGTATCTACATTCTTAGAAGTAAACTGTTATTCTTTCACACTATCGTGTTTGTGCAACAGGACCACCTTTCATGCATTTACTACCCTTTAGGTTACAGTGGCTCCTAACTTTTCTGCTGTTGCCTAGAAAATGTTTGCGATTTGCAGAGGAGCAACAGTAATAAATAATAAAACCACCCACTATTATGGTGGTAGTAATATATATTAAATTAGCAAAGTAAAAAAAAAACTCCTTCTCTTTCCTTGCTCAATTAACATTACCTTTTATGTTTATTGTGTTTTGCTTTTTCCTGTACTGACTGCACTGTTTTCTTCGACCTTTGAAACACACAAATCCCCCTTTTTTTTGCATAAAACAGTTCTGATTGCTGCTTACAGTACAGATTTTTATAAACCTCCGACCTCATTAAAACCTAATTTGTACAGTTTAGCCTAAACATCACTAATTTACTTAACCTCATGTTGTCTTGATTTTGAGGTCATATGGAGATAACCAACGCTTGTAGCCACTATATCTAAATTGTTTATTGTTAATTTCACAATGCTAAAATCCTAAAGCTGTATTTTAACTTTGTTTGAATTTTCTATCCAATTGTGACCATTTTCCAACTTTACATGATATAATTTTGCTGTTTTTCATGTAGAGTAGAATTTTAAGAAGATTTTTTATTTTTTTTGGTCGCCCAACATTGGCTGTGAATTAAAATAAAGGAAACTTTTTGAGTGTCATGCCTATCTTTTATTTTATTGTGGCAACATTATTTCAATGTTTCCACTGTAGTTTTTCCATAGCTGTTATTTTTGCAGTCAAAGGTCCATTCACATTTCCTCAAGATATAAACCCTGTCCTTTTCTTACAGTTTTTCCTCTTCCCTTTTTTTTAACCTTGTAACTATTTCAATACCTAAACCATAACACTTTACTAGTAAATACATGTTTTTAAAGATCGCTTGTTGCGTGTCCTGTAATTGTCGATATGTGGCTTACATTGCCTGATGTTACTCCCTGAAGGTAATGCCCAGTACGGCCAACAACAGGAAGCGTACCAGCAAGGCCCCCCTCAGCAGCAGGGCTACCCTCCCCAGCAGCAGTACCCAGGTCAGCAGGGCTACCCTCCACAGCAGCAGGCTTATGGTAAGTTTTCACCTCTTTGCCCAACAGGAGGCACTAGCAGCTCTGTTTTTTTTTGTTTGTTTTGGTTCCTGCCATTTTGAGAATTTAATAATAATTTTTCCTGAGTGAATTGGTGGTTACTGCCCCTTGGAAATGCAGCCACGCCAAATGCACGTCAAGACATCATCAAGAGCAGGGAATTAAAAGGGCACCTTAATGAATGGTTCAGGGATTGGAGTTTGGTAGAAGAGACATTTAATCAGTAGTGGTGGCTGGCACCGCATTAGCATTTCTCCTGGTGATTTATTTTGATGTGACACAGACTTTTGACAGAGTGGGAGAGCAGCTTTGGCTGAGGGGCACAGACACTGGGCAAACTGTGTGATGAGTGGCAGCCAAACATTTTTGATGTTTTTGCAGTCAGGCATAGTCGAGAAATATGGGACCTCCAAATATCCCCCCAAAAAAGGTACTCTGAAGGATATTATTTACGTAAATTGAAGCTTGGTTACTTTTTCCTCTTGAAGCAAAATGTCTTAAAATTTGCACATTTCATGACTTTAGAGCTGGCATATTGCAATTGTTGGGAATTGCAAATAGTCTGGAAAACAAACATTCTTCAACTTCTTTCATACATTTGTAGTGGTGCTGTTATTGTATGCGATCTTCACAGTATGATAACTATCTCAGGAAATATCACAGTATTGCATCATATGAAACACGGTTGTTTATTAAAATAGGCCAATGACTAAAAGGAATGAAAATAGAAATTCGAATTGGAAAATTGGCTGAAAATTTTAAATATTATTGAAGTGGATAGTACTGTGTGCTTAAAAAATTTCCTTTTTGAAAATTCGGTATAAAGCTGTTGTAATAAAAGGAAATCTTTCTTAAAAAATAAATAGATTCAACTGTCCTTTATTAGGAACACTAGAATATTTGATACATCAATATAGTTTCTCTCCATGATCTGTTTTTTCACAATTCAGTATGTGTTTGTTATGCAATCACAACTTATATTTAGCCAAAGTAAGAGAGTATCATTGAAAAAAGCTCATCTATTCTGTTGGTTTATATAAAGTCCGATCGTAATGAAAGATACAAATTCAGTCCAAGGTTTCCACCATTCCAATGCCTTCCTGTCTTAAAACAAATGGTAGTGTTTTTTAAACAAATATATTGTGAATCACATTAATCCAGTGTTCAATCGAGGGCCTTTCAGATGCCATCCGTTTCTTTGATCTATCCATTTTATTTTTTTGTACATTTTAAAGTTAGGCAAACACAAATGAGGTTCTCCATTCTGTTGTCACTACCTTAGAAAAGCAGGCGCACATATAACAATACCCATTGCTTTTTCAACCACAGGGCATCTTACGACAGCATGTTACTATATTCCTAATACATGGATTCTGGATTGGCAACAAGAATGTTTGGAATTAAATTAAATCCTATCTTTAACATTAAAAACGTATTTGTAGAGTTAATCTAAACCGATAAATTTTTTAAATCATTAGTCTTGAGCAGTATTTTATACTGTGTGTCTTATAACATTATAACATATCTGGAGGCGATCTTCTAAAGCATACAGTGTTTAAAAAAAGTTTGACATGCAGTCATAGTATTGGAGCTCTTTCCCGTCTTGTCTTTTTCTTCCTCATCCAATTTTTCACCAGACCCTTCCATCACTCACACTCTGTCTCCGTCTGAGCTCAAGTTAGTAATGAGCAAGCGGAGAGGCAGAGGCTGTGAGGTGAGATCCATCTGGCACACACACACACACACACACACACACACACTTCCTCTCACAGGCCCCCACAAGGTTATGCTCAACAGCATCACACATTACCGGAGCCTAACGATGCTGCGTGGGCCTCATTTGACTTCAGCCCCAGTCAGGCTTCACTCGGTCGTTCACGGCTCCTGCATAGATTGTTGTGGTGTACGGAGGCTGATGAAGTGGGGATTTTTTTTCTGTTTTTTTTTTTTTTTTTTTTTTTTAATGAAGCTTGCTTCGTTAATGAAGACCAACAGAATCTCCTTGATGTCTCCTTGCATTAGGGAATGGCTGGCTCCAACCTGACTCACTCATTCTCTTTCATTACTGAGTCAAGCATTGTGGAGGCAGTCTAAACAAATGGGTCTGACACATTCACCATCCTCTCTTTGTCATACATCAGCTTTTTTTATTACAGCCCATTAGTGGTAGTAAACTAACAGGGATTCCCTTGAGGTTTCACAATAACAGGTTGGAGATGGAATCAGTTAATGAGCAACACTCTGACCATTTTCATCCTGGGTATCTGTTTTCTGACCCCACCCCCCCCTTAAATAGTTTCTAAAACCAAGAATAACAAAATAATGTACTTTTTTAGTATAATGTGGCAACAGGTTGTGCCTGAATATTATGGAGTGCTCATCAAAATATTTTCATCTGTTTCAGAAAAACACAGTAAAAGCTGTTTATTAATGAAAATTAGTATTTGACCAGTACTCCCATTTTACATGCAGCAGTGCATATTCCTATTAATGTCAGACATTTCCACTGGGGCATATGTTTGACTGTGCAATCTCAGACCCCCTCTTTTAACTCTAAAACTACCACCGTGAAAACATTGTTTGTGGATATTTAAAAGCTATTGCTATGTAGAAATTTCATTATGTTCAGAAGTAGGTTTATTTCTCCTTCTAACCAGAACTGTGTTCTTTTTTTCTGGGACCATACATTCTTACTCCAACACTAGGTATACATGTTCATAGATCCCTGTTCCTAAAAACATGAGTAATACTAGTAATTTCTGCATGTCTTAATGGGTAAATGCTCTACTTGTAGCATCTCGAAAATCAGAAAAGAATATGCTAGTAACATGACCCGCATGAAATTTGGTATATTGTCACAGTCTGATAATAATAGGATGTAGGAATGCATGTTAACAGAGTAAAGTATGTACATTGAAGCTACAGGAGCTGAAATTGGGAGGGGCAGAATTTGCAAATAAAGACCTTCTGTAAGATGTTGTGCAACTCTTTCCTCAGTCCAAATCAAGGTTATTATCGAAATGATGAAAACTATAATTGAAAAAATTGGTGGGTTTTTTTTTCGTTAACTGAAATAAATAAAAACTATAAAAGGAAAAAAGCTAACTAACTCAAACTGTATTATGTGCTTCCAACACTAACTAAAATATATATTAAAAAAAAGATGCATAAAAATGCCTTTGTTTTCATCTTTGTCAGTGTCGGATTGATATGAAATCGATTAATTTTGTTTGAGCAGTTTTACCTGGTGACACTGTACGGCACTCGGATCCATCACTTATTATTGTGAGTTGGCTTCTCCTCCCCACTCTACCTGGTAACATGGAGACTAAAGATGGATAAAAGTTGCAGTCCTGTATGGGATTTCTTTGAAAATGAAATAGAGATAAGATGAAAAAACGAATATGAAAACTAAGCATAACTAAGAAAACTAATTTAAAAACTAGCAAACCTGTTCTAAAAACTAGTTGAAACTAGACTCTGCCAAGGCAGATCAGCCCCCACGCCCCCCTAAATGAGCGGTAGGTTTTGTTTTCACTACTGTGAGTCTGCCCCAACCAACTGAATACACACACACACACACACACACACACACACACACACACAAATATATTGCCACCAATCACCTCCAAAATGAAATCACTTGTGCCTGTATCAACATTTCCTGAAAATATTAATCAAATCTGTCCATAATTTTTTGAGCTATCTTCCTAAACGACAGACAAGTGCCAGCAAAAACATAACTCTACCGTTTCTTGGCAGACTACAAGTCCAAAACCATTATAAACTTGGTCCAAATTAATTTCACTTCACTTTTTTATCAAAATCGAATCTGATCAGTGATTGGTAATTGTAGTTGTTAATCACATACTGTAGATCACCACCATCTGTGATGAGCCAAAATGAGGACATCAAAGTACATTTTCTACAACATAAATATATAAGTAATCAGTAAACTCAGCAGTCAGTCTTGCATACATATATTATACATAAAATAAATCAGAGAAACTCGTATATTCATCAGTATAGCAAAAAAATGCAATGTACCTAGATCGATCTTATATTTAAAAGCTGATGTACAATACAAGGTGTGTGTATATATATATATATATATATATATATATATATATATATATATATATATATATATATATATATATATATATATATATATATATATATATATATATATATATATATATATATATATATATATATATAATGCATTTACATTAATTACAGTAATTTGTAGATGTTTATTAAACAATTCAAGTGGTTTTCTCTGACTAACTGAATAACATTTTTGCCCAGTGATTCTTAAAAAGAATGGAAAAAAAAAAATACTGCAGCTCGTGTTTTCTTGAGTGCAGCTAATGCTTTTGGTAATCTTTGTGCGGAGGTGAAAACTGTTATGACCCCCCCAAAACTTTTTAAATTCAAGTGCATCCAGTATTTAGTTGATTTATTTAAACCACTCTGGTATTTAACCTAAACTGTCCATTGTGTAGGCAGGACCATAGCATATAAATGTTGCTTTAACTTTTACTCTGTAGCTTCATATGCATTTAAAGCTTATGTAATGTTCAGCTAAGTTCTCTGTTTTTGTTCTGTTTTATTTGTGTTGGTATAGGTCCCTCCCAAAGTGCCCCAGGACAGTATCCTAACTATCCTCAGGGGCAGGGCCAACAGTACGGCGCCTATCGCCCTCCTCAGCCTGGACCCCCGCAAGGCCAGCAGCAACGCCCTTATGGCTATGACCAGGTGAGTATATCAGCAACAACAGACGGTCACGGAGACTTCAGGTCGTAGTTTGCCCCTAATTACATGATTTTAGTTGTATATTGTGTGTAGACCAGAGATTTGTGTGAGACAAGTTAGATACTGCAGGTAGTATCATATGCATGCTGTCATCATATTGGGTGTTTAAGCTGTTTCCAAAGTAGTCTGTTACTGTTGTTTTTGTACTTGTTAAGTCAAACCTAAGTTATGTATCCTGGCTAATGTGGTAATGCCAGTATAGTGAAATATGAGGGCTTTACAAGGGGTTCTTCCTTAAAACGTGATGAGAGTGCTCTGCTGTTCAAAGGAAGATCTATTTGTTGCCCTGTACTTCCTGTGGTCCTATGTGGGTGCCACAGCTGCACTTTGATATCTTTATCTTTGAATATTCAGGGGCACATGAGGAAATAAAGGCCCGGGGAATTGAACCCCTGACTAGCTCTGTAAGAAGCAAAGGTAATGGTTGCTGTGAAGACCTCAACGTCCAATCTAGACGTTTGAACACTTAGCCTTAATTTTTTGCATTTGTTATGTTTCTTCTGTCTCTTTTGTTGTCTTTATCTTTCTTCCATTTTTTCCTTTTGCCTTTCTTTTTTTTTTTCTTTTTTTCTTTTTTTTCTTTTTTTTCTATTGACAGTTTTTATTTAATTTGTTCTTCTTTTATTATGTTGGTAACCAGGGGTCGAATTCTAAGTCTCGAGGTCCCAAACACAGCTTGTTTAGTCTTCAGAGATGCAATCAAAAGCATGTTTGGCCATTTGATTAATCTGCAATTAACGATGCTGGATTAGATGGCTATTATGCTTTTGATAAAATGTATACACTTGAAATCAAATAGTATTTACATTATAACACTAGAGCTAAATTTGTTGTCAGTATATTTTTGATTGACGCCAAACACATACTTCGACCCCTGTTCTAGAAATGCATCAATTACTGCTGTTTTTACAATGAATTTGCCTCTCCAAAAACTATTATCTACTAGTAAGTAGGGAATATCGTCCTTTGCCACCCTGTTGCTGATACTTGAGGTGTCCAGATTGAATTTAGAGCTCACAAACTGAGGTCATGCTGCCACCTGCTGGTCAATACCAGAAAATGCAGTCATAAATCATGGTTTGCAGTATGATGTGGTTAAAATCACAAATGTTTCTTTGCACTCTTTGCACTTAAGATTTGTAATTGCCTTTTTGTTTTATTTAATTTTTTTTTAAGTTGTTTATTTTGAGAACATCAGTAACACATTGCTGTCACATTTCTATCCACAGGGGCAGTATGGAAATTACCAGCAATGAGAGATGGTCACAGCAACCAACACAGCTCTGCTCTGATCTCTGAGCTTTGACCTCTGGTCAAGTGTTAAGCAGCCTTTAATGATGGTTGTATCTTGCAGAGATTCTCTCAGACCGAAAATATACAGTACTCAAAAACATGATCCCCACCCCACCCCCCTTTGGGCCCCTATCCTTGCCTATAAAATGTGTTCTGTTCATGTATTTTGACTTAACGTCAAAGTCAGTGACTCACCCTCTGGTCCACTGTTTCAAAGCAGCAATGCCTTAAAAAAATGGAACTGCCTTATGCTTTAGCATTGCAGATTGTGAAATAGGCGAACAAAATTTTGGACATGGGAGATGATTTAAATGTACAGTTTAATCAATTACGGTTCATTATTTCTCTAACCTTCAACACCCTGTCAATAAGAAGCAATAATGCCAGCAGTAGGGAAATATGTGGGGGCTTAAAGACATAATGCACCTGATGAACTTCCCGCTAGGCCATGGTACATGTCTCGATGTATGTGATGATGTAAAAATATATTTTATGCTTTTTAGATCAAGCTAACTTTGTATAAGACAAAACTAGTACTAAAGCTGTGTTGTTTATTTCATCAAGTGTATGTGTCAATGTTTTTTATGATGAGCCCATCCAGCACTTGTTTCTGGTTTTATTTTTTTTTTTATTTGTTTGTTTGGTTTTTTTTTTATGGGTTGCATTGTAGAACTGTGGAATTTAATCTGCTATATTGGTCACATGGACACTGTATAAGTTCTTTTGTGAGAGAACGGTAAACGGCAGAGAATTCCCCTTAACAACAGAAATGAACGGCAAACCTAGAACTTAATGAACAAAGCTCTGGGAAATGTTTCATATGTTATAAAGCATGTAACCAGTGCTGTACCTTTTTGTCTAGCTGTGTTTTTAAGTTAGTGAACACATTAACTGACAGATAAACGGCTATTGCCTTTATTTGACATGTGCCCAACATGGTAATATGTAGCCACTGCAGATTGTAAGTTTATGCTCCCAAGAGCCATCTCTTCTATACAGGCACCTCAGTCTTGTCCATTGACTGCAAAATGGTGAATGGGAAAGATTGCACTCGGTATTATAAATATTTCCAAGTACATTATTTTGTTAGTCTTGACAATGCTGGAATACCCTTTTCCCTTTGAATAAACGTATAAGTTGATGTCATTCAAATAGTGTTGTGTGTGAATAATAAAGATTGTTACTGTCAAATATGTAACATAAGATGTGAAAATAATGTTCTGCAATTGATTCCTTTCACAGTAACAACTGGTTGTGCAGTTTTATATCACTGGCTTGATATCTGTTTTATGGTGCATACCTTATTGATCCCATATGTACAGCAGCATAAAGAGGAGGGCCTCATTTTCCTCTGATATTGTTTATATGGCTGTTTTAATATTTTGCATTCTGCACCCCATTGAAGTGGTGGTCACATTTGTGTTCATTGCATTGTATAACTGTACATTATAATAAAATGAAAGAATCTTTAATATACTCTGACTTGTGTTATTCATATTTAGTGTTATAATTCCAATAACAATCCAAACGGGAATCATTCATCCTGAAGGAAAGGGAAACAAGATGTGCACGACTGGTGCTGTCATAACCTGACAGTTTGATCTAATTGTTTTGTCTTCATCTCCTATCTTGTAGTCAGTTTCCAACTGATAATGACCCTGCTCCACTCAGCAGCATGTCTGCTTTGTCCAGATGCATCCAGAGAGGTCCAGAGCACATTTACACCCAAAATTACCTTCCATGTCCCTCTTTCCCCTTCTGCTCCCTCCAGAGAGGGAGAGGGACTAC
Organism: Siphamia tubifer; assembly: GCA_020466265.1. Lineage (NCBI taxonomy): Eukaryota > Metazoa > Chordata > Actinopteri > Kurtiformes > Apogonidae > Siphamia > Siphamia tubifer. The sequence goes on along the minus strand of CM035799.1, from coordinate 23,709,946 downwards.
CTGTCACATTGGGGGGAGTGATACAGATGGTACACCAGATGTGTGGCCGAAGCACGTGATGGGAGAGTGGTGTTGGTGTTAAGAGGGCCACAGACTGCTTGGGTCGCCTCAGTGCCAGTGATGAGTGTTTCTGGGAGTGTAAATGTGGGTGAGTACAGCAGATGTGCTTTAAAGAAGGGCATGATTTGTCAACTTTTTGAGCACTCTCATGTTTATAGACACACATGTATCTACTATATGTTCTTGTGTTTGTATCTGTGTACTCTGTATCTATCCTGTGGTTTAGTGGCATCTTATAGTCACCCCACCATCCTGCTGCTCCACAGCTGGCCGCTCCACCCTTCCCAGCTGCCACTGGGGCTCCCCCTGGCCCCTCTACTTGGCAGAGCTGGCGTTTTGGGCGCTCCCCCACCAGTCCTCCCTGGCAGCTGCTGCCCTCAGCTGCGCTCTCGCAGACGGTATTGGGGTCGGACAAAGTCACTCCTCCTGTGACTGTGTCTGGGGCCATTGGGGGAGAATGAAGAGGTGGCAAGGAGACTCTTACCTCTGATAAAAGTTCTCTTTTAAATGCTTGTCAATTCAACTAAAGTACAAGCAAAGCGCTGATGGAATCCTGGAGTATTAGTGGTTGATGCATGAGAGGTGAAGTTTGAAAATGGGTGTTGAGGAAAGCATTACTTCATGCATGTTTTCTGATGGCAAGGCAAATAGTGAAGTGGCAGCATCATTTAAGAGGATGATTATCTTGTTCAATATTTTGATAATTATAATTCAGGGCACCTTTCAGAGGAGGCTCCTAACCACTGAGGGGAAAATGACATTGTGATCATAGCTGGCAGGCAAGATGTGATTTCTCTCTCTCTCTCTTTCTCTCTCTCTCTCTCTCTCTCCCTCCCTCCCTCCCTCCCTCTCCCACTCCCACTAACTCTCCCTTTCACTCTCTCATACACACACTCTCAGTGCGACAGAAAGTCTATGGGGAGGTATAAGAGGTAGTTATGGGGGGAATGCAGCAGCCTCCACAGTTTAATTGGAGATGTGTCACACTAAATAAATGGTGCAAAAACAAGCGCTGACTGGAGGCTTGAGGGAGGGGCCCTGGGGATGCAGCCTGTTTTATTGGGCAGGAGCTTTGCACCACTCCAGGGTGAAACGGGGCTATGCACTGCTGAGATAGCCTCCAACCACCAAACCACTAGGCCTCCCAAAGACTACTGTGGAGGAAAAGACAAAGGCATTCATTTCACTCCACTGAAAAAACATCTTATTGGTACTGAGGAAAAGGTGTGGGTGAACTTGGTGACCCGTTTGTTCCTCCTCCAATAAGAATCATATCATTTTCCTCATCTGCAATTTCAATTTCTGCACGCTGGTGAACCAATCCATAATTGTAAAATCTTGAGCAAATGTTGTCTGCCTCACTTGCTACTAGATCCAATGTATGCCAATTTATGTTTTGAGGAAACTGCAGCCAACAGCCTCCAGCCAATCCCATTTTCCTGTCTAAACCATACATGACCTCTAAGTTACCAGGAGAATGTATTTTCCAATATTCTATCAATGTTGATAAAAGTGTTGTCTTGCTTCATTCATGCAATGTGTGTGTCTATGCAGCGTGGAATACAGAGTTCATGGCATGAGTTTTGATTTACCTCTACAGTGTGCCGCAGTAATTGGATGTGACACCATTCTCTCTTCTCTCCCTGGGGGATATAACAGGAATCTGACTATTATGGCCCCAGTCATGAATATGTCAGGACAGCTGCAAACAAAAGCTGCCGATCTGGATAAGTCTCTGCTTTATGTTGTATGTTGTCTCTGCACTGATATATGAGATAAATCCTGCAAGGGTAAATGAGTTCCATGTAAAGCAATTTGCAGTGTTTACAAAGAATGATTAATTGCCATTGTTTGGATAAAACTATAGTACATGTTCAACGTTCATCATTATGCTTGCCAGATACATACTTGTCTAACAGATATTTGTCTAAGCTATTATTTCTAGTTTCAAAACAACTGAAAAGATTTTTGGACCTGACATACACAAACAGGGTGATCCCCTGGAAAGACGTTGTTTTGCATGCATCTGATGTGCAATGCTTTGTTTAAATCCCATCGTTTGTTGAGGGTTTAGCCATCAAATCAAATTGAGTGTGCTGTTTTGTATGTGTTGTAGCCTCATAAAAGTAGTCTCTGGGTGAAATAGCAGGTATGCTGATATCAGTATTCCCACAGCCTGCATAATTGCTGTAATTTGCTTTCCCTTTGGGTAATCTGTAAACATGGCTGTTTTGATGTTTTTGGCATCCTCCATTGGCTGAGCTCTCTACTCCTCCAGTGGAGCCCCCATCCCAGCCCAGGGTGACACAAATAGATCCTTCCCCAGAAGGCGCACGTAGTTCCACATGGGCACAATCAATACAGCCCAGTCGTCACTGGAACTGTGGCGGTATTAAAAGCACCCCGTGAGCTGGTTCTCACCACGCTGGCGTTTTAGGGAAATAAAGCTATTGATCCTCCAGAGCCTCTGGCAGAGCATTAACCTGGGCTCACAAATTAGAACGTGCTCATCTGGACACATCTGCCCACAATGTTCCCAAAAAGCTGGTCCCAGGGAGAGAAAGGGGGGGGGGCTGTGAGGCCTGCTGCTTCCAGTGATGAGTAGAGCGCTACTTGACGCCCATGTCAGAGTGGGGGAGACGTCTGGATGCCCAGGACTTCCATTAGAGGCCCAGGATGGTAGCATGGGTCGATGTGGTAAGGTTTGGTTGGGGGTACTCCATCTCAGACCAGTGTGGTTCCTTCCCCCTAATGTAGAAAAAAAGAGGGGGCTGACCCACAGTAAACCTGAGCTCCTGACTGGAAGGACAATGGAGGGAAAAGCTGCCAGGGACTATCAAAGACAAAGACTCTTTTGTGCAGTTCTATATTAAATAGCACAATAGGTTTCACTTTCGGACACATTTCTTGTTAATACCCAGCAGAACAATCCAATTCAATACAAACACAAAGTCACCGACTGAACATCTTAATGTAAATTATACATCACAACTTGCAAAAGTTATTGGTTGCTAAGCTCACTTCAATTTCCATTTTCACATTTCATTTTTATTTGCCTGCAAAAGCTTTCCTCCATGGACACCATGAGCCATTGATTCAAATGCCTCACTTCCTGCATTTTCATACAAGTCAGTAATTATATTTGACAAGGAGATCAGATTTTGGATACACAGAGACAGCAATACAAACAGCTGTATAGATGTACACAAACACAGTTTTAGTTAAGAACCTATTTATTTATTTTTTTCCCTTTAACAACATCATACAGAATACACACCGTCTATGTGAAATTGTAGTAGTGAGTTTTTTTTGTTTTGTTTTTTTACAGTTTTGGTTTTGCTCCATACACAACATACGTCATAGACTTACTGGATGTGTGAGGGCCACTCAGGACATCTTTAAATGATGTTAACTGATGGAGAAATTCTGTGTATCTCGCTTCACAACAAATGTAACCAGCCACATTTACACACACAGAGACACTTTGAAACTTTCCCTTTTTTCTCCGCCTGCCCTAACAGTGGGAAGCTTGGAAGTTCTCTGCCCCAGTTCTCCATGTCCTTGAGAGTTGTGCCTTCGGGCCGGGGCTGTTGGGGTCCCGTGGTGCACAATGTGTGCTTCTCACTCAGGCTCCCGCTGTACTCCGCCGCCCCTGCATGGCTCTGGAGAGTTGCCAAACTCTTAGGGGTTGTCCATGCGAGTGGGGAAGCGTGCATTTTCCTACAAAACTGCTCTAAACATCTCACTTCCTTCCCCCATGACAGTTGACCGGATATAAATCACTTTCCTGGATTCGTTGATGACAATGGGATGCATAGGAAGATGTCGTTATGAATAATCAGACTAATTGCAATAAACAGTGTGAAGTGATGTGAAAATGACTGAAGATCTTGTTTTCCACATGGAAAACCTTTTGCAGAGGTTAAACCATAGGGTAAAGAGTATGATACCAACAGGAGTATGTGTAAGATATGTGTGCAATACAAATATATATATATTTTACATTTTGGTCAGCACATTTGTATTGTTTTTTTTTCTCTTTTGTAATTAATATGGATATTTGCCGAGAGCAAAGATAAAGATCCATTTTCTAATATTTTGTCCTTGGATTGTGCACTCGGGGAATTCACTCCCCTTTTTCTCTTTCTTTTCCCTGGCTAAAGCATGGGGAATTGGTGGGATGAGAGGCTATTCCCTAAATAGCCCATGGCAAGAGGTATCCTGATTAGCATGCTGCCTGCTCTCTGGCAGCAGTCCTCCAGGCCACCAGCACTATCACTTACGTGCTGTTTGTATTTGTAGTTGATAGTGTGTGCTGTTATAATTGGAATGAGCTCAGGAACCTCGTTTGCTTTTGATCCGCTGCCAGCCACTCAGAGTGCTACTGGGCCACAGCTCTCACCTCAACACTCCCAGTGGATTATGGGAAACTGCAACGCTTATGTTCTAAAAAGCGCCTGACAGCATCTCACTCAAGGTCGAACAATACAATGGTAAGTGTGGGGAGTAGAACAAAAAAAGATGGAGGAAAAAGTTGAACTGATATTTGATGTAACACTGGGTATTGAGTCAGGGACTGGGGAAATGGTATTTCAGACTCATGGAACCAAGAGGCAAATATCAGAGGACACGTATGATTGTTTGGGGGACTTTCAATAACATACAAGGATATGTGGAACCACAACATTCAGAGAAGTTTGCTTAAATTTATGTTGTCATATATTTATATAAAAAAGAGATTCGTTTTCATCCAAAATCTGTAATTTCACAATAGTTTACTTTATGTGTCGTAACTCATCTGGACTTCATCAAGATCTATAATGTCAGATGTGAGGAGGATTCTCTAATGGTGTATACTTTCAGTCCATTACTTTGCACTCCATGACATTTCAACAGTTTGATCTGCTGGCTCAGCACTTTTCCAGAGTGGACCAGGGACTTATGGGAATTTGATGCTCCTTTGCTGCCAAATGCCAGCAGGCCAATGAAAAAAGATATCTGAAACTCCTAAGCTCAATATTTAATCAGGAGCTGGGTTACATTTGCTGTTTGATTAGGTAAGAGAATTACACCTCCCAGAGTCTTTGATTGCTTTGAAAATATTTGGCCAAAAAAATTAATACTCATCTTTGAACTGTGAGCTCTAGGCACTAATATTTCAGCATCAGTGATAGATATAATTGTCTTGGTTACAAATATATTGTGATGTACATGTCATTGCCAGGCACTTCATTTTCATTATCGTTTTCAAATATTATTATTATTATTATTATTATTATTATTATTATTATTATTATTATTATTATTATTATTATTATTATTATTATTATTATTAGTATTATTATACACTTTTTGTTTGCTGTCATTGCCTTCTTGTTCAGTAGCCTTATCATTATCCTTGTTTTTTATCCATGTGTCCATCTTGTCACATCATAATCACACAGGACTGTGTAAATCCACCTGAGAATAACCCTGATGAGCTTGTTCCAGGAGGGCATTACCACTGGTTAAGTACAAACACCTGCTAAAATATTGGCAATTAGGACATAATTAGCTGCTAATGTATTTCTAATCCGAAGCGGGCCATAGATTTGTCTTTTTTGCGTAGACTCCCTTTTTTTTAATGTTCTCTGTTGTTATTGTTTTCCTCAGGTATTTGTATCCCTAGAACACTGACTAAGTGCCCTAGTTCATCATATGCAAATGGCTTATTAATTACACATGCATTATGCCCATATTCAGAAGACATCAAAGGGTCTGCAAGGCTTCAGATGGTCCCCCTCTGTACCACACTCAGGTTACAAATGCCTGCGTGTGCATTTTCCAGTGTGTCTTTTCAGGCAAACAACTACATCCTCAATTAAAAATTTTCACAGGAACCTCTCTCTTCTTGCCTACTAATATTTGAGAAACACCTCCGGTGGTCTGTGGTTGTTTGGTAACCGCAAATTGCAAACAATCATTTGAGCCTAGATTACATTATTAGAAAGCTATGACTGAGTGTACATTTGTGGCAAAGGCAATGCAATATTTGTTTAACTAAATGAGAAATGCCTATAGTTATTTTCTGTGTGACCTTATCAAGTTGGAGCAAATCTTTGAATTGATCAGCTTCTTGATCGCTTCAATGGTGTTTTGGATTTGGCAACCCAGGCTGAGCTTCAGACATTTCAGTTCTGTATGTCTGCATGTTTGTTCTGTCTATTCGTCCCTGGTGGGTTCTCTGTTAACGACCCATACAGCAGGTGTCAGAGTGTGATTTATACAACCTATAATGCCTCACATTGATTAGCAATAGAGCTCTAATGGGATGCCAGCCCTCACAAGCTTTCTCTTAAAAAGGAAAAAGAACATTGCATACCACACCCTTTCAGCACAATTCTATATCATTATGCATCCTATTTTTGCGTAAATCAGCCAGTCCAATGAGACAGAGTCGAGGTAGATGTTGTGTGCAATCACTGTAACCCTGGGCAGTCCTCTGTTATCACTCTCTGGTGGGCTGCTCTGACTGGGTGCTGCAAGCATAATTAGCACAGTATTCGCTTTGATGATAAAATTGGTAATAGAGCATTTCTTCCCTCCCCTACCTACCTGATTTTACCATCATTTATTGATCTAATTAAAATAATTCAGCTGTTAATGTTTTTTTTTCTCCTTTTTTTTAAATTATGGAAAGTAGGGTTTGATTAAGGACAAAAAGATTGAAAAAGATGATGTGTGTTTTAGCCACCAGATACACACAGAAGACACATTGAGGTATGTTCAATGACTGTCAGTGTTAGATGTATTAGTGTTTAAATATGCAGATTAGAGTTGAGAAATGCATTAATCTGGAGTTAATCAAAAATGTTCTTATCAATCATTATCTTGTCAGAGAAGTATAATGGATTAATGGGTTCTTGTAATGTAGAAAAATATTTCATTTCCATGCACAGCAGTTTATATTGTACATCAAAGCCACCAGGTGGGGCTGATTCTTTCACAAATGAATCCCGCTTTTGGTTTGTTTTTTTTTTTTTTTGGAATCAGTGTAGAAAATGCCTAAGTGAGGTGTTATTCTATGGCATTTTTGTATGGCACCTTCAAAACTATAATTTCTCATTAGGAGACCAAACTGCTTGTGGTTGTCCTCATTACTAAAAAGGTAGAGCTCTTTCCCCAAAGGTAACTTCATCAACACCAGAGACAAATCTATCTTAGGTGCTCTATTTATATTTCTGACTCACTGCCACAAAGATTTATTCTGCACTCCTGTCAATCCATCTCTCTAATGGGCAATGGCATCCTTTTTAGTTTAGATTGCTGCTTCATGTGTGTGTATGTGTGTGTGTCCTCTGCCTCTGTGCATGTGTGTGTTCCTGTGAGTGTACCCGTGTTCACGTTTTTTAGGAGGATTTTTTTTTTTATCAGATGTTTAAAAAAAAAACAAAAAAAAAACAAGTACCTCGAAGACACAGAGACTGTCTCATCTCTAAAGAGTGTCATCTTTAGATAGAGAGCTCAGATGTGATGTAATTAAGATGATAAAAAAAAAAGCCCATTTGCACTTCCATGGGTTATTAATGTGGACTAATGATGCTCAGATCAACTATAGATGTCTGCTAGTTATGGGGTTAATCTCCTCATTCTCGCAAAAGCCATAAAGATAAACATCTTTACGGAGAAATGGGCTCATGAAGATCCCCAGAGAACTATGTTGCAACTTCACAAGAAAAGTTTGAAGGACCAAAAATAAAAGTGATGCGCAGACTTGTACGGTCATTTACTAATTCTCGAGGAAAAGGTTAGCCATCTATGAAAAAATAAACTTAACTGAATTACTTGTATTATTTTAGTGACAGATGATTCTTTATAATTATATATTTCTACGCATTGGAAAAAAAAAAAACACTAGTGTAAAAATGAAAGAAAAATCACAGTACAAAACCACAAAGTATTCTACACACTATTACAGTAAATAAATATTGTATTTGATATAGATTTCTTACTACTTTGATGACATGAAAAAATAATACCACCAACCCTCCCCCCCACAAAAAAAGCTGTCTTTAGATGTAGTTTGGATGTACAGTAAACACAATGTTTACTGTATTTTCCAACAAATGTTCTTCTTGTATTTGCTTTCATATTTGGACTCACAATTAATATATAATCAATTATTTAATATTAGTAGTACTTTAACAGCTTCCATTAGCACCAAAGGTCAGATCTTTTTTAAATCCCATGACAATTACAGACTGAATATGAGAAGTTTTCACCCATAAAAGTAGAGCATGATTAATTGTTTGTTTTTCTGGATCTGTGAAAAAAAGTCTAAAGTCAAATATTTATTTGAAGTGTCTCAAAGGCATCCATTCATGAACACAAATGCATGATTCACCTGAGTATATGGGTGGCAGAGATTCTACTTCGAATGTGTAAATGCCATGGCTTCTGATGACTTTATCATGAATGCTCTGATCATTACATTGTCATTAGTTAGCCGACATGGTTGCACCTCGTTAATGCACACAAACAATCCTAGCGGCAGCAGATAATGTTGTGTGGTGGTGGTGTTTAATGAGGGTCCACATTTGCATACTGGCCTCCACCCCCACTCCTATTCCCACCCCACTCTCATTTATAAAAATAAATCACATTAGAACATCACCAGCTAATAAAGTCGACTCCGGCCCACATCCCACGTCCCAGTGATGGCCAACTCTCAGTGCAGGAAATACACAAAGCAGTCTCTCAGGATTAGAGAAAACCTATTACAGCAAATTCTCTTATGGCAGCAGAACATTCTTCATATTAACACTGTGCTGCTGAACTAAATTATGCCAGTTGTTGTGCATGCTACAATCAAATAATCTATCAAAGAATCTCCTTTGGAAGTTGGAGCAAATGTTGAAAGTCAGTCTAACAAATAATGCAACCACTTAGAGAAGTCAGATTTAATTACATATCGCATCACTGAAAATAGAGGTAAAATACGAGTGTGTTTGATTTTGAAGTAGTTTGTAACCTTGATTGCACATAATTGTACAGGATACCACCTGAGGCGAGCTAGTTTCACTGCCATTTTTGCATTATTGAAAAGCTTTGATTTTGTGAAGAAAAGATTGCGCTTTGATTATGAAACAAATGTAATTAATAGGACTAGTTTGAAGTTGAACAGCCAAGAAGTCTATTTAAAATTCTACCCAGATCACATGTTGTGCTCACTATGAACATTACCACCCAAACTAGTGAGGTCAAGAGCTACAACCTTGTAAGAGTACTTTGTTTTGTGTCGATGTGTCTGACCGAGTGTGCACACATTTGTGCCCTCAAGTCAAAACCCGCTAAATAAACAGTGTGTTTCCTGATGCCTAACGGTGTGCACGGCCCATGCACCGCTGATGTCAATCCACCCAGGACTACCAGTGGCCCCACTTTACTCACTTACTTACTCTTTGGCTCACTCCATCCTTCCTTCATGCTCAAATTGACACTTGGTGCAGAGGCAGGCAGACAGGGGGCCTCTCCGCCCTGCGCCTCCAGAGATGTGGCCCAGCTGTCAGCCGTCTAATCCAGTCCAACCTCCCCCTGAGCCAGGCAGGAACTCCAGGCTGCTCCCCCTCATCCTCACGCCTAGAGGCACAGCAAACAACTCAGTCCTCGTCAACATTACACACAGCGGGCCGGGAGGGGAGCACTTTGCTAGTCAAATCTATCTTGACCATTCTTCATAAATCAAGCACAAGCATGCAATGGCACAGCCCAACAGCCTTGTGATTGAGTACGAAACACAACAGGTAACAGCCACCAGCAAAGCACTGGCTCCCAATGTTAATTGTAACATGTAAGAGCTTTGAAGTTGATTTGACAATTCCTACATTTTATTTATTTATTAATTTATTTTTAACAATCTCAATTGCAACTACCAACATGCTGTAGACAGTGAAACCACTTTTGGCCCTCACATTGTGAATAAAGAATATTCTTCTTTTACATAATAGGTGATGCTGTTGGTATTGTTACTATGGAAACAACTGTACAAGGAAAAAGGCATGTTGGCAAATTTAGATACAGTAGTAGGCATGAACAAGAAGATATCCAATGCACAGTCTAAAGGATGTGAGTGTTTGTGGTACATTTGTGGGCATGTGTGTTTTCAGGAGTATGTCTGTACCCTTACTGTGGCTCCCTATGGCATTCCCAATATCAGTATTCCTGTAGATGTGTTTGATGTGTTTGAAGCCACGTAGCATACCTTGGAACATGACAGTAAACATGGCAGAGGCTCTCCCTCAGTGGAGCAGTGATGCACGTCACCCCTTAGAAGTGTGTGACGGGTGTACAAACCAAACCCACCAGGGCACATTGTCTCATGGGATTCTCCCTCACTATGCTGCGCTGACTGGCTCCATGTTTCCGAATGCCACACTGTTCCGAATAATTTCACCCTCAGCCTGGAAAACAAAAGAGCAAACCAGAAGCAGTAGCAAAAACAAAGAGGAAAAATGCAAAACATGCACTTGTGACAAGTTATGGAACTCACTTAACTGGTTATCTGACCCAGCAGCCGTAGATGTCATGATATATCCTGTTGTAATGTTCTCCCTGTGTTTCATCCCTGGAAAATCACTAGTGTATGTTTCCTGCATGCATCCCTGGGGAAATTAAGAGGCACACTATGTATCTCTGGAGGATTCCCCCAAGAATGAGAATAAAGCAGGCAGCATGAAAGAGTAGTGTTGGTGTGAGAGAGTTATTGGTCTGGCAAAGGGATTGCCAACACATCAAAATAGCACGGGTGTTGAACAAGACAGAAACTTGCACCATTTACACCTGCCAGCAAGACGGAGCAACATTCTGACAAAATTTCCATAGCCTCATGTATGCACACATGATGTGAAGTGCAAGAGTTGAAGCTTCATGTCAGAGTGAATTTCATGACGTGACATGTATAACATGTTCACATGACAGATGTGTTTTGAATGTTGTTTTCAGGATTCTTAGAAAAGCAATTTGTACACCGTAGCAAGTAAAGCTTTGAAGAGACTGTTGTGACAAAAAAAAAAATTGTGTGACTCAACAATTTATCATGCATCAGTATTACATGATTGTGTCTATATTTTCTTGAGTATTACCGTTTGACTACTGGCAATGTCACCTCTGATTTAACTATGTAAAATGATTATTATATCCACAATAGTCATTTTTCCATTGTGTATATGCATACAACTTTAGTAAATGTTGAAAAAGCAGACATGTGTAACATCAGTTTTTCCATTAAATCATAAATGCAATGATTTGTTGATGTTTTTAATGTGAGATGACACAAAAATGAATTCTATATACATGGAGATGAACATAAATATCATGTTGTTTTACAGATATATTCATTATTCTATACTATCTCTTACTACGTTAAAAATGATTTGGTTTCCTGGTGTGTCTCCACATAACAGACCATGATTCTGTCAAAATTCTTCTTCTCTTATAACATTTGTCAACATCCACTTTTTTTCACCTGACTGTAATTGCATAAAAAAGGTATTTTCATTGCAGTTTTGTGTAAACTACAATTTGTCCTATGCCTGAAAAATCAACTCTTACCAGTGCAAAACCTTTTCATTGAAAAATTTGGATTTTGTTGAAATTGTTGTTTTTACATTAAGTCAATTTGTATGCACAAGTTATATTTGTGTAATTTAAGGGTTAATGGAAAAGTTCTCACAATTCATAAAAATTTTTTTAAAACACCCTCAGGTGCCATGATACAATACAATACAATACAATACAATACAATACAATACGATACAATACAATACGATACGATACGATACGATACGATACGATACGATACGATACGATACGATACGATACGATACGATACGATACGATACGATACGATACGATACGATACGATGTGATACAATATGATGATATGATATGATATGATATGATATGATATGATATGATATGATATGATATGATATGATATGATATGATATGATATGATATGATACAATTCGATACCATATAATCCCATACAATGCACTTAATTGTCTCATTGGGAAAATTTGTTTTGGACTGAATAATTGTCATACATACATTTATTACTGTAATCAAGGCTTTGACTATTAAGTAAAAGGAACAATCAATAAATTGTAACTGACAGTCAATAATCAGAGGTTAAAAAGAAGTTACTCCTGTTCTAATTTTAAGACCTAAAATCAATGTAAATGCCTTCTTTTTATGACTTCTAAAGACAATAAGTGGATGTGATTGAGTGCTCATAGAGGAATTTTGGCACTAGATGAAACGAGGATGACGATCATGTTCCCAAACTTAAAAGTTAGTTACAGTTACTTGAAAAGCTGAACGAATAAATAAATTACCTCCTAAATAAACCTGTGTGTATCATTTTAACAATCCGAATATCAAGTCATCTATGTATACATATGAATGTGGAATGACACCTGTGTAGCAGATTCGAGAGTTTCTTTTAATATTTAAAGAGGACTTTACATGTTTCAAAGATCAGGGTTGGTGTGAAAGGAAAGAGCAAAAGACACAATGAAGTAGAGGTAGGGATGTGTGAGAGGAGAAGGGCAGTTCATTGAGGTCAGGATGACAGTAAAGAACAGATGAGATGGGGCGGCTGAGGAGTGTTTTGTAGGTGAGATGTTGTAGGAGGGTGTAGGGTGGGGGTGGGGGGGGGGGTGGATGAGGGGGGGTGAGAGGAGGGAAACTAGGCCAGTGTCCAGACTCAAAGCACCAAAGGCCCTACGTCCCTGGATGCCCTGTGTCAGCCCTCTGACAGGAGAGATGGGACTTTAACACAGAGTTTTTCACCACCAGACGCTCCTCGTCTCCTCTGAAGAATACCCCTCCTCCTCAATGCACTCACCAGTCAGAGTTTGAGGAGAGAAATGCACTCGTTACAATAAGGAGGGCACATGGCATGGGACCTCCAGGCTTTGAGTGCCGCCTCCTCCACACTCTCAGTAGAATTAGGATCTTTCCTGCAAGTACTGTGTATTTCCAAAGTTGACATGCAGTAAATAGAATTTTTGAGGCAAGTTCCCTTCACTGAGGTGCATGACCATACAATATGTTTCTCTGCCGTCAGACAGTAATGCAACTTTACCAAGCATAAAGACCCGTGTGGCTGATAACTGAATCTGAATATTCCTCATCATCTCTGTTGTCTGTTACACACTCTCTTACTGCATAGATAAAGAAGACTTATTGTCAGGCCTAATCAGGTGGTCTGTTACCTTGGCAATTAAAGCCTTGTTAAAGATATAAACCTTGAGACTCAAATGGAGAGTCCCTGGCGAGTAAAACCACTGAGCAAATCCTTAAACCAAACAACCTTCCAGTGGGAATGCGTCTTCTCTGAGGATAGATGTTTAATTATCTCTGCTTGTTTGGGGGGGAAAGGAAGGAAAACTGTTTCACTCCCTCTTGTTTGTCTTAAAAGCTCACGAGTATTTATTGGAATTAATTTAAGTGGCAATCACTGTCGCTATGTTTGACTGTCACCATGTTTTGACCTGCGATGCTGATTATTAGGGAGTAACTGTGAGAGAGTCTAGCAAGAAAGATTTGTTGCTGAATTTGGTGCAAAAGGGAAAATAAAGAACTAATATCAACACATTATTAAATGCTTTTAAAGAAACTTTACCGAAAAATATTTCGTTTTATTTCAGAATATTAAATAGAATTGGTGTTCTTAATTTACTTAAATGAATTAATCTTTAAAATATTGCTGCTAAGTGTGATCCATTTATCATTTATTCCCAATTGATGCAAAACACCTATTTCAATGTTGGCTCTTCTAAACTAGGCCAACTATACTCCCAAATGAACAAATCTCTTTTGAAAATAATGCTACATATTTGAACAATATGAAGTGATAATTTATCATTATTTAATGATCTCCCACAGACAGTACATCACACATGGAGCAGTCACTGATAACATCTGTGCCGAATCTTGACGGAATTATTCTCTGAGACCCTACTTTCTTCTGTCTTCAGTCCCACAACCTTGTGACCTCTTCTCCAGTGTCTAAGTTGAGTTTTTCTCTCTTAAAGACCATTTCACTTTCTCTTCTTGTTTCTTTTCATCTCACACTTTGTCTGGTTCTCCTTACCTCTGTGACATACACCTCTAAATGGGCCTGGCATGCATCCCACTGTCTAACGAAGCTATGTGTGTGGGCGGTGTTTAGGGAGGTGAGACCTTCTCTGGGACACACTAATCAGCTCCAAACCAAGGCCCAGACAGGGAGGCACTGGACAGGTAAGGGGAACCATTCGCTACACCCCCTGGCTGCTCCTTAGTGTGGGGGTCATATCAGCTCCATCCTTTATGCCCCAGTCACTCTCTCATTCCGGTGTCCCCAATCACCTGGCTTCCATCCCTGGTCCCTGGTCCCCTTCTGGGGCCCTCTGAGGGAGGAAGCAGTGAGCAGATGCTATACCAAAGGAGAATCCTGAACGTGCCTTCTGCCAGCCCCGTGAGTGTTAACCTTTTCTTTTAATTAACACCATTCCAACTCCCAACTCCCGCCACCATAGTCCAGAGAGAGGTTCTTGGGGCTTATGCAACTGTCAGAGAAGTGGGGGAGTCATTGGGGAGCAGAAAGGTGGTGGGCGGGTTGAAGTGATGAAGGTGAAAGGGATGAAGAGTAGGAGGAGGTGGGATGAATAATGCGTGCATGGCCTGGGAGTGAGGGTTCTTCTAATCCTTCGGAGCCTTCTTTATCCACATACCTTCACTGAAATACAACACACCAGTCATTCTACACAGCTGCCTATTTTCCAGGGACATCCTGAGGTAAATTAGACATGCTGATGAGAAAATAGCTGCTCTTGATTTGGACCACAACTCATTACTGCACACAACAGTCAGGGAGTTACAACACAAGTGTTCACATTATGAAAACGTACAGAGGCTGACTCTTTTTCTGTACATCGAGAAGTATTTTGTTTTAAGGATATATATATGTGTAGATCCAAACATCGATGATTTAATACTTACTATGTGCTTTAAATGTGAGAACATCTTTGACTTGATGATTAAATCCAGTGTGAGAGTCATCGTTTCCACTGAGAGGTGAATGGAACTGATTCTGTAAAATGTACCGTATGATAAGAGTACTGTTACGCCTGCTTAGTTAACTGTAGCAGCATACAGAGAGGTGAGTAGGCCTGATCCCATCTTAAAGTGTGGATTGCCTAACGAGAGAATGGTAATGAGCAAGAAAAAAAAAGTATTCTCATTTCACTTCTTTTTTTTTTTTTTTTAACCGTTGAAAGGTTTGCTATCTCTTCCTTTCATCTTCTGTGGTTGGGCCAAGTGGAAAATGTCCATCTTTCACTGGGAGATTTTTATGTTCATCTTGGCTCATGGTAATGTCCCCAGGGGATCCTCTTCTTGGCATGTTCATAGTGGTCACCATTTGCAGGAGACAGGCTGTGGAGGTCAAAGCCATTTGAGAAGGACATAAAACCCCTATGATTTTTGATCACACTATGAAACCATTCCATTGTGGTTAAATGCTGTGCTATGTGCCAATAACACGTCTTTGTAGAGATTGTTGTCATGACAATTAATCTAAAGTTGCTCTAAGGAAATAAATCTGCAGTTGATAGGTGTATATTCTGGAGGATAAAATAAAACAAAGAATAAAAGACCATTTTTCCAAGAATTCAATCTTGACATGCCAATGATGTGAATGGCTTTCAACTTTAAATCTGGTTGTACAGGTGATAGTCATGTCCAAAGCCCTGACAACATGTTACATCGCGGGGTCATGATGTTACTGAAGTGAGAACTGTGTCTAACATCATCTAAAGTCTAACATCTTGTGACCTCAGTCTTATGATGGAGTAAGTAAGAGGGGAAAACTGCCAGGACCTTCTCTTCACGAAGACCCAGAGCAAGGGCACTGTCTCCCCAGCCCCATAGATCAGCCAGCCCTGAATGTCAAACCGCACAGCAGCCTCTACAGTGCCAGGAGTCCCCCTCTCGCTCCCTCTCTGGCCCGAGATCTGCTGTCTGGTGACACCACTGCGCTAATGACCTGGTTTGGGAGTTGCTCCATGGGGCTCCTTGGCTTGGGAAGATGGAAGTTGTGGATATCCAGCTGGAAGGTCACTGTAGATGAGGACCACTCACATCACATTTCATCTACTTTGTTGACATCCTTCACTTTACAAGGGTATTGAGATAAGAAGTTTGGCACTGACCCTTTATTGAAACAGGTATGGCTATTGATCAACTCAAAAAAACATCGATAAGATTCCACTCCATCCTCTGTATAAACTATAGTCACTTTGGGCACAATGTTTATGTGAACTGCATACATATGATCACTTTTTTTTTTGCTCACTGTGTAATTGCTTAACAAATTGGATAACAGTGAAGTTGGAAAGCAACACTTACGCCTTGCTTGCCAACTCTGAAGGCTTGTGATTGTTAGCTCTCCATGTTGTTTTTGTTCTTTTTTTAATCAGTTTACTGTGAGAGCATGCCTCAGTGCTCAGAGAGGGCAATGTTTTCAGTCACTCGCTATCTTGACTTTTTTTTTTTTTTTTTTTTTTTCCTCAGCCTCAGGAGTTTGGCTTGTTGGAGCATAGTGTAAAGTCCCCAGGGACCACTCCTCTGGCGATGGGGGCACTGCTTCGACCTCACTCATGCCTGGTGTGGGTGGCATCCAACTAGGGAGACGCACAATGGAGAGCAAGACTGAAGATAGTGATGCTTCAGCTGGACTCTCCCAGGACTCAGCCTTATTCTCAGGGTCATGCATTCCAGCAATCTCTGTAATTATAAGCAAGTAAGAAAAAAGTTGAATCTTCTGCCTTTCTCAAAATGAACGTGCCCCACTCCTCAAGGGAAACATTCACATCTCTGAGTTCTAGTAGCTGGATGGGTTTTAATGAGGCAAGTCAAGTGAGTGTGTGTGTGTGTGTGTGTGTGTGTGTGTGTGTGTGTGTGTGTGTGTGTGTGTGTGTGTGTGTGTGTGTGTGTGTGGTGTACATGCATGTCTGTATATCTGGCCTCTTCTAACGAGCGTAATTGACCGACTGTGCTTTTAAGCCGCCGTTTTTCTCCATTTGCGAGAGTATTCTACTAAATAGCCTTCAGTGATTATTATTTTTACAGGAGACACTTCATTGGGATTAAAAACTTTCTCTGAGTTCTAAAGTTGACTAAAAACTTATTTTTTTGGACAATGTGCCGATGGAGCCAAATGGACAGAGGGTGAACAGGGCACAGGTCAGGAGAAACTGCTGAAGAATCCCACCACCCGAGGGCCAAGGATTTCACAGGGGAACGTTTCATCCTGCTGAGAGGCAGAGTGAAATCTCAGATGCTGCGGCACACATATTTGCCGTGGCGTCTCGATGTCTAAGTAAAATCTATGGGTGGTGAAAAAAATCAGCACAACTGCTCAGTTTAACTACAAATAGTCTGGTAAGACAGTGAGGTGATCTGACAACAGACTGTGTCTTTGTGTGTTTAATACCATTTCAAAGGCTTAGTCTGCGCTTCAGTCTTTAAGTAAATTAATTAATAAGTCAATGCACCATGTAAGCCTACACAAATGAGTCAGCTACTAAATTTATGGCTTAATTTCGGAATATCTTGTGGGTATTATCTGGATTAAAAAAAATGCCTGGCTGCCATTGTTTTTAAAATGGCAAACATGTCATACCTTTTATTTATTTTTGTTTGATTCACTTTTCCCTCCCGTATAGAGGTGATGCCTTTTTTTTTATTTTCATTGTGCCTATTTGCTCCCCCAAAACCTATATTTGATCTTGCTTTCCATATTTATAAGCTTATTCCTAAGGGACGAGCCATGTCAGGATTTTTGGAGCATCATGAGCAACATTCCTCACTTGAGGTTTCTTCCACTTGAAGGAAAAAAAAAAAAAAAAAACTGAGCAAGAGTGTACTGTAACTTAGAGACTGAACTGTGCAAGCACTGAGTCAAGTCAAGCCTTTTCCCAGTTACTTTGTCACTAATGAAAGTAGCAAAGAGCCCTGGAGGACTGAAGAGCACTGTTTGTTTTTGTTTGAGAGAGCATTCAAGAGGTACAGGGGGGAGGCAAGGTGGTAAAACTTTGGGAGAGCCGCCTGACAGAGCACTGAGACAGAGGGGGAACTTTGGAGCATTGTTAAGATTGAAGTTTTAAGGCAGCTGAGACCTCCTGACAGATTCCAAGCACCTACAAATAGATGTTTCATATGTGTGTGTTTACCAACTTTACTGTAGTTTGCAAGGGCTTTGAATTTACCAAAGCGCGTCACGTCAATCTGTGTCACACATTGTTTTATTGATCTTAGCACATAGTTTATGGCAGCACGTGGGTGGGGAAATTATTTGGGGGGAAAAAAACACAAAAAAAACAAAGGGTGCAAATGAAATTATAGAGTACAAATTGAGCAAAGAGAATTAGTGTTTGCATCATACTGTATGTAGGTCATAAATCCTACCTTTTGAAGTGGAAGTTTTGCTCCCGCCACCAATGAGGGACAAGAGATGTGAAAGATAAAGGCTTTTAAAAACAACCTCTGAGAAGTCAATTAGGCTACAAGTACATAACAATATATGGTCTAATTATGAACTTCAAACTAAAAGGTGGGAATGCTCTATAGGATGTGAGCAGCTTTATTACATGCCCACATCATTAACTTTTACAGTTTGGTTTATCTTTATAGTGAATTTTCTTTAGCAAATTTAGAAGCCGTGGTAAAGGCTATCAAAGGTTGGAGTTAATTTACTTTTTCTACACCAGACTGTATAACTGCCCTCGACTTTTCCTCCCCTTCCCTGTAGGTCTGCGGCAAAAATCCTTTTTTTTCTCACCCCTTCTAGCACTGTCTCTGTGAATCAGTAAGAATAGAATGCATTGGAAGTGGGAAAAGCAGTTGCGTGACTGTGATTTTTAGATGGGGCCCCTGGCTGAGGCAACCTCCAGACTATGGAGGGGAAGAGTGCAGAGTGAGAAGCCCACTGCAGGACTCCTCTCTGGATCTCATTTTCACATAGCAGGGGCATGGGGCCTGGACATCCACATGCAGGTGAGGGTGTATTCCAGTGCAGTGTTGTGAAGAATAATTTTGACAAGAGGAAAGAAAGAAAAGAAAGAAAGAAAAGAAAGAAAGAAAAGAAAGAAAGAAAGAAAGAAAGAAAGAAAGAAAGAAAGAAAGAAAGAAAGAAAGAAAGAAAGAAAGAAAGAAAGAAAGAAAGAAAGAAAGAAAGAAAGAAAGAAAGAAAGAAAGAAAGAAAGAACACGTAAAAAGGTTCTTAATCTCAAACGGGAACTTTTCTCCTCGTTAAATAAAGGTTAAAAACAACAATTATAACAGCACATGATTGCAGGAATACATCAAATTTGCAAGTTCTCTTTAAAAAAAATTTCAACAATTTGAAAGCTTCAAATTTGTTGAAATACTACATTAATGTGCATAATTCTACAAATAAGATAAAGGAAGATCTTTTATGACACTAAACAAAAAGAAAACACATGAAATCTGATTCTGTAAATACACTCTGAACGACTAAATAACAATAGTCAATAATGCAAATCATCCTGAAATTAAAAAAAAAAAAAAAAATCCGACCACTTCCATAATAAACTCTTTATATTATTATTATTATTATTATTATTATTATTATTATTATTATTATTATTATTATTATTATTATTATTATTATTATTATTATTATTATTATTATTATTATTATTATTATTATTATTATTATTATCTTATGTTTGCCATTGCATGTCATATATGTCAACAGCCATAGAAAAATGTCTCTGCTTAACCATTTCTACCAGAAGGGGGACCAGTCCGTCTGCCGTAGATGGAGAGTGGCCGACGGCGAGCTGAGGCAGAGGAGACGCCAGGGTGAGCAAGCCGACTTTGGGTTTAGAGTTCGACTCCGGATCCGGGGACCAGCAGATCCAGCAATCCGCATCTTGCCATGATCCCTAGGATTTTAATCATGCCTCTCTGTCTGTGTGTGAGTGCAGGCAGGCTGACAATGATTTCCTCAGTGATTACGTACAGAGCGAGTCCCTGCGGGGTAGGGGCCCCCTCTGGAGCCATCCTGATGGCTTTGGGGGCCTTGCTTCCATTTTCCATTATTATGTGGACTACCGGAGCGACAGCGCAGTCCAAGACCTTGCAGGTTTGTGATGAGGAGGGAGCTTCCATCTTCTCTCTGCTTCTTCATCCTCTTTTAAGAGCAATTTAGACGTAGACTTAGATCAGATTCCGAACCTAATTCATGATTAGCTGACTGGAGTGAGAAAAGGAAGAGTCTATAATAGTTTTGATGCTGTTAGGTGGATATGAAGTGAAAAGTGTAATTATCATTTTTCCTCCCTTTTTTTGGTTTTGTTGCATTTTTGCACTCTCACAGGAGGCGTTTTGCTGATGTCTTTCTCACGCGGATGCATTTGAGATGAGAGGCGAAAAGCAAATATTCCGCTTTTATTTCTTAACCAACATCATGCCTACGCGCGTGTGTGTTTTCCCGGAGAATGGAAGCGCATGACGGGATTATATTCTCACACTTTTCCCGATACAAAGCTCAACTAAACAGAGTCGCCTATACCGATCGGGCTAATTGGATTTTATAACATCCACCTACTCATCACAAAATAACAGCAAACTCGTGTTTACATCGCAACGGGGGAGAAAAAAAAAGGGCGAAGTTGAATCTTTCTGTAATGCAAAAAAGGCAGCCGCGATTTTGGTCAGATACATTTAGAGAGATTTCACCTTTAGAGTATCCTATCTTTCACAAATTATCAGTCAGAAACTGAACAACTTCAGCGTTTTCTATAGGATGTCGCGCCGCAAGCAAGCTAAACCAAGATCACTAAAAGGTAAGTGATAAGCCTCTGTTTGGTGGCTCAGAACATTTTATTTTCACCTGATTACAAGTCTAGACGAGTATGATCTTAACTTATCGCTGACTGCAAATGTAACTGTCTCCCCCCTTTATTTATTTATTTATTTAAATTTTTTTTTACGCATTTCCAAGTGTTCTTCCTGTTATGTGGCGCATGAAAACCCACTGCATACACACACACACACACACACACACACACACACACACATATATATATATCTATATATATATATATATATATATATATATATATATATCACACACACACACACACACACATATATATATATATATATAGGCTATATATATATATATATATACGTTCTTGGCATCGGGCAAATGCAGGTCGGCTTCAGTTCAGACAATAATCTAATCATAGTTAAAGTGCATGGGTAGGGCATGGATAATTTAGAGAGCAACAGCGCAACACGACGCTGGCAAACATCTGGATGTGTTAAAAGACGCTCCTGGTCGGAACTTAAGCCGTCTGATGGAATGGGGCGCAGAGTCACGTGACCCCCCCCCCCCCCCCGTCTGAGAAACTAAGGAGGAAACATTTTATATGTCGGGGAAAGGAGAAGGGGGAGGAGGAGGAGGGGTGGGTGGGGGTGTCGAGGGGCTGGTGGGGGTGATGAGATGGTGTGTGTGTGTGTGTGTGTGTGTGTAGATGCGTGCGTAAAAGAGTTAAAAGGGAAATTAGTGTTGGACTTAGTCTTTTGGTACTAATTGGATATCTTTATTTAAAAAAAAAAAAAAAAGTTGACCGGAAATTCCTGCAGGAAATCTTGAAATTAACAGAACTTTTTCTCGCTTTTTATCACATCTGACAGTTCTGCATATTATGTCAGAGTATACACACGGGTAATAATGTATAATTTTGGTTATTTTCCAAGTTTTTCCCTTTTTTTTCCTGATCTTATATTTAAAAAAATAACAAACAGCTGAATTGGTTGTAATTTGACCGTGCATATATGTGTATGAGGGTAAGAGTGGGAGGCACAGAGAAGTAGAGATAGAAACATACATGAATACACACACATATTCACACACTACTTTTCTCTGTAGCATTTTGGTGGGGGAGCTGCTGGGTTTGGAGGTTGAGCTCCAGTTCATCTGGCAGGCATTGTATTTTGCTCAGCAAATAATTGTCCACAATTTCACATTCCCAGCTTGTGGTCTGTGGACCCCTTTCTCTCTCCCCTTTCGTTCTCGGAAGTCTTCATCTCAAAGGAAGATTACATGGTCTGCGGTAGTACATTCATGCAGCCACCATTTTAAATCAATACCCAGGAGAGGGTGGAAATGTGAGTGCATGCACATCTTAAAATTGTCACATTCTGTTTCCAGACCGACACTGTTCTATTCACAGTAAACAGCTCTATAGATAGATTTCCTATTTTCCCAGACCAGATTGGCATTGACTGTTTTTTTTGTTAGTTGGTGTGACATTTGCTATTCTCAAAAGACACATCACTTATATATAATTGTCTCCTGCCAGCATGTCTACATTCTACAAGTGTGTGTATGTGTGTATTCAGAGGAACATCTGTTAAGATTTGTGCACATCAATGTGTGAGAGAGAAGGATGGAAAAGGAGCAAATCAGTATGCAAATGAAGTCAGAATGATGACATTGTTTGTTTTGTTATTGTCAGTAAAATTTAAAGTGGAGAAATATGGTGCACAAAACATCCTAGACTTTTATGTCTTTATAGCGACTGTTCAAGCAGAGCAGAAATGCAGATACGTCACAGATATTTCCCTGTTTTGGATGAGACCCAAGAAGGCCAGGCAGATGTTATTTATTGTTCTTTGTCTATCTCTACCCTCAGGGACAGAGTTACACTTATACAGATGTCCACAATAAGTTTTCATGTCATTTTTTAAAATAGTTGCTTGACACTGTACTCCTCTGCATTGTTTCTACAAAATAGCAATTGGCATTTTCAACCTAGACTTAAATGTATTTTTTATTTTTTTTACACATCTCAAAATATATGCCACCACATCTCTATGTGTGCATGTGAATAAGTGCCTGCGTCTGCATATACTGCATGTTTTGGTTTTTTTTTTTTCCTCCCCTTTTAGTGTAGAATAGAGTCGCAGAGTTCAGGTTTCAGTTTTTTTATGCTGTCTTCTGCTGACTTGAGGCAGTGGTCAGTGTGGACCGCACTTTTTTGTGCAGAAAGAACACTTTGTTCTGCAGAAGGGAATACAAACAGAGGTGCCGGAGGAGCATAGAATGAACGTAGAACACGCATTGTACGCAGCATTTGAACGACTTGTGATAGTATGGACAGAGTGTGTGTAGAGATGAGAAAATAACGCTGTGACAGTTGGCACACTCTTTTTTTTTTTCTCCCCCTGTGGACTCTGACACACACCCACTTCCTCTGTATTGGCTGCTTGTGGGAGTCAGAGGTTATGTTTTTGGTCCCATCGAGGAAAAGGGCAACATTACAAGTCCCGTTTCAATTAAGTCTGAGAGACAGATCCGGCTATGTTATTGCTTGGGGGAATAAATGGCACAGGACGAGACCATACATCATTCGCTTATATGCAAACACTTCACCCAAGCCACTGACATTTACTCAATCCACAGCCTTCTACATTTCTCAACTGTAGGCACATTGTAATTTTGTTTTGATGTACAGAGGGTTTGGGTCAGCACATTGGCTCAGACAGTGTTGAGTAGCAAGTTAGGAGGATCTCACTGAAGATCCTGCATGTAGTGTGTAAGGACTGCCACGTTGTCTGTCCTACAGTACTTCCTGAATAATGTGAGGCTGGATTGATTTTTAAAAAATTTTTTTTCATAGTACAAATGACACTCAAAAAACTCTGCAGTAATGTAGTTATTGACTGAGTGGTGTGTTCATCTGCATGTACAAACATATACATTTACCGGGTCATTTACTTTAAGTATAGCACATGTCATGAAATCAGCACTGTGTCATGTACACCTTAAATATTTGATGTTTATAAGCTGATGACATTTACTGCCACATGAGAGAAACTTTTGCTTGGCATAGCATAAGAGGAAATATTATTTTACTCCATAAACACAAACCAAAAAAAAAAAAAAAGCCTGATTTATGAAATATATAGACCTTTTAATTAGGTGTTATGTTGTAGGATAAACGCTTCTGCTCAGACATAAACAAATTACATTATAAGTGCATTTTTATTTCCATTCATGCACTGTTGTTAAAATGAGTAACCTATCCAGGAAAACTAAAATGCTGCAATTCACAGCTTCTTTTTTTTTTTTTTTTTTTTTTTTTTTTTGAGGAAAAAAGCAGAAAAACTGTTTAAACTCTTTATCACTCACTCATACTTGACCATGGCTGTTATGACTACTGATGCATAACCACTCCCCCTTTCCGTCTTAATAAACATAGAGTTACGAAACTGAAAAGGAGTGATGTCACATTTATTTCTGCTGACAGCAAATCGCCCACTTTTCCTTCTTTATATTCCAGTTATACTCTATATCCTGAGTTGTAATTGGAATGAAGGAGCCTTCATAATTTGTACAATTAAAAGTGAGTATTTTATTTTTCAGTTCTGTTAAAATGTCGATTAACAGTTGCGTCATTCTTAGTTTATAGGAAGCTGCAGTATTCCAGTCTGCTTGCAATTAATGATCTGTGGCATAACACCCATTAACACTTTTCTAATGTGACACAAAAATATGGTTAGTATTATCATTAAGGAAATTATGATTGAGCCGTGGAAAAATCCCATTAGCACGGCTGTCAGTGCTCTTGACATGCGGCTCAGTGTGTTGGACTGGGTGTCGCGGGAGCTGGCCGATATCTCCTCTTATTCCATGGCATGTGTCTCTCTTGTTGTCATGGATTGTCTGCCACATGGAGAAAGAGTTCTGATTCAGAGACAGTGATTGATTTCCACCACTGCTGCAAATGTAATGATACGTGGCTGGGCTTATTTGCATCTGTCTAGTTTGTCAGTTCGATTGGCATTAATTTTAAAGGCAAATAATAGATTTTATTTTTTAAAATGCATGATTTTGCGTTTGCATGGCCATGTGAAGGATTACAAATATTATGCAACGTGATTAACATGCTCCTCTATTGCAAATTATTTATGACACTAATCACCAGTTCAAATAATGCTCATTAAGAAAGTTATTCATGTGCAGTGCGTGTCCTCCTCCCTCCCTTCCTAGCCCTAATTGAGGAGGGTTGACCTCTTGACCCGAGCTAAATTGAGTTGTAGTCCCTGTGGCGAGCGTCTCCTTCCCGGTCAGTCAGGGCGGATTACACAGCCATTGTGTTCGGCACTGTATCGTCCAAACTGGCTGTAACCAAGCAGATGAGTCACGCATATCCAGGAACACACTCAGAGCTTTTTTTTTTTAATGTCTGAGATGTGCTGCGAAATACCCATGCACACACACACACACACACACACACACACACACACACACACACACACACACACACACAAAAAAGCTGTGCAGAACATATTTGCACTTGTATGTATCTATTGATGCCCTGTTATGCAACGGGATCTGATTTGATTGACTGTTGAAACTAGCTACAAATTTGTCATATTTTGCTCATTCGTGTCTATTAATTTTTTCCCTTTTATGGGTATTTGTCGAGTATAAATGCGTTGATCAATCTTTTTTAATTTGTAATTTCTTTTCTCTTTTCACATTATGTTTTTGCTTCTTGTTTTGCTCTACTATCTGCGGAAAATTAATTCATCCCTTAAAAGGAAATATCCATGTCTTGGGGATTGTCACTCACAATATAATGACAGGCAGTCTGCATTCATTTTTTTGTGTGTGGCCAGTGTGTTAATTAGTGGCCTTTAATGCTGTGCCACTTGTTGTGGGATTATGCTTTTCCTGCTCTGAGTTCTGAAAATCAAAGGAGCAGCACTGAAACGCTCCCATGTGTGTTTGGTATTGTATCAACAAAACCTAACAGCATGATTACAGTGTGACACCGGCTGAGTGATACACTGTACCTTGTCAAACATTAATTAACTGATAGCAGTGATGCATTACCAACAATGTGGACATGAGTTCCATTTAGTTGAAGTAATAATTATTACAAGGTGAGCAGGGGCTTTATGATATTTTAATTAAAGTGTGTCCAGTTATTTGTATTCAGCCAGTTGTGTCATTTTTGATCAAATATCCAGATAATATAAAACATCACAAGCATTCGCCCTCCCTTGACAGCGTATCCTTTATGATCATTTCGTTGTAATTATGAGAAAGACAGGTGCGAACGAGAAAAGAATATGCACTTCAATAGTAGTTGTTTATTTTCAGTGACAAAACTTTTAATAAGTTCACAGTGGTGACAAATCATCAGAAACTGTTGTAATGTTTAAGTTCTTATGGCATTGTAAAATAGATTTTCTGCCTGAACTCCCTCATCTCACCAACAGGGAGGATAATCAAAACAAAAACTCCAGCTCCAACGACCAATCTCTGATAGAACCATGGGGGATTTATTAGGACCCCCTATCCCTAGCCCATTTAAATGATCTGAGATGCAAGGCGCTCAACAGTGTTGGAGAAACTCATTAAACTCTCAGGGCGTCAGCCACTAAGGGCTCTTTTAAAAGGACTCTGGTTGGTTTCTGTCTTGGATGGAAACAGTCATCTTTTGTGACTCCGAGGGATATACCTCCACAGTGTCCAACTATGTCTACTCCATCACTTTTAATTGATTTCGTTAATTAATTACCAGCCCTGTGACCATTTGTTTGGCACATTTACTGTGTAGGCCAGTTCTAAATGTTAGCATGAAAAATATTTATAATCAGTCACACTGACTTGCAAATGGAAAAGAAGCTTCTCTATACAGACATTATTTAACATAAAAACATTTTTAGGCATTAGTTTGGAATTCAGTTTGGCTGGACAAGACCTGGCACTAAAACACAGTTGCTCCATCGTTTGTCGTCTTCATAAGAAACAGCTCAACACTTTCCTCTTCATTTTTCACTGAGGTTTGACACCCTACTTGACACTGACTCGTGCTCCCCTGAGGGAAAGGCTTCTGCCACCATAGGATCCTGCTTTAATTATGCAAAGTACAGGATATTTTGTGCGATTTTAAAAGTGCGCCAGTTTCTGCTTTGGCAGTCACTGCCACACTCCCCTACTGGGAGGTCCTGTCAGACACCCCCTTCCTCTTTGCCCAGGAAAATGAAAGGCTAGAAAAGAAAAGACATAATGGAGAATGCATTTCAACTGCAGGGGTGGAACGCAGAGGCGTAAGAAGTCCTCAGTGAGACCCTCATTTTACATGGAACAGGTGGGAGACTCTTTTGTTCTCTTCCCGCTGTTAAAATCCATTTCATTTTTTGTACTTGACATGCCACAAGGAACTCTCACCAGTTCCATAAAGGCACCAATGTAAAAGGTTCTTACCTTTTTACTAAACAGAAGTGGTGTTTTTCAAGGCCAACGCTGTTGTCAAAAAGTCAGAAGTGGTTTAGTTGCCATGCACCTAATGAGTGGATCTGAGTGGTGATCAAGCCGTCACTATTTTGTCAGCCACCCTGTTAAAGAGCAGGCACAGCACTTTGCAGCTGCTTTGGTGTAATGGCATGCACTATGAATACATTTTCTAAAAGTATGTTTTTCTCTTCTCTCTTTTTTTTAATTTTATTTTTAATCATAGTTAGCTTTTAAGGAATGTACTATTTACATTGGCCATTACAAATTTCCGTTTTGATACTCATCTCATTCAGCTAACCAATGCTCTATATGTAAGCTTCTTATTAATGCAGCCATCAAGGTGTTTTTCACTTGGTCACTGTTGATGTAGGGAAGATGTTTCATGGGAGACGTTTATAATTCATCACGTCATTACCCAGTCCAATATGTTATTTACGTGGGTGGCTGTTTGCCTTGTTGCCAAAACTCATACATATGAAAGGCTTGCGTGGATTCCCAAACCACAGGTTGAGCTGTCGAAAGCTGTTGAAATCTCTTGGAGTTTCCATACAGAAAATCTCAATAGTAAATAATAAAAAAGAAGGAAATCTCAATGTGTCCAACTTGTTTTTCACTGTTAACTGTTTCTTTCCCTCTTTTTCTCCCCCTTCTCTTTTCTGGCAGTAGAAGACAATGTGACAGAGGACCAGCACAGTCCTGGGCAGACTGCCATTCCAAGCGGTAATGCTCCATTTCATATTTCATCATTTTCGACTGGAAAGTGGATCATGTGTCTGTGTGTGTGTGCGTCTGCCTGTAAAATCTTTGTTGGTTCAGAATGATACAAAGTGGGCCTGTGCTTATGTGTCCTTTTTTTTTTGTTTTTAAGGTTTTCGTACTGTAAGCTGCATGGGTGCATGTGTTTATTAAAGAAAGGCTCACTGGTCTTGCTTGCTTTCTTTGTTCATATGTTACTGTGCATTTATGCATGCAGCTGTGCCTATAGCGGCCCATGTGTTTCTGTGTATTCCTGCCCTTTTTTTTTTGACTTTGTTTTCCAACCTTCTGTATGATGTAGAATAGAGCTACGCAGATGAATGTGTCCTGTCTTCCCATATGCCATTCACAGTGGCCCTCCAGGAACAGAGTGGTAATTCAGGTCAGGCTAGCAGAAAGCCCCCTATGAATGAAACCTGCTCCTGATGCACCACACTGTATATTTTCATTTCATTTGTCTCTGGTAAAGGTTAAGTCTCAGGCGTGGTTATTTTAAACCCAATATGGATGGTTTTGCCCAGCAGGCTGGGGACCCTGGGTACTCAAGGCTGCCACATTAGTCCAGCATTTACCCATAGCTGTTTGAGTACTCCTGTGCGAAATGCAGGCGCTGCATGCACCGCTACAATAGATTTTAGCTTTTCTCAGCTGCTTATGTCTACAGTATTGTCTCAGATTTTGTTTGTAATAGTTCCACAAACCTAAACATTAGCATTAAGCAGATATTTGCAGAGAAATTAAAAATTATTGAACTGCAAGATATTCAATCAGAAACAGGCCAGTGCCTCATACATGATACTAAACTGAAAGTTGACTTTCTTTCTCTAGATGTTGTCAATAATCTGTCATCTAAATTGACCCTTTAGGGTGTCATTCCAGTAAAGCTTTCTGTTCTCTTACTGTACAGAAGCACAACAATTTCTAACCGACGTTGTGTTAATGTGGATGAAGAGGTTTTTGTGGGTAGTTTGTTAAAAAAAATAAAAATAAAACTTGCCTCCTTAGCCCCTCTAACCTCAGCTCAAGGGATGGAGGAATGGGCATAAGAGGCAGACTTGCCTGAGAGACCTCCTGTCATCCAGAGCCAAAGCAGAGCTAATGAGTGTGCCTGATTACAACGACCCCCTCAGACACACGAATCTCCCTCTACCCATCCCTCCACCACCTCTATCTCCAGAGTGAGGGGAGACAGCCGCCACATGATCGATGTCTGCCTGTGGAGAAATCAGGAGGGCGCACAAATTAATTTCTCACTTTCCTCATTTGACTTCGTCTGACTGATTTATTTTTTAACCCCCTCTCACGATGCAGTTTGACGTATGGTCAATGAGAAAAGAGTTGTTTGTGGCAGTAAACTTTTAAGATGCTGGGAGCTTTCTCACAGCTATTTAGCAATTTGTCTCCAACTCTGAAAATATTTCTCAGCTTGTGCTTCAATAGCTATTCATTGTAGCTCCGGCAATTCATCCATAAGCTTAAATGACTTCTCAAGCCAGCCCCCATATTTTTGCTTTGAATTGAAAGCAGCTGAAAAACTTACCTGCTTTTCAAGCATTTGCTACTTTGACGGACGCAGCCACAATAGCCATTAGGCTGCTGACAAGCTAAGGGCTTAATCAGACATGGTGTCAAGATCTGCCTCATAAGTAGACCCCCAGTTGTGCTCTTATGTGACTCTGTAAGTGTTCTGCAGGCCCTGCATCCTGTTTCTCATTCATGTTTGATATGTAGCAAAGGCAAAAGAGAAATGCTAACAAAAGAGGCCCTCTAAAAGATAGACAGTATTATGCATAGTATAGAGGGGCAGGAACAGTGTGATATCTGAGATTTAATGAGGCAGTGCGCTTTTTTACCCAGAGTGTCGAGCAGGCTTAAGATCTGCAGCTTGGCTTTACCACTGTGCTGCCTGTGTATAATTATAACCACATGCTCCATGCTTTTTCTTCTCTCTTATATATACATCCTTTTCTTTTTTCCTTCTTTCTTTTTTTGCTCTTGGCTATGTCAGATTGAGGCTGTTATTTTGGAAGAGGGTGTCAGCTCTGTCAAAATAGAGTGGACTGAGGCAAATAGAAGTGTTATAGAGATCTGAAGGGGTGTCTGGGTGGCGAAGTGCCATAGTGTGGAGTAGCGTAGCGTAGTGGTGTGGCGCCTAAGACACTGGCTTTGCTGAGGTTGAGGCTGCCCACAGATCAATGTACTGCAGGGCTCACTACAGCAGGAAAAGGAAAGGACTCTTTCACTCCACCACTTCAGAAAATCATATTCTCTATTATTCATTTCCTTTGATGTTTTACTGCACTAATGGCATAGCAAGACGCTCCGTTCAATATTATCACTCCCTATGAGAGAGCAAGTGAGACACAGGGAGAGACAGAGAGAGAGAGAGAGAAAGAGAGAGAGTAAGTAAGAGACAGAGCCAAAGAGAGAGAGAGAGTAAGTAAGAGAGAGCCAGAGAGAGAGAGAGAGATAGAGAGAGAGATTTGAGGGCATTTGGTATGTTCAAATGTTGTTTCTCATTCAACTGCTTTGATTTCCATTCTTCTTTGTGTCTCGTGGGTTTTTTGTTTTTTTTTGCTGAGATTTTAATGGTGGATGATGTCGTCTCTATACCTGTGATTTGCTGCTTCCATTATGTAGAAGTCTCTGTGTTGTCTTCATTGTTTGTTCTTTCTTCTGTAATTGTTTGGCACCTTTTTCTCTGTCTGTACGACTGTTTTCTTTACCTCAGCATGCATCATAACATTTTTGTGAAAATACTGCATGTTTATTAGTAACATATAACAAGGTGTGAGGCAGCGTATCACTTTGGGCTTATAGTACATTAAGTGTTTTACAGAAAAGGACTTTCAACAAACACTTCTCTTAATCTACTTTACAATTACAAATGCATCAAAATATTAGACAGTAATTAGTCTTTAATACGTATCTATGGGACTTGAAGCAGATTAATCAGATTGCATGGACTGATCATGTGAACGCACACTCTCCCCATGCAAATTCTTGACAATCGTTAACAGTCTGCAAAGTGTCAAGCTCACGGCCCCGTCATTGGATCATGACATTCTTTAATGATGGAGGATCAGTAGATGTGACGGTCTAAGTGGAGAGCCCCAAATCCCATCCACACAGAAGAGGATACACTTGGAGGCACATGTGGCATTAGAATGTAGTGTGACCTATATATGGCGGGTTCTCTGCAAAAGTTTTAGATTTTTAAATAATGAGGTGCCGGCAACCGTGTGAAGGTTATTCAATCTTAATGTCCTCCTATTTCTGACAGCCTCCCTCACTCTGATAAAGGAGCGTACTCACCTTTGATCAGGCCCGCCGACATGTGTCGACAGAAGCTGCTCGCTGGTTAAAATAAATTCTTAATTTGAACTTGGGGGTGGGTGGTTGTAGGGTGGGTTGCTAGGGAGGGGGCATCATAGGATCAAGATCTCTGGGAAATGATGGGGAAATGAGGAGATGGGTGAGCTAGTAATGATGTTTTTAACACCAAGGTTTTTCAATGCACAAAGAAAGACTCAGGCTGAACCCTGATGGAGCTCAGACGTACTGTATCTACAGGCAAGTGAGAACATAGCCCTCAGTGATTTCACACTTCTTGTGTGTGGTGTTTTGGGGCTGGATTACAATGATTTCACTTAAAACTTTGTCATCCATCACATGTTGAATTCAAAAACTGCTTATAGTGCCAAATAACAACTTTTCCTGCCCCCCCCCTCCTATGCTTGGCTTTCAGTTTTATATTTAATCTTTAATCTTAGGGTTTCGATGTGGAATCTCCAGTGGTTAAAAGCAAGGTTCATGCAGAGTTACTTTTAAAGATAAACCCTGATGAATTAATTCCAGGTTTTGTAGAGTACCCAGACTCTACTATTTACCTCTTTATGTTTTTTTTTTTTTTCTCCCTGTGTGTATTCCTGTACATTCATGCCCTGCCTCCTCTCCCCCTGGTCAGTGCCTCCACTTGTCTCAGTGTGTGGGCCAGACAGTGGGGGGACGTGTTGTAGGCTTCCCTGCCAGGGACCACGGGTCCCTGGTGAGGCTAATGGAGCAGAGAAGAGAATATCAATTAAAAGGTCATAAATATTTAAGAGCAGAAATATTCAATAATATAAGGGTGGGGGTCCAAGGGACTCTTCAACTCACAAGATGAAAGTTGTGGAATGATAAATGTCACTTGACACCATAAGAGACAAGAGTGTGTGTGATGGATGCTTCTGGACTCAGACAGATATTGCTAAGGTCTAAAGGCGTCAATCACCATTTATATTATAACATTTTATTAGTATAGTATTTATGTCTTTTAGCACCATAAAGATTGAAATTTCATGCTTAAAAGTTCCGCAGTCCCATTCTGATTATATTCTCCTCATTTTTTTTTTCACACCGGACTACAATCATTTTACTTCGAGTTGACCTTATCATAATATAGATCAACAGTCAATGCCATCTCTCTCTTGTGCTTACTATGTTCTATACCAGTACACACAAGCTCATTAGCTAAATTAACAAGGGTGACTGGCATGATTTAAAAAAATTCTCAATATGTCACGCCATGCTCATATTCCACATGTGATTGTCAGCCATTCTAAGCCTGCTGGTATTGATCTGCTGTCCAGCCTGTAGAGACCGGTAGAAGAGGATGTCCTGATCTGATGGATTACTGTATGAGGCCCAGAGGCTCAGAAACCTAAGTATTGATGTGTTTTTTTTAATCCCAGGGTTGGACATGACCTTGCGGTGTCAACCACCCTCCCACCCCCTACCCTTTTCTCTGAAGCTCCCTAACATCCACCCTGTGTAGCAGTTTACATTTCTAGTGCAGCATCACAGTAGTGCACCGGAGGTCACTCAGCTTGACCAAAAGCATTGACCCAGCTTGGATTCTCTGAAAGTTGCGGGTGAAACTTGTCACTCTCAACAATAGAAAACAAAGTAAATTCCTTACATGCATTTCCTTCATTGGGTTATTAGTTCAGATAAGCCGCTGTTTATTAATTTAAATTTTTGTCCCTGTTTTTCCTAAACAACATTAGAATGTTAACTGAATATGAATAATAATACAATTGCATCCCACATTGAAGAATGATTATGCCATAAAAAATAAATATATAAAAAAAATGCTTAAGCCATAACTTGTTTTCTTTGACAGAACTGAGCTGTAATATTAGGAAAATTAATGATTCATAAAGGCCACTGTAAAAAAAATATCAAAGTCTTAACCTCCTCCACAGGCACCCTGTAAAAAAGACATGAAGTGTTCACATTTCAGTGCATATTTTGAATTCTGTGCCTGTGTGTGTGGATGAATCATAAGTCTATATTGTGTGGCTTTTGGCCTCAGTCAGAAGTGTTTCCCCCAGAGCAAGAAAGGCCTGCATCTGTGAGGATTGGGTTGGGATTTTCATTTTCTTGAAACACCTTCTGTTCTGTTCTGCATGGTCCCACCGGGGACCACAGTGCTGATATTTTTAGAGGGCATGTTCCGAGAGCCTGAGTCGCCAAGAGGGAAGGACAATGGAGGGTGTGATGTTACATCAATACTTGGCGCAAGTGGGGGAAAGGAAAAA
Source organism: Siphamia tubifer (assembly GCA_020466265.1). Lineage (NCBI taxonomy): Eukaryota > Metazoa > Chordata > Actinopteri > Kurtiformes > Apogonidae > Siphamia > Siphamia tubifer. The sequence continues at coordinate 23,676,172 of CM035799.1, read as the reverse complement.
TCCTGGGTGGCCTTGATGAGTTCTGGAACGCCTTTCCTCAAGGAATTTCACAGTTAAAGAGCACCCTACAAGAGAAGGGCTTAAAATGGCCGCCTATGTCTATATCCACCCAGTATATACACCCACACCTGCACACATCGTCAGCACATACTGCCAGTCCTCAGGTGCTGTTAACTATGTGTGGATGAAAAAATGGGCTTCCTCGTAACGTTCCCCTCTGGAGTTTCAGGACAAGCTGAGGAACACTTGTATCAGTGGAGCTTAAAATGGCTGCCAGTGAATTGCAAGGGCTCTTCTCCCCCACAAAGCCTTAACTAGCATTGACATGATGGTTCAATTGTTAGTATGGCTTTTTAATCAGTCTTATTGTGAAGTTTAATGGTCACAGCAGGGGATACAGTAAGGAGGGCTCCAGGCCATATTGCCATGACAAAGCTATTGAAAGCCCTGATCTGTTTCACTTGGCTTCTAACTAAAGATATGCATGGTATGCTTCAAGAGAACAATGTAAGGTTTCATGTGTTGTCTGAATGTTTTTGCGTCACATGTAAAACTTCAGATTAGACTGGTATTTTTAAAGATGACTTCTGGTCCTGATTCAGGGTAGTCAGTTGCCCACCCCTGGCACTGCTGCAGCACAAAGCCAACAAGAGACAAAACTGCAGATGGATTGAAGAATATTGATGTGCGCGACCCGCGGCTGCCTGCGAGCAAGGCTGAATAATTTAGGGAAGTGTGTCGTGCGACAGCCTAACACACACCAATCTCAGTTTTGTGTGTCTTACTGTGCTACGCTCCATACATCCACACTTCTGGCCTAGATGTCTGGGTAATATGGCAAGGTCTGTGTCCTTTGATACACAGTGACTGATGTGATTCAACACTCATTGGCGGAATTTCATATTTCTTTGGTCCAGCCAAAACTGCAATCCTGGATTTATTAACTACACATATTCCCATCTGTCTAGTTTCATATACTGAAGTTTTGCTTGGGTGAAGCAGGGCAAACACACGTAAAACCATTTCTAATAACAGAGGTGTGTGTTTGTGTGAATGTGTGTGTTAGATTTGTGAGTGTGAGCATTGTGCCACCCTGTCTGTGTATGCCTGTATATCTCTCACCCTCACCTGCCCAACAGTTCTGTTATGGCATGAGTGGTTGAGTTACAGAGGCCCAAATTGAACCTGCATTTTTATTACAGCTTTTATTATTGTTTTTATTAAATCCAGAGTCTAGAAATGCATTTTATTGTCACCCAGAGGAAGCTGTAGTACCTCACTGTGTGGGTCACCCCTCTGACTATGTGGTGCTGTCATTTCCTGTGGCTTGGCAGATCCAGAGTGCGCCCTCGAGAGGGCAGCGGAGGATGGTGAGACTGGGCGTCTGAGGAAGAGGCTGCTCTCTCCAGAGGAAGGAGAGGAGGGAGAGGAGGAGGACGAGGAGCCTGCTCTGCACAGCTGCGACAGCTGCCGGCAGGTGTTCGAGTCGCTGAGCGATCTCACCGAACACAAGATTAATCAATGCCAGCTGACAGGTAAACAACGTTCAGCCCACCGAGCCTCCCCTCCACTCTGCCACTCAGCTCTTCTCCCACTCCCACTCTCACTCTGTGCCTTCACTAGAGAATATGCCACACTGTGTGTTAGTACACTGCGCTAAGGGGAGCACAACACCAGACTACCAGTTTCCTTGGTTGATATCCAATAACACAGACACATATGAGCCCAACACACTTAGCGTATTGTTGATATGTACTGCGCATCAATATCTACAAATGAGACATACAAATAGGCCTCCATGTGTCCTTATAAAAGATCACTGTAGGCTACAGCATGTGTATTTATAGTATCTACATTGTGTCCTTGCTTGTTTCAGTGCAACATTTTATACAGGACTCGACTAATTCTAACATTTCACTAGAGTGTAACATAGAGCTGTGTGGTCCCACAGTAACCAGACCACCAACTGGAAACAGATCCTTGCTCCAGGAAAGTCCCTCAGCTCGTCCCAATGCTAGCTAGCTGCAGTAGTAATACCTAGTGGGACTGAAAGAGAAGGATGCCATTGGCAGACTGTGTCATTGACCTGTTGATGGATGAATAGCGCTATAAATACCCTGACAAGGTGGCAGACAGAACTAATGATGTGAACTGAAGGTTTCCATGTGCTTCTCCTGGACTTGCTGCCCTCCTTTACACGTCCTGATGGGCCTGCATTGAGAAATACATTCCGACATACATTTCCCAATGTTTGGGCTGAACCCGAGTGTCTTCCTATCTTGTGCAGAACACAAGTGGGCTAAAATTGAACAACTCTGTTTTTGATATATAGAAGATCCAGCTCCTAATTTCAAAGCAAAATCAAAGCATCAGTCATGAGAAAGCCAGTGTAGCCTCTATTCTGTTTACATTCAAGCACTGTTTGATTTCATATTTTGCAACCCACAATCAGCAAACCGCAAATTATAGGGTAGATATCCCAAGAGCTTTACAAAGATTTTCCATTAACAGTAAGACAGTCTTTCGAAGTAGATCTTTTGTTTTCTTCATCTATATATTTTTGTGTGTGTACATTCTTTCAGGCCTACACTGAAGTGCAGAGATGCATGTGTGCTCACACAAGTGACTTTTTAACTTCAGATGAGCTTGTTTACATGCATGTGTGACTCTTGTGAGCTCATGTGTGTGCAAATTTAAAAAAAAACAGTGAATGCTCAGTCAACTAAAGGTGTGAAAATCAATATATTCTTTTTCACAATACTGTCATCTAACAAAAGGAGGCATCAGTTTGAACAAAACCGTGTGCAGAACCCCCACTGCACTTATTTTTTCATACAACACCTACATCTAACATGCCAATAGATTTGTGGATGGACTGTTTGTGGAACCATGAAAATTAAAACACAAATTACACTATTAAGAAATAATGACAAATGTTCAAATTTTGCTTGAATTTTTTTTTTTAATTTTAATTATAATTATATTATAATTTATAATAGTCAGTTATGTTTTTGTATTTGATTCTAGGGTAGGACCTCTTATGTTCCACTCCATTGTAATATGGTCATGACCAACACAATCTTATTTTTCCTATAATTAAGCCTGGCTTTCATAAATGTCAATCTTATGGACAAATAACTCTTAATTGCCCAATGATAAAAAAAAAAAAACACAGTTTGGATAAGAGCCCCCGTGGAAACCAAACAAAAGAATCTAATTGCCATTAGGGTATTGTGATTGTGCAGAAACACTCTATTAGTATTCAAACACAGTTGGAGAAAAGAAACTTCTAGATGGCATACTAAGTACTTTGAATGTGCCTGTGTGTGTGTCTGACTTTGTGCTTGTGTATTCGACAGAATATGGGAGGAGATTTCCTATGTGGCATTATGTAGACATCCATGACCAATTAATCTGCCTTACATCAAGTCTCTACTCACAGATGGATCCTTTATTAGAACCATTTTCTAATCAACCACCAGCACCTGCTAAAGCCTCATTTTTACAATTTCAAATGTTTTATTTTTGGTAAACAAATTGCAGAGCTTGACTGGAACCAATCCACATATGGAGATTTGCTTGCTGTTCCCTGACAAAACTCAGCTCTATTTCCCCCAGCTGATATCCCATAAGCGAATACAGTATATTACTAGAACCAGACATGCTTGTATGCACCCACTACCTCACATATTTTGAGGGCCAGATTATTATTTTGTGTCTGTGTAAATATAGAGAAGCACAAGTCTTCCTATAATAGTGACATGAAACAGACTTCAGTTAAGTCTAAACAGATTCTAACTGCATGTTGACCACGCCCAATGGACAGAGAGAAAGAGAAAGATGTTACATGTCACTGCGATCAATGGTCGCCATTGTCTCCCCTAGTCTGGCAGAGGTATAACACCTTTCCATGCACTTAAGCTGTGACCACTGCAGTGCGCTAAGGGAGCGCATGGGTATGGATTGCCTCGTGTCCCCGATGCGATCGGTGCTATTGATCGCACTAATGCTGGACTGCAGAGGAAGGCAAGAGCCTGAGAAATGGAGCGAGGGAGAAGGAGGGAGATGGAGAGAGAAAGAGAGAGCTGCAGGAATGTGTCCCCAGGGAGCCCGTCTTTGGCTGGGGCAGGGTTTCAGGAATGCTCCCCAGGAGATCTCAGTGAAGGCTAGGGCAGGGCTGGAAGAATGCTCCTCTAGAGAGTTAAGAGTGGAGGCTGGCTGGGGCAGGGCTAGAGGAATGTTCCCCCAGAGCACCCCTTTAACTCTGGGGCAGAAGTGGAGGGGCTCCGCGGGGGGAGAGAGCTCCCCCGTCCTCCCTCTGGCTCCAGGATGGCTGCGGATCAGGTTTCCGTGTGGGGATCAGCATCCTGCCGACAGGGCTTTAGGCTGCCCTGGGGAGGAGACAGGAGGCTGGAGGCACTGCTATTCCATAGGCCTTTCCAAAAACACTTCACAAATGCTTTGTCTCACTGTCTCACTGTATTGTCTGTACACTCTTGTATTGTTACTGATCCTTCACATGGAAAGAGAAACACTGTTTAGAGTTTGACTTTTGCTCTCTGTTGGCGCAAAACATGGTCATATGCTGGATCCGAGACTGCAGCAGTGGGCAACAAAACCTGAATTCAGACCGAGTCACCAAAGAAATACTTCGCTCCTCAGTTCATTTCTACTTGTGTTTACTGGATAGCCCACACTGTAAATAAAAATAACACCTCTAGCTCAGAGTTTAATTCAAAAGACTGCATTCTCACAAAGCCTTTCACCATCACTTGTCCACTTCCATGTCTCTAAAGGTATTTGAATAGCCTAGTGCATACATGAGCTGTCAGCCTGGTGGCCATTCTTTCATTACGGGTCCAGCTCCCTTGAGCAACACCTTTTCTTGTGTCCTTCACTAGAGGAGGGGCATGGCTGCTCCCCCAAGAGATATCTGTGCCCTGCTATTTTAACCCTCTGTGAGATGACCTTTTTAATAAGTGTCTTACTCTGTTTTCCTGCCGGCCACTGTGCGAGCAAACAGAGCATGTCTTCTGCTTCCCTCAGATAAAGGAATCAATCAGAGAGGGTGCAACAGAGAAGGAGAGAGAGATAACTGGGCCATATATGGATTTATATTATGTAGATTTCCCTTTTCTTTTTCCCTGTAGACAGTACAAAATGCACTCAGCTTCAATAAAATGCATTTCGGATTTATGAGAAAAATACAAATGAAATACTAATACTCTATGAAAACAATAAGATTTCCCCACAATATAGAGGATGTTAATATGATAGAAATAGTTTGGACAAATTTTTAATATAAAATCGCTGTTTGTGATTGGGAAGCAGACACATTTTTTAAACCCAGTGATATATGTTTTCCCTCCTCCATTCCCAGCCACGGCATGTTTGTTTGAAGTATTTCAATTCATTTACATCAAGTCTTTGGTTAAGAAGCATGGAAACATTCAGTAATACCCTCAACTATGAACAGGCTCCTGGCAGTCCATGTTTTCTACTAACTGTTTCCAACAGGCTCCTATTGGTTGTACTGTTTTTTGTTTTTTTTTCAACTAACTTTGTGTATCGATCCAACAGCTGCTTTGTGGCTGCCAAGAAGAATGTGCCAAACTGAAAAGACTTTATTTGCTTCAAAACGGCTCACATAAGAGGAAAGCGACATGAGCAAGACCTGATTAGCCGAACTCTGAGCCACTGCCGTTCATCAGAAATTCTGCTGTGTTTTTGCCGGAGCGTCTTGCGACATCCTGGTACAAAGCGCAGCACACTGATTACAAGGCTTTGAAAGGAGGAGAGGCGGTCAGGGGAGAATAGTTACTTCTGGCACAACGCAGCCACTGAAAAGAGACCTCATGCTAGAGTGAGCTCTCAGAATTGGCCTTGAGTCTTTCTTGTGTGTATGTGTTTGTGTGGAGGGCATGAAGTGTCTACGTAAGAGAAATAGGTAGAGAAAGAAAGGGAGTATTAAAGTAGAGGCTTGACTCAACAGAGTAGCATCTTTGCGCGTTTCCCTTTCTGTGCAACTGTGCTAGTAACGTTAACAGGAGTGTCATTAGGAATTCAAAGCATATGCCCTCATGAGGACGCCCTCTTTCTCTCTCCCCTGTGCTTCACACCGCACACATTATGCACTGTATAAAGTATTTATTGGTCTTTGTCAGACGAGGACTGCATTTTCTCCTGAAAAACAATAATAAAAAAAAAAAATGAACAATTCTAGACCCCAGCATTTTATGTCTGTGCTTTTGTGTTTTAAGGTAGAAATGACAATGGACAGCCCTGCAACTCTTCGCCTCGCTCATATTCACATCCCCCTCCATCTGACACACTTCATCTCTCATGTATTTGCTTGTTCAATCAGTCATCCGCTTAGGCATGCAAACACACTCGTATTAGTGCACACACACGTATGCATCCTCGCAGCACCTGCATGCTTGCACTTTGCATTTTAGACAACACATAATTCATCACCCAAGAGGCTAAACACATGCTGTGACTTCATCCAGTTGACCTCTTTCTTAAGTAGGTAGCCACCACAGCAACGATGACGTGGACAAAACAGAGAATGTCTTAAGTAGTCACCCACAACTATGTATAATGAGTGAAATCAGTGACACAATGTCATTATTTCTCCTTCCTCTACTGTTGGCAGCATCTCTTTGAAACAACTGACTTCAATTGTGTGACAAAGACCTGGTCGAGGAGCTCATGTCTTGGTTTCTTTTACGCTTCTTCATCTCTCCTGGCCCTAGCTCAGCTTGCTCTTTGTTCACTCTCTTTCTCAGCCTGCAAGTCTTTTTCGGCGGCACAAGCAGAAGAATGGCACATTAAATCTTAATAGGACTGCGTCTGGCCGTGTTGAATTGCAGAGCGTGTTAAGCCGGCGCTTTCCTCCCCCTTGGCACACGCTCGTGGAAGTGGAAAACAATTGAATAAAAGAAACCGCTCCCTCCCTCTGTAACACAAGTGACTTCGGCTGCTCTCATGAAGCTATGAGACTGAACTGACTCCTGCTCACAAACGGCTTAAGACCTTACTCAAACTGTAACATAAATGACATTAGTCCTTTTCAAAATGCATAGACACACATTGAAAAAATGGACACAGGAGTTATCTCACCTACCACAGTCCAAGAGTTGAGTATTGTTGTGTTGCCAGTTTCGAAATGCTGCTACTAGATATTCTACAACACAGCCTGTTGATGGGATAGACAAATAAAAACTAGTAAAGGGCACACATAACATTCCAGAAGAAGAACTAAGCGAAACACTGAAGGGACAGACCTAAAGGGGAACTTTACAATGAAAAAGGGGGTAAGTAAAAATAGACAAAGACATGGAGAGAGACACAGTCTAGGTAGGGAAGAGCCAATCTTAGCAGCAGTAGCAATGTGAGTCCAAGCCTGCTTTGTAAGGCAGTCAGAGGTGGTAATTAGCCAGTGATGAGTTGACTGGTTGTGTGTCCAGTGCACGGCACTGCTGGGTGGGGCTGTGGGAGGTAGATAAGGCCAGCAGTGGGCTTATCTCTGAGAAGGACAGGCACCAGGCCTGCCAGGCAAATCCACCCACAGACCAGCCGCATTTTATTAACAGCATCATTAATGCCAGACAGGTTATGTGTGGTGGCTCGGAAGAGAGACAGGAAAAAGTAAAAAAAACAAAAAAACAAAACAAATGAAGTCTCAATTCCTGCTTGGCTGGCCAGTCTAAAATACATAGGCACCAGTTGACGTGTTTTGAAAGCAAGGAGCTTGTGGAGATGTTTACCAGGTAGGAAGGCAACGGAAGGGCACGGAGAGCGAGCTTGGATCTTACCTCTGGGTTTTGCTCACTCTCCTCTGGGTCCCCAGAATTCAAATCATTTTCTTTTTTCTCTTGCAAACGTGGGACTGCTCACCAGAATAATGATGAAGCAGATACAGAGAAACATAACTAGGCACAAAGAAAAGGTAAAATGTATATTGAAAACTTTATGGACATTTGGACCTGAATTTTCTAGGTATTGCCTTGTATTTCTTCTTCCCCCTTTTATCTATGCATGTGTGCAAGGTTGGGTACTCATTTGAACCTTTGTTGAAAAATCATATCCCTGATATCACAGATATGCATAAAATACCAAGATTTCAGTGCGCAAATGTGTCAAATGAGTGTTAATTCTCCACTTTTGATCTAATAAACAATTCTGTGAAGTATGCAATGTGAACAAAAGAGCTTGTAATTAACACTCTGTATTAGCATATCAAATGCCAAAGAGTTGTTTAGTGCTATGTTTTCCTATGATAATATGAACCAGGAGTCAACAGGATGCAACATGGCTTTGAGACAAAGACAAGTTTGCTAAACGTCTACCTCATCCCCAGAAAGCTGAACGAAACATTTACATGATTTTGAATCATATTAATGCTCCCTAATGAAAAGGTCATATGATTTTTGCTTAAGTCTGTGTGGAAATGTACTGCGCATTGATCCCCATAGGGCTTTTTCCTTAGATGGCTTTTGCCAAACTTGCCAGTAATGGGAGGAAAGGAAAGAGGGAGATGGAGGGCGGTGGAAAGAGTGACCAGTCCGACAGGTTTATGTCTCCCTGCAGGCTGAGCTCGGTGGAGTGGACCCACAGGAAGGCGCAGAGCCAGCTGTGACGGCATCCTGCTAGCTACGGTGGTTTAGGAACTTTGGGGTTACTCTATCACCGACTCAACATTTCCCCCTCTTCTCTACCCCTCCCAGGGGTTGTTTTTGTTGGCCAGGGGGCAGTGTTTGGGTGGGGGCTGCTATGGGGCTCTGTGGAACAGCCACTCCTATACTTTCAGGATATGGGGAGTTCAGCCACCCACAAGGACAGGGATTCTCAAATATCACATGGAGTAACACATTTGTTCCTTAGTGCTAATTGCCATTTTTGGACTGAAGGAGGGTTCATAAATTTAGTTTTATGGGCAGGATGGGTGTCGTTTAAGGTCTCCAAGGCCACCAGCTGGACTATACTTTGCAGAGGGAGCAGTGTGTGTGTGTCGGTACAGAATGTAATGTGTGCTGGTACAGACCTGTTTGACAGTAAAGTCATGCTGTCAGGTAATACAGAGATGTTCTCCTAATGTTAAGAGCAGTGAACAGTGGGGGGTCCAGCACCACTGTGAATGTAAAGGTCATTTAAGCTATTCCACCTCCAACCTGGCTGGCTGATCGATCATCCTTGAGGAGTCAATCGATTTGATCAGAGAGACTCTCCTAAGAGATGGCCTCCCAACGACTGCTTGGGATTCTGTGGAAGCTGCAGAGTGTGCCAGCTTGGTACATGCCTCTGCGATAAACCAAGACATTAAAATCCCTGATTAAATAGTAACTCACCACCTGTGGTAGCCATTCTCTAAATAAGCCACTGATTTAAAACAGCAAAGAATATCTACAGTTACTGTCACTCTATCATGTTATCAGACTTATTCTATATGCAATGCATGTACACTAAAATCAGATCAACAAAATCCTGCAGGGCTGACTGACAGCTAAGAGAGATTGGGTTGTAGTAAACAGAGTGGTAATCTTTATATTAGGACATTATGTGCCCCCAGTCAAACCATGATGCATCTTTCTCATCATGAATCTGGTTTGTAGAACATACCCCACAAACAAAGTCAACAGACAAAACCATCGTGTGATTGGATTTTAATCCAATTGCATTATTATTCAGGCCTCCCATTGGCCATTCATTACTCTCACATGGAGCCTGTGTGGGTTGTTATCACCCAATCAGGCTCAAGACTCTATTCTGGAGAGCATGCTTTCGTTTGCATCCTTTAAACCCTGTGAGCCTACCGTCTCTCTGGGCCCGCCAACGGAATACCTAATTCCAAAGTAAACTGATTGCTCTCTCCAACAAGATTACGCTGTGATGATGTTAGCCAAATGAGACTGCTATTCGGATGCAACCAGGGCAGGCAAGTATACTTACTGCAAGATGACTGATCAGCATGTTAAGAGAAACGAGGTTGGGAGAAAAAGGAGGAGAAACGAGGGATAGAAATCGAAAGAGTGTGAGAGAGTTGTGCGCGTGGGGGTAAGCAGAAATGTAATTTGCTTCTCACCTCAGGCGACTGGGCTCCGAGGCCAGTAAATATGCAAACAAGCTGAGCCTGGCCATCAATATGAAGACCCTAGATGATTACTAATCTCCACTGCAGAAGTAGATTGAGGTCTGTTCAGCAGCACCTTGCACCATGAGGTACAAAGATAGAGGTTAGAATCTCCATATTTGCCCCCCAATATTACGCACAAGTCAGGTGTGGCTATGTTTGACCTTCGGATTGAGAAGAAATGCACCCATGATGCATATGAATAAGAAATACAGCAGCTCTAACATATAGGTGTCTTCACCCTATGTTGTAAACATTTTGAAATTATATCGTAGTTTTGTTTATACATTTCACAAACTGAAGCCGTAACTTCTCCCTAACTTTGAACTTTGTTCTCAACTCTCCAGTCTTTTCATCATGGAAAACTCCTTGTCTGATATGAGCTCTTAGACATGAGGCCCAGTAGTTTACTAGCCTATTGTCATTCCCCATCCGTAATCCAGGATAAAAAAAACCTATGGGACATGGACCAGGCTGGAGTCATTAGGTGTGTGCGTGGCTTACCCAGACAGCCAGATAAACCAGATGCCTCGGGATGGCCAGGGGTCATCTCTCTGTGAGAACACGTTGTTGATGTCCTTGTTTCTCTCTACCTCTTCTTTGCCCTCACTTCTTTTTCTCACCCCTCTTCATCATTCCTTCTCTCTCTCTCTCTCTCTCTCTCTCTTTCTCTCCCTTGATTGCTCTGCACAGTCATCACAAACACAGAGGTCCGTGTTGGAGCTTAGCAGTCGAAGAACCTGTCAGCTGAAGGGAAGGAGGAAAGACAGACAGGGGAGTTGTCTGTGGCCCTAGGTTGAATGCCTGAGGGTGTAGTACGTGTGGAGGGTAGTTAGTGCAGAAGGACGCACCACAGTCTGCAGGTGAATCCTCTCATTTTGGGAGACTTAATGCATTTGAATCATCACCTCTGGGGGGGAGTGTTATGACTATCTGCTACAGAAGGAATCTTGATTAAAAAAAATGCAGCAAAAGTTTTTATTTTTTTATTATTATTATTTATTTATTTTTTATTTCTAAATACAGCAGGAGGGCCATGTAAGAGGAATATATATTCTAAGAAAGCCTTACCAGTCTTAAACATAATTGACTATTTCTTGTATTTTAGAGCATGTTTCCAGCATTGAGCTTTACCCTCTGCAGTGAGTGCACAAGGCTTGAGGATGTTTACCTGGCATGGTGCCTGTTGTAGCTGCCCTCCTGTTGAGGAAAAGCAGGTCAGGCTATAGCTTTGTGTTTGTTTGTTAGTGCGTATAAGCTTTTTTTGTGGTTGTGTATGAGTTGCTGTGAGCTTGTATGTGTTGTGTATGTACAGTATGTATTTGCAGATGCATGTGTGAAGAAGAAGAAGAAGGGGAGATCGTTACGATGGAGAGAGTCAGAGTGCATTCAATTCAAATAAGAAAGAAGATAAAATGTATTTATAATGCAATCATTTATTTCGCAGGACAGGTAGGATATGTGGGCATGCGAGTGTTGGGTGGTGGGTAACTGGACTCTCAATTCAACTGAACGGTCCATCTGCTCAGTCATCAATCGTCTCTGTTCATTTACTCATCCAGCCATTTATCCATCCCTGCCTGTGGCCAGAGGGCTATGTCTCTTTGTGGCCCTGATAATCTTCACCAATTTCCTCTGCAATTTATTTCCCAGCCAACCACCCACCTGGTGAAGTAGCATCAGGCTTCTCAAGGTAGAGCCACTCATCCCAGCAAGCCCCTTCCTCACCAATCACATCCTGTTTTTTTTTCTCTCTCTCTGAAGCCTTAGATTATTTGTCTTTTGTGTTTTGAAATAAGTCAGTCAATAGTGGTGGGATACAACCTTTTCTCTGCCTCTGCTATGATCTGTAATACCACTCAGTGCTTGTTGTTTTCCACTAATGCTCCAGCTTCTGCTTGTCTTTGTTTTCTGTTATCATCTTCCATTTTTATCCGTAGCTCTCTGTGTTGCCTCACTTCTCTTTTCTTTCTCTCTCCCTCCCTCCCTCCATCCTGTCATGGCTCCTCAGTATTCTGCTGCTGTCTTGTGTGGAGTGATTTTGCCCAGACACGTCTGGCTCTGGGTAAAGTGCGGTCCCCTGAGAGTGAGCTCCGCAGCCCCCAGGTCGCCGGCACCATGAATACATTATGATCCCCATTTCCATCCTGTTGCCACGGCAGCACTTTTGGAGCCGCAGGGCGATTAAGACGTGTGCTGTCGATACCCTGATAGGCGCAGAAGTTGGATCTAGAAGCCGGCCTTTGATCAGATTTTGTCTTCCCACCTGCTATTGGTGGCATCAGTACAGGAAGACAAAGAGAGATCTTGTGGACTTTTTATTGGTTTGACAATCTCACCTGCTGTATGTGAGTACAGCATGCATCGAAGCTCAAGCTCTTTTTCCCACCTCTCTTCTTTATCTCCATTTTTCCTGCCTGAAACCATTTCCTTCCCTTATACTCACTTCCATTGCTCCTCCCCATCACCGCAGTTCAGCTAAGGCAGCATTATATGCAGTCTCTCTATGCTCTCTGATATTCTGCTTTCCTCACAAAGGAAGCAACTCCCTTACCTTTTATTGTTTCCTTTTTTTCTTTGGGGGATGATGTATAAAACATGGTGCCTCAGGTAGAGGATGTTGGGTAGGAAGCCATGTCCCCCTAAATGGCCAGCCGTGTGCATGCGCCTAACACTTCACTGAGCAATCTGTCAACATGTCAGCAACACATGTTTTGTAAAAAGCCTCTGGTGGGAGCCAGGGGAAAAAAGGCACTCCTGCCAGACCAGAGAGGAAATGCTTTTTTCTCCTCTATGCAGTGGATTTTCTATTGCTGGTTCTCAGTCCCACGGGCCCACCACCATCACCCTCCCCTCCTCCACACATACACCCGTTGTCTGCACTTCAGAAATTTGAACTGGGGACCCTCGAGGGGGTTTACTGGGAGGGTGGGGGTAGGCTGGAAGGGAGGGGCTCTCTCTTTTTCAGAGCGTATGAAATTGTGAAGGTATATTGTGGCAGGTCCCCAAGCGGTCTTTTCTAATACCTGAGTTTCTGGCGAAGCTGGAAATTACCAGCGGCTCCCCCGAGGGACGGCTTTATCCACACCAGGAAGGGGAGCAGAACTCAGTGGGGAGGTTACTTAATGCATGGCTGAAATAAAAGAATTTCTGAGAGACAGAGGCTGAAAAGCTAGCTTTTTTTCTTTTTCATCCCCCCCACTCTCATTCCCTCTCCCTCTCTTTTTTCCTCCCCAGTAGTATAGTTTACTACTCTCTGCCTTCTCTTGAAGGGTTCTAGTTTAATAAACTTTCAGAGGATCCTGCTGGTGCAGACAGCTAGACAAATACCCCTGTGTGTTCTCTTTTGTCGGAGATACAGCTTTTTGTTATGTTCTTGCAAATTTGATTTCTCCCTCTGTCTTTCGTTTTCTCTGCCGCCCTCTGTCTCTCTCGCTTTCTGCATTTGTCTTCATCTCCCTCGTCCTTCTCTCACTTTCTGTATCCCTCTCTGATGCGCGCACACACACACACACATACACACAGTCAAACTCTGTCTCTTGTGGTTGAGTTTATTGTTTGGTCTGTCTCTTCGTTCTCCCCCTCTGTGCTCCCTTTTGTTTTCTGTATGTTTTGTTGTATTGTGCGGAGAGGCTGAGATGCAGATAGAATGCAGACAGTTTGCCCTGGGTGAAGAGTGCGCACAAGCACCCTTGGTATCTATTTAACAAAACACATTCATCTATTTACACATGACTAAATGTATAAAACTCTGCCTAATGCAAATACAGCCTTTTTTCATCAAACAGATTTAATATGTAATGTTTTGAGGCAATTCACTGTTGCTTTGTATGGCTGCCTACGGTGTGCCAGGGTGCCCTTTTCCTTGGTAATCAGCACTTGTATCTAATGCCAATAGATCATTAATCTCGCCTTGTCCGTAGAAAAAAATAACAACATAAAAATCGCATTCCATGTATGAAATGCCCCTCTCTCTATTTCTTTCTCCCTCTCTTCTCCTACTCTCCTGTTGGTAAATAATTCAACCTTTTCCCTGTAACAAGTGCTGGCCTTAATAGGGAGCAGTACCTGTAGTTGGGATAAACAAGGCAGCCAGCCTCACAGTGAAACAGAGGGATTTGGGCTTCATGAGGGCAGAGGAATAAGTCGTTTCCTTCTGAAAGGCAGAGTAGACTGGCTGACATTAATTAAACCCTATAGGATAAAGGTTATCTGAGGCCTAGAAAAGCAGAGCCTGTGCATGCAGGATACTATGTCTGCCGAATCCTAATCAAGACTTATTAAAAGAAACATGTTTGGGCTCAAGCATATATAATGGGAGAGGTTTGTTTGTGCCATAATGTTACCCTGATTCTTGCTTTCAGAGGGAAGTGGTGCAAAGAAATGACATTTATGTAATACTGGAAAACCTCTTAGATGTTTGACCTTCCACCTTTAATTGCAAATGCAAACTGTTACTCCAACAAAACATTCATCTGAACAATGTAGTTATGGTAGTCAATTTTTGTCCCCTTCCACAGTAATAAAAAAAGTAATTTAGGAGTAGTTTTGCATAGTTTCACATTTAGAAAGACACTGAATGATCCAGCATATCCTATGGCAGGAAGAGTCACCTGACCTGATCTTCACCATGTCACCTGGGTGCCATGCCTCATGTTTTACAAATTACCCAAGGGGCCTTACATCACCTCTGTGCCCATACTTCTTCCCTGCTGTATGCATAGTGCGTGGGATTATATTCCCCAAGTCCAACTCCTCCCTCAGACGATGGTGAGCCACAAAGACGACAGTCACCTCACTAACCCGTGTAGGAACACTAAGTAAAATACAAATTAAGAAGTGGAGAAAGCACTGTTCTGACCTATTGGCTTCTCCTGTTTGTGCTGCATGTATGCTAGTTAAAGGAAAAGAAAACAGCATGGATCCTGTTACCAGGCGGCCGAGACTGTATGTGTTCTGCAAGTGTCATCAGGACTCCATTGGTAACCTTAGAACATCTCTCTCACTTTCTTCCTGACTCACCAAGGTATTTGCATGCCAAAATTTAATTAAAGGTCACCTTATTTGTAATATTCTCCTGATATTTAAAGTAGCCAAGACAGATAGCCACCGGAGGAATGACATGGATTTTATTACTATCTCATTGTATGGCATTTTTATATTAGTGATAGATTTAGACTATTTCTTTCACAGTAATAGCATAACAGTAATGTCTTCTCCTTTCACATACAGATAATGGCTGATGCCCTCTTGTCTACAACAGCCAATGAAAAGTAATTAGCTGATATGGATGTTGCTGTCAGTGATAACTGATATTAGGAGGACTATTACATCCACTGTCCTGAATGATGGCCCTTGAAATTAGTTCTTCACAATAAGCTTCATATTCTGATAAATGTGAGATTACCATGTATAAGAAGGGAAACTCCTTATTACTGTAAGAGCTGCATAGGCCCAGATAGATGGACACCATTACTGAATAGTGTCAGTATCCACACAAAAATCTCTATACTATAGTCTTTACAAATTTTATTTCTGGTTTGTTCATTTCATGTTGTTTTTATTACACTTTTCAACTGTAAATTTTTACTGAGCATGTGAAATATATCCTAAGGTTTACCTGCAGCGAATGAATGATAATTCTTATGGGGCTATTGGTTGGCAGTCAAACCGATTTTCCTCTCCTGAGAGAGACATAAATATCCTCCCAGGTGGTGGTGTGTAACTAAGTAAATGGTTACTAAGCCAAAGAGAGCTGGGCCTATGTAAATAGGAAGAGGTGAAGTATCCATTGGGGTGCTAGAGTGAGCGAAGGGTATTCAAGGGTAAGATGAACCTCAATAATCTCTTTGAGGGATTCTACTCTATAGTGACCCTGAAAGTTTTCCACAAAGTACGTCAGCATGCAAACTTTTAGCAAAACAATCCAGGAGAAAGATTTTTTTTCAGCTGATAAATAGATAAACAGGAATAAATCAATGTGAAGTGATGGATGAATAAGTAAAATGCCCTGTAGTCATTTGTCTGGTTGTATTCAGGCCTCATATTCTAGCTCTGTTCTGCAAATGAAGATGAGAGAGGGTAGCGAAGGAAATGCTTTATTTGGTGAGGCGTGTGCACGTTTGTGGTTGTGTATGAGCATGTATTCATAATTCTTAGTAGTATTAAGATATGATGATGAGCTGCTTGGATACTAGCAGAAAACAATAGGGGGAAACAAAGCAAACCCTTAAATCTGTCTGCCATTTGCGCTCACATACTGTACACACATGTCATGAGTATTCTGGCACAGTTACTGGGCCAGGGAAGTGCTGGTCTGGGGCCTGGCCCATTCTCCAGAGACAACCCCCCCTGCCTCCCTCTCCACCCCCTTCCCCCTTCCTGTGCAGTCTGTGGACACAGTCTGAGACGACAAGGTTGCACAACAGCTCACAAAACCCCCACTTTAAAAACATGATCATAAAAATCACAGCCAGCTATTAGGAATATGTTTAAGGCAAGTGAAAAATAATTAGGAGGACTGTGTTAATTGTGTAAAGAGGGAAATAGATCAGACAAATTATGTGAAGAACTGCAAAATCTTGCCGTGGCTTTGTTACTTTGCCGTTGATTCATTTCGACATTGATCCACCCTTCCATCTGTCATCCTTTTCCTGTGCTCCTTCTTCAACTCTAAATTTCTTTCTCTCTTTCTTTCCATCTTTCTTGGATTCAAAAGTGGAGGAGCCTTCTGGCTTTAACGGAGAGGGGATGAAGATGTTTATTCATCTGGAGGGTATTAGAGGCATGATTAAGGAGAGGAGGGAGTAGTAAGGCTGATGCGACGTCTGCATCGCTCGTTCATGGGCTGCCTGCGGGACTCTGGCCAACACACCAGGAAAACAAGAAATGAAGAAGGCTGAAAAAAAAAAAAGCTTATAGTAAAATTTGATTCTCTCGGGAAACGACAGAAGTTTACATTTTAACCGTCTCGCGCACGTTCTCAGTATCAGTCTCACTCCCTGTCCTCACAGCTAAGCTAATTATTAATGAATGCGGTTTCTGTTGAACCTTGGAGAGGTGTCAGAGCTGCAGTCACTGAGGGTTAAGAAATCCTGACATTTAAGACAGGGATGCATGAAAATACATCGTCTTGCTTGAGTTGATGCTTGTTTTTCTTACCCTCCCACTCTCCTCTCCGAGATGCATGTTTTCTTCTCCCTCCTGGGCTGTCTCCAGTTGTTTTACCACTGACAAGCTGGGATGGCATTGAGGAGATATCAAATAGAGCCACAGTGTGTTAATCAGAGGAACCAAAGGTCACGGGTCAGGAGGCAGGGTATACATACACACACACACACACATATATATATATATATATATATATATATATATGTGTGTGTATATATGATGCTAATGCTAAAGCTAACACCAAAGACTAGCAGGTTTGTTTGCCTGTAAGTACGTGAATTTCATCATCGTTACTTTAGGATGAATAAAAATAGTTTTCAGAAGCATCTGGCAGAGTAATTGTCTTAAAAAAAATGCTCCAAATGCATTAAAACATAAATCCAAGTCTCTGAAATTATCTTTATAAAGTGAAATAATTCTTAGCAGAAGTCTACCCCAGGTTTTATGAGACACTATGGGTTGCTTGATTAAAAAGAATTAGACCCTATTTTCTGAATTCAGTGGTTGCTGTGCTTGGTTTTAAGTAATGGATAGTGCCTCTTGAAACTTGCAGAGCAAACCTTATTTTAATGAAGCAAACCATACAGTAACTCAGCATATTTCTGTATGTACAACTTTTTTTTCCTTCTCCATGCTGATCACATAAATCAAATTTCTGTGAGTAACTAAGAGTTGGGAAAATAAAGGAGCATCCAAATAAACTCTTGCGCAGCGAGGACATATTAGAGTAGCAGTTAGTAGTACAGCACAAAGCTGCAGCATCTCTCATAGCGACTGACTGGCTAGCTAACTGTCCGCTGGGTCCTGCGCCTGGTCTGCCGCAGTGTTGAGGGAACAGCACACACATATATACACAAGCTCAACAGCCTATTGAAGCTCAGCCCAGTCCAGTCCCGCCTGGTCCAGCACTCCCTTAGAGCCAGTGCAGTGAGGCAGGCGGTGAAGGGGCATGCTGGGGGACAGATTGTCATCCTCCCTTCTCCCCCTGGGAGGCTCACTCTGACTGCTGGTCCAGCCAAGACCCAAGGAGCAGCCTCCTTCCTGTTTATGCTTTAGTCTACCTGAAGTGGTCAACTGCCCCTCAGCTCTGCATTACCAGTAGCTCTGTTCAACATCCCTACCTCCCACATACAGACTGCTCACAACTTACCACTGCCCAAGTTTCATTATTTCATCCTGTTTTATATTATTTATATATATTATTTATTTGTATATGAATTACTAGGGCTGTCAAATGATTAACATTTTTAATCATGGTTTGGATTAGTTTTGATTAATCATAATTCAGTATTTCTTTTTTATTTATATTCATTGCATTTTATTTTGCATTAGCAAGCAGAAAGAAGGGGATATGATCTGCACTTAACATGTTTGTCCAAGATGGGTGAGGCCTTAGTCCAAGTGCTAGCAGAATCCACGACCAATGTATGCTTTTCATTAATGTTGTATTTTAAGTTGGAAATGCTTCACTGAAAAGAAAACTCAAAATCTCAAAATCTTCCACAAAATACACAAAAATGTGAAGAAAAAGAACTAAACAAACAAAAATGAAAAATACAGAGCATTCAAAAAGTCTTGTAAAAAACACTAAAAACTATGATAAAATATCCAAAACATATGCAACAATATGAATATATATGCAATTAACATGTTTATTCAACACCTTCAACCGTTTCAACAAAACAATGATTGTTCTATTTAATTGCATTAACATCTTTAATCAGATTAATCATGATGATGGATTAATCCACATTAATGCATTGATTTTCACAGCCCTAATAAAAACTGTATGAAAGTGTATTGCATTGCACTGAAAATATTCCAATCAGCTAAAAGACTCTTTAATTTAAGTTTCTGTGCATTATCATCATTTATTCATAATCTGATAACTGTCTCTCTCATTTGAGACAGGGTTTGTTTTTTGAATAATTTCAATAATTCAGACCAAGTAGAAGTCTTCAGAAATAATAAAGCCTCAACATTAGGTCCTGAGCCCACCCGCTGTACTCTGAATAGTAACCTGTTATGGCCTGCTAATTCACCTTTCTTGAGTTATGGTGTAATTAAATGTCTCCCTGCTCTTGTTCTCCTATTAATTTCTTTCTTCTCTTTTTTTTTTTTTACTTGAAAGCAGTAAAATAAAGCACTCATGACAATTTAATTTCTTTTTAACTCCTGCCCGGTGACTTTGCCCTGCATTGATTTAACATTTTGTTCTTTCATTCAAAATACACAACTGTCCATGTACAGGAACAAAATATAATCTACCTCCATAGTCTTTACATGATAATTTTTTCTGAGTGCTGTTTAACCTATATTAAATAGCTTATATGTGTTTTTACTGTGATCTGACCTTCATGACCCTATAGTAGCATTTTTTTTGTATAGGCAGCAATGTCATAAGCAGTGAAATAAAAAAAAATCTTTACATGCTTGATCTAATTAAAAAAAAAAAACCTCTATTAAAAGTGACTTATTTGTAATAGTAGTGATAGCAGGGCTTTGTGATAAGTAATGGAATTCCACTTTTCATTGTGTCTCACTATCGCAGTAAGAAAAAAGCCAAGTAAAGGATGACTGGCCGCCCTACTTTTCCTCCTCTGGCCTTCCATTTGTCTAACTTTCCTGGGACGCCACTGGGGCACTGTGATTTCTGGGACAGTGACCAAGTGCTCCTGTCTGAGCTGGGGGACGTGGGTAATGTGGACAAAGTAGTTGACAGTTTGCCGCTTCCCCATGGTTGAGAGACAGAGCCATGAGGGCCAGAATAATGGACACCCAGACCACAGAGTCAGGACAGCGCTTGATGTTCCAGCTCTTTGTGTCAGGCCCTGTGTGAAAAAAATCCCCATTGACTGCAGTGCAGTTTGGGGGTGTGCTCATTTTTCCTGTACGTGTGTGTGGATACGTGTTGTATTGTGTGTGTGTACATGATGTTAGGCCAGAGTAACTTGGTGCTAAGGCACTGATGAAACCCCGGGAAGTGAATTTTTATTTCATCTGCTGTTTTTCCAACTCATCCAGTAAAAGATAGCATCCATGTTCGCTGCTCCTCCAGTCGTCTCCCACCACCCCTCCTTCTCATCCTGTAGCATAGTGGATTTGATTGATCTGTAGCAAGGGGGGAGAGGGACCTGACATTTCTCAGTGATGTGTAAAAAACATATTGTGTTTGCTAAGAAAAAAAGAGGGAAAAGGGGGAGACGGGCTGAGCATACTCACAACACATAAACCAACACACACACACATAGACAACGCTAAGTGTGTGGTTTAGTTCGCAATATTAAACAAAGGCTCCTTTCAATACCTCCATTTCTTCTTATATTTTTGTGTTGGAATCATTTGCAAAAAGCCATGGGTAGCCACCTGGCATTGTGTTGGCAGCTACTGGGAATTATCACTGTTTCATTTTGACTGGATTTGATGTCTTAAAACAGGGCTGTAGCAGGACTACTGTGAGTAAAGCCCAGCACTGGGCCTCTTCCAATAGCTCTGTCCTCTGAGCTGTGGGTCCCGAATCAACGGAATGATTCGTTTATTTGACTGGAAACCATCCCACACAATCGAACGGTCTAAGCCAGGGAGAATGAATGTAAAATGTAAAAAAAAAAAAAAAAACACCCCCACCTCCTCTATTAGATCTTAAGTGGTTGTGTCACAAACAGGGCGGTACATGATAGTGTGTTGTTCAGACACACATTGCTATTTGGGCATCAGAACAGGAAAAGCGTTGAGATGACACATGCATTTTCTCCTGGGAAAAGCTCACTACTTTTCCCAGTAACTGTAAAAAAGATCCCTTCTCTGAATATGAAGTGGGGTCATAGTGTTACATCAGACAAGTTGTCAGCTTTTTGTTTATTCAATGAATCCCCAATCCCCAATGTGCCACAAATACACTCAACGCAAACACATCTCTTATGACAACTACGATGTACAGATCTCTAGTACAAAACACAGAAAGATAAGGTTTGGCGGCTGAAAGCATGGCCATCCTTTACTTTACTAGAATGGCTTTTGAACAAAGTCTAGCTGTCTATAAAAGTGGCAGACAAGTCATAGTAAAATCACTTTTTTTGATAAGATAAGGTCCTGGACATGGATAAGAGTTTGGCTTCCTAAATAGAGGAGATGTACTCTGTTGCTGTTAGGCAGTGATAAGCTGTGTTGAACTGCTTCCAGGACCTCATGCACAAAGGTTTGGGCACCAGCAATGAGTTATTCCCAAACCGAACTCAAAGGTTTCAGAGAAGTGTATTACTGGATAAAAACAAAAGGAATTACAATTCCTGTGTATTAGTTATTATGTGAGAGAGTTTCAAAATATCATGTAGTATACTGTATATAGTACCTTTCAAAACCTAAAAGTGTTTGCTTAAGAATGTCAGACAGTTCAGTTCTGTGTAAATGGAAATTGCAGTTATTGTTACCCAGTTCGAATGATAGCTTCACATTTTTGGTTTGTTATTATGAGCTATTTCTGATTGATTCTAGAATCAAGTCACCAAATAGCAAATAAAAGTTTAGCTACAAAATAACAAAGTTGATTATACATTTTGGGTATGAAGAATTTATTCTAGAACGTAATAATAATAATAAAACAATTAATTTTTTTCTGCCTAAAGGAGATTTACATCTTATAATATTACAAGGCAACATATCATGTAAAATATATGTACAACAGTGTAATGCATATAGCTTCGTTCACACTATCACAGTTCTGTGTCTATGAAACATCTTTTTTTTTGTTTTTCAGTTTTAATCATTTTTCCTAATTTTGTGATTCATTTAGCATTTAAAAAAAAATACCACCATATGTATCATTGTCCAAAGGGACACAGTGTCATCAGGAAAATTAATGGCTTGTGCTTAAAAATATATTTATATATGTTGCTAATTCTCTAATACATTAGTTGCATAAATCAAAACATTCTTCAGGGGTTGTGAAAGCTGTGCCGATGTGTACAGAAATGGAAAATCTACCTGTTCCCAGCATTAAGGATTTTATTTGAACAGGAGTATTTACTCTGGGAAAGGGTGCTATAAATGAACATAGAGGAAGTGGTGTACAAAGAGTAATTCAGACTGACTTGAGGAAACTGAGACTTATGTGTAAGGCGAGGTTTTTCCAGTAAAAGAAAAAACATTGATTTGTTTAGAGCTGTCACACACATTTTATTAATCTTACATATATACGGGTTACTTGAGAGTGATAAGGTATGCGTGCATTTAAATAAAAAAATGTTATATTGCAATTTAGAGAGAACTGAATTGAAATGTTACCAGTAAATATAACTTTGGTACATTTTATACTGTCTACTATAGGAGCCTGTCGTTGTTGTGTTCCATATAGGAGACATTTAAAAGAGAATGAGGGAGGGGGCAGGGACAGAACTCCCAGAGAGAGACAGGCCTTAAGATGGAGGTCTTCCTCCCAGGACGTGACAGGCTGTTGGCTGGAGGATGCTCAGGAAGGCCTTGGCAGACCAACAAAGACAGCCCTTCAGCTGCAGGGTGTAGTTTTTCAGGCCCCAGCATCCCCTTTGGCAGCAGCACAGAGAGTGCTGGCGTGCACAGGCCCCCGGCCCGAGAGACAGGGAAGTAAGGCCCGTTCTTTTATTTACTCAGGCTGCTGCTGAGGCCTGGGCATTTCTTGTCTGGGTGAAGAAGGAAAAAAACAAGTCTCTCTCTCTCTTTCCTCTTGAGGTCTCCTGAGGAAGATTGCTCTTTCATCTACAGTTGTTCACACACTTGTTTCGGCCATTGCGCTTGTATCTGTATTCTGTGTGTTCATGTATGTGTGTGTCTATATATGTTTGTTACCGAGTATGGCTGTGCAATGTGTGCACTCTCGCCTCGCCTCTGCACCTACAGTGTACTACTGAGTGCATGTGTGTTCGAGTGACTGCAGTCAAGATCCAGTGAAACACATGTGAAACAGATCTTTTTTTCTTTTTTTTTTTTTTTTAATCAGACACTTTGAGAGCCATCGCAGCCTTACAGCAGCATGGAAAAAAATCTGCATGTTAACCTCCGATCAATATGTTGATGGCACCAGTAGTACTATACTATGCAGTAGGCATAGCTAAGACGGAAGTACAGTATTGTATTATAATACTGTATATTAAATATAATAATTTGTTGTATTATGCATCTTTCTATCTAAGCCTGTTCATTTCTGCCAGTGGAAGTGAAACGATCTCCCACACATCTCCAACAGATATAACTTATGCTTATTTCAATGTTTGTCATTGGAGTAAAGGCGCTAAATAAATAATACACATCAAGTAAACAACAAAAAATAGAATGATGTTGTCCTGACAGCTTAGCAATGTCTCAAGGCAAAGACATCCTCATTTAAGATTGTAGAATTTCATTTAGCCTTGTATACAAGCCCATTTATTTGTTTGTTTTATACTATTGTCTTGAAGCCAATATGTTTGACTGTAAGGCATTGGCTGGGGTCATTTTTCTTGCACTGTCTTCTTATTCTATACCCTGGGAGGCAGTGTGAGAGAGGGCAGATCCACCCCCTCTGTGGAGGAGGGCATAGCACTGAGTCACCCATCCTCCCTGAAACCAGAGAGGAAGAGAGAAAACACAGAGACTTGCATGAGAGATAAAGCAAGTACATCAGGTTTGCTTCTTGAGTGAGATGTGTGTGCAGAGTGGGCGCCTTGCCAGGGGTGGGAGGTTTCCGGGAGGGCCACGGTGTGGAGGTGGGCTCTCAATGTGCCGCTTTCAGCAGTTTGGAGGGGCAAGGGAATGGCCTCCGACCCCATCTGTTTCCTGAAGATAGGCCCTGATGGGGGTAAGTGCTCAGAGAGGGCATGATATCCTGACAAAGGGCAGATCTCCCAGCAAAAACAACAGAAAGAGAGAGAGAGGGAGAGAGAGACTTAGATTTGTCAGCTGAAGGAGAGTATAGAGAAGTTGGATCCTGGAAAGAGCTCGTGCTTTTCCTTTGTCCCTCTCATAAATCTTTGCAGTTTCCTCTTGTTTTTCCCATTCTAAGTTTTGGCCTTATGACATTTTTTTTTTTTACTGAAAGGGGTTGGGATTACGTTGTTTTATTTAGGTAAGGAAGTTCACAGCACTTAGAATTCGGCAGGGGAAGATGTGGTCTGTAACCTTTTGAACTTGTGGAAAGTGGTGCTTTGTCTTTTCCATTCATATCACTGGGTTGTGCAGCAACCCAATGGAATGTCGGCAACTAAGTGATTTGAAAAGGGACACATTAAAGTAACTGTGTTTATGTATTGTCATTTGACGGGTGCTCCCTGGTCATTCTCTACACCTGCTTGTCCTTGAGTTTGATAGTTAATCACTCATTTGTTTTCCCCCATCCGTTTCCTTCTCCCCTCCTTGTTCCTGCATAGTGTATCTGCACATAGCGTATTCATCCATCGAGTATCAGTTGCCTCACGGCTAAGCACACACTACACAGACAAATATGATAATAATGCATATTCTATAATCTGATATTTATTGACTGATGTTCTGAAAAGGCAATGTTTCATGAAAATCATCTGTTTTACAGAAGAGAGTTCCTAAAGGCTATGCATAGCTGTGGTCTAAATTGCACATTTTGTCTTCCCTTTTACTCTTGAGAACTGCTTTCCTTGTGTTTTTTCTTCTTCTTTTAAGGTCACTTCAAGGGCTGATATTTTTCAAAAAAAATAATTTAGTAATTGTTCAGGAATAATAGAAATGTTCTAATTTACCTCATGCAGGGCCTACATCCTCAAGTACACCCATTGTCTTGTGTTGGCTTTAAATGTCAGAGAGATTGTATTTTGAGTCACAGTGGGCTAAGCCATTACATGGCCACATACAAGGTTAATTGTTGTAAAAGTATTTCCACTTATTCTCTTCTCTAATTATACTTTAAATTGCATATTTAAATGTAACTTTTTAGATATCACCTAAGGAGAAATATTGTTTCTGCTGAAGAAAAAATCTAAGTTGCAAAGACCTCTAAATTCATACACCACTACTTTATAATTACCATGACAAATAACACAGTGGTGGCCCACCTTTCCTATTCGAAAGAGTGAGACAAATGAGTTGCTTACAAAACACCTCCCTTATTCTCTCTTTCTGTTTCAGAATTTTCCACTCTGACTTAATAAACTCCTAAAGTGTTTTTTTTTCTCCCTTTTGTCTTTCAGACAGTGCAGATATTGAGGATGATCCATCGTGTTCCTGGCCAGCATCATCTCCATCCAGTAAAGATCAAACTTCTCCAGGACATTGTGAGGACTATGATTTTGGTGAGGACGAAGGAGGCCCTGGCCTGCCATATCCCTGCCAGTTTTGTGATAAGTCCTTCAGTCGCCTAAGTTTCCTGAAGCGTCACGAGCAGAGCCACGGCGATAAACTCCCTTTCAGCTGTACTTTTTGCAGTCGCCTCTTTAAGCACAAGCGCAGTCGTGATCGACACGTGAAGCTACACACTGGTGATAAGAAGTACCACTGTGGAGAATGTGACTCAGCCTTCTCGCGCAGTGATCACCTGAAAATCCACATGAAAACTCACGCCTCCAACAAACCCCACAAGTGCCCTGTGTGCCGCCGAGGCTTCCTTTCCTCCAGCTCTCTCCACGGCCACATGCAAGTACATGAAAGGGGCAAAGATGGCAGTAGCTCAAGCCTCTCTAGAGCTGATGAATGGAAGTTGAAAGAAACCCGCAAATGCAGTCGCTGTGAAGAAGGCTTTGATGTCCCTGAAGAGCTGCAGAGGCACATCGCTGAGTGCCACCCAGAGTGCTCTCCATCAGAGGACGGGGGTCTGGGTGCCACCCTGCAGTGTATTTACTGCCATGAACCCTTCAGTGATGAAGGCACCCTGCTGACACACATAGACCAGGCCCACAGTCGTGACAGAAAGGGCCACACCTGTGCTATTTGCTCTGAGCACTTTGTATCAGTTGAGGATCTCTATGCCCACATGGACATCCACCAGCTCCCTGAATCTAGTAACCATAGTAACAGTCCTTCCCTGCTAACTGTGGGTTACACCTCTGTCTCAAGCACCACCCCTGACTCTAACCTCTCTGTTGATAGTTCTACAATGGTGGAGACAGCACCACCGGTACCCAAGACGAGGGGCAGGAGGAAGAGGACGGCCCAAAACACGTCAGATATGGGAGGACGGTCCTCCAAACAACCTAAAGTCTCCTACAGCTGCATTTACTGCAACAAACAAGTGTTCTCCAGTTTGGCTGTGCTTCAAATACACCTCCGAACAATGCATTTGGACAAGCCAGAACAGGCTCACACTTGTCAGTTTTGTCTGGAAGTTCTGCCATCTTTGTTGAACCTAAATGAACATCTTAAGCAGGTCCATAATGCAGAGGACCATGCTGCCCTTTTAGCCAGCTTACCTGATGCCCTCCTCCAGTGTAACTTCTGCCCTGAGGTGTTGAGTGATCTCAACGCTCTTCAGGAACACATCCGCTGCTCCCATGGCTTTCCTAGTCCAGTAGCCAAGGAGAGCAATGCCTTCTTTTGTCCCCAGTGCTTCATGGGGTTTTTGACAGAGGCTACCTTGGAAGAACATGTTCGTCAGACTCACTGTGATGGGGGAAGTCTGCGCTTTGATTCCCCCCTGGCAGTAACGCCCAAGGAACCTATAGTAGAGGTATATTCCTGCTCGTACTGCACCAATTCTCCCATTTTCAACAGTGTTCTGAAGCTCAACAAGCACATCAAGGAGAATCACAAGAACATTCCATTGGCACTGAACTATATCAACAATGGAAAGAAATCCCTGCGCACTCTTAGTCCTTCTTCTCCAATATCTGTGGAACAAACTGCCATGCTGAAGCAAAGTAGCTCAGCCTCACGCACTAACAGTGAGTTTATATGCAACCAGTGTGGAGCCAAGTATAACAGTTTAGATCTTTTCCAGACTCACCTAAAAACACATCTTGATGGGCTGCAGCCTCAACTCACCTGCCCACAGTGCAACAAAGAGTTCCCTAATCAAGAGTCCCTGCTAAAGCATGTGACAATTCACTTCACTATTACCTCCACGTATTACATCTGTGAGAGCTGTGACAAACAATTCACTTCGGTTGATGACCTACAGAAGCATTTACTTGACATGCATACCTTTGTGTTCTTTCGTTGTACTCTGTGCCAGGAGGTTTTTGACTCAAAAGTGTCTACACAGCTCCACCTTGCAGTAAAACACAGCAATGAAAAGAAAGTTTACCGCTGCACTTCCTGTAACTGGGACTTCAGGCATGAGACAGACCTCCAGCTCCATGTCAAACACAGCCATCTGGAAAACCAGGGCCGTGCACACCGCTGCATCTTTTGTGGTGAGTCCTTTGGCACAGAGGTGGAGCTGCAGTGTCACATCACTACGCACAGCAAGAAGTACAACTGTCGCTTCTGTAGTAAAGCCTTTCATGCTATTGTCCTTTTGGAAAAGCATTTAAGGGAGAAACATTGTGTATTTGAAGGAAAGGCACAGAACTGTGGCGCTAATGGCTCCACTATTAGTGGCGGGGAGAGCCAACCTAAAGAAGATGCTGAACTACAAGGCCTTCTAACTAACAGCCATGGTAGTGGGGCAGTAGGAGGATCTGTTGTGGAGTCTCAGAACAGCCATGATGGTAGTGAGGAAGAGGTGGACACTGCAGAGCCCATGTATGGGTGTGACATCTGTGGGGCATCTTACACCATGGAGTCACTTCTCACTAATCATCAGTTGAGGGACCACAATATACGGCCAGGTGAGAGTGCCATGATGAAGAGGAAAGCTGAAATGATCAAGGGCAACCACAAGTGCAATGTCTGCTCCCGCACGTTCTTCTCTGAGGCTGGACTAAGGGAGCATATGCAGACCCACCTTGGGCCTGTCAAACACTACATGTGTCCCATCTGTGGGGAGCGCTTCCCTTCCTTGCTCACCCTGACAGAGCACAAGGTCACCCATAGCAAGAGTTTAGACACAGGCAGCTGCCGTATTTGTAAGATGCCACTCCAGAGTGAAGAAGACTTTCTGGAGCATTGCCAGATGCACCCTGACCTAAGGAACTCCCTGACAGGTTTTCGCTGTGTGGTATGCATGCAGACAGTCACCTCCACATTGGAACTCAAAATTCACGGTACCTTTCACATGCAAAAAACAGGCCCTATGTCTACTAATCAACCCATGGTCCGCACCAATGCAATCTGTCACAACCAACAGCAACACCATGCCCAAAAACCTTTTAAGTGCGCCTCTTGCCTGAAAGATTTCAGATCCAAACAGGATCTAGTGAAGCTGGACATTAATGGATTGCCTTATGGACTTTGTGCATCCTGTGTCACAGCAGCTGGTTCCAAGAGCTCAAGCCCAACGGTCAATGGAGGAAGGCAACAACAGGGAAGAGCCAGCACTCCAGCAACAACTACAGCTACATGGGTCCAGGGGGAGAGTCTCAGCCCTGGTGAGGGGAAAGGCAAAGCTGTGTCTTCATCATCATCCTCCTCCTCCACATCCTCATCATCTGCTGCCAAGACACGATGTTCCAGCTGCAATGTAAAGTTTGAGTCTGAAGCAGAGTTGCAAAACCATGTCCAAACAGTGCATCGGGAACAGACAGGAGA
This sequence comes from Siphamia tubifer, assembly GCA_020466265.1. Taxonomy (NCBI): domain Eukaryota; kingdom Metazoa; phylum Chordata; class Actinopteri; order Kurtiformes; family Apogonidae; genus Siphamia; species Siphamia tubifer. Next base: position 23,647,266 of record CM035799.1, on the reverse strand, counting down.
CAGCAACAATGGCCAGCTCAAGACTCCCCAGGTGTCCCCTATGCCCAGAGCAAGTCCTTCACAAACTGAAGAGGTACTTTTAAAGAACTCCTAAAAACTATTCTGGGATTGTGTATTATTTTGTATTGCTATGTCAAATTAGTAAAACAAAAAATAATTGTATTTTATTATTTTTGGTTCTTCAGAGTTTACTACAACAAATCCTTTTTCTCTTTGCTCTTATTCACAGAAGAAGACATACCAGTGCATCAAATGTCAGATGGTTTTCTACAGTGAATGGGACATTCAAGTTCATGTCGCCAACCACATGCTGGGTAGGAGATAACTCTTTTTGTTTTATTCATTATGGTCTCTGTTGCAGTCCCGAAATGACAAAGTCATATAAAACAGTCCCTGTGTAATATCTATGTAAATGGTTCCACATTTTCTTAACCATTTCTAATATGTAACATAAATTTAAGCAGTGATGCCTCTAGGTGTGTGTTACAAATGTTTTGTGTCACTGTCATAAATACAAATTGACAACTCAATCAGAAAATTGTAACCAATTTTACAACAAATATTTTAGAATTTTAAATACATTTGCATACTTTTAAAGCTGAAACACATACAAAGGACTGATATGCTATATGTAATGAAATATTTGACCCTGTCTCATTCAGGCTCACAAGTATCTGGATCACATCACCAAATAGGTGGAATTATTTTAATATTTTGACCATCAACTGCATCCCCAGTGTTGTGCATTTATAAACCAATCATCTTCATTTTCTTCATGCATGTGAATGGTAAAATATAGTTTGTGTGCATGCTTGTGCAGAAAATATCTCCACTTCAAGCCACTCTATAATGAAGGTGGTTTGAAGTAGTGGAATCATACAGATTATTTTACCACATAAATACCAAACACTTTTTATTCACTACTGTTTAATATTACAAAATATTACCTGACAGCAGTGTGTAAAATCCTTATATTGCTTCTGTTACTTTTTTTTTTAGTTCTTTTGGGTATTGTTTTAGGTTAAAGCCAACATTTTACATTGTAATTAGGACTAAATTTGCGGTATAATATTTTATAATAAGGATTAACTGTAAAGTATGTACATTGTTGGTAAAGGGGCATAAAATGTAAAGGAATAAAAAGGTAAGAATCTGGGAACAAAAATTATTTATATAGTGAGAATTATTTGACTATTAAGGATTATAATATTTCACATCAGTGCACATGACTGTTCTTATATAATGTAATATTATTACAATTATAGTATGATGAAGAAATGAAGCTAGAATTTTAGGAAGGTTAGCGTGATGCATTTCGTAGCACTTAAATAATTTTATTTCAGCGCTACCATATAGATAACTTCCCAGATTTTTATCATCTGCATCTTACATTTTTCCTAACTCTGTATTTGTGCACACTATACAGATATATCATTATTACACAAGAGTAAAACTGTAAATATCGTCCTAATTATATTGTACATTGCTGTTTTTAATCTACAGCATTGCCCTTGTTGGTTTATTGTGCCTCTTAACTGGTGTGTTAAGATAAATGAAATGAAAGAAGGCAAAATGCGGCACTTTAATGGCATCAAATCAACTGAAAAGAAAAATATTTGTCACTTTTTTACATTGATCTCAAAGAATCCAGATCACTCATTTTCTTTCACAAGGTTTCTAATCAAAGTGCACTACTAAAACACTAACTTCCACATTTCCAAAATGTCTTTACTTTTTGTTGTCATTTGTAGACAGGCAGAATAAATTTGTAGTGAAGTGACAATTGGAAAACAGGTTTTCTTGCCTGCAGTAAGTAGGCGTCTGAATTCCGGTCTCACATTCCTTTATTCATTCATTTATTCAGCTCGTTTGGCGGCTCTTTCATTACACTGCATTATCTGTTGTCTTCAGTGGGAGAGAGACTCATTGATCTGGAACCAAACCGCCTCTCTGTTTGGGACACGCTTCTAGGCGCAGGTGAATTTAAACACGGTGGGCAATTCTATCAGGACCGGTAGGCAATTCTATCAGGGACCCACTGTTTGTGCATAAACAATCAGAAGCATGTGATTTGTGATTTTGATGCTGCGGTATATTTGCAAAGGAGAGAGACAAGCTGAGAGTGTGTAGGTGTGTATTTTGTATTCATCTTTGAGATCTGCTCACCCACTATTCTACTGGGGGTGCCTAATACAGTACCATGCCAGCATTAGTCCTTTCTCTCGCAAAGGCAGGCACGGAGCACACTGGGAGGGTAGAAAACAAACCCCCCTACTGGTTATTTTATGTCTTTCAGCCACACAAGCACACAGTTCCCCCATAATAGTGGAATTCAGACAGCTTAAGATAACAGGAGGATAGGTGATTGGGTTATTGTCTGATGTCTTACTTCTCTGATATGCCATTGCTTTGTATTCAACGTGATCACGGGTTTCATCAGACTCCTCTAAAGGGTTTCTGTCAGATACATTTGTTTTGTGATCTGCAAAATGCAGAGAAAACAGAACTCGCTGTAATGAAAATTTGGTAGAATAAAAAAAAAAAAAGTTGTACCCATTTTCTGAAACAAACACAAAGGAATCAAGGTGTAGAACAAGGAATAGAAAGCAATTCTGCTTAACAAAGAGGTTCAGAACAAACATTCCTCAGGTTTGTCGTAGTTAGAGGACAGTGTTAATGCTGAACTACTATACTGTATAGTTTCTGAAGAATAAACTTAGAAAGGGGTTATAATTTGACTCAGCCTATAATCACTGCAAAGCCAATTTGGGCCAAAAACACAGAAAAAAAAGACTCATTTGGAAAAGCTCTAAATACCTTCTCTACTGAAAAAAGGGACACTTTCTCCTTTTAATGGCCATCTGCACAGGAGAGGGGAAACAGGGGGCTGGGGTCATCTCCGCTCAGCTGTCAGCGTTATTAGCGTAGGTAATGGAGCAGACGCTGGATTCATAGGGGTGTTGTTTTCATCCATGCCCCGCTCCATGGTGTCAGTTCACACTGATAACTCTATATATAGTGATGTGGCGTGACATAACCATAGTGCTAAGTGTATGGAACAACAAAACCTGAGCCTGTCTCACCCAGACAAGTCCATATTAGCTGCCTTTGTAATACAATAGCATCCCTAAACGAAGTGCACTCAGCCACCACCCTTGCCACCTCCCGTTGGACCAAAGTGCTCATGGCTGCCTCTTCTGTATGACTGCCAGCACATTTTGATGCATGGATATTACACTCAGATGATGACGGTCCTGGTACAGACATAAAGTGCAGCTCTGGTGCCCAGCTACTCGACATTTACTATGATAATGGAGCTAAATGAAAGAGAAGGAGGTGGCCATGGGTGCAGAAGGGTGTGTAGCAGACCAGCCCCAGCCAAGCCTGTGAACGGCCCCACGTGTCTTAAGATGGAGGCCGCAGCCTGCTAGGGCCCAGATGGATCAGTACACATTTGCTGTACAGCTGGTCGCTCTGTTTGGGGACCTGGTGTGATACTCCTATGGAGAAAAAAATGATATCGCCACCATCCAAGGAGCAATTTAATAGCAGGCCAGAAGACAGCTGGCCACTCTTTAGTTTAGAGTTTTTTTGGCATGGCACACTTACAGAATTGAGGGTGTCCGATTTTTCTCTAGAGATACACAGATTTATACAGCTTTCAGCTGCTGCAGTCACTATCAAATGCCTTATTTTAATTTTTCTTTGAGATTAGAAAGAAAATTTGTCTATTTGCCATGACGGTCTGTAGTAACTGCAAAGGACAGAATATTTAAAACCAAGTGCTCTGACAAAGTCGTCTGTTTTTAAGAGGATCTTTGAAGGTCTTTCATTGACACAAAAGCCTGTTTGGTTTTACCAGCACGCCATCATGCCACCCCATTGCTTCACTTTGACCCCTGTGTAAACTATGACATTTGGAGGCTCATGGGGGGGCACACTTGGCCCATTTATCGCACTGTTTCAAATGTCCCTCTGTAGATTTTCAGAGCCCTGACATGTTTTGAAGCAAGACCTCTGTCTTAAAGGGTTTTAAAGGTGAAAAGGTTTTTGCTTTTCTGTTATATCTGCTTTCAATCCAATTTCCATCCCACTCTTGTCCATTCCAAACAGCTACTGCCAAGGTGGCAGTGCTCAGAAGGACAATCGCAAACAAACAAACCAAACCACTTCCCAGAAAAGTGTTTTTGGGGTCACCTCTACAGATTTTTTGGGATGGTGACAGCACTGTGCTTGAAGCCAAGTCAGGGAGGAGCCTTCTCTCACAGAGAGGAGCCAGTGGCCTGGTCGGCCCAGGCAGAGGGGGGCACTGGAGGGGTGGAAAGGTTCGGGGGCGGAGAGGGAAAGGCACATTTGCTGTACAGCTGGCCGCTCTGTGTGAAGCAGGCACTGTGGGCCGTTACAGAGCTGGAGAGGAGAGCAAGTGAGAGGCCTTTAGCTCTCCTCTAGTTTCTCCTCCTCCTCACTGTTCTCTTTTTCTCCTTTACCCCTATCTGCCCACTATCCCTCCCTTTTGCTCTGTCTCACCATCTAGCACTCACATTAACTGAGCTCCAACCTGGCAAAACATACTGCGTTGGCGGTTAGAGGGGGAAAAGACAGGAGGCACACTGTAACAGTATTTGAAGCAAAAAGCCTTGTTTTGTTTCTTGCTATGGGCTGTAAATTATCCTTGACACATATCCTCCATACTACTACCCCAGAGCAACTTGGCCAGTATATGTTGATTACATGGGCGCCATCACTGTTTGCGTCCTCATGGCAGCACATTTACTACTCAATTAAATATTTCTTTTTCGTCACGGTGCATAATGAGAATATGATGTTGTAATTCTTTGTTCCTTTTCCTATAATCCTCTTTGATTAGGGGGGTCTGATGCCGTTCCCTCAGTTTCTGGGACTCATTCATAGAGCACGTACACATGTAATCTGCTAACAAACATGGCCAAACACTTCTCGTTTGACTCCTAGGGGGCTGGATCAGAGTCAGAACTCAATAGACAGCACAGCACAGGAACAGGATCAATCTTATGAAATAAATAAGAGAACAGGCTTGGACCAGCCAGTGGAAACAAAGGAAACCATGCATGCCATATTCTGAGTGTGATATCTGCCTGCTTTTATTAATTGGTGATTAATAACGCCTCTCTGTTCGTTAGCGCAGTCACCTCCCGTGCAGCCAAGTGTGTAGCTGCTAATATGCAATTATGCGCACCTTACTGCTTGTTACATTATACCTCTCTCTGACTAATGTGTCACCCATGAAGAGAATGGAAAAGTGAGCTGCAAAAAAAGCTATCAATAAATTTCTCACATTCACTGTGTGTTACCCACCTGTCTGGTTTGAAAACAAGAAAAAAAAAAGTTTCTTACAAATTCCTTACTGTAACCAAGAGACTGCATTAAAAGTTTTACAGCATTGCAGAGACTGTTTTGCTCTTCCCGGTGTTTTTGTTGTAAAGCAGAGGTAATTGACATCACCATGGGGATGCTCTGTTGCTAGGCCAGACAAGCTCGGTCTGATGTGGTCCTTATCTATTGATTTTCCTGACATTTCCCCACACCTCACAGACTAGGCCAACATGTGAGAAAATATCTGATGCTCTCAGTTCATACAGCCTGTTTGTACAAACTCTGAGCGAACACTTGCTGCCCTGGACTGCATTGCAATATGGTAGCTTGATGTGGTCATGGTGATGGTGTGAAATCTTTTCATTGACCGGCTAAAGGGCTTGCTCTCGGATAATGATTGTACACCACAAATTGTCAACAATGTATGATCATAGAAGTCTGTGTACAATTATTACACCTATTTGGATCTAAATATATAATTTAGTGGTGGATTCACTGGTGTACTTTGCAAATACTATGTCAGTGTAAGTCTTGGGCAACCTGAATAAAGGTAGGCTCTTCCTGTGCTCCTGGCCATGTTTTATTGATATACAGGAGGGATGTCTCCTTTAGAGTGTTAATGCCAACCCTTGTTCTGAAGTGAAACCCATAAATACTAGATGATCAGAATTAACCTCTGCATTATTCGACCTCCCTATGGTCTCTGAGATGTCACCAAGGCCGTAGGTGCATGCGCACCCCTGGTCTGATGGGGTTGCTTAGCAGTCTGACTGGAGGGGGGCTTATAGAAGAAGTGCAAACAGACAGTCCTGCCTTAGTAAAGGTCAGAGCTGCAACTTACACCTCTCAAATCCCAGTCTGGCCCTGAGGGGACCAGGGTTCCAAGCGTGCCTAGAGATACTTGTGGTAAGGGGGGATTACAGTGAGAGTAAAGTGGTAGGCTACTGCTGAACTGCATTGCATTTAGAGGTTGTCAACACCAATAGTATTGTGACAGATCTGATCTAACTTTGTGTAGTGGCTCTCACTTGGTGTGTTTTTGGAATGACATACACGCTGGGACACAAGTAGCTATCGTATGTTACTAAATAGGAAAGAGTTACAGTGTTGTTCTCAAAACTGTTGATAAGCACGCTTTATAGCTGCAGAGAGGTTAGTTTTAGAATAAAAACAGTCTCTAAAAGGAGCACAACAAAAAGTTTTGACTCTCTTTATGGAGCACAATGGTGGTTTTTCCAAAATACCATGTAACGAATGACTATCCTCATCAAACTTTGCCTGTGTAAATGGCAGACAGGGGAGGAGAAGGGAGGGGGATAGGGTTCTGAAAGGCCCCCCAGCGTCAAAGCCTTAATAATCATGTGAGCAGCGCTGGACTTCATTACCCTCCTGTTCGACAGGCCGAGTGCCAGCCTGGATTGCTGGCTGGCTGTGGCAAGGTCAACGGCGGAGGAAAAACCAGTTACTGTGTTACTCTGGAGCGGAATGGAGAGGGGCGGCCATCTGTCAGCTCAGGCCTGCCATACCCGCAGAGCAAATGGACACGGGCGGCCAGAGGAGAGGCCACAGACACCCATAGAGCTAAACCCAGTGAGCATAACACGGAGGCATGGACTCAGATCCAGCCAAAGAGATGGGCCTTGATACCACTAAAACATATATATATACACACAGCTGATAAGACTATCATCAAGAAATTTGGCAGAAGTTGAGTGTATTTATGCATGTTTGTTTTTTAGTGTCAGCTCACTATTGGGCTCCTACTGTTTTAAGTCCAGATGGCAAACCATTTGATAAAAAGTTAATAAAAGTTTTTCTTGGCTTGCCAACGGTAATTGTGTTAATCATAGTGCTCTTTTAGAAATTTCCTGTGAATTTAGACCATATTTTATTTCTCTGCTAGAATCAAAGAAAAGACAGGGATCTGATGCAGAAAATGTGTTTTGTTTCCTAATGACACTACAAACGACAGTATCATTTGCAATGCTCTCGTATCTTGTGGTCCTCCATATCGAGCTGATTTTTAGTGTTTCACCTTGCTTGCTGCTGCCGTCTTAATTGCACTAACCCTCTCTATGAGGACCTTTACGATGCCCTCTGGCCAAAGTGGAAGAACCCTGTGGAATGTTCCAAAGCTGTCTAATAGGTTTCAGGTGCTGCGGGCCACCAGCCAGCCCCCAACCATCACCCCACTCTGTGTGTCTTGTGTGATAGGACTCCCAGCTCAACACTCAAAGCACCGCCATTTTTTCGTCTAACAGAGACAGGGCAGAGCTGCAAAATGGATACCTATTATTCGGCATTAAGGAAAAAAAAGAATTTACTCTTGTCCTTAAGTTGATGCTAGTCGAATTTAATTTACTTGAACAAATCAATAGTTATGTGCCAGTAGGATGAAAATAGAGGTTTAGGCAAATACATAGATGAAGTTTAAACAGAAACACACTGTGACTTCAACATCTTATAACTTAGCAGAGAAAAAGTTCCTCCTTGTTTTCCTCCTGTGCTCAGACTGCCAACCCCCCCTGGCTTCAGCATCAACATGCTCCGGAAAACATGAAGATGGTCCTGGGCAATTCCCCCCATATTAATGGAAATCACACAGGAACTCCCTGGATGAAAGCTTTATTAGTTATTAAGGTTTAATGTTGATATCAGTGCTTATATGTTTACTGGAGTGCACGGTGCTGCTGATGTGGAATTGTCAGAGAGGTGCAGATTTAGTAAGGAATTAGTGTACACCCAGGATTTAATTAAGGGGATCTATTTCCATCTTGTTAGAAAGCGTTAATGTGAGTACCGCATGCATCATAGGTTACCATATTAAAAGCTGCTTCCTGTAACAGCATTATATTCACTACAGTAGGTGACTGTAGATGATAAAATGGACAGAGTAATGCTATATTCTATTTATGGCATGAAGACTGGTAGCTAAAAGGCAGCTCAATGAAACACATTTTAATTGAACTTTTCCTGAACCTGAAATAATATTGTTGTGTGTGTGTATATAAATATATGCCTTCCTAAAAAATTTACAAAAAATGCAGTCATTAGTGGTAATTGATCATGCTTCCACTCTTTTCATGCGTCTTGTTTCATTTCTAGCATGACTGTCGAGTGTGAACACTGAGGAGACGTGGCCTCTTTGTCTCTGCATTTGTCCCACCACTGCCTAGAGACCCAAACCTTAAGCCACTCACTCTCTGATTAATCTTTAACATTTATAATTACTAATTAAGTTAGTAAGAGACTTTTAATGTAGTCCTCCTTCAATGGGGAGCAGAGAGGACAACAGATCATTAGCTTCAATAATGAACGTGGATGAGACAGATAATGGCCTATGATAGGTGAATACTGACAGTTACATTAAATGAGGCGAGTATATGGGAAATGCTGTTGTGAGTAGCACTTCATGGATTCAAAGGCATAGGGAGACAATGAAGTAAAGTACTCCACTAACTCCAGAAAGGCCTTGAAGCATGAGGAAATGTTACAGTTTGTTCTAAATAAAACACACTATCTATCTTTGCAGTCAAGTCTACATTAATAAGAAGCATATACCATCTAATATACATACATCTGCAGTTAGAACTGTGTCAACACTAGTCTCAAGTACAGTTTTTATTTATTCTGTCTCACTGGTTTCACAGAGTTTTTGGTTTCCCTAATGTCTCAGGTATATCTCATTATCACATTATTACATTAGTGTCTGCATTATCCAGGTAGCTGTAAGTTGCTGCCCATTAAAAGAGTCATTTCATCTCCTTTTTTTTCTCTTTTTTTTTTTTTTTTTTTTTTAACCTAACGATGATGCTACTCTGGCACATTTTGTGAGCTTTCCCACTTTGGGGAAGGTGCTTATGCCATAATGATTATTATCATTAAGAAGATATTAATGTGCTTAGTGTTTGCGACCCAGCTGCTCATCATGGCCTGAGCTCCCTGCCGGGGAGGGAAGAGAGCCGCTGCCAAAATGGACAGTGCACGTAGGCCACCGCCCACCTGTCCAGAGGTTTCAGGGTCAGTAGAGGTCATACCCACCTACCTCCCTGCCCTCTGTTGAACTGGAGGAGGGATGGCTCTGAACATAAAATTAGTCGAGATAAATAGGGATATGTGTTGTGGAATGAAGTTTAAAAGGGCTGCTGAATGAACCAAAGCTAAAGCGTCTTCCTCTTATACAATATCAGCATACATATTAATTATAGTTGCGTTAAGCTGCTTTGAAGGGAAATGTATGTTTTCCCTGAAGAGATTCATGCCACATAATTATTCACTGAATTTCAATGTGGCTATTATTTAATCTATTTCAGTTTTTTTTTTTCTTTTCTTTTTTTTGCATTAAATAAGAATTTTGTTTGAATTTAGTTTTTTAATTAGTCAAACAGAAATGTTTGGTATTGTAGGAGTACATATAATAAGAGGGGAGCTATTATATAGAGACATCTGTTTTGAAGCATTATATAGATGGTGTGGAGCTCAAATGTAGCCTGGCTCAGACTCTTCTACTCTCACAGTTTCAAATTGCTGCTTCATTAGGGCTTGGAAAAGAAACCCATGGTTACATTTAATCAAACAAATCGGTATGGCAGACCCACATAATCAATCACAATCCTTATCCAATATGCTACATTCTGTAACTACCAAGCTGGCTTGGAGAAAAGTCAATTACGGACCCTCTCTCTGCTCCTCTGTTGGGCTTGCTGTGATATTATACTGTTTCTGCAGTTGTTTTCATTATGCAAACATAGACTGTGAGCAGGTCATATATGCAGCCTTTTCCTATTCATTCAGATATTTCCTATTTTTCTTTTCAGACTGCTCCTTCTTGTATGAAACATGGGCTGGGGTTTTGTTGAGGAGTATGATGTGCCATATTTGGAATAATCAAATTAAGTATTAATGGTTTTTGCTCTCACACTAACACTTGTGTTACACAGTGGACTGCAGTCAGTGATGCTGTTGATATTTCATATATTTTACATCCATATGGATCTGTTCCCACTATCACTCACTGTATCAAGTGATTTACAATTTGCTTCTATAGTCACAATCTAACCCACATTTTCCTGCATACTTCCTACATATGCACATTTATATCAAGATAAACATGTATTCACTGCATAAAACAAGAAATATTGCATCCTCAATCACAAACACTGTAAACATACACACATCTTCTACTGTATACATACTGTATTCATCACTCAAGTCATCAATCCTTTTTCTCTTGCTCACCCTGTGTGTTCTTTCTCCCTGCCTTTTCACTTCAACAAGCTTCACTCACAATCAACATGCTCCATATAATACACACAAGCAGAAAAACATACACAGGCACGCACACGCAAGGTAGCTAGGTTGGTGGGGGCCATGGCTGCAGCTCTTCTGCGCAGTCCCAGAGTGGCTCCTGGGGCTCGGCTGCCAGTTGTTTGCCAGCGTCTCCGGGTGGAATTCATTCAAATTAAAGCGGTGGAATGAGGCCCGAGTCCCAGAATGCCTCGTCCCTCTCCTTCATCAGCATTCCGCCGATGAGAGTAATTAAAGCAGAAATTAATTCTGCTGTAAGCAGAGGAGCCACAGAATAACTGATATTAGAGGCTGGATGATGAATGCTTGGCATCAAGGGAGGTCTCATGGGAGGAAGGGGAAATTCACAGATCTCTTTTTCTTTCTTTCTTTTTTCTTTCTTTCTTTCTTTTTTCTTTCCATTCGTCTTGCTTATTTGTCTTTCTTTCCATTTGTCTTTCTTACTTCTCTTTCTTTCTTATTGCTCTCATTGCCCACTGCAGTGTTTCAATTTCTTTAATTTTTATTGTCTACAATTTTTCCTGTTTCTCGGTGTCTGCTTGCTATTTGTACCCTTCTCATCTTTACATTTCTTTCATGCATCAGAGCAACATTTGTCCTTCTGCACCGTGGTAAGATTGCCACCAAGAGCCATAGTGCTTGGCTTTAGGCATGACTGAGGACATTGTCACTCCTCTCAGTAACAGCATTTCACATTCTGTCAGCACTGGTGTTTTCATATTCAGTCACAAGGCATTAGAGTGCACTGATGCTGCAAATACTAGCACTTTGTTGGTTGTCACCAGAAGTCAAAATGGAAAGTGCTTCCCAGTGAACTTTATAAAACTGCAAAAACTTATTTAAAAAAATAAATAAAATGCACACAAAAATGTCACAAAAACAAATAGGAAATCAATTTTAATGATCAGCCCAGCAATGCATAATTACTGACTCATCCTGCGTTATACAGTATGTAGTGGAATGAAGCTAAACACTTCATATTATTTTCAACATTTCCTCAGGCATAGTTTGAGACTGAACCTTGAAGCTCTCCAGATGATGTGATATTCTACCCAGGATGATTCAATGATCCCCCACGTCCCCTGACGCTTTATTTTTGGAATAGCACATCTTTAGCAAGAGCAGTCACAAGACTGAAAGACAAACAACTGAACTCATGAAACACTGAGGCTGTATGAAGCTGTCAGTGAGGCTGTTTTCCTCTCTTAGAATCAAATGGAATTGAACAAAGGTTAGCTCTTTGGGGCTTTATGGTAATGTGATATACGATGCTGCCATGGAATTTGCCAATGCATGTCTTAGCACTGTCTGACTCCAAGGAAGGAGTGAATGGTAATTATACTGACCTCTGCTCCTCCCTTTCTTATAATGCCCTCTGGGTAAAAAGCCTGAGGAGGTAATAAACAATACATAGATTTGTCTTGTTTGTATTTCAGTTGCTGCTCTTTTAATGACACATGAGATTGGTCTCTATTTTGAAAATAATGCATATCAAAAGCCACAGAAAGAGGTATTGCATTTTAATTGGTTAGTGCAAGAATATCTCAATAAGATGTAAATGAATGGAAGCCCAACTTCTGAGTTACTGGCTGTTATTAAGAATTTAGCAGGCTGGGTAGAGTTGAACCGCAGAGTGACTGATCAGAAATCATAAATGGCTAAAATGAAGAAGCAATGCTACCTGGAGCCCATAGAGACAGTAACAGAGCTAAACCAACCACAAACCTGTTGCTGTGGCCAGGTTTGTGGGCTGAGAAGCTGGGTGGATGACTTAACTATCCTTCCCAAAAACAGTCTTATTTTCTCAGATTGATTGTCTTACTCATATATATAGACACACCCTTATTATCAATTATATTCCCTACTTACTATCCTAAGCAGAATATTTGGAGATCATATACTATAGCAATGCAGGATGTACTACATCTCAAAAGACAACCTAAATAAATTCTATGACACAACATCCTCCACTCTCAATCCTCCATTCCATTAGGTTTCTATTTTCCTTTTTAGCTTTCCTTTTGGACAGATGATATGAAGCATGAAGCAGAAATAGTGATCATACAGTAAAGGCATTTCTTTTCAATTATTTAGCAAGAGTGTCTTTTTATAGCCACCAACTTTACCTATGGACTGTACTAAAAGCTTGGTTAAGTACTTAGCAGCAGTTTTCAGTGTGTGTCTCTACAGTGGATCATGTTGCTGTTGTGCATGATCTTTCTCTCTATCATTCAGAATGGCAATGCTGTTATGAACAGGGAGGGCATATCTTGATGTCTGCTATCCTGTAAGTGGCGGCAGCATTGTTTGTTTGCCTGCTTTGTTCTATACACCAATAAAAATACACTCAAAATGAAACCTTGGTGTAACGATGACCTTAAACGCAATGACACTCTTTCCCATAACATTGTCCTGTCCAATAGTCCAGAACTCCCCTAAGAGGCCTTACAGCAAGTCTAGGAGGAACCAAATGAGAGAGAAATCGATTACTTTCCTCTCTCCACTGTCTCTGCCCTGGCTGAATTACTGAAACAAGATGCTGCACTTAGAGGAGTCTTTGGAGAGGCAGAGGGAGGGAGAGAGAAACACTTTTAGGGACATGGGTGCCATTTAGACTAGGACCTCTTCTCAGAAAGCCACTAAAAGCAGCGAATGATCCTGTTCCTGTCCCTGACTGGGAGGTGGTTTGCCTCCTGTGGTTAAGTGGATATAGAACATACACTCAGATTTTTGAGGTCAAAGCAAGATCATCAAAAAGACTAATTAATGAAATCTAATCATGACATTCATACATATCGTCACACAGCTGTAGCTTATCCTCCAAGTCATTGTAAATTTGAGCTAAACATGAGACACTTAGTGCGTGTCCGAATCCAGACCACGTACCTTAAATCTGATGTTGCTTTCTGACTTCCTAATGTCAAATGGGTGTTGTTTAACATCTACACCAGGTTTTATTGTCTGAACTAAGAAGATGAAAATGAATCCCGCTCGTTTGGTAGACAGAATGTGGTGCTTAAGGGACCCAATCCCTGTAAGTGCCATTAAGTGGAAATTGCCGTTCACATATTCCAGTGGTTTGATTAATTACACTCTCTCATGTGCTTTCATAAAGGCCCAATGAAATATGGGTAGCAAATTGCATTGTGTTCCTGTATCCTGTTATGTAAAAGCAGTTTAATTATTGACACATGTTTTGCCACCTGGCAGGGGAAAGGATGGTTGGACATGAATAGAAATCATACAATAGATATTATGGACGGGTAGAGCTAGCACTTGAGATGCCATGTGTTTCTGTTTCTGTGACTCAATTTATGTCCTCGTCTTCACCTTTCCTCAAGTTCTTGTGCTGAATCAGAACAAGGAGCAGACGTGATCAGCTGGATGTGTCATAGTTGTAAAGGAAGCATAGTGAGAAAGTGACTGCACTTTAAAACTGTTTAACATTGTGCGGCAGGACTGCTTTATAAAAGGTCTCTTCTAATAAATATGTAGTTAAGAAGACATTTTGTGAAGGCTGCACAGTCTCTCTGGGGGATTAAAAAGATCACTGCTGGCTTTGTGTGATATCTTAAGATAGCTCTTTTTGATCAGAGTACAGGCTTAGACACTGCTTAGTTACTGACACACTGTTACTTTGAACTCACTGAAGCAGTATAAGAAGGCAACAAGCACATTTGCAGTTTTAACATAAATGTCTTTATTCCTCTTTTCTCATCATTTGTCTTTGTTCCCAAACATTCCTCCTCAAAGCAGTGCCCTCTACTGTCATGGAGACTATATAGCAGCCAGAGTGTCAGGGAAGGGCTTTGCCTCGGCTGCAGCCAGTAGTACTTAGACACCACTCTATTCTGTATTCTACACTGTATGTGGAGGTATTAGCTCATAAAACCCTCCTACTGTCATATGAACCCACTGCCGTCCCTGAGCTCTATATGAACAGCAGGGCTCTGATACTTACTCCCAAGCTGTTACTATTTGCCCAAAACTATCAGGCCTGGCCTTGTGCTCTCTACCTGATCTAGTTGACTGGGCTGTGTAAGTTAGGTAGGCAGTCCCTGTCTCCATCCCCCTCCTCCCTCCCAATATGCACTTGGACCCAGGCTCAGGCTGCACCTTTTGTGTTCCACAGGGATAGGGGGGCCAGATGGAGGAATTTGATTAACCAGCAGTGGAGGACCAAATGTTCAATTGGATACAGAACCAGTTGGAAGGCGGGAGGGAGCGAGGGATGAGGCGGGGTAGAGGGAAAAATCTAAAATGGTTGGTCATGTGCGCCGGCCAACACTTTCCAAAGGGGAGCCCAAACAGACACTGAGGTGTAGTAATGCAGAAGCCCTTTTCCAAGTACCAGCTGGGCCTTTTAGGAGCCTCTATCCCCACAGCAGACACTCGGCAGCCTCCGAGCAGCTTGACTTTACCATATGTGGAACTTTTTTATGCTCCACCTGGTTTCCCCAGGGGACCTATGCCGCTGGGACGCCGGAGGCAGGTGAATTGCTCTTAATGCAAGGCACTGAATCACTGGGCCAACAACATGAGGGAAGTGCCTAGGGAGAGGAAATGGATCTGCAGAAAGACTGGCGCGGACTGGCGCGACCTTGGAGCTAGGGCCCGCTGCGGCGCAGAAAACGAGGCCGCATGACATGTCATTGTGACACCACACAACTTGACTTTAATAATATCTCCGCTCATATTTCTTACATAACATCAGATATTATGTTAGTGAATGATTTAAATACGAGTCAGTCCATTTGTATATGATGTCAGTATTTCTGTTGCTCTTTTCTTTCCTTCACACTAGTGATTACAGTGATTTTTTTTCCTTACTTCGAGTCCTGACCATCAGGACACGGTCAGATGAGGGAGTTTTTGGCCTGTACAGCGGAGGTGTGGTCACTCTCCTGCCTGCACCTGTCTCAGTAAGTCTGTGGCACAAAGCCAGAGGTCAGGGGTCACCACAGGGGGCTGTCAAGGTCAAAGGTTTATCACTCTCCGAGGGGTCCTGAAGCCATCACTCAGACCCTACAGTACACACGATTTGCCCAGTTGAGCTTTTTCTTCCCCCACTTTTTCTAATCCTTCCAAATGGCTCGGGCAAAACTCCTGACAGCAGCAAGAGAAACAAACTGTGGGGTGTAGAGCTCTAAGCCATCAGCTGGAGATTTCACTTTGAAAAGATTCCCTTTTACTCACTGCCCTTTCCACCAATCAGAAGGCCCGCCAGAGTCCAAGCACCCAGAGCAGCTGCCCCCTGACCCTGCCAGCAGTTGTTGGTTTATTTTGTTTGGGCATTTTAGAGAGGATGGGGCTGCTTTTGACAGGTCAGGCAGCAGGACTTGGATGAGGTCTTTAGCAAAGACAGCCAGAGAGGGTGAATTTCACAGTTCGAGAAAAGACTCAGGCTACACCAGGCTTGCGGTTCCAGTATAGCGCTCATACTGCCGGAGTGGTTGTCATGTTCAGTGAGACATGTGGAAAATGGCCCATTTCAAGAGGAAAAGAGGGGCCATTCATGCAAAGTCAATTCCATCAAGCGGGACAGACATTCCTCGATACCTCTGTTTATGCAGCTGTGCCCACTGATCAAATTACACCAGTCCTCTCCAATCACCTACACCTCCCTTCTGCCCCTTTTGCAGTTATCCCCCACCTTCTGTGAATCTGTGAAAGAGCCTCAGATGGTTCTCCCACTCAGCGGAGATGGCGGGAGAGGTAAAAAGACACGAGGGGTCATGTAACCCAAAGTTCCTACCTATCCACAAGAGTAATTGGGGCAAAAGCGCAGAGCCTCCATGGGTCAGAGGAGGGGCCCGTCATGTGAGGGGCACATTGGGGCAAGCAAAGAAGGCACGTCCCTAGAGATGAAGTACTAACCGTCATGCTGTAGCACCAACTCTGACAGACCACAGGGAATGGACCCGCCGCATCGAGCCTGTCAGCTGTTCCAGCAGTGCAGAGTGATCGGGGAGCTCTCCACTGGGACTGTATTACTGAAGGCTTTTCTTCTCTGTCTCTGTTTTATTTTTTGGGTGGGGAGGGCAGGGTTGCAAGTATGTGCACAAGAGGGGGTGTTGAGGGGTATAATTGAGAGCACAGAGGGAGCTTCGTCTTTCTATCTTATGATTTGGAGGTGAAGACAAGCGCCCTCGGGGGCCCCCTGTCAGAGTCTTTGGGCGCACTCTGTGCAGACTTCAATAAAAACACACAAAAAGAATTCCCCCACAAGGGCGCCTGGCTGAATTGCTGACGCCAATGTAAAAGATTCCGTTTTCTGTGAATCATTTAGTACGCGACCCTGAGCGCTCTACACAACGTGACAATAACAGGAAACCCCCCTCTGTCCTCCTTATCGAGAAAAAAATGAGAATTGCAAGAAACCCAGAGAAAGCCAAATTATTTTTTTCACACATACTATTTCACACATCGATCACCCTCTGCCACTCCTCCATTTTCCTCTTCCCCTCCCACCTCGCACTCCTCTTTTCTTTTCTCCACTCACTGTATTCCTGTCATGACAAATGTCAAACACAGTCAGTTAGGAGAGTGTTTTTTCTTTTTGGTAACCAAGAGCTTGCCAAGTCGAATGTGCACTGGGACAAGACTGCAACGGAAGCATCACATTGGAGCATCAGCATCAGAAATTTCTGTGAAAGTAACAGAAATGTTTGAAGGTGTTGTCACAAGCTCACAGGTTCCTGCTGTTTGTGTGCACCAGAGGGAAATGGCGCCTTCTCAGCCCTTTTGTCTCCTCCCTCCCCATTGTTGTTTTTAAACTTATTTCTCTGTTTAGTTGTTATCACTTTTATTGTGGTTAAGAATCTCAGCATGGCTGTTTTTTGTGGGTTTTGACAGAGGGGGTCGGTGTTGTAGTCAGAGTTAAAATTAGAGGAGTTGCTTTTCTGTGTGACTTGGAGACATGTCATCTTCTGGAAGCGGTGGGGAGTCTGTCAGTCACAGCCATGGTGTGTTTTAATCATCTCTGTCCCACTTGGAGAAGCGCTGACGGTTAGAGTGAGGGTTCCCTCCCCTGGACAATACCAGTATACTAGAATCTCATACACTCTGATGTCAGACGTAGCAACCGGTTAAGAAATATGAGATGTTTCTTCCTCAAGTTAATCCTGCAAATTCAACAAGGGAATCAAGCAATGTCTGGTGAATTTGAAGACATATCACAAGTGCGTTTGAAGGTTTTTGTGATCTTTCAAACGATGTGACAGCTGGAAGGAGATTGGCAACAAAATAGCAGGAGTTTGTCACTATAATAAGAGGATGGAGCTGATAGAATAATCAAAACGCAAGAAATCTTAGAAGCTTAATGAGCGGGGGCTCCCCCCAAGCGAGCAATAATAATAGCGTTTTGTAATTCTATAGCCTCTTTAATAATACTCCAAGGAATTTTAAATAGACATTTCTTTGTAACACAAAGTAGGTTAGACTTCAAATTATATTTTCCATAATGTAGTACAAGAAGTATGTTTTTACAATATGTAACACAGAGAGAATGTACACCACAAAAGCCAGGAAACTGTGAGGTAGAGTGAGGCTGTCGATTGCTTCAACTCTGTAGAACAGGACACTGCACAACACCAATCCGGCTCACTCTCCTTTAACCCTAGCCCCTGTCTGAGCATGCTCCCTTCAGACCTCTCCAGAGATATGGCCTCTCATTTCTGAGAGCATCCTCTGACAGTCTTAATGGACAAGTAGTCTCTCTACAAGGCTCTCGCTGAAAAGACCACTCTGGGCATGTCTGGGATAAGTACTGTTTTCTCCTCTCTCATCTCAGGTCCATCTAAGGTTGAGCTTATGGGCAGAAATTAACCAGAGCAGTCAGGACACAGGGAAAAGAAGAGAAAAGAAAAGAAGAGGATCTTGTTTTCATAAATATAAGCCTCATTTAATTGTAAATGATTGAAATAATCTTTTTAATTATAGTGACTCCAACAAAAAGGAAATAGTTAAAAGATTTTAAAAGCGACATAAATGTAAAAGCAACATAAATGTGATTGTGAAATACTAATCATAACTGGGTTTTTGAGATTTATGCTTGAAGCAGCTATAGTGGCGTACACCTCTAAACTGAGCTTTAAACAGAAGTACTTAGAAAAAAATATTCCGACTAGCCCCCAAGCAATTAGTCCAGCTGCCTGCTTTTGTCCACCTACCCATTGTGTTCTTTGTAAAAACCATTCTCTTATACCTCCACTTACTCCATCCTTTGAGACACCATTGGAAATCCAGGGCTCTGAGTTGAACCCACAGTTGGTTTAAGTGTAATGAAATGTATGTCATGTCTCTGGCTCTCTCCCTCTGGCTTCCCCTCACCCCTGGCCCCCTGAAAGCACTGCCTTTGACAGGAAGGCCTCTGTGGCTTCTTCTGCAGTGATCTTTAGCCCCTTCAGGTCCCATTGACTATTTCAGGACGTCCCTGCGATTTGAGGGTGGACTCAACCGTTCACGCATGCTTCAGAGCATTGGCTGGCGAGAAAAATAGACAGATAGATGGAGTGGAAGTCTCAGACAGCTAAACCAGCCCTCTGGGAAATTCTATCCTGATGCTTATTGCCACATCTAAAACAGATAGCCTGTCCTGTAATAGTATTTATTAATGTTTTACTGGATACTTATTGAAGAATGTCAAGAGTGGGCTACTGTGGACTCAGCAGTTTACCCAGTTTTTTCTTGCGTGATCTGTCACACATCGTACACATAATAAAACTATAGAAACAGACGTCACGTTCTGCAAAAGGACCCAAGCTGAGCCATTTCAGATGATGCACATTCATATTTCATCATATACTGACTCAGTTCCTAGTATCTGTTTATTTATCATATATTCAATCTTTATGTAGATTCAGGCGAACAGATCATGCATGGAACACTTACCTTGCATATTGTACGTGTGTATGTTCAAGCGGCTGCGGATGAACGGAGCTTTTCTAAGTGAGTGTGTGTGCGTGTTTGTTTCCCGTATGCACATCTGTGTGCGTAGATCTGTGTCTGTGCATGGATATTGCAGCTTGGCAAGAGTGTGCATGTCCACTATATTAGACATAGCGTGCGAGGGGTGCCTCAGCATGTGTGTACTGCTGTCTGTTCAGAGCTCTCTGTGCCAGCAGGGTGCGCCATTCCAATTTACCCATCAGCCTCGTAGGTAGGGGGTAAAAGCGCGGGGCATCGCTGTCGGAGATTTCACATTCGAGGGACAAGATTACCAGTCAGGGGACCCCTGTGTGGAGGTGATGAGGGAGGGAGACTGCAGGGGCACAGTGTGGGGGAGTTGGGACTGTTGGGGGACGGAGGAGTGATGAGATGGGGGGAGGGCAGCACAACTCAACAGCACCCTGGAATCCGTAGGCTCTCTGTTTTCTGGGGAGCGTAGCTGCCAAGCTGCACATCTGTTTGACACCAGGCGCTGCGGTATGGCAGTCAGGGGCTGTCTTTCCTGATTCACTTCTGCACACTCTCCAGTTTGCTCCAAAGATCTGGACAAGTGTTGAGGCACCGTCTCTTTAGAGCATGTTGTAAAACTGCGTCTTGTGCAAATCGTAGCATGTGGACTTGCAAATTTTACATCAGCAGCTTAATTTTAATTCTCTGTTTTGTCATTCTGACTTGTGAAAATGCACACACAGGAAGCTTTGTGTATTGTACAACAGTAGAGCACAATCATGACATTGAAAAATTATCCTGAATAGTTATCTCAGACCTAGAGACCTAGCCTGCTGTCGGCCATGCTCACTCAGCCTGTGTTTGAGTGTCAGCCAAGTCAGTTATGGCTGCTCCAGAGGCCCTGAAGCCTGTTGGGGAGACGGGACATTCCAAACAGCATAACTCATTCTTTACACCCTCTCCACTGCCATTAGTTAATTATATGCAGGTGTTTTCCTTCCTCAGGTTTTTTTTGCTGTAGATCTAATAAAAATGTAACTATAAGTACATAAAGGCAGATAGACAGAGAAAAGGAAGGGGGAAACAGTGTGGAGGAAGTGGCTGAATGTGCTGTGTGAAGCAAATTATTGCCCCCATGTAGATTCATCAGTTCTCCCTGCTGGATTAAGGAAGGGCCTTTCTAATGAAGTTCGCCCCGTCAAAATGAAGGGACTAATTCTGATTTAGCTGAGGTAATGAACTTCCCCTCTCCTAGTGAGAGCAGCACCATGGGGCGAGGAGAGAGGGGTGGTTGTGTGGGGAGGGTTTGGGGCAAAGGAGAGTGGCGGCGAGAGAGAGAGAGAGAGAGAGAGAGAGAGAGAAGCAAGATGAAGACAAGACAGCAGAGGAACATGGAGTCAGGACTGAGAGATAGGAGGGAGAGAGGAAGCTAGGTGGGGAATGAGAAAAAAAATTATGCAAAACGCCTGTCTCGTATTTGCTGAGATGTATTAAATTTCCAGTGCGGGTGCCTGTGTTATATAAAATTATGCTAATGTCTAGTGGCCCGCTGCGAATGGCGGCTTGCTGGTCCTGAGCATGCGTGGCTGGCCGCTACACGGAGCGCACTCAGTGGGACTCAGCTTTTCTATTAAGGAAAACCTCTAGACACCTGATGATGAATTCTCTCTCACCAAATGTTCCCCCTTTTTTGTGTCGAAAATATGAGCGCTTTTCTAAATGACTTTGGAGAGCCCGGCGTGGCGCTCGGCGGCCTACGTTGTGCAGGGGGGAAGGAGGTATAAGGGGGGGTCCCTCTGCAGCAGGCTAAGGGAGTCAATTAAGGCAAGCACTGATAATTATAAGCCGGTAGAACGCAGGGGCTGGCTAATTGTACAGTGTTCCATGCCGCGAGCCCAGCCAAGGGGCCTCTCTGCAACGCTCTCTTTCCCTGCTCCTTTGTGTGGACCACAGACCCCATAGAGCCTCATACTTCAGCCTGACAATGCCACAGTGAGGCTAGTGAAGAAATCTGGGCATGTGCCCGTAATTAACTTTTTACATTCAGGCCACTCATTCTTTTGAGACCAGAGAGAAAATTTCTTAGATTTACACCTTATTTCTTCTCAATTATTTGCCTGCCAGAAACTTCTTCTTTTCCCATTTTGTTGTTTCTCCGTGTTTGGTTGTTATTGTTTCTCACTTTTCAAATCAACTTTCATTGACTACAAGTGTCTTGAAAAGTCAGGGTGTAGTCATTTGACCTTTATTTCCTTCTAAAAAGAAAAAAAAACAGCAGTTTAGAATAGGCATGTATAGAGTAAATTAGAGCATTTCAGTCCAGAATGGTGTTTGTGTGGCTGCAGGGGGTCTAATGCTCCCATGCAATCCATCTCAGCAGCCTGCACTGTTTGTCCCCAGCGGACCTCCATACCTGCCTGCAGCTGCAGCGCCTACACATCATTCGTTAACAAGTATTCGGTTCTTGCCTTTGTTGTTGTGGATTTCTCCCTTCTATTTTTTTTTCTTTTTCTCTGCCTCTATGACCTACACACTGTTCATTTGACCGAGTTTTAGCCATTGTGGGTTTCAGCTTAAGAATAGCAGGTAATGTGGTTCAGGCGAAACACAAAATGGCAGACTATCTTTCAAAATATACCGGAGTGCCAAATCATGCTGAAACACCGGCTTCAGCTGCATTTAAGAATGACTTTCGCCTCTGTGGGTTACATCCTGATAGATTAAATTATGCTCAGGTTCAACTCTAAAAATACATATATGCCCAATCCTGAAATAAACAATCTGTTGGTCAGCTTGCAAGGCTGTCTGAAATAGTCTGTATCTATAATGATGGAGACTAAGACTCACTAATAATGTGTTTTTCCCTGCAGGCTTTGAGTACTACTATACATATTTACTCCTCCTAGGGTAAAACAGCACCTTCAGAATGAAAAACACAAACACATTTTACATCTCAAGGTTTATTGAATGAAGGCAATAGTGATGTGAAAGACAAAATCTCAAAGCAAAATGTTCTCCTAATTTCCTCTTTTATATTACCTTTTCGGGACACAGTTGTGTCGTAAAACCTTGCATATGCCTAATGTAATGCATTAGGCATAACGCACTCAAAGCACAGCATGTCTATTATAAATACAGAGCCTTGTGTGTGGATAGTGACATGTACATTCATATTTTGTAATCTTTTGAGCATTCTTAGGTGTTACTACTACTATTGCTACTGCTACTGCTACTACTACTACGACTACAACTAATAATAATAATAATAATAATAATAATAATAATAATAATAATAATAATAATTATTATTATTATTATTATTATTATTATTATTATTATTATTATTATCATTATTATTATTATTATTATTATTATTATTATTATTATTATTATTATTATTATTACTACTACTACAACTATTATTAGTATTCAGGCTTTCATTGAATTTTTTTTCATAAGATGTGGAGAAATAGCATTAAACAACATTCACCTTTTTTGGTGAATAACTCAGGTGGAAATACCTGGTGCATTTCTGTTTAGAGGAGGCAAAAGTGTCCTTATGTATTTGTCCCTCATGTTTTGTGAACTCCAAAAGGTGTTCTAGTTGGCTAAACCTTTTGTAACACCCATTCAAGCATTACGCATGTTTATCTCAACACAAAACCTGTCAGTCCTGTGTTTTTACCTCTGGCCCAGTAGCCAGGGGAGCTGTGAGGCGGTTAATGTAGGCTCAGAGTGGCTGATCCTAGCAGGAGCCTAGCCCTGCTCTGATTAGCACCTCCAACGAGCTGCCATGCATCAGAGCTGACATTCTCCCAGAGACATGTTCCCCCAGAATCCTTTGCTCTTGCTGTGCGAGGGCATCACCATTACTGACATGTCACTGCCAACAATCTCACCTCACTCTCCATCTCTCTCTGGAGGTTATAAAATAGCATCAGGCATGCACTGAACTTGGGACCCTGACATGAGGGCTTTGGTACTTTGGTTAGCTTATATTTCACTGGTTTTTCTCTTGCCGACACAGAATATGTCTTTTACATGCTCACTTCCCTACAGGGAAACCGAGGTAAAGCTTCTCTGATGCTGCGGTAGTTTTTCAATCTCTTTGATTTTATTATTACCAGACCACGTTCTATCACTGTTCATGTAACGCATTAACTCTTTGATAGAATAAGGTAAATTTACAAGGTGCCGTGATTAAATCTTGTACATTAATTTCAACATTTTGCACTTGATTCACTCTGTCCTTCTCAAACTGTGGAGGCAGGAAATACATATTAGTAGTGTTCCCCCCAGGCGCCAGTTCTCCAATCAGTTTTGGTCCAGGGGGAGTCCATCCCTTTGCGCTCCCACCTACCACCTTCCTACCCCCCATCTGATGCATTCGCCAGGCCCTAATGGGCCTTGTAGTACTTCTGAAATGAGTTTGTTCCTTATGAGCATTGCTTCTACCTCAAGAGAGCACACCACACGGAGGTGGAGTCAATTTGTATTCACCCATAATTCCCTGGGCCTTAATCACTCTGATTTTCCCCCCATTATCTGTTAATGGATAGTTCCCGCAGAGAGAAGAGAGAAGTAAACCCACCTACTGTTTACAGGCCTGAAGCTGTCTACTCTGCTACCATCCACAATCCCATAGTGGGTTGTATATACAGCAGTGAGTCCATTGAAAACCAAATCTTCTCCGTTTATTAACATACAACTCCAATATCCGGCTGAATATTATGAGACATATGGCAAAAACAGAAAGGTAGCTCGTGTTAAAGGTGACATACCTCATAAACAAGATCGCTTCAAGCAGGTATTTATGCTTTTATTGGAAGGTTTTGCAGTTGAGAAACTTACATAGACCTTTATAGTTAGAGCAGTCCAGCTTTTATTACCGTAGTGGTTCTGTCTGTGGCTTTTCCAAAACAACCCATTGCTGCCTACTAAATATTCTCGATTTGTTTTCCCACTTGTTTACTCATTACTTTCAGCAAAGAAGTGCCTTGATTGATGTCCTTAATATCATTTGTTAGAGTGTGCTGCTTTGGCGACACAAACAGCATGGGTCCCTCTAGAGTGAGTTTCAAAGAACCATTCACTATGCCCCAGAGATGAGAGTAAATCTAAGTATCAGATTTTTCTCTTCCAAAGCCAAATACTAAGAGAGATCCTGAATTCCCATCCATTTCAAACTACTCCTCGGCAGATCTGTTTAAATAGAGTAAGGGGCAGTGTGTGTGTGTGTGTGTGTGTGTGGGGGGGGGGGGGGGGTAGTAGTGTTGGAACTGAATAAGCTGAGGGAGAGTTTTTAATTAAGAAAGGCCCTGCATTGTACTTAACTACACACTATAATCACAAATGTATAATGTTATAATTGTTTAAAGTTGAAGTGTTTTACTCACTGTTGGCGACTCTGCATTGATCATCACATTTGAAGACACCTCGAGCACTATCTTCAACTTAAACAATTCAACATGCACCAACTGTATCACTATTACATAAAGGGTTCACTAAACTATGCAAGCCCCAGCGTCCCAAACAACCTTCAACAGCACATGAACTTCAGCCTGGATAAAAAAGTAAACAGCACAGAGAAATAAAGACCATTCTTTTTGAGAGCAGTTTTTCCTCTCTCCCTCTCTCCCTTTCCTGTCCTCCACATGGGAGAGATATTAGGCGTTTGTGTTTTAAGGAGCTGTGAAATACATAAACCATGAGCCACAGGAACGCGAGGCCCTGTGGATATGCAGATGGGCTTACTTTGCTGGTGTCAGGGATGCTTAGAGGGAGCAGGCACAGGAGCAGTTCTCATCTAAAGGATTTTCTTAGGAGTGCAGAGGGACAGGGTGGTGGCAGCAGAGAACACTCGGGAGACTCAGAAACAGGGAGTGGGAGGTGGGAGAGAGAGGGAAAGAGAGAGAGAGATGAGGATAGAAAGAGGGAGAGAGAGAGCTGACAGTCCCCTGTGGCCCTGTAACTATATCCAGAGTCTGTTCAGTGCAGAGAGAGGGGTGGGGGCTCACGCAGGGCCATGCTGATTGGGCAGCCCTGGAGAAGAGCTGGGGGAGCAACAGGAAGTGACCTCAGCCCAGTGAGGCAGCTATAGGGGCGAGTGCACTGACTTCCTCCCTTGGCTCTCACTAAGAAACAGTCTGCCAGCCTGATTCAACCCCTGTTACACTGCTGAATACAAACCCAGTCCTGCATTACAGGGGCTAACAGAGCTCAATTTAGTCATGACAGACATCCTCTTGGTGTTGGTCTGTGTATATATTTGTGTGGTTGAGATTTATCACAGGCTGTACAATTGTTTATTTCCACCTATATTTATCTCAGATTATATACGCTGCAAAACAACCATACACTGAAATTTTAAGGTAGTTGTTATTTTCCTTTCAGTAAATACCCGAATTCTACTTTAACCTTTTCATACATACTGTTCACTACAGTGGACAGCTATTCTACAGCTGTTATCTTGTATATTCATGAGTTTTGTTGATTTAATTGCATATCAGACAGCACAGTAAACACTTGTGCATCATCCCATACAATTCATACTGTTACTGTAATTATGCTGTTCTTTATAAACCTGATCTGTAATGACATGTTTGAGTTAAAAATCAACAAACAAAACCTTTTTTTTTTATCATGAGAATTTACTTGTATTAGAGTATGCTAAATGTTGGAAAATAGCATTAAAAATCTACTTATTGTAGTTTTCCATATAACTTTCTGATATTAGGTTTTAAATACATCTTTCTTTGCTTTAAAAATTAAATGTATGGTGTCCAAGTGAGTGGACATTTTTGAAAATAAAAAATCTCTTGCATTGTTTTTTTAAATATACCTAAAGAGGAAAAATGTCTTGACTAAGGGTGTCATAATTCATGCATTAAAGGGTCTATCACCTACATTGTGTATAGATATTGTATATGCAATATGCAAATCATTTAAACACATAATAACCTGCATTGTTGCACAAAATGAGTAATGATTCCTTCATTATACTGAATATAGTCTCTACAATGTTTTTGTTTTGGTTTCTTTTTTTTGTCTTGTATTGTTTTGGCCTGTTTCTAATGCAGTACTATATTTATGTCGTCATGTCTAAACCACAATTAACCCTCGTCAAAACAAAAACACACTTCTTGCACATGTTTTATCAGTGCTTCGCAAACTACTATGTGGCAAGTTGATGTACAAAACCACACATTTAAAGTTTTCAAATATATAGTTGTGACATATTTTAGCTTTAAATTCCACAACCTTTTGCATTTATATCTCCCTGCTATTTTCACTTGATGCACCTGCTCACAGACATAAACACACGCATGCACGCATACAAGGTCAGTCAGGCAGGTGCAGTGTTATCTGCATAATGAAGCAGGCCAGGTCTCCAAAGGGACAGAGTTGTGCAGGAGGGTCAAATGAGGGCTGTGTGTATTATGGCAGAGGGACAGTTTTGTGAACCCCACAGCATGCCTGACCTTAGTGCACACCCTCACACAGATAAGCAAAGTGAATGGTGATCAAAGAGAGCAGTGATCCTCTTGCACGTCTGTGTGGATGCACTCATGACATCCTCACCCCCCCCCCACCCCTTTTGTTGATGCCTGCTGCTACACATAGACGCACATGTAGGCTACAGAATATCTCATCTGTCACACGCATGATTGCACAACACACCATCAGCTATTTTGCTTTTAAAATGTTACACCGACTGTTTGATCAAGCCTTACCTTTTTGTCAAACAGTCATTAGGGGATCAAAGCTTGTGGTGGTGCGCAACTTATGGTTTGTTTTTGTGCACTAGTTAAAACCTTGTGTGAGTGACCATGTCATATGCTTATATATTCTTGAGTAAAGACTTTAAAAGAGCATGTGGTGATGTATTACGTTTTTTTTTTTTTTAAAAAAAAGGCCTATACATCCCCTCTGTTTCTGTTGGCTACGCAAATGTGTTTTCCTTCCCATCTTTTCCTGGAATATTATGAGTCACTGGGTTGCAGTTGTCAGTATTGTTCAGTCAGGCGATAGATAAAACTTCATATTTTTTAAGTTTGCTATCCAAATGACAAACGTTTTTAAGAAAACTAAGTAAAAATATACAAGTGAGTGTGACAAAGTTGTTGTTTTTTTCATATTCTGGGTCAAAAGGTGAATTCACGTGAGCTTTTAGTTGTAAAAACAGGAAACCCTAAAAGGCCCCAAAAAAAGAAGAAGAAGAAGAGAGGTGCCATGTTTATTTAAGGTCATTGTGCAGTCATGTTTTTCAGCAGTCTTGTTTTGCCATATTTGCCTGAAGCACCTTCGATTAACCCTCTACTTGCAGGCTCCAGTGCTAAAGCAGGGCACAGCTGCTTAGGTGGATTGTGTATTCATGCTTCTGGTGCCCAGGGCCTATGTGGTGGGCAGTGGGCTGTAGAGACCTGGGGATAAACCTCAGATGAGTCCCCAGTGTATCAATTCTACCCCCCTTGCAGTTGCTGGTCTAATGTCTAGCTTGGCAGCAGTTTGATGGAGCACTCGTACGGCCCCATGGCAGAGCGTATAGGCCTTTTATTGACGCACTGGAGATGGGCAGTTCTCTGGAAGTCTGACTCAGCAGATTGTGGTGCTGCAAATGAGTGTGCAGGTTTACAGTCCTAACGACATTTATTTAAGCTATCAGTGGCTATGGCTGAGGTAGTGTTAATGTCTAGATAGATATGACTGGAATGCTAATGTTGAGGTTTCTGCACTTCGCATAACTATTGTATCAGTATATTAAAATGGGGGAAATTTGATAACAGTACTTTTTTTTTTTTTTTACGAGTCTATTTTACTATTCCTAATTTACCCCACTTTGAAATAAATCTTTGCATGTATTTTAATTAGAAATATGACTCTCACCATGTTCAAAGTGCAGGACCTCTTCTGAGTGATTAGGAACCTGGTCATTGAATTTGTGCCTGATGGGAGCAAATCACATGTTATATTATTTCCTGACTCAACCATTAAAATCACAGGCAGAAGTCTTTGCCGCAAATTTGTCAAATTCAAATTACACGTGAAAGAATAAAGGAAAAAAGAAACAGAGCACAGAGAGAGAAATCTCTGCTGCTTGTTTGCAATTCATGTTCTGCTTATTTTTCCTCTCATGTTTTTATGTGGGGGTTTTTTTGTTGTTTTTTTCTCCGCAGAGGAAGGACTGAACCATGAATGCAAACTCTGTAGTCAGTCATTCGACTCGCCAGCGAAGCTTCAATGCCACCTGATCGAGCACAGCTTTGAGGGCATGGGAGGAACCTTTAAGTGTCCTGTCTGCTTTACAGGTATGTATTCTGCATGTGTTTGCATACTCTATTAGCTGCATTCACAAATCAAAAATGTACAGAGATTTTGGAAAGGCAGAGATGTTGTATTTACATGCATTTGCATTTTCAGTATCTGAAGCTTTGCTCTTATAAAACAAATGGGTTCTAAATGAGTTAGGAAAGGTCAAGCAAGCAGGTCGGCTAAAGCTGAAAGCAGTTTGCTGCATGTGGCTTTTTATTTAGTTAAATTGCCTCCAAATCAAGGCCAAAGAAGTGTCATGAGGTGAGAGAGGGAGAAAGAAAGAGAGCAGGGGGGAGACAGTGTGATCTGAGGGGAGATGGGGGGTGGAGGAGTGGGGAAAGAAAAGAAGATGTGCTAATTGTCGATGGCAGTGGTGCTGATAGCTGTAATGATCTCATCTGTCTCTGTGCGTGGAGGTGGAAGGACCGGACTCCTCCTGAGAGGATAGCGCCCTCCTTCAGTGTCAACAGGGTTAACTATCTCTATAATGAAATCTGCAAAGTCGTTAACTTCAGCTCTTCACTCTTTCTCCCTTCTCAGCTCTTTACTCTTCTTCGCACTTTTCGGATCCTCAGCTCATTTGTCTCTCCGGTGTTTCCTGTTTCGCCTCTGTCTTTACTTCCGCTGACCAAAAGAAATGCATTTGTCTCTTCTCTACTTTTTACACCAATTAACATCGTTAGCTCACATTTAGCATTTTTCCACGTTTTTTTTTTTTTTTTTTAACACATTTTATATTTTCATCCACCTCAGTACTCAACTCCTTATTCGTTTCTCTCATTGCATGGTCTCCCCCCCTCGCTCTGCTCTGCTCTACTCCTCTCATTGCTGTTTTTTGGTCTTATCTCTCTTTTAGCAGAAGCCTATTGATATATCCCCACCTCAACGCCTCTCCGCCGCTCACAGGGGCCTGGGCATTTAATATACAGAGCATGCCTCCTTCATCTGAGCCTTCATTTTCCACCGCCGGCTTTGACAGACAGGTCCCCCCTCTCCCTCCGCGTCCATATCGATCACGGCGCATGAGAGAGAGGGATGCTGGGAGGGAGAGAGGAGGGGGGAGAGACAGAGTACACCCTCAGGACAGTGGTCACAGAGCAGACAGACAGATGGGCGAAGGCCTATGGTTGTGGGGAAGGCAGGCTGTGGAGAGTATGGATGGACCGAAAGGCCTCCCTCTGTTGGGGATGGAAGGGACAGGCAGACTAAAGTCGGGGCACTGGGAGGAAAAAGAGGAATTGAGAGATTTGCTGACAGCTGTCCTTGAATATATTTCAAGTTGATCCTGGCAAAAACTAGAGAAAAGAAGTACATTACATTCTACCATGAATTAATTTAGAATGTATTCTTTCCTACACATGCAGTTTAAATGTCATTACTTGTTCAATTTGACATATTAGACTGTATTTACTTTTCAGAATTTAATTTAATATCCTTTACTTAATAATGGTGTTA
The DNA here is from genome assembly GCA_020466265.1 of Siphamia tubifer. Lineage (NCBI taxonomy): Eukaryota > Metazoa > Chordata > Actinopteri > Kurtiformes > Apogonidae > Siphamia > Siphamia tubifer. The sequence goes on along the minus strand of CM035799.1, from coordinate 23,616,942 downwards.
AATTTGTAATTCCATACTGTACGAGACCTGCATTTACAATTGCACATAGGTAAAGTGTGAAACTATTCACATTTCAGTTTGATATGAAGTCTTGTGAGTTTAAGATGCTTATTAAGAATTTTATTATTGGAAATACTGTAGGAAGAGATTATCATGCAACTGTTATGTTGTAGCAGGCACCTGTAAATGGTTTGTGCACATCACCATAATCCATAATTCAAATTGACATTAAGTATTATGAGTTTAAATAATTATTAAACATTTTCTTTTTGGAAATTGGAATAGATTATCATACCACTGTAAGCAAGTAACTCTCAATTATTTGTGCCTATCACCATAATCCATTAATTAATTTCATGTTGATGTTAATGGATGGTGGCAATGTGTCGCTGCATTCTGGGCATACATAAACTCTAAAACAAAAAAATAATAACTTTGACCATAAATGCAAAACTTTGATCAAATAAGATGGTAGCACAGGTCATATATTTCACCTGATTAACAAGGTTGCTCTTAGTTTAAAAGATCATCCTAACATGTTTTAGTTCGACCCATCCCATGTGACCCAAAACTCAATGGGAAGCAGGTAGTGATTATCATTCTCTGTCATACCTGATTATTCTCAATCCACACTGAAGGGAACACAGAGAGGACAAATCATACCACAAAACAGACCGAAGGAAAAGTAGAGGGAAAAGTAACTCGTAGACAGAAGATAAGGTGAGACAAAATAGAGGAGAAAAGGAGACAAAACTTGGAGGAAGCTGAGAAGGTTGCAACTGGCAAGTTTGGATGTGAGATGAAAGAGGGAAGAGGAGGAGGAAAAGAGAACTGTGCAGGGGAGGGAGGGTAAATGGAGAGAGGTCCATAAGCCCCTGGATGATGAGAGAGAGGCTGACTCTCCCAGGACAGATTTGACAGGTTTCAGAAGTGGGGGAGCCTGCAGCTAGAAGTGTCTGCCTGCACCCTTAGGAGCAGTAGTGAGGGCTGGTGTGGAAATTGTGATTGGGAATATGTGCTTAAGACAAACAAAACAGAAGAAAGTGTGCCTGATGAAAGTCGTAGTACGTGTATGTGTGTGTGTTTGTGTGTGTGAAGACTCTTCACTTTACTTATGTCACAGCATGAACAAACTTGGAAATCTACAGGATGCCTTGCTTTCAAACACATACAACTCTGACGAATCCAGTAGTTTAATTAGTTTTTTTGTTTGGTTGCTGCACACATTTCTCTGGTGTGTGATGTTATCATTTTAACAACTTAAGATCCAACAACAGACATAAACTTAGCTTTAACTAAGAAGTGATGATCATCGGTTTATGGTTGTAAATCACCTTACATGGTCGAATTGTTAGGGCTGCCTCCGAACACTTGGATTATCTTGTGCATAGTGAACTCCTAAGTATAAACAAACACATGTAGGCTAGACGAATGAATAAATGAAAAGGAGAAAGGGGGAAAAAAGGATAAACTTTTTTTCCTCCGTGCACAAACAGCTTAGTATTGGTGCAGTGCAGCCTGCAGAGAGCACCACCCTGCCAAAATAAAGATGAGCTGGGGCCTGTAGTAAAGGAGACGTCTGCCATGGGCGGCCCCTGAGATCTAATCAGAGGGCTTAATATCCCCCACAGCGAGGAGACCTTGGCCCCTCAGCCCCCTCAGCCCTGACACCCCTGACGCCCAACCCGGCTCAGCGCTCTGTTCAGCTCTGCTCTGGCTCCACAGCCAACAAACTCTACAAAGTTCTCTCTCTCTCTCTCTCTCTCTCTCTCTCTCTCTCTCTCTCTCTCTCTCTCTCTCTCTCTCTCTCTCTCTCTCTCTCTCTCTCTCTCTCTCTCTCTCTCTTTCTCTCTCTTTCTCTCTCTTTCATGCACACACACATAAACATACTCTCTCTCTTTTTTTCTCTCTGCCTCTCTCTTATTCTCTCTCATTCCCAGCAGGGAGAGACACAATGGCCAGCCACTGATCCTGTTTGGATGTGGTTTTGGATTATTTCTTCTGTTTCTCTATGTCCTCATTTTAACCCTCTAGGAAGACATGCCTGTGTTCCTCCTCTAAATGGGCATTGAAATGGCATATTTCATGTTTTCCTCATGCTGCCAAATTCCAATACACTGTCCACCTCCTGTTATAGCTTATCCCTTTATTACATGTTGCATGCTAATTTACAAAATTACACAAAGGCAAACAATGCGCCCACAGTTTTACTGTCTCCACTTGTCAAATTGTAACCACAAGAGCAATCAGTGAATTTTATTTAATAGTTTTTAGCCATTACTAATATTATTCATGACTTTAAAAATGTCAGAACTGATATAATGTATGTAAATAAGAAAATGTTTGCACTACAGTTTATATCTTTGGCCCATTCAGAATTGGCAGCTCTTACTTCTTACTGGATACTAGAGGCCATTAGTGCATTTAGGCTCTGGCACTTTAAGTCAGCTGTCATTCTTCATTTTGATATGAATAATTTCTCCACTTTTAATTTATACTATTAAATACATGCTGATTAAATGTGTCTCTTACTGGAAGTGGATCAGATGTGCATGTAAACAGGGGGAAACAGCTAAGCTGACATCTCAGTTGTGTTTAGCCCTATTGTACAGTGTTTGAAGGCCCCCCAAGTCTCAAATCCATTTTTATTTTTGCTGTATTGACTTTTTCCTCCTCTAGCCAAAGACATAATGAAGGCTTCCTGCAGCTGCTGTGACCTGCTTCTGTACTATATATGCAGACAAAACACAGCTAAAGAAAAAAGCTATTGTTCATCAGCGTATTTTCTTTCCGAGCATGTATTCCCCACAAAGAAAATTGTCATCGTTTTTGGAGCATAACAGAGTCACAAATATACATGATAGCCCCGGCCTTAACCTTGAGTGAAAATGTTTTGTATTGGACTGTAAAACAAGTCATTTATCCGCCGTTATGTTTAGTTTCACATTGCTGTGGTCATTAGTTTCAGAAATGGGCCGTAGAGTTGCTGTTTGTTCATTAGAGGAGGTTTGTTCATTTCTGGTTAACATGCTGCCATGTTCTAGAGACAGCTGTCACCCAGGCATTAGTAGTCTGAAAGCATCACTACAGCAAGTCTGCTCGGGATCTAAACTTTTATTTCCCAGGTCAGAAGTGTGACATTCAATGAAGCCTACTACGTCTCAAGTGTGTGCAGCTCAATAATTAATAACCACTCTCCCAGGTGAGCTCAAATTGGGACACGTTAATGTTGCACAGCCCCACCACGGGGCTGCAGCGACCCCAAAGCCATCTCAGACAGACACCTCACCTTTTGTGGCTGTGCTTTCTCCTTCCTCTTCTTGTGGCCCCACGGTGCATGCATTAGAAGTAAAGTTATTTTGAGCTGTAAGAAATTCAAATGAAGCCCCCACATGCTAACTTTTCCAGAGCATCCAGACCTTTGAGATTAGACAGCCATCCTTAAAGCACAAGGGTCTGGGATAACAAACGGCATGTTTGAAGTGCTCCTTGGAGAATGCAGACAGACACACACACACACACACATTGAAGATACATTCACTCAAGACACACACAATTGCATCCCCCTTAGCTTTCCAGTGTGGACTATGGCTTAATTAAAGCACAAATGTATGGTATATGTTTTAAGTGCCAGTGAGTTGTGTGTTTATATGATGGTGAATGTAGTCTTGAGTTTGCATGAATAAGTAGCGCGGCAGCATGAATATTTATATTGTCAATATAATTAGCGATGTAGACTAATGGAGGCCATGTTTTGCACTTGAAGCCATGCCAATTTTTTTGTGGTTGTTTATTTTCTAGCTTGTTGTCCCCATAGTAGTGCTAAATAAAGAGCATCATTATTCCCAAAACATTATGAATTCACTAGCTCCAGTCCCATGAATGTGACCACTCTAGTTTCACCGTTAACATCTAAATTGCTCCCTCTCTTTTTACAATTATATTCCTTATAAAATTGTTTTTTTTTCTCTGCTGTTGATAGTGTATTCATTTGTTTGTAATTAAGTAATTTTCCTTGCAGTTTGACATAGTCTGTCTTTAATTGTTACTCAGGCAGATGCAATTATAATGTTGCCTTTGTTCCCTTAATGCTAGGCTTTTTTTAATTTACTACTAAGAAGCAAGAGAGTTCAGGCATCTAACAGTAATAGTTTTGAAGTACAGTACATGGAAGTTTCTAACAGATTGTCTTCTCTGTCCTTGTTTGTCCTCTTTGCATCCCTACATGTGATCAGTGTTCGTCCAGGCCAATAAGCTTCAGCAGCACATCTTCTCTGCCCACGGCCAAGAGGATAAGATCTACGACTGCTCACAGTGCCCACAGAAGTTCTTCTTCCAAACAGAGTTACAGGTGAGCTTCAGGCTGAGGAGCAGAAAGGCCACCAGCTGAAACTATGATGTGCTAATCACACATGACAGCTTAACAAACACTAAACACTGCTCACCACGCATTGGCTATCCCCTCTATCCCGGCTGGGATGAGAGACTCAGAAGGAATTATTTCAGGCCATTTCCAAAACTCATTTGTGATGTGCAGATATGATTTGATTTGCTTATTAGACCAGCAGAGCACTAAAATATCTGGAATTAGAGGATTAGTGGAATGTTCGTTTTTGAAGAGGTAATTACATACAGTGCAGCGGCAAAAACACAGTTGAGTCAATATGCCTGCATCTCCCCTCCTAATCACAGAGGAGGCCTCATGGCTAAATATGAGCTTTATCCTCTGGGAAACCGTATCTGCCCTTCAACAAAGTTAGTAGTTGGACTTATGAACTCGCAATGTTAGAGAGATAATCCATTTTCTAGCAATCTTTTTCTCTGGTCCTTGGAGAACCTGAAAAAATGAAACAGACCTTATTATATTATTTCACTGTGGTGGTGTTTTCAAGCAGCTCTGTTTTGTTTGGGGGATTCTCTTCCATACACATGGTACTCTTCTCATATCCAGATCTTTTTCTATTACCTTTTGAAACTAAATCATTAAATTATGATTATATATAACCACCTTGTTCAATCCAATCACTGAAATTACTCTTAATTTCGAGAGAAACTGATAGCTTTGACCACATTCTCCAAATACATCTATCTGAGATCTTGGATTAGCAGTACTATGTATTAGCGAGTAGCCAGAGGTTCTATCCAGTGCTCGGCCGCCCATTGATCGGCAACGATTTTCATATTGAGATTCATGTTGTAAACACAGAGGCATATGTCTGCCAGGAGGAAGGTGAATGTGATCATTATCTGCTGGTCATTTGAGCACAGCAAGCATGAATAAAACAAGTCCTGATCCACCAACATGCAACTCCACCACAGAGAAGGTTATTTAACAAGGCTCGTGCTTCACTCAACTGCCAGCGTAGAGTGTTCTCATTCATGCCAAGGCCTCCTATTTATCACATTTTCATCTCTCATTGGTATGAGTGTTCTCTATATAGCTAAGGTTGTTGCAAATACGTGTAAACAATCTCAAATAACCTGGGGATGTTTTGCTACTTTTTTTTTGTTTGACATTTTTGGAATGAAGTGATCTCTAGCTCCCAGAGGTGTTGATTCATGCATGATTATATTGTTTTACACTCTGTGTGAAGAGACAAGAGCGGAACATGAAAGACCTATAGCACTTTGAGGTGGATCAGGGGGTTATGACAGGAGAACAGGGATGAGCTTGGGAGATAAGGCAATCATCATGCTCGTTGTGTGCCATGCTCTACAGGCTGTCCCAAGTGAGTCTGTGCTCAAACACATAGACACTACATATATAGCCTTACACTGTGTTTATTATTGATTGTACCTTCATACAAAGCAGAATCTATTCATGCTGTCCTTAGGTAAGTGTTTCATTGGTTTATCTTTAGATGCAATTACAGTAAAGTTTGATGTCAGATTTGCTTGGTCAGTGTCTGTGGTTAAAACCGTCAACGAGCACTTCAGATTGTGCTCTTGTTTTTAGTTGTTGTTTGTTTGCAGTTGCCATTTCTCATGCATCAGACTTCAAAATGTCTCACTGACATGGGGCAGTCGTTTGTCAGTCCATCTGAAGCGAAGCTGTCTTCCAACAGCGAGAGAAGTAGAAGCTCTCTCACTTTGCCAGGTCTTGAGTTTGGAGTTTCTCCCTGTTTCTCCCTGACACTCTGGCCCGCTTGCCGGCTGCCTGGGCTCCTCATCTCTCACAGTAGTCAGAGGGGTCAAAGGGCCAGTGCAAGCTGGGAGAAGGAGCAGTGAGAGGGAGAGCTGCCACGGCAGGTAAAGGGAAGCAGGAACGATATTTTATTAATTTGCTGCTGAGATCCTGAAACAGACCAAAGGCTGTGACAGGTATCCAGCGCACCACTCCACATCCTCCCCCACCAGCTCCCCCCATGAACTCTACCCTGCAAGGGGCTAGCCAATTTTCGCCAGCCTGTCGAGATGGATGATGGGAGAGCATCCGTCTAATCAGCCCTCCCAGGACCCCCCGCCCAGCCACCCCCCCCTTCAAACCGGCCAGATTGACTGACTCATGGGCCTGTGTGCCCCAGAATCCAGATTCCAAAGGAGAATAATCTCTCTTGCTCTTCCCCTCTCTCCCTCCATTTCTCTCTCTCCTCTTTCTTTGGCAGACAAAAAATAAGCACTGAGATGCACAGACCACCATTCCCTTCAAACTCTCCCGAGTACTCCCCTCCACCATCACTCCCGTGCCTCCCGCTCCCTCACCCCATTAAAATATGGAGCAAGTCTACGTAGATATTTCATGAGGTGCTGATGGGGAGGGCAAGCGGGCTGGCTGTGCAGTGCTCTCTCTGACCCTCAACCACTGCCCACCCCTTGAGCAACTAGGAGACATAGCTTTACTCTATCGTCTCACCCAAATAAGATCCACTGTCCTCTCAATTTAAAAGCAGCCTCTCTCTCCCTCATGAGAAAAAAATGTCCCTAGGTTCCAGCAGAGGCCACATCACAATGTGAAACTTGATAATAAACGTCCTTCTCCCTTTGCATTGGGCTTCACATACAGTAACTTTTTACACCACAGAAGGAACTGAGCTACTGACAATGCTGCTAGGCTGGATTAATTAGTCAGATTCATTAACTGATGGATGTGCCGTATTAGCCACAGCTTAAATCTGACATTTCTCTGAGTGCAGTTCATTTATGGAAAACACACACACACACACACACACACACACACACACACATTGAGCCCCTGTACCGGAGGGCTGCAATCGGAGTCTTCTCTCCCAATGATCCAAATTCCTCTAAAGACAAAGAGATTGGAGTTACACAACAGTGAAGATGACATTTTCTGCGTGAGATTCCCTTGTTCCTTTTAAGCTGGGCTGTCTTTTATTCCCTCCATCTTCCAATTTCATTATCATTCCTTGGAAGTGACACGAGATTGTAAGTCATGTGTTAAGTCATACCGCGATCAACAGAGGAGTAGAAGGACTGGGGCAGTGTAAGTCTCTTTCTCTCCTCAGACGCCCGCAGGACACATACCTTAATTGGAGTGTCTTTTAAAAGGATTCCTTCAAAGACAATCCAAAGCTCCGCGGCCTTAATGAGTGCTGAAAGTGACAAGAGCACATCTGCATCATGTTCTACTTCCCCACACAAATGAGATTCTCGTCTCCCTGTGTGATAGCCATTATTGCCAAGCTGTGACCAATTCCACTGTTTTAATTAAGCATATTTATTGGCTTCACGGTCACCAGGTCAGTGTAAACAGCTATGCATGTCATAACATCTGTCTACGATAGAGGACAGGGAGAAAAAGGGGGAGATGGACAGTTACGGAAAAGAAAAAGTAGAACGCAACGGTGGAGAATTTAAGATCAAATGTGTCAAATATCTTTGAAGGTACTACTGTAATGTTTCCAAAATAGTAAGATTCAGTATATAAATTGTAACTGTTAATATACCTTTTCTTGTTGTTTTCTTAGTTGATTTGTGGATTCACTACGTCACTCAAGAGTGAAGCGCAGACTTAATTTCCTAGCTGTTTTCTTTTCTCCACATGAATTTTAAAATATGCCCCCAAAAATGCCCTAACTGCCCCACGTCCCAAATGTGTCTCAGCAAAGTAAATCTTCATGTGTGTGTCCCCTAAGCGGCTTTCAAACACCCCATTTTCTCTGAATGTCTTGATCTGCCAAGTGTGACAGCTCTTCACGCTTTTGAAAGTTGTATATATTTTTTTGCCTTTTATATGACAACTTGTTTTCTTCTTTATCACCCCAGGTGCTCCGAATTCTGTCACCATTTCAAAAAGTTGCACTACAAAATAAAAGAACAATGAATTAGAAAAAAAAATGGCTGCTTGTGAGCCGCCATCATTAATATTTAAGTTTATTTATAATTACGTGCAACACTGTGCACACACTGTAAATGGGGACATAAACACCCTTAGATGACTAGTGATGTATCACAATTGTAGTGTTCTAGTTTTGTAGGTGGATCAGAATTAGACAGCATGACAGACCTAATGATCCTAAGAGGATATTCTCTTTCTTAGTGTGTGTGTGTGTGTGTGTGTGTGTGTGTGTGTGTGTGTGTGTGTGTTTGTGTGTGTACATCTGTGTGCATGCTGTATGTATTTGTCTTTGTCTGTGTCTCTCCCAGGGTCTGATATGTGCATGCAAACACATTGTCTGGAGGGAGACATGACAAAAACTCCCAGAAGCCTTTGAGCTGTTCTTTTTTTCTTTTTCCTCTGTTGCACCACTGGGGAAAGTTAAATCCAAACAAAGAGGAGATGCTTGGTGTACTGTGCTAGAATCCATCACCGGATCTCTCCCTCAAACATGTCTCCTTTACTTTCTTAGTTGACTTTTTTAACAACTTTGATAAATAACAATTTAAGTGCTTCTCAGGAACTCTGCTGCAGGTTTAATTTAGTGTCTGTAGTGATTTGATTTTCAAGTGGCTATTATGCTGTTGATGTTAACAAAATGCAGCAGAGGCCAAAATAAACAGCATTAGAACAATTATTCCCTCTCGAATTTCATATTCACACATCATAACACCAAAGTAATTTTACTCTTCAGTTTAGAAACGGGATGTTGAATGACACCAATTGTCGGTCAATTAAAAGTTAATTTTCTCTTCCACTCTACCGTTCAATGCGGTGGGAAAACATGAGAGTGCAGATCGTCTCTTGTCTTCTCAGAGAAAACATGGAAATGCTGGAGAAAATTTAGTCCTCAAAAGTCTCAAGCATTTGTGAAATGGCATGTCTACTAGCAGAGGAGGGAGGGTGAGAGTCGGGGTGGGGGTGTGTGTGGGGGGGTGCTTTGTAGCATCCCTAGTCAAAGTCTGTCCCTGACTGAAGTGGTTAAATGTGAGAGTAATTGTGTTTTGTTTCTGGGACTGACATGTGGAACCCCATGGACCCCATCTCCCTCCCAGTGACAGGCAGAGATCCTCCCCCCTCGCTCTGTCTAATTAGAGGATGTAGCCCAGGGCTCATGTCCCACGAAGACCCATCCCCCTCCCAAGATGGCTCCCCTAAGAAAGCCCTTAATTGGGTTCTTTAGTCATAGTCTTCATTTTGGCTGGAAAGGCATCTGTGTGTTGCTATCACCTCTGAATACAGTTTGTATCTCTCTCTTGTGTTTTTTTTTCTCCCTCTCTTTTTTTCCTCCTCTCTCTGGCACTCTCTCTATTGCTTTCTCTCTCTTCTCCCACTCTCTCCTCACTTAATGAGGCCCCATAATAACACAGCAGTTGTGCAGTTGTTTTGCTACCTCAGTCAAACAGCAGGATCACTGCATAGTGTGTTTCTAGTACCATTCACTTGTCTACTTAGACAGGGTAATGAGTATCATTTGAAGCTACAAAGCACCAGCCCACAAAAAGGGTGGTCCGTCATCTCCAGTTACACCTCAGAAGTATCGGGTTGGGGTAGTTAGACATCTAATCAAAGCATTTCAGGCATTATGGATTTTATTTTATATTTTTACAAGCGTTCCGTGTGAATATGGCACAAAATGACACACATGGAACACATTAAAATCCATTGTTGTTGTCAACTCCACCCTGGCCTGGTGCTGTTACTGTATGACCACGACTCCCTGGGCACCTCACTTCAAACAAGACAAGTCTGTTACCAAGGAGACCAGGCCGATGTGGCACAACAGTGTTTGGGGTCAATGTTCCCTACGGCCTGATAAGTGATGACTGTGGAGAATGCCAACTGCTGTATTATTTATTTATTTGATTGTGTTCTTCATTGGCTAAACTAGCCAGCAGTAAGCCTGGCCTGAGGTCAAAGCAGGGAAGGATTACTTCCTCAATGGACTGGTCAACGGTAGGGAATGCACAAAGGGAGGACAGAGTCAATACTGGCTGAGTGCAAAACACCATTAAAAATCAAAGCACAATGTTGCACTCTTGCAAATTTGAAGACTGAAAACACTTCGCGCAGATGCAGAATTTTCAGTAACTGCAGTCACAGTGGCGTCATTACAGATTGAAGTCCATTACTCATCACTTCATCAACACTTCATCGCCGCAAACACATAAATAAATGTGAATATCAGACTGTCAGCACAGCTCAAAATCAGCCTCAGTTTGGATCCTTGAAAAAGACCACAGGTTTTTTTGTTTTAGTATCATTTGGTGACGTTCACTTATGCGTTAATTAAATTCCTGAATGATGACTATGGGTATGCACAGGTCTCAGTGGTTTTGTGCACACTCCCTGTGCTCCAGATGTAGCTATGCAGTCTTACTGTATGTAAGCCATGCAGGCTGTGAGAGAAACTCGGCATAGACTAAACGGACTCTCATCAGCTCAGGATAGATTTTGATTCATGGAGTTTTTCTCAAATGATATGTAGAGAAATCCACAAACTTTGTATATAGTTGCAAGTTGAAAAAGTTATGTCTTATATTAAAAAAAACCCCATCCAAACTAATATATAATTAATACTGTTAGCGATGACAGGCATACATTTTTTGCTTACTATACTTAAAGGATGTTTTTAATATGCTCATAAACAGTAGCTAAATTGTCTTGTCATTTAATCCTAACATTATCATCTACCATGCCGTCAGAGTTACACTTTAAGCTTAGATTTTATTTGCCATTCCAGATTTGACATAAAAAATTTAACTTCGATGAAGTTGGCTCAGCAGGTAGCAGCAATAATACAAACAAGCTCTACAGAATACTACATACAAGATAGAATAAATATGAATAAATATGCATATTAAAAATTCTGCTACTACATTGTAAATAAAACATGTTCAGATGGATATACAGTATGGGTATTTATTTAAAGGTTCAAGATTAACCCTTAAATAGTCTTTTCTTTTCTTTACACAGGTCCAATTTCTTAAGATAAATTGTCTTAATATTACATATTATCAAGGAGCAGTTCTTCCTGCTGCTATTTTTGTTAAGTAGTAATTGTCAGATAATTTCAGGTATTTCATTTTGCTCTGTATAAATTTGTAACAAAAAAATACAAAGTCAACAAAAGATCAATATTCAATTATAATTAAATCCTGATGTATGATTAAGAGTTCAGTTTAATTGGTTAACACAGTATTATGTTCATTGTATTGTTTATGCTTTACTACAATTAATTTTGAAAGCCTATTCTATTTTTTTATATTCTACATGTAAGTTCAGTTTTAAAGTAATGGTTGTCACAGTATGAGGAATTCCAGGCTGTTGAGGTTGATGGTCATCCCTATAGTACTAATCACTGCAATGTGCTCACAACTCACCATGTTTGTGGGGCCTTGAAAAGGCCAAAGCTTAAAAAGTCATTATTGCTCACTCAGCTCTCTAACTGCTCGATAAATCCTGGGTTTAATGTTACATGCTGGATAACATCAGGTAGAAGTACAGACACAATGTGCTTAACATGCTCTGTAGATATTAACATAAGACCAATCAAACATTGTTAGCATTGTGATTAGGCTTTACAGCTCCTCTCTGTGATGTTGGACAATGTGAAGACTGTCTTTAATACAGAAAGATCAGATGAAAGAGAGAATGTGTCTGTTAGTCCACTGGCCTTCCTCTGCAGAGCTGATGTAAGAGATGCACCTCTGTTGCCTCACTGGAGACCGGGTGCTAGCCTATCGATGGAGGCCAGAGCAATGGGGAACGACATAAAGAATGATTAGTTAATAAATCAACTCCCCAGCCTACTTGCACTTTCCCGCTCTCTGCTCTTCCCCAATCATTCCCCATTTTTTTCTCATCCTCCCCTCTCTACTGCAGTGTTAAATTCCTAAGACATGTTGCACCTGTTTGCATGGGTACACAAGACCCCTGCCGGGTGTTCTCCCTCCTCTTCCACTACCCCTGAGGGCGTTGCAGTAGGGTGATGTAATCAGATGAAAGAGGTGGTTTAGCGGTGGCACAGAGCTGGTGAGAGAACAGAAGAGGAGGAAGAGGCTCGCTCTGAGCAAATGCAGCCAATCTTCATAGGGGAAAAGCGGGTGCACGTTATTGATCAGAGTGAAATTTAATTTAGTGGAGAATTGACTGCTATGGTTTACCTGAACACTGCTGGTAACTGGGCCCTGCAGCAGGCCTGTGTAGCCAGCAGGTGGTTGAAAGGATCGAGGAGGAGATTAAGGGTTGGATAGAATGGAAGGAAATGGATGATAAGGGGAATGGTAGAGTTTCAGGGGGAATAGGATGGTATTGGAGGTGGGGGTTGAGATGAGAGCTAAAAGGCTTAATGGAGGGCATCTAATCCTAAATTGCAGTGATTCTGGTGTGACACCATTAGTGGCATCCCCCTTTGTTAGGGAACTGGACATTTTCCTCTGTAAAGTGTGGAGTGTTGTATGTTCTACAGCTGCATTACACATGTGTGTTGTAAGTATTTAACTTTTCCAACACTAGGGCAAAGCTACTTTCTAGAACTTGACAAGGATGAAAATTGGAGAGTGAATTTCCACATTCCCTTCCTTCTCCATCCCTTCGACACTCCCATTCTCATACACAGAACAGTTTATTGCTACTCTGCGGAGTTCAGTATCCACAGAGATAAAGGTATCAGTTTCATTTTCTTTTAATGTTTTTTCCCCATCTTTTCCTCTATTTCCCTTTAGTCTGCATGGCTGCCACAGCCACTGAAGTCGTTTAACACCGTCCTTGAGAAAGCCCTCAGTGAGAAAACTCCTGGCATGTTTAAGGAAAAGGTAGAATGCAGTGTGTCAGACAGAGCTGGGACATGCAGAGGGGGGAGCCATTCCCCAGAGGGGTTATTTTCCCCTCTAATAGCTGTTACGAGCCCTACATTATATCCAAGGAGCTACGTTCCTTTGGGGTCCACAGACACACACACACACAAAGACATACACACACACACACACCTAGACGCACTGGCACACTCACACAAAGGCATACACACTCAGTTGAGCACAAATTTTCTCTCTCTGTTTCTCTCTTTTCCACATACACACACATACACTTAGTCTTAGCCGCTTTGCTCTCCCCGTGTCAATATCCTGCCATTTGAAGTCACGTACTGCAGGGGCTTCTGGGAGTCGCCGAGGAGCCAGGCTGACGGGTAATGGGCCGCATTCATTAATAAGGTTGCCGTGCTCCTGTCCCTCCTCAGCAACGCCAAGGATGTCTTCACCGGGGGGTAGGGGGTTGGTGGAGTGTGAGGGTGAGGGGGAGAGGAGGTGAGGTGGGGAGAGAGCATCCCGTGGGGAGTCTCCTCCCAGACTCACTTAAAGGAGCTTTATTTCAGCAAGAGAGGAGAAAGGGAAGCAGAGGAGCTGTCCGGGGCCGCCTCTTTAAAAAAGGGAGAGCAGGGCCCAGGCGAGCCACACTAACCCTTACAGGGGTCACACTCCTGCTCCCCGTCAAACAGCTTATTACCCCACCTGTCGGGAAGTAATCGCCCTAGCTGAAAGGAAAGCTGTCGAGGTGTTTAAATGCTTTATATGGCGGCAGCTGAAAGGGTAAAGAGGGAAGGAATGAATGCAAGGGGGGGTAATAGTTATCTCCTAGCACTGCCTCAGGGATTCTGTACCAACAAGACTGAAGGTGACTGCTTTGGTAAACCTTCTGACTGAGGCTGCAGTAATCAGTTTAGATCGCCTTTTCATGCTTTTACATGAAAAACAAAAGTTAGGCAGCAAATCTGACATTTGGAGCAGTTGTTTACTTAATTGTGCTTCTATTCATAGGCTAAGTTTTGTGTGTGTGTGTGTGTGTATTTGAGGTGAGCCTACTTGTGCTTGTGCATGCATGCGTGCTGATGACAGTGTGACAGGTGTGTCTAGTCCATGCCAGTTTAGAGAGTCCAAGGCCGTGTTTTAAACAGAGCGCAGCAAGTGGGGCATGTAGTTTGCATTAAAGGGATTAGCAGTCACTTCAAAAGATGACCTGGATTCAGCCCACCAGGGACACCAGTTACACACCCCCTGGTCCACACTCCCTTTAAAGAACCTGGCACAGCTGCCCCACTACAACCACTCTCAATGGTCTGTGTGTGTGCCTGCATAAATTTGAGAGATACAGCAAAACAGAGTGATGTTGTCAGTTTATATCCTATTATGTGCTGAACTGTGCTGGATACAGTTTTTATAGAGGTATAGAAGATCATCAATAGCCTCACCTGCATCTAAAGCATTCTATATATGTTTGTATAATGTACATGTATAGTACATTCAGTACATGTAGGCATATAACATGCATAAACAAGACTCCGAGGATAATATTCCATCAGGTGTATCAGTGCCTTGTTATAGATTTGTTTCCATGGATACTCTTTGATAGGATTTCTGAGGAATGGGATGTTGTCTGTCAGTGGTCATGTTTCTTTGTATGAGAACATCGACAGTATGCTTAATCCCAAAGCCAGTTGCTATTGATCTACACACAGATTTGACTTCTGTGCAGTTAATTGGATTTGCAAATCCAAGTCTGTTAATGATGATTTTCAAATGTCAACAAGACTTGCAAATCATTTAATCTGAAAAAGGAAGATGTGAGCAATGCATGACCTTGGTATGAAAAATAGAATAATTTCTCTTTAATAATAGAAAGTGCTGAAAGATATGTCTGTGAAATGTGTGATCGTAATGTTTCCACTCTTTGTTTTTGTGTCCTTGCAGAACCACACGTTGACTCAGCACAGCAGCTAACATGGCAAAGATCAGTGCCGTGGCCAAGAACAAGAATCACATGACAGTGAGAATAATGTCTGACCACCAATTATCGTCAGAGCAGTCTCCCACTGACTGTCTTGCACTGAACTTTCGATTCAGCTCCACCGCAAGGAACCATGCCACAGCAAGGGAAAAAAGCAAAGAAAAGAAAAGAAGAGGGGGGAAACCAGATAAAAGAACCCTCTCCGTTCTTTACTAACCATTATTTCAAAATAAAGAAAAAGCCAACTTCTTTGTACATAGAATTCTTCATGTGTTGCTTAACTACAGTTATATCGCAATCTTATACAGTATTTGCCAATGTACAGTACAAAATGTTTGTCCTAAAAAGAGAAGGAGGGAAAAAAAGATCAATGATATTGTCAATCAGACCAGATGGGACTCAACCAGTCGTGTAAAGGAGAAACAGGGTGCCACTGAGAGCATAGGAAGCTGTAGGAACCAGCAAGTGTTGTCAGGAGGACTCTTTTCATCAGCACCAGTCCTACTGCGCGGTATGTCACTCTGTATCCTGACATGGTCAATCATTATGGGGTAGGAGGCTTGATACACCAGCATAGGCTGAGATCCTGTCTGTGTGTCCATAACAAGGCTGCCAAGAGGACCAGCTGAGAACAGTGGTGCGACTAATCTGCACTGCCTGCACTGGAGTTCAGATGAGAGGGGGGGAAAAAAGAAAAGAAAAAAACAACACAGAGAACAGAAAAACAGGACAGGATGCTGATATATGCAAACGCAGTGACACAGATTTGGAAAAGGCTAGTTCCTCTGGTTGGCTCGTGAACAGAGGCGTGAAGCTCCCATGTGGCTCTCAGAGCATTGGGAAATCTCAAGCCCACTGACTCAACCTGTACATTTCTGTTGTTAATGTTTACTGCTCGTTGAAGCCTGGAGATTACTGGAATTTTTTTTTTTTTTTTTTTTTTTTTTTTTTTTTTTTTTAATGTTTTGTTATTTCAACATTTCTTTTTCAATGGGGGAGTAAATCCATTTGGATTTGGGGTCATGAAGACTGAACACAATTTCAGTTTGGCATATACCGTCGTTATAAAACTGTCCCTGGCTCTCCTGGAGAGTGCCCAAGTACTCCTCTTGTTTCTTTACTGTGTCCCATTGCTCTCTGCTCAAGCTGGAAGCCATTGTGGCATCATACAAAACTTTAAATCATTCTGTTATGTAAATGTTTTGCATTCATTGAACCTGAGATGCACTTTTGTATGAAACTTTAATGTTTTGACATTTTCATTGAGAATTGTTCGTACACAGTTTACAGGAAATCACCATCTCCTGCCGCAAAAGGACAGTTATCTCCAATGTTATTAAAATGTATTGTACAAATATGGAGTTCTGTATTTCGCAGACCTCATTTTTTTTGTGTTGCACATGTGATGAGAATATTAAAAACAGTATGAAGAAACACCTTCACTGTCCATTTATTATCTACAGCTCAACGGCATGTGTTTGTCTGTATGTTAATGGCTGCGAGTGTGTGTGTGTGAGCACAATTAACCCATCAGACAAGACCTATGACAGCATAAACGCAATAATCATCAAAAGCTTACTCTGCTTTTCTTCATTGTATCAGATTGCATCCTATTTTTCCTCACTCCCTTGTGGCTCTCACTAACGAACATCTGAGCATCTTAAGGGAGGTCTGTGTTATTAATGACTCCATTACCCATCACCCTGTGCGGTCCCATTCTACACACCCTTGTGCTAGGTCTATTTAGGGAGCCTCCAGCACTCCGGGGGACCAAGGAATAGAGTCCTCTGCCTTTGCCGAATGGGACAAAACCCATGCAACAACATCTGTCTGTCTCAGCAAATGATTCATCAACGATGACACATGAGCGGCAAAACATTTGTTGAAGCTTTCAGTTTTGTTTTGAGAAGCCTCAGAGCTGTGTCTCAGATCACTGTAACTAGGTTATACTGTGAACAACAAATGTAAACTGAGTTGTATTTAACGTTCTATGACAGCTATTGCACTTGGATACATTTAATATATAGACAAAATATACAGATTATAATACATTTTATATATGTATTGAAATACTCTGATTAAATATATTGAATGATTATATTTAAATTCATTCATCACTTAAAATATTTAGATATAGCATTTTTTTAATGCTTCTTCATACTATAGCTTTCTGAAAATTGTATTATCGAATTTTCATATTTCACGCATGACATCAGATGTACATATCATCTGTCACCTATTAGTCTTTATTGCTGTACTTTAATGAGGATCAGATGAAGATCGGACAGGGCCTCTCATAGTGACAGACTTCCACAATGGAACTGGAACCCCTCATCCTCATCAGAAATGGTACCATCCAACATTAACTGTCATACTAAATGCAAGCTGGGCATCCATTAAACAACTTTGCTAGCATCTCCCTGTGCCAGGCACTTTTAATAAGCTTCAAGGGCATTTGAACGGGTCCAGAACTTTGCTTTGCCAGAGATGGACTGGCCCACATCATCCATTACATTAAATTGGGTGGCGGCCTCCAGCTCATATTTATGATTTAATTAAATTCACTTGTGAGGCGTATCAGAACCAGTGCGCCTCCCTTTAAACGCCAGCCTAAGCAGCAAAAAAAAAGCACACACACAGCTAAACACATGAGTGCATACACGAGTGTTGTGTTTCTGACACTCGCCCAAGTGTGAGACTTTGTGGGCGCTTCGGCAGGGGCGTTCTCAGGGGTTCATTTAAAGCAATATAATTACACAGCCCCCCAAGTATTCTTCCATCAGAAAGCAGCAGAATAGATGGCTTGTTCAGAGATAAGTTAGCCTTGCTGATCCTCTGAGGTGTCGTCGCTTCGTTGCCAATGGCACTCAGTGCTGCTTAGAGCCTGGCCAGTCCTCAGCAAAACTGGCCAGTCAGGCCAGATGTTTGGGAGTAGCTAAAATGTAATTGTTCTTATCTGGAATGTGTGTGAAATGGCATTTTGTTTTTATTTGACAGCCTAATACCCATAATTCTCTGGAGGAAAAATAGCATTGCATGTTAAAGCTTTATTAAAGAATTATGAGAGTCTGTGTGCTGTACCTGTGTGGCGTGTTGCTACCCAGAAAGCAGAAAATCTGCTATTTTATCCAGTGTCGACAACCAGCATAAATATAAGTATGCATTCACTGCTTGTCCCTTGTGTTCTGGTGTCCTTGCTATCGCTCCTCTTTGGTGCAAATTTAGTTTGGTGAAAACTCCACATTGTTAGGCTACACATTCCTCCCACTGAAGGAGACCTCAGAGACCTCTTATGGCATTCAATATGTGCGCCCAAGCGTGAGATCCAGATCCATTTGGCTGGGCGATCCGCTGGGAGTGTCTGGGGTAACCCAATCTCTCACACCGGCACTCTACATCCAGAGAGCCATCTTTTCACTTCAGAACTGTGTCAGCAAAATGGACGCCTCAACCTCACTATGTAGCCCTGCCACAGTGTTTATGAAGTGAAAACAAAGCCAGTGTAAGTTGGCATATTGTTTCCTAAAAAAGTAACAATGGAATCTGTTAAGATCTACTCTTTTTATGAGAGTATTTTCTTTGGATACATTTCAGGCGCAAATAAGTGTATGGCAGATACATTAGAGATAACAGGTATGTCACTGAAACTACAGACATATATTGTAAGCTAGGAATAAATGTAATATTAAATGCTACTTTTATTGTAAGTTTATTCAATCAGAGAAGGTGCAACTTTCATCCATCCAGCAGTTTTCTAATCCACTTCAGAGTCACAGGGGACAGTGGACAATCTGTGATGGGCTCACACACCTATAGATAAACAAACAATTTCACACCCTCCCCTCCTCTCTTGCCCCTCCTAATGATCCCCCCTGTCTCCTGAACCAGGAGAGCTGAAGGTGAGTATTCCCCTCCAGTCATCTCCCTTTGCCTCACTGAGACAGAAAATAGACAAAATTCTGTTTTGTTTTGTTTTTTTTCCTTTTTTGGACAGGTGGGGGAGGGTTTTCAAAAATGCATTAAACACCAAACAATAAAATATAGACCATGTGGGGTCAAATTCACTGCAACTCTCAAGGCTCCACAGCCAATGTGGCCAGTAAGATGAGACGAGGACAAGGGAAGAGCCTAACAAGAGTAGAGAATGGGAAAGAAAGTATCAATAATGCAGTGTACACTGTATACAGCTGACAGTAAAAATGGAAAACACACTGCCTGAGAGAGTGATGGGAACACTGAATTTTGAGCTGACTCCCTTGTATCTTAGTGCCAGAGCATGAATTCATTAGTTAAATGATTTGAGTTTATTGTGCCCGCTGAAACCAAGCCCTAGTGTTTTAGGGCTCTTGAGTGCATGTGACCACATATGTAGAAATGCCAGCACAGATTTCTGCACTATTTACAAAGTCTCCGTTTGCACAGTTCACAAATGTGTTTCATTCTCTGTATATAAAATTTACTTGACTTTGGCTTGGCTTCACAGTGATAAATACAGGAAGGACACACTGTCACAGATGTGAAATCTTGTCTCACTGACATCTGCCACATTTTTAATGAACACATGGCAGGTAAATGCTGATGTGTGCAAGCTTTCAAAAATGTGGGGAAAGAAGCCATATTAGTTTAGGAAATAAAAGCTTTCATCTTTGCTTTAATTCTCTTTTCGTCCTTAATATTTTTTCTTTTCTTTTTTTTTTCTTTTTGAGGCTTATTTAGTGGGAGAATTGCATGGATTTAAACAGTTTGCTTCCTCCTGTCAGTTTTGTATTTATTTTGCTCTTATTGGTGATGAACTAAAAATGCTCCATAATAGTGCCCCATGGGATGATAACAGCCTCATTCTCACAGTGTTCCATCACTTTTCCCATCTTTTTTCCCTGTACTTACATTATCAATTTCTTTTTAATTTTGGACATCCCATTCATTCGTTCCCTGTGCTTCATCCTCCGTTATTGCCGTCTCTCACCCATGTCAGTCTTTCTTATTCTTTCTCTTCCAGCCTTCCTTTTCACTTGCATCTCTTGTATTGTAAACAGCTCACAAAAGCATGACAAGGTCTCTGCTCATGTTCCCCCTGCCTCCCTCTCTGTTCTCCCAGCTATTTGTTATTGTCTCCTCGCTATCGTGTGTTTGTCTCTATCACGCTTTCTTTATTCTGTTTTTTCCTCTGCATCAAAAAAGCAAAAGTTAATTAAATATGGAACGAGATGGAGCAGCATCTCTTTAAACCATCATGTCATTAAAATGGCATCCCTGGGAGATCAGCTTAAAAGGAGTCGGAGAACAATGTCTTCTCAGTCAGATATTTATGGGCATGGTTATGTAAACATGCTCCCTTTATTCTCTATGTATATTTCATGTAATTATCACTTTTTGTAGCGCTTTCCCCCTGAGATTCGTAGAGGCAAGAAGTTACTAGGGGAATGTCATTAGAACAGACTATTGTTACAACGTTGCCATGATACTGCACAGGGAAAAAGGATGCATTCCTGTACTGGTGAAATCTTTTATCTATATTTGACTTCATCATATAAAAATCATCAATGTCTAGATACATCGTTTCTGCACCTGATATAGTGTCTGTCTACAAGTCATGGCTTTCGGGTCCATCTAATAAACACAAGACTCGACACACTGAACAATATTTTCTCCTCCAGCCAACGCGTATCCCATCTCAATACCAAGATATTCACACAGTTACAGGTTTGCAAACGCCTTCGTGCGTTATAGTTAGTCTGCACTGTAAGAAAATCTGAAGACTGGGAGTGAACTGGATTGTTTCAGCCACAGAGGCCAGTGACTGGTGCTTGAAGGCCTGGGTGCCAGCTGACGGAAGCTGCTAATTAAGAGGGCTGGAGAGCCAGTGGGGTGCCTTATGAAACAGGGGCACCTGGGTTTCACAAGAGGGGGCCGGGTATCCATCACAATTCATCTGTGTTGCACCATGAAGACTATAGTCCTCCCTAAGACTACGCCACATAGCACTATTTCACTCAAGCATAATGTCAACGAGAACTCACACAAAAGCCCCCTCCCCCTGTGCCCCCTCTCAGCTTGTTTGCCATCACAGAGGGAGATGTTATTGCATGGTATGATGAAATTGTATATGTCAAGGTGCATTTGATTCAAGGCAAATGCACTTAAATACAGATGCACTAAGATAACTGTGTATCCATCATCAGATGCAGTATACAAAATGTGAATGCTCGCACAGGAATCCCACATGCATAACTTAATGCCCCTCTACTCAGCATTGTTCGTCGTGTCTTCTTTGCTGTAGGGTCAAAATGTCTCGAAGTAATCTAACTAGCTTGGACAATATAAGGTCTGCCATGACTTCTGTCATTACTGTTTTACCCACCAGAGGCAGATAGAGCTCTTGACCACTACTGAACCTGCCATATTGCTATCCAACCTGACCCCACAGATGCAGTAAACCTAAGTGAACCACAGTTTCGAAAGTCGACGGCAATAACCACTGCAGAATTGCTTTTAATCAACGTCTGAAATGAGGGTGACTTGAAGCGTCGCCCCATGCTGATTAAATGTAATTGTTTAATTGCCAAGTGCTGGGAACCCATCCTAAGAGGATTCCAATGGAATTATTTAATCTCTAGTCAGGAAGTACACTGCAGGAAAAAGCAGAGGGAAAAACGGAAGAACTGAAAAGGCAAGAATCAAGCCAAAATGGTGTTTTTCTGTTTGAGTGTATCTCTCATGAAATATTAACCGTGGTTTACATTTAGTTAGCTGAGAAAATGAGCAGCCTACGTGGGAACAAATGTACTTGAAGTGATGCTGCAACTTCAAAAGAGGTCATACAGATTTGACCTGCATCTGCAAACTAAAAAAGCCGTAGTTTTTTCAGCCGTGTACTTTTATATCGAAGCCTTATTCTGAAGTAGCACAAGCTTAACACATTAGCTATTGCTTTGTTGCAAAAAAACAAAAAAAAAACAAAACAAAAGACATGTTGGTATGTGAAGTTGCTGGGGTTGTTTTGTGTTCTTTCTTATGCCCATTACAGTTGTTTCATTTTAAAACAGACATCAGTATTAAGTCATTGTGAAAGCTATTCAGAGATTCTCATGGGCAAGTTATATAGGCCCTTTTCCCCCTCTGATCACTGACTGAGGCTCTGCTAATTGGGCTCTATAAACTTAAGGGACACAGGTGCGCTCCATTTAAGGTTACAGATTTGAGATACATTGCTTGGGGTCACAGACATCCCACCCCTCATAAACACACTCACATATAGACGCACGGAATAGGGTTAAAAAGAAAATATACACACATACAATTTTGTTTGTTTCCCAGATTAATGTCTCTAATCTGTATTTTTCATGATGCTACTCCTAGAAGACCCATTTAAGCTGGCATGATTACCAATACATTCGCTCTGTTGTCTCAGTCAGTAGCCAATCAGTTTGGTACACATGGCAAGACATTTCAATCTATCAACAAAATCAATAGCAGTACTCCTTCTAATATAACCACACACAGTGCAGGCCCTCCTCACAATGATACGGCTCGTGCTGTTGCGTTTAGATACACAGGGAGTGAACCCAGACTGGCCATTCTGCTGATAAATGCACTTCTGTTATCCCAAGGGAAATGTGCTTGCATCCCTCTGGTCAGAAGTATGCTTCTGTCCCCCCACCAAGCCAGCAGCAGAGAGGGAGAGAAGGGGAGGGGAGGTGCAGTGGTGGTGGTGGGGGGGCAGGGGACTGTTCCCTGCAGCTGTGCCCTTATTCCCAGCACCTGACCAGGGCCCCAGATGTGCACACGAGCAACAGCAACAATTTGAGCAATGTAAGTCCCCTGTGAGACCCAGGCACCTGCAAATATAACCCTACTATCAAACATGATGGCGTAATTACAGGTCTAATAAGTCTACATCTGGATAGGACTCATTTAATCTATCAAAAATAAACCTATCTCGACAATACAAATATGGAATTGCATTCTCAGCATTTTGTCTGCACATCAAACAAAAGACACGCAGCACTTTCCACTGACCCAATTAGCCATCAGGTAGACAGCAGCTACAGGGCACAGTGTTGCTATTTACAATACAACACAAAGTTCAATTATATGCACTTTATTACATACAGACACTCAGTCAAATGCAGATTTGTGTTTATTGTGAAAGTCCTAATTTTAAATAAACACAATCGGTGATTATTTTTTAAATGCCATACAATTAATTTGCACCAAGCCAAGAAGACAACATTTTGACCTCTACACTTATACCTCAGTTACAAATGAGCACATTAGGACAACATTTTACATTTACAAAAGAATAGAACATAGTGGAATTGGTCAAGTTTTGCAAAGACCAGTCTCTTGGTAATAGTACAGTAAAAGGATCGATGTGAGCAGATCTAAAGGCAGCACCAGCTCTATTTGGAAACCTATCAGTTACTAGTTGCATTTGTCCATTACAACTCCACCCTGCAGAATGGGGGTGCAGTAATATTATTTGCAATTTCGCAGAAATTAAAAAGAGGATACACATAATAATGTAAAATAGTTATTTGACTTCATAACGACTCATCTGTTTATGAAACATCGGCGCTTATTGCTCAAGTGCTGTCCACGCAGAAAGCTGTAAAGGGTAATGGTGACATCTAGTGACACATTGACAAGTATACACCTGCTGTTCACAGTAAAATGGCATTTTTGTAAACATTTAAGTTTTGTCATTCAAATCAAATATAAAAAAATTATAATTTACACAACAGAAAAATTACTAGTGATATATAATATATACTGACTTGGAAGAAAATATCACCACAATATTGGTTCTGTAATATACTGAATAACAATGTGCTCTAAAAAGAGAAAATCTATATATATATATTTAAGTATATGACATTAGCCATACAATATTCCATTTTAAATACATGTATTCTTAATTGCACTTAGCCTTTCATCACTGTGCTTGTGAAATATAAATGTAATAAATTTTCCAACAGCAGAGGGTGATAGTGATCTTGTTTTACATCGGCTGCAGCAAGTCACAGTGAGGGCAATACATTTATAGAAACCTGTAATGTAAAATAGAATTCCAAGATATACACTGAGTAGCATAAACAACTGGAGAATATAACCAAGGAATTGTCGTGTAATCTGTTTGGCACTTAATTTTTGTAATTCTGTCTGCAAATTTGGATTTTCTGCACTACAACTATCTGATAGTTAAGTAGAAAAAAAAAAAAACCCCACAATGGTTTATCATCTTCTACTGTAAATACCATAATTATTTTTCTTTCTCCGACGCAAAAGGCAAAAGGGCACTGGTAAACATGTCTTAATGTTTTATTCTATCCATTATTATAAAAGCTTTATTTAAATAGTCTGTTTTTCAAGAGTTATTTCGTGCCTTGTGCCCTTTAGATGTGAACACAATGAAGTGACATTAAACCACATTTACAATTCAAAACATATCTTAAACATTCAAAGACTGAAATGCACAAATGAGAACTAGTAATTACAGTCTACTTCTAGGTTCATATTCAACTGCTCAAACTGTGGAATTTACGGGTCATGTTTTGAATACTTCCATCCACTGATTTTGGCACAGTGTTCACTCCCATCACTCCATGGGCATCCGTGGGTCACTGGCCAGCACGGAGCACAGATGATGGGGGAGTAGTGTGTCGTTTTGGGCACAAGATCTTGCTAAAGGCCCTGCGGAAGGTACTGTGGCAAAGAGGGTACAGGAATGGGTTAATAGCAGAGTTGAGCCACAGGAGCCAGAAGGTGACCTCGTACCAGTGATGCTGGATGCACCGCCCTCTGCAGGCAGCACGGATGATCATCAGTAGGGTGTATGGTGCCCAGCAGATGGCAAACACACACACTATGATCGCCAGGGACTTAGCAATTTTCTTATCCCTGGACAGACGGCTAGGCTGGGCAACCCTGCTGGTTGAGGGATCTAGTTTACCAAAACTAGGAGATGAGGTTTGAGAGTGTATGGAGCCTCTTACAGCCAGTTTCATCCCACTCCCAGAGTTGTGAGGCAGGGGGATACCTTCCCCCTGAGCAGAGGCAGGTTCGTTCAGCTGAAGGTGGAGCTGTGCATCCCTGCTGTGGAGCCTCCTCCTGCGTATGTTGAGGTAAATGCTGAGATTGAAGAAAGCCACTGAGATGAAAGGAGAGAAAAACTCCAGCATGGAGGCACTCAGCAGGAAGTACCAAGAGTAATAGAACTCAGCAAAGCACTCATCTTTTGGCACGCGACTCCTGCCCACTACCAGCTCCCAGAATATGATGGCTGGACCATACAGGACAAAGGCTAGCACCCAGACAGCAATCATCTTGATTATGGCTTCATGACTCTTGCTCTGTCTGGCACGATAACTCACCTGTAGTAAATAAAAGTAAAAAAAAATCAGAAAACTTACCGATGACAGTCTATGTCCTGTGTGTTGTTTCTGGAAATATTGTCAAAGAACAAACACTCAGTCCAACTGTGTAAACTGAGCTAGAATACGAAAGTGAAATAATCTTAATCCTTTAACCCCTGATGGGTCAATGCTCACATGTTCTGAATGGATGGTTTAGTTTAAATATTAAAAAAAAACTGAGTTTTGTTCATGTAACTGACAAATGGAGATAGGTATAAAAAAAAAAAAAACTGATTTATTAAAAGAAAAGCCAAAACTAAAATTACTGGAAGAAAAGTGCAATACTAGTTTTTTGTTGTTGTTAGTTGTTGTTTTTGTTTTTTTATTATTATTAATTTTAGTTACTTTTTTTATTTTGTAACTATTTGTTTTTGTTCATGTTGTTGCTTATTTTGTTTCTTTTTCTACATTTTGTTTTTATTATAGTTTTTTTCAGTTGTGTTCTGTTTGTGTCTTAATTTGTTCGTGTTACTCATTATTTTGTTGGTTTATTGTTCATTTTTGTTTGTTTTATAGATCCGTTTGGCTGTTTTTGTTAATTTTGTTGCATACTATTTTTCTTTTGTTTTTTACTGTGGAACTACTAAAGTCTCTGGAGTTAAAGGGTTACGATATTGTACAGTAAGGGCAATGAGACAGTCAGTGAGTATTGAAAAGTAAAAGTAACCCACAACCTAAACTTGATGCACTGTACATTAGATAGATAGATAGATAGATAGATAGATAGATAGATAGATAGATAGATAGATAGATAGATAGATAGATAGATAGATAGATAGATAGATAGATAGATAGATAGATAGATAGATAGATAGATAGATAGATAGATAGATAGATAGATAGATAGATAGATAGATATAGATAGATAGATAGAGATTGATTGAGTGATTTGATATGTTTTCGTGACATGTCAAATGATAATAAACTAATTAATTCATTAATGTATTGTCATTTGTCATGTCACAGTAGAATAAAACAGTCAGCATGTCACAGCAAACGAAATGACATTGAACAGTTCCTCCAAAAAGTACAGCAAGCCACTGTCTCTTTAATGATGCCACCACTGAATCAGAATTTAGAAGTTACAGTACAGTACATAGATAATGCAAGCACATGTGTGAGACATACTTAGACATCATATATACATTAATGTAGCGACAGTACACATGGTCACATGATGGAATTTTGGTCACATGATGGGGGGGTTGAGGCATCAGTAATACTATATCAAATAATTAAAGAAATTAATAGAATGATCAATGAAACTAACCAAGACTGACACAACAGAATATTTCATTCAAATGCATAACAGTGGAGCTCCGTTGTGTTTTTCTTAACACTTAAACAACATCCAATGCAGAAATGCCATTGTGATCGAGTCTACATAACAACTTTCATGAACTTTTGTCTGAATGAATTAGAGTCACATCCAATGTCCATGTCCACATTTCTATTTAGTGAGGAGCTTTTATTTGTACTTGATCAAAATATGCTCTTCTCAGTGACAACAAATGACTGCAGCTTGTCTTCAAAGATGACTCCTAAAACCTCTCATGTGCAACTCCAACTGAAAAAAAACAAATATTCTTGTTTGCTAATTGTTATAGGTTTATTTAACAAAACATGTTAGTAACATGGAAGTGTCCCTAGTAATGTGCATGTGGTATTTTCAACAGGCTGAAATGTGATCTAACAGCCAGATGTATGCATTTATCTGACTCCATCTTTTCAAAGACAAACTTTGGCCTGTGACTGCTGACGATCCTTTGTCTTTCAATGTTCAGAGAGAAATGCTTTTAGGAAAATGCTGCTTGTCTTGCCGGTGGCCTGTTTCTGCTATGATTGATCTCTGCAGGTTGGAAGGACCATGGCACAGAGGAGGATCTCTATGATCAAAGCTAGCTAATTAAAGAAGAGGTTTTTTTTCTCTCTTTCTCTCTCTGGTGTTATTTGTATTCATTGCTCTGATGATAAGTGTTTGCTTGTGAAAGGAAACAGAACACTCTCTTTGTCTTCTATGCCCAGACTCGTCTCACCTCTGAGTTAACACACACACACAAGTTACAGGACACAGTCAGTTAGCTAATACACCAGGTTCAGCTGTAACTTTTTGGAAAAGTGTGCTAAATGCTAACAGATAGGATGAAAAAAGGAAAAATAAATCCCGCTGTTAAGTGCAAGAAAAGTATAGTGGACACCTCAAATTGTCATCCAGTTTGAACAAAAGGTTAATTTATCTAAATAAAAACCATAATGATCTGAAAAGCTTTTCAACAGTCAGTTGTTGTTTCTGTGTATTTTCCTACAGCCAAGTGTTTCCAGAAGTCAGAATGTGATTTTTTTTTTTATATCTTTATCAGGGGATGCAGCTATAATTAGGGGGTGGCACTGGGCCTGAATGGGTCAGAAATGATTAACCTCTGCAGATGGGCACATTTGGGAGTATAAGGTGGCTTTAGCCCTACCAATGACCTGGAAGACTCACCAGTCAGTCAGTAACTGAGCACCAGACCACAATACTGCAAAATTAAGGTCAAAACGATGTTCAATGTACTGTACAAATGAACACCAATTCTCATGGGATTCCTTCTTGTGTTGTGTGTTACTCCACATAATCCTAAGGTCACTATATGCATTAGAGATGTGAAACACATATGTTCCAACTCACTGCTCTAGTGACTGACAGGAAGCGGTCATAGCTGATGAGGACGATGCTGAAGACGGAGGCAGAGCAAAGTAAATAGTCCATGACCAACCACAGCTTACACATTCCACGGCCAAGGGTCCATCTGCCCGTGAGGATGTAGGGGATGTAGACTGGGATACAGAAAGCCCCTGCATTCACAGATAGTTAGAAACAGATCACAAATGTTAATCCATACAACCTGTCTTAAGCTGCCTGAGGTGTAAGGAGTCAAAAAGCAGACACTGACTGATGAAGATACAAAATGCAGCCACCAGTGACACAAACCATCGACTGATCTAAAATGTCAAATACCTGTTGATCCAGTAATTCAATCATTACATGACAATAATTGGTGTAAAATACATTTGTCATCTTTTTTATGGTCATCAGATACAACCCATTTGGACGTTCAGAAGCTTAATAGTTGCCATGGAAACACTGTCATCTTCTACAACATTGATTCACTGGTAAAACCTGTGGAGTTTGATCAATAACAGTCAATGGACATCTTTGTTTTATGTTCAATTAATTATATATTTTGTTCAAAAAGTACATTTTTCTTCAGTTTTCACTATTTCTGAAATAATTAAACATAACTTCAATCTGGGCTTTTCTGAACTTCTGCATGATTAGAAAATTCAATACATGAGACCAAAAAAGGAAGGGAAAAAAAGGAAATTTATATTGAAAATACACAAAAGCCAGAAGATTACATAGAGATAAATCAATCATTTGGGAACTGGCACAGAAGAAGTACTGGGTCTTTATGGTTCACAATAGAGACAAACTCTCACTGAAATAAATACCAATAATATTAAAGGGTATTCAGCTCTTTATAAATATAATCATTAAGAATAAATGATTTTTAAAATAAGCTGATAAACGTATTACTTTTAAACACAACAGCCCTACACCTTTTTTTTTTTTTTTTTCTCCCAGCAACTTTATTGTGAAAAGTATATCCAGAATTCAACACTTACCAACAAGAAAATCTGATATAGCCAGATTCAGGAAGTAATAATTGCACTGTCTTCTTAAACTCTTGTCCACTTTAAATGCTAAAATAACCAGCGCGTTTCCCAAAACTATCACAACAACCAAAGCCACCATCATCACCATCAAAATGACAAACACTGGTCCGGAAAAAACGAAGCTGCTCTGGACTCTAGTTGAAGTATTGTCAAAATAGTAGCCACTGGACTTAGTATCACTTTGTTCCTCCGACATGTTCCTGATGTGAGAGGGGTGATGCGGTCCGTAAATCCTCTGTAGACCGCAGCGGGAATAATCATAAACCAGCAACAGGTGCCAGGAGAACGGACGGATCACCTAACACTCCCATTCAGCCTCTGGACGCTTCTCTGTTCTATTGGAAGTGAACACAGTGACCAGGCAAGTCCACGAGGGAGCGCGCGACACGCTCCACAGAATGCAAAAGTGCATCCAGGACAGGTGATGAAATGTACGGATTCCAAAATATTATACCCATATTTCAATTGTGTTCTTTTACAGGGTTGTTACCACGGTGTGCATATTACAAACAGTATGGTAAACTATGGTAATAAGTTATTAAAACAGTAGGAAGCATTAGTTTTCATAAATCTGAAAGTAAATATTTGCTGTATTTGCAGTCTGTAGACAACAAATCTTTCCCTCCCAAAACCTCATACATGATTCACTGACAAACAGTCCCCCAGCACCTCACAGTTTTATCAGGATGCTGCAACACACAACCACCCCAGTGACTGCTCAGATGAACATATTGTGGGTGTGCAGATAATATGATGCAATATAGGCACAGGATACTCAAGGGTAAAATGTGATGACTCAATTTAGAACATTAGTTTAAGGCTAAAACAACAGTGTGAATCACATTTTAGTCCTTTGTTTTGTATGGAAATTTTTTTTTGTTTTTTTTTTTTTTTTTCACCAGTTGACTCTTTTGATGCCTACAACAACATTACAAAACACAAATCAGCCTTAAATGAGTTCACACTGGGCTCTACACCTATCCTTTGTGTCTTGGTTCCTTATATATATTTCCTCTGTTCCATAAAATGCATTTTACATCTTTGATTTCTTATCCTACCTTCCCAGCTGTCTATAACTTCAGTCTGACTGACATGAAAATCTGTGAAAACCAGCAACAGCATGATGGACAAAATAGGACTGAGTGGGAGGTGCACACACCAGGGATCTCTCACTAATGCTTACATCAACATCCCTTGGGAAGATTAACAATTTTAGTCATCGTGAGAAAAAAATATATAGATCTGAAGACCTGCACGTGAGGATTTGTGCATTTCCTATTCTCGTTCCATGCTTTGTGTATATATGTGTATAACGTCCTTGTGGTACCGGCTAGAGGAGGCTGAAGGCCTTATTTGCATTCTGATTCCATCCTGTCAGTCCCCCAGCTGTGGTCCAAAAGAAATGAGAAACACTACAGAAAAGTAGAGGTGACTGAAGGAGCGCTGTTTAAATTACTGTTATTTTCTCACAAATGGAACCACCACTATCTCTCAGAGTCACGTCACACTTGCAACACAGAAATTACACAGGAACATGACCAGCGTAATGCTAATGCAACAAAATTCGAAGACTTCTCAACGATGTCATGTAGAAGCTCATCAAAGGTGAGTCATACTCAAATTAACACTTTTGATTTTGACCTAATCCACCTTTGTGGGATATATTTTTTAATAGAGTGATGCCATCAAATGCAACTCCTGTTGGACAAAAGATAAATGTGAGAAATGCCCTTTTTCTGGCTTATATACATATATATATATATATATATATATATATATATATATGTGTGTGTGTGTGTGTGTGTGTGTGTGTGTGTGTGTGTGTGCGTGTGTGTGTAAATAAAAATAAAAGCATGAGAAATTTCTTTAGACAAGAAACATTTGCAATAAAAATCCACACATATACGTGGTTCAAAGCTCACTCAAATAGTGTTTTCATATCTTATACATTTACTTGTGTATTTTAAAGGAAGAATAACGGATAATGTAACCATGAAAGGTTGCAAAATTGAACACCTGTTGAGTCACAATAGCTCATTTCCATAAAATTATCCTTTAAAAATACAATATTCAGGTAGTGTTCCATTGCCTACAAAAGGCTATTGATTGTGACATACCCTTTAGATATAAATGTTATTCACATGTGGAACAAAAGCATTGGAATGTCATGGAAACTGGCATTATGCCATCATGGAAACTGTTGCATACTGTATAAAGATTTGTACCATTGTTGCATTATTGTTCTGACCCAGAACTATTTCATGGAGAACATGCTTTTTTTTCGGTTT
Source organism: Siphamia tubifer (assembly GCA_020466265.1). NCBI lineage: Eukaryota > Metazoa > Chordata > Actinopteri > Kurtiformes > Apogonidae > Siphamia > Siphamia tubifer. The sequence goes on along the minus strand of CM035799.1, from coordinate 23,585,401 downwards.
TCCATTATAATTTGGAGACCAAAATATTCCTTCCAGTGGAGGAAACACGCCTAGAAATGGCCTATTACTAATAAACGATTGAATAATCTGTGGTACTAGTGCTAGTTAAAGTTAAAAAAAAAAATACCTGTACATTTCAATCACATATTATTATCAGCTTCCAACTCTATAAACCATGAATCAAGTGGTTTTAATAAGTGATTTCCACCAATTAAACAGTATACAATTGAAGTCAGTTATGTTTCACTTGTGTTAAAATGTCTTACATTTACATGTTAGGTTCCAAACCATGTGCCTGGAAAGCAATACGTTTCACAGGTGCATTGTTGCTGGATTTTGAAATACAAGTGCACTGACTAATCTGAATATGAAGGGCACTCAGAAACAAAGCTGTGTCACAGAGGGTACACAGAGCTTCTAGTGTTGCCGATTATGCCATGCCCTGCTGTGGCTCTCCATTACTCAAGTGTTTGTGTTTGGATGCTGGGATGGAACACTGATGTTATCATACTGTAACAGTGTGCCAGATTCACCATAATCTGCTACCAAACATTGAATGATACAATTCACCGCACATTTAGATTTAACTACTAAACTTCTGTGTCCCACCAAGACCATATTTATGTAACTTTAATCTCTGGATAAACATAAAACATAAAGTCTTTTGTTTCCACACATATAATACTGTCTGCAAATGGAATATAATTTGAGGAATATTACATCTGATAGAACTCAAAACTATTATTAATTATGATATAAATTGGTCATCTTTATGCTGCTAGCTGGGACGGGTGTTGTAGTGGTCCCAAAAGGAAAGAAAGAGTCAAGACATTTTTTAAAATATTTGTCACTTAAGTGCTGTCAGTGTTGCATAGTTTAATAGTTTTAACTGGATGAAGAATATGAGTCAGAACACTTCAAGCTTTTTTTCTTTTTACCACTTGAAGTGATACCACAAAATGATCAATATGTTCCTTTTCAGAAGTATTTTATTCTTGTGTTGTTTTTATGAAGAACAAACATCTAAAAAAATATTAGTTAATATTGTTTTTTATGTAACCTCACTGCTTTTCTCAAATGTCAGCCCTTATTGTGAATAATAATGAAAATTTACTTGTATGCAGTTACTTTTATAAGTTGGAAAACAATAGATTAGACCAGGGGTGTCAAACTGTGGTCCTCGAGGGCCGGTGTCCTGCATGTTTTAGATGTTTCCCTCTTCCATTACACCTGGAGGCCATTGGATCATTACCAGTCTGATGATGAGCTGATTATTAACTCTTTAAGTGTCAGTGCTTCTGTGTTCTGAATGGATGATTTTGTTTAAATATTCAGAAAAATGCAACCATTTTCCTTTTAGTTTTGTGCATGGACAAGGTGCCAAAAAGCAAGGTTTTTTTTCAAATTTATTTTATTTAAACATTTTTTAAAGGCAAAATTAAAATTGCTGGGACCAAATTTCAATATTTGTCATTTTGTAAATATTTATTAGTTTTTGTTGCTCATTTTGTTTATTTTTCTAAATGTTTTTATTGTAGTATTTTTCTTTGATTTTTCTGCCATTTGTGTCTAACTTTGCTCATGTTACTAATTATTTTGTTAGTTCTCAGGAGTTAAAGGGTTAAACTGAATCACATGGAAGAGGGAAATATCTAAAACATGCAGGACACCGACCCTCGAGGACTGGAGTTTGACATCTGTGGATTAGACAATAGAAGGCCACTTCATATTAGTCCAAGGTGATGACTGAACTTTTGATTATATCACATTTTGCTTCTTGCTGTACCATATTGAATCCCAAAGGGGAGAGGGGTATTGTGCTCTAGTTTCACAGACCAGCTGTGCCACGTCAACGAGGTGTGTCCAGACGAGTTTTACAGCGCACACTGGTCCAAGTCCTCCCCCTTTCCATCTCCTTTCCTTCCACTGGTGTAAGTGATCGTGCAATGGATTTATCACAGCTGATTCAGATCTCCACCAATCATATTAGCACCTCTCCTCACCCTTAAATGTGCCGCAAGTTTCATCATATCGCCATGGACGCCACAATAAGACGCCCAAACTCCTCCTAGGAGGAGACTGATGTTTTGGTCTGGGAGGTCCAAGCCCACAGTGCTCGAATACATGAAACTGTGATTAGACCTTCACAGGCTGATGAAGTAAAAGTAGCCTGGGAGGAGGTCACAAATATTAGTGAAGTTTTTCCTGATACACTGAGAACCATTGTCCAGTGTAAAAAATGGTTAAATGATGTCCGTAAAACAACCAAAAAAAACTCTCAAAACTCTTTCCTGTCTCTTCTGGCAGAGCAGAAGAAACAGGAAAGAGACCGGGATAGCAGAAGTTCCATAGAGGAACGCACATCGCGTCACCATGTCGACCACCTCGGGGGTTAGACGTAATTTTCATTCATTATCTGAACCCGCTTTATCCTCACTAGGGTCGCGGGGGTCACTGGGGGCCTAATCTAGCTACAATGGGCGAAGGCGGGGTACACCCTGTATGAGACGCCAGTTCATCGCAGGGCTGAACATATATAGACAAACAATCACTCTCACATTCACACCTATGGCCAATTTAGATTAACCAATTAACCTATCAGTGCATGTGTTTGGATGGTGGGACGAAACCGGAGTGCCCGGCGAAAACCAACGCGGACACGGGGAGGACATGCAAACTCCACACAGAAAGGTCTGGTACGGGATTCGAACCAGGGTCCTTCTTGCTGTGAGGCACGAGTGCTAACCACTGCACCACCGTGCCGCCCCTAGACGTAATTTTGATAATGATAAATAATGACAATTGACAATTGAATTGCACATCACTATTCCAGTCATTATTCGTGTGGCCCACCCTCTCTGTGTACGCCCTCCTTTGCCTTCTAGCAGTAATATACTCCATCTCTGTAGATCACGTTAAGCAAAAGTTATAACATGTGTACGTGCAATCACATGAAGCACGTCCTTAAGACACAGAACATAACTTACAATTTGTTGGCAGTGTCTGTCGCTCTGTCTTTGAATATTCTAAGACAAGTGATGCTGAATATATTGTCAGTGTCTGATGCTGAGGCTTGGTCAAGAGAGATGTTGGTTCATTAGTTTCCGCTGGTAATTAATTCAGTTTGAGTTTCCATTACACATGCCAAACACATTTAATCTGTCATCAGATGGGACGGAACAGTCAATATAGATATATATTTATGTGCTGATTCAGATCGTTACATTGTTGGGATGATTTATTGCATTGAAATTTGTCTGACACTCTGGAAACCTGCCTGTTAGGATGTGGTGACATGTGCGCTGATCAGCCAAACTGCTACTTGACCGGCTGCGTTTACCTTGCACCAGAAGTAGACCTGGTTTCAGCCGGCAAGCTTTTAGTGCACTGTCGGTGCGGTCTAAGTTGACGAAACTGTCACTCCGCGACGCTGAATCAGGAGTCACATCCCACGAGTGCAACGCTACATCCTTCTACCAAACTGATCGTGCGGGATCCTGCGCTGCACGAAACTAGAACAGCCACCTGAGCTGTGGGGTCTAGCATCCATTGTGTTTGAGTTTGTCTGTCTGTCTGTCTGTTTTTTTGTAAGCAGGTTTACGCAAAACCTACCCAACCAATTTGATTCAGATCCTATTACATTTTGGTGGATGTAGGTCAAAGGTCACAGTCACCAAAATTGTGTTTTCACAATAATAAAAGCTATATTACAGTATATCATTGTGAAAACACATTTTTTGGCAAATCAGTTAAAATGTGTTTGTTGTGTCGAGCACCAGTTGTTTGATTTGTGTTGAATGACGAATGCATACTTTTGTTTTCAGGTACAGTTGTGCTTATAAGTTTACAAACTTTAGCATAATTTGTTATTCTTTAGCCATTTTTCAGAGAATATGAAAGAAAAAAATATTAAAATGTTTCTTTCATTCATGGTCAGTGAAGCCAGTTATTATAAAACAAATGTGCTCTTTTTAAATCATATTGACATCAGAAATGATGATCAGTGACATATGTTAGTCTTCTGTGGTAGTTGTAGATCAGACACTTTATTTTCTTAGATGCTAAAGCTGCTCATTCTGCTTGGCCAAATAGATTTTGGGTTTTCTTACATGAACTGCATGTTTGACACCTCCCCAATGTGACTCAATGATACTGAGGTAAAGAAACTGATGGACACTTCTTCACCTTCACTTTTTTCTGCTGTAGCCAATGACAGGTCGACCTGGCCTTATGTGTTGAATCATTTTCATGTTGGAACATCCGAGTCCGTTCCATGTGTACATAAACTTATGAACACAACTGTATATTCCTCTTTTTATTCCTGTTTATACACATCAGTAATTTCCTTCAATGATTAAATACTATGTCACACTTACACTTTATCTATCAAGAACAATTCACATTATCACAATTGTTTCATGAGAAGAGGAAAATTGCTATTTAAAACTTTTCAGGTAAGAGTGTAATTTACATAACTAATTGTTTTTAGCATTACATATTTAAATTATCTTCAAAATGAAGTGCACACTTTAATATACTCAGAATTAAATGAAGAAATTAAATAAATAAAACATTAAAAGGTTTGATTAAAATAATGTGTTTTGCGGTCAGCTTGTTTAAAGCAGTAAAATATCTGCATTATTTTAAGAGGGATGTAGAAATATAAGACTTCAAAACACAACCGACAGCCTTCTGCTCCTTAACATTTACTGTACAGTGTTTTTTTTGTTTTTTTAAGGACTTGTCTGTTTAGTCAAAATAGATTGGATTTAAAAAAAACAAAAACAAAAAAAAAAAAACCCCTAATGATTACCCAGAGCTATATATGGGCTAATAGCCATTTGAACATACAAATATAGCCCTTGGTAGTAAAAGTCTTCATATCATATCAGAGCCATCACAGTTTACATAATAAAAGCTAATGATTAATAAGAGAGCTGAGCTGGTAGTTGGAAGGCTTTACAGCTCCACAGTCTGTTTGGCAGAGCTGTTCATGAGATGAAGGGTGCTGGCATTTACCTTATGTTCCACATTCACAGAAGCTCATTGAAATGCTGTGGGTGTGCCTCGTCGCGACAGTATTTTGACTTGTTAAATTTTTCATCTCATTTTCAAAAGCTCCTCACCCGTTAATCCATGTATCACTGCACTCCACCCTCATAACAAAATCTATTAAATCATTCATGCAGGTGCCATTAAGCAAGTGAAATTACACTGTGAATTGTAAGAAACTGTCCAAGTTGCATTACCTGAAAGCAGCACGATTAGGAAAATGAAGATGAAGGAAAGATATCACATAATTTGGATATTTGTAAAAAAATAAATAAAAAAATAAAAATTAATACATAAATATGAATAATAAATAGAAAACTATTATGTAAAATTAGTGTTTAACAGACAACAGAACAGTGAATACAATGCATATGAGTTCTTTCATCATGATATAAATATGCATAAAATACTTTTGCAAATACTAAATACTACATTTTCTTGTTCAGGTAGGTGACAATACTCATTACAGGTAATCATCACTGAGATAAGAGTCTTTTTTTTAGGTCAAACTAATATTAAAGCAGTTCTTCATGGTAACATAAGGACACGGATGTGATGATAGGATTAAGTTAATATGTCTTCATACTTATTGGTGAAGTTGAAAATACCCAAGGGATTATAGCAGTTGAACAGAGGGACCTCAATTTAAAAGAGACAGCATTAAAGACAATTATACCAATCATTTCACCATTGATTGTACAAAGCACAGCAGAATACAGAACACCTTCTGTGTTTTTCTTCCATATCATACTAATTCGTTAGTCTCTTTATGTTCTCTGTACACTTCTGAGGCACTATAGACTAGCAACTTGAGATTTAAATAACATCAAAGTTATGGTTTTGTGCAGCATTTTGTTGAATTCAAGGTAAAAACAAAGCATTTATCTGTCACACAGAAGTCTAAGTCAGCTCGATTCAGTTCTTTGTGTCAGAAGAATAATGCTGTAACTTCCTTCCTCTACCTTACCCTCCCTCACCGTCTCTCTCCCAGACTGTCCCTAAAATGTCCCTGCTGGGGATTCTATCTCCTGGTTCCTTTTGAAGCAGTGGCCTCTCTTTGCCTCCATTATCTTGTAATTTGTAAGGGATTACGCTCTGGAGCACACACAGTCCACCCCGTTGCTTAAGTACTGTGACAGCTTACAATAATTGCCATACTAATTAGCAAGCACTAGCCCAGTGCGCTCCTTTCCCTCACCAGACCTGATTTGATGAATATGCTTTGATTAATCTCTACAGTAGTGTTACAGTTGTAATTACGCATGTCCTCTATAATAATGACTGACGGATATAGTGTTAACAAGCAAATGTGAGAATCATTGTTGTCAGAGGAAAAGAGAAAAAAAAAAAACAGAGTCGAATTTATTAAGATGTCGGTGTGAATTATAGGATGATCAATAAAACATCATTTGAGTGTGAGGCAAATTTACAATAACTGTAATGTAATGACTGAAAAAGACAATGATAAAAGATGTAACAAGTGAACAAGTTGTGTCTGTGTTTTCATTTAAGCTGAGTATTAAGACAAAGCTATAAAGCAGCTTTGTCTTCACACAGCAAAGACCTTTTGTATAACTATACTTAAGCAGGTGAGAGACTTTGGCACAACAATCACACCCAGAACTCAGAATTTCAGTGACTACTATTTATGTACCATCTACATGTTTGATTGTGAGACATAAGAAGTCAATGGTTCCCAACCTTTTTTGGCTGATGACCTCATTTTAACAAAACACATTTCTGCCGATTTTTTTTCCCCCTAAAATGAATCCGTTTTTTTCATGTAAGTTTGCTATACTATATATAAATGTTAATTTTAGACAAAATTTTGTCCATATAATATATATTATTATTGACAGAGGCAGAAAAGCCAGGTGTAAATTATTGCATTAAGTGAGAATTTTATTTCCCTTGGTCAGGACATGTACAGTCAGCTTGTATTTACAAGGCTGACAATTAATACTGAACAAACAATAACAATAACTCTAACTATAAACTATGAAAGATCATCTGAAACTGATCACAACAAACATTTGATAGTAAACAGTATCAGTGTTTTGTTTTGTTTCCACTGTCATAAGGGGTGAAAACACTATATGTATAATGATTTACAGTATAAAATTACTAAATCATAATAAACAGGGCCACAGCAGTTGCATTCCAAAAAGTGGTACTATATGTGTATGTGTGTGTGTGTGTGTGTGTGTGTGTGTGTGTGTGTGTGTGTGTGTGTGTGTGTGTGTGTGTGTGTGTGTGTGTGTGTGTGTGTGTGTGTGTTTGTGTGTTTGTGTGTGTGTGTGTGTGTGTGTGTGTGTGTGTGTTTTGCTTTGATCCTGCTGCAGCTGTTCCTTTTGTCTTTGTCAGAATTGTTGTGATTTTTGACTGTTACCCATAATCATGCATTAAAAACTGTATTGCCTTTTCTGGCTGATGCAGCTGTATTTATTTTTTATTTTTTTGCACAAATAAGCTCACCCTTTTGGGTTCAGTTGAAGCTGACAAATGCTGCCACAGATATCTCAAGCTGAGATGACTCACCCAGTATATATCGCTTTATTATTTGTACATGATTTAGTTGCCCAAGCTATCATATTGTGCTTTCCTGGTGTTTTCCTCCTTCCAAACCACTAAATATGGACAGCTCTTCCAAAAAGGAATAAAAAGGCAAAGGTTTGTGAATAACAGTGAATAATAAAATGCTACACAGACGTGTGTCTCTTCACAGGTGCCTAAGCAGCTCATCTTTTGAAGTCTTTTCCAGCACGTACCTTCATTACGGCAAACACCCCTATCTCTATTTCATTCAAATTTGCACTCATCTCTGTGGACCTAATTGCTTAAATTAAGCGCAGCCTGCAGAGATATGACCTTTATCACCACAAAAATGTCTTGAGTAACAGTTTCATTCATTTCAGTCTCAAACTGTGGCTGCAATGAACAAGCGTGAATAGTTTTTACCCAAATGTGTTATTGTCTGTATGCACTGCAGCATAGAAAATATATCAATAATGTTTGTTGAACAGCTCAAGATGAATAAACTAAAGCTTGGCCGTATTCAAACAGCCTTACCCACCATATGTTCTACAAAATCCTTGGAAGGAGACGATGGGATGTGCTGTATTGAATTTGTTGTAATCTGGAACTAATGTTTATCTAACAGGTTGGGGTTATTTTATAATGGATTAGATTTTTATATAGGGCTTTTCAAGGCACCCAAAGCGCTTCACATTAGTGTTCCATTATTCATTCACTCTCACATGTTCCCTCTGGTGGTGGTAAACTACATATATAGCCACAGTTGCCCTGGGACAGACTACGGCCCCTCTGACCACTTATTCGTACACCAGTGTGAGTGACACCGGAGGCAAGGAGGGTGAAGTGTCTTGCCCAAGGACACAACAGACTGACTAGGACAGAGCAGGAATCAAACTGCCAACCCTTTGGTTAATGGACGACCTGCTCTACCAACTGAGCCATGGCTGCCCCTTTTTATATGATTTTATATGTAGCTGTAGGTAAAAAATGGCTTAAGAATTCAGAAAAGTCATCTATATTGACATACATTTCACCAACAATATATGCAGGGAGTTGACAAACCTGGCAGCAAAACAAATATCCAGGGCTCCAACAAACAAACAACTTAAAAAAACAACAACAGTAAAAATATGACTAAAATATTCACTACTAAATCATTTGGAATTAAATACACAGTGCAAATATATAAATTGTAACAGGTGCAGTAGAGACCCAAATCACAGTCTGAAGAACTTCATAAGAACTTTACCCCACCGAAGGAGAGGTGAGGGGTATAGTTTTTGGTTCTGTCTTTTTTCTGTTTGTCAAAAATTGTACACAAAAAACTACTGGACCGATTTCCATGAGATTTTCAGGAAAGGTGTGAAGTGGTCCAGAATAGATCCCATTAAATTTTGGTAATGTCAGTTAAAGGTCACAATCACCAAAAATTTGTTTTTCAATGTAGCATCTTATGGTATGTCACTTGTCTATATGCATATTACACATTTTGACCTATTATTGACTGCAGAGGTCAATATCTAAAACTAAAATGGACTATAACACAGAAGAGAGTCAAGCTAGAGACTTAGTTACTATTATTGGCAGATAGGAAATTTAGCATGGCCTTCAAAATGGCATTGTGACCTTTGACCTTGACAGGTCAAATCCAGAGGGAGAGGTCCATTAGGAACTAAAATGTTTCTTTATCGTGCCTGGCACCACTTGCTTGATAATGGAAACAATTACTTATTAATAAATGGTTGCTAAATAATTAATGACGGGAGATACTAAAATGTCATCTAAATAACTGAAATTAATAACCTTCTCATTAGCTAAATAATAAGAAAATGAGCTCATTCAAAAATAGTTTGTGTTCTTTTTATTAAGAGATAATCATGACAAATGAACCTATTAGTTAATTAGCTCCTCCAAGGAGATTATGTTTTCATCTGGGTTTGTTTGTTTGTCTGACTGTAATCAAGATAACTCAAAAAGTTATGGAAGGATTTTGATTACATTTTCAGGAAATGTTGATAGTTCTGGGAGGAACAAATTATTACATTTGGGTGGTGATCAGGGGGAGGGGTGGACTGAACTGCCTCAGCAGATGTCTGTGTTCCCTGAGTGCTTTTCTAGTTATTAATTATAATAATTACTAATGTAATGGTTAATGTAAATTGTCCATAAATGTGAATATGAGAGTCTTTGGTCTCTCTATCTCAGCCCTGTAATGAACTGCTGACATATGACATGTCACCCATGTGTAATGGAAATGGGCTCATTGCAATCACCGATAGTTCAAATGTTCAACTCAGACTGCAGAAAATATATTAGAAAAGGACGGACTTGACCCGCATGTTTAAAGAGTAGTCAATGGTCTTTATGAACATCACATGACCGTACTCACATACTTGCATTTATTTCTGTGTTAAAATCTGATGTCATTGCTTGCGCACAGCATCTAAAAACAAGGGGTCAGCAACCTGTAACACCCAAAGAGACATTTGACAGTGAATGTGTCCCAAATCTTACTTCTTTTGTTTGTATGTTTCTGGAGCTTCCACTCTCCCAACTTCACTTTCTCTCTTGCTCCCTCCATACTGAAACTTTCACAGCTGGCTATCATTGATGCTTGGAGACAAGGGGATGGTAGCATAGATGTCTGTCTGTTCTATTGGAGGAGGATGTGAGGAAACGCATAGCAGTTTTTGAAAACAGGAAAGCTTTTATTGACATTAGTCTTGCCCTGATGTCGTGAAGATGGATGGACCGTAACACAAAAGAACCCCTGCTCCTGCTGCTGATCAAAACTAAGCAGCAGTTTTGGAGTGGTCTGTAAAAATAGGAAGGTTTATGGCAGACGGGACACAGTTTGAAGAGAGCTACAGACTCGTAACATCAGTGTGCGAGCCGTGGACTCAAGTAAGGCTACGTCCAGACGAGTACGATACGGGTTTAGTTTTGAAACCGTGTCAAAAAGATATTTCGTAAAAATGGAACTGTTTCACTAAAAATCTTTTTTCCAAAACCTCATTCTTCTTTATGGTTACCGACTCAGAATCCCTCCAAAAGTCCCATTATGGTTCCCACATGTACTGTCTACAATGTATGCTGTCAGACCATGCTTTATCGTATGTGCTTGAATTCTGTTTCTGTATCCTGGAATCTTGTTTGGCACATGTGATGGGCAGCCTGCTATGTGCAGCTCTTCTGCTGTTGTAATGAAGAAATTTCATGTAAGGGATCAATAAAGTATCTATTAACCTGTGTGATTTTACTGCTTTAAAATATTCAGAAATTACCTGAAAATATCATTAGTGTATTTAAAAAAGATCTTGGGGGATTTGCCAAAGATTATATGAAAATATAACATGTCACTATTAATGCATGCGACCATTACAGGGATTTTAAGTCAGTGTTCTCCGGTGTTTATGCCACACCATGTCTAAGTTGAGGATGAGAAACAAGTTTTAGTTTAAAAGAAAAAAAAGAGTCAGATTTCACTTGAAATACAGTTACAGAAAACATTATTAGACCACCCTTTTTTCTTTCATTTCTTGTTCATTTTAATGCCTGGTACATATAAAATTACATTTGTTTGGACAAATAATAGCTCATAGCTTAATTTCAGAGCTGATGTCTATTCATGACCAAAATCATTTCTGTTCTTCCATCAATATCTTATCATTATATTGACAAAAACAGTGCTTCTAGACATTCCATGTTTTCTTTTCTCTGTTTTAGTTGCATGATACACACAGAAGTTAGTATTTCATTGCCTAAACATTTTTTTGATGATTTTTGATAATCAAATATTTAGTTTCTGCGACTATATCATGATATGAAAGAATGGAATTTGATGCTGAAATCCAAACATTTCCACTGGATGGTGAGTTTGATCAAGAAGCTCATGAAAGTAAAACTTTATAATATTATGTTAATATTTGCTGTGTTCGTTATTTACCTTGTTGACCTTGTTTGGATGATTCTAAACTAAACTTTAATGCAGCTATTAACAAGACAAACCATATAGAAAAAAAGAAGACTTGGTTTGTGGTTTTACTGTGGTCGTTTTCTGTCTAAAAACAAAGCAAATTTAACAGAGTGATAATGTGAACTATCAGCTGAGGCAGCATGCAGAAGTTGTAACAGTGTTAATTTTATGAACTGCAATGTGAAGAACATTTGATGATGCAGATACAGATGTGTGTAAATAGTAGGCTGAGCGTCTTATTCAGTAGGTGATACACATATGCTGTTGATATGCACTGATAGATGGTTGGTAGTTGTAGTATATGTATTGAAAAGAAATACTACATTCAGTGTATTAATAAATACTGAATTAATAACCTGCACAAAATGGTACAAAATAGGTTCTCAATATCAGAAGGCATATCTTTTTTCACTCAGGCTTTTTATTCTCTATCTCTATTGCTGATGCCTGTTGTTGTACGTTAACACAAACCCACAGGTACATATTTCTTTTCTTACTTCCATTAAATTAAAATGGCAGCTCTGCATTTTGATGACCTGTTGCCATGGTGAATGATGTCTCTTGGTTCAGTTGATAAAGGCTTTTATCATTCACTGGGCACATGTTTTGTTTAACTCGGAGTGAACTAGTTCTGATCTGCTGTTCTGAAACTGAAAAATCCAAGTTTCACATCATGAGGATGTAGTAAGAGTAAGAGTACAAGTTCATATGAAGACTTTGATTAATCTGCTTCTAAAAACAAGGCCAAAGCTGAGGAGGGAATGAAGCAGGGAAGTGCTTTTCACTTCACTCCTCCAAAGGGACTGGTGCACCCAATGGGACTTTAATTTGGAAGAATTGAACTCTAGTCAATAGTGTTCCCCATTGAAACATGACACCATTTACATGTATGAAGTGTTCATTGAAAAGATGGAGACACAAATAGGATCAACAAAATAGCACTAAGATCCAAATCAGGGGGGACCAAACCTTCTCCATAGCTGCTCCCTCCTTCTGTAATCAATGTCCTTAACACATTACAACTATTGAAAACATTCCTCAAAGTAAACCTTTATAGAATTAGATTTAACTGGTCCTGATTATGTGTGCACTTCTTGTACCTTTTTTGATGATTTTGTGATGTTTTACTTCGATATACTGCACTCTATAGTCTTAGGAACATTGTACATTCTTTGTCTAAGTTATGTAAAGCATTTTTCAGTATTGTAAAAAGTGATATACACATACAATGTTCTATTCTATTCTAAAAAAAGAAAATATTTATCTTTCCATTTACCACTGTAGACATTTTTCTCACTTGTTGGTCCCAGGAGACACTAGAAAAAATGGAACTTCAGATGGCTGTTCACAGACATGTTACAAAGTCACAATTTGTTTTAACCCATAAACACCCAATGACTGCTTATGTTATTTCCTGCAGACATGCTACTACACCAAGCAGCAGATGAAAGCGTATAAGAGTTTGGAGGCATAGAACCTTTTTGTCAGCGGGTGGATCCACAACCTCGTTACAGAAAGGCTCGTTAATTAATCTTGCCCAACATTAGTTGAGAGAGATTATTGTTATTACTCTGTGTGCCATGACATACCATACTATAACTCAATGAATACTCGAGATATCATCATGAAATTACATGGGCATATACATATAACTAATGTGCATCAGATGCAATGATTCATTTGAGTAAAGGACAAACAAAATCACATTATCGGCTATAACTCAAGAATTTATACTATTATAATTATAATAGAATTACAATTATACAACTACAATTATACAAATATTTATACAATTCTCATAATTGGTGTTATAACCTACGACCAATACTTTTTGAGATCTCTAGAGGTTAAAGGTGACATGTCGCAAAATTAACTTCTGTAACCACTGTTTGTGTGTCAAGCATAGACATATCACATTATAACTTAATCAATACTGGATATATTATCATAATATTACACACACTGATGCATATAGACATATAACGAAATTATCAAGATTGCAAAAGGTCAAAGGTCAAGGTCACATTGAGTAGAAATGTCAAAATCACATTATTGCCTCTAATTCAAGAACAGGTTGTCATAGAAACATGAGATTGGTACAAAATAGGGACGAGATTAGGCATTCTCTGAAAACCTGCTATTTTTTGGTCTTTGCCAGGGTCAGTGTTTTATTTGTACAGATGTGTCATAAAGATGTATTACATGTTTGTTTACATTAGTCACCATTAGCAGTAGCTACTAATGTAAAAAAAAACATGCAACACATCTTGACGTTGCTAGGTAAACCATATTACAACAATGAAATGAACATTTAACCTAATGATATATACCACGTGCACAAAAAAGTCGAACATACCTCTGACGAAGTGGTCACTGCAAACACAAGCATTAGCATTAGCAGACTCTGCTCCTCCAAATACCAATTTAAAATCCACTTTTTACATTCTTTTTCTGTGAGCTTCTTCCATTTCTCACCTCAATCTTTGGTACAATCTTTGGTACTCTAAAAAAAATCACTTTTCCTTCTCTCAGCTAGAGAGCAGCCGTAAAGTACACAAAACACAGAAAACTCAATCAGCTGCACTTCCTGCCCACCATCTGAAAATCGCGTGCTGACTATATCACGTGATATCAACCTATGGAATCATGACCTTTTGACCTTGAGCAACATTGAAAGGTCAAGCCCATAGTCTCATGTTTTGAGAGGAAGATGACCATTTTGTTGGGTTTGTTGTGGCCCGCACTATTTCTTCTGAATATGATACTCTATATTTAGCATTTTCAAGTGTAAATCAGGTATTTTCCTATATTTAATTAATTGAATTTAAAAAAAAAGTAAGGTGAGAAAATGCAGGGCCCACAGATAACTATAACTCTGATTTGTTTCCTCTTTTTTTATTTATTATCTTCACTTATTAGTTTTTATTAGTATTTGTTGATAATGTACACTCCGCTGAACCCCTGAACGCACCGGCTCTTCAGCTGTTTGGTCACGTGACTCGTTCTACCAGCTGTCAGCTGATTGAGGCGCTCCGGTTTCAGGTGTCAGGTATTTGGTCTGTTCACTTTTTCGGATCACAATCTACCTCAGTTCAACTATAAATCCCAACCTGTAAGTCTACAAGTCTTATAACCTCTAAGTTTTACACATTAAAGGGAAGGAAACATTATTAAAAACCAGAATGTTTGAGAAGCCGTTACATTTGTTTATGAATTAGCCATGTGACATAAAGAGGGGATGTTGAGTTTCACATGTTTTTAATTCTCGACGCAGCATTTTAGGGTTAGTGTTGCATGTTTATATTACTGTACCACAGATGCATTGGTGATGGAAGAATCTACATTTGAGGACCAGCTTCTCTTCCATGCCAGAGAGGGCAGTTGCTCACACGTTCAGAAACTCCTCCAGTTAAGGATCAACCAAAGCATTTCTCTAAATATCAACTGCAGATGTAAGTGGACTAAAGCTAATCCTCTGATTTAATTTCACCAGAGGAAGTAATTCATGTTACTGTCTGTGATGGTAGCTAGGTGTAAGCCCAATTCAGGGTGGACATGTCTCCATCTGGCCGGCTACTTTGGATACAGGGATGTTGTGGAGGAACTGCTGAAGGTGAGATACTGTCTGAAGCTCTGTAGTATATCCTCTGCCTAATGTCATCAGCTGTCTACACTTATTCCATGTGTCTTGAGACATTTGCAGGCAGGTGCTGATGTGAATTTGCAAGATAATATGGGCGATACACCTTTACACAAAGCAGCCAGTACTGGAAGAAAGGTAAGGGGGAGAAAATCCCTGACAGCTGATGTAATATAGTGCGAGATGTGCTTGCAGACTGACTATTGTCAGTTGCAAATGCTGTCAAAGACTGTCGGATATTTCACCTTACCCTTTTACCCTTTATTTCAAGCTTTCTTTGTGCAACTGATGGCCAAATTTATATTCTTATCTTACTTTGGACCCTGAAGGAGATTGTTCTGTTACTGCTACGGTATGATGCTTGTGTCAGCATAATCAATGGAACAGCCCAAATCCCCAAAGATGTCACAGAGGATGATGAAATCATAACAATGCTAGAGGGTATGAAATGATAGATTTTTTTTTTTTTGATTTTTTTTTTAGAAAATGGTTGACTGCTTCTCATTACTGTAGATCAGCTGTCCTTGTTCTCAAATCGCATTTGACTTGTGCAGCTGCAGAGAGAAGAGAGGCACGACGACGGGAGGAGAAGCTTCTGGAGGCAGCCAGAGAGGGGGACGTATGCACTTTATCCAAACTGGTTAGCATTCCTTTGAGTATTTGCAAAATTTACTTCATCTAATAACATTTCAACAATAACGGTTCACACGTCAGTAATGACACATTCCCTAGCTTAATACTGAAAAAGTTCATTTATTTAATGTGTCATAGCTATTCACATTCAGATTACTATTGTGAACCAGCACAAAAGCAGGATTACAGTGGTTCAACTGCAGGACAATTTTTGTGTGGAAGCTCAAAGCTATGTTATGTTCCTTTCATTGGAAACTCCAGGAATGAGTCTGGATTCAGCTCAGTCTTAAAGTTGATAAAAATTTATTCAAATCACAAATAAGGTCTTCAACATTCATTCCCTATGGGTGGGGTGACCCTCACAAATGGGTTGGTTTTTACCTTAGTTTTATCTAATTAGATCAAACAGATGGTGAGGCCTCAACTCCAACACAGCAACATTAAGAACGCCAACGCCAATAACCATACGCCAACAATACGTTTAGCAAGTTTTCACATATATCTGACAATTCTATGTCTGTGAATAAACTAAAGGAAAAACAAGGTAATTAATGGCTATATTTTCTGTCTTAACAATATTAATATTCTGATTAACTATTTAAAATAGAGCAGGATAAAAGCATACATCTGATCACAAAGAACGTATCTGAACTAAAACAAACCAATCAAACCAGTTGTACTGGGTATTTGCATTTTATTTCCTCTAAGTTACCATCCTTTTGGGCACGTGTAAATCTACCACTTTGTTGTGCTAACCAAGGTGTGAAGTATTCTACCTCAAGAAAACACCTCACAAAATAGTAAACCAAATGAATTCAGTGAACCAGAAATAATTCTAGTGAAACAATTATTCACAGAATGTCTAATCTCACTCCTATTTTGTGTCAATCTCAAATTTCTATGACAACCTGTTTTTGAATTAGAGCCAATAATGTGATTTTGACCTTTCTGCTAAATACAACCTTGACCTTTGACTTTTAGCATAATATGTCTCTGCGGACACACACAGACACACTGATCACAATAATCATTCCTAACCAATGTTGGGTGAGATTAACAAAAAAAATCCCAACAACATTAAATTGAAGTCCTCAACTGTGAATTTAAATATTTGATCATGACCTGCCTTTTTCCTCCTCATTATAGCACATTGTTCACAATCTAGAACGAGTAGTGTCAGGCACAACCAACCCTTGCATATATTCTAGTTTACTTTGGCATCAATCCAGCTATGTCATCCTGTCCATGTGTGTGCTGATGTATTTGTATATGTGCCGTTTGAAGTAAATTGAAACAAAAATGATGTTTTTATACATGTTTGAAATTCTGCCCATTGTAAGAGACTGGGAAATGAAACAAGAATTTTTTAATTCTTAAGAAATTTGAAATTTTAACCTACAGTATTTACCAAAAAGTAACAACATCTTCACTGCGTTGCTGCACTGGCAATCTATAAACCCAGTTCGGTATGAATTTAACCAATGGTTTCTTGCTGCAAACATTTAAATTTTCACCCATTATAGCTAAACGGGGAAAAAAAAAAGATTTTAAAAATTCCTAAATCATTTGAACTGTTAATCTACTGTTGACAAAATGTTACAATATCTATTCTGGGTCATTGGCAACCTACAAACCAAATTTGGTATGAATTCAACTAAGAGCTTTAGAGTGTTAACAAATTCGCCCAAAAACGACACCCCTTGCCTCGCCTTCGAGGGGTGGCGTAAAAATCTCCAACTCCAAAAATTACACATACTTCTCTGCACTAATCGTGAAATGGAGAGTTGTTTGGTGAATAGGTTTTTTTTTTTTTGGGCAGACAAGTGTGCACATGTTGGTCTCCTCTGCTTTTCTGTGTCTCCACGGCCCCATTTTCTTTAGCTCAGTGAAAAGGAAGCTCCAGATATTCAGTGCAGGGATGCATTGGGGAACACGCCCTTACACTGTGCAGCCTACAGAGGGCAGAAGCAGTGCATTATAAAGCTGCTGAAGTCTGGAGCCAGCCCCTGTCTGAAGAACAACAATGGTATGTCATTTAAGTTTCATCAACTCATTATTTCCCACTAATCACGTGTCACTGCTGAGATCATTAAAATGCATAGCGTGTTTTGCATCATATTTTAAGCCTTCAGTGTCAGACATTACAAACACGACGTTCTAGTTTTGTTCTTTTGCAGTGAAATACAGTGATTTATTTTCTTGCAGAACAGACGGCACTAGACATGGCTCGTAGTGATGAACTGAGACAGATTCTCGATGCTTATCTATCAAAGGTGAGCACAAAATCCTCTTTGAATTATGTTCCATTGTCCTCTGTAATACAAAAAGAAAAGAGACAAATTTCCCCACCTTCCTGGCACACGTAATGACAAAACCTCTCACCATCCAAGAAGACCAGCTCATAAGAGGACTTGGGATTTTTATTCAGACGCACAGAAAAATATTCCTCATTTTCATGTTTTTCTAGTGTTTGTAGTCTGGTGTGTTTTTGCACCATTAACAAATTGAAATCAAGCCAAATGAATACATTTCTGTAAAAGATTAAATGTTCATCTATATTCCAAATAGATGTATCTTTATTAATTTTGGTTACTCCATGAGTGCTTAAGTCAAAGTATAGATTACTTTCATTATACATCTCATACTCCAGACACTATATCATGTATTTCTACAGTAAGAAGAGCTTTAATTTGGTACAGCATCATGCTAAGTGCACATAATGTACCTTTCAAAGTTATTTTTCAGTATCATATTTAATGTTGTTATCTGATATAGTTGTAGAGGTTTTGATTATGCGTAACATTTATTTTTCTTATAGATTAAATACATCTATAAGATAAGTTCTTATCTTAGTTAAAATCTGGTCTTTACCTCTAAAAATATGCATGTTTTTTCTTTTTCTTATTTATTTATTTTTTTTCGTTTTACATTGAACTGAGTCTTGGAATAAGAAGGGGAACATATGCCCCTGTCAGTCTGAAAGTTATGATTCTTTCTTCCAAAGGATGTGAGCAATGGAGTCCAGAAGATTGAAGGCCCTCTTTGGAAGGTACCCAGATGGTGGAGTGTATTCTTTTAGACTCTAAATAAACTAGGTTATAGTTTGGTTCAGACCCCGCAACATTTTACTTTTGTAATGTCAGAGTCGTATAAGTCACAAATTGTGTAGTTAAAATGGTTCCTATTTCTACATACTTCATCATTGTGCAGCTGGATAAGAACGCTAGATATAGTCATAAATTGTAATTCAAATTTTTACTAGAGTTCACGCTTTCTTGGATGGCGATCCCACTGGGTCGTAATTGAAGATGGAAGTATATCCTGGTACCCTCGACAGTGAGTTTCTTTATTTGCTGCTTTGTGTCACTAACATTTTTGACATGATGGTCTTCATTTATCATACAATACTTCTGCCTTCCAAGAATTGCCATTAATAATAGTGATCAATTTGTTAAAATGAAAGCAACTTTCACCAAATAATAATTCTTGGAGAAGACGTCAGTGGGAATAGTAACAGTATTTAACCTTTAAAGACCCCGGCTATTTTTCTCATAGTCTCCAGATGTGTTTTGTTGTCTTTTATAAGTGATTTATCACTATTTATTAAAATATTCTCCTAATTTTTTTCCACATGCTTACAGTTAAGTTTCTGTAGATGTCTGTAAAAGCTCAGAGTAAATTAAAAACTTATTAGATCAAATCAGAAACAAAGTAGGAATGGCTGACCTTTTCAAGAAAATATGTCATTAACTGAATAGAAAACATGGGTCAAATGTCCATGAGTCTTTAATGTTGTTGAAGATGAATGTTTTTAAGCAGTTCCTATGGAGCATCTGAACATATCTGATGATCATGAAACGATGACAAATTTTAATTTACACCAATTATTTACATGTAATGACAGAATTAGTGGATCAATAGGTATTAAAAATTGTACAACAGTAGATCATTTTGGGTCATTGGTAGATGTTTGGGTCTTCATGGGTTAATTATGGGCAGATTTCAACCACTACAATGTCTTATTTTCTTTTTATTTTAGGGGTGATGCCATGGCAGGTGTCAGGAAACAGGGGTGCAAGTCTCTGTCACAAGCTTATTGCATGGTAGGTTGTGAAAATCGGACAATTATCGCATCGAATAAACTTACCAGGATTTAACGAAAATGCTTGGTCCATCATATTTGTTTCATCTGTGGTCGATTTGACTCTTGACTGTACAGGTAAGTCGTGTTTTTTCATTCCAGGTCAAACCTTGGGATCATTGCTTCTTCATGCTCAGGTGCTTTGATGAAACTGTACTTTATTTTAAGGTTCCTTCAAAGACAAATTCAATTGCAACAAGAAAAGTGAGATAAGTCGCCTCCTATGTTACCGTTATATTCTCAACATTTGAGAATCTAGCAGATTTATCTAACTGCGCCTGTACTTCTAATTTCTCTACTTAGGAATGGATGGATGCTGTCGAGGTGCATTCGACCTACAGCATTCGCCACTGCAACCAGGAACAGATTAGTGATGAGGGTAGTAGTAGCGGGACACTAGGAAACCTGTCACATGCTCTTCAGGTAAGACTGACATTTAAACTTTTAGCAAAAAGCATCATGTAGCATTAAGTCTGTATATTCAAAGGCTTATGACTAATAATGCACCATTAAGAGAAATTATTATTATAAATTCCTATAAATTCGTATTATATATATATATATATATATATATATATATATATATATATATATATATATATATATATATATATATATATATTATATTAATGAGTAATTATTAAAATTGTAATGTTTTTTCCGTATATATCTGCAGACAGCCAGTACATGCCAGGAGAAGTTGGAGAGTGAGGTGTCAATATTTTTATCTTTGGTGAAAAATGAAGAGAATGGTGGTATGTGTTGTTTTTTTTTTCTTTCCTTTGAATTTTCAAGGTTTTTTTGGGACACATATTGTGCTTTGGTTTATGAAATAATACTATAGGAAATAAGGAGGCATAGCTTTCGTCTCTAAACAACATTGGACCAATTCCAATCCCCTAAATCGAAGTACAAGTTCAGTGTGTTATATGTACTGGCCTCTAGTGGTCAACTTGTTAATTGCAGCAAACACAACCACAATTCAATCTTCATGCAATAGCTGCAAAAACACCAAAGCTGTCAGTAGAACCTACATGTGGTTTGTCAGTTTTTTTTAAAGGTCAGGTGTCTAAAAAAAAAAAAAAAAGGGGGGGGGAGGGTGATCAGAGTTTGACAACATACATGTTCACTCTGCAGCTCTGGGAAGGGGTGGTTTAATATTTATTTTCCCATAACTACACAAGTAGTTGTTGATTGCATTACCCTTTTTCCCCCCATTACATGTGTTGAAACATTTTTCTGCAACATGGTGGACCCACTCCATCTGTGCTAATGCTAAGACCTGATTGGAAACATGATGGGTAAATGCTGAGACTGAATTTCCAGCAACAAAAGACCAAAAAACAATGTGTAGGTAGAAATATTCAGAGTGAAGCATGAAATTGAATAGGTAATTGACTATGGTTCATATTTTCATTATACAGTAAACAGAATGTCTTTTTTTTTTTCGGTTACGTCCTCTGAAATCTGTTTAAATTTTACACAGTGGTCCTTTAAATAATTTTCATTCATGAAATTACTTTTCTTGTTTTGGTCAAAACAAAAATGTAATTATAAGCCACTTAAAACCACATTTTAAGAATATTATAGCAGTAAACTGGTATCAAAATCTATATTTAAGCATAACAATATTTGCCAAACCTATTTTTTTAAGTTATTTATTTGCTTACATGTGAACAAAGGTACTTACAATTGGATGTTTCTTTTTTCTGAGCATTGGCTGCTCCTATTCTACTGAAAGCCAAAGAGACCAGTGAGCTCTCCAAAGAAACATGCACTGCCCTCCGTCTATGCCTCGAACTGCTGTCAAAACAAGAGGAGGTATGCTAATAATATTATCACATTAATCAATATGTAAATCACGTATACATCACCGTACACAATATCAAAATGGAGCATACAATTACTCTTTAGGTTCATGCAAATTTGCTGCTTGGTTATTGTTCACATACAATGTTGTCATACAATTCATTCTTAAACACGGTCAAAGCCATGAAATCTACATAATGTAATGGACTAATGTAATATAACTGCCTAGTCCATTGAGCATGCACACATCTTCATATCGCTGATTTATATACACTTGCCTACGTAAGAGCTGTGCTTCTATTGGCTGCCTAAATTATATTGAATGGTTGGAAAATGTTCAAGCCCCGCCCCCTTACGTTATTGCCTTCACACAGAGGTTAGTGTGTTTACCTGTCTTACTGTCCTAGTGGCTTGCCTGTGCCCTTGGGGAAGCAATGGGACTGTGTTGTAATCACTGGCATCTGTAGGAAGGACACAAGCAAGATCCGCTTTTATGCTTAGGTCTGCATTCAGCCTGCAGATCAGTGGAGAAACACACACACACACACACACACACACACACACACACACAGAAAACCCTCCGACTTGAATCCACACTCCCGCTCTAGGGAAACGCTGTGCATTGAGTGAGGGAACTCAACCGCGTGCATATTCACAGGCTCAGCTGGATATACACTCACCCTCACAGTGAAAATACATGCTCACAGGCATACGTCCACATACCAGATCATCCAAGCACAGGAAAGAGACTGTGACGGTCCTCTCATCCAGCATCTGCACAGGTACAAATCACACTCTTGTTTTCGTTGCCTGTCCTCTGTTCATTATCTATCATTGTATATCATTGCATTATTGTCACTGGCTCGTATGTAGTTATGCTTGAAGTTGGGCTTTTTGTGGGATATTGATTTGAGAGAGGGTCTCAAGCTGTTCCTTAAGTGAGTTAGTCATCAGTATTTGGAAATCACTCCCATGTATTTAATGTTCACTGTGCCATTGTATTCACAGTGGTCTTGATGATTATACGGTTTGTCAGTGTGTTGAAGAAGATCTTTTTAGTATTTAAGGAGTGTTGAGGTGATGCTCAACATTAATATATATATGATTTGAGCTCAAGGGTAAGCTGTTAAAACAGAAGACAGAAAACTGTGGGTCGGCATTACCAAACTTAACCAATAATACATTTGATATCTATTTCACACTTTTAATCACCAGTGAATGTGAACTGGTCATGTGTCTAGTAGTTGCTTCTTATTGTCCACCCCACCCAATTACCATTCTGTCTTTGTGTCATGTAACTACAGATGGTGTGTTTGTTTCTTCTTTTCTGCAATATGGTAATGAAACTGTAACTAGAACATCCACTCTGTCCTGGAAATCATCTGAACATCCAATTTGCTACATATTTACACAGTGAAGTGTGTTCTGCCTAACTAGCATTGTGAATTGGCTAAAGCTGCTGTCCTGTGCACAAACACGGCATCATAGTTTCAGCTGTTACTATAAGAAGGATGAGGACTCATCACCCAAGAAGCTTTGGCAATGTTGTGTAAAAAAAAAAAAAAAAAAAAAAAGGTTTCTGACAGGCAGATTTTTATAGGAAAACAGAAACCTCTTAACAAGCATCCATGGATGTGCCATACTAAGCTGCTAGTACTACATGTACTAAATGGATTATATTTTCTACAATGCTGAGATTGGCTGTATTAGGCAGTATTAAATCTAATCCTGTTTCCTCATTGTCAGGCACGTACATATTTGTTTTCTATAATGCATGGCATCACCACATGTCAGTGTAATTATACATTGATGTACAGGCAGATGTGTAACCTACAAGTGTGATTCAAAGCTCAAAGGGTTTCTGCAGCAATTATGCTATTGCCTTTCAGCAAAGTAGTTGTAGTGTGACCCAGTTGAGCAGCTGCTACAGAACTAAAACATCAGAATGCCATATTTATACAGTGCACTACATGTAGGGCACTGTATGACTGGTTGGAGTAAATGGAAGAGTCTATGCAGCTTACCATGTCTCTTTATTATTAGAGACAACACCTTGTTAGGTACTGTCCAGTAATTTAGAATAAATACAACAAAGATGGATCAGCTCAGTCTTGCAGGGTATTTCTCAGGCAGCAGACTTGCACACCTGTCAAGAAAACATATGGAGTCTTACAGCTTGCACCCACTTAGTGGTGACACCCAGATAAGCAGATCTGTCAGTAGGCATTGCTGTGACAGCAGGAGAATGACAGCAATGTATGCTTCTGTTGTCACTACGATAGCAAGAAACCTTACTGTCCTTGTTACCCGAGAGTTTGAGAGAGAATGAAGTGTGTGGTCTGACCTTTGGTTCAACCATTATCACATGTTCCTGACCTACTAACTGTCATCTTTAACAGAGAGTACACCTCACTGTGCATGGGATAAAAATAGTTATTGATTTTCCGCAGGGTGCATTTTGTTTTGTTGAGACCCATATACATAGGTGAATAATTTTTATTATGTATCATTTAGTATTCTGAATAATTTTTATTTGAATTTCCATATCTGTGTAATTGGTTACTGTTTTGTTTTTTTTTTAAATCTGCATCAGTTACACTGGAGGATACCAGAGAAATCTTTGTGAAATGTTCTCAACCACACTACATATAGCTTTACACACAGCTATGATACAATCGCTTCTGAGATTTGCCTCCCTGGTGGTGAAGTAAAATTTAGAACAAAGTAAAAGCTTTACACTTTGGGGTGTTGGCCAAGGAGAAGCATCCCTCCCAGGCTTGAGCAATAACTACAGTGCCCAGCCTCAGCAGGGCTTAAAATAGCGCTGTTAGTGCCCAGGCAGGGGGATGCAGTGAGAGCAGAAGAGAGTTACACAACAAAGTGCTCCGTTTCTGGATGGGCTCTTAAGCCAAGTGCTTCGGACAGGGAGTGTTAACACAGCCAGCTCATTTACTTTATGTCATTCATTTATACAAAGCCTCGGATGAACTGGGGCCTCTGCGGACAGTCTCTTTATGGTCGGATAATGCAGAATATGTAAGAACATGATCCTAGCTTCAAGTTGCCAGTGAATGTTGTTTTGACACAGCATTGAATATTAAAAATATATCCTTTGATGCCATGAGTGTAAAAAAAACTTATGGCACATTTCATACACAAAGGTAATGCAGTGCAACCATAAGAGTGAGAGTAGCATTTAGAAGTAAATAAAACCAAAGCAGTTCAATAAAAGGTCAGAATGTCATATAATTAGAAGACGGTAAAGCGTTCTTATAATGACAAACAATAATGAAAGTTAATTTTTAAAAAAAATTTATGTTAAAATGCTAAAAATAAATCTAATGGTATAAAGTCCTTAAGACTAACAGTGCACAAGGAATTAATATGCACACTGTGTTAAAAATGGTGCAAGTTGGAGAAGTAATTCATCAGCACATGACAAGAGAAATGTTGTCGACCTGGATCCAAAAAATTCTACATTTGGGGTAAATCTAAGCTCTTCTCATAGTTTGTTCCAGTTGTTTATAGCAATATATTGTCTCCATGTTTTAGTCTGTGCTCAACTAGCTGATTATGGATCTATAAATCCTACTCTGTTTATGATCCTTAAACATGTCACTAATGTTTTCTGCCCTTACGCCATTCAGTAATCTTTAAAATAGTAGCAGCACTTGATATCTTTTTTTTTTTTAATTTATTCATGGTCCTTGTTAAAGCGCTTTGAATTATTTTGTGAAAGACACAACTCACCACCCCTTTATGAAGTCATATAGTCCTGATTTATCTACATGTGGTTTTAAAGATGATAGACACAGTATTGGAAACAATGTGATGAGATAAGTGAAGGTGTTGAGGGTATCCTTGAGTGTAGGTGTCAAGACTACTGAAGGAACCTGGTAATGGGCTTCTGTCATTGTTAAAGGATGTACTCTTGTGTAGAATCTTTCTTTTTCACTAGTAAACAGGGATAACTTCAGGGCATGTTTTTGGTCAGATCAGATGAATGTGCTAACAGGGATTTTGTGGTATATAGTTGTTACATCCTTAATATGAAGCGGATTAGCTGAATTAAATTAGAGCCATGAAAGGAAGCAGCTTTAAATTCTGTTTGTAATTATCTGTGTGTGTGTGTGTGTGTGTGTGTGTGTGTGTGTGTGTGTGTTATCAAGATTAGGTTTTGTATTATGAACTTATCTAGGGGTGCTCCATTCACATATATAGATCAGTATTCATTGCAGAAGTCTTGCAAATAAATCCAGTACCACTACCTCATCCATGAAAACTGCTTGATCACCACACATTTGGTTTAAGATGCTGACTACAGTGAGGCGTTCAGCCAAAGCCATTACCTTTTATAATACACACTATACTTTGCTATTATTCAAAAACATCTTGTGAACATGAACAACACACAGATGTATGTGACATTTGTTACCTTATGAGCATCTTGGGACATGTGTTTTTAAACGTTTAAAGTCACATAAGTGAAAGGGAAAATGTACTTGATTACAATGGTGCTTTTCAAAGGAGTTAATAAGATTTCCTGTGATTTTCAAGGTCTAGTGTCTCTTTGTTTGACTTTAATATGATCAGTGGGGCATGGAATAGTTTTTTCATGAATTACATTTTTTTGATTTGGCTTAATTGTGCAACCTTAAATAGGTTTTAGTGTTTACTTTCTACTAAGGCAGTGTCATCTCCCGGGGGCGTGCAACAAACAAATCTACTGCCGTGGTGATCCGTCACTAAATTAGTTTAGGTGTCGAAGAATGGACAAGAATTTTACTGTGAAAGAAAAATGTGCAACGTTTCTTTTTGCACTTTAATTTTCTGAGCTGTATAACAGACACAGATATTGTTCAAATATTCATCTTTGTACCAAAATGTATTTGTTCTTAAAAAATCTTAAATTGTTATAGTTGTAAGATAATTGCGCATTTCCTATTTTTGAGAAATATTCTCTTAGGGAGCAGTCGTGTTTAGTTTATTTGTATTGTTCAAGCAAAAATTTCCTTTTTTTTTTTTTTTTTTTTTTTTTTTTTTAATTTCCACAACAAGTTAGTCAAGGAAAACCAAACAATATTGGGTTTTTTTGGTTAGGTTTCTTTCAATAAAAGTTGTAATTGCATCATTGTTACAAAGTTTTTTGTTGCCTGAAGATTGTTTTTGTCCTCCAATGGGGCGCCCATCAGAAAAAGATTGAGAACCACTATACTAAGGTGCCTTATTTATACCTGTGATATTACTCCATTTTAGGTTTTGTAGCACCCTTGAGACCCTGTACCATCTCTGATGGTAAAGACTGGTCAGCAGCAGCGTTAGACAATAGGGAACACTGATCTGGTCTGTCCCACACTGGCCTTGGCTCAGGTTGCTCTGAAGAGATACTCAATCCTGTGCTACAGAGCTGTCAGAGACCAGGGTGTTTGATTCCGACTGGTGGAAACTAGATCTGTGGGCCAGGTCAGAACAATGACCTGCCATCAGAGGCACCAAGGCGCACACACACACACACACTGACATTTACACAAGCTGATCGATGCCTTCAGATCAGTAAAATCATACGTCATCCGTGTATTTCCAAGTTGTTTGTGTAAGCACATTTTTCCCCCCAACGTGGCATGTCTGTCATGTTTACTACTCAGTTTAATCTGTGTGGTGGTCTTGTGTCTCCAGGTGTGGAGCCTGAAGGTAGAGCAGGAAGTGGAGAAGAACAAGGCTCTGACAGAAGCTCTGCAAATATTGGCAACTCAGCAGCACGAACTTAAGCAGTCGCTGAAGATCGACAGGAGGTTATCCACCCGCAGCGTCCTTACAGAAGATGACTTCTATGATGCTGTGTCAGGTCAGCAGATGGTTAATGTGTGTAGATGGGGGCTTCTATCAAACTGGCTTCGTTTTCATTTTCATTTTGACAACTTTTTAGACCCAATAATAACAGAGAAATTTAGATACATTTACACCTCCAGGATGTACCTAATGATGAACCTTAAATAAATGAAGAAAAATTATACTCTTAGTCTGAGCCATCCAAAAATTAATTAATTTTTTATAAAATATTGAGGCCTAAAATGGACATGTTTTTCATGATAGGGCATGACAGTGTCATTTCAGGTTTCATGTGTAATCCATTGCATCACCTGGTGTTGCATGCAAAACCTGCTAAATTAAATGCAAATAAATAGTGTTGACTTTGCAACAATGCTCATTTTTGTGAAAGACTTTCCCTTGGATGATTGGTTTGTACATGTGAAGAAAAAGATATTTAAAAAAATATTAGCGTGTAATTTTCATGTATTTTGCACATGGAGTTTTGTACAAAAAAATATATAAAAATGTATTTTATCGAGAAAAAAGTTTCTATTTTATCTCCGTAAATGTTTATTTTTAAAATAGACCCAAAGTGCTTCCAAATTTGTTCCATAACATTAGTCTACAGCGCCTTGAGACTTTTGAAAAGCGCTTGATAAATAAAATGTAATATTATCTGGTTTGAATTTTACTCTCCCATGCCCTTTTTTTAGGGATGAGTTTCATAGAAGCACCAAGACATCAAAGGAAAATATCAGAATCATAATATTAATATTAATATCAATATCAAAATCTTTAATTCCTGTTTGAAAAAAAAACCTGAATCTAAAACAAATATTGCATAAATATAATCGAGGCATTATTAACAGATGATACTAGTCTAAAAAGACCATTGGGACGCGATAGATAGATAGATAGATAGATAGATAGATAGATAGATAGATAGATAGATAGATAGATAGATAGATAGATAGATAGATATTTTATTCATCCCTTACAGGAAATTCATTTGTTACAACAGCAAAGAGTAGTTGCAGTAACAGAAGGCCCTGTCCTCCAAGCTCTGTAGAGGGAAATGAACAGCTGTAGGTTTCAGGAGGGTATAGAGCAGTGTGAAGGAGGTTGGAGATGTGCTCAGGTGCAAGAGTCTGAAGAGGAGGGTTTTGTAATAACACAGAAGTTCGTTGGGAAACGGTGCATGTAGATGACAGGTGATGGGTTGCCAGGTTTGTAGAGGGCGAATGAGAACCCTAGAAGCAGAAGAGCATATGCAGAGCTTTGCTGAAAACCTCTGGTGTGGAAAACCACCAATACTCAAATGAGTGTCTCGGCAACAGAAGGGGAAAGTGAGAGCCAGAGATGAGAGATGTGGGTTAAGTGGACATATGTACAATATATGGGATGCTCAGGTAGACAAATAAATACATGTAAGATGTACCCTTATTTATTCCAAACTGGGAAATTACAGGATGATGATGGTGTAACCTATTGTGATTATTATTAGCTCATCTAGAGCTACTGCCATCGCGCTTCGTCCGTCATCCGTCCATCGTCGGTGTTCACAATTCACTAAAATGGCTTCTCCTCCCTCAATTCTGATTGATTCATTAGATAGAGCTAAGCACCAGGCACAAAACGTATCACTTAAAATTGTAAACAATTTCTTTACAACATTGTTTATTTTTCCAGTCTGGCACTAAAATCACTTCTCCCTCAGATTTCAATTCTGATTGATTCACTAGAAAGTAATTTTCCCAATATTAGTTTCCACCACCAACCTCCTGCATAGTATTTAACAGCTTTAACCACAGTAATATGTCATTACCCAGTTACCTACAGTTCAGTCAGATGTTACCCCAGAAGAGCTTTGGGGGCTTCTTATACCATTCACACTGTTTTTGGCATTTGTTGATAAAAACACACAGTGGGATTAGTTTTATGATCTATTCAATTACTCCCTTTTGTTGATAGCAAGACATCACAGCTGTGAGGTCCAGATGAGCACAGGGGATATTGGCCCTATTTTTTTCTTTGTTTCATTCATTCATTCTCAAAAGATCTCCATCCTTTAGTACTCACACCTTACAAACCACATCCATGAGCTTTGTTTTGCAGCAGTAAGGAGACATCCGGGCTAGTATTTTAGGTTTTATTCATTTAGTTTTATTATAAATATAAATCATAAATATAAATTAAGCACTAGTAGTATCTGGCACATCAATTATTACATTAATGCCATGTCATGATGATTTAATAGTTTTATATGATTTTCATAATCAACAGTTAAACACAAACTGTTGCAGTTTTGTTTTTTGATTTTTGGGGGGTATTTTAGTTCTGTACAGAACTAGCAACAGGAGTTTGGAACTGCATATTTCAGAAATGGGCTTTGTATATTAAACTTGTTACCAATTTATTGCTAAATTATCTGAGTTGTAATTTTTTTTTTTTTTGCTGTACCACATGGTTTACTTTGACTTCATAGCTTGATTATATTATTTTAAAGGGGGTTTGTATAATTATATCTGTCACATCTGTGTTCATTATTAACAGAACTCCAATAATTTATGCTTGCACAATTCTCTGCCGACAAATGGATATATATATGTGTATAATTAAACTATTATTATTAGATTTATAGTATAGGGGTGGGAAGTTAATAGAACAGACAATGGGGTTGTTAATTAGTTATTTGTGGCAACTTTATTCAGATGTGAAAATTGCGACAGCCCTATTTCTATGGTTCTTTTTCTGTTTTCACGAATCTCATAATTTTTAAGTGTATAATTTAACACATTATACTCGTTCACTCATCTGTGCTCATTCCTTCAGCTGTAAATCTGGCTTTGAGAAATGTCACACATTTTTTTTGTGTGCACAGCGCCAGCACTGCCTCTTGTTCGCCTTTCACACCACAGCAGTTCTCAGTTTTCTTACAGAATAATGAGCATCTTGGAGGAATTCAGCTGTATGTGTGTTAGTTACTGTCTGTTACTCAAAGCTTAGTCTATTGTCTGTCTGTAAGATTGTCCAGACATCAGTGCCATTGTTCTCTTCTCAAGGTTAATATAATAGTGAGTAGCCTGATCATCTTTTTGTTTAAGGTGCCAGTGCACGTACCGTTTTTATTTTTTTATCCTAAGTGTGATAAAATGGTTAATACATTTGTTTCTCTAAATAAGTACGAGGCCCCTGTGATTTTTACACAGTAATTATGTACAGTAGACTTCTAAAACATCACTGTGCACCACGGAGCAATCTTTCTCAGGAGTCACTGCATTATTCATGGATAGCCCTGAGTTATATCCACTGGCCAGAGATACAATGCCCGAGAGACTTAAAACTAAGCTCAGAATTAATAGGAGAAATTGCTGTACCCTGAGCAGTGTGTGTAAAAACCAAAATGACGTGCCTTTGTTTATTTACAGCATATATTTAAGCGGTCTTTATACTCGAAAAACCGCATTTTCTGTGCACACATATCCCAAATGCGGGTACATGCATTGACAGTGAGTCCATAACATCCCCCTAGTGTACACATAACCCTCATTGTCCACCTCACAGTACCTGTAATATCACTGTAAAGGCTGGCTAGGGGAGGAGTAATAATACGGCAAGCACAGTGCAAACAATGTCGGAGGAAATGAAGCCTCTGTGTGGCCTCTCATTGGAACACAATCCTCAGGTGGGGTTTTGGCTGGCAGCAGGGAGGGGGGGGTTGGAGAGGAACTCGAGCACAAGTGCTTATTTGTGGACAGTACACTGTGGAGGCTGCAGAGCTTTAGATTTCCGAGCCGGCCACTTGAACCTGTGCGTTGAGTGTTTTTTGGCATGACCTGGCAGCTGCCCCCCTCATCATCCCACAGATTCGGAGTCGGAGCTCTCTGTGAGTGGCTTCCTGTCTGTGGCCAGTTACTCCTGTGAAGAGGACGAGGGGAGAGACACCCCCCTTTTCAGCAGCCTCCGCCATCCCAGCGCGCTCAGGGGGCCTACCGGAATGTCAGGGGAGGGTAACCACGGCAACCAACCAGCCCAGTACAATGGAGTCAAGAAGCACAGGTGGGACATGTTCCAGTTTATGATGTCATGCTTGTTTACCAGATGAAATGATGGCAATGAGAGTCGAGTGGAAATATAAAGGTGGCCGCACAGGACACTCGGGTAGTTTAATTGCACAGTCTGTGATGTTTAGGGAAGATGGTCGTAAGAATGAGTCTCGAGTCATTTTTCGGGGGGACTTACATATGTTATTGTACATGTGACGTCTTTGCATGCGTGTCTGATGACAGGCTACAGACTTGACTCGGCAAGGGGATAGGCCGCTAAATGGCAGAGCAGGTGTAAGGAGACACCACCTTTCCACTCCGGTGTGTTTTTCTATTCAGGTGTTTTTGTTGTAGCACACATCCACAGAGAATAGCCTGTTTTGTTTTTCCTGACAGATTCAACTCTCCAAGCGAATAATCAGCCAAGTGTCGGGTAGTTTGCTCCCGAAGATTGGACAGTGTCTTTAATTTCGGTGGATGCCGATTCTGACTTGGCCTCTCTTCCTCAATCCAACAAGTGAACCATGAATAATTTAGCATGTGCTGGCACAGACACAGAGCTGGAGGAAAGGAAAGGGGACTGGCTTACTGGCTTACTTTATGTGCATATGTGCGGGCGTGTGTGCGGTTTGCATTAAAGATTTATGAGGGGTCTGTTTATTTGGAATTACTCCTGTCATTCAAACATACCTCTGTCTCTGCCTGTAGATGGGCCTTAGCCTAGTTTTAACCGCTCCATCATTATGCCTGTCAACTGTGTGACAACTATATACAATATTTATATTTAAAGATATGGCATTTTCTCTTTGTATCAGATATTTTGTTCAAATGTTTAAAAAGTCCAACTTCATGGAGAACCCATTTTATTTGATTTCCTGTCATCACTGAGTTAATTATCCACAGAAGTCCATGTAATAATATGCAAAACCTGAAACGCATAATTTTTGTTGTTGTCATCCAATATATATATAAAAAAAATAGCCTTGATGGATAAAAAGATGACATAATTTGCCGTTTAATTTATTTGGATACCAGTCAGTGGTAACTCTATATGTATCACTAAAACTTTAATTCATTCTCTGTAAATGTGATTTCTGCCTATGTCATGTCAGATTTACTTCAGCAGTGGTCGTCAAAATTACTTTTATTCCACATGACTTCACATCATCTGGTACCATAATTTTTATTGTTTTCATTGACAGGCATCTAGTGTAAGAAATTACATACTGTTGTAATAACGCACATAAGATCACAAAATGTCCAGTGAGAGATCTTGCGCACTTGGTTTTAAGGGATTTCTTTAGGAATCGCTTGTTGACTTAACTGTTTTGTTGAAGTATACAGTACTGCGACCAATTATTGAGCTAATTTTTTGGCACATTGTTGAAAAAGAAATTAATTTTATTATCCTTCAGTGCTTGCAAAACTTAAATTTCAGGAGTGAACCCTCAATATTAGTTATTTTAATGTACTACAGAAAACCACTGTGGAAAAAAAAATTAGGTAAAGGTTATTGGAACATAAACTAGGTCACACGTATAGTCTCAAATACATCACCGGCTTCCTTATCCTTACACAGAGGAAGCCCCCCACCCACTAACTCTATTTATTTAGCTGAAGTAATGGGTTTTGTTTGTGTAGTTGCTTCAACACGCATTTCTAAACAAGGACACCATCTGCCGCCATCCTGCAGACTATACCTGTACAACAGACTATATCCAAGTTGTCAGCAAGACTTGAGGATGAAGCTGAGACAAATGGCAAAAACAGCTGCATGTGTACAAAACAGAAATGAAATAGTGCAGTTCTAATTAATCCCTGTGGAGTGGGACATAGTATTAAAAAAAAAACAAAACCAGAGATTTTAACTAAGCTCACATTGATGTTGGTGTATTAATTCATGTATTAATCTCATAGTTGACAGTGTTTTCCCTAGTATTTATTTATTTATTTATTTGGTATTCTGCAGAACATGTCTACCGGCTCCCATGTTCTCCAGGAATGACGTCAGTGTCTGGAGCATCCTCAAAAAATGCATTGGCATGGTGAGAACGGCTATTTTTTTTCCACTTTTTTTGTTTGTTATGACTGAATTTTACATACACACACACACACACACATATAATTTTTTTTTAAAAACAATTTTAAGACATCGTTTTATTGATTTTATGCAGAATACAAAACACCAGTATGTGCAATATGACACCTGAACAGATTCTCCTGGAGTGTGGTTATGGTTGCACAAAGTCTTCATTTATGCAAATTTTTTTGTTTGTTTTGAGAATGGATTCTTTTTCTCAGAAAGAAACGAGCAACCCTCCTTTCCTTGGATAAAATAAATCTTCACTTTCAAATACATTTCTGAAGTAATATTTTAATTTCTTCATTGCAAAGTGACATTAGATGTGCTGTTAGTATTTGGATGGAATGGGTTAATTTTAATACCTGGCACTTTACCAGCTTTTTTAGAACCAATAGTAAAAGAGAAATTTAGGAATATTTCTTCTCGGAATGTACCTAACAATGACCTCAAATAAATGCAAACATTTTTTATTTTACTCTTGCTCTGAATCATCCAACATTTAATGAATTTTTGGTCAAATATCAGAGTCAAAAATAGGACCAAAATCGGGACAAGAAACGATACCCAGGTGTCAGTGCTTTTAATCTGGAAAACATGGTTTGAAATGGTCTTTCATACTGTTATAAATAAAGACATTATTGAATGTGTCAATCCTAGTGGTTTTTCTAACCCAGACATGTTTTTTTTTATTTTAATGAATCGGCAGTCTCATTCCAGCTTTCATGCATAACCCATCATGTCCACTCATGTTACAAGCAGAACCTGCCCATTTAAACACAAATCACCAGTGATTTTGCAACAGTGGTCATTTTTATGAAACACTCTGACTTGCATGATTCATTCAATTCCCAAAATGTACCTGTGACAGAATAAAAAGGTATTTGAAAAAGAAAAAAAAAAAAATAGTAGCACATCATTCTTGTCCTTTCTACCATATTTTTCTATAAAAATATAAACAACATAACGGTGTGTTTTCTCTGGAAAATGGCTTCTCTTTTATATCAGGAAATGTTTATTTTTAAAAATGGACCCGTAGTGCTTCCAAACTTGCTTCATAACATTAGTCTACACTTGGTTTGAATTTTTTGCCCCCACATCCTGTTTTTAAGGACCTGTTTCATAAAAGCACCAAAATGTATCCTGGAATCTAGTGGGATCAGTCTTTACTGCAACTCTTTACATCAATTGTGAACTGATGTTGTTAAATGTGACTTATTATTCAAGTAT
The DNA here is from genome assembly GCA_020466265.1 of Siphamia tubifer. NCBI lineage: Eukaryota > Metazoa > Chordata > Actinopteri > Kurtiformes > Apogonidae > Siphamia > Siphamia tubifer. Next base: position 23,550,448 of record CM035799.1, on the reverse strand, counting down.
GCACCTTTGTTTGGACATAGATTATATTTTGTCTATTTACAAGTATCAAGTATGTAGCAATTCTTTATCCTCTCACAAAATGGTCTATCATTTTAAGACTATATACTGTGTATAGAAGTACAGTGGAGCCACATCTAGGTTTTTTTTTTTGGACCTCACAAACAGGAAACCTTCCGATGCAGTCGTCTATATCTATACAATTTTGTTTTATTCCACTCTTGCTCAGGAGTTGTCAAAGATCGCCATGCCTGTGGTATTTAATGAACCCCTGAGCTTCCTCCAGCGGCTAACAGAATACATGGAGCACACCTACCTCATCCACCAGGCTAATGCCACCACAGACTCAATCGAGAGGATGAAGGTAAAACACGTGATTGATATGCAAAAAATTCTATTCGATTCAATTGACATTATATATATATATATATATATATATATATATATATATATATATATATATATATATATATATATATATATATATATATATATATATATATATATATATATATATATATATATATATAAACAGAATTTATAGCTCGAAGTAAGTAATTGAGTTGGCCCTTAAATCATGAATTTATTCTTTTAATTTGTTTAATATAGTAGCTAATTAGTATAATATCCTCTCTTAAATATTGAATTTGGAATGGTTCTGGTGTGTGCAGTGTGTTGCAGCATTTGCCGTGTCAGCTGTAGCATCACAGTGGGAGAGGACTGGGAAGCCTTTCAACCCACTACTGGGGGAAACCTATGAGCTCATCAGGTGAGATGGTACATTGCACAATGTCTGCAGGATACTTTGACCACATACTGTACATTGACCTCTGTTATTACAGGTTCAGTATTTAAGATTCATGACATTCTAACTGCACAAACTGAATTAAGATATTATAATTATGTCCCTATGAATGTATAATCACATGAAAGTAAGAGTAATTGTGTTGTTTTCATTGCCTTAGGATTAACTATTTATATCTGTATAAGGAGCAGGTCAACTTTGTCTGTAGCCCATAGCAGACTGTGTTCATTCTTATGTTTTATACTGGGTGAAATACAGTGTTAAGCTGCAATATTACCCTAATACAGTTTGCTGGGTCGTGGACTAGATTTATTAACAAATCAACCCAGAGCAGGCTAATCAGACACCGGCTTCACCAAGGGCTTTTTGCATTTTTCACAGCCATAAGGGGAAAATGAAGCGAGGGCTGTACATTTTCTAGCAGCCTGTACTCACACTGCAACATATATCACACACTTGAATCCATACAAGAAATGGTTACATACATTGGACATATTTAAGTCAGTTTTGCCTGCGGTACATACTGTGACTTTGTTCTCCCTCAGAGATGACTTGGGCTTTAGGTGGATGTCGGAGCAAGTAAGCCATCACCCTCCAGTCAGTGCCTTTCACGCCGAGGGCCTCAAAGAGGATTTTGTTTTTCATGGCTCCATCTACCCCAAGCTCAAATTCTGGGGGAAAAGCATAGAAGCTGAGCCCAAAGGAATCATCACACTGGAGCTACCCAAGTGAGTGCACAAAACTCCATTTGTGTTTTTAGTCATGGCCTTATTTAATCATCTTCTGTTCTTTGTTCTCCTTACTTTATGAATCCTTTGTCTCCATAGATATAATGAGGCGTACACCTGGACTAACCCAACCTGCTGTGTTCATAACATTATTGTTGGACAGCTTTGGATTGAACAGTATGGCAATGTGGAAGTGATCAATCACAAGTAAGCAATAACATTCTCTGGGAGTGCACGGTCGCCAGGTTCATTTGCATGCACAGAGACTCTATGTGAACATCTTTCTCTCTGTACTCGGCAGCAGCGTGTTGATCCACTTTAAGATTCAGCGTATTGATCATGAGAGCAAAACTGGGACAGTTTCCATTAGAATAGTGGCGAATGAGTGGGGTAATTAATGTTTGAAAGCCCCAGCTCAAGGAGGAAGAAGAGTGAAAGAGAATCGGTAAACAGTCTGTCATTCTTTGGCAGGACCGGAGAGAGATGCAGCATGACGTTTAAACCCTGTGGCCTCTTTGGGAAAGAGCTCCATAAAGTGGAGGGATACATCCTAGATAAAAGGTATCTCTGTCTTTTTAATTAAGGGAAATGTCATTATACTTACAATAATTAAAAAGTGTCTGAAGGCCACAAGTGAGTTTCTCCCAGTATAGATTGTTAACGCCACAGTATTTAGGAAAGGTTTTCTCAAGTATAATGAGGCAGTGACTCTCAGTGATGATGGCATTTAAAGCAAAGTTTGATTAACATCCCCTGTTGTGTGTGTGTGTGTGTGTGTGTGTGTGTGTGTGTACCAGCAAAAAGAAACTCTGTGCAATATATGGAAAATGGACAGAGTGCCTATACACGGTTGATCCTGCTACCTTCGAGGCCCACAAAAAGTCGGACAAAAAGAATTCAGATGAAAGGAAGGGCAGCAAACAGGTAAACTTAAAAAAAAAAAAAAAAAAAAAACTCAGGCCATGAAATAAACTTTGCTCTGACATAACTAGCTTATATGTATATCTGTCCTCAGAGCAATGTAGACGAAGAGCCAGAGGAAATGCCTCCACCCGACGCCGAGACGGTCCAAGTAATCCCAGGCAGTGAACTCGTCTGGAAGATAACCCCCCGGCCAGAAAACTCAGCAAAGGTATAAGGACACAGAAAGTCAAACAGGAACAGATCAATTGGCATGGGGAGGGGGGGATAAGAAAATGTCATTCTGTGTGTCTTTATCCTGTATATTTTTCTCCCCCTGGTAGTTCTATGCATTTTCCACATTCGCAATGCAGCTTAATGAACTCGAAAAAACCATGGAAGGAGTCATTCCCACCACAGACAGTCGCCTCAGGCCTGACATTCGAGCCTTGGAGAATGGAGATATAGGTACTTTGCAGGACCATAAATTCGGTGCATCTCACACCACACCATCTTAATCTAATCTGTGGGTGATATTCACTTTCTCGGACAAATGTTTTATAGATCTGGCAAGTGCAGAGAAGAAGAGACTCGAGGAGAAACAAAGGATGGCCCGGAAAAACCGCGCCAAATCAACAGAGGAATGGAAAAACAGGTTAGACAGCAAGAAAAATGAGCTTTCTGCCCTGTGATTGTAAAGCAGTTTCACTAAGTGCCTCCTGTTGTCTTGTATTATCCACTCTGCCGTCACTTTTATTATAACCGAGAAGGAACACTGCACTAGGACCAAGGTTTGGTTCCCAACATTACTTTGCTGTCTTACCTTGTTTGCTGTGATGTGAAGTGTTGCACCACACCGCCCTCTACAGGACAAAATACACAACTGCAACTATCTGAACACATTTGTCAGATACCAGCAGCTGGGACAGTTAAGATAATAATGGTGTCTGAGATAAATATTTGGTTTGAAAGGACTCTTATTTTGTTGATACAAGTTTTTCTTCGATGTGTACAAGGGCGTTTTGGTTTGAGGCGTGTGTGTTTGAGTTGGATTTGTGTCAGATCCCAATGCACTGTACTCACAAGTGTTCTAATTCTACAGGTGGTTTAACCAAGGACCCAACCCTCACAACAAAGCTCAGGACTGGCTCTACTTGAAAGGCTACTGGGACAGGAACTACACTCTGCTACCTGACATCTACTAACAAACAGAAACACACTCAGATTCCAGAAGCGTAGATGTCAGTTTTTTTTTTCACCTTTGGACTTATTTTTGCTGTACCTGGTTTGTGCTGGGCCTCCTGATACATTCAGGTTAATGAAAGTGCACACATACAATACTGTAATAAGAGTCCATATAAAACAGCAGGTGGGTGGGGTTGTTCTGTTTTGGAAAATATGCCTGGAAATGTCTTGAAGTAAGAAAATTCTGTAAAATACTCTGAATGCCCAGCGGCAAATATACTTCATTTGATCTGTGTGAACCTTAAAGCACAAAAACTGTTTTGCTCATTTATTGTGGGGTTTTTTTGGCCACTTAAGTATAGTATAGGCATGTATTGGAAAAACTAGAATGTATATCAGAAATATTTCAGGTAGATAGTTGGGAGTGTTATACAGTAGCCTTTGTTTTATTGTTTGAAATGTCTGTACTTCTTACTGTTTATGAAAACATTTTACTCAACATAAGCCATAAGAGTGCATAATCCATCGTAAACATCCTGACTAAAATGCTATTTAGCTTTCATGCTAATCTTACAAGATGATTTAAACAAACTTTTTTGGGAAAATGCAGGCCTTTTAACATGTCCACTGTGCACTATTATAATCTAACCTTATTGGATCATGTACAGGCAAATTTCCAAAGGCACACTGCATCCATTTACAAAGATAAGTAAGATGTTACCATATCTGCTAAGAAAAGTGACAGCACTTCATCAGTAAGACTTAATTCTCAACAATAATATTATTGTTTACGTGATCTTCAAATGATAATATATGTATAGATATTTATAGAGACTTAAGTGCATTGCACAAAACATCTACCTGAGGCTATAGACAGTAGCATTTATTCTTACAGTTACAGTATACTAAAGCAGGGGCATTGCTCTGATCATATAGATTTGTGTGCGCGTGTGTGTGTAAAGGTCTTGCCATAGTTCTGTTTAGCTACATTCCTAGTGTTCTATGCATTGACTTTACTGAGAAACCTATCACAATAATGCATGTGCATCACTATGACTATGCAAGCCTTACCTCCTTTACAATCAAGCACTGAATATTCTATTTGTTGTGAATAGCTGCTGTAAGCTTTAACTTTTTCTCTGTTACTACTGTTTGGGTATCACAAAAGAATTTCTATTGTTGCTAAATAAAAGCTTAATGTTACTGAATATTATTGGCTTCATTTTTAGGAAGAGTTACCAAATTGAGTAGTTACATTTTCACCAGCATTTGTGTTTGTTTGAACGGATTTGGATGAAATCTTCAGGAAATATTGATATTGGCACATGGAACAACTGAACTGATTAGATTTGGGTTGTATGTGTGTGTGTGTGTGGGGGCGGGGGGAGAAATGGGGGGAGATGATCTGCCTTGGAGTCTGCAGAGTGCTTTTTCTAGTTTTTGATGTAATACTTAAGCCTGATTTTTTTACTGCATCTTAATATCTACTATTCAGGTTTTAAATTGTAAGGATGCATCGTAAAATTAACATAATCGTGGTGTAGTTGTAGGATAGAAATGATCCATTTGCTGAAAACTATGTATAATTATCTTAGCTGTACCTTTTTTTTGTAATGTAGTTGTAGATAAAACAATGAGCCATTTTACAATATTTTATTTTATTAGTTTAAAACAAACAATATAAAGGAGAACTAGTTTACATTAAAGAGTTGCACTGTGCAGGAAAAACCACTAGGTTGGCACATCTTTTAAAATCTGCATATTTACATACAGTAGGTGCTTAAAAAGTAGGGAAGATACTCTAAATGCAAAATACTCATGCCTGTGTATTAGCAAAGCATGTACAACACTAAAGTCAAGTTCATTAACAAACACTGAGATGATGATGCCGGACTCCGAGTCAGAGACCAAGTCATTCATGTTGATTGCTTTGTCATTTAATACTTATGTGCCTTTACTCTAGTTAACCTGACTTGTGTTCACATGAGAAGTGGAAGCAATATGACCGATCCCTTTAAAAACCTAAATTATATGAACATATATAAACCTAGATTCTAGTTCTTAACCTCAACATTAAAAACCCGATGTTTTGATTCATTGTGCAGTCCAGTAACAGAACAGTCCAGTAACAGAACAGTAAAACACATGTTGGAATTTGTATCCATCAAACATGTACTGTTGCTATTGCACATGATAAAAATAGAAATTGGCTCAGAATAACATAAATAAATACATTTTAAAAAATACAAATGGTGAAGCGTTAGTGCCCAGTATGGCATGGTGGCTTATTCAACAACATTGAGCACCTGTTTGAGTTGCAGGTAAAAGCTGGTCAGGGAGGAGCTGCCGCCCGCATCGAGGCAAGAGCAGAGTGAATACGAACATGTAGCCTGTTCTCAAAGTCGTATCCGGCAAAATCCTCCTGAAAGCCCAAAAGACAAAAAACTGAATAAGACATGTCACATTTAGTTGGTTGTGTCCTCTGACAAGCTTCGTTATTTATCCCTGACAAGACACGATAAGCAGTTTTAGGGTGGAGCTAGGTCCCTTTAAGCGAGTTACTTGTTATAAATGAAGCTTGGATTCTATGTTGTTGGTCGAGTCTTTTACTGAATAATGATATTACCTGATCACTTGAGGTCAGTGAGTGCATGGATGAGCCTGAGCAGTGAAAGGAGTTATGTACATCTAAAAGCAATTTAATGAGTGTAAGATTGAAAGCCCGAGGCTTTCACTGCTGAGAGATGATTTATACATTCAAATAATGCTTTGTTAAACAAAACCAGGTCACATGTGGCACGGTTTCCTAAACATGGATTGCATTTTAAGTCTCAGTTTGGGCTTAATGGGAAACTGAAAGTATATCTCCACACACATGATAAATAAAACTAAGCAGTGACCAAACACTTAAACTCAAGCTCTGAATGCTCTACAATTACATGCAAATCATTTCAATGTTTCAACCTTTTAGACATTTTTTTAGATTTTGTCAGAAACACAAATAAAAATAAAGCTTTTTTGTTCATTCATATTCATAGATCTTGCAACCAAGTACTTACAATTCAGCAACAAAGAGCTACAGTACCTTAGCCTGAAGCATTAGAATCCGGCCCCTCCCTGCAGACTGGAAAAAAAGAATTAAATATTTAGACTATGCAACCTATCTCAGGGCATCTACAGGTATCAGAATAAAGGCTTAAATTTAATGTCTGAGGCTGAGTTTCAAATGATTTAATTATTTTTTTTACTCAGGCATTGGAAATAAATATGAAGATAAGCTGTGGGTGTGTGATCCCATACAGACGACTCATTTTAAGTATCTGTGATTATTCGTGGGTGAGGTCAGTCTACAGTTGTGGACTGTTTAAAAAAACAAAAAATAAGACCACCCTTGTTTTCTTCAATTTCTTAATTTTAATGCCTGGTACAAATAAAAGTACATTTGTTTGGACAAATAACAGCAACAAAAGCTCATAAGAGTTACATTTCAGAGCTGATATTTAACAAATGTCCATGTTTTCTTGATAACCAAAACTGCTTCAGTTCTTATACAGTATGGATATCTATGGTATTGTATTGACAAAAATAGTGATTTTACCCATTCCATCTTTCATGTCTGTTTTGGTCACAAGACAGTACAAGGAATTCGTGCTTGATTACATAACCATTGTTTTTGATTACTCGACTGTCTAATAATTTTTCCACAACTGTACATTTTGCCAAAAAATTATGTACAGGTATTGTGGAAGAAGACTACTCAACAGTAAGTTTTATAGATTGTATTTAATTATTTGGTATAGTTGAATGATCAACCCAATTTACATCGATTATTCATAACATTATTAGGAGGTTAAACCTAGAACAAAAAACTCAACATTCAATGAATGGTGGAGAGCAAGTACACCGTTTTATTAAAATACATAAAAATATTACTACACCATGCAAAACCCATTTGGAATGTGATACCATATATGTTTTCTCAAACAAAACAAAACCAAGTTGGATACTTGTGATAACACCAAGAGTGTAACCTGATTCATTTAGTCTTGTAAAGCCAAACTAATGCTTTGGAATAAAAACAAAGCATGTCTACTTGTTCACAAGATGCAGTACTCTGCAGAAACAGTGCCATGAGTATTACTTTCGCCTCTCTGTGAAGTAAAACCCCCACCCCAAATAAAAATTAGATGTCGACTGCACTTGCACTAATCAATTATTCACTTAATAGAATTAAATCTTGTAATTAGATAAAATGTCTGTGGCAACTACAACCTCACAATAAAACCCGACTATAAATTACAATTTAGGACTATTGATTACATCGCTCAGTGACTGTATGCTTTTATTTCTGTATAACATCATTGTTATAAGGTATGCAGCTCCAACAATAAAATCTAACATTAATTTAGCAGAAGTAATAAAATGGTTTTCAGTCAGTTTTATCAAAAAATGTTTTTTAATTATTTGATTATTATCTTGAGCAAATGATCATGTAATAAGCAGTGCAGTGAGATGAATGCCGACAATGTGTCAATGTGTTGCATTTTATTCCTCAATAAAAAGCTCCAAGATAATATTTGAGTATTAGTATTGGTAGAACATTTTAGTTTAGTTTATTTTGAATATGCAAAAAACAACTTTCCCACTAGTGAAACAAGACAAAAAAAAAAAACATGACCTCTTTGCATATTTGAAAAGGAGTGGAAGGAATTGAAAAATAATCCTACTTCTTCTCCACAAAACAGCCTATAGTTTAGCTTCCCATTATTATAATATATGAAAAATTTATTCTCTAGGATGAGTTGACCTCACTTACGGTCTTCATCGTAACTCTGATAATGGCTGAGGGCATGAGGGAAAATTATTTAAAACTTGAGTCTGCAGTTAGAATCACCATTTTTGATGTTTCAGTCCAAAATCTATTTATTCAGTGATTGATCTGAGTGTTTAGTATTTTGATATAGATGATCAATTCAACAGGTATTTAGTTAGTAGAACTGTTTTGACTAATTCCTCTACATCCACTTGCTGCTCATTATGCCTGAATTACCTTGACACCTTAGCCATCATAAAACCTAAAATTTTAAACATTTTCAGGTTGTGAATAGACCTTACCTCATGGTTGTTCAGTAGAACACAACCTAGTTCATAGCAGGAGTACGGCTGGACATAAGAGTTGCTCAGGCGGCCCACCTCATCTCTTGCAGCCAGTTGGAAATACTGGAAAAAATATTTTCGGTTTAGTGTGACATGTCAGATCACCCATATTCCAAAACATTGTATTAATAAAAGGACAGGAAAGTACCTGAATGGCATCTTTGGTGTTATGAAGACATCTGTTTATGGCACCAAGTAGCAGATTTTTTAAGCCTGTAGATGATGCATCTTCAATTCCCTGTAAGACTAAATAAGAAATAAATACAGTTTGAGTAAACCCAGGGACAAAAAGGCATGTAACAAAATAATAGGACACGTTAATATGAAATGGCAGTCTGTCGTCAGTCATCTGAACAATGTTCAAGCTGGTACCTTGTGCCATTGTCTGCAGCTTAGATGTGCAGCAGTTCGACAGAGCTTTCCACAGATACAGAATCTCAATCACAGACAAGATGCACAGCTCTTTGGTCAGATTGGTGCTCCGGAGCTTCTCAGCCTGATAAAGTATGTGTGCAGACACTCTTTATGATCACCGGAGCTTCAAATTTACAGAAGATAATCAAGCAGATTTTTACTCACCCTCTTCATGGAGAATAACTCGATCTGATTATTCTTGCGTTTGAAAAGTCTTTGAACATCCTTAAAAACTCTAACGGCTCCCTCCAGATCTCCAGTGGCTCCTTGGCACACTACAAAACGCCACAGTATATAATATTGATTAGTGCTGATACAGAACTGCCCTGAAAGCCTACTTCAGATTACGCAGTACCTCCGGTTAAATAGGCGTAGTAGCACTGAGACCAGCGAGACTCATTCTTCAGTCGCTCAAAGGCCTTGTAGGCTTCTTTATAATTGAGCTCAATCATGCTGCACCAACCTGAAATGATCAACATTATTATTGACACTGTGATACCAATGACAGCTCAGTATGATGTTTGGAAATCAGGGACGGAAAACAATACCTATTTCATATAAACACACATGCTGAATCTCCCTCTGGCCCGAGGCAAGATCTAAGGCATCGCTGAAGGATGTCAAGGCACTACTGATCTGGCACTAGAAAGACCAACTTTATGCAATGAATTACAAGATAAAAAGTTTGGTTTTCAAATCATTGATGATAATAATGGTTCTTTAAAGGGATTCACCTCAAGGCGTTGAACTCTGCCTTTGAAAAACATAAAAAGGGAGGAATTTGGATATGTCGCCTCCCTTTGTTGGAGGATGGATTTGGCCTCCATTAGACCCGTTTGTGTGTCTGTTCCATCCAGAGCGAAGAAGGGCTGCACCACTGTGTGATACCACAAGAGGGCCAACCTGGAGGGGAAACACTGCAGTCAGTATCAATTTGTGTTGAAAGGTTACATCTCAAATGGAAGAGGGAGATATTGCTTATTGTTAAAAATTGCATTACAACAACAATAATTGATGTAATTTTAATTATTTCAAAGCAATTATTGGTAAATATTTTATGATTAACTGCATTTTAATGACTGTCTCTAATAAAATGATCTAAACCAGTAATAAACTGACATTCTTAAACAATAAGCCAATGTTAGACACTCATTTTGAGAATACTGATCTAACAACATGGCCAACCGCCTTCGCATGGCTGAGTGTTATATTCTATGTGTAAGCTTCACACCAAAGGGAACAGATTCAGGCCTAACACATTTGTAACCACCAACAACACTGGTAAGGATACTTGCAAACTATATATATATATATATATATATATATATATATATATATATATATATATATATAACTACCGCCATATTCTAGAAACCCAGATAAAATACAAATAATTAATAATCAAGCATAATTGGGCAATTAGTACATTATTAAAGAAGTTGTCAGTGAGACCTAAATGGATTTTTAAGCACTCTGTTGTTAAGATTTTGTAATATTCATCAATACAGCTGAAGAATTGTTACTAATGAATAGTTTGTCAATTAAATCTAAGCAATTCTCATTTAGCAACATGATTCATGCAGATTCCGCCAACACACTGTGGTACATGATCACACAAATAAGATGTCTCCTTCCCTTCCTGAACAGATTAGGTTTCACTTCTTTATCATATTATCCACAACTGAAATCATGTTTCATTTGCAGCGAAAATACAGATACACAAACATACTCACTCACGTACTCACGTAGCTAAGGGCGCCTTCATGTCCTTACTTTCACTGGCATACGTCAGTGCTGACAGTCCTTGGAGACGGTCACCAGGGAAACCCAGGAGGTTGACAATTTTCAGTAGGTGTGGAGGCACCATTGAGATGCAAAGATGGAAGAGGCCGTAGCCGAAGCTGACCGAGCCTTTTAGACGATCCAGAGCCTCTGAACTGATACCGTCTGGCCTGTGTGATGGCTCAGAGGCAGAGTCATGGTTGGACGGGTCAGAGGAAGATGATAGGGTTGGAGATGCTGATGCTGATGCTGGCTGCTCAGACGCCCGCCTTCTGTGGCCCTCCTGAAGGTGTGTGATGTCACTGTAACATTTGTTATACATTTTCCAAGCTTTACGGAGGATCCAGCCTCCTTTGATGTAAGCTGTTACAGGATACAAATATAGGCACAGAGGTCAGATATAAATGAATATAAATGGATATTGTATCTAACTAACTAACATCTCGTAGGAGGTTTTTGCAAGCTTCAATAAGATTAATTTAAGAATCTCCAAAATTCTTATTAAAGGGGTTACATGAAAACGGATATGTTGAAATTTCTAGAGCAAAGGGGAAGTCATGTACCAGAAGACCCTTAAGAGGAACAAAACCACCAATAAATCAATGTCATGTATCCATAGACTGCATGTTTCACTGAATAACGTATAAAGCTTATTGTCATGCATTTGTGCTTTTAAAATCATGAGGTTTTCATCTCTAAATAAAAAGTCAAAGCCAGTTGGCGCCCTCTGGAAATAATTACTGTTATACTTAGGGTAAACTGTTCTTATTTCATAAAATTTGGGTCTTGAGGATGATTTATCACACCTAATAAATTAACCTGGAGAGTAATAATTACACCTTCTTCATATCCACATCCAGACACTAAACCAGGGTTTCCCAACCCTGGTCCTCGAGGCACACTATCTTGCATGTTTTAGATGTTTCTCTCTCCAACCACACTTGATTCAAATGACCAGCCTCTCATCCAGCTCTGCAGGATGATAGGGAGGGAAGAGGGAAACATCTAAAACATGCAGGATAGTGTTCTTCGAGGATCAGGGTTGGGAACCACTGCACTAAACCACTCAGCTAGTTTTGTCCCACCGTCCTGTCCCATCCTTGTGCACTTTTGGCTATATGAGCCCTCCCTCTGCATATGTAGATAAGCAAGTTGGAGGTTATTACTTAAACAGAAGGCGTAAATACCATAAAGAAGTTGTCCCCCGAACTGGTGGGGTGGTGCTGGGCCAAAAAAAAAAAGAGAGAAAAACGAAGGGTGGGATGGTGGATACAATATCTATAGAAAAATTATTTATCACACCTAATGAATGAACTTGGAGGGAAATAAGTACACCCTTTGCATATCCACTTATGCATTTAGGAACTAGCATAAAAATAGCACCAAGTCTTTACGAATTAAATTTGACAATAGGAATACGACATAGCCCCTTAAATGTAATAAGGCCAGTTTCCAACCGCAGTGTGAACACACAACTTTAGTAGGTGATGGCTGGTATTTGCTGGGGGTTTCTTTTATGGTAGCTTAACATTGTTTTGACTTCTCATGTGCCTGCATACCCAGGGTCCCTAATCTGATTGTTTTCTAGAGCATGAGGTTTCAGATGTGTTCAAGTACGTTATTCACCTAAAAAATATGTTTTAAATACAATTTTAAGACTCATCAAAAGCATGTGTATGATTTTAAGCCCTGATATTTAGATCAATGCTGGAAAAAACTAGCATTGTAATTCCCTACACGCTCTTCACATTATGCATGAAAATCACACACACACACAAAAAAATTGGACGATGATGTGTCAGCCTAATTCATCCATATATTACTAAAATGCTGTATGGTCTATATACGAACAGACAGATGTAAAGAAAACCAATAATGAGCCTTGTAGTCTCCATGGTGAACCAACAAAGGTTCCCTTACCGGACAGTTCTTGTTTAATGAAAGACAGCACTGCAAGGTAAACCTGGCAGTCTGCAATGATGATCTGTCTCTGAAGTCGCTCGACCGCAGCTACTCCTGACCTCTGAGAGTCCATCTGCTCACACAAACATTAAAGACTGATGGGACAAAAGAAACCCTCAACATCAATAGACATAGTCAGACAGACTACATTTAGCTCTATACACTCGAACCATACATATTCAATTCATTCAAAGACTCAAGTGTCTACTCACGCTCCTCTTGATCTTGTTTTTAATGGTTTCAATGACTCCAGTGTTTTCACTCTCACACAACCGCTCTGTAGCCTTGAGGTCCTCAAAGGCCATCTGCATCTTCTCCTCTTCAAATGTCATCATGGCATTCTGCGCAGAGGCAGCCAGATAAACATCACTGTATGACATTACACTCATTTCATAAAAACAGCCGCATGCAATATTGAACAGCCATAATTAATGCTGACAATAGATTTTAATCCCTGATTTCAGTCTTGGACTAAGCCTTTTCTGTTTAAGCCTCCCTGGGACTTTTTGTTTTTGTATACACATGTCAAAGCTGTATGACTTGCTACTATTATTTTACACACTAATAATATACAGTAGTTGTTCTTAAAAACTTACACCAGTGAAAGTAGCAACATTCTTGTACAGTGGTGTTTGTCATGTATCCCTTGGGGTTTTTGCACTTATGCCTCATTCTCACAAATGTGCTCTTGACTTGAGTTTTTAACATTTACATTACAGACAAACAGAACATCATGTACTTTAGTGGAATCTCTAACTCATAAGACTATCACTTCGTCAGTCACACTTCTCTTTTTGTTTTTCATCTGGCTTTGTGCTCAGCAGTGACTCCAGGGGAATTCTTGAAACCTCATTATGAAACAATTCTACTTTTGAAGTGCCATTTCTGCCTTTTTTTGTTATTTCAGCACAAGTTAAAGCAAAACAATAGTAGACAACAAAAAAATGTAAGATGCGTCATCCCAACTCACCAGAAAACTGACAAAACTGGCTCCAAAACTCATCAAAGGACTGTGGTTCCTGGAACGACAGATAAAAATAAGCGAAGAATGACATCAATGACAAATCTGATCAGACAGGTCTAGATCAAAAGGGCCAAGAAGGAGTTGATACGTGGGGTGAAAAATATGTGTTAAGCCTGTTCCATGCATTAGACACTGAAGTGATTCATTGTGAAGTAGAAACAGGTTTAGAGACAAAGGTTAGAACAAACAAAAACAGGAAAGCTTCAACCCTAAAACCCTGCAGTACATTTGTGAATATAGAGAAAATTATTTTTTGGTCTATATTTAACCATTTTTAAATGATTTTTCACCATTTATTATAATATTATCCTCCTAATTACCTCTGCCAAGGAGGTATTAATTCAGGTCTGTTTGTTTTTCAGCAGGAGTACACAAAAAGTTCTGAATAGATTTTGATGAAACCTTTCAGGAATGATAGATAATGGATCAAGGAAGAACCCACTATGGCTCCATCACGTCACGTTTTGACGTCATATGATGCCATATGAAGCCTTAGCAGAGGACTGCCGTCTCATGCACTCTCCTTTAATTCACAGATCATGCAGATGTTCATAAAAAGTCAAATGAAAGTGATGGTTGTGCCCCACCACCGTGACCTTTGACCTACATTAATCAAAATGTAATGGGAACTATTCTGGACCACCTTGCACCTTTCCTGAAAATTTCATGGAAATTGGTCGAATAGTTTTGGCATAAACCTGCTGATAGACAAACAAACTGAACCAAAAACAATACCCCAAGCATTTCCAACAACTGTCATTGATCCATCTCCGTTGGTTTTTCACATGAATCAACATTGCAGAAAATGACTGTTTCCATAGTAAGTACATAAATGGACCATATCAGATGACCCTGAAAAGATGACAAACTAGATTTTACATCAATTATTTACATGAATTCATAGGATCTGTCAATCAACAAGGATTAATAGTTGATGTCTGTAGATTGTTTGTATTGCCGGTGGTTGTTTGGGTCTCTTTGGTTTAATGTACGAAACAGTATTTTGTATTGTACCAAAAATATGCCTGATTCAGGCAGTGCAAAGCTCATTCTCAGTTGCTGCGTGTGCATTTGTCACTTCCCTCAATCATTGTTGCTGATGCAATAGAAAGAAGATGACACCTAGTGCTAAATGCAATTAGCAGTAGAAGTGACATTTAAGCTGTCACCAGGGGTCAGGACACATAGGGTCTGCCCTTCTGTAGCATTAACATGCAACTTGAAAGCAACACTTCCTGAGATATGTGAGCTTCTTAACATGAACATACTGCAATGAGAAGGGACCATGATAGACAGAAAACTAATTTCTTCTACACAAAGTGATTAATGTAGGTTTTTTTTCCCCATTTCTTTGTCACATTCATAAAAGTATCTTTTGTGGACGAAGTGCTTTAGCTCTCCTCCTCTTGACTCATGTATAGACAAAGCATATCCCAAACAAAAACAACAGCTTTACATCTATTTCAGAGGTCTAGGAAAATGCAAATAAATCAATGACCATTTGTAGTGAATGCAAACTGCTGATGTGTTTGTGCAGTTTGCTCTTGGACATATTAGATAGAAATAAGCCCTATTACACACAGTACAGTAGAGAACGTATCATTGCAACAATAAGAGAATTATTGGGTGGCATACAGTGAGTAGCTGGGTGTGGATATTTGCTCAGGGTATCCAAACATGCAGAATCCTGCTTGTGACCTGATCATATGGTGCTGCACTAAAGAAGCGTGACAGAGATGCTGGTGTTTCTTGTGCAAGCTAAGCACAGGCACCGCTTAGGGAAGTAAGAATATACCCAAGGCTTCTACTTTCATACCAGATGCCTTCATTAATTTATTTCACATAACATTCCAGGTCCCCCTGCAGAGCACCCATGAAAGCGTCCATCAGTGAAGTGTTTCCCCGGTGCTAAAAATGACAGAAAGCCTGTTGTCTCTGAAGCAAACACAGACCTGTAAGCTCTGAACAGCTCGTCGCTCTCCTTGAAGCCATTGTTGAGGAGCATATTGATGCCTCTCAGTGCCAGCTCTGCATCGTTGATGTGCTCCGACTTGTCTTCCTCC
Source organism: Siphamia tubifer (assembly GCA_020466265.1). Classification (NCBI taxonomy): domain Eukaryota; kingdom Metazoa; phylum Chordata; class Actinopteri; order Kurtiformes; family Apogonidae; genus Siphamia; species Siphamia tubifer. Next base: position 23,534,431 of record CM035799.1, on the reverse strand, counting down.
ACCTTACCCGGTGCTGGTTCTGTCAGGTCCGCCATTTATTTATCCAATACTGGAGCAGAGGAGCTGAACGCGGACGAGGAGGGAGGGAGCGCGCGCAGTGTGTCTGGGTAGTTTACTTACTTACAGCGTCTGTAGTCTCAGACAGTTGCGCAGTTTAGGACGAACACACACATACTTCATATTTACTAGACATGACTAGTAACCGAAGACCTTCATTTAACTCAGAGATACCTAGCATACGTGCGTTAACTGTTGTCCAATGGAGAAGTGCATGTTATGTTCCGTATTCTGCCGCCGGACCTGTGGGTTGTGTGTTCCCGTGCAGACAGGAAACCTGCTGCCTTCCCGTGCCATCGGATTTTACCCAATTGTGATTGAATCACAAGCAACTAAAACATATACCGCCAAAAGAAATAAAGAACACGTGGCCCAAATTAAGGTTCAAACTATTCATTGTGTTTTATCTTGTAAAAATTCTAAAGTTTTGTGTCATATTAAGTTACCTACATATAAACAAACCACGCTTTACTAACACCAGAGAAGGCAACATATCGGTAGGCGTGGTTAGTTTTTGCTTGATGTTGAGTCAGCCAATGGGATGTGAGCTGAGTGATGGCCAAATCTTACAAGGATCCAAAAAAGTCTCTTGTCTCTGGTTCCTGATTATAGATTGAGTCCGTGACCTCAGAGAGCTGGTACGAGGTGTTATTACAGAATACTTAACATTAATTAATGTATGATTGCTCGACTTCCAAAACCTATGTCCACTGGCAATAAAAAATAGAGAGCCTTCTGAAATTTTTTAATATTGTCTGTGTTATAAAGACTAACACTAATTTTAACCTAATACCACACAAAGCATTTTAATATTCATGCTGAACAGTTATTAAGCATTCATAGTGCTACTAGAAAAAGTAGCACTAAACCCTTAGCTTTTCTGAACCATCATTATAATTACCATAAACAATTAAGTAAAACAACAAAGTAGCTTCAGGAAAAACAGGTTATCCAATACTTAGAGCAACCCCATTGACAAGTCCAGACCTGAATATCGTATAGATGCTGTGAAGTGACCACAAGAGAGCCACTCATACCAGGTGTCCACAGAAAATAGATGAGTTGAAGCAATTCTCTGCACAGGTCGGATCAGCAGTTTATTGCTGCTAAAGGATGATTAAAATGGACTGTAATTATATACACCACTTGGTGCCCAAAGCACTTTACAATTTCTCACATTCACTCATACACCAGTAGACAGCTGCTGCCAATACACCGGCGCTGCCTGACCCTGGGAACAACTTAGGGTTCAGTGTCTTGCCCAAGGACACTTCGACATGTGGACAGCCAGAGCCGGGACATGAACCGCCAACCCTTCAATCATTGGACGACCCACTCTACCAACTGAGCCACAGCCACCCAGTTATTAGTCAGTTATTAAATCCAAGAATTCACTTACACTGGTCTACATTTGTATTTATTTTAGAAATTATCTGCCTTAGATATTAAATGTACCAAAATGTACATACTTTAACCAAATGAATGACAAAACAACAAGTGTTGATTAGCTGATGTTTGCACTTATCAGTATTATATAGTATTACTATTAAACATCATAAATCATAAATCTTCCACTGGAGAGAACCTATGAAATGAATGTAGTGTAGACAGTCCTTGAGTAAAACCCATTTTCTTATTGATTCTCAAAAGTTCACATTCTGGCTTAAGAGTGTATATTGTAAACTACAGCCAACTGACATTTGTAGTATATATATATATATATATATATATATATATATATATATATATATATATATATATATATATATATATATATATATATATATATATATATATATATATATATATATATATATATATATACTTGTTTGGTGTTAACAAGATTGTCTTTGTTTTTATACATGCGACTTAGATGCAGATCAGATCACATTTTATGATTCATGCAGCAAATGATGCATTTTCAAAGGGTTCACATACTTTTTCCCATCAGTGTGATACCATTGTGAATTGTGTTTTCCTTTTGAAAGAGCAAACATGTTACTCAATATTATACAAGAGTGACTCAGATATTTCACTAATTGTATATCTTATACAACCAAGCAACATGAATCATGGCTTAAGTCTCAAGTCAAAATAATTTAAGACTCATTCAAAGCTCATGGCACTGAGACGTATTGCATTTATAAAGAACAACAAGTCAACAAATTACAAATTGTTTACAAATCTGTGGTCACAAAAAACAGGAATGCAGTTAAAACATGTCAAATATCATGCAACACTTTTTCTCCCTTCACAATTTCTTTCCATAAATCTACAAAGCAGGTAAGTAAACACTTGCAGGAGAATTTAAATGTGAATTTCAATCACAATATGTACTGTATATGGGCTAAATGGTCCCAGTGTGACTGACCTGAATTTTTTATGCTTGCCTTGCTTGTCTAACTACATTTCAGTTTTTATATTGATTATTTCACTGACAGATAATGGTCCACATGTCCAGATTATTGCGTTCACGACCCAGTATAAAGAATAAATGTCTATAAAACCATTTAACGTGCACTTGTTGTGACAAGGACATACATTTACATTAGCTCATCAAACCCTGAAAATGTCACTGAACTGAACAGTTTTGGGTGTAAACTGAAAACTATTGTAATGCATAGACTAGAATCTAACCAAAAAACAAAAAACTGAAAATCAACTTATAATGTTGATCTGAATGAAAGCACCATCATAAAAGGCATTTCATTTGATTTCTTAAAGTGCTGGTTTGCTCATAATGCAGCTCTGACCAATCACAAGCATATTCAGTAGCATTTGATTGTCGACAGAGAATAAATGACCCAACACATCAGACTGTAAAACACTTGTTAGAGAAGAGCTTTTGTGAATTGGTGCCATAATGCATGATTTTATCACAAAATAAATATAAAAATGCTTAAGACAGCAGCAAATATTCTGAACATGTAAGCTGCTGCTCACAACTCAATTATACACATACACCCACATACACAGACACACATGAAGTACAAATAAAACACACCTGTAATATGTACATTCTTACACACAAACACATTCTCTTTCTCGGTAACAGATTGCACATGGATGGTGGTGGACGTGGTCCCAAGGTTTGGTAAAAATGTTGTGAGACACACTCCTTTAACCCGCAGGACACTCTTTGAGGTTTACTGGACCAAACACAGTTGTCAGCCTGTTGAAGGAGATTGAGTCCCCATTGATCCTCATGTCCTCAATGCATCCCATGAAGGATGACGTGACAGGAAGTGTCTGCTGTTTTGACATCTCTGTAGAACAAAGGCACAGATTGTGAACTGCTGAGTAAAATAGTAGAAACATAATGTCATTAATGTAAATAACAGTAAAAACAAGTGGTGTCAGGAGCAACAAACCCTACCCCTCACATGTATTATAGCTTGTTTTGGCATCGATGTAGCTAATGTCAACTTTTTAAACTTGAACTTTGACCTACTTTTCACAAAATGTAATCTACTCTACATCACTGGCCTTCTATAAAGTCAATTTGGTTATGAATTCAATGAATAGTTTTGCTGCTAGTGTTAACAAACAAAGAAACAAATGGTGCCAGGGACAAAAAACCCTGCCCCTCACATGTAGTGTAATTTATTTTAGCATAGATCTAACTGATGTCATCATGTCTATGCATGTGCTGATGTCAGCATATATCTGTCATTACTCTCTATATGTGCATTTGACCAATTTAACAAATATTATGGCCAGATTTGAAAGAATTCTGCAGAAGTACTGATTTTAGATTTAGTCAACATGTCTTAGTTTCTTTCTTTCTTTCTTTCTCCAGTAGCAGGATTAAGGTTTGACAGTTCTGTCCTCGTCACATCTTGGTTATTTTACATAAATCTTTTAAATATATATATATATATATATATATATATATGAAGATTTTTTTCCCCTGCGCATTATATATGCATCTTCATTTTCTGTTACGACAACGCGCAAATGTATTTAATAAAACAAAGCTAAAAGTAAAGAAACAAAAAAAACCAGAGGAAACATAAATACCACACTGAAAGACAAGTTGTGCACAAATTAGCAACTAATGGAAATTGTATTTCTGAAATATCTACACTTAATATTATCATTGTCTTCATCTATTGGCATGTTCTGTAACTGGTAACTGCTGCTACCACTTCAACACATATGTTATATTTTAATTGAGGTTTCAACTACTACAGTACTTGACCCTTTCTCATCTTTATATTTCTTAAGATGTTAAATAGCAACCAATGCTGTGGTGAATTTTTACTTACCAGGAATGCCTCCCACATAGAGGGGGTATTTGGTCAATGATGGGGTGGATAATGGTGGTCCAATCTTATAATTATCCACTGTGTCCACATGGAGTTGCACAACATTTTTCCTCTTGATTACTAGGAAAGACATAGACATTTTCTATCACTGTATACATTAAGGTTACGTGAGAGCTGTAGATTTAATAAATGAGTATTGTTTTTACCTGATATTTTATGAAATGATCCATCACACAGCGTCGTCTTTGGCTGCACTGACACCATAAATTCTCCTTTTCCATTATTCACTTGTGCCACTACCTGCAAATGGGACACATCCATATGAATAAAGTGTTTTAACTCACATTTGCAGGACCTGTATGTCAGGATGAAGTCTGGAATATATTTAGCATAATTTTTAGCGTGTTATTTGAATGAAAAGAAAAGAAAAACACGGACAAAACCTAGTAGGAGTATGTGTGATATATGTAATAGGCTTTTTTTTTTTTTTTTTTTTTTTTTTTTTTTACAAATAACAGACACTGGTGCCTTAGAGTTCTTATGTCATCTCAATACAAATATTCTGGGTAGTGATACCTCTCCTCTGAGCATGTAGACAGTAAGATAATGGCCCATCACAGGTCCATATCCGTTCAGGCTTAAATCACCGACATGGAGCAGCAACCCAGTTGGGCTCCTCGGCCGAATATTAAACAGCAGCTCAAAACTGGAGTCAAAAGCAAATGACTCATCTGAAATACACAAAACAATGTATATAATTATACATGGATGTTTACAAACTGAACAGACAGTCTATCTATCTATCTATCTATCTATCTATCTATCTATCTATCTATCTATCTATCTATCTATCTATCTATCTATCTATCTATCTATCTATCTATCTATCTATCTATCTATCTATCTATCTATCTATCTATCTATCTATCTATCTATCTATCTATCTATCTATCTATCTATCTATCTATCTATCTATCTATCTATCTATCTATCTATCTATCTATCTATCTATCTATTATCTCAGATGGTAAAGCTGCACACTCTTCTTAGCCAAATAACTTCAGTTCCTTTAAGATTTGTGCTTTTCTTCTATTACTGTAACTGTTTTTGTGTTTTTTTTTTCATCTCCCCAAAGTGGCTTAATGATACTGAGGTCAGGGGACTCAGATGGACACTTCTTCACCTTCACATTTTTTCTGCTGTAGCCAATGACAAGTCGACTTGGGTCATTGTCATGTTGGAACATCTAAGACCATCCTATGCACATTCTGTCAGAGAAGTGTATGTAAACTCATGAGCACAACAGAATAGTTCATGTTTTTCCCATTTTTCTGTTTGTGATATTATAAACTTACACTGAGCTTTTATGAACATCTACATGATTGGTAAATTAAATATGGAAAAATACAGGATTTTCACTTGAAAAAAACCCCAAACAAAAACAAAGCACAACATTATAACAAATGGTGAAAAATCACATAAAAGATTATCATTTAAGAACTACAACAAAAGTCACAGCGGGTCTTTATGGGTTAAATATGCAGGTGATACTGTTGATACTATTTACAGAGATAATTAGCACACTCCCTACTCAAAATCAATCCAATTAATTTCTAGAGTAGAAGGTTTAATTCAGTGCACAGCAGGAGGAAACCATTAATATTATTCAGAATTCCAACATCTGCCAGATTTATCAAGGTGCTTTCAGAGAAATGTACTCACTGATAACAACATGTGCTCCATTTGCTGAGAAATAAGCCCCTTTTTGTGTTTGGCCCTCGAAACAGGGGCCAGCACCGTGGTTAGTTGATGGATCCGTCATTGGTGCTCCATTCATTTTGAAATTACGGACACAGCCAGACACACTGTGTTTTGGTAAACCTTTCCACTGAAAATAACAGAGGAAAAACAGGCATGTGAAATAAGGCATTCCAATGTGTAGTGTGTGTGTGTGTGTGTATTTGTGGTGCTTTATGTACCTTTAATTGTTTATGGAGTGATTCTGGGACACTGCCCAGGTACACAGGTGACATGAACTGCTGCATGGATGTTAACTCAGAATTTGTCAGCTGACCATCCAAGGCTCGGATACCATCCACAACCAACCGGAATTTTTTCTTCTCCAAACTGAATATAACCTAGAGGGTAACATGTTCACCATTAACCTTATAAATGCTTAACTTAAATTGTGCAGTTTTATTCTGTGATGTTCATAATAATGTTACATCCACTGACCGAGTGCCACTTTCCGTCACTGTACTTCTCCCTGTTGAAAATCTCCCTCTCTTTACCTACAGATAGTCTGATTCTACCTTTGGACATGTATAAAGCAAGATGTGAGCGCCCTCCTCTGGTAGCAGCAAAGAAAAGCAGACCTTCCTGGGATCGAGTCCTGACATCAACAGAGAAGTGTGGTCTAGGAGGGAGGAAGAAAAGCATCAGCTTTAGTAAATATGTTGTTCAAACAAAGCTGTTGTGATGTGTTTGAGTTCATAAATTTAGCTCAAAATATTTCTTTATGATGGAAACACATGTAAATTAATTTCTAAAATACATTACCTATTACTGAATGAGGGAGTGAAGCCAAGTTTGTAATTTTATTAAACTCTTACATTCTATCACTAAGTTACAAAATGAAAATAAAATAACAGACAGACATAAAAGCAGATAGATAGATACCATCATCTGCTAAAAGCTTAATTCACTAGTAAAACCCATGAAGTTGGATCAATGACAGTGGTTACAGGTGGATGTTTTATGTTCAGTTAACTATAGATTTACTGAAAATATTCCTTTTTCTTCAGTTTTCTCTATTTTTGATATAATAACCCTCAAATTTACTCTGAGTTTTTATAAATATCTACATGATCAGTAAATTAAATATCAGAAAATACATGATTTGCACTGAACAAATGCAAAATACAGAACACAATATTACAATAAATGGATTAAATAGATAGAAAAGTACATTTGGGGACTACCACAAATGTAACTCTGGGTCTTTGTGGGTTAAACATAAATAAATATATAAATAAATTCAGTTCAATGTGACTGCCAGTGTTTCACTAAGCCATTAAATGTCTTTGCTTGTATTTTGTTTCTGATGGTATTATGAAATAGTGCAGTGAGATGAACCTTTCACCTGGGCTGCAGGACTTGTAGTGGGAGGCTATAGCTCAGACTGCTCGCCGGGCCCCCCATACGATAAGCATGTTGAACCAGTGCTGGTAGTGCACATGTGGATACACTGTCATTTACAGCCTGAATCACACCCTCCTGAAATGGAAATAAATATGAATAATAAGGAAAAAAAATTGTCCAAATATGGCTCATAAAAGACTCAAAAAATGAGGAGCTGAGATGAAAAGTAAGAACATCAAATATTGTTAACAGAAACTTCTGGAATTATATGACTGCACATTTCAAAGGCAAAAAATTATGAGAAGGGGAGAAAAATTAATTATTTTACACAGAAATTATATTTATCTGGAACGTATGTGCTTAATTTATTTTTTATTTTTTTTTACTTCATGAACTGAAACACGGTAATCATCTCCCAAAAAGAATACTGCAGCCCATCATATGTAGGCCATTTAATATGATGTGATATTATCAAAGAGTCAAAAATGACCTAGATTTTGTTATTCACAATGACACAACTGATGTGTGTTCAATCTTACAGTTACAGCAAAAAAAAAAGGTTTTTACTACAGTATTATATTGTAGTTATTAATGGCAGCAATGTTTTTAGATCTGAGACACTGCTATAGAATTTTTAGTGCAAGGATACAATAGAATAATCAGTTATGTCATATAACCTGTTTGTGCACTTGAATATTTCTATTAGACATTACAGTATGTGGTATCTAAATGTTTTCCATCTGCTCTTTGATTCAATTGTTCTTGAAGATGAAAAATTATCCAAGCTTTTCTGTGAGAATGTGTAGGTAGTTGAAGTGTGTGGTTCTCATGTTGCTCTAAAATTAAATGCAATAAAGTAAATATTTTGCTCCTACATAATGGTGATTTAAAGAGTTAACGTCACCTTTTTGAGAAAATAAATAAGAGATAAAACACTGAATATTTCATGTGTGGAATGACAGCCGTACTTGTCATTGGCTGTATGTTCAGAAATATAATATCTGGGCTCAGACACAGAAAATCGGTAGATGCAGATTGACATTTTGGGATTAAATCAGGCTGTTTTGTACCCCTGCAGCTCAGTCTTGCACTTCACTCCCATTCAGTGATTTCAACATATTTTTCACAACCCTTTATTTAATAATGGGTGGGTCTGATGTGATTTGATACGGTTACGGTTATGCAGTCTGTCCAGCATTGGCTGTTGATGGAGACTGTAATTCTGAGTATCTGCAGGTTTATCCAATTGCATCAAGACGCATTTTGGTCTGAATACAAATGAGCCCATTTTAAAATTGGTCTGCCAGTGGTGATCTCGGTGTTTAGTGGAATTGCATTGAAAAATGCAATGTCTCTCACCACGGTTTTCAATTATATATAAGCGTTAAATAAATACAAACTTTAAATTCATATGAACATTCCTATTGATTCTTACACATAAGGTTTGCTATGGGGAAATTAACATTTTGAAACATGATTTTTCTGGTCATACACCAAAAAAAAAAAGAAAAGAAATCACAGACATTCTACTGTATTAATTAGTGAAAATTACTGTGCTCAGGAGAAATGATTAGTAATTTTATTTGTCATGATCAGGGGAGTTAAAATGCAGGTGCTTGTGAATGACCGTTAGAAAGTGGTTCACAATTGAGTTACATGAAAAAAAAGAGGCATGAAGTCATTTGAGGTGTGTTATTCACATGATTGTTATTATTAGTAGACAGATAGATCGGATGAGATGTAATATTCATGCAACTTTTTATTGAAATATATTGGAAATCAGTGAGCTTGCACAAAAGAAACAGAACATTTATGTGGAATCCGACAGTTTCTCATATCAGTATCATTATTAGATTCTTGTCATCATCAGCAGGTCTTCTTCACCTCTGGAAACAAGGCAGCAAAGAACAATGTCAATATGGAAATCATTTATTCACATTTAACAGTTATGGTTTTTATATTACACATGCACAAAATGATACTTACTGCACTGTTATTGAATGCAACTAAAGTAGTAAAGTCATGCAAGACATGTAAGTATACCTTAAAGCAGGGGTGTCAAACTCATTTTAGTTCAGGGCCCACATCAAGCCCAATTTTATCTGAAGTGGGCCAGAGCAGTGAAATATTAACATTAAATATGTTAATATTTCACATACACATGTATATGGCATATCATGTAAAATGTTAACTCCAAACCTTCCTTTATTTTAGGGTGAAAAGAATAAATAAAATCATGTGATGAAAATATTTACATCCACCAACTGTCCTTTAAAATAATGCGAATATCATGAAGAAACTGAAATGTCTTCAGAAAACCAAGTTCAATTTGACCAATATTATGTCTCAGTTTATCATTTACACATGTAACTTACAGATCACAAATACACAAAACCTTTAATAACACACAGAATATTGATAAACTTGCACAGCAGACATTTTAGAATGTTCATATTTGTTCAGGTTATTCACATTTTTGTGAAATGATAGTTTTAGTGTAAATACAGTAAAAGTATATAAATATGTTTATATTTACAAAAAGAAAAACTATTTAGTCATGAGTATTTATGGGTTATTATGAGACCATTTTACTGATCTGACCCACTTCAGGTGAAATTAGTCTCTATGTGGAACCTGAACTAAAATGACTAATATCTTCAGTGTCATTTTTTTTGTATTTCACAAATTCATCCCACGGGCCAGACTGAACCCTTTGGCAGGTCACATTTTTGGCCCCAGGACCACATGTTTGAGACCTCTGCCTTAAAGACAAATCTAAATAGTTTCAGGTGAAATCAGATGAATTTGCAACAGAAAGATCATTTATTGGCAAGATGGTCACTTGTTGGCAAAATATTTGAAACTGCTGGAATAAATCAATCAGTTCATGGGCATATCGGTCAAACCCTCACCCTCTTAGGTGTGCGGTCCAGCATCATTTGGATGGGACTGTGGGCAGTACACACATCCAGAAGGACATCCCCTGAAGCCTGGAAGTGGCTTAAGTCCTCAGCTTTGTACAGATTGGCTAGCCTGCAAATAAAATAATATTTAAAACAACATAGTACATAATTCACAACATTAAACAACAATAAAGCTTGAGTGACCGTAAAATTACCGTCTCATGTATAGGTTGGACAAGCAGCCTTTGAATGTGTCTTTTCCGAGGAACAGGGCGCCACTTGTGTTAGGTATGGCTACACTGCCGCTCTGCTCTCGACCTTTATCTTCATCATCGATGTGGAAGTCAACCCTATTTGTAAAAGTCAACATAGTTAAGCTCAGTATCTGCCTACTTTATTTAAGGTTTAATATTTGATTTAAACAAGTTACAAGTTTGTGTGTTCGTGTAGTGTGGTAATACAGTCACAGAAATTGAACATGTTCATTGGTACCTTTGACCTCTTCTGGTTACAGTCAGATAATGCCACTGGCCGTCATTGTACTGTTTGTTCGACTTCCACATCTTGTCATTAAATTTGAGTGTCACGTAGCCATTATCCAATGCAAGATTCAACCCATTAGCCTGCAAAAAGACAGAAGGAGGGTTAAATATTGGAGTATGTCCTCTGACGTCATTAGTCTTCAGAGTAAAGACAAGTACTGACTGCCTCTTTGTCCTGCAGGAGAAGACCCTGATTCTCTGTACTCTTGAATCCCAGGGAGACAGTAACATCGTCAGCCAGACTAAATCCATCCAGATTAGCCGACAGGGAGCTCTCCAAACTGAATTCTGCTTTACGGGAAACCTAGACAAGAATGAGTCAGTTAATTCCATAGTTTGGTTTAGACCTGCGCTGACCGTACAAGTAAATTTGTACAATGATTATGAGAAGATGAGGGAAACGTCCTACCAAAGAATCCCTGAGACAGCCTTTACTGATGCCCACTTGCTCATCGAAAGGTTTAAAGAGTTTATTCAGCTTCAGATTCTTCAAGCATCCTTTAAATGGTGCTGAGGTGATGTTATGCCTGTGGGGACAGAAAAGCAATTGTTAATTATTCTGGAAAAATTGGAAAAAGATTAACCATTTTATATATGTAGTGGAGAGAGTGATTTAAATGAAAATGAATTATCACTTACATCTCCCTTATATCTTGAGGTACACCACCAACATAGCATTCTTTAAAGTCTGTGAGAGTGTATTCAGCTTTGGCCGGCACACTTTCACCTCCTACACGGATGTTTATTGTTCCACGGTTGGTAAGAACGACGAGAATGTCTGTCCAGTCATTGTTCATCTAAGGAAAATAAGATGCAAAATACAGTTCAAAATACTGTAATTTGCTAGTGTTGACAGAAATGATTCGTATATATTAAAAAATGTATGACTTACTGGGAATATTTTGTTTTTGGAATGTGGAGCTGGATCTTTGAAGACATTACTATGTAGATAAACAACACCTTTCTCAATTGTCGCAGCAAAGTATTTCTCCTATGTAAAAAAAAAAAAAAGAAAGAAAATTATAAATTGTAATTGTAAAGAGGGCCTTTATTTTCATCCAAAGTAACCAAAAAGTAAAGTTTATAAAAGAATCAAATATATAATAATAATAATAATTCACCTCAGTTCCAATATAAAAGAGCAGGCCATTTTCTGCACGACTGTAGATGGTCATGGAAACGAGGAGTGCACTTTGCATTCGAAGTATTTTCATTTTACCATATCCAGTACCCTCAAAGTAATCAGAGTCCACTTGACTCACATGTCTTTATTGAGGAAATAATCAGAGAGAATAGTGTTATAAAAAGTCAGAAAATTTTAAAATGATTGCCTTAAGTTAGCAAAAATTGTGTGTAACATTTCACATGAGCAATATCCACTTTGCAACAGAAGTACAAATTCAAGTATCATGCTACTGTGTCCTTCCTATGTCCTAAAATAGTGGGAGGGTGTCACATTATTTTGTGAAAAGCCTAAAAATAAGACTAGAGCAGCTCACATATTAAGACTACTCTTTACATATGCCAATATGATCACAGAAAACATAACGATAAAGCACAAAAAAATAAATAAAATCACTTAACACATATTGGTACCTACCTCTTGCAGGGGGTTTCTGCATTGATTTTATCTGCATTCTGGAAATTATACAGACTGACAATTCTGTCATTGAAGGAGGAGAACTCAATACAGCCAGTGTACATGGGGTAATTTAGAGAATCTGGAGGCTGAGGAGAACATCACAGAAAGGTTAGTAATGTAATTGAAGCACAGTTTCTGGTAATCAAGCAACAGGTTATTTTAGAAACTCACTGTGAAGTTGGCAGGGTAACCTCCAACATAGAAAACAATGTCATTGGGGTCCAAGAGGTTCTGGGAGTCTTCGCCTTGTGCTGAACTGCGGATGGTGAATCCAGTTGGGTTTGAGTAGTAATCTTTTGTGAGGATCATGTCTGCATCTTGGTAAATTCTATGTTACACAGAGAGGAAAATATGCATGTTAATTAGATTTGCATCACATGTTTCTGCATGTTGGATAAAAAAAAAGTATATTGACCTATAGCAGGGGTCTCAAACATGTGGCCCAGGGGCTAAATGCGGCCTGTCAAAGGTTCCAATACAGCCCCTGGGGTGAATTTGCCAAGTGTAAACATTGTACAGTCAAGGCTGTGGAACTGGTTTTAGTTCAGGTTCCACATATATATGATATACAGTCAAATAATAGTATAATAACCTACAAAAAAATATATTTACTTCTCAATTTGATGTGAAAGAAATGTTACATTATGCCTATAAATGGATAATGGCAACTTGAAATTTTTGTCTTTGTTTTAGTGCAAAAAATAACATGAAATTATGAAAGTATTTACATTTACAAACTAGAAAAGCACTCAGAGATAAGCACCCTCCCCCTCCCACTCCACTGAGTAACTATCCTGTAACCATAACATGTGGATAACCTGAACAAATATGACCAACCTGAGATGTCTAAAGAAACTTAAGTACAATTCTAACCATTTAAAAGTGTTTAGTGTCTTTGTAGATCCATAATGCACATGTACAGATGATAAATTGAGGCATGATAGTGTTAACATTGCAATTATTTTTCTTTTCCAGGTTATAAACATATTTATAGCTATGTATACTATTGGTTTCCTGTTCTGGCCCACTTGAGATCAAATCAGGCTGAATGTGGCCCCCTTAGAGAACATGAACTTGAGATCCTTGACCTATAAGGATGATCAGATGTCGATTTACCTGTGTAGGTCGACTTTATCAAACTTGGCCTGCTCAGATGCTGATGTTGTGATGTAACCCGTTTTAATCTCATGCTCGACTCCGTTGAGTTTGTACACACCGTACAGTGTGTTTTTCCTCAGAGCCATACCAATGTAGTTCTTATTAGGCTGCAAGATACAATTTATGGATGCAACATTTACAATTACAAAGTCATTTTTATATGGAAAGATTAATTAGGATATATATATTTTTTTTTTTTTCACTTTATGAACTTACGTTTCTATTGCCGAGGTACATAACAAACATGTCCTCCTTGCGTCTCGCCTGTCTGCGCCTGCGTCTTCCATCTCCTCTGCCTTCAGGCCTCTGCAGCAACAGAGCCAGAGCAGTGTAGGCCTTCAGGTCGTCGAGATCCTTTGGAGGACGCAGCTCCACGTGGCCTTCACCTGTGAATTTCATTGGGATCCCAATCTGGAGGAAAGAAATGACAAATGTTTGGAAATTTAATAAGCAAGGAAAGAGCAGGCAGGTTTTCTCTAGTACAGGGGTCTGTAACCCCTGCCCTAGAGAGCTGCTGTCCTGCATGTTTTAGCTTCATAATTCTTCCAACACACACCAACTCAAATGATCAGCCAAACATCCAACTCTGTAGAAACCTCAGAACAACTGTCAGGTGTGCTAGAAGAGGGAAACATCTAAAACGTGTGTTTTTTGTTTTTGTTTTTTTTAGATGCACAACAATTGTATAGTGGTAAATATGTGTATGTTGTGTTTACTGAGCAGGTACTCACCCTGTTAGCAGCATCACGTGCTTGTTCAATGAGATCTTTGATTTTCTTAATGTTCTCAGTTATGTTGTTTAAAGGTGAGAACTGCGAGGTCAGATTTTCCACTTCAGAGATTTTATCATTCAGAGATGGGATGGCTTTCAACAGCTTCTTCACTGGAAATTGAAGAAAAATATTAAAGATCAAGAATTGTTTTTGTGGCAACTTTAAAATATTTTCCCTCATCATTTATTATAATATTATGCTCTTCATTTTGTGTATAAAAGCAAACATTGTCAACAACATAAAATATTCCTTAAGCCCCCAATTTTTTTTATTTTTTTTTACCAGATTTTAGATGATTTGGGCAAAAGAAGCTATTTATTCTTGATAGATAACATGTAGCTGGGAATATGTAATCATTGTTCCAGGTCAAAGGTGATTACTGATGTGTAGAACAATGTTTCCGAACCCTGGTCCTTGAGGAACAGTATCCGGCATGTTCCAAACACACCTGATTCAAATGATCAGCCAATCATCAAGCTCTGCAGAAGATTGATAATGACTGTCAGGTGTGTTCAAAGAGGGAAACATCGAAAACATGCAGAGTAGAGGACCAGGTTTGGGAAACGCTGGTGTAGAAATAGAAATAGAAAGAGCAATGTGTCTGAAACAAAAAAAACAGTACTATATATATATATAAAAGTGAATATATAGATAATGCAGAAAATGATGGTGCTTCCACATTCATGACAAAGCCTCTAAACGTCCAAATGGGTCATCTCTGATACCACTACGACACTGAGAAACTGTATATAAACTGTGTCAGAAAATGACCTGAATTACTTCCATATATTGATATGATCAGTGGTTCAAAAGTTATTATTATTTTATTCATTTTGTGTGCTCAAAATAAATGAAACTAAGTACGACGGGGGGAAAAAAAAGTTTTAGATCAGTAGTGTGTTGGTCATTGGCAGTTGTTATGGTCTTCATGGTACTTCATTTGCCTGGAAAACAAACCTGATTCATCCACATCATCCATGACACGGGTGAGGTTCGAGTCCCCAGGAGTAACATCGATTTTGTCAATCTCTTTCCTGATGGCATTAAGTTTGTCCATGGTGTTACTGGCGCTGTCGTTGGCTAATGCTGCTTTCATCTTGGCGTCGTTTATCATCTCACCAATGTCATCTGAGCGAGAGAAATGACAGTTGGTAAAAAACAAAATATGAGCTCTGACAGACAGCCCACTTAAAGAAAACCAGGTTATCAGACAGGTTAATCCCATAATAGGTCATATCTTGCTCTGCTGTACCTCTTGTGATGTTTTTTAATTTATTTTGAGCCTCAAGAAGGTCATTTTTGAGAGTTTTTTTCTTCTTGTCAGCATTTTTCAACCGTTTCTTCAGGGCATTTAGATCATCTGTGGCAGCTGTTAACAGATAAAAAAAACCCACTAGATTTAGTTTCTGAGCATTTGGGTAATTTTACAATCAATATGAACGCAACTTTATACCTTTAAGGTCTTTTTCAGATGCCTGTGCATTATCCAGTAGGTCCCCACCGCTGTTTTTCAGGTCTTTTGCTCTCTCTGTAAGTTTCTGGTTTTTAACATTCTAAAGAAACAAAGAAAAGTGCCTGAGGATACATTGTCTTTAAAGTTTTTGAAAGTTTTCTATGTTGTACTCATTACATTTATTTCAAATCACAAACTCTTACATTCAAAGCCCCATCAGCTGCAGCTTTAGCTTTATTAGCCACATCCTCAGCAGCATTGATAGCATCTGTGATGTTCTTGTACGCCTCGATAGCATCTTTGGCGTTACGCACTTCAGTCCGGGCACTGGCATTCTTCACAGCACTTAAATAGGAGGTAAATATGTTCAAAGTCAAAAGATAGATCTTTGTATCATTCAGGTTTTGTAGCATTTAAAGAACTAATACTAAATCTTTAAAAAGCAAGAAAAAAAAAACTGATAGATGTTCTGTCAATTTATCTGAAATCTGTGATTATATTTGTGTTTTATAGGCATAGTACACATACTCCTCAAGTTCTTCTGCCAGTTTGCTGAGTTTCTTGGCGTGTTCTTCTGCATCTTCGACTAGTTTCTCTTTGTTTGCTGCTTTGGAAATCTCATTCACCTTTTTGGTCAAGTGAGTCTTGGCACCATCCATCTCTGCAGCTAGCTGTTCGTACTCCTGTAGAGGATATATGAACGGGGCTGAGTTACTACTAACACCAGGAAATGCCATTTACCTCACCTCAGAGTACAAAGAGTACAAAGAGTAAAAATGCAGATCATTATCTGAGTGGATGGCAAGTTAGGACAGCTCAACAGTGCAGTCTCAGTGATAAAGCTCTTTTAGTATATGATAACATAGATACAAGTATGTTATAATATGTTGGCTCACACTTTAATCATAAAAAGAAAAATTTAAGTTTAAGTACATGCAGGCTACAGTTAATGGAAGTTTACCGTTTTACTGTCTGTTAACATTTTCACTAAATCCTCAGCTTTTTGCAGCTCATTTTCAGCCATGTCCATCTGGTCCATCACAGTCTTCTTCTCCTTTTTCAAGTCCTCGATACGTTTCTGTAAAGAGTGGATGATTTAACTCATGGTGAATATGTGTAATGATGTCGTGGTAACAAATATAGCAACACCTTCCATTGCCTTATGTGAGGGAGCCTACAAGAGTAAATGAATAATGGGTCACTAATGGAGCCAAAAAAGCACAAAGTAAATCCGATCCATTATCTTGTCTCATCATGCCATCCGAACCAGGTTTATCCTCACTAGGGTCGCGGGGGTCTGTGGGGGCCAAATTCAGCTACAATGGGTGAAGGCGGGGTACAGCCTGTATGAGTCTCCAGTTCATCTCAGGGCTGAACATATATAGACAAACAATCACTCTCACATTCACACCTATGGATAATGTATATTAACCAATTAACCTATCAGTGCATGTGTTTGGATTTTGGGAAGAAACCAGAGTAACTGGAGAAAACCCACGCAGACACAGGGAGATATGTCATCAAAATATGTCATCACACATAAAATAAAACATAATTCCCTACAAAGTAACTTTTCACTGAGATATAAAGAATTCATTTTCAGACAATAGAATCTTATTTTAAGAAACCTTACCAAAATAATTTTGACTTGTTCCATTGGCAGATTTTTTTTTTTTGCTTGAATAAAACAATTAAATAAAAAAAAAAAAAAAAAATCTGCCAAGGTAACAAGTTACCAAAATAATTTTGGTAAGATTACTTGAAATAAGATTTTCAACATCTATTTTCTAAAAAAAACGTCCTAAAATTCTAAACGTTTTTTACTGTATATATCACAGAAAAGTTACTCTTTAGTTGATTATGTTTTATTTTAAGTGTGAGGAGATATTTTTACAAGAAATGAGAGAAATACACTTGGTAAGATTTTGATTTTTGCAGTGTTACATATGTTCTTTTTTGCCATTTACACGTAGGTAAAGATTTTCTACATAATAAAAAAAATATTTGAAAATTGCAGAAAAGTAATAAAGTCCTGAAGTAATACACTGAGGTCAGAATTTTCAACTTTAGAGGATTTCTATGACTGTCCTCAACCTCTAAGCTCTTTCATTCCTCATACTTCAATAATTTGTGAATTATTACCAGCAGGTCTTTCAGTGCCTGAGCGCTGAGTCCGTTCTGGGCGTTGGCTTTCTTTACCAAATCTGTTGCCTCCTTCAGAGCAGCGTCCAGGTCTTTAAGCTTGGCTTCATAATCCTTCAAAAGACCCTGAATCTTTTTTGCTGCTGCCTCATTGTGGTCACACTGCTTACTTATGTTTTCCTTGATGTGGTCCAGCACTGATCAGGGGAAGAAGAAGAAGAAAATCAGATCAGGATAATCCCTCATATCTTCACAACATATGGAGAACTTCTATTCATGGGTTGTGATGGCTTCTTACATTTCATGGCTTCGTCTTTTTCTTTCTCAGCCGCAGTCTTCTGAGGGGTGAAGTTCCTTTTTTCCATCTCATTCACCATGCGCTGAGCTTCTTCTATCATTTTATTCAGGCTTTCATTGGGTGGCTTATCACCACTGGTGCTCTCTTCTTTCAGCAGGTCCAACAGGGCTGTATCAAATATTTAGACTTTTAAAATAACTGGCAATATGGCTGTTATTCAGCATACAATATAACATTTAAAAAAACAAAAACAAATTATAAACCACCAAACACAGAGAGGCAACTTTTATATTACCTTGGATTTTTTTGAGCATGTTTCGAACCTCTGAATCCAGATCCTTCGCCCTCTTGTGTGTTTTTTCAACATCTGCTACTGCCTTCTTTGCATTACCTGCCTTCTCATTTGCCTACATATAAAACAACACAACCAAGATAAACATTTCCATACATTTTAACCATTAAAAAGATCCAAACATCCACTAGTAACCAAAATAATAACTGTTAATCCACTAATCCTAACAATACATGTAAATAATTGGTGTAAAATACAGTTTGTTGTCTTTTCATGGTCATTGTTCACCAGTAAAACCCATGGAGGTTGAGAAATAATAGTATTAGACACTTGTTTATGTTCAGTTAATTATATATTTATTGAAAAATTAACTTATTTCTGTGTTTTCGTGTAATAAACGTGAAGTTTAATCTAGTGTTTATGAATACCTATATGACCAGTATATCAAATACCTAGTCTTCAGTGGAAAAATGCAAAATACAGAGGATTATTTCATAATAAATTAGGAAAAATCACTCAAAAAATGTTAATTATGGAGAAAAAAATATTTGGGAATTACTGCAAAAGTAAGTTCAGTCTTTATGAGATAAACTTCGTATTATCCGTAGATTATTTGACAAAATACACTTCCTACCTTTTCTTTGAGGAGGCTGATGTCATCTGTAAGTGAGCTCATGTCTTCTTCAAGCTGCTTGACTCTGGACTTTTGGGCGTTGACTGAGGAGTTGTATTTGTTGACAAGAATCTACAACAAACACAGGAGAAATGTAAAATAACCTGCATAATTACAACTTCAGAAGTCGGTGCTGTGCCAAGACTTCAGAGAGATGATGCGATGCCACAGAAGACGTGGACTTGTTTCTCAAGAATTCACAAAGGGTTGTACATTTGAATTAAGTGAACATTGTGCTCTTATATTATAGGAAAAGACAAGTTGGCACGGCAACGATGGCATATAGTTGCGTACTCTGTAACTCGTGTTGACATGGAGGCTGTGGGATAAATGTAATGGGATTTCTTATCAGCAAGGATCTGGAATGTTTGCAGAAATGAATACTTCCTGTAGTCGTGCATATCGTTGATATCACATGTGTATGGGTGTAAGTACTGTTGTTCACATTGATCTGTAGTGATCGGGCAGCTAATGAGAAAGTTACAATAAACTCATACATTACCTTTGTGTCTGACAAGGCCTTTTCCAACTTCTTTAGTCTCTCCTGAGAGGAGGCACTGGCTGTGGCATTATCCAACTGAGCTTTGATCCTTTTCAGTTCATCATCCAGCTTCTCAAGATCATGTAGTAAAGTCTGGGCACAGTTATCGCATTCTGGAAAACAAAGACAAATCAGACTAAGAAAAGTTTGAAGGATTTTCATCTAATATTTTTAGCAGGGCTGTCAAATTATTCATATTTTTAATCAGATTAATCACAGGGTTGCTTTGGATTGATTTTGATTAATCATGATTAAATATTCATTTTAATCTATATTAATTGTGTATCATGTTGCTTGAACAAAAAGACTCAAGGAAGAAGGGGATATATTTGCACTTAACATGTTTGTCGAAGTGCTAGCAAAGTCCCCAAATAATGTATGGTTTATGTTAATGTGGTATTTTAAGTGTTTGGTGAAAAGAAAGTTTTTTTTATGTACTCAAATTTCCCACAAAATACACCAATGTACACTTGGAAAACCCAAAAAACAAGGAGAAAAAAAGCTATAACAAAAAACAACCAATGAAAAATCCAAAAGCTATACAACAACTCTTCTAAAATACAGAAAAAAAAACATCAAAACTTGAAACAAAACAACTGTTCCATTGAATTCTGTAAAAAAAATTTAATCAGATTAATCATGATGACAATAATTTTGACAGCCCTAATTTTCATTTAATTTACCGTGACATTGTTCATCTGTGTTTGTGTCTCCTGGCTCCAGTGTGTTCTTGCAAACTGAAACAGTGAAAAAAAAAACCCCACTTGTTTCACAATAAGACAGTTTTACTGAAATAAATTGAACTGTAAAATAATTACTTTTGTGAATTAATATTAAAAAAATTGTTCACCTCCAGTCCTGGAATCACAGTTGTTGCCATTGCCATTACAGTTGCAGGGACGACAGCTTCCTCCTGGTATCAGAGGATCACCATAGAAACCAGGAGAACACCTGTGGAAAAAGATTCATAAATTGTTGAATAAGCCACAGAAATACAAAGTCTAGTATTTCAACACAATATAAGCATACAGGTACAAACACCCACCTCTCACATCTTTCTCCAGTGTAACCTAACTTGCATATACACTGGACCCCGTCATTGACATCTCTGCAACCCACTGCAAAACTGCACAGTGGTAGGAAAGTTATGATTTAGTCACAAAAAAATAAAAATAAAAATCAATATTCCATGTTATTAAAGTAAATCTATTTTTCCACCCACCTGTTTGAAGGCACACTGAATGGACAAGGGCAAAGTGTGCATGTCCTCAGAGCTGCGTTTCCATAGTAACCTTCCTTGCAGCGTTCACATCTGTCTCCAGCTGTGTTATATTGACAGTTCTGAAAAGAGTGCAGTATATTAATTAAACCTGTTCTGATCTATATTCACTATTGACGAAAACTAGATAAGAGCAAAAATTAAAATGAAATTAAGTTGTGTAAATTCAATCAGAGAGAAAATGGTTATAAGGAAGGAATGCAAAAACATCTGGAGTCAAAAAAAAAAATCTGATTTGATTGACAGCAAAGGGATAGCATGTTCAGTAGCTTGTGTCCATTGAGTTTTGAAGTGGTGGGGTGTGGATCTATGCATGCATGCACATGTACATGCACATGCACATGTTCACAGGCCCAGTCTTGAGTGCCTTGGATAACAGTAACACATATGAGACACCTGAGATGTTAAAATGTGCAAAGACTCATTCATATAACAGGAAGAATAATGACTGAAAGAAGTGGAAATGGAAAATGAGCCATATTAAATAAAGCCTCTGAAAGGGTGACGTAAGAGGTAGAACTGGGTACCTGAGGAGAGAGGTCTAGACTCTGACTAAACTGTGGCTCAGACTTTAGTTATCTGGGCTGATGTCATCTGTCTTTAGATATGTATATGTGTACACAGTTTATCTGTCGTTATTAAGTCATTAGTAAGGGTTGATAAACTTACCAGGCATCTTCCAGTCTTGTCTTCACACTCATTTGCGTGACCGTTGCAGTTACAGGGCAAACACTGACCTAAGTAATGTCCGCTGCCATCTCTGAAGTAACCAGGAGCACATTTCTAAAATAAAAGAAGCATGGAAATAAATAACCACCTCTTTTTTCCACATAAAAAAAAACAAAACAATTACAGCCTAAGAAACAAATAAATATATATGATATAAAAGAACATTGTATTATTTGTAAAGATGGACTAAAAAAAAAAATCTAATTTAAATTATAGTGAAATGTATATTTTATTAAAAACATAACCCCAAGTTATTAATACTGAGTTACTACTTACTCTAAAAATCTTATTTAGAATATGAAGGACAAAAACAAACATTACTGTCATTGTAATACAGTCCAATACACTGTTGTTTAACATAATCATCCTCATTGGATTTAGATTCTCAGTGGTATTATATTATATTATATTATATTATATTATATTATATTATATTATATTATATTATATTATATTATATTATATTATATTATATCATATTATATTATATTATATTATATTATATTATATTATATTATATTATATTATATTATATTATATTATATTATATTATATTATATTATATTATATTATATTATATTTTCTATATCTTCTATTTTCTGTTCACTTGCCTAACCCAGAAGAACATTTTGTACACTTGTATAGATCATTTGCACTTAATATTGAGCAGAAACTAAAGATAAAAATTACAACCACAGCTCATTTTACTTTATCTAAACATTGTCTTCCTACCAGAGACTTTACCTCCCACTCAAGCAAATGATTAAAAACAGCACATGTTTACAGTGCCATAAAACGTACAAAGATATATTTGTAGAAGTGAACAGAACTTGACCTAAATTGACTGTCATGAAAACACTGACACTGATAAGTCACAGTCTGCACTTTGCTTTCAGAGATAAGAGTCGTCAAAGCAGCAGCGTTCAGTCTTCACCTATGT
Organism: Siphamia tubifer; assembly: GCA_020466265.1. Classification (NCBI taxonomy): domain Eukaryota; kingdom Metazoa; phylum Chordata; class Actinopteri; order Kurtiformes; family Apogonidae; genus Siphamia; species Siphamia tubifer. Next base: position 23,511,600 of record CM035799.1, on the reverse strand, counting down.
AATACAATGCAGGTACACAACAACATACACCACAACCGTACTGACTTTTACCTGGATTTGTGAACTGGCATCCCTGTCATTTATATGAGGATACTGAATAGTCTGTCCTCTGTTATGTAACCAAGGGTAGCTCAGTCTTTGTGCATCTTGGTCATTTACTGATGGATACTCTATCCGTTGAGATTCTCGGTCATTGGGTGACGGATACAGTATTCTCTGAGCCCATCTGTCATGTTGTCTGGTGTACCGGGGTTGCCCCTCTCTCCGCGAGGGCCTGTGGCCAGCGCTGCATAGTCCAATCACAGTCCCCAATAGTAAAGTCTGTATCAGAATCCCCGTACGCCGCCGTCTGTCCATATTCCTATCTGACATTCCAAACGTTTAGTCTGTGTGAAATCGCACTCTTCTGCCTCAGCCTCTTAAACACACACTCTCATACAAAGAGGACACACCCCATCAACTTCAGCACCTGAGTCAGTAGGGGTAATCACTATGAGTATATGCAGGCGCACAGGCACACACAAGTGTTTACATGCTCAATCGTTCTCTCCTTGTCTCCCACCAACACCCACACACACACACACACACACACACACACACACACACACAATTGCTTGAGGCAAATAAAATCAAATTATACCCAGGAGCATGTACTCACAGGAAATCTGAATAGAGAAACCCAAAATCACAAGCTTGTACATTGTGTTTGATCAAAGGGGTGGATGAAGCCCCTCCATGTTCTACAGTGCATGCATAAAGAATAATGGGTAACACTTTATAATACCTACACACAATTGACTATGTATTAACCATTTATTACCTATTTATAAATGGGTTGTTCATTATGTATTAACCATTTGTTACCTATTTGTTAATGTCTTGTAAAGATTCATACTAGTTTCTTCCAAAGATAAATGTAAAATTAGATTATTTTTAACCAACAGGTGAAGTGTTTGTATATCTACTTTACAGGTAAACAAAGAAACAGTTGTAAACACTGCAACTGTTGGTTAAAAATAATACAATTTTACATTTACACTAGTATGAACCTTTACAAGACATTAATAAATAGGTAATAAATGGTTAATACATAATGAACAACCCATTTATAAATGGGTAATAAATAGTTAATACATAGTCAATTGCGTGTAGGTATTATAAAGTGTTACCGAATAATGCAGTATATGTATGTGTATGGTTCACAACTTTTTGAGTAAGAATATGTGACCGAAGGGAAATTCAGACCTCAGTCGACGCAGACAACAAACCCACGCTTGAATCACGCTACTCAAACACACACGGACACAACTGGGTGTGTTCACTGTGCTTTCAGACCCATGCTGTAGCAGTGTTCAGGTGAACACATTCAGGTTTATGAGTAACAACGTGCGCCAATGCCGCACCCCATGTGTCAAACCACGGTGCCATGTCATGTAGCCTCTGGGCGCATATAATCAACTTCCTTTAAACACTCCCTTTCAGACAGTGACTCACGTATACACAGGTAGGAAACCACATCTATAGCAACACTATCGCCATAAGCATCAAGCAAGAAGAAACAAGACAGAAAATAATTTAATATTACTTAATTCTTTAAAAAAAATAAAAAATTGGGATTGACTTCTGTGATAAACCATAATGTGAAGAAACAGAATTAGAAACACAAACACAGTAAATTAGCAGTAAACCTTCCCAAAATAAAAAAGATTCTACTAAAGCCTTTTTTTCCTTAGCAACTGACTACTGTATATCATCAATGTTTGCTTTCTATCTCAGTGTTGTAACCATGCCAGTGTTTATAGCTGTACAATCACAAATATTATGTCTGCGTGATTGTGCATCACATCCTACCCTGAGGCTACACACTTTGGCTGCATGGTCCTGTGGCTGGTATTTTCCAGTACATTCCACCCGTCGGTCCTCTGCTGATGAATTTTTCCTTTAAAAGAAGGGTGCGGCTGGCTCTTAATACAGACATGTCAGGACACCCTAAACGTATGAGACGGAGGTTCCGCTCTTCTGACATGACCATGATGTCTTTTCAGTCAACACTGTGCTCCACCCTGCTTGTTATCACGGCTGCTTTTCACACCTGACAAACCTTTTCAAGGTTCCCATACAAGCATAGAAAGATTTATGAGTTGCTAGTGAATTATGTCCACAAAGTCTCTTTACAATTTAAAAACATATTTATTAGAAAAGTAAATGATGAGATATATTAATCAGATTTGTTCTAAACATTTTTAATCACATTGTTGGATCATGGGCATTTGAATCATTGGTCCATTTTTCCTTAATTTACTATAAATATCTGCCTTGACCTTTTGACCTTCAACCAAATCATCATTGTCCAGGTAGATAGTGCTCCACCTCATTGGGGGCAACATGTTGGGGGGTTACGAAATCTAACATTTACAAACCAGTGGATTAGAAGCGATGGCCCAATGAAGACCTTGTTCAACAGATATCACTCCCCTGGCTTTATTTCTGTGGGGTTATGTTAAAGATATCACATATGATAACAAACAAAGATCCTGGACATCAATGCCCTCAAGTAAAAAAAAAAAAAAATCACTCATGGCATTGACACCATTGATGAGGCTATGCTACAGCCAAGATGACAACAAAACCAGTACTGTCTGTATGTGCTTTGTGCAAGTAATGGATTGGATTAGAAAACTTTATTATCCCAGTGAGGGGCTATTATTTGTACAGCCAGCAGAGAAGACAGTAATACAACACAAAATAAAACAAAAACAAAATACGACTGCACAATAATACATGGGACTGAACAAAGCAGGCTATTGATGAAACCAATCGAGGTCAGAAGAAATTAGTATAAAGTGTATTCTTCCTGCACCTCAGTGCTACATAGCAGAGACCAGAGGAAAGCAGCCTGAAGTCCTTATGCACAGGGAGCCTGGGGTCAGACAGGATAACTTTGGCTTTCTTGGTGACCCTAGTTTTGTACAAAACAGAAAGCTCGTCCAGGCTGACCCATGCAATTTTCCCACACCTCTTAACAATAAATACTATTTAACCTGTTCTGTAATCTTTTATTGTGAGGGACTCGAACTAGCAAATAAAAGACAAAGTTAAAACCGATTCAATAAAACAAGAATAAAACATTTACATTAAAAAAGTATCAACATTAAAACTTCTCAACTTCAGATAAAAATACATACACTGGTGGGTCTTTGCATAGTACCCAGATATTTGTATTGCTGTACATTTTCAACTGCCTGGCCATTAATAAAAGTAGGAGAAATCGGTGGAGGCTTTTTCCTAAAATCAATGAACATCTCTTTTGTTTTTGTCACATTAATACTCAGAAATGCGCACTCACACCAATCAATGAAATCAGACACCACTGGACTGTGGTCAGTGTCCAGATCACTAAGGAGTGACACCATCACAGAATCATCGGCAAATTTCACAATGTGCCTGTTTGCATATTGCCTCCTACATTCACCATATAAAGGTGAAATAAAAATCAATATTTACTTTTCATTTTGTAATCATTTCCACAGATTTGCCTATTTATTTGATTTTGGAATAAATATATTAAATTGTAAAGAGACTTTATGTATAAATCCATACATATATACATATATATTAAGCATAAACCAACTCACTTCACAGGAGTCTCCAGTGTACTCCGGTGGGCAGGAACAATTCTCCACAGTGTTTCCAGGGCCTCCTGTCCCCGCGTTAGTGGCTTCCTCCAAGCCCACCTCCCCCAAACTGAGTCGTTGGCTCTGAGTGAAGTACAGAGCTCGGACCCTCAGGCCCACCAGACTGGCTAAGACCATCATCAGTTCCCCTCTGGAGACAGGCCTGTTGGTACCAGCATGGCGCCAGTTTCCCTGCAGATAACACAGACGGTATTTGGACTACAGGACTGAAAAATCAGCAGTGGGAATTTTACACAATAAAGTTGAAAATACATCAGTGGAAACAATTTAAAGAACATGATATCTCAACAACCACAATAATATGGGTTTTACCTCTGTGAGCTGGACTCGGCCCTGATACAACCTGTCTGGATTCGGGAGTTGTGAAGCTATGTGAATCAGTGTCATATTGTGGCCCTAAGATAGAAAAAGACAGAAAATAAACTTAGTTGAAAAAATAATAAGAAACAAAATGTCCTAGAAAGCATTAGTAACACACTCATACTCATTCTACATACAGTTAGAATGACATCAGGTCGTCTGTCCATCAGTGTCATCCCTTCACTGGGAATCCCAAATGATTTAGATTGAAACGTCAGGAAACCACCATAGGAAGAAACCTATAAAAAAAAAAAAAAAGAAGAAAGTCTAAGAACCTTTCAGTTTATCCAAGCAGAATGTGCTAATTAATGTTAGTATTCAAGCTTTTATGCAAACTTCTATAAGTGTTTTTTTTTTTATCTTTCTTTTTTATCATTACAATATGCATTTAAGTACAGTTTAGTAAGGTACTTTTCCATTTTCTCAACTGTATGTGTATTTTTCCAAACCTCCATATGCAATATAAGATGGAAATTAAAGAAAATAATAACAATCACAGCAAATAAATAAATAATGTCTCTTCCAAAAATAAGGTTATTTCGACAGAAGCAGGATGACAGCATCATCACTAATAAATATTATTATTGCATCAATGAAGGTAAGTTACTATGAGCATCTTTTAACATCTTATTTAACAACTCACTGCGATCTGTGTTCTGGTTTCACAGAACATTACCGCAAAACATACAGGTCTAAACACCAGATAAGTACTGTTAATAATTAGAATAAACAATACTATTTATTAAAACATCAACTACAAATTTTCCACTGATATAAGGTGGAAAAATAAATAATAGAGGGACAAAAAGGTGGTTTTAACATTAATGATAATATTCATATTAACTTTTAAATGGGCAGATTAAAGTCCAGATGAACATGGGGAAATATGAAGTACAATATACTGTATGTAAAATCGATATATTATTATGGATGGATGGATGGCAGATTTTTGGTTAATGTTCCATTCATCTACTGACTCACCCTGTTTCCCAGGTAGGAATGTGGTGCCACCCAGTGTAGGACCCGAACTGTAGGTGAGAGCTCCTGAACATCTGCCACCACTGTGTTACTGGCTGCATTCAATACAGAGGCAACATCGTCCTGGTCTGGACTTTCCAGACGCCAGCCATGCATTTCAACAAACTGACAAGAAATATTTTGTACATAGTTGAATATGGCATTCATGTTCATATAGCGTTATTCCATTGATTTGGATTAGTTGGGGTTTTTTTTAGAAATACTGATAAATATTGCAAAATGGAGCTTGAAAATTCTGTACTGACAATATACTTGAGGATTGTGATAGTCGTGACTTCAAAAGCTCTTTAATAATGAAAATTCTACAGGAAAATAAATAGAATTCCTAACAGCATTTATGAACAGGTCTGGGCGTGAAGCCAAACATACTTTCCCCCTGCGTTTACTGGAACTCCGACATTGGTTAGTGGCTCCAAAGCAGAAACAAATGGTGCAGCCCACGGGGTTGGATGGGTCGAAATGGAAGGAGCCTTCCTGACAGCTATCACACCTGACACCAGCTACATTTCTCTGCAAACAATATTAATATAATAGAGATCAGATCCAAGTGTGTGCATGTGTGTTCAACTGTAGTGAAATCAACTCACCTTGCAGAGACATCTTCCTGTGTCCGGGTGACAAACTTCTGCAGAGACTCCATCTTGGTTACAGTCACATGGCACACACTGTGGAAAATGATAGTAACCTGGACGACAGCGATCACACTGTCGGCCTCCGATCCTAGGCTTGCAACTACAAAAAAAAAAATCCCAAAGAGAACATATGTGTGGTATAACTGAAGCCATGAAAATGTAAACATTCCACCATCGAACAAAATCCTCTACTGATCTAATATATTTAATACCTATTGATGTACTGATCCTATTAATACATGTAAATAATTGGTGCAAAATCCATCATGGTCATCACATATGACCCATTTGGGTGTTCAGAGGCTCAGTAGTGAACATGGAAACACTGTCATCTTCTACATTAGCCCTTTTTATGTAGCACTTTTGTTACAGGAATATTTGACCTTTATTCTGAAATATCATCTGTGTAAATTAAATCATTTGATCATTTAGTCCCAGCTTTATCACAGCTCTGTAACACCTCTGGAGGTACTAACAGAGGTATCACGATTTCAGATTGCTATGTAGAAGGAACACCTCTCTGTCTGAAACCAAAGTGTGACGTTTTGATGACAGTCAAAAAAGATGTTATTTTTATGGGAAAAAAAACTAGCATCTGTAGTTGCCAGAATAATCTTGCGACAAAAAAAATGCATCAAATCGTAAACTTATTTACAGAAAACATGCTGTTTTAACATTTTACACATGTAAATTTAACATGAAGAGTAAATGTCCTGTACCTTACATAGACCTGCAGGTGCCCACAGTGTTTCATTAATCCACATGTTCTAAACTGGGAGACGTTTAGGGTTCAGTGTCTTCAGAGTTTTGCAATGACACTTGGGCATGTGATCAGTTGGAGCTAGGATTCAAACTACCAACCCTTTCATCACTGGATGATGTGCTTTACCAACTGAACCACAGCCACCCTTCATTTTGCATATTTAAGATCTTAAATTGTTAAATGTTTAAATTTCTTTATTACTTTATAGAAAAGTTTGTTATTAATCTCACCCATCATTGGTTGGAAGAGCTATAACACAATGAATAGTTGAGATATCACCATGACATTACATGGGCAAATACATATAGCTAATGGGCATCAGGTGTAATAATCCATTTGAGTAAAGGTCAAAGGTCAAGGTTGCATTTAGCAGGAAGGTGAAAATCACATTATTGGCACTAATTTAAGAACAGGTTGTCATAGAAATGTGAGATTGGCACAAAATAGGGGTGAGATTAGGCATTCTCTGAATACTTGTTTTAATATTGTGGTCTTACAAATTAAACAGCACCACATTATTTTCAATTGACACTTTTATTTTCTCAAAACAATAGAAATGTTCTAATCTATTTTGTTAACATACTCATCCTGTAAATACTACAGCTACATTTGATTTCATTGTTAGCACAAAAATCTTCTCAAATATACCACATTGTATTGTATTTTCACTTACAGTTTTTATATGTTGTAATTTCTAATGTTTTCCTGTTAGTGCTACAGTCATTTTTTTTTTTTTACAATGCACTTATGGAGGTAATGGCATGGATTCTGTGACAGCTGCCCCGGATGCTGTGGCTTTGTGCCATTTTCACCCATGGCATGAAGTCGCAGGACCTGGGCCAGCTGTCATAGAATCTGTGCCAGGGTCTCCACATGTGCTCTATATGCTACACTTCATCACCACCCATTTGATTCTGGAACACAGTCCAGTAAAAGTCCAGCCTGTCCTACTCCTTTGGCTTGGCTGTCAGGGGTGGAAAAAAGACAGGATCACCGTCAAAGTAGCTATTGATTCACCAGTAAAACCCATGGAGTTAGATAAATGACAGTGGATGGACAGCCTTGGTTTATGTTTAGTTATTGATATCTTTGCTAAAAAAAAAAAAAGTACCTGTTTCTGATAGAATAACTTTCACTTTGAATCTGAGTTTTTATGAAATGACCAGTAAATAAAATATTAAAATATAATTTTATTTTATTTTTTACTGGAAACAATGCAAACACAGAGGATAATATCATAATAAATGGTGATAAATCACTTAAGAAAAGTTAACTAGATTTAATTTGGGAATCATCTCAGAAATGACACAGAAGTAGTACTGGGTATTTATGGGTTAATTTCCAATACATGTTTGACTCTGAAGTGTATAATCTCTATTATCAACAGAAAATATTTTGTGCAAGTTTGAGTTTTGAACAGACATTAATGCATGTTGGAGCTGATTTCAACACTGAAAAGACTATCTCTACAAGAAATAATATGGACTAATCCTCCTCTAATCCTCTACTAATTAGTTCAGTGTCAAGTTTCACTTTCACAGCAGAATTTATATTCTCATGTTCTTCACTTTTTATAGTACTCGTGATGCATCCATTGTGAAATCCTGATATAGTGTTTAAAATAAGTGACTGATAGCTGGGAGGGGTTAATTCGGTTGGATGGTGTAGACCACAGAAGTGTGTGTGTGTGTGTGTGTGTGTGTGTGTACGCTCTGTCATAAATTGATGGAGCAAAGCCAATGTCAGAGGATATTGATATATATATATATATATATATATATATATATATATATATATATATATATATATATATATATATATATATATAGTAGGTGCATCCCCACAAGCTATAACAGAAGTTTTACTGTTGAACTAAATAATATATACAGTATTGTGCAATAGCCTTGAGCGATCTCCATGTTTGCTGTGTTTGCAGCATTATAATGAGGGTACATATTTATTTATTTCTCATTATCTTTTCTTCAGATATAATGAAAAAATATGAGGAATATGTGCACAACCTTAAAACACACACACACACAAAGATCCTTATATAAATGGGTTATACAGGTCAGACTCACTATGTAGTGTGAACTACATGTAGTGTGAAGAAAAATAATACATGCATCTGATGTGGATTTAATAAAACCTGAAATAAAACATGAGAGAATGAATGTGTGATTTGTCATTAAATCATGGCAGGTGAAAAATAGCATATCAGCCAATGCAACAGGCTGATACTGATATCAGACTGATATATCAGCTGGCAAATATCAGTGTATTGATATAAGGGTAAAGATTAGGGCCAAGGGGTAAATTGGAATTGAGGGTTATTATATAAGAAAGAGAAAGAGACAAATAAGAAAGAGATAAGTTGAAACATATTGACTTTTTCAGCAAATATATCATTAACTGAACATAAACCAAGTGTGTCCATCAACAATAATTTATGAAACTCTATAGTTTCAGCTGGTGAATCAATGATGACACTGATTCAACATTAACAATGAAGTCTCTAAACGTCTAAATAGATCATATGTGATGACCATAAAAAGATGAAAAACTGCATTTCACTCCAATTATTTATATGTATGTATAGGATTAGTAGTTGAGAAATAAAAAATCAGTAGGTTTGTTTTGGTTGCCAGTAACTGTTTGGTCTTTGTGGGTTCATACGCACAATATCAAACCAATAAACCTAATGTTAACCTGGGACTTTTAAACAGTACAGTACATTCTTACAACTACTGCTATATTCTAACAATGTTTAATTTTATTTCTCTATTTTCTCTATGTATATTAAAAATGTTATTTTTATATATTTTTATATTTTTACACCTGGAGTTGATTTATTCCCTTTCTAGTGTACTGGTGTACTGTATATATGCTGCTGTAATTTCCTCATAGTAGGGTAAAATAAAGTGTTGTTTTATCGCAGCTTTAATCCAGTTTTAATACACTCATACACTTTTGTTTGTGTGGCATATCATCCCACTCACCTGCACTGTCCAGTATCACGGTCACAGTCAGGTCCTGCAGTGGGTTCAGTACCGTTTAAAGAACACTGACAGCCCTCACAGCCCAGCAGAGGGTCATAGCTAAACGTCAGATTCTGACACATGTCACATGAAGGTCTCACTGTCTGAGGAGGGCAGATGCAGCGCCCCGTCACTTCATCACATAGTCGTCGACCACATTCACAGGCTGCCATACGAAGAGAGATGAACAATACATGTGTAAACATTAATTACACTCAGAGTTAGAGAGTAAAGGCAAAGAATGATATCTGTCAACCTCCTTTTATGTTTTCATTAGAAGACTCTTTACAGAATCACACCTGAACACCCAAATTATAACATATTCTTTCAGATTAAGCAAATGTAATATTTGAAATACTTTTGATTGTTTCAAAAAGTGTCATATAAGATTATATCCCCAAATGGAGTATTATAATTTTGGTCCAACTGCCAGCAGATATGTTTTTCGTGAATGTGATAACTTGAAAGATATTGGGTTTAGAAATGTCATGTTTTTCATATGAATGAATATCATGGAGAGTAAGAACTGCTTTGATTTTGGATGGTTTACCATTTATAAATTGCCCACAAGGGGCCGCTCAACTTTTCTTCATATCTCTAGAACCATTTGTCTGATTGACTTCAAATCAAGTGCAAATGAAAGGTCGTGACCTGAGGATGCCTCATATTATCATTTAGGATTTGGGGGAATTTGGAGATCTAACCCAAGTAAAACAACCATGTAATGTGATTGTCTATTGTAACTCCATCCTCTGTTTCATATGAACAAGAGGGGTGTGTGATATACATTCAATTCAGTAGATTTTTCCTGATTATAAATATATCACAACATAACTTGAGATTTACCATATTAAATTTATAGATGTTAAAGACTTTTCAAGGTATTAAATACACATTTGTAAATTCATCATCATAAATTCAAAACTTTTAAGACTTTAAAACCCTGTGGGAGCCCTGAACTCACATTTTGTTTTCAGTCTATTCCTAAAAACTGTTTATGAGGCATAATCACATAAAAAAAAATTAATGATTACTCACATCTGCAGTAGGGGAAGCCATAGTACCCAGTAGCACACTTTGTGCACTGTTGACCAATGACAGACTGTCTACAGGGACACTGTCCTCCAACAGGGTCACACATAGGTCCAGTAGAGCCAGATTTGTCACAGTTGCAAGGTAGAGCTCCATCATTATAAGCTGCTACAAGAGAGCGGGCAGAATCTCTGCAGAACTGTGAAGATGTTCTAGGGCTGAGGGAGAACAGAAAAATACAACAGGGTTAATATCTATTAGATGGAGAAGTTGACTTTCTCTGTCAGACTTCATTCAGATAAAACTGGGTTGACCTTATAACTATAAGATCAACCCAGTTTTAACCTTTTTTAATCAACCTTATTTTTATCTTATAAAGATAAAAGCTGTTTTTGCTTCTAATGTGAGTAATAGATCCATATAGACTTTTGTTTTCATGCTACACACTTAAAATGTTCAATCTTCATCTTATTCAGAGGAAAAGAATGGAATGCAAAAAAAAAAAAAGCTATTTCCTTTTTCATATATTTTGGGCTGTTTTGTATATTTTTATATTTATTTAAAATGATTTTAATTTTGTGGCATGTTACATCTGGCTCAGGGTCAACAGTTGAAAATAGCTTCTTTTTTTTTTTTTGCTAACACTTACATATTTACAGCAATGTTCATTAATGTGTGCTGTCCCTGTTGAACAAATAAATAAAATAAAGATTCATTTAATATTTCTATCAATACTCCTGTTTGAGTGTGTTTTTGTTTTTTATTTGTTTTCCTTTACATATTTAGAAATCATGTAATTTATGTAAAATGCAAAGATAATTCATACTGGGAAAAAAAAACAGTAATAAAAAAACAATAATTCAATATTTATTTAAAAAAGTAATATAGCTGGGTTTTGACAGTATCCAGTTGTAACCACCAGGGGGCACTATTTACACAAACGTTACTGTTGTAGTTTTATTGCTGCTGATAAAACAATGTGCTCCTTACAAGAACATACCATCATATCAGACCTTTATAAATAAAAAAAAAAACACACACAACAAATGATTTTACTGACTGATTACATTGATTTACTTATGATTTCTTGTTTAACTGGGAAAAAAAAAGAATCTGATCTTTGAAACTACCAACACAATGAATACATACTCAATGTAGAACCCTTCTCCTCTGCACTGTTGGAGAAACTCTGAAGACTTATCCAGTGGCTTTTCTTTCAGGAGATCTGGAGTGTAAGTGCTATCAGGAACCAACAAGATATAATCCTATACAAAAGACCAAAAGCATAACGATAAATGATAAAAAAAAAAAAAAATACAAAACACTTATACACTGTAAACATCCACTCTACTTTTGTATCATGTTATAAAACCTCCACCAATGAGATGCAGAGAGCGATAAAACAGACAAACTGAAGATTTTAAGTGTTTAATCCACATTTTTCGGTTTGATCTTATCTCAGCAGAAAAAAAAGTAAAACAAATGAACCACAGATAAGCAAAGCACAACCTGCCACAGCATTAGAGGCAGGAAGCTGGATTTTTTTTCCTTTTTTTTTATACAACTATGTGGGGCTGCCAGGTAGAATACAGTTCCTCCATTGTTGTTGTTAGGCATATGGCATAACGTTGAGGACAGGACATGACTATGCCAAGTGCTCCACCTGAACAGCTCTTATAAAACACAGGCATCTCAGTCCTTTAATGGACAGACACAGTTTGCCAGTATGTTTCAGCAATGTCTTTTCAAGTTTTTCTCATTTAATGTGTTTTAACCTTTTACCAGGTTTGCATCCTGGACCTGGCATGTGAATGACATTATTTCAAAAACAACTATATACTGTATACAGCTCCCACGTTAATCCACCTCCACTTGTTGCACATCAAAGCTCATATTTTCAAATATATAAACCATTCTGAAGTGCAACACCACAAAAGGTTGTTTTCCATAAAAGTCAAATATGAAAAATTTGGCTATCCTTCCTTTTGAAGGATGTCATCTAATCAATCAATCTATTGATCCAAACAAATGTGGTGTCAGTTTCCTCACAGTAAATATAATCCAGTCAAGTATTTGGGTCTAAAATATAAGTAAAAAAATGGTATATTTGGACCATAATACTAGTTTAGACTATTTTACGAGTGACAATGGTAATTTTGTATGGGACATATTTATTTTCACAATTCTTTGCTAAAATATGTCTATTTGAAGCATTTAACCATTATTTTCCAAACAATTTCAAATATAGTAATTAAAAAAAAAAAACAACAATAATTCAGTTTCACCTTTGTAAAATGTATAAACATAACCACAGAAAAAATGCTCTAAAACTGATATTTTTACAATTAAAGTTGTCCACTTTGAACTGTAAAGTGCCATGGCTTCTGTCTGGTGGTAAATGGTGTGTTTCAGTCAAGCTTTTATACACTCTTGTTTTCAACAAAAAATTAAGGTGAGGTTGAAAAAAAATCTAAATGTACTAGTGTTTCTGAGTATAAAGCTTTTTAATCTCTCCAATAAAGAGATAAAGTGACTGTTTTAGTCCAAACTACATGGTATTACTATTGTTTTAACTGTACTCCAAATGAAGAACAGCTGTAATTTTAATTTGAAGAGGTATTTTTAAGCCATTTAAAGCCAAATTGCCTCAGAATGGTAAGAGGTTAGCATATAAATCATGCCTGAATGATTTAGTTAGACACTGACCAGAAAAAGGGTCTTGTGAGGTGGGACAATCACAGAGATGATGGGCTGGCGCCAAGAATTCTCAGCAAAGTCCAGGGCAATGCGCCCATCAGCAATGACTACATCCCTGCAGCCTGAGACTGCAGGACAGAAGGATGCATTTATTGAACCTGAAACAGACAAAGAGAGTAAAATTTAGAAAAGAAAGTAGAGGAGACAGCGGCCTGATCCTCATTAATCTGTCTCTGCACCAAAACAACGTAGGCAAGTTTGTCCAAGGACTTTAATGATCTTGTCACGAGCCTAGGGACCTAATCTGGTCTTACAGAGGAATCAAATTCCCCCCAATGCCTAAATAAACATGATTATATCCAATGGGGGAGTATGGGGTTGGATTCAATTTGATCTGACAGAAGTCAACTTTCACCCGTCACCTCCGGCATACACACCAGCTGCTTCACGTCCTGCTTCCACTTGGACTTGAACAGGGAAGGAGATGTGTTCAGGCTGATGGTAATGGACCACGACAACATACCTGCCTGGGAGGGGCACCTTGGGAGTGAAACTGATCTCCGTCTGGAAAGAAATATAGACAGAACTCAAATTGTATTTATTTATTACTCAATGTCTTAGGGTTCCTGTTGCAGGTTCAAGTCCCAAAAGGCTAAAATTATTCACAGAGGTTTAAATGGGCGGGGCGTTCAGTGTGATACCTGAGGGAATTTAAGTAGTATTCCATCAGTTTGAGGTTCACGGACAGGTCCGAACACCCCCGTCTGTCGTCTCCATCTCCAGTCCTCATTCTCTCTTTGTTGGAGAGCAGCAGCTGGTGTGGAGGAGAGCTGTCCATCACGGGCCGCATACATCACCCAGGCTGATGAAGGCATGTCAAACTGCCTCAGAACACAGTGTCGACTGCAAACATCACACAACAAAAACATGCTGTTACTTAAAGTCTTTTCTTTGTTTTGTTTTGTTTTTGTTTTTTTTTAACAAACTTTGCTTCTTTTTTTTAACAATGTATGTATGTATGTATGTATGTGTGTGTGTGTGTCTGTGTGTATGTATGTATGTATGTATGTATGTATGTATGTATGTATGTGTGTATGTGTGTATGTATGTATGTATGTATGTATGTATGTATGTATGTATGTATGTATGTGTGTGTGTATGTATGTATGTATGTATGTATGTATGTATGTATGTATGTATGTATGTATGTATGTATGTATGTATGTATGTATGTATGTATGTATGTATCTATGTGTGTATGTGTGTATGTGTGTGTGTGTGTGTGTGTGTGTGTGTGTGTGTGTGTGTGTGTGTATGTATGTATGTATGTATGTATGTATGTATGTATGTATGTATGTATGTATGTATGTATGTATGTATGTATGTATGTATGTATGTATGTATGTATGTATGTATGTATGTATGTATGTATGTATGTATGTATGTATGTGTGTATGTATGTATGTATGTATGTATGTATGTATGTATGTATGTATGTATGTATGTATGTATGTATGTATGTATGTATGTATGTATGTATGTATGCATGTAAGCCATTCTATTACTACTACTTAATAAACATCTAATCCATATTTTATACCTGTGGGTAGATTTGTTTTGCAGTCAGGGTGAACATTTGATACTAACATACAACACACAAGATATATAATTAAGGTACATTGGTCAAGTATATGAAAAACAGAACAAAGTGCTCAGTGTTCCACCACTCATCAATATAGCAGCATGGTTTGATAAAAGAATAAAATAATTAAGATGAAATGAATAAATTACAAATATAATAAATACAATAAAAACCCAGAAAAGATAAAAGTCAAGAGTAAAAATAAATAAATAGAATTAGAGTATTAGGTAAAGGTAATTGGAATTAAAAAATATTACTGAAAACTACTGGACTTCTGCTCTGACAATGTTACCAAACTCTGAGGACTGGTTCTTCTATCAGGACAATGCTCCTGTTCATAACTAGGTCAATAAAGGTGTGGAGGACAGACCACCACATAAAGACCATGTCACGACGAGCCCAATCTGGAGACCTGAACCCACTTTGAAAACTTCTGGAGGAATATGGATGGTCACAAGCCATCCAACATTACTGAACATTTTGAATTTCTCTTCAGAACCTGCATAAACTCATCCAACAGCAATGGAGGGAAACCAAGACATGTGAACGCCACCATTAAAAATCAGGGTTATTCTACCAAATATTGATTTCTGAAACTTTCCAAAGTTACAACATTAGTATTGTTTTACTTACAAATTAATATGAACTGGTTTTCTTTGCATTATTTAAGGCCTGAAAACACCTGCATTTTGTTTTTCGTGTTTTGTAGCTACAGGCTCTAAATAATACCATTTCTTTGGGAGACATGTTGTCTGTAGTAAATTGTTCATTTTATTTCAACACATCCCAATAAGTGATAACATTTTACAGTGGTCTCTTATTTTTCCCAGAGCTACATTCTTATATTACATCAGATCATGTTCACTTGCCTCTTACATATAACTGAGGACACACATTCATATACAAGTACAATCTACTTAAACGTTTTTTGTTTTTTTTTCATAGCCAAAGGTCCTTTTGAACTCTACAACAACAAAATCATGTGATTTATTAGGAAAGGGGTCAACCAGTCAGAAACAGTGACCTTTGACACAACATCAACCTCCAATAATCCTCTTTTGAGTCTTGACATGATCATGTTATCATCACACATCCGATAATGCACTTAAAAAAGCTGTCAATCATCATTTATATTTTTCAATTTTACTTTTATAGTCTTTCATAGAGTTCACCTTTTGCTGTGGCTGTTGAATATTTATATGTGAGTGATTTGTACAACACTCTAAGTTTCCTAGAACAATTCTACTCTGCATTTTTTACATCTGCTTTGTGTAAATTGCTGCCTAAATGACAGGACAGCACTATGACAGCTGTACGTTTAACTGTAACATATAATCTGGTTAAAGTGAGAGTATATTTTCCGTGAATTTGACCCTGACTTCAGCCTCTGGTGGGGTGAGTGAACTGACCAACGTAAAGGAATGCATTTTTTTTTACAAAACAGATGTGTGTCTCCTCATAACATAATACTAAAGTCTGGTCTTTTTAGGACCTTCCTTTAAATTGTACCTTATTCAATTGCGTTTGAAACCTTGCTGTGTGACTGTATTATTAAAGCAATAACACAGTGTATATGTTTGCTGCTTTACCTGTCCTCAGTGAAACGGCCATGAGTGGAGACACATAGGACTTTGGGATCTACATACTCCACAGAGAACTCTTCTGCAGGCACCGCATAAACTTTGTACTACAAGACAGAGGGAAATTTTCAGTTAATATATTGCATGCAAACAGTCGTGGAAAAATTATTCCAACATCCCTTGTTTTCTTGTTCATTTTAATGCCTGAAACATGTAAAGGTTCATTTCTTTGGACCAATATAATGGTAACAACAAAAAATAACTAATAAGAGTTTAATTTGAGAGCTGATATTTAACCATTTTCCATGGGTTTTGTGAAAATAAAAATCAAGAAAAGGTCACAACACAAACACTAAAAAATGTATTTAAATAATTTACACCAAAATGAAAATTTTCTGTAGGTGATTAATTATGGTTTCATTGTATATTCAATGTATTTTGAAATTAGAAAAAAAATAAACCTGTACAACTAAATAAATACATTCCAGGAGTGTTATTAACATGAATATTTAGAAAGTGACAAAGTTTTCTGCTGTCATCCTGGGTTCATATCATAAACTCTCCAAAATATAAATGTATTCCAAATAAAGACACTCATTGTTTACAATTACTAAATGCATATTTCGATGCAAAGCACATCTTAATATAATATTATTATTTGTATGCTGTAAATATTATGCTGCCATTTTTCAAAGCCCTTGTAATTTAGGAATGCTAAATTTTTTTCCCCCCTAACCAAATATTAAGTTGTAAAATAGTGGGTTTGGGGTTTACACTGAATATATTTTAGAATGAAAATGTCACAGGAACTTCACTGACAATTTCATAATTCTGACAAAAAACATAGTAGTTTTGATATTTTTCACTTAAAATATTTGAAACTATATTTTTCCCTTTAAGTATGTTGAAGATGACATTTAGAACTTTACAATTATGTGTAATGTTTGACTTAAACTTGTCTGGTTCAAAAATTAGGAATCAAAACGTAGTTGGCTTTCAATCTGTGATGCCCTTGACCTCACCTTTAACTTCTCAGTATCAACAGAACAGTGCTTTTATTCATTCCATCTTTTCCTTTCTATCTATTTTAGTCACATGATACACACAAGAGGTAGTACTTGATTGCATAACCATTGTTTTTGATGACTTTTGATGGTCTAATATATATATATATATATATATATATATATATATATATATATATATATATATATATATATATATATATATATATATATTGCAACTGTAAAATGAATGAAGGAGCAACGATAAATAAAAAAAAAAATGTGTGTAATTATTTCAGTCACCAGCAGAAATGAGGCTGTAGAGGTTTGCAGGAGCAGCTCTGCCTTGTGAGTGAGCTGCAGAGCTGCCACTCTGTTACTGCTGTCCACTGCCACGCTCCGGCACAAAAAGCTGCAAGGATTACAGAGAAGAGTAGAAACATGTGGTGGGTTTGGAAACTGTCAAAAATATTTGAATAAATATATAATGAAAACAACTACATGTTTTAAAGGGATTGTTCAGTATTTTACATGAATTTGTATAGAATCAGCATCTTTACTCTGGTGCACCTACAGCACCCTGACAGTGTCCTGTGAGTCGAGTTCTGGTCTGGTTTAGGTCAACTTCATTTTTGGTCAACTTCACTACTTTCACTTTGACCAAAACTGAACTAGACCTCAACTCACAGGACACTGTCGGGGGTAAGTCACTGTGGGTGCACCAGAGTAAAAATGATGTAAAAAATAGTGAACTATCCCTTTAAAAGAGGAGGAAATAACTATAGGATACCTGTAGGCACAGCTATAAATATTGGCCCTGGCCTGGATCTGGCTGCCGGGCTGACTACTGATGAGAATGTTGATGTTCTGGACATTGTCTTCCTCACTCGCATATTCAAGGATGAGAGTGTATGCACCTGGACGAGGCACACGCAGGCTGAGCTGGAGCTGAGACTTAAAACAAAAAGTGAAAGAATTTACACAGTCATTTTTATAAGAAGGGAGTTTGAGTATTAGAGAAAATGCAGCAGTTTGGACATGGACTGAAGCAGAAATGCAAAGGGTTATAAACAGACTTTGCTTGATTATACAAAATGATGACAATTGTTTGGCTTTTCATGATAAAGGAATCAATATAAATGAGTAAAAGATTACATCAAATCATCACAGTAATATAATATACATATCCTAATCTAGTTAGAACTGTGTATACTTTGGAACTTCAACCCACACATGCTTTAAATCTACAGTGAGGTAAAACCAAATACAATACAATACAGTCCCACCTGCTTCCCATGGAGAGCAGCCATTTCAGGGTGATCTGGGGTGAGACGTCGCACACGAGACTGTCTCTTTCTGCGTCCACTGCGGTTGGACAGTCGTCCCTGTGAGGCCAGGGCAGAGCTGAAACCATCCATGGCCACGTGCTTATAGAGTAGACAGCTGAAAGGCCAATCAATAAAACTGATGAGCAATAAATAATGATGATGCTTTTTAACTGATGTCAAAGTGTGGTAGAAATTAAATGCCTACACATACTAAGGTCTGTCCTTTAGTACTTTTTTGCTCCATTGTGATACACAGTAATTATTATTTCTAACCAACTAGCGGTGTTGCTTCTTTATAACTACAAAAAAGTTTCATGGTCACACTGAGCAAAAATATAAATGCACCATATACAATATTTGTGTAACACAAGATGTGATTTAATATATTGTGCAACACTTAATGCTATTAAAATTTAAAGTGTCACATGGTGTGTTTATATTTGTGCTCAGAGTATGTGCAATTAACCAGGAGCAGATTGTAAAAAAAGCTTAGGACAACATTTCAGTACTTACTTTGTATCTCTGTTTGTGCTGAGTAAGTATGTGCAGGGGATGGTGATCTTTTCCTGGAGTAAAGGTGCCTCATAATAATCTCGTGGCAGTAATACTAAATAGTCCTGGAGACAAAGTGATATCAGAAATCAGTCTTTTATGTCTGTCCAGTGTTTTTTTTTATAGTCTGATAATATAAAATTGTTAAAATAAATACATTTTTATGTGATTAAGTGTAAAAATCCTTAATGAATTTACCAGCAGGACCCCCTGTGCCTTAATGTGAATTATCCATTTCCCAGGGGTCAGTGCAAAGGGCTCAGCGAAGCCCTCTCCTGGGACAGTGAGGAAGGATGGGGAAAGACTCGTAGGGAATACTACTTCCTTACTCTGCTCTGACCCTGCCAGGGAACAAGTACAGATGACTCTAATGTCACACAGAAAATGCATGTTATGTGTGGGGACATAATCATCTGCTAGTTCACATACAACTGTAAAGTAAGTAAGTATAGGAAAATGTACAGTAGTGGGAAAAACGTTTTCATACACGCTTAAAATTGTACACAGATACCACTATTATTGTGGATTATTTAGAGACAAATATTTAGTTTCAAAAGATGTGGTTGCATCTTACAAACGGATGCAATTTTTTTTTTTCACTGTTTGTAAGGAAAAAAATAAAACTAAATGACTGACAGTATTAACATGTTATGTCCTAGATTTTTTTTCTATTGAAACATCCAGTTTTGACCCTGACAGACCAGAACACATGTAGAAAGGAGCATGTGACTTGGGAGAATGAAACAATACTTGGTGGATTTCAGTAACTTAATGATGATTTGTAGTGCAATATATCACAAATCCAAAACTTTTTTTCCACCACTGTATTTGTATAGCACTTACCATAGACAAAACCTCACAAAAGGTTTTACAGATTAAAAAACATAAGACAGCAAGACACAAAAAGAAGGTGCAAAAATATAAAATATGAAATTACAAAATACCCAAAAAAATTTAGCAATACCCATAAAAGCAATAAAATTTATAAATGTCCACTGACGCCACTTCTTGTAGCTCAGATGTTACGAAGGAAATGTTGACTTTATGTATTTAGATTGTTAAATGTCAGGTTAGTTTAATTGATTGATGACATAATGTGAGAGCTAATCAGTTTTAGAGGCAGCCTTACCTGCTGTACCTCTGTTATTAGTAGCCTTGATGCTACCGATCACAGCGGCGCTGCTGGGGTTAGTGAACCGCAGAACCACACGGAATAATTGCTGGTGCTCATCTTTTGGGTCAACATGCACAGTTACTCTCACTTCATTCTGCAGGGATGAGAGTGACACACAGCTGACTACAATGACAGAAGCACGATGAGACCATGGAGGAGGTACTGTCAGGAGAAATGTTATGAATCCTGGTGGGTTGAGATGTTAATTAAGCAAACAGAGGGAGTTAAATAAGCAAGCGAGGGAAAAGGAAAGAAGGCAAAAAAGTAGGCAGCCCCTTCACTTACAATCACAGCAAGACTGAAATCCAGCTTCATCCACCACCAAAATCCTTGTTCTCACTTGTGCTTTCCCCTTGCGTTGAGGGGTGGCGTAGCGTATTACAATATGGAAAGGGCCAGGAAAGCCAAGGCTAAGCTTTAGGATCACCTCTGGCTGGAGAGAGATAGTGTTAGTCCTGAGTGAGCTGGTGTTGACATTCCTAAACCAGCAATGAGCTATAAGAGGAATGTGAGCTGTGTGTAGAATTATTTGCGCAGTGACTAAAGCAAAGAATCAAGGTAGTGTCAGAAAGGACTGAGAAAATGGAAATATAAAGGAGCAAGTGAAGTATTCCAAAAAAAAAAAGAAGATGTTTACGAGACTTAACTCATGAAGATTCAGTGTTTCTTTTGTAGCAGTTCCCATATGATTGTTTTCTTTACTCTAAATTTACCCGTTTTATTTATCATTTATTGCATATCTGTGTTTCATTAAAAATCATGTATGCTCCTATATGTAATTTGCTGATCATGTAGATCAGGTATCTCCAAACTGTGGCTGTAGGTTTTTGTTCCAACCAACCGAGAGTCCATAGTTTGACCAATTGACTCTCTGAAGACTGAGATCAGTTGATTAATTGAGTCCAATCTGGTGTGCTGCTGCTTAATTAGAACAAAAACCTGCAGCCACACCCGCCCTTTGTGGAACACTTTGGAGATGCCTGATGTAGATGTTCAGATAAGCTCATACTGAACTTGATACAGAAAATTGTGGAGAAAAAAAAAGGGACTTTTTCGACAAAATCTACCATTAACTGAACAGAAACCAAGCATATCCATCCACTGTCATTGATCCAACTCCATGGATTTTACAGGTGAATCTATTATGTCGAATGGAGCCTCTGAACATCCAAATGGGTCATATCTGATGACCATGAAAATATGACAAACTACATTTTACAACAATTATTTACATGTATTGATAAGATTAGTCAATCAAAAGGTATCAAAGAGTTTAGATCTGTAGGAGTCAGACTTTGGACACTGGTGGATGTTTGGGTCTTTATGAGTTAAGTCAAGTTAAATCAAAGCGTTATTATGAGCTAACCTGTGCAGGAGACATCACAGCATAACCTCTCCAGCTAAATCCTGGGAACTCCTGGGAGTTAAAACTAAAGCGCACTGGTCTGGCATTTGGTGTGGTACCATCCTCCACCTCAAACTTCAGTTGGTGCAGAGAGGGGAAGAAGTAGTGTGGAGCTGGCCTGACAAAATACATAAAAAGTACAAATAATATTCAGAGGAGTCATCATGTAGAAAAGAATCAATTTAAATTGCCCAAACAAACAAAAAAGTCCTATATGCAACATTTCATTTTTGAGTTGATATTTGATTAGAGGTCACATTCACTATATCATTTATACTATACAGTATTTATATAGAATCACAATCAATCTAACATTATTACTTTTTGCATTAATTTTTTTCATCAAGATCTTGTATTACAGCAGCCTGCCTGCAGACGAGGACCAGACAGAAATAACATCCCACGCCAGTGCTCCGTGAGCTTCAGTATCAAGTGCCTTTATTTGTTTATAAAGATAGATAGATAGATAGATAGATAGATAGATAGATAGATAGATAGATAGATAGATAGATAGATAGATAGATAGATAGATAGATAGATAGATAGATAGATAGATAGATAGATAGATAGATAGATAGATAGATAGATAGATAGATAGATAGATAGATAGATAGATAGATAGATAGATAGATAGATAGATAGATAGATAGATAGATAGATAGATAGATAGATAGATAGATAGATAGATAGATAGATAGATAGATAGATAGATAGATAGATAGATAGATAGATAGATAGATAGATAGATAGATAGATAGATACTTTATTGATCTCCAAGGAGAAATTTACAGCACCATCAGCTCAAAGAGTTGAAACATAAGGGCATGCAAGTCGACAAGTAGTAAAAATAAAAATAAAATCAAGTACTACAAGCTGAAAATAAAAGCAAAACAGGAGGTAGTGATTAGCTCCTAATGGTCCAAGTCCTATTCATCTATCTGATTTGCTTTTAACAAATGAGCCCTCTCAGACTCTTAGGTATTTTAATTATTCCTAGAGTCCATACAAACATTCTTGGTGAGGCCTCATTCAGCTTTTATGGCCCTAAACTATAGAACAGTCTACCTGAGGACCTGAGGTCTGCTGCAAGTATTTATATTTTTAAAAGTGAAACTCTGTTTTTATCATTTAATGAAACTCTTACTTTTTAACATGTCTCTACTCTGTTGATTTTATTTTTTATTTCTATCTGCAACTGCAGGACAGTGGGAGGTTTGATGTATGAAAACTGTTACAGATAAAGTTTGATTGATTGATGGGACAGTCACACTGCTGCATAAAGTCTTACAAAAGATCCTCAATAAGGTTCAGGTTTGGACTCTGTGGTGGCCACTGTAGATGTGAAAATCATGTCTAATGCTCCCTGTGTCCATTATTTCACAAGTTGGAAGGATGAGTCAAATTTTTATAATCTCAAGTAAGGTGGATATTTAAGAAATGAGATGCTACTCACTGCATCAGTTACAATAAAACCTCATTATAGCTCATACATTTTAGTTACTTCAATAGAAGACTTAACTTATGGAAATCCAGGCTGAGAATTGTTTTCACAAGGCTATTCATATTTGATATAAACATCACACTTTTTCCACATTTCTTACTCAGTGCATTTACGACCGGCCACATTCTTCCGACACTGGCATTGTCCCGTCATTTCTTCACATGTCATCCCGACGGCACCACCTACATCACACTGACAACCTATAAAGGACAGTAAAGAATCATCACAACGTATAACCTGAAACCAGGCTGAGTTCACTGCACTGCCGTCTGAAGTTAAACTATAGAATTGTACAGCACCTATGACTAAGTTCAGCATCATTAACAGATTTTAGGAATAATCTGAAAATAAAATCTTATATATAAAGAACCAAAACACCTCTTGTTTTGTGTGTATTTATTCATGATTTCCTCATTGTAACCTCACTAATAAGAACACAGGAAATATAGTACACAAGAAATTTCCTATGTGTACTATATGTGGACCATTATGTTAAAACAACTAAGGTTTATTAAGCATATGTGACTTACCTTGACACCCAAAATAATTGCGTTTTTGCAGCATGAAGTATCCATCCTTACAGGTGTCACATGTATGTCCACAAGCATTGGACTTGCAGTGACATTGTCCACTTTTCTAGACAGTTAAAGACCAAAAAACAACTGTTACAAAATTGTGCATTAGCAAAGCTATGTGGATCAGTCAAATGTATGTTTTTTTTTGTGTGTATGAGTCAGCTGAAGATGCATTAAATGACTCACCTGTTCACACTCCCCAATACCACTCAGTGTCCCTTTCACATCACATTGGCACTCTGGTATGAGACAGAAAATGGGACAGAAGGGAAAGGGTTTAGACGAAAGAGGGCTCTGCGGTGAATAGACCCTGATTACAGGATTTTGTCACTTTCATGGGTGAAACACTACAGCATAAAACCCTACAATCTTTAAGGATCTGTAGATCAAAGGCCCAGAGGAGCTTTACTGCCAGTGGCTGCTTTCAACTGAATGAAAAAAAGAGCCTCTTAATGTCCGGCCACAGCCAACCCAAGGCATTCTTGGGATATTAAAAGATCTTTTCCCCTCTTTTCTTTTGTCTTCAGGCAGTGTGGTAGCGATAACATTTTTGCAGGGGAGCAGCAATGTAACATAAGACAGGTATATGGACAAAGAATGAAGTTGTTTCCTCACTGGTTGGATAACAGGAAGCACATTATTAGTCCCTTATTAAGTATTTTTGGTGAAATAGTGAGGAGTCTCTGTGAAGCTGGGGGCTAAGGAGGGGACACTAGGGATCTTGCATGTTTTAATGTGCTACCAGGTAGTTAATACTGTTACAGTATGAAATCATACCAAACCAAGTGAACACAGTTCACAGGAATTTGCCTGCATTAATGTGTTATTCCCCAGCTCCCCTTTGAAGGACAGGAAGGCAGATCAAACCTTGCTGAGAGGAGTATGTTGACATATCCTCTGGGTAAGGGAGGCCAAGACCCAGATCAGTAACTTGTCAGATTACCAATAGTACTTTAGTACAGTGAAGAAAGGGTGGAAAAAAGGGGTCAGTGATCAGGAATACTATGACTTAGGAGTGAGAGTGATGATTGTTTGGCTTAGAGAAGTGCAGTTTATTTTACATTTACTTACATCACTAATAGCTCACCAAAAAAGCTGATTATTGGTTCACTTTTTTTTTTTAAAGAATATGATTACATTTTCATTTTTCAAAACACAAAACAACACATCTCAGCACCACAGTAAAAACAAAAATAGAGATTTACAGTCAGCCTAGAGACAGACTCCCATCACATTATTATCTATATAACATGATAAAAGTCGTTGTAAGAGCAGATGAAATCTCAAGACAGATGTGACAACACATTTCCTTCAGTATAGTCCCAGAAATGTTTCCAAATGTAGTTGAATATATCTATAGATCTTAGAATGTGTCAAGCATATCAAAAAGTCAAGTGGAATGTGCTCCAGTATTAGCTTCCTCCATCCAGAAACAGGAAGAGGTTTATTAGAAGTCCAGTGTACTGATGTATTTTTTTGGGCACAGACTGTTAACATAAAATGTCCTATTATGTTATTTACTAATATACTTGTTTCGTAAGCTGAGGAGAAGAGAAAGATGATCAAGATCAATGTTGGTTTTGAGAATTCTTCTCATTTGAAGTAGGACAGACTCCTAGTATCACTGAATGTTGGGGCATGATTGAAGGCCATGTGTAATGTATTCTGTATTTAGAACACTGTGGAACCTGTGGACATGGTTCATTTTTAGCAGCATCTTATGCTCAGTTAAAACTTTCTTTTCTTCTTTTCATCCAGTTGGAAGCAGTTCCAAAATTACTAAGTTTGTGCTTTGTATTATTATAGATGTTAGAGAACTGGATCTGGATATTTCAATCCTTGTAAAATGACTGCTCAATGTGAGTAAATCTGAATGGATTTGTAGTATTTTTCAGCTGCAGTCTACCTCATGCAATGCAATCACTTAAATAATTCAACACGTATAAGAAACTTTACCTTGTATAGAAACAGGTTTAGTCTTATCATGTATGCACCTGATCAAAATTAGTTTAAAAACAGCATATATTTAAAGTTTGCTCTGTTGGATCTTAAGAAGGTTCTCAGTAGAGCTTCAAAATGCAAAAAGAAGAAATGGGAGCGAGACGAAAAGAAAAACCTGAGCAAACAATCCACTGAAAACCACAACCCTAAAAAGCCAAGTCGAGTTAGTAAAGTAAACTTAATAAAGTAGAGTTTAAATAGTTAAACCACTTCAAGAATGAACCTCATTGTGCTAAGTAGGTAATAAATAAATATAAGGAATTAAGTTAAGTATTAACTTCTGGATGACTTGAATCATAAATCTATTATTATCTCTTATTACTTACCTGTACAGCCTCGAGGGTTGGTAGTTGCCAGATTCCAAAAGAGAGGTTTACACTTGTCACACAGGGTTCCCTCGACATTTGTAAGGCAGCGACAAGAGCCCTGAAACAACAGATAAGGACTGTTGAGTGTCAGCTACAAAGAGGTGGGAAGTAAATAAGTATAATCACTTTCTTACCCTACATCTTTGCATTAATATCTGTATTTACTTCTCAAAAAAGGCGGGTTACTTTTTCAAACTAAACAGATGTGACAGTATGAAAAACAAGTCGCTTCAGAGGGGAAACCAGGAGGAGAGAAAGTGTCCAGGGTCAGTATCAGAGTCCTGTATAGGTACACTTTTTACAAACTTTCCATTCTTTTATTTTTTCACATGCTTGCTCACTACCTGCCTGCATTTCATTAAATATTACTTGTGAAAACTTCTACAATGTTTAGTTTTTTTACCCATCCCCACATGTTTTTGTGGGTTACCTTTTGGGTATCAAACCTGCATGGTCTGGTACCCAATTCCCTGTGGAATAAGAAAACGTTTCTGATGTTGCATAGTTACATAAGTATTGTTTCATTCATGGCAAAAACACAGTTTTATTCCTGACTTCTATACTTCATTACAATTTAGAAGTTGTAATTTATTTATTTTTTTATCTTTACTTAAGTAAGAGCTGAGTCAATACATTACTTCTACATTTACAAGAGTACTTTTTCACACAAATAGCTGTGCTTCTACTCAAGTATAGAAGGTCAATCAATCAAATGTTATTTATATAACACCTTACAACACCAAAAGATGCACAAGGTGCTTTCCAAAATGAGATAAAAAAAACCCCAACAAAAAACAAGTAACAGTTATAAAAACAAGTAACAATTGTAAAACCAAGATAAAAACAAAGATAAAACAAGTTAAAAAACCGCAGCAACAAAATAAAAAAGACATGTTAAACATGTTAAATGCTGGCCTAAATAAATATCTTTTCAACTGAGATTTAAAAACAGCTAGCTCGGTTACTGATTGCATTGGCGTTGGAAGCATATTCCACAGGCAACTGTGAAAGAACGTTCACCATATTTTTTGTAGCTGGATTTGGGGATAACCAAAGAGACGTGGACTGAAGAGCACAGTGACCTGACTGGTTTATGGATGGTTATGAGTTCAGTGAGGTAGAACGGGGCGAGGCAAGGTAAGTACATGTACCACTTCTGCAGCTACATAAAAGTCATCTTATATATTTATTTATTTACACCAACTGAAGTCCACATTAAACGAACACAATTGGATACTTTTCTCAATGACATAGCGAGACTTCGATTTTATAGGATATAAAATTAAGTGAACAAAATTACTTTCCAAGACGTTCTTATTTTACTTATTTTCAAACCCAACCCAAAAAGAAAGAAAGAACCCTCTTTTCCTTCAAGAACATTTACTATTCAGGAAATTAAAACACTTCCTGGTTTAATCTGATGAAGCTGTGGCAGTACAGCTGCTGTTTTATCAGTTGTAGGACTAAATGCATGTAAACCAACACCCAAAGAGGGAATGCTGGAATTATACTGTAAACACCTCTGTTATCAAGGCTAATTAAAATATAATCTATGTTTAGTTTTGATAGAGCAAAAATGAAAAACAATTGCATACCGCTTGAGGGTCAGTGACCTCAGATCCTGCTGGGTTACAGAGAGTGACAGAGGCTGGAAGCACAAAGATAATGTCAAATAAACATGCAAGCAAATCACCACGTTGTATAATTAGATTCTCATTCAAATTAATTTCAATATTAAACAGTGATATAAAACAACTTCAGTCAGGGATGTATTATACCCTATGAAAAATCTCAACTTTTAATAATAAAATACAAAGTTCCCAGTGACTCCACCCATGGGTGATAGTGTGAGAGGTCAGTACCAGAGCAGTGGGGGAACCTGAGTCCTGAAGCACATCGGTCACATTTCTGGCCAACCACTCCGGGCAGACACGAGCACTGGCCCGACAGGGGGTTACATTCAGTGCTGTATGAGCCTGCCTGGGAACACTGGCAAGCTGGGTAAACAAAACAGGTAAGAGTGACAAAGTCTGCCTATAATGTTAGAAAAGCAGGGGTCACCAATCCTGGGTATCTGGCATGTTTTAGATGTTTCTTTCTTCTAGCCCACACTGTAAACCCGAATGTTCAGAATAATTAAATATATTAAGTTGTGAATATTCAAAGTTTCAGAAATAGTACTACTAACTCAAATGTATTAAGTTGCTATAACATGTTTTTCTTTTTAAATACTTCCAACTAATATTTTTTTTTATGAAGGGGAACTATTGTGGATATAAGTGAACATAACTTAAAAAACATAGATGAGGTACAACTTAGTGGAATTAAGTCATTAAATGCTGAGAATGATATTGTACTGTTATTTCTATTGTTTCAAATAAGGATGATTGGAAAAAATAAACTTAACTGATGTAGTAGATGCTGAAATACAATTTCAAAGCACTCCAAATAACCACCAATATCTATCACATCAAAAAATTAAAATCACAGTAATTTTATTCAGGGGCAGCTGTGGTTCAGTTGGTAGAGTGGGTCATCCAATGACTGAAGGGTCAGAGGTTCCCGTCCCGGCTCTGTCTGTCCACATGTCCAAGTGTTCACTGAATCTTGACTTAGTTTCCCAGTAGGACTGACAGAACCTTAATGTTTTAATTTAGGTATACTTTAATAAGCATTTAAATGTTAAGTTCTGGAAATTTGTATTTTTTAAGTTTCATCAACTTAAAATAATTGAGGCAATCGATTGCTTTAAATTTTTGGAGTTCTGCTAACTTATTTGGCTTTACAATGCACCTGAGGGTCATTATCAGGTGCACTGTAAAGCTTGGTGATAGGTTCATCATTTAGGGATACATCTAAAACATGCAGTGTAAATATACGGGTATGTAATGAGTATTTAATAATGCAAATAATGTGAACAAAAGCCATTTAAAATTACAATTTTACTTTATATTTTCCCATTCTAAGAATATCTAATTTAATTTATTTCTCTTATATACAGTAAATTTTGCAGTGTTAAATCAACACTTAGAGAGTTTATTTAACTTCTTCTAGAGTGTATTTGGTCCCATTGTCTCCAAATTAACACTGCAAAATCTACTATATATATATATATATATATATATATATATATATATATATATATATATATATATATATATATATACATATACATATACATACAATATTTTCTTCTTTTTTTCCATTATATTTTCACACTTGTAGTGTTTCTTCTCTGTCTACATGTATACTGGTGTGCTGTATGTTGCTGCTGTAAACTGGAATTTCCTCATATTCAGATCAATAAAGTTTTATCTTATCTTATGATACTGGCTCTTGGGGACCAGGGTTGGTGACTCCTGTTATAATGCTACCTCTGATAAAATTAATGGAAGAGATCTGACGTCATATTAGTAAAGGAAGTGAACCCACTGCTCAACCATACAAAAGCACTTATCAATCAATTACACTGTGTTACAAACTCTCAGTCCAGGTAAAAAGTGACAAAACATTTAAACAAGACATGCAATAAATAAATGCAAAAGATCGGCTCAAAAAGGAGCTTGATGTTTTTCTCTAAACTAGGTTTCCTAATTATGTCTAATTTAGGACATGTGACTCCCAATAAGGAAATAGTCCATATATATCACATCTTCCAGCACTTTGTGAAACATTCTCACGTGCAGAACAAGAAATAAATCACTGCAGATGACAGCACACAGCCTTACAGGATGCTGTGGGAGAATAGGATGTTTGCTCCATAAAGTCATGAGAAGAGGCCACTGAGAGTCCAGTAAATCTAGCAGATGCATTTTTTCACCCACACTCAGATTAGTAGAGGTCACATGCAGCAGACTGGTATATCTATTGTCGCTATAGTGGTGGACATTGAGTAAGAAGAGCCAAACTCTCTCACCAGCACAGTCTGGGTATCCATAGAAGCCAGGTTCACATTCGTTACAGTCATGACCCACATAG
This sequence comes from Siphamia tubifer, assembly GCA_020466265.1. Lineage (NCBI taxonomy): Eukaryota > Metazoa > Chordata > Actinopteri > Kurtiformes > Apogonidae > Siphamia > Siphamia tubifer. The sequence goes on along the minus strand of CM035799.1, from coordinate 23,481,237 downwards.
TGAGGGAGGCATATGCACTGTCCACTCGGACTACAGATGCCGTCAGCAGCTCCAGCTCCATCACACAGACATTCTAGACCATGACAAGGAGAATTCTGCATCATTCAAAAGTCCTCAACATTTTTTATTTTTATGTTTGATTATACTGTTGAGAGCGATAGCTGGGATTTGAACCGTCGCCATTGCATTCCATAGTATAACCTCTACTTGTGTACCAAATGGGGGTCATTAGGGCTTTTACTGCACAACAGTAGGAGAAAAGTCATGATCGGGTCAACAAATTTGTCAGTTTACTGTGTTCCAGCAACAACAGATACTCAGAAAACATACTGATACCAAAGAAATGGTTGCACACTATGTGATACCCCCCCCCCTAAAAAAAAAAAACAACAACAACAAAAAAAACAAAAACAGAAAGGGGTATTGTTTTTGGTTTGTTTCTTTGATTTTTAACATTCTAGTATTAAAAATATAACAACAACAAGTATAACAGGTGTATATATTTCCAGTGACACAGAATACATATGATTAGAGTTTGGGAAAAGCAGATCAAAGTTAGAATTTTCTAAGATTTTTTTAACCATTTTTTCCCTCCTATTTACTTATAAAGGGAAGGAATTTAACATTTACTTCACATATATATTCATGTAAATTTACTTCACATATATGCAGGAAATTGAGATGTTAACATCAGCACACGCAAATATGACGTGAGGTCGAACAATGCCAAAATACACTACAGTGAATGTGAGGGGTGGGGTTTGTTATACCTGGCAAAACTTTTTTTTCTTTTCTTTTCTTTTTGTTGGGTTGACTTGCTGCTTGTCTTTTTTCATGTTTGTATTTGATTTCTATTTATGCTCAATCATCACCGTACTGAACTCTAATCTGAAGACGTAATCCATCAATCATACCTCATGCAATGCTGCACTTCTTGCACCGTATGAATGAGAATAGAATGAATGTTTTTGTATTTATTTTTTGTGTATTTTAGTGTCCTTTAATTACTTTTTTTTATTAATTATACTGTCTTTTTATGATCCAGTACACAAGTGCACTGAGTTCTGTTGTATACTGTACAATGACAATACATTTTCTATTCTATTCTATTATTATCATTATTATTATTATCATCATTCTTATTATTCAACTGAATCTCCTCATTTCTCTTTGCCTAAGCTTGTACTTTCAAGACTTGTCTAATTCTAATTCATTCATAGAGTGTCCAAACTGTTGATCTGTTTCAAATGAATTCCTTTACACCTGTTCACAGAAAACTGCAACATAAATACTGACCCAGAATCTTATAAAAGTTCTCATAAGGGTTTAGGCTGCCAGTTTATAAAAGGTCTTGAAAGGGTAAAAAAAAAAAGACGACAAAAAGAAAAGTTCTGTCCAGCAAAGACACCACACTGTGTATGTATAAGCTTTCCAGCAAAACTGTGCACATTCTTTGCAAGCCAACCCCTACTGTGTTGCTGTCTGCAATTAGTGTAAATTAGTGTAAAATATTAAAACATGAGCATCATAACCACGTGGGAATGGTAATTTCTGATTTGCTGCTTTTGTTTACAGCAAAAGTATAGTATTTCATTGTCACGTCTTTCAAAATGAAGATCATATTTTACATTCATTGTGGAAAAAAAAAAACCACTCCGTAGGTGGTAAATAACCCTTGCCACAGTGATTTTCTCTCACCATGACAGTTTGGGAAGGAGTGATATCCTGGTTGACAGCGGTCACATCGCTCCCCCTCCACAAAATGACGACAAAGGCATCGACCTGAAGCGTCACACACTCGGGGAACGGTTCCTCTGTAGTCACATCTACACTCTGTGCACAAACACATAAGAAAACCTTATTTTGGCAAAAAGGTAAAGACATTCAATATGTGCTCAAAGGAATTGAAATTACCCCCACCTTATAAATAAGCCTGGTCCTGACTTTAAACCAGCTGAACAATAAGGCATGAAAAAACACTTTCATTCAGTCGAACTGTGCTCATAATGTGACACATTTGTACGGCTACACTGATGACCACATCTTGCCAAGCCTCGCCTGGTATCGGTATGTGAATAGACTTGGCACTAAGACAAGACAGCCACCAGAGAGACTGTGTTCTTTGCCCCTAAGCAGCTCCCAAATGTTAAAATCAGCTTTTCATGGACTGCTGAAGAAATTCCTTTTTAGTCAGCTCATGCAGTGAAAGACAAGTTCCTGAACGAACAAGTTAAGGGAACGTTACTCTATGCTTACATCTCATGACAAATGATACGACAGGAAAAGTCCCAGGCTAAAGGTCTTTGTTTTAATAGAAATGCCATATTCTTTGTAACACATTTCCCAAACTCAGTCCAGCTTGAAGGAAACCAGAAAAAGGAATTTCACAGAAGGGCCATAACTAATAATAGAAGAGTTATTTATCACAGAACAGTCCCAACTGACTACCACTGTCATGAGAGGACAGAGACCACTTGAACTTAAATCCCTACTGATGGAGATGATAATTTAAGACCAATCAAACTGTTATGCACCGTGACTGTCAGTGTCAGGCAGGTTGGAGCATTCTGACTATAAATTATGTTAGTATATAATAGGGCTGTTAAAATGAATACAGTAACGTGGATTAATCCATCATCACATTTAATCTGATTAAGAATTTTAACGCAATTAAATGGAACAGTTGTTTTGTTGAAACTGTTAAGAGCATACATACTTTTGCACATGTTTTGGATATTTTAACTTAATAAAATGTTTTGGTGTTTTTGTCTGCATTTTAGAGGAGTTTTTGAATATGCTTTGGATTTTTTTGTTTGTTTGTTTATTTTTGGTGAATTTTAGTGGATTTTGGCACGTTTTGTATATTTTTTTCCTCTGTATTTTTTGTGTCTTAGTGTATTTTTGTGTATTTTGTGGGAAATTCATGTACAAAAAACCCCGAGACAGAACAGAACTGCGGGATCCAATACAAAGCAGTGCGGTGAGGGACAAATTTTGAAAACTCACTGCGGACAGGAAGGGGAATGCACAATGCGAGAGCGGTGATAAGCTGCAGTCCCGCAAACTAAAAACGTGTTTAAAACAAAAACTATACATTATTAATTTTGACAATCATATATATGTAAGACAGGGGAGGTCCCACAAGGGGATCCTCCCAGCACCCAGCGGCCTACCCTGACCTGCCGAGGTTGAATCCCCCAGGCGGACTGCACGGACCTCACCCGTCTATCTCTCAACAGTTTCACGCCATCTTGAACTCTCTCTTAAAACTTCTTTTCAAATTTTCCTTCAGGTACTAGTTGAGTATCAGTCTCGTGCCGATGTTTAGCCTTAGATGGATCCCAAACTGCAATCCTCAACAACCTCACTGCAAGAAGACCAGACCCCGGCGCGACGGGGGCCATTACCGGCCTCACATTGTCCACGGGCTGAGCCTTGATCAGAAGAACTGAACAACACCAGGCATGCACCATATTTCAACCCATGTCTGAATCCTACAGGAAGTGCGAGTGGGAGCAGGACTGAAAATCATAATTCTTTGCGGGAGTGGGACTGCACAATGCAGGACTCAAAATTGTGTCCTGCACAAACCTCTAATGCGAAGCATACATTAAGTCATAGTTTCTGTTAGCATTTCAGCTAACGCATCACTCAGCTTGAAACCAACACATTAAGTGCAGATAAGTTTCCTTCTTTCTTTGGTCTGTTTGCTCATGCAAAATGAAACGCAAATAATATGGAATAAAAATGAATATTTAATCATAATTAATCAAAAATGAATCCAAAGCAACCCTGTAATTAATCTGTTGACAGGACTAGTGTTTTACCATCCATCTGAACCCAACTACAATATACTATATATACAATCCTGACTTGACCTTTTGCAAAACAAAACATTTTCTTGACTGACCCCTGCCACAAGCGCTTAACATTTATGTCTAGAGAAACCACAGTCAGACTCCATGGTGCCTTCAAGCGGCCCTCTAAAGCCCTCATTGACAACCTGGGCTGTCTCTGACAAAATGCAGTTGAAAAGATGGAAAACAGGGATAGAAATGAGAAGAAGTGATAAAAGTAGTTAACATAACACAGTATTGTAAACACTTCCATAGCAGCATATCACTCCTAATCATACTCACGTTGACAGCTGGGGGAGCCGAAATAACCTGGGGGGCAGGCGCTGGGAACTGCACAAAGACACCAAGAGGAAAAGAAATGAGTGGGGTGACACTAACAACATTTTAAAAGCTTGTTTAAAAATGCCTGTCAGGCTACACCATGGTATGAGACTCCACAAAGTCCTGTTTACTGCACTCACCCACAATAGGACCTGCAGGAGATTTGGTGGTCGTTGGGTATACTGGATGTCCTGATTACAAATGAAAGATAAGAAGGAAATTTAAATCTCCAGTGTTAGGAAAATGGTAACCAACCTATGCCTCAATGTCAACTTTATTTATCACAGTGGGAAAGAGAAAAAAATATACATAAAAAAAAGGGTTTTCTGAAGTGAACTAATATGTAACAGTGACTGGTGACTTTTTTTTTTTACATCACCAATTGGGTGAATATAAAATCTAACTCAAACCACAAGCAGAAATCTGATCAACTGTGATCAAACTCCCAGCTAAAGGCTTTGTTTAGAATAGTTTGTCAGCGCCAACAGCCTGCGGATGAAGGGCTGGCTTTTATAATTTCTCATAAAAATCTTTATCAGATTAATCAGATGAAAAAAAAAAAATCATTTATATATCATGAGAAGTAATTCACCTGGGACAGACTCTTGTTTAACATAAACACCATTGTCTGTCTGTCTGTTTTGCATTACCCACCGCAAGACAGTTGTCTCTTGATTTTATTATACATATGTAAAATGGCAATAAAGACATTCTATTCTATTTGGTGATGAGTAAAATTAAATAAAATGAAAGAAACTCAAACAATAAAATAATGATGACCTGATCAGAACAAAACACAAGTGATTGATCATTTCTCTTTTGCAGACTTCTAGCGTCTATGAATGCGTGTGGAATGTCTAATAATGGTAGTGTATGCTGCATGCTCATATATCCTTTGTCATGTAGCCCCTGCAGCTTGCAACACATGTCCCTTTGAAATAAGCTTTGTCTAAAACAGTTGCATTCTCCCCCCAGGGGCAAAACTGACAGAATGAAATGCATAAGGCTGTAAATATGTACATGGTTTGAGGCATCAGGCTCAGTTTCATCTGACCCTGTACACCTCTACAAACTGAACTACACAGTTGGCCGTGAAAATATAATTAAATATTTTGTAATAATGTGAGTTGTTCTTAATAAATAACATATCACTAGGACGTAGTATGTAAAAAAAAAAAAAAAAAAAGTTATTACTAATGGGCATACATAGGAATATTAAGAGGAATGTGTCTGAAAATACAGTTACTCCAACTTTAATGAATACAATGTTTTCCCTTTCATTTAAGAATGAAAAATGCTAAATGAATACATGTATTTATGACGTCACTGATTATGTTTTAACTTACGGATGCATTGTGGGTAATGATAGTATCCATCAGCACAGCGCTCACAGTTTTCTCCAGCAAATTGTGGCTTGCAGATACACCTTCCAGACCCCATTTCACAACCAGCTGTAGTCTTTCCATCACACCTGCAGGCTGATAGCATCACAAAGCATCACAAAGCATCCATAACAAACATTTTGAATATGATGAGTTTCATATTTGCTGAATCCTAACAGTACCCCAGGATGTTACGACACCCCTTTAGTAAACACTGGTGGATTAGATTCTCATTTGCTTTGAATTGTTTTTATGTCTCTATTTTAATTGTCTTTTAATGCATATTTATCATTTTAATTTTCTTCTGTTCTGTTTCTGTTTTTGTGTAAAGCACCTTGAATTGTCCTGTACATGTGCTATACAAATAAATTTGCCTTGCCTTTGCCTTGGTGTTGAAGTGTTTTTATCTGTCGCTTATTTCAAAGTGAGATGTCTCTAAAGTAAATAATGATTACTGAGCTTTTACTATGTTTTTGCCCAAATGAACACCTTCCGCTGCTAAGCTCACTTAATTGAGTTTGCGGATCCAACGGTTTACTTTTCAAAGAGCTAAGGGCAACCAGTTTAATTCCACTACTTTCTAATGTCCAAATACAACTGGCAGCTATTTATATGCCGAGGAACAGCCACAGACCATTAAAGTAATGTAAACACAAGCGGAGCCCGATTTAGCAATAATACAAGCCATGGTGCCAGTCGCGCTTACGCAATGGTGCCATTTGTGTCTGTCTCAAACAAGACGTTGAGCCTTTTCTTTCAATAAAACACAGTTTGATTTAGAGTTTTGTCATATTAACAGTGAATGGGTATTTAACTTTCTTTCAGCCTTTTGAATACTATCACAAAATATTAAATATACTCACTCATTTTAAATGAATGGGAAAAGGATCAATCTAAATGTATATATTTTTTAACTGATCGAATCAGGTTATGATTTGAACCTGCTTTTAAGGAACACTGTTGCATACTTTCAATATCTTTTAAAATAATGGTAGTCTTTTATATGCATGCTCATATTTTAGTGTTTGTATATGGTTTTAATCCAAATGTATGGTTGTGATTTCCATTTTGTGTAATTTCTGCTGGTACTATGACACAAATGAAAACGGTTTAATCTCACTGAGAATTTTCTAAAGTTAAATAAAGGTTATAGAAATAATGGTAATGAATTATAATAATAATCAAAACACATAGTAGTATAGAAGTAGCATTCAATTTGCAACTAATATTCAGGATAAGAGCTAATAAAAACTATGCATGTTGTGTCAACAACTTTGCCTATCCTTCTGACATATAGAGTTGTGCTCATAAGTTTACATACACTGACTGAATGTACATGGGATGATTTTGGGTGTTTCAACATCAGGGTTCCCACTCTTTTCCTGAAATTATTTTCTAAGACTTTTCTAGGACTTTTCCAGGACACTTTCAGCTACTACAGAGACAAGCTTTCACATCATACACTAACACTGGGGAACAATTTTAAAAAATCTGTTAGATTTTTATGCTGATTAAAACTAAAATTAAATTGGCATGCAGATTCCAAATTTTTTTCTTGTGCATCAAGTTTTTTTCTTTATAGCTTAACTTCCACATGAGCAAAATTCCACTGATTAACTAGACTAGTCAGCTAATTATGTTTGGACTCATCTACAGCTACAGCTGCAACTTGTTTGTGCAGGTACCATGGAGACAGTGTGGGGAGGTGTGTGCAACTCCTTAATAGGACAGTACAATTACAGTAACTATATCCTTTGTAAAAACAAAATAGTGTGAAATAATCACTGTAGTCATGTCTGTTTCTTTCATATTTCACTGCATGCCAATATTTGAAAATGATAAAACAAGCACATACCTGTTAGGCACAATATTTTTCATGTGTTTTAAGAAAACAGTGATCCTATGGTTCAAAAATGTGATGAAATACAGAAAAACTGAGATCAGTTTTGGATTCTGCACCCAAATATTTGTTAAATAGAGCTGTCAAACCTAACTGAACAAAAATTGTGATCCACAATGTGATCCATACCCCCCCCCCCCCCCCCCCCGTTCTTTGGAAATGTTCTTTTCTACAGTTTTAACTTGCATTTACCCAGATTGTTTCTATATTTATTACTCAAACATGAAAAATAATTGGAACTAATGTATCATAGAATAATGCAAACACACTCACAGTGTAGAACGTCTTTAACCAAACTGGAGTCTCTCCTGCACTATAGTAGTTATAGTATAGTATAGTAGTAGTATAGTTTCAATAAATCACTGAAAAATATTTTCCTTTCTTTCGTCTCAGTTGTGTCACACAAAGTCTCAAGGCAGGGGGAAGATAAATAATTTTCCAGGATAATTTAACCATTTCCATTTGACCTTTTTTTAAAAAAACATTTTCCATATTTTTTCCATGACTGGAACATTAGTCAATAATTTTCCAGGTTTTCCAGAAGGACACGTGGGAACCTTGAACATGACAATGACCCAAAACATGAGGCCAAGTCAACCTGTCATTGACTACAGCACAAAAAGGTAAAGGTGAAGGACTGTCCATCTCAGTTTCCTGACCTCAGTGTCATTGATCCACTTTGGAAATGTGTAAAACATGCAGTTAATATAAGAAACCCCCCCCCCAAAAAACAAATTTTAATTAAAGGAACTGAAGCTGTTTTTCCACAAAGAATGGGCAGCTTTACCATCTGAGAAAATAAAGGGTCTCATCCACAACAATCACATCTGACATTGATGTTAAATGGGCCAAGGATGAAGAACTAGGGTATGTAAACTTATGATCAGGGGTACTTGGATGGTTTCTGATGTCAGTATGGTTTAAAAAAAAAAAGCAAATACATTTATTTGATAATAAATGGCTTCACCAAACCATTAACCAGGAGTGGATAGAAACTTTTTTGTATTATTCATACTCTCTGAAAAATGGCAAAAGAATCACAAATTCTGCTAAAGTATGTAAACTTATGAGTACAAATATAGAAACTAACTACTTCTTTAATTAAGAAAAGACTATAATCCTGCCTCCATGTTTTAAGAAACATAAAAATAAACCAGATCTCTTATATTACATCACAACGACAACTGTTACATCCCAAAAATCACACATACAGTGTCCGAAGCTCTGAAATGCATCGTATTTGTGTCCTATGCATGACCCATTACAACATCCAGTTTTCCCACTGAGCTCATTGTTTCAATTATAAACTAGATGAATACAGAATCCATGGCTTACATATGCATCCAATGGGGGATTCAGGGGGAACTCCAAAGGGTCTGTAGAAGCCTTCAATGCATCGTTCACAGTTCACTCCAGCAGTGTTATGCTAAAGAAGATCATAAATATATCATGCAAGTGTCTGGAAATATAGACAATCATTCATTATTAGCAGATAACATTTGTTTCTTTCCAGCAAGACACAATGTTTTGATCTGTTCTGGGTGCATTTGAATTTGCATTATACTTAATTCCTGCATTAATTTTACCCATTAAGACCCAGTGTAATATTTGAAACACTTCCCAAAAAAAATGTTTCTCTATATTTATTACTTAAGTGATTTATCACTATTTATAATAATATTATCTTCTGTTGTGTGTGTTTTTCAGCAAAAATCTGGCATTTTCCTACATTTCATTTACTGATCGTGTAGTTGTTCAGTTTAAATTTGAAGTTTTTAATATGAGAAACAGATAAAACTGATGAAAAAAGTGACTTTTTCAAAAATATATCATTAATTTAACATATATGTTTGCTGTTTTTGTTTTTTTGCTTTTTCTCTCTCTTGACAGTGTTTCTATGTTCACTATAGAGTCTCTGAACATCCAAATGGGTCATATTTGATAATCATGAAAAGATGACAAACTACATTTTACAATTATTTAAGCATATTAGTGGCTCAACAGGGATTTCATATTTTATAGTTTTGGAAAAATTCTTAGACCATCATTATTTTCTTATTTTCAATTTAATGTCTTGCACAACCAAATCCACATTTGCTTAGATAAATGTAATTATAACAACAAAACTACCTCATAAAACTTTATTTTCAGAGCTGATGTCTATCCATTTTCCATGGTTTTCTCAATATCCAAAATCAGTTCAGATCTTATATCAATATCTATGTCATTGTACTGACAAAAACAGTGTTTTTATGCATTCCATGATTCCTTTTCTGTCTATTTTAGTCAAATAACACACACACAGTAGGTAGTACTTGAATGCATAACCATTGTTTTTGACGCAATTTTTAATGTATTTTTGATGGAATTTTTCCTGTGACTGTATCAGTGGTTGATTTTGGTGGATGGTGGATGTTTGGGTCTTTATGGGTTAAAATATGATCCTAAATATAGACTAAAGAATGTAATCTGCACCATAAACAAAATTACACATACTGTCTATATATACACATACATATATGGGGAGTAAATTGTGTAACATGCAACGCTTCACTACTTAAACAAATATATACCCTGAGCGTTTGGAATTTCTCACTGATGTTATTCCCTCCTTTGTCCTACAAACACACATGCACACACAGGAATTAGTTTAGACTTGATATCCACTTCATACCTGGCAGCCAATGCACACTCCACCTCCGTCGTACCTGCCGAAGGTGTCTAAACTTGCTCCCCTCTTTTCCACCTCTGGGTCGTAATAACAGTCAAAGGCATGGGAGAAACACTGACAAGCTAAAAAAAAAAAAAAAAAAGGAAACCCCCGAGACAGATCCACATACAAAGTTATTCTGTATGCTTCAGTAAATTACCTCTTTTCCCCCTCGTCTGCATTTAAGTACCTTAAGCTAGTCATTTTCTATAAAAGGTGTGATAGGTCTAGTTGTTAAGAATGAAAAGAAACTATAAAAAAATCCAAACTAAACAAGCTGGCACATCCTGTTCCTGTATACCACCCCTGTGTCTCATTAATGCCTATGAATGGTTAGGGTGAGTGCACTGATTGGATTACAAGTCTTCTTCATCTTAATCTGGCTGCTTTTGTGGCTGCTGTAAGGTCATATTTCAAGACAGGAGGGTCTTGTCAACAGTCCAAAGCAATTACAGCCTGGCTGACATGGTCTCTTGCTTGGTTTGATGGCCTGTTGATAAGCTGGCACTAAGGGCATCTGAAGATTTTGGGTGGTTAGCTACGAAGCTGAGCAGACAAAAAGCAGTTATATTGAAACTAGATGTGCACTGAGCTCATTACACATACCATATGAGGAATCTCCCCTCTTCAGCGACGCTCTCTACAATACCATATCAGGGCATCCACAACAGGGCTTAAATATCAGAGGCAAGAGGACCCTTATGTTCTATCTGGGGGTCGTAATTCAAGGACTCAACAGAGAAGACTAGCAGAACATAGTTTTGTTTATCTACTGAAAGAACAATTTGACATGTATACTCACGCCGACACTCATTAGGGCTGTTGACAGTCGCGGCACGCCATGGCTTCTGGTTAAAACCTGGACAGCAGCGGTCACATGACTCACCACAGGTGTTGTGCTGGCACTCACACTGAAGTCTAAGAAAATGAGAGCAGAATTAAATGAGGATTTAGTATTCTTGGAACTTTACTTTTGATGAGAAAAAGTTACTGAATTTTCTTATTTAGCCCAACAGAAATCTCGATAACAACAAAAACACAATGAAGCATCATGCTCTGCTGGTTGTCTACTATGACACAATAAAAGAATATGGCAGCTTTAAAGCAGAACCTTATCATAAATGGGTTTCTTTTGTTACCACCCATTTACAGCATCGTTAAAAATAACCACATTAAAAAACAAACAAAAAAAAAAAACAGTGATGTCATCCCACACACATGCGGTAACTGAACTTGTTTCTTCACTAACTTTTGTCTATATTTTTAGCTTTCATTCCTTTTGCTCACCCGGTCATGCACTTTAAAGTCCATTGAACAAAGTTCTATTCAGTTTTGTTAATGAATATAGAAAATGAGCTATTTTCCAGGTTAGTTAGTTAGTTAGTTTTTAACTTATTAACTGTTTGCATAAAAATGCTTTACAATGAAATCACAAAAACCTAGAGCTGAGATGTGAGTATTTCTACATAAGTACCAAATACAACTGCACTTTTGAGCATTACTCACCTGTTTGGGCTGTCGTGGTCTCGGTTGCCACCACAGACTTTTGCATGTCCGTGACATACACATCGTCCACCGATGCTAATGTCTTTGATACTGTAGTAGTACTGTTAACACAAAGATATGAACACATCCAACACTTAAATAATTAGCTGTATGCATGTGCAGAATTCCAGCAGTTATATTTAAGACTTTTAAGACTACTTCAAACTGAATTTAATGCCCATTTCTAACCATACTGGCAAACGTGTGACTTTCTGTGTTGGTTTGAATGTTATTATTATTTCCATAAAATTGGTTACTAATTTTAATATAAACTGTCCAGTTGCAACAGGTGAAAATTAGTCATTTAATATTATTATTTTTGCAGCTTGGACATTTAACAGATACAATTAAACATAATACAGCAAAAAAGTATATAGCAACATAACTTAAGAGCTACCATAGCACATTTAATACCTTTTAAATACTTTTTAAAGACTTTAAATGCAAATTTGGAAAATCTAGATATTTAAGACTTGATGTATACAGTATGTGCAGCATCACTCATAACAGAACATTATTTGCATGGGAACAAAAGTGAGTCACACAAGAACAGGTTTGAACTATTACCTAGTTTTATGAGGTGGGATAGATAAGATAAGAATTCATATATTACAAAAATGAATGTGCTGTTTCAGTCATCAATCTTAGGGAAATATTTGTGTATAATATCAGTTATTATAGCTTAAGGTTTACTGAAGGTGTGATCCAGCACCTTACAGAACACACAGATTTAGCCCTTTATTATAAAAAACAGTCAGTCATTAGTACATAATCTTTCACTCATGACCCTATTTTAACATCACAAAATAGAGATTTTTTTTGTTAAAATTAATTTGTCATAGTTTGTTATATTATGTTGCTAATAAACATTAATTTTAGATGACATTTAGTCTATATAATGTATATTATTATGGACAGAGGGAGAACATCCAGGTTTCATTTACTGTACAAAGTGAGAATAGTCTTTTCCTTGGTCAGGGTATGTAGAATCCAGCTTGTATTTACAAGGTTGACAATTAATACTTAACAAACAATAACACAAACTACTGACCACAGTGAACATTTGACAGATAAACAGTACCACAGTGCTTCACTTTCAAACTCACCATTTGTTATGCTTTTATACATTGGAATTGTCCCTCAACTCACTATATTTTTTATTAGTAAGTGTTTATTTTAAGAAATTTCAGATGACCGCATTTGAATCCCAGGTGATCCTACCTGAGGTCCCGACCCCAAGATTGAAAAACACTACTCTAAGCAAAGGTTTTAGTCAGCTTTCTGGTACAATAACAATATGTGACCCTCCAGCACAAAACCAGTTACTTGGGTCAAATTTCAGAAATTAAGATTTTTTATTCATCTAAAAGCTGATTAAAAATGCTTGCATGACACTAATTCAACCAATCAGAGGCCGTTTTTCGACATCACCCTACACAGTAAATTTTGGAGTGTTAAATCAACACTTAGAGAGTTTATTGAACTTCTTCTAGAGTGTATTTGGACCCATTGTCTCCAAATTAACACTGCAAAATCTACAGTGTAGCAACAAGGGATTTTGTTTACTCGACAAGGGTTTGTTCTGAGGCCTGCCATTGGTTCAAATATGTAAGTACATAGATTTCTATTTAAGGGTTGTCTAGAGGGAATCTCGATCTTTCCAACGGTACCAAACATGACTGGGAAATACCTAACACGACCCTGAAGGAAAGCCGTGTTTTGAGCTGATTTTTCTTTGTTTTAGACTAAATTACTGTCAGTCAGTTGTTGTTCTTTCTAAAAGGCATGATTTGAAGCACTTATGGTAGGAATTTCACAAAAACTCATAGTGAGAAGTGTTCAGGAGACATTTTACTTGGATTTTATGCATAAACTTCAAATTCGATCATTTTGACCCATATAAAGTATTTGAGGCTATAGATAGAAATACTGCTGTGAGACTTCTGACTGTTTTTTGTGCTGGAGGGTCACATATGACCTGTAGTTTCTAAACTTGAAAAAATTTAAACCTTAACAAGTGATTTTTTTTGTCTAATTTACCAGTCCAAATATCTCATCACACTTAAAATAAGACGTAATCACCTAAAGAGTAACTTTCAGTGAGATATAACACAGTATTTTTAGTCAATAGATGTGTAAAATATTATATTGAGAAATCTTACCAAGATCTTTTTCACTTGTTCCATCCTGCACATTTTTTTTTTTTTTTTTGCTTAATTCAAGCAAAAATATCCTGTATAAATCGGTTATTTACTTGTTTTTAGAGGGGCATTTTTTCTAGTGTAGCTTAAAATAAATATTCTGGTCATTGATCCTGTGAGATCTGTCCAAACCAGTCTTGGCTGCCTCTACTCCATTACCCTATTAACTGTAAACAGTGGCATTACACACCGACGAGGATGCATGTGTGAGTAGGCGAGAGAAAGCAAGTCTACGAGGTATGTGTCAGCAAAACCAGAAACTGGAAGGAGAGTGAAAAAAACGCCTTAGTGAGAGGTTGAAGGGTTTTCGTCTCACCCTCCGTGTGACAGTGGGGTCTCTCTGGGCCTTGGAAATGAGGTGGCCCAACAGGGTGCTGGTGCGAAGGAAGCGTAGGCGGATGTTTGTGGCCTTTGTAAAGTCTCGCAGCACTGGCGAGTAGGTGAAGTTTTTGGCTCCTGGGCGACCGTTGATCAAAGACACCACAATCTAGAGAACAGAGAATATTTGTTCTTTTGATTCTCTCACACTATAGACCCCTCCATGGCTCACTTCTCTGTGATGTCACAATACTAGCTAGAGGCAAACACTGGTCATTATTAAGCCAAAACCAAAAAGTCACACTTGAAATTTTATCGTACACCAGCCTCTGCAAATCAAAACAATTGTAGACGGCTTTGGTTGGTTGCAATTAGACAAAAGAACTGGACTGAAACAATGATCAACAACTCACAGGTGTGCAGCGTAGCAGGGCCGGATTAGGGGTGATCTGGACCCCGGGGCCACACACACACACACACACACACACACAAAAAAAAAAAAAAAACAAACCCCCACACTAACCTACCGTACCTAAGGAATCTACAAAAGTTTCTTTCTACTTGCAAAGTCATCCACTAACTTACAGTTAAGCTGTCAAACAAACTCTCATGCTATCGGCAGAAGGAAGAATGAATTCAACTGATTTTAGAACATTTTCATCCTGAACTCATTTTTAATTCAAGCCAGTCTGGAGAATGACATTCTCCTTCACAGGTTGTTATTAGCAGGGTCAAACCCTCTGATTGCCCCCCCAATTCACATCACCCTTCTCTCTTCAGATACACCCTGTAGCAGTGTGAGTAGTCATAAGGTCCTAGACAATAGAAGGTTAGGGTTAGGGTTAGGGATAGGGTTACGGTTAGGGTATTGGTATCTGCACCCCCACCCCACCCCACGGGCCCCTGGGCACCAGCCCCACTGGCTTGGTCCATAATACGGCCCTGCAGCGTAGGCACACTTCATATCAGGTAATGAATCACCAGTTTCAGTCTGGATAACATTATGGACTAGGATAAATTGTCACTGAAATAACCTTAAGTTAATCTTTAGTATGTGGATTCTTCTTTCATTTAAATGCTAATGCTAATCAATAGCTAACTCAACATTGTACAGGCAGAAGTTGCATGCTATGTTAGCCCAACAGTGGTGTCACTAACGTCTTGTCTATTCAGTGAGTGATCATATAGAGGTCAAAGAATGTCATCCTATCAGCTAGAGTCAACTTTTTAAAATAACATTTACTTTTTGGAAAGTGAGTGTACTCATATATCCACTCAAATGTAG
This sequence comes from Siphamia tubifer, assembly GCA_020466265.1. NCBI lineage: Eukaryota > Metazoa > Chordata > Actinopteri > Kurtiformes > Apogonidae > Siphamia > Siphamia tubifer. The sequence continues at coordinate 23,465,718 of CM035799.1, read as the reverse complement.
TTTTTTCCTCATCCATCTCAGCAAAAACACTTGAAAACATGCTAACCCACGTTGACAAGCTAGCGGCTGAAGTGTTTTGCCTCCAGTTAAGCCCCACCCTCCACAATATATCACACTGTTTACAAACTGTGAAAGGGTTTGTACTAGTATTGATTGTTTTGTTTTGTTTTGTTTTTTAACTTAATAACAGTGTTTACCTCTCCATTCTCCAATGGGACGATACGTGAATATTCTGTTGTGCAGAGCTGGTCATCATCTTGTTGTATTCGAACATTGGGCTGCTTTCCAAACTGTTCAATGCACTCATGCTTCGAATCTGAAGGAAAATTATACAAGACCTTCATTCAGACAGAGTACCAATAGTGTTGCCTTTAAAGTAAAGACAATATTTTACATTTTCTAATGATAATACAATTCAACATGTCATTCCCTAACAAATACCTATACTTAAAGCTGCAGTGCTGGATAGTTTTTTCACGACATAAAAATTAGACTGGTTTTTGACGAATGTGTTTTCAGTTTGTAGAAAATCTACATTATGACACCCCAAATTTCTATTATTCTAGTATTAGACTACCAAAAATCATAAACAATCGTTATACAATCAAGTACTAACTCATGTGTGTATCATTTGACTAAAACAGAAAGAAAAGAAAACATGGAATACCTAAAAGCACTGTTTTTTTCACTTACAATGACAGCTACTGGTGTAAGAACTAAAGTTATTATTATTTTTTTAAAAAACATAGAAAATGGATAGATATCAGACAGATATCAGCGCTGAAATTAAACTCTTATGAGCTATTTTTGTTCTTATTATTATATTTGTCCAAAGAAATTTACCTTTCGTTGTACCAGGCATTTAAAAAAAAACAAGGTGTGGTCTAATAAAAAAAAGTATATATATATATATATATATATATATATATATATATATTTTTTTTTTTTTTTTTTTTTTTTTTTTTTTTTGGCAATTATAAATGTGTGACTGACTGTTTTTTTTATTTTGAGTAAAAGTTGAAGAAATAGACTTAATAAGATTTGCATTTTTTGCAGTGTATTATTGCATGCATTTTGCACCTTTTTCATACCTTTTAATTTCCTTTCTACTATCCCAATCTTGTTCATTTTTTTTTTCTTGTAAATGAAAATTACCTACAAAGCTATAATCCAGCAACAAACATCTCTACTAATGCTTTCTGTACATGGTCCCTGACAAATAAAATCGTAATGATAATACAAATTAAGCCTGAATTAAAAAAATTAAAGCTGATTAAAAATAACTAAATCTCATAGGAAATACCAAATGCTGAACTTTAGTGTGAGAGTTTAACTCTTGTATCGTTCTGAATGAACATGAACATGATCAGACAGGCATGAAAGAAATAGCAGCTATTAATCTTCATAGTCATGATTGTATCACCTCACATACCTTTTTTTCCTGACGCCTTAGAGGTATTACACATCATAAATGATTTAAGCCAAGTCAGCAAACCTGGAATATGTACTCTGGTATGCATCTTTTAGATCATTTAAAAATAGTGTAATATTACAGACATAATTCCCTAGAGGTACTTTTTATAAAAATACAATAGGAGTATGAACCCAGACATTTATCTTGGACTTTTTTTTTTTTTTTAATTAACATGTTCTTTTGTAAGTCTGTGTTTCCCCAAGTTTGATTCACACACCACAGACACACAATTCCAGTCTTAAATTATCAGAAGATGCTGATCATTCTACCAAGATTAAATGTCTGCCTGTAGACAAGTTTAATCCATCCTCACAATGGGCCTCTTTTTTTTTTTTTTTTTTTTTTTTTTTTTACAGTTGTCACAGCAGGAAAACACAGGAATTGTAATTATTAACATGAATATTTATGTTCTATAGAGTAATGCCAATCCAAGCCCTTGGTACTGTACTGGATGATCGCCTGGTCTTACTGGGACACTTAAAAGGAACATTTTATGACATTAGAAACAAGAGTGCTTTTCCTGTCTGCCATGAGAACTACCAACAAAAGCAGCCAATTATGGATTATCTTGTTTATTATCAACAATCTACCATACTGTACTTGTGTTTTTGTTATTTCATAAGGGATTTTGATGATAAGTGGTTGTATTTTCTGTTACACATACACCGATATCCTGGAAATCTCTCTTTTGATTCTACAGGAAAACAATTAATTCACCTGCTGAAATGAAAAAGTGTGTAAGTATTTGGGATTCAAGTAAGAGCACTGAAAAAAATAATAAAAATCTTACCAACTGTATTTTTCCTCATTTTTTTTGTCAAAATATCTCATTACACTTACATTAAAATTAATATTCCAGCAAGATATAGCAACTTATTTTTAAACAGTAAATCTTACCAAGATAGTTTTCACTTGCTGGAGTTTAGCAAAGTAAATCTTGAATTAAGCAAAAAAATCTCCCAGTGGAAGAAGTTTAAGATTAAGATTATCTTGGTATGATTTCTTGAAATAATATTTTCCAGATCCAATGTCTAAAAATAGGTTTTTCTCACTAAAAAGCTACTCTTTAGGTGATTATGTCTTATTGATGAGATATTTGGACTAGAAATATACATGTGGTAAGATTTAGATTTTTGCAGTGAGTATGGTGCTGTACTTTGATCTTACATTTAGTTGCATCCTCATTCCCTACCAGGATATTAGAGGTAATGATAAGTTCAAGTTGAAACTCACAGGTGCATCTTTTAGTCGCTCCTTTTTTGGAGTCAACCCGTTAATGGAATGAACTTACGTGCAAAATACTGCCAGGGTATGTACGTCCTTCCACTATCCACGGAACGCTCCAGCACCCAGAGGTCAGGACGAGGCGAATTAGCAAACTTGATAAGGATGTACGCAACATGGAAGAGCTAGAAACAAGAGTAGAAAGTAAAAAAAAAAAAATGAAAGGAAAAAAGCTGTTAATGCCATTTGGAAAAATATCATAGTTTCTTGTGCTTTATTTGTTCAGGAATACAGTAAGGACATTTCCAGAAGCACTGATAATAACCTTATTTCCTGTCTTTGGAAATGATCACCATATGGCTAATAATGATATTCACACTGATTTAGTGGCAAGATTTTGCAAGTTGCAGGTCATGATATCAGCTGTAAATGACTATATGTGTCAGTGTGTGAAGCCCTGACTTTGTTACTAATTTTAATTCTAGCGATGTATAACTAACAAATCTACTGCCATGGTGATCTGTCACAAAGAGTTTAGGTTTGGAGAATGGACAAGGATTTTGGAAAAGAGAAATGTTCCTGTTTTTGCACACTTTGTAGAATTTATATTTAAATGTTCTGAGATGTCCAACCTAAACAGACTCAGTGCAGCTACTGATATCATTAAAATCTTTGAAATAAAAATAAAAAATGTTTTTAAGATAATTGGTTGCTTCGATGAAACTGGTCCCTAAAACAGGAGATAGTGGTTAAAAATTCTAACCAGATGTAAACTAATGTTATGAAGCACATTTGGAAACAATCTGGGTCCATTTTAAAACTAAACAAGGCAGTCAGAGACAGCAGACCTCTGCCAAGGCTTCATTTTTCATTCACATGTGATGGAGCCATAGGTGTTGACCCGTCTGATATCCAAAGGTGAGACGATGTGAATGAAAAAAAAAAAAAATGCAAGATTCTATCTTTGTCTGAATCATGAGATATTACCACTGATGTGTGTTAGCTGTTGACCTTTAGCATGACCTTGACCTTTGACCTTCATTGCTCAAAATCTAGTGGGTTCTTCCCTGACTCATTATCTATCATTCGTGAAAGTTTCATAAAAATCCGTTCAGAACTTTTTGCGTAATCCTGCTGACAGACAGACAGACAGACGGACTCGAATTTAATACCTCCTTGGCCGAGGTAATAATTACTGCAATAAAAGAGAAACAATTTTCTACATGAAACACATGTTTATATTATTTTACATTATGTTTAATACTAAAATATGTATGAACCTTACATTTTGGGAATTTAACTAATTGTGCAAGATTTCACAAAAGTGGGGGCTGTTGCAAAATCATTCCAAATGTATTTGTGTTTAAATGGGAAGATTCTGAATGTAACAAAAGTGCACACAGTGGATGAGACCAAAAAAAGTGGAATGACAATGCTAATTACCAAAAAAACTGGATTAGGAAAAACTACTAGAATCATCAAATGTAACACACTGTGTTAATTTATAGTACGTATATAAGACCTGTTCAAACCATGTGGTCCATATAAATGCACTGACACAGATAGTTTTTCATGTCCTAATGTTGGTCCTATTTTTGGCCCCAATAGAGCAAGAGCCTATTTTTTTTAAATTATATCCTTTTTATTATTTATCTCAGGTCATCATTCAGTACATCGTGGGTGGAAATAGGTCTACATTTCTCTTTTATTATTGGTCCAAAATGAACCCAATTTCATACCAGTGTCCATTTTTATTTGGAAAAATATTGTCTCATGAAGCAGTCTTGTTTTTGACTTTATTTATATTTGTATTCAATCAAATTTTTTATTTGCATAAGAAATGATTCAAGGAAAAGCAAAAAAGTATTTGTATGATATTGATATTTCTTTCAATAAAAGTTAGAATTTCACCACTGTTACAATGTTGGGACATTTTTTTGTCCTCCAAAGGGGGAAGTTGACAGAGAAAGCCTGAGAACCAGTGCTATGAAGAAAGATACAAGCAATCTGTCATCATGGAGTCAATAGTGTAGTCAGGTTAGTGAAAAGACATCAGCTAAGCCCACATGATGTGTCTGAACTCTATCTCCATCTTCAATCAGAACACACTGGTCGTACAAGGGCAGGAAATGATGCCAACATTGAGCTTTCTGTTTGGCATATGTGCTACATTTTCTTTTTCATCATTGTCTTTGTCACACTACCTCAGTTTGATTGAGCATACAGCACAATACAATAGCATGGTAATTTTCAATAGTCAAAGTTCTATGTTTTATTTTTTAAATTTTTTTTAATTGTCTGGCTCGGACTTCACGTGGTGTGGGGTTTGTACTTTGGAACATAACTTACACCTGTAATGTCAACAAAAAAAACTTGACTATACCCTAACACCACACCCTGCTCTTATTTTAGTGAGAATGACACATTGTTTTTCCATTTCACACTGGCACGATAGCATTTAACATGCTCCAAAAACAACTATGCTGTATTAGCCAAACTTATACTTGCCCTCAAGTGATGAATTCAAACCGTTTCTTGCAAGTTCTTTAAATAAAAGACACTTCTACACAGTGTAGGGGGAAATGAAGGCAGGCCCACACTCGTCTAGCATCTCTCAGCATGATAATAAGAAACATTCAGTGTCTGTCTATCATTGCACAGGGCAGGGAGCTATGCAAACATGCTAGTATATAAAACTAAAGTAAAGCTACTGGTGGTGAGACATGGACTGAGTCAAGATCCATCAACAATTTTGTTCACGGAGGACTACCCACAGAATCCTTCCCCCAGGCATGAAAAGTAATGCTCCCAAGTTCAAGTAGCTCTTGGGGTGATTAATAGTGTGAGAGTTCAAAGGGCAGCAGGGGAACTGTCTGGTCTTATGTGCTAAAACCTGTCGTCTGTCAACACTCAACACCAACAAACAGCAAATCATTAGTTTGCAAATAAACAGTTGTATATGTTTGTTTTACTTTTGTGGCAGTTCCTAACTGAAGTTTTCTCTCTATTTAACCTTTCTTCAGTTATTTATTAACATATATAATGATATTATCCTTCATATTTTGTATTTTTTTTTCTGTGAAAATTAGGTATTTTCCTGTATTTAATTAACTGATCATATTCTTTACTCATCATAAAAAAAATAATTATGTTATTGTTCTAGTTGGAATTGTTTATTTATTTGGGTGCTTATATGAAACTGATCTTTAAAACAGAAGATGGGAGCTAAAACCTCAAACCGGATGTAGACTAATGTTATGAAGCAAATTATGAAACCTTTTGTGTCTATTTTAAAGTTAAATACTTACTGAGACAAAAAAAATAAAAAAAAATGTTCAGATAAAAAATGTTGTATATTATTTTATATTGGATTTAATACAAAAATATGTATGCTCAAAAGCACACAAAAGTTTACGTGCTACAATTATTTTAAAATATCTCTTTATTCTCTGAAGTAAATTATTGGAAATGAACTAATTATGCAAGACACAGTTTTCTCTCTATTTAGCCTTTCTTAAGTGATTATGTCATGATATAATCCTCTATATTTACGATTTTTTTTCAATGGAAATCAGGTATTTTCCTATATTTAAAGAAATGATCATGTACTTTACTCATGATAAGAGTACATTTAAGAGTTTTTATATCAAAAATTAAGAAAACTGATGAAAAAAGTGACACTTTTCACCATAATTTATCATATAAACACAAATCAAGATCGCTAATAAAACTCCATGGGTTTTGCAAGAGAATAAATGTCGTAGACTCAAATGGGTCCTATGTGATGACCATGAAAGGACGACACACTACATTTTACACCAAATATTTCAACATATTGACAGGATTAGTAGATTTAAACTTATTAAACATTGTAGATCAGTAGATGATTTTGGTCACAAGTGGATATTTAGGTCTTTATACGTTAATCACTGTCAACATTAAACAAAACAGCAAACTTTTTTAAGTAAATCAAAGAGTTTCGAACCCCTCCCACTTCACTTGGGGTGTGTTGTGAAACTAATCAGAGAGCACTTCCACAGACATAAAACAGGATGGGAAAAGAACAAAAACAGACCCTGTGGAGGACTGTGTCATCCTGCTAAAAACAGAAACTTTGGAAGTGGAGCAGGGTTGCCAACTATCAATATACTGGTTTTGCTGAGTACTGGGAGGAAGTTTAATTCACACGGGCAGCAATGACGTTAAAGGGAAAGCAGGGGGAAGGGATGTTGGAGGGTGAAAATGGGGGTAGGGGTGGCTAGAGACGTGCAGGCTGGCATGTGGACCCATCTCAGATTCCAAACATAGCGCCACATTCCACTTCCCTTCTAATGCCCCCCAAACAGAGCAATACCCCCTCCTTTCAGGAACCTGTCACTGAATGCAACACACAGTGAAAATCTTCTCAAGCCATTGATATTTATACAGAACTGATAGAGATAATGATGCCTTTCTTTCAGACTGGTAGAGAGAAAAATTCTCCAGAAACAAATACAGAAAAAAAATAAAATAAAATAAAACAGTCAGCTTAAGCCTGAAAGACAAGACTGGTATGGCTTGGCTTCATTTCTGGCCTGTCTGTGTCCTTCTAGTCTAAACATACACTCCAGAAATATGTCCAGCACCTACATATTGTTTGAAGGGAGCATGAAATATCGTGATGGCATCCAACGCACTCCAGCACAGGATTCCAGTGGCGCACAAAGACATGAAACAGATTGACAAGCAAGTGGCAAAAGCTCTTGGAATAACACTTGAGTTTAGCCATCTCCTGCCCTTCCCTACACTGTCAAAAATGACCCAAGGATTAACACCAAAAAGGTTGTAAAATTGCAACGTTTAAAAAAAACAAAACAAAAAAACAAAAAAAAAAAAAACTGTAAGTGATTCAGATTCAGATGATTTTATTTATCCCCTAGGGTCAATTCAATTTGTACCATAAAAACACACATTCCACAATTACACTGGGGATCTGCCAATATACAGAGCAGATAAAAGGCCCAGCGATACATAAATAAATAAATAAATAAATAAATAAATAAATAAATAAATAAATAAATAAATAAAATTCAACAGTGACAAGTGCAACATACAATCTAAAGTTGTTTCTTTGAAAAAAACAGCTGCGTTAATGATTCGATTAAATATAGCTGTAGTTTTTACAGGGAAAGTAACTTAACAAAACCAGATTTGTATGGAGAAATTATGTATTTCTATTTTTTTTTTTTTTTTAGAGAAAACAAAACTGTAATTTGAAAAACAATGTAGTGCTGTTTAATTGGCAAGACCACAGTGTTAAAATAACAGCCCCTTCACTTTTGTAACATAAAAATGAATAAATAAAATAATAAACAGTTAACATATTTACATTTTAAACATGTAAAAAGGCGGTTATGATCAGTTGGTAGAGCAGGTCATACAGTCCTGGCTCTAACTGTTTACATGTCAAACTAGAAAAGCACTGAGAGCGCAGATTACCACCAAGGTAGATACCCCCCCCACCACCCAAATCACCACCAAAATCTAATCATTTCCAGATCTCCCCTACCCTGAAAATTTCATCAGAATCTGTCCATAAGTTTTTGACTTATCTTGCTAACTAACAGACAGACAAACAAAAACAATTATCCTTGTAAGACACTCAATCCTAAATATCTCCCATTAAGCCCTGGTGGCTTTGGACATCATAATATTAAATATACACGTTTAAAATGTTTAAATTAAATCTACATGTTACTCCATAAAACTGTTTGTTGTGTGTGTGTTTTTTTTTTTTTTACAGTATTGTTCTGGTAACCACAGCTGCCAGTTTTTTTTTCTGTAAAAACAACATGATTTCGTTTTTTTTAATAGTGTACATCTGCAATTACAGGGTTTAGATAAGAGTGTTATGCCAGTTGGAAATTTTGGTGTGGGAGACTGTGGGTCAGAATTGAACTGTGACAGGTATAGGCTGTTTGACACCTACTATCTTGGCCTTCTACACTCTTCTCAAATTCCTGACCTTCCCCCCCTCTATAATGTTGTTGAGTATAAAGTATCCACACATCCTCCACCTTCTAATTAACACAAGAGAAAAACAAGTCCCCTATGAGTCAAATATCATTTCAGTTAGCGCATACTAACATTTTCTATTTCTTAATACAAGTGTAAACACATGCAAATACATTTTAACACATATAGTCACATCATTCCTAATTCGGTTGCCCCCTGACATTTCACACCCACTGTGTGTTTCTCTGTGTGTTATCATTACCAACCCCTGACAGTTAATGCCCTGTTTGTGTGTGTGACAGCTCGAGCATGATAAATGTGCAGCCATAAGTGTGAACAGCAGCAGTAGTTCATCATCTACATAGAACTCTGCCCTCTTCCAACTCCACACATGCCTTGCGTTTCAGGTAATGAAGCCCTGGAGTATTCGCACTTCAGTCCATTCAAGTTTTATTCTAGACGCACAAAGGGCTCATTGGGATTAAATGCATATAATATAACAGATGGGAAATGATAGAACTGCAACAGTTCTCATCTAAATAAGGAAATCTTTTAAAAAAAAAAAAAAAAAAAAAAAAGAAGGCTTGATTGCATGACCTCTTTGCCCATTGTTCTGGTTGCTGTGGTTACCACGTGGTTTTATTCAATCATAATCTCTCTTTGTTACTCAAAAGAAGTAGACTATAAAATAGGCTTGCAAGGAATTTATCATAGATCCTTCTATTAAATATTATGTCTGCCTCAATCAATCAGAGTTACTGTGTTTGAGGCAGAATTGGATCGATATATACATTTCTAACATATGGGATTGAACAAGAAAGAGATGAAAATCATTTGGAATAAACAGAAAATCCAACTTAGAAATAAATATATTTTCAGAAACATTTTGAACAGTCCATCCTAAATTCCAAATAAAGGCCAAAGCAAAGTCAAGAGAACTAAATCAACTTGGAGAACACAGTCCTGACAGATTGAAGCCATCTGAACAAGTTCCTGAGAATCTGATGTTAGATCAGAGGAATGCATTTCAAAGAAAAGGAGGCATCACCTTCTGGTAAAGTGGATCAATCCTGCCACACAGAGCACACTGCAGCCCAGTGGGGTTGAGCAGTTCCCCCCCAGCTTGTAACAATGCAATGTACAACTGTTTGTCTTTGTGCAACAGGTGGCAGAGGAAAGGGAGTGGGATAGTCTGGTGTATTTTCCTCTGTCTCCATGGCAGAATTAGTAAAACGTCAACAAAGAACAGTTGGGGAAAAGTCACAAGCGAAGTGCATTGTAGGTTTAACAGAATATGGGGAGTATACGCAAGTTTCTACTTGTAGAAACCTTCTCATTATAAAAATCCTGAGGTGCAACTGCAGCTAGAAAGAAACTGACTGAGATTTTCCATAGTGAATACTTGAATTAGCTGTCAATATTAATTCTTCGGCTTTAAACTGTGGTATTAAATACAATCAATGTGCTTAAGATTTGTGTAACGTGAATGAAGGCCTTGGAATTCAGTTACAAGTGAGAAAGTTTGTGCTGATGTTAATATTTTAGCAAAAATGTCTTTACTAAGGTAAAGGGTAGTAAGTAAATTGCTATAACAATATGTGCACAGAATTCAACTCTGATACACTGACTTTTAGTTGTGAAAGGATTTTGTGATAAAAAAATGTCAAAACATCATATTTATTCTAGATTTGATGTGGACAGATATAGTAAACAAGGTAAAAACAGCCACTGTATATTAACCACATGATGTTTATTGCCAATGGACATTGGCAATAAACATAATTTTTCTCAAAAAAAAAATAAAATAAAATAAAACGTTTTTGAGAAAAATCAACAACAAAACAAAAATGAAAAAATATTTTAAAACATTTGTTCGATTTTGTTTATTTTGGGCTTAAAGGCTATTATGACTAAATGAGTTGGGGAGGAACCTCCTTCAGTCCATGTGTGGAAGTCACTGATATCAGACTGTATTTCTCTGGAAAAACTAAGATTTTATATTAAGGATCTGAAAGACATTTTTATATAAAAAATTTTAAAACCGCCAGAAGTGGATTCCATACAGACTCTTAAGATCATTGTGGTGGATATGTATATTGGATATGCTACTTTTTCCTTTTTTTCAAATAGCATATATGTAGTACTCTGGACTGTATAATTTTGAAAATGTTCAATAGAAAGAATGTTTTAAAAAAAAAATAGTTCAAGAGTACACATGTTCAAAAGTAAGATTTGGTTCCCACATTTATTTATTTTTTTACTTTACTTTATTATCTCTAAATGAACCTCTGCAATCAAAGGAAACTCCTCCCACAATAGACACCATTTTTCACAAAGAAAGGCCCTGACAGTGGCAGCAATAACTACTGAGTCAATACACCACCCACATATAGAGGAAATAATGTACAAAATTAATATTCAAACATGTAGATTTATTAATTTATAATCACCAACAATTACAATTCCTATGTTTTAATATTTCATATCTGTAAAGGAAACAGTCAGTGAATACAAAGACTGTGTCATTGTGCTTTTATAGCTGAAAATAGACTTCCTTCTCATCTACTTTTTAATATCCAGCACTAGGCAAGGCAAGGCAAGGCAAGTTTATTTGTATAGCACATTTCATGTACAGGACAACTCAAGGTGCTTTACACAAAAACAGAAACAGAAGAAAATTAAAATCATAAAGATGCATTAAAAGACAATTAAAATCAAGACATAAAAACATTTTAAAGCAAATAATAATCTAAGTAAAAGCTCCAGTGAACAATAATGTTTTCAGGCCTGATTTAAATGAACTGACAGTTTGAGCAGACCTCAGGTATCCAGGTAGTTTGTTCCACAGTTGAGGAGCAGAGTAACTGAATGATGCCTCACTTTGTTTCGTCCTTATCTTTGGAACACACAGTAAACCTGTTCCTGATGACCTCAGGGCTCTGGATGCTTCATAAGGAACCAGTAGGTCTAGGATGTATTTGGGTCCAAGGCCATTTAGTGCTTTATAGACCAGGAGTAAGATTTTGAATTCTATCCTTTGACCCACAGGAAGCCAATGTAAGGATTTGAGGATGGGTGTGATGTGGTCCAGTTTCCTGGTACTGGTCAGGACTCTGGCAGCAGCGTTTTGGATCAGCTGTAGCTGCCTGATTGATTTTTTGTTTAGACCAGTGAAGACACCATTGCAATAATCTAATTTACTGAAAATGAATGAATGAATTAGTTTTTCTGTATCTGGTTTGGACAGAAGACCCTTGATTTTAGCAATGTTCTTTAGGTGGTAATAGGCAGATTTGGTAATGGCTTTTAAATGTTTGTTAAGTTTCAGGTCAGAGTCAATAATTACACCCAGATTTCTGGCTTGGTTTGTGGGGTTTAGTGACATGGACTCAAGGTGTGCACTGACCTTTGACCTTTCTTTTTTGGGGCCAAAAACAATCACTTCTGTTTTGTCCGCATTAAGCTGGAGGAAGTTCTGGCACATCCACTCAGTGATTTGATGAACCACTCAGTGATTTGAAGGTGTATTACATATTCTACTTTATCAAGGTTATTTTATTTATACCTGCAGGTAGATTTGTTTCGCAGACAGTCTAATTGCATTTGGCATTATAACAAAACAAATATTGAACCTATTTGCCAGCTACTTGATCAAGTGTCAAGATCAAAAGTGTTCAGTTTTCCACCACTCATCAATATAACAGCATAGATAAATAAAAGGATAAAACAAACAAAATATCATAAAATAAGATGGAATAAATATAAACAAGACAAAAGGCAAAACAAATCTTACCCCCTCATTTTTTACACGATTTTCCCTATCACTTATCATTGTTGGGGGGGGGATTGTGTTACTGTGACTTTGACCTTTGACGTACATTTACCAAAATGTAATGGGTTCTATTCTGGAACACCTTGCACTTTTGGTGAAATTTTTTCTGGACATTGGTCCTGTATTTTTTTTTTTTTTTAAGTTGCTGAAAATCATACAGCCACCCATCAAGCAGACAGACCAAAAAAAAATTTACCAAAAACAATATCCTTCTCTTTTGGGGGACGGGGCAATTACCATAGATTTATTTCAGACTTAATCAAGATTTTATAGTTATCTTAAAAATGGTGATGTTTGCAGAAAATGTCCACAAATCAGGTTAGGAATTATACAATTCTGAGAGAATTGAGCCAAAACATGCTTCATAGAATGAACTAAAGGCTGCTCTTCTAGGTTGGCAGTCACTCTCTAATATTTTTAAGTATATGGGTACTTCTAGGAAACTGGGTTCATTTTATTATCTGGCTATTTTACAGATTTTTAGACCCAATAATAAAAGAGAAATTTGGACGTACATACATAAGTATTGTAAATAAAGAATTGGAATTATGGGTTAGGGTAAAATCCTCTAGCCAGGTGGTTCTGAACATTAGCATGGTTCTGAACATTAGCATGGTTCTGAACATTAGCGTGGTTCTGAACATTAGCGTGGTTCTACAGTAGGAGATGGGTCCCTGGGCGCCGCACATGGCTGCCCACTGCTCTTACTGGTTTCCCCAATGAGATCGGTGAAAGGATGGGTTAAATGCACAGGAAAAAAATCGTTGTACTGTTGCATAATGACAAATAAAGTACTTTACCTTTACCTTAATTTAACTGGTGTTTGTAAGGGAGGGAAACCATTTTTGTTTTCATTGTTTTCTCCTCTTGTTTTATCTAGATAAGTGTTTCTGTTCAAGAGTAATTTTTCTTTGTTGTTTTGGTTCCACCCTCCCTGACACCTTTTGTTAAAATAAATATTTGAATTGGACTTTTGTTTGTAGGAATCCTTATTGTTGTGTGGAAACTGGAAGCAGGAGGGGAGCACTTTTGTGTTGCGCCCTAGTTCCCCTAGTCTAGGGTGTAACACTGGTTTGGATTTTTAGCTTTAGCTTTAGCTGTCCTGTTTTTAGGGACCAGTTTCATAGGCGCACCTATATACTTTACATATATTTTAATGTTTGATTACTTTTATTCTGTCAGTTTTAATGCGTGATTGCTCTGTTTTCTATTGTTTGTTTGTTTATTTTTGGTTTTTATTGTTGTTCTATTTTTTTACTTCATGTAAAGCGTCTTTGAGTGTCATGAAAAGCGCTATACAAATAAAATGTATTATTGTTATTATTATTAGAATCAGAAAGACTGAGGAATCAAGTCATTTATACTGCTTTTACATAACTGAAGGTGTACAATATTGCAAAGCGCTTACACTTTTTTCCTACTGTATCTAACACTGACCTCAACTGAAGCAGGTTTATGGTTGTACTATTTATGCAACAGCCCGACAGTATCAAATAGGTGTAAGGAAATCCTACTCTCATGTACTGCCCATGACATCAGAGTCTGCGTCAGTGAACCTGTGACCACTCATTAGCATGTCCATGTATGAACTGATGACAAAATCCCTGAAAAGGTGAAGGGATCCCAAGTTAGCTACCACAAGCTTTTCCATGCCTGAGCTCCAGGTTTAGCACAAACTACAATCCAACGGTCACCTGTGATGCATTCTCCGAGACAGACTTCCACTGTTAACTGGCATGAGGCTATTTACTGGAGTAGTAAATATCTGCTGGGTTGGCTTGGAGCCTCAGGCAGCCATGCTAAAGACAGATACTTACATCACCTTCATCATCACCACAGTAATGGGTGCATGTAACAGCCAGGATTGTCCCTAGAGTAAGGCCATGTCAGCTACAATGTATAAAAAAAATATTTACTACTAACCATATGTGCACAACAGAATCTTCACTAATTAAGCTGTTGCATATGCACCGCAAATCTGCATCCACTATCCACCATACATGCAGAAAGAGGGTTGACATCAGGGAAAAGGGCAGAGTTTTCATTCTGGGACTAGTGTGTGTGTGTGTGTGTGTGTGTGTGTGTGTACTTTCTCACCACCAAATTACACCACCACTCCATTTCTCTCCCTTTATCCAGTGAAAGGAGAAGGCCAGGTCATTTTCAGCAAGGCTTAAAGAGAACCAAATCTTTGTGCAAGTGTGAGAGCATAGAAAGGATGTCACACAATACCGCCTAGAAGGATTCTAACACAAAAGGGGGCGACGGCTGCAAATAAAACATTCAAACTAACTTCAGTGGGAGGTAGACCCCTGAGAGAGAGGATTAGGTTTCAGGGGAATGTCTTCAAAATTGAGGTCTTGGGAGTTTTGCTTGTTGACAATTGCAAAAAAAAATGTAAGCAAATTGAAATCTGGTGCACTAACCTGAACCAGATCACTCTTGTATTTCCCCTTCATCACAGACAAAAGTTAAGGATTTTGCTCAAGTCCAATGAAAAGAAATCACACACAATATTATAACCAGCTGAGCACATATAAGAATATATAAATATATATATAAATCCTAGATAAACAACAAGACATTCTGCAATTAGAGTTCATTTAAAGCCACTAAACTGCTTAACAAAGATCCATCATCAACACAACATACACCTGTCACTCATAAAAATAACCCACAGCCTTAAACTTTGCATAAAAATTTCTGTAACATCAATCAATCTGCAAATTCATTCATTTAAAAGAACGGTGTCTGAAGCTCACTCAGCTGTGGACATCCACCAATCAGAAACAAGACCGGTCTCATCGTATGAAAGACAGACAGCAGTAAGCCCTGGTATGTTTGCCTCACATGGTCTACCCTGGGCTCACTCAGGCAGATAAGCACATGTGGTCAGGACTCCTAAAATACATTCCCCAGAAAAAAGGAGTGACTGGCAGTCAGATACATGGTGTAAATGTTTAGCAGAACAATGGCTTGTCTACTGTGCCCTGTAAATAGTTTAACAAGGACAAACCTTCCTGGAAAAGTAGTATTTATGATTGGAATAGACACCGTAGAATGTTAGAAGTAAATATAATCATTTTTTAACAATGAAGTTAACTTGATCTGACTTAAATGGGACATATTTAGCTAAACCCCATTTTATTAGTTTTTGGTTCATTTATTTTATGTATTTGGACCCTAACAATTCATAATGTTTGAATTTGGACTCTCTAGGTGCTGCAAAAGTTTAAATGTTTATATTACAAAAATTTTACAAAAATTCTACAAAAAGTTTACAAAAAATGTTTACAAAACTTTTACAAAAATTGAGTGGCTTTCTACAACCTGTTTCAATTCCTGCTTAATTTGTTATGTCCGTAACGAGTTACATCGGGACACTTGCACACACAAAGTCAAGACTTCAGATGAATGACATAATTGTTTGTCAGTAGCAATGGTTGTAGTCCATACTAAAATGTTCAGTTGTTGGTTGAATTGGACAAAGCACCACAGTTGGGGCATGAAGTGGTTCATTTGCATTTAAAGGGCCAGCACTCAAAGAAACCTTTCTCATGTCATTACTCAGGAATAAGGTTGAAGATGGACCAGTGGAGTTGAATTAATGAAGAATTCCTACTCAAGTGTAGCAGTTATGGGAATGACAGGAAAATGTTTTAAAATGCATAATTCAATTTAGGGAAAAAAAATTATGATAAAAAATAAATAAATAAAATGTAAAAAAACAAAACAAAAAAAAAAAAAAAAAACAAAAAAACAAAAAAACAAAAAAACAAAAAAAAAAAAAAAAAATATATATATATATATATATATATATATATATATATATATATATATATATATATATATATATATATATATATTACAGAGAGAGAGTTACACTGATGCTTTTTCACTGCTGTTACTGGTTAAATGGGCTTCCATTTTTCATCTTTTGTCACACAGGAACCAATTGAGGATCACTGGGGTCATTTCCAGACTGAAGGTAGCATTTGTCACAGGTCACCAGTCAAAGGACAAGAAGTCAAAACCAGTGAGCAGTTACCATGCTTGCATCAGCTTGCCCAACACACAGGACTGGAGGTGATTTAGAATGGCCTTGTCATAAGGAGCACATAACCTTAGGATTTGAAATGCTTTACATCCCACATATTTCATTTTCCTTTTTACAATTCCTTCTAAAACAACAACAACTGGACTTTATTCTGACACCGTGCTAGGTTCAGCTGAGGCAGACATAGCTTCATGCAGTTTCACCGGAAACAACCCCCCCCCCCACTTTGAACTTCACTGTTCAACATAAACTCCACCATTGTCTAATCAGAGTCGTATAGATAGCAGCGACCCAGCCACCTGTGTTGTCAGTCTTAAAAGAAACCACAGAGCCCATTCAAATGGATCTAGCCCACATATTTCATTTCAACACATCATTCATCCTGTAGATTTTTAAAGAAATCTACAAAGCTTTGAAAACCTCACAACTGGCCTAATCTGTATAATGCATGAGTCTATAATTGAATGAAAGAAAGCAAAAAAAAAAGTGGAGAAAACTTCCTTGGACACGTAAGCAGCTTTTATCATTGGCAATATCTTAGACTATGTGTGTGGTTTCTGTGCAGGAAAAACATTATCTGTTAATCATTGTCTATTAAAAGAAGGTTAAAAACTGATTAAAAACTGATAAACGTCTTTTTTTTGTGTGCTCAGAACAAAACCATCTAAATGCTTAACAGTCGAATGACCTAAGATACATGAATGGCAAGTGAGAATTATTTACACTCTTCTATCTGACACTGTTTACCAAAAACTGTGTGTGACAGGTGTGTGTGTGTGTGTGTGTGTGTGCGTGTGTGTGTGTGTGTGTGAGAGAGACAGTGTCATAGTAGGTTTGGTAGTCACAGTCACAGATCTACCCATGCTCTTTATAGCACAATGTAATGCAATAATGCTGCACCCAAATAAACTGAGCATTACCACGTATTAAAGTCAGGCATCCCTAAAGACCCTGCATGTGTCCACCCTCTGGTAAGCGTGTACTATATTTAGCCATTTAGGATCTTTGCTCAGCTCAGCCTGTCTAAAAACAGAGACAGAAAAGCCAACTCCCATTGTCTGACACAGTGCCCACTGGGATCCAAAGATGCAACACGTGTGAGAGAAAGGAGCTCTTTTGTTGTTCTGTTTTTGAAGTCTGGTTCTCACCTAGTCAAAACTGTCCACACACAAGATGTCCTGGTCTCCACCTGCACCCCTGGAATCTGATTTAACATCTTTCTGATCCCTAATCCTGAGACAGAATTCCTCTTTCTTCACACTGGATAATTGAGTGTAAGGTGCACTTTTGTGGGCTGTGAGCCAAACTCCTGCCAAAGACACGGGTCAAGATAGAAGCATATCCACCAGTTACAGGAGCATGAATATGACTTCTGGCAAGCGTCCAACTGCGGATCATTATTCACATGATCACTGCTGGCTGAAGCGTTAAAGCTCAAACTTTAAACGTTGTCATGTAACACCTTTGAAAAATGCCAAAGAAATGTGCAAACTAAATAATCACATCATGAGTCCATGAATGACATAGAATCACACGGGAAAAAAAAAATATGGGTCAGAAATGTATTAAGTTTTAGTTTTACTATACAAAAACACTTCAAACAGCAAAAGGCTAAGCAGAAAACAACTTCCCACTGCTCCCCATGAACATCCAGGTGCTGTATTTTACTGTCACCACAAAGCAATCATCATTCACAGAGCAGGTAGCAGCAGGTAAACAGCTGCTACGAGGAGAACAAAGTATGATAATCTCACCTGCCCAAGGTCCAGGGTCACATTCACCTCATTGTAGACCAGTCCCCTTGAAAGAGGTGGGCTCTGCCACCACTGCTCAGTTCCATCGATGGCATTTGTTACTGGGTGGGCTCGGGTAGGGTCAATAGAGTTGCAGTAATCACAGAACTGACCCTAATTGGGGTAAAAATGTAGGCTATTCAAGAACATAGAGAAATGATTGCTGCAATATGAAAGCATATTTTACAGTGAATGAAGTTCTGAGAGCAATAATGTACGCCAAGGCAAATATTGAGTTTGTTCTAAAAGCATATCTGCATGTCTAATATCTGATGAATGTCAGACTCCCACAGTTCTCTGAGCTTTTTCAGAATAACTGTGCTGGGAATCTGCAATAAACCTGGAAATCTACAATAAACCTTCATATCTTTTTATGGAGATATGATAAACAGAAACTTAATTACATGTGTATTTTCTAATGCTTCATTCTTTTATATATGTTACCACATTATATTCACTTTACAACATAGGCTACTAACTTATCACTGAACAGCTTCAAACCTTTTACGCACATGCATTAAGATTTAACATGATTGTTTCACTTCTTCTTCTTCTTTTTTTCTTTTTTTTTTTTTTACCTGTATGTTTTGAGTAAGATGTCCAGCAGTCGGTCCTCCAACTAGTTTACAATATAAATCATACCTCGCACCCCCAGTTTCAGTCTGACCGCAGGTTGCTGTGGCTGAGATCCGAGACCCTTCAGCGAGGTTAAAGTACGGAGGATTCAAACTGAAACCTGTTATGTCATTAAATGCTTCTTGTCCATATACGTCCCAAACAAGTATTAACGAAATGATTAAAAACAGGGCTACGACATGAGTTCCTCTCATCCCTCTCGCCATTTTCCGCATTGGAGAATCCCTGTAGATGCTGTAAGCAACCCGCAGTGTGCAGGTCTTGTCATCCGGAGATCTCCATGAAATGCGCTTTTTCTAAACTGCGGGAATTACGCGCGACTCTTTCACCGGGACTACACGTCCTTTAATGTCACACAAATCCTTAAGTAGCTCTTCTGTTGTTGGAGGTATGCTCTCTTTACGCTGCATGTTTCCAAACTGATGAAGCCAGCTTTCTGTCTCCTTAACTAAAGTGTGTGCCACAGTGGAGCGATCAGGTGTCAGGCTGTCAATGGTCTGAGTCTGAGGCTAATCCACCAACAGGGGCCAAAGGTCTGTCAATGTTTTTAAGACTGCATATTTGATTTATTTAAATAGATTCAAAAGTCTTTCTTATAAGCTACTTATATATATGAATGAATGAATCCTTTATTTGAACATGGTAAAAAAAAATAAAAAAAGACATGTACAAAATAATAAAAAATGAACAAATGCAGTATTTATAAACAAAACAAAACAAGAACCAATCATCAAGCCTCACAGCCTCACAGTAATTAAATACTACAACAACAACAACAACAACAACAACAACAACAATAATAATAATAATAGTAATAATAATAATAATAATAATAATAATAATAATAATAATAAAAACACTTATGCTTTTTGATGTGCCGTTTTTGTATTAAATATTATTCAAGTGATTGCTGCATCATTATTTAATGTGTTTCTGAGAAACTAAAAACTGTCTTTTTGCGGTCTAAAATATACTCAATTGGATCTACTAGTGCTATGTATTTACTTACTTTGTTGTGTTTAATTCATAAACAGAATACTTTCATGGCCTCTGTGATAAATTATACTTTTTTTCATATTACGTTATGTAGTGAAACCAGTGCAGTTCGTGTTTGTGCTTTGAAACTCTGCACATGTACCTTTATCTTTGGCTGACCTCTAGTGGAGTGCCGCAGGGCTGCATCCTGAGCACCATTTAAGACGCTTTTGTACGCATGAACACACCCTCTTTTTCCCTTCAGTTTCGCCTTTGTGTAACAAAAATGAGGTAAAACTTCCTGTAAACAAAACATTACGTTTTTTTATTGATATCACTCTCGACGTTGATGTCTCTAACTCCAACAAAAGTAGACTAAATGTATATAAATTAAAGCCATGTGATCTGCAAATCAGCTGTTTTGTATTTAGGCCGTAGCCCTGTCAACTTGTATTTCTTGCATGACAACAATACACCACAGTGAGTCAGTGAACATCGCACCCATTCCTGGGACTGGGCAGACCACTTTCTGAGACGCATGTGTCACTGCTGAGGGACTGATAAGCCAAACAGGAACTGGTTATGCACCAACATAAACTACCGAGGCTGGATCACAGGTTGAATCTGTCGTGTTATTAATCCCTTTAGGACTCCGCATGGAGCCAACAAATCTACAGGTAGGACAAATGACCCACACAAACTTATTTTCCTCAGGCCACTGCAGGATTTAATCTGTATAATAACTGAAAGGTTTCATTTTACAAAGCATTATGGGACGCGCTTTTCTGTACCAGACAAGGGTATTTCCCATGTATCCTTTTACTAGAACAGAATAAAGCAGTAGGTAATGTTTATAGAATGTGTGTCAAACTTATTGAACTTAATAACATGTTAAAATAGATTCACATCAGATCTTTTTACATTGTGCAGCACTCTGTGAACTATGATACCAAAGGGTCCATGTTTTTACATTTATCTGAAATACAGTAGAAAATTAAATGTTTGTCAGTTCAGAGTAATTATTGATAGTATAACAAAAGTCACAAGACATTTTTAGTAGAAGCAAGAAGGGGAACTCTGCAGGATTTAATCTGTATATAATCACTGAAAGGTTTAATTTTACAGGACGTGTCTTTCTGTACAATACAATATTATTTCCCATTTGTATTTTATCAAAACAGAATAAACCAGTAGGCTATGGTTATAAAATATGTGTTCAATTTATTGAATTTAATTTATTGAATAACAGGCCAAATATAGGATCACATCAAGTCTTTACATTCTGTAGCACTCTGTGAACTATGATACACAAGCTTTTAAATATAAATGTATCTGAAATATGGTAGAAAATGTAACAATGTCTGTCAGTTCAGATGAATTATTGATAATATAACAAAACTCACAAGATATTTTTCAGTAGCAGCAGGAATTGGAACTTGGCTAGTTCTGAAAACTAGCTACACTATAGTGTTCATTGTAAATGAAAACAATGAGTGGAAAAACTATTATTTTTAATGTAAAAAAAAATATATTAGGTTAATCACCATCATCAACTACAGAATTACAAACTACAGATTGATACATTTTGCTACTACTTTTGTCCATTTGAGAAGTATAGAATGAATATCAACTTTAATCGTTTCTCTAAATACAATTTGGTATTGCTTTATTGATTGTATTTGTATTGTTTTTAAATGTGCAGACGTTTTATGTCCTTAATCTAGTCTTGTTTTTTATTCATTCTTCTGTGCAGCACTTTTGTCCATTGTGGTTGTTTTAAAGTGCTTTACAAATGACAGAGCGAGTGAGCTAAATTGTTAATCTTCTCCTTTGTAATTAAGCATCTGCCAAATGCATGTATTCAATGCTTTTGTCTGTATTCAAGTCTACAGACAAAAGCATCCATTTTATTTGGTGATGCTGGAGCTGATCATGCTTAGAAATGTTGAAGTTGATGGTATTTTCTTGTTGTAAGGAAATTATTTATATGTTGTCATGCAATGAACAGAAATACGTGATCTGCTTTTATAATAATAATAATAATAATAACAATTATGTTATTTGAATATTGATTATAGTTAAAATCTAAATATGACTTTTAATTTGTCAGATTAGTGACTTTTGCTCTGGCTGAGGTAGGTTTTTATAGTTGGTGGTAAAATGTGAATTGTTCGTTTTTCCATGAGCATCATATTCAACTGTGTCCATTATTTGAGCTGCAATGTAATGTCACTGATTATATCCTATCTGCTATAATGTTTTCAGAGGATGCATGAATAGAAATATGAAAATATGAATGCATTTGCTCTCCTCTTGTAGAAAGCTATTGCCATTGCGCAGAAAGCCTCACAGGAAGACCAAGCTGAGAACTACGAAGAAGCCATCCGCTCCTACCAACATGCAGTCAAGTACTTCTTGCACATCCTGAAACGTGCGTCACTATCTAGAAACAAAATGCATTCACCCTAACAAACCTGAGATATAGGTCGTTCTACAGTCTGTCAGAGTATACCTTGTTTTGTGCCCTTTTATATCCATAAGCACATGGATTCATGGTTTCTGTCACAATAATCTTTACTAGTAATATTGTTTCTCCCATTAGGTGAACCCCAGGGTAAAGATGGAAACCAGAAGATAAGAGATTCATGTAAAAAGTACCTGGACAGAGTGGAAGTGCTGCAGGAGTTCTTAGCTAATAAAGAGGTTCTTGCATATTCTAATTTACATATTTTCTGTCAGGGGTGGGCGACTCCAGTCATCGAGGGCCAGTATCCTGCATATTTTAGATATATCCCTCTTCCAGAACACCCTGAAGACATTACATCTTGCTTCTGCAGAGGTGGATGATGAGTTGATCATTAATTAAACCGGCATGCTGGAAGAGGGACTTGTCTAAAACGAGGGTGTCCAGTTCTGGTCCTGGAGAGCTACTGTCCTGCATGCTTTATATGTGTCCCTCTTCCAACACATCTGATTCAAATGATACGTTGAACATCAAGCGCTACAGAAATCATAATATGTAACATGAAGAATGATAATTACTGTCAGGTGGACTAGTAGAGGGAAATATCTATAACATGCAGGATAGTAACTCTTCAGGACCAGGATTGGACACACCCGATCTAAAAACCTGCAGGATACCGGCCTTTGAGGACCAGAGTTTCCCATCCCTAATTGCCTTTATAAAAGTATTCACCCCTTTTATTGTATGCTTCCCCTTTGTATTGCTATGACAAATGGAATCGTTATCAATGTCAAAAAATATAATGGGTACAGTCAGGGGACTATGAACTTGTCGGTGGTTAAAAAGCTGTTTAAGATAGACTTATTTTGACATTTGCAGCTAATTCATAACTGTTTGGGAGTCCTAAAACCATTTTACTGTTTCTAAATGATGTCTACCAACAGAAGTAATTGTTTTTCATTCTTTTAAAACATTATATATGATTTCTACATTTACATTTTTGTAACATAAAATAGGTGTTTTTCCACAAAAAGTTGACTGAAAATGGCTGGCATTGACAAATGTCCTTGCATGGCCTCAAAGTATTAGAAATACTCCTTCCATCTAGGTATTATACTTATATGACAGGTAAATTTACATGTTTTACCCTGCATAATCACTTGACCATGCCCTCATATAAAGCAATATAATGAAAAAATAAGTCTTTGTATAACTATTCCTCCCTTGAAAGTGAATAACAAAACACAACAGAGGTCCACAAAGTTGGTGCTAGTATAAAGACACATGTGGAAAGTTCAGTAATTGGTTAATCACTATTTCTGACTAAAATTACACCCTGAAGACAAAACACTGAGCAGCTCAGATAATGAAGAGTATAAGTCAGGGGATGTCAAATGTTCAATTCACTGAACATTCCCTGGAGTTCAGTAAAATCTATTAAGAAATGGGAGATATATGGCATGTATAGATCTGTCTACAGCAGACCATCCTCACAAAACAAATAATGGCAAAGGAGACTATTGAGGGATGTCCCCAAGACATCTAGAACTACTTTATCATCCTGAGATCCAGGCTTTTGTACAGTAAATACTTGCTTGATTTGAAACAGCATAATGCACCATTTTGGATTTTTTAATAGAATGTCTTTTGCAGTGGACAGCATTTTTAAAGCAAAGCTGTGAAACCCATGCCCCATACAAAAAATAATAATGCATTACTGAGTCTCCAGAGGATAAAGGAGCAAAAATCTACAGCATTTGTATTTGGACAGTATGCATATAACAACTGCTGTGTGGGTTATCACAACAAATTAGCAGAATTGTGGGTGACTATCTGATTCAGTCTGTAAGACTGTAAGTATCTTGTAAGACAAAACACATGCTTTAAAGCTTATAAAGCTGAACGTCATAGCCCAAAACTCAGTCCAATAGACAATTTGCATCTAGTATTTAAATGGTTGTTTGCACCCAATTCTCCATTTGGCAAACATACCTTGAGCAGTTTTACAAAGAATAATGGAAAAGAATCGCAGTGTAGAGTGCAAGCCTGACTGAGACCTGTCCACAAACTCACTGTGTTTGTGGCAAAAAAATTGCATCTATCAAATACTGATTTAAATGGGGTAATATTATACAGTCATGCATTTTCAATCATGTAGTTTTTATTTATTTAAATACATTTTTGAAGGCAACAAAAGGGAAAGATCCAAAGGGGGTGAATACTTTTCATGGGACCTCCCTAAGTATTACTTTCCGATATGAAAGTAAAGATTAAAGTACATACTGTTACGTTCGACTTTGGGTTGTTTGCGATTAAAGCGAGAAAAAAACGACGTCCCGTGTAACGTCTTGACGTCATCACATTCCGTGCACGCGAGTATCGAGTCTTCAATGCGGAAGTTTCCTCCTCGATCTTACACGGGAGCGATCTTGGAAAGGAAAACAAGCTTCAGAAAAAAACAAGATTATCACTCAGCAGCCTTATTTATAGGCCGAATTCTAAAGCGAAGCTGTTTGTGTACTACGACTTCATATTAGTTTCAGTATTTGGACACGTAATCAGCCCTCATGGCTACCAACAATAATTTACAGGTAAGTTGGGGGGCCAATCCCAAACCTGCTATAATGCGCAAATTAGCTAACAAAGTTATTTCAGTGGTCAATTACACTGCAAAAATAACACAGTTGCAGGTAATCGAGACTTCTGGTCTAGTTTTGATAGGTGTTGTTCAGTACTGTTGTTTTTAGAGTCTAAAACAACGAAACGAAGGACAATAGTAGCAGCTAGTTAGCCTGCTAAGCTAAAGCAGTAACTCGGCAGCTAGCTTTACGAACTTGTAGATTTAAAAACAATACTGAAAGCAGATCATCGTGTACATAGACGTTACTTTGGACGACATTTATAATTAAAGGAAGTGTTTTTTTTGTTTTTTTAACTTTGTTCCGTACAGACTTGTGACATTTAACACTGGCTTCATTAGCATCCGTTGGCTGACAACTACGACAACGCTAATGAGATTAACGTTTATAGCTAACTGGTTTTATTTTGCCTCAAGAACTTACACTTAAAATAGATTTTAAAAAAAACCAAGTATTAAAGTTGTCTTTGTATTGATTGGTTTATGTGCAACAGATAAATATTTTACATCCATAAATGGTTCTGTTAGCGTGAAGTCATCTACGGGTTTATTTGTCAAGTATCGTCAGTCATTACTATACAGGTACCATTGAATGTATTGGTATTTTTGTTTGTTTTGCTGGTTTTTAAGCAGGTCTCTTGCTAATTAAATACATATAGGTATTAATGACTGACATGCGTCACATATTGGGCCATTCACTCACCACATCTCTAATGTATGTGTTGTTTTTATAACAGTGTTTTGTGTTTTTCCCATATTTAGAAAGCCATTGATCTTGCCACCAAGGCAGCTCAGGAGGATAAAGCTCAGAACTATGATGAGGCTCTGCGACTCTACCAAGCTGCTGTTCAATACTTCCTTCATGTGGTGAAATGTAAGACATTGGACCACATGTTGGAATTAAATGTACTGTTTCCATACATTATAGTTATTTGTAAATGTCACAATAGGGGTCACAAGCTGATCATTTAATTTCATTTTCATACCATGCAAGTGCTTCTGGAGACTTAAATCAGTGTAACTAACATTAGAATAATCATAAATAATCTGAATTTTTTTGATGATGTTTGGTCCTGAATTTTACAACTCATTTTGTGTGTTTTGTTCATTCATTTCTAACAGATGAAGCCCAGAGTGCCAAAGCTAAAGAGAGCATTAGAGCAAAATGTACTGAATATTTGGACAGAGCAGAAAAGTTAAAGGAGTACCTAAAGAAGAAAGAGAAGGCTCCTCCTGCTAAGCCTGTCAAAGAGTCACAGTCTGATGACAGAGGGTGTGTGTTTGTGGGTGGGGCAGTGCTCATATGATGCTATTCAAATCATTGTTTTATATTCATGCAGATTAAAATCACATGTGTTTGAATAATTCCATCTCTGTATGTTCAGGAATGAAAGTGATGAAGGTGATGATCCAGAGAAAAAGAAATTCCAAAATCAACTTTCAGGTTTGTACAGTTCCTTTAAAAGAAATGTAATTCAGTATATTTTGTAAAATATTACCTTTGTATTTTATGGTTTATAATGTATATCAATAATATTTTATTTACTGGCAGCAAACTGTCATAATTAAGATATCACTTTGATGTATTAATAATGAGCATTATAATATATTTTATTCTCAGGGGCAATTGTTATGGAGAAACCAAACATCAAATGGAGTGATGTTGCTGGTTTGGAAGGAGCAAAGGAGGCACTGAAAGAAGCCGTTATACTTCCAATCAAATTCCCCCACCTTTTCACAGGTATTCTATTATGTTTTGCATTGAAGTATTGGAGTAATGCAGTATATCTTTTGGCAATAATGACATTAGTACTATTTCTTAAATAACAAATCTAAATATATGCAATTATTTCTGTTTAATTGACAGGAAAGAGAGTTCCGTGGAGAGGGATCTTGCTGTTTGGGCCACCTGGTACAGGAAAGTCGTATTTGGCTAAAGCTGTTGCCACAGAAGCAAACAACTCAACATTTTTCTCCATCTCCTCATCTGACCTTGTCTCTAAATGGCTGGGAGAGAGTGAAAAGTTAGTATTAGAGCAGTGAAAAAAGAAAAACCTACATGGGTTAAACATACAAATATGTTCAAAATAATATCATGTTCCCTTTTTTCTCCACAGGTTGGTAAAGAATCTCTTTAGTCTTGCAAGGGAACACAAACCCTCCATCATCTTCATCGATGAGATCGACTCCCTGTGTGGATCTCGAAGTGAAAATGAGAGTGAGGCTGCACGACGTATTAAAACAGAATTCCTGGTTCAGATGCAGGGTAAGGATAAATACACAGTAATTGTTATGTTTTGAAATTAATCGCTTGAAAGAATAGTATATAATTACTGGTCACAGAAGTTTTTTTTTTTTTTTTTTTTTTTTACCTGTGGAAATGGATCATATGATGAATCAGGAACTGACTGATGGGACTATTCAGGCAGCAATTGCAGATGTCTACACCACTATTCTAATGTCATTATTTCAAGTTTTCCACACTACAGCACAGTTGCTGAGTGTCTGAAGTAAAAAAAAGAATATTGGTATGAAGCAAAATACCGTTTTATTGACAAGGAATTAGTGAAATGATAACTGACAGTCACTGCATATAAAGTTATAAGCGTGAAATATTCAGTGTGATATTACTGACAGATGTAGGCCAAATGGTAAGACCAAAGGGAAAGTGAATCCCAAAGACCAAAGGGAAAGTGAATCCCTAAGAAAATGTTCAACTTTGTATTTTTTGTTTGTTTGTGTTTTCAGAAGATATGACAATTTATACTAACACACAAACCGATACATTATATATATATATATATATATATATATATATATATATATATATATATATATATATATATATATATATATATATATATATATATATATATATATATATATATATATATACACACTAAAATTTTGTGATTTGTAAGTTTGGACTGGGTGTTTTCTGTGTCATATTTCTTATTTTGTCACTGTCAAATAAAAACTTGGTTTAGTTACAGGAAACCAAACAACTGGTTTTTTTTGCCTCCCCTAAAACAGGTGTGGGGGTTGACAATGAAGGAGTGCTGGTACTTGGGGCAACAAATATCCCTTGGACCTTAGATTCAGCCATCAGAAGAAGGTAACTGGTATTGGTTAAAGCCAATGTTGTGATCATATTGTGGTACACACGTGTTGACTGTTTACCAATGCTGCCATTTTAGATTTGAGAAGAGGATCTACATCCCACTGCCTGAAGAGCATGCACGCTCCTTCATGTTCAAGCTCCATCTTGGCTCTACACCCAACTGTCTCACTGAGTCTGATTTTGTCACCCTGGGCAAGAAAACTGAGGGATACTCAGGCGCTGATATCAGTATCATTGTCAGAGATGCTTTAATGCAGCCTGTTCGAAAGGTCCAGTCAGCAACCCATTTCAAAAGAGTATGTCTTTTTATATATCATGCAGTATCATGTCTCAGTGTAATGTGTTACATTTGACTAATTGCCACATTTTTCTGATTCTTCTCTTCATCATTTGTGGTTCATAAGGTCCGAGGGCCATCAAGAACAGATCCAAACATTGTTGTAGATGACCTCTTGACACCTTGTTCACCCGGTGATCCCCAAGCAGTTGAAATGTCATGGATGGATGTCCCTGGGGAAAAGCTAATGGAACCCGTGGTGTCCATGGTAAGAATTTAACAACATAAAAAATGTATACACTTTATATAAAATTATGTATTTGGAAATTGGTGGCGTCATAATAGATTTTATTTTATTTTTTCTCTCTTTTCAGTCCGACATGTTGAGATCTCAGACCCACACAAAGCCAACTGTAAATGAACAAGATTTGGAGAAACTGAAAAAATTTACAGAGGACTTCGGTCAGGAAGGTTAGGAGTGGTCATTTGAGAAAACTCAAACCAAAGCAAAGTAATTGTGATTGTGTCTTTTTATTGTCTTTTCCCTTTTTGTGTCTGTCTCATCCCAACCATTCACCAGGCCTCATGTTTTATCAAAAGTGGCCTACATAACTGCGCTGTTCTGCCTTGCAGATCTTTTGGGTTACACAAAAAAAATTTAGTGGAGAATTGGTCTTCGTTGATATTCAAATGTTGTCCAAAAAAGAGTAAACACTTTCCTTCCCAGCTGACCTGATGAAATAACAGGGAACTTCCGAAAAACATAAGAAAACTAATGTCAAAAACAGGCCTGCAATAACATTGTTCAGTATTATGATGATATGATATATGAATAAACTAATTTTGACAACAAATTGACGGCAATTAATCTGGTGATTGCTGGCAGACATTTGGAGCGCCATCTCATAGATCAACTTGGCATGCAGTGTGAACACATGATGCAATGATCTGGCAATCTTTCATGTTAAAGCCAATTCAGGCAGACTTTTAGATGTTTATTGCACATGTTTATATCGTAGCAAAGATTCAAATTACAATTTATCTGTCAGCACTAACCCGAAATGCACAACATTGCAAATAAAAAGTTATTTAAGTTAGAACCAGCACTAATATCTATATTTTTCATAAGTCGGTGTACGTCTCAAATAAGTGCCCCTTATATCCTGTGTATTTTGTATTAAGAAAAACAAGCATTTTATAGTGTATACTGTACTTAGTGGAATGTAATTCTTGGACCAGAAACATAAAGCAGGGCAATGTCAGTCTTTGATTGGTTTTTTTAATTTTTGTGGGGAAATGTCTCCTTTTATTATCGAGGTGGTGGACAACGTAGCCATTTGAGACATATAATCACTACAAGAACTGCTTCAAGTCCAGGGGCAATTTTGAATTGTTTGTCTTTTGCATTTGTTTACTGTGGTTTGGATTCAACACAGTTAAAAGGGTGGCTCACCAAAGGTGCCAGACCAGCATTGTATCACAATTTTCAAAGGACTTTGATAGCTTTGATTTGCTTTATCACTCACCTCTCTTTTTTTCCCCACAACACACTGTACATATTTTTGATTTTAACATGCTTTGCTTCTTTTCCTTAATACAAACTGCAAAAAATAAGCCTTATATTATGACATCACATTGTAAATTATGATAAAACAAGACTGAGATGTTAACATTGATGGCTCAGATGGAGAGATCATCTTGAAAAACTATCCAACATAAGAACTCACTTCCAAGCAGGACCTGTATGTAGCCATAAGTGGCAGTGTGGAACATGTGCCTTTTAGAGAAGTTTCAAAACTATGGTCATTTTTATTGGTTTGTTTCTAATTTGGTCTGACTATGTACATATTCAATGCTGTCACAACTAAGAAATGTATAATACTTGCACATTTCATGTTTGCCCTTTTATTTAGAGATTGTATACAACTGAACCTTTTTTTCTTCATAAGGTGTGGAAACTTTTTGTGTTTGGGTATATCTCTTATTTCACTGTAAATGTCTATACATATAGCCAGCCTTTAAGCCTTTTCTTTGTGAAAAGGTCACTTGTGCATCAGATTTTCAGTTCATTTTCATGATGTAAATAAAAATTAAAGCTATGTCAAAAAGCTGTTTTCCTTATTACTTACCAAACCACGCACGCAACGACGCATATCTAGTTTAACTCATTTCGGTGTCATATCTCATAGCCGGGTGGGCGTGTATGATAAGGAAGCGACGAAAACGGAAACACATTTTCGCATTATGGGAGTTGTAGTCCACATACGCCCAAACTGCGCTATAACTGCACATGTATAGACAAATTCAGAACTACAAGTCCCAAAGGCGGGCAATTACGTTCGTTTACAGTGCACAGTTCGATTTGTTTTGGTTCATACAGACTACGCTTTGTCACTCAGTGCAAAGGTCCACGGCTGCACTTTAACCTGACGGGTGTGTATTTTTTCCACACTGCCAGACAGTGAAACAACGCCTCCTCTGAGGTCTCCGTTTCGCCACTCCTTTTCTGGGCCGCCGAATTCCTCGTAGCTCCGTTGTTGAACACCAGAAGCTGGCCCGCTAGTTAGCAAGTAAGCTAACGACTGCCAGATTTCACCCATGTCCTCTGAGGAAGCGTTGAGCTCAACGATTACGGATTGGCTGTTTATCAATTCTTGGTGGCTTCTTTTGCCATTCATCATGCTCCTTGTAATTGCTGCCTTCATTGTTGCCTTTGTGTTGCTGTTATACATGATATCACCTCTTATTAGCCCCAAGCCTCTGAAACTGAACGGGGCCCATGTCGTGGTAAGTGCACCAGAATGCTACATTGCTAGCTTACGTTTGACAACTGGGTTCGTGGGGGTAGCTAATGTCTGCTCAAATTCGTAAGTTAACTGCATTTAACATTGAGTCTTTAGTTAGTTGAATTTACGTTTTAATGACACTAAAAGCAGGTGCATGTGCACTTACGTTGCAGCCAATAACCTCTCAAAACATTAATAATATAGCCTGTCTTTCTGTGTACCGACAGCAAGCTATGGCTGACACGCCCACATAATGGTAATAGAGTTCATATCAAAATTGACAAGACACAAATTCATGTGTCAGTTTATTCGGAATACAGATCTAAAGTCAATTTAAACCATCGTGATACGAATGCACTGTATCACACAGCCATGTTAACACATCATTACAAAAACTATAAAACTGTTTGGTAATGTTACATCACTACAAGTATTTCAATACATTAGTTAACACATAGGTGGATATTGAAGCTTACAGTTTACAATCTGTCAAAAAAAGATTATGAATTAGCTGCAGTACTAGTGATACGGTAGCTCTTAGGGTAAACTAATGTATGTCCAATTGTGTATAATTTCATCCTACTTCTGATAATCTTGTATATGTGGTAACATC
Source organism: Siphamia tubifer (assembly GCA_020466265.1). Classification (NCBI taxonomy): domain Eukaryota; kingdom Metazoa; phylum Chordata; class Actinopteri; order Kurtiformes; family Apogonidae; genus Siphamia; species Siphamia tubifer. Next base: position 23,433,834 of record CM035799.1, on the reverse strand, counting down.
CGACCTGTGTAACATTTAGGAAATATTAGTTCAACTTATGTCCCAGTAGTTTTCAGTTTATCTACCTTAGATTCAATATTCATCTGATTAAGCAGCCCTAGAGGGTGAGTTCACTATTATTGATCCGTCATCTTTTATATTTGCAGGTGACAGGAGGATCAAGTGGAATTGGAAAATGCATTGCTATTGAGTGCTATGGACAAGGAGCTTTCATCACTTTAGTAGCAAGAGATGAGGTTTGTACAAAAAACTACTCAGGTGGTCATTTCCTTACGTCCACACTTGACATGTTCCTGACCTTTGTGAGAAAAGTAAAGTTACTTGGTTTGCAGATACGACACTTAGAAAGAAAAACTGAGAGATGGCTAAGTTTTAAGGTTAAATGTGAAATCATTTTAGTGTGATTTGCAAGTTCAGTTTGGATTTTTTTCCCTTTTCTTAGGCTAAATTGCTTCAAGCAAAGAAAGAAGTGGAGAAGTTTGCCATCAATGACAAACAGGTATAAACATTTAATTTTCAATATTGTTTTATGCACAGCATTTCAGTGAAATAAAAAAATGCATTGCACCCAAAGTGACATTATAAGCAATTAGTTATAAAGGGTTCAGCGTATACATGCATTTTGCTTTAGATTGCATAATATCTGGTTCAATGTACTCTCAGGTGGTGCTCTGCATATCAGTGGACGTTTCCAGTGATTACAGTCAAGTGGAAAGTGTAATAAAGCAGGTAATGTTTCCTTCTTTGCAGCTGTGAAACATGATAAATATAAATATGAAGTGATTTATTGAAATGGGTTTATTCCTGACTGCAGGCTCAAGAGAAATTGGGGCCTGTTGATATGCTTGTGAACTGTGCTGGAACATCCATTTCTGGAAAGTTTGAAGAAGTAGAGGTGGACCGTTTTAAAGTGGGTACCAGAGCATCTTCATTTTTTAAATGTTGTAATTTGTTGCAAGCACTATATTTCCAACTGAGACTGCCTACAGTAAAGAATATTGGATCCAAAATGTTATGCTGCGTATATCCAGTACGATCACTGTAACATACGATGATGTCAGATGACAATAATATACCTGATGACGTCAGACAGGCCTCTACTCTGACAGTGTTTAAATCCAGGCTGAAAACGACTCTGTTCAACTATGTTCTATCTGCACTCTTCTTTTTTACTTTATTTTAATTGATTAATATTTGTTTTGAGTGTGTTTTAACTGTGTTTAAATGTGTTTTTAACTTGTCTCTTTTTCTGTAAATTGCCCTGGTATGGATTGTGCTATACATGTGAACTTTGCTTGCTAATATATATTGTGTTTCTTTTAAATAGAAACTGATGGAAGTGAACTATCTGGGCAGCGTTTACCCTACACGGGCTGTCATAACCACAATGAAGGAAAGAAGAATGGGCCGGATCATGTTTGTGTCCTCTCAAGCAGGTCAGATCGGCCTGTTTGGATACACTGCTTACTCACCTTCCAAGTTTGCCCTACGCGGTCTAGCAGAATCACTGCAGATGGAGGTGAGTCTTGAATCATACCCGTGTACTGTCGTACAGAGTTGTGTCCCATTCCAGCCAACTATATAGTGATTCTAGTTTAGTATTCTTATGTTTAATATTTAATTACTTCATCAAAGTCTTAAACAAAAGTAATGATGTGTAGGCATCCTAACATGCAGTCACGGCATAGTTTTAATGGCGTATTACTGTACCTCTGCAGATAAAGCCATACAATATCTACGTGACTGTTGCTTACCCCCCTGACACTGACACCCCAGGACTGGCTGAAGAGAACAAGACAAAGGTAAAAATGTCTTCAATTGGCTGTATTAACTGCTCTATTTGCAGAAACCCAACATTTTTCTTGATTACTCTTTCCTGTCATAGCCGCTGGAGACAAAATTAATCTCAGAGACCTCTGGTGTTTGCCAACCAGACCAAGTGGCTAAAATTATTGTTCGGGATGCTGTGGTAAGGACATCAATCTACCCTTTGTCCCTCCATGTTTTCACACTTTTCTCTTTTGGATACCTGGACATATGTGGTAAATAAAATGTATCGCCTGCTCTTGTTGCCCCTGCAGCAGGGGAACTTTAACAGCTCTGTTGGTCCCGATGGCTACATGTTATCAGCCCTCACTTGTGGGATGTCGCCTGTCACCTCCATCACAGAAGGTCTCCAGCAGGTACAACTTCAAATCTGATGCTTTAGCATTTGTTAAAATTAAATCCCTCCTGGCTGTAATAGGGTTTTTTAATATTAATTTTCATCTGTACAGATTGTTACAATGGGTTTATTCCGAACCATTGCCCTGTTCTACCTGGGGAGTTTTGACAGCATCGTGCGACGCTGCATGATTCAAAGAGAGCAATCAAAAGCAGCGGACAAGAGGGAGTAACGACAGCCTTACCTTCTTCATGGCTCCTTACCCTCCTCCACTGCAGCCCCCCCCCCTCCCGTTTCCTCTCTCCAGCTGTACAAATGCACAACCACAGGTGGGAAAGGACAGGTTCTGAATGCATTTCCCATATCCGTGAGGTAAAAGAAAGTATATTGCTGGGTTCAGACTACACAGTATTTGGTTTGTTACAGTGTTAAACATTTGTAAAGGAATCATTTCTTGTCATATCACAGCCGAGAGACTTTGACAGGCTACACATTACTTCCAGACCAATAGTCACTTCCCATCTTTCACAACACGGTGCTACTGACACCATTACAGAGACAAGAATGTAAAGAAACAAAACATCATATGATACTGGTTGTCTTCTGTTTAGAGTAGCCTAAAGCTGAAAAAGAAAAATAAGCCACTGTGAACCTGTTTTTTGGGTCACACAAACTTGATTATGAGTTGTCATTCACACTGTCGTGAAACATTTACTGTTTTTCACACTTCTACATAATGACACAAACATTGTAATTAATTTTAACATGAGCAATGACAGGGCTGTCTTTGTTGCTATTGGTCAGTGATACAGAAGTGATTGAACCCGTCTTGGAAGGCCCAAAGACTTTTCTAACATGCTGTAGTCTGTTGCCTGGAACATTATTAGACATCCCAGATGCAGCGGCAGCTGTTATCCACTATGACACTATATGACACGCTGATTGAGATTGATTGTCGATGTCTGTCAAACACCCTATGTCTGCTGGCTCAGGCTGATACTGTATTCTCTGAACCCTGCTTTAGATGTTTACTCTTGACTTATGCGGTGATGTAACTCCTCTATAGACTTCACAGCCATTTGAAGTTTTCTATTCTCTCAGATCATTCCAGTGACGTTTTTGGTTTAATGTGTCTATCTGCTTCTTTTTGTGGGAGCAGCCTTACTCTAGAAATGAGGGCAGACTAAACATCCCACAGCTTGACTTGAAAGTAGGTTGGCTTCAAATGACTTTTCAAATATTAGCCTCCCTGTCTCCACTCCTACAGCTTTGGGTTTTTTTTTTTTTACACACAAAGAAGAAAAGCAACAGATAGGCTGTCTGACTGGTTGTGCCAAATATGGCTTGAAATTTCTTCCCACCAGGGGCTAGATTGAAAACGCAAATGGTAACCCTCACCTTCTGTCATATTGTTGCATGTATCACAAAAGTAGGTTTAGTTAGAAGACTTTTACAGTTTTCACAGAACTGTTTCTCTTGGTGTGTGCTCTTTCGTACCACAAGTCTTTGCGGGCAAAGCACCTTCCCATTCGACTGAGTAACCTCACTGTTTAAAAAAAAAAAAAAAAAAAGTCGTGACCCCTCGGCGTTGTGTTTATGCTGTGGGATGTTTTGTTTTTGTGCTCTGAGAGTGAAAGCCAAAATGTGATACAACAGTTCTCTTCAGTGATATCAAAGAGAGATTGTGTGTGTGTTGTTTGTAAGCGTTTTTTAAATTTTCCTAATGCAAAAATGTAATTTCCATAAAATTATATCCAGAATTTCAGACACAGTGTAGGGGAAAGGAATTTTGGGTGAACTCTTTGTGCATGTCCGTGTATGTGTGTGTCTTGTTTGCTGTGACTGAGCCAACCCCTGGGAAGAGAAAAGCCATTGGAGTTTATTGTCTCGGGACGAAGTGCACCAAATTCAGTTACTGTCATCATTTATTTGTTTTGGAATAATACAAAAAAAGTCAAAAGGTACTCTGGGCTGAAGCTATTTAGTTATATTAATTAATGGAATAAAAAGAAGAAAGGCCAGCACGGGTGATTTCACAGTATTTCACAGTATAGTATTTTTTAAAATTTGTATGTTGTTGCTTTTCATTAAAAGTGTAAAAGGAAGCATTTCATTTTCACATAGTTTAATGTGTCAGTGCACATTTCAAGCCACCCTGGTCAAGATCCATATAGGACCCATATTGTATTGTTTGTTTCAGTACAGAGGCAAAAAAAAAAGCTTGCTGGTTCAAGAAACACCCCTGTGGGTCTAGTGGGGGCGCTAAAGATCTGATTTACCCAAAAGTCAAAACAGTAGAGGGACTAAAATGAAAGTATGATCCTTATTCCCTCAGATTTTGACCTGCCATCATGCACAGTTTGGGACTTTTTAGCATCTTAACTAACAACATCAATTCCCTGTTGATTATTTTTTCAAGCCTTGTGAGAAACAAAAAGCCTGTCATTTACCACATGACCCTGTTTTTGCATATTTAAAGGGGAAAAGTACAGTGACGACTCTCGCAAGTCTTCCTTTGCTCCATCACACTGGGGGAATGTACTTTAATACAACACATACAAATCAGAATAGAGGACTCTTATCATTAAGTACACCAATATTTAAATGCCAAAATGTGTTACAGCAGTTTCTGTAGATGCAATGCATTTGTTTGAGATTGATTTTGATGTTGCTGCTCTGTTTATCTTAGAGGTTAGTTTGTGAAATCTGTGGAACTGTATAGGGATCCATTCTAAGCCTTAAGATGCAACTACTGAAGACGCTAATGCTATATGAATGGACCTATCCACAGAGCGATGGGGTTTACTTGTTCATTTAATGACTTTTCAATGTAAAATGCCAACTGTTTTTGTGTATTTTGTCACTTCAAGTCTTTGTATGACAGAAGTAGCCTTACTCAAATCCAACATATGAAAGTGAGAATGGATGACTCGCCCTGATGATGTTCTCATTTGATATTGGTGAAAGGCATAGTGTCCTGCACTCAAGAGCTTTTCATAATTATACATGTATTGCTTTGAACGTTCTCTCTCTCTTTTTTTTTGAGGTAGCAACATATAGTTTTAAGAAAATGTAGCCCCTATTAGCGAGTTTTGTTTAACACCTTTAAGCTATGCAAATGAAGCCTATTCTTATATGTTATGAAGACATATTGTCAAGGTTTAAGTTTGTAACAGTCACTAGTTCTCTACTGAATATTGTTATCATCAGATACTTACTACGGCGATATAAGTTTTAAGTATTTAATGTAAAAGTCACAATGCACTGGCTCGACCTCTTTGTTTTTCTTGCTTTTTACTTTTGTTTTTCTGCCAAAAAAAACTTAACACATTCACCTTGTGTGCCATTGAAAGAAAATGTGAGAAGTGGAACGTTTCTTTGTCTTATTTTCTTACATGATAAAGTAAATAAATACCTGTGAAGAAAAACTATCTTTTTCCTGTCTATTCTTTTAAAGTGGATTTATTCCTTTTTTTAAACCCATAAATACCCATTGCTACTTTTGCAGATATTGCCAGCTATTTTTAACCGTTCTTAAATTATATATCACCATTTACTCCAATGTTATCCTCTATATTAAGCATTTTTAAGTGAATATTGGGCATTTCCCTGTATTTCGTTCACTGATTGTGTAAATGTTTGTAAAAGGCCATACTAAATTTGAGGGGTATTCCAATAAAAACAGAGGAAACCCATTTTTACCCATTTTGTTGAAAAATGTATTAAAATATGTTTTTCCATCCACTGTCATTTATCAAACCACATGTAGAGAAGACGACTTTCTACATTGGCTAATGAGCCTCTGAACATCCAAATGGGTCATATCTGATGACTGTGAAAATATGAGAAACTACATTTTACAATTCGAATTAGTGGATCTACAGATATTAAAAAGTATTTTGGCCACTGGTGTTTATGGGTTAATTTTCTGATCTCATCTCCCTAAGTTAGGTTACTCAGAAAAAAATAAATTAAGGGTAGTGCAATTTTTTTTTTCTTTGATGAAATGAGATTTTATGGGGACTTTCCAAAGTCTCTGATTTGCAGGATAACAAGGTTGCAGGAGCAGGGTTTGTCCCATCAGGGCATCACACATGTATGAATGAAGGAGCCAAAGATTAGAGAGAAAAAGAAAAAAGACAAGTGGAGTACAGGTACATCAATTTTGTACAGCATGGTTGGATTTCCATCCACAAGGGGGTGGCTTGACCACATCAAAGCAGCCCCTCAGCAGTATGGGATGGTCCTGAACTCCTCATGAATTAACCAAAATCCTCCTTTTTTCCATTGGGTGTCTAAACAGGCAGGGTATCTGTGCATATGTTTTTGTTCTGGTCTGAAGTGACTTTTTTAGTCATGTGATGAGTAAATAAGTGCTTCTGTAAACATCAGCATGCTGGTGTTGTGCAATGGTACCACTGGCTGCAGAAAGGTAATTTAAACTTTTTATTTCATGATTATGCATTTCTTGTCTCATAATTATGACTTATTATAATTTAATATAATTTATCTCAATTGTGACTATCACATCATTTTGACTCTTATTTGACTTTATCACAACAGTGATTTGATTTGAGTATTTCTCTCACAAATAGAGACTTTTGACTATTTCATAAGTTGTTTTTACATTTTATGTCAGAAATGTGGCTCTATCTCAAAATTTAAAATATTTATCTCATAATTATGACTTTCTCTCACAATTATGATTTATCACATAATTTTGAGTTAATCTCATGTTTTACTTTATCATAATTTAAATTTTTTAAAAAAAGACTCAATTACGATTTAGAATGATGACTATTTCATTTTTTTAGACTATCACATTTTTGTAACTTATCTCATAATGTTGACTATCTCATAATTACTATTTATTCTCAGAATTATTATTTTTTATGTCATAATTTTTACATTTTATCTCATAATTTGGATGCTTTAACTCATAATTACTATTTTTTCTCACAATTATGACTTTTTTATCTGATAATTATGACTTACACTGAGGACTATATATGTATGTGTGTATGTATGTGTGTGTGTGTGTGTGTGTGTGTGTGTGTGTGTGTGTGTGTGTGTGTGTGTGTAAGGCAGATCTGTTCCTATACTCCAGGGGAAACAGCTCTTCTCTGTGATGCGTACCTTGGCACAACACCAGTAATGGTTTTCAGTGCAGTTTCTTCGTGTGTTCATTGGAGTCTCCGAGCGCAGCCATTATACTTGTGACGTCAGGAATACCTCACTGGAGCCCACTGGTGGTGAACAGGGAGCTGTGGAGGAAGAGGAGGAGGAGGATATGAGGAGCAATCGTGGAAGAGGGCTCAGTCCGACCTTGTCTGGCTCGCAGTCACACTCCTGGACGTGGAAACACCGCTGAAATAGTTTGGCGGTGTTTATGCCCCTTCAGGCTCAACCAGTTTTGGCTTCATTCATGTTTTTTCATCGCAACAAGTCATGTGTGGGTGATGTGCACAGGAATAGACACTACCCCAACCTCTTCCGCATATTGGATTTCTATGCACACAGAAGGTCGCCAATGTCGCTTTAAGGATTTGGGAAAAGAACACTGCTGCTGACACGGACTCAGTATATAGGCTATATATAATTTTACTTTTTTAATCCTTTTTTTCTCCACAGTTTTTTTTTTCTTCTTGCAACCATTTGCGCCCTTGTGTGGAAATTACGGGTTTCACTGCTTCCATCTGAATAGAACCGAGTTTTGGAGAAGCCTGTGCAGACAGATATCTGTGCAGTCCACGAATGCGATCATGAAGCATTTTATTTAGGACATCATCTGTCTCCAAAAAAAAAAAAAAAGTGCCAAATTAAGCCGTAATGGCGAACGAGTATAATCGCAATATTGTGGAAAAGTACATTTGCCATAAACTCTCCAAACGGGGTTACGCGTGGGGCTTTCACGACGTCCGGGATGAAGATGCTGCTAATAATGGGTCAATAGTTGCCCCTTCTCCGACTTTAGTGCGCCGGTGTCGTGAAGCCAACACCGGGCCTGACACCGAGAGCATCCCCCACCTCTGCAAGCGGCTCCCACAGTCTGACCCCCACGCAGACATCCACAGAGTGTTGCGTGAGGCTGGGGACGAACTTGAAAGATTGTATCAACCCGACTTTACGGAGATGTCTCGTCAGTTGTATCTGAGCTCCACCACGGCACAGAGGAGATTCGCCGAGGTGATAGATGAACTGTTCCGGGACGGGGTGAACTGGGGGCGTATTATCGCTTTTTTTGAGTTCGGGGGCACCGTGTGCGTGGAGTGCGCAGCCAAGGAGGATATGACATCGCAGGTAGACAACATCGCGGAGTGGATGACGGAGTATTTAAATGGACCTCTTAACAGCTGGATACACGACAACGGGGGATGGGTAGGTGTGATTCCGTCTGGGCTTGTGCGCTTTACAGTCGTATGTGCTACGGGGGTGGCAAAAGTCCGCTTTGCTCTTTTACCCCCCCCCCCCCCACACACACACACACCAGTTTTCAACTCAGATGGCGTGTGTGCATGCTTTAGCTCCACATTTAACTGCATTCACATAGGCCTTTTAAATCACATCATATCGAAACTGCAGTTGTTCCTGGTCATTAACTAAATTCCGTCTCGACACAAGCACATTACGCGCGACTGAAATAACGTTAGAGAGAAGGAGGGCCGATTTCACGCTCGCTCTGATTGGCCGCTCAGAGTGGCTGTTAAACCCATCTGAACCAATCAGGTTGCGAGCTGTGTCACACCTCCCTACGCTCTACCAGAAAGCCCGCCCTTGTCAAGTGGAAAGCCAGTGGCGGCCACGCAGCTGTCACGCAGTAATGGAGTTATAGTCCAGTGTGTACTGTGGAGGGGAAGCAGCGGTTTAATCATCTCTGGAGAACACACGGCACGGCACGGCCCGGCTTGGCACTTTGAGCGTTTTACCTGTTTCTGAAGCTTTATCCTACAAAGTGCTCCAGACCTGCTGTGATGTGATTTACTAGGTCACGGTTCTAGCAGAAGGGAATAGAGTAGACATGTCAGAGGAAGGGAAACTATTGAACTAATGCACTGAGGCCTCTGGGTACGGATGGACAAGGATGAGCTGTAGTTGTTCTATCTTTACATCTAAATTCTTCAGATACTCAGGCAGGAGTGGGTGCACTGTACCTGGTTACATGCGTGACAGAAGAATAAAACACAGATTTAAGTGTGCAACACGATATTCCTTTTTTACAATAGTTTTCCTCTCCTGCAGCTACTGATTCAGGTAAAGGGGCACCACAGGCTCCTCCACAACCATTAAAAGCAATCTGCCATGAATTACGTTCTAATTAGAAAAGAGCCTGTTAATGAGAGCATAACATTTGTGATGTTTGGTTATTTTAGCTGGAAGGTATCTGAATTTATTTGGAGGGAGGGGTGGTGGTGGGGGTCATCAATGATTCATATTGAACATTTCATCTCAAAGGAGAGGACCATTTAACATTCCTCTTGAGTCTGCCTTGCCCCTGGAGGTGCCAGGTTGTGCCACATATCAAAGAAGCCAACAGAGGGGGGGGGCGCCCTCCAGGAACAGCGAGTGCTAATCTGCAGCCTCTGTGTTTAACATACAGTCCTCTGTGCTTCTATCTTGGAACTCTTTTGTCTGCTTTTTAGACCTGTGCCTTGAAGCTGGCGCGGGTCTGGCTGCTGAGATGCCTGCTGGAGGTCTCTGGAGCCTGTGCCCACTGTACAATAATGTAGGTCATCATAGTCTGTGTTTTCCAGCTGGGCGGAGATGGCTGTATCTCTGCTATTCTATATGCACTATAGAGACAAAGCAGCATTTTAATCCTGTGGATTATTCAGGATTATTTGAAAGCGTATGTTCCAAATTCAGTTATTTTGATGATTTCTCCAAAACAAAATTATTTTGGCTCCTATAAAACAATCTAATCAGAAAACATTAGTGCTGGAACACAGGAGCTTATACTTGTGCTGTTTTTTGTGGTTTGGCAGACACATACACATCCAACAGGCACTAGTGTTGATTTATATTCATTTGAATGCTTGTCAGGTGGGGAATTTCCTGAGCTGTGTACTTCAGTTATTACCTGACATTTAATAACTGACACTGCAGGCACAGAGTCTTGTGCTCTAGATTAAGTCTATGTAATCAAGCGTCTCCATTGTTATTAACTCTTTGGGTTGACTTTGGACTATAATAAAACCCACTGTGATGTTGAGAGGTTGTTGTTTTATATACCTGGCTTCTGTCAGACCCAGAGTCTATTATATTTCAATAACTTACTGACATTTTCAACCAGGCGATAATAAAAATATTAAGGCCAGGCATCATTGTCCTATAAAAGACTAAGTGTTTTACACTGGGCTTTTTCATATACACTGTTTTGCATATGCAGTTATGTTGTAATTAATCTTTGGTCCTTTCACCGTGCTGTTTTTGAAGAGATAGAAAAACCCCACGGTTGCTAATGCTGTTTCCCAGAAACTGAGGACATGACCTCTCTGTTCTTTGTGGCAGTTATGGTCCTGTGTGGATTGGACAATGACTGCCTCTGTTTTGATTCAAAAAAAAAAAAGAAAGAAAGAAAGGCTACCAAACTGTTTGACTGTGATGGCTTTGAGGGGATTGCCATAAAGCAAATGTGCTATATGACCACAACTAATCTATTAATTTGGCATTTGACAAGGGATTGAAACTGTTTTGCTGTAACATGTTTGAGGTCTTTAGTACTTTTTATCCACCATCTGCCACTTCACGGCTGGAAAATTAATCAGGATAAAATATATTTTATGTTTCGGCCACTCAACCTAGAGGCATGAATTTATAGCTTTGACCGAACAATGAAATCACTGAATAAACAGGTCACATACATTTAGACTTTTGTCTTTGTGATCAGTCTCAGGGACAATTGTGTTATTGTGTGGAAGAGACTTGTTGTTTTCAGCTCTTCTGAAACAAAAGTTGGGGCTAATCAGCCTATTACTGACATTTTGACATGTGAGACTGATGTGGAAACAGCCTTCTATCAGCCACCCTCTGTTTCCTGTTGTTTTTTAGATTGATTTGAGCTCAAATGTAGGTGAGCGCACTAATCGTTGTTGAGTCTAGAGGCATCACCGTTGGGTCAAAATACACTTTTAGTTAAACAAACCTGCCTCCTAGAAATAACAAAACCAAGCAGCTGAGACTGAAACAGCTCAAAAAACACTGGACTTTCATTGTCCCTGCCACTTGACTGTCTCCACCTGTATAAATCCATCCCTCTCTGTGTTTTGCGGTGGCAGAAATTACACTCATCAGCATCAGGATTGCATTTAGGCTGGAGCCTCTCCCACACGTGGTGCACCTGTATTTATTTACCGGCTCGTTCAGTAAACACCAAGTGATTGAACAAAGTGGCAGACGGCGTCCGACTTCTGAAATTACATGCTTGACCTCAGACACTTGACTGGCTGGGGGGGTGGAACTGAGCAAAATGCCAAAATGGGATTAAGAGGAAAACAGAAGTTTAGGTCCGAACAGCATCTATATTGAGAGATACGTTTTTATTACCCCACCCACTGAAGAGGAGAGGGGTGTTGTTTTGTCTATCTGTCTGTTGGTTTGTTTGTTAGCAGCTTCATGCAAAAACTACTAGACCGATTTTGAATGACATTTTCAGAAGAAGTGGAAGGTGGTCCAGAATAGATCTCATTAAATTTGGGTGAATGTTGGTCAAATGTCACAGTCACCAAAAATTTTTTCCAAAATGATAAGAGATTGAGCGAATTGTTGTGCCTGGTACCACTTGTTTGTTCAGCAAAGGAGAGGAAGGAGTTAATGCTCATGGAAAGCCTTTTTTGAAGTCTTCAAACAGCAGGATCAAATGTCTTAGTTGTTATAGGAATGCAAAGATCCAGGTGGCCTATTTCTGTGTGTGTGTGAAGAGAAGACAATATACAGTGGCTTGGGTTGGGTCCTTCCTGTGGGGGATTCCCTGAGTACAATCTGGTACTCAACGGGTGGGACCTGCATATTGCTGGGGGATTGTGGGCATCTTGCTGTGCCCCTCTCCTTCCTTGTTTAGGCAGAGTGGATTTGGGACAGCTAGCGAGTCATTAATCTCCATATAGGTGACATGTTGGCAGAGTAGAGAGGGGGGGAAAAAAAACCCAAACAAAGTGACTCACAAAAGAGGCACATGCAGCTATTCACTGGAGACCAAAAGCATACGATAAGATTTCACTTAGAGCCAATTTGTGTCTTACAGTACCAAATGCAGCCTGTTTGCACAAAGAAAGGCATTTTACTGTACAGCTGTGCACACATCCTATAGCAGGAGTGTCAAAGTCATTTTAGTTTATGGGCCACGTTTAGCCCAACATGATCTGAAAAGGGTCAGAACAGTAAAATAACAGTGAAAAGAGTAAAATTACATTGTGATAATGTTTACATCTATAATGTTTCCCTCAAAATGTGAATAACATTAACAACTTGACATGTCTTAAGAAAAACAAGTGCAATTTTAACCATTTTCTGCCTGGGTCTTTCAGTTTGTTATTTGCATATGTGCAGAACAACTTACATTTCAATTACAAATACACTAAACATTTAGTACCAGGAAGAATATTTGTAAAATTACATTTACTTCTCTTCAGATATTTCAGGTGCTTCATATTTGTTCAGGTATTTATTCAGGTTTTTGTAAAAAGGATGGTTTGTTAATATAAAGATTTTCAGGTAATTTGCCTTTTTTTTTTTTTTTTTTTTTTTTTTACATTGAAATCTACAGTTTTCATTATGATCAAATTTTCCTGGTCTGACCCAATTCCGATCTAATTATGCTGTATGTAGAACCTGAATTAAAACCATTTTTATACTGTTAATATCATCACTGTTATTCATCCTACGGGCCAGATTGGACCCTTTGGCAGGCTGGATTTGGCCTGTGTGCTATAGTGCAATAAGTATCAGTAATTCATATAGAAATCTCCTTGTTACAATCAGCCGTTTCCTTTTTTTCCCCCATCTGTTAATTTGTAGTTGTTTATCACACAGCTGAGTCTGGCTTCACAAATTAGAGTGTGGAATAAACTCTTCATCTAGCAATCAGACAGACAAATCAAGAATTACTCATGCAAATAGCACCCACCCAGTATTTGGAAACATATACCATCACTTCACTGCTGGAATAGCAAAACACCACGTCGCTGGATTGCAGTGCTGTCTATTGATGTGGACTTGGCTCTATAATGAAGAACGTACGCCACAAAAGAGCTCGATGTGGCTTGAAGCAGCCGTGATTTTTTTTCCCCTGTACTGTACCCCTTTTGCTGCACAGGCCTCAGTCGCTCACCATCTGCTACTATGTTTACACCCATCAGCTCAGCAACTGCAAGCTCAGAAACATTTTCCTACAAACGCTGTGACTCTCGATCAGCCTGACGTGAATGCGTTCTTTCACGAGCAGATCTCTTTATGCTTACGTGTGTCTTTGAGATGCCACAAACACAGACCTTTGTTCCAGACATTCTTTCCTCCGCACATAGAAAACTTTTAGAGGTGGAGCCAACTTGGTGCAGGTTATATGAATGTGAAGTTCTTTCTTTGATATTTATTTTTATTTATATTATTGCACAGTGAAAACAGAAGTGACTTTACCTGAAATTTACAATCTGAAGCAGTGATCTCATCAAACATGCATGTATAACTGTGTGTTCTGTGGACATTTAAGGAAATTGTAATGAATATGAGCAAAGAATAAGGTCACTAAGAGGCTAAGTGAGAAACATCCATACTGAAATCCAGATGTGTTTAACATTGGGTCAGTGTGTGTGTTATATTCACATCCAATGGGGAAGTTGCAGAAGTGAAGTTCAAGTTCCGTCTCACAGCAAGGGTTAGTTTTATACATTGTATTTTATTTAAGACAATATTAACTCTGGTCTTGTCCACACTCAAATATAGAAGGAAATAAGAGAACAAATGGAAGCCCAATGAAAGTTATAAGCACACTTTTCGAAAACCTTCCACATGTGCCTCTCTCATTATTGTTGGAAGAAGTCAGAAAATTCCAGGAACCATCTCTTTTTCCAGACTGACTGTAAATTATAAATATGTTCTGCTAAAGTCTGTGTGTGTCTGAAACCACTGAGCTCATGCCCCACACTTTAACCAGGTATCATGATCCATGTGACAGATGTAAATAGCTGAAGCTTGATACAATAAAATAAATAATTCTGCAAGAATTTTGTCTACTCTTCCAATAAAATGGAATTCAGTGTAATGATATACATTATTATAATATACATACACTTTAATAGCTACAGAAAGATTTTGTTTTGCCTTGGCAGTAGTTTTATTTCACCAGAGGCTAAGACACTGAGTCTATAGTCTATTGAAAGTTACTCTAAATTAAATATTTCTTCTGATTGCAAGAATGTAAGGCCTCACATCTCTCCTGTCTTCACACAAACATTTAATTTTATTGTTGCTTTTCAGCTTGGTGAGACATTCCGTCCTCTTATGTCATGTTTGTGCTATTGTAACCATTCCAGACATGTCAAGCATTTGTCAACACTTAGAAATATGTAGCTCTGCTGTGTATTACACCACTATTACCATTGAGAGTCTACTTTGCTGCAGTTTCAGGGATATACTTCTGGTTCTTTTTGAGTGTTGTGCCCCATTCCGTGGCCTTGCTTCCCTCCTGAGACCCTCCACCCTGTCCTGTGTGCTTATTTGTGGGCCTTCTCAGGAGAGCCTGAAGAATGTGTGCTGGGGAACAGAGACTGTAAATAAATAATGGAGACGACCTGGGTGTTTCTTTCCTGAGTGGCCAATGAAGGGTGTGGGCGATTTGTTCTTTTGTTGGCCAATCATGTTAGCTGAGCATGTTTCATTCAGGAACTTCTGTAGGCGGATGGTGTGTTGACGTGCGGTTGGCTTTTGTTTGTTTATTTTGTTCCACACATGTTCTCTTTGTAGGCTTCTTGGCATATTATTCCAACAGATTTGTGCTTGTAAATTCACCTACACAATGTTTTATAGTATATTTTTATTCAATTTATTAATCACTTCATCCCACTGTCTTTCTGTTTCATGTGGGACACGTGCCTGAGCTGTTTAAAAGCACTTCCATCCCAGTCGGAACACATGCTGATGAATAATATATGGAGAAGATAAACTCGGACACTAAATGGAAGTCCCTCAAGAAGCAGCCCACAGGCTGTCTGTGCTAAAGTCAGGAGACTGGCTCCTCTTTTTCCTCTTTCCACCACTTTATTTCTGCCTATCTCTTACACTACCAAACATAGTCACAGTCATTCACACTCATACACGTGCTCAATTGCTTCATGCATGGAACGACACACAAACAACACTAATACCCTGAGACCTGACTTTCAGTGTCAGGTAACGTTGCAGATCCCTGAAAAATGCAGGGCCATGTGAGAGGCCTCTAAATATAGAAGCGTTACCATCACTGCTCCCGTGTGGTCCTTTAATTGTCATGTTACTCTTAAATCCCTGCCCTGTTTGCTTCTGTGCTAACACTGAATTCACATCACAAACCAGCTGCCAATCTACATGGAAAAAACGTCCTAATGATCTATTTGGGACGACAGATAAAAGAGTTTTCCACCTTTCCTACCGTGGTGGGAAATGGATAATGAGAAACCTACTGAGACACTAGTTGACTTTGCCACCGGGCATATCCTTGCAAACATAGCATATCAATATAGGGCAAGGTTAAATGGTTCCTCTCATTGTCTAGCAACTGTAGATATTTTTGGGACAAACCCCTAAAAGGTTTTTTTTCTAATTGAGATTTGATATGTTCAATTTCTATGAAGAGAAACAATGGCCACCACTGATTTCAGATGTAGCCATGAGCATCCGTTAAATGTCTTTTTCACTAAGAGAGAGGAGTCTGTCGCATGGCAATTGGACATCTCTCAAAGGGTCAGTTCACCCACATACCTTCTGTGGATTTTGTTTTTAGTCACAGATATTAATGCATAGTATTCTGGGGGGAATTTATGATTTTATTTTTTGTATTTTCCATTGAAGAAAAGTAGATATGCAGAAATCCTATCCAAGAAAAAGTGATACATTCAGGGGCATGCAGACGGTGGTGATGTGTCCTATATTTAGGTCAATGGTACAGTAATATAGGCTATTATACAACACTGTAAAGACTAGTGTTATGTGTACTATACAACTATTATAAAGTGTATGTCTCCTGTACTATACTAAATAACACACAAATCAGGATCACAATTTGCTTTCAGTCTTATTTACAGTAACAATGTACATAAATGCATGTAGATGTTGCAATTTTAGTATTTATTACTGAAACATCATGCACAAGTTATAACTTTATAGTAAAAAAGTGTGCGTTATTAGTGCAGAAGATTAATTTCTTGCAAATCTAGTGAAATGGAATTTTATTATAGAAGGTACCACAGAATATAAACACCCAAGATAGACACAAAAGTATCAAAAACTATAAATAGATAGTACACTCAAGTTGAGTACTTAAATAATTGTACATAGATAATTTGTACTATGGTTTACAGTTAGAGCGACAATTTGTATTTATGATTTGGGTAAACTGAACTCAACCATTATGCCTTAACACACACACACACACACACACAGGCAGACAAACACAGAAGCGGATGTACCAGTGCAAATCAATTATTTGCTGTCCACAAAATGGCTATGTACACACTCACATATGCACACACACACACACACACACACACACACACACACATACTGTGGTGCATCAGTGTGTACACATAGAAGCGGATATGATAGTGTGAATCAATAATGCTGTGTTGTCACAGGGTGACATGTGAGCCATGGCAGGGAGCAGATGGCCCCGGGGTGCCTCACTTCCTGTTAGCTGTGCCATTCAGCCACAACACACACACATACTGTCCACATACTGTCCACACACTAATACACACCTCTACCAATTCTCCTGGGATTTCCCAGTGCAACTGGCCACAGGACTGACCATTAACAAACAGCATGCCATTATTGGCTCTTTTCTGAAATGCTGAGTACATGCTCTCTCCCAAAAATGACAACAGCCAGATAATGGTAAATAGATTTCTTTGCCTTATCCTGGTGGTCTGGGGTAAATAATTCTCTGGAACCCCTCCCCAATGTGATTTTTGGCAGCAGAGCAGATAGCTCCCTGGAAATGTGATCTGTTTCAGGAGAAGCTGAGTGAGGTCAGCCACTGCTCAGATATCACTCCGACTATGTTGTATTGATTGAGCATTTCCGATGGTTTGTGTCGGTATCTCTAAGCACAGACTAAATTAACGCAGCAAAGCAGTTGCTAGAAATGTCAGACTGTATATGCACACGAGTCATTGACATTCATGCCGAGGCCAAATGCGTCTCTGTGGAAAGACCTTGGCTCGATCAGTCTTGTGGCACTTTTTAGCTGACAGCATTCAGTTGGAGTTTGTATAATCAGAGGACCTCACTGGTGGCATAGTTTGGTGGCCACCTTTGATAGCAACTGATTAGATCTGAAACCCAGACAAAATGATGCTGTAAAGATAAAAGCTCACCAAAAAAAAACATTTGTACGAGTTGTAGAGACTGAGGGCAGCCATCAGCTAAACTTGTCGACTCTTCTGGTCCCCCAATACCTACAGCGAGGTTCTTTCAGCCTGCTGCCGTGAACAGACTGTCAGACAACCCCTGCTGCTTTCAGAGGGATGCTACAGCACGCTACCTCTAAATAGAATATCACGCTAGCAAGGGCATATGAAGCATTGCCAAGGCGTTATATTACATCAATTTCACTGGGTCTGCTCGAAGCCGCTGCCTTTAATTAGTTGTTGGCCTGTCATTACAACCTCAAATAATGACAGCCACTTCAAAAGACAATGGGGGAAAACAGAAAACAGGTGAACTGACATTGATTTCTTTTATTTTTCTATGCATTTTTGGGAATTTTTTTGACAGTATAGTAATGTGTGAATTGAAGGATCCTGTCATATTGTCAGAAATGGTTCATGACGTCTGGATTCAGTTATTTCAAGGCGCCGTTCTTTTTATAGGGGGTAGCTGTGTTATGTCTAGACGATGCCCATGTTGCTAAATCTAACCACCAGTTTAATCAACTCTGCAAATTGACCTATAAAGTACCTCATTTATCTTTCACTTTATATAGCTCTCAGTGGTGAAGAGGCATTAAAAAAGAAGAAAGAGCCCATTGAGCATTCATTTTCTATCTTCTTAATCAACAGTAATGCAGTATTTCAATGTGAAAAGACCTGATTATAACTCAGAAAAATTATCAGTTGGTGTTCCAAACTCATTTTTTGATACCACCCACTCGATTTGCGACAGGCGTTCAGACCCGCTGACCTTCACTGTCTGATTTGAATAAATGTTCACATTTCGCAGCTTCGGGGAGAGCAGGGGGTTAAAATATTCCAGGGTGAAATGAATGAACTTCACAAGGTCTCTTTGATCAATGATCAGAAGGGCTGAGTATGAGGACAAGTGGAAAGCCAAGCAGAGGATGCTTATAAAGCTGAGGCAGGTCAACCTTCTGACTGCCACATGAGCAACAGACAGGGGTTGAGACTGTGAAATTTCAGCAGGCTGCAAAAGTGTGATCAACTCACCAGGATGGAGAGATCAGAGCAGAAGGGCTTTAGGAGAGGAAATGACCTGAGGTAACTGGAGTTCACATAGTTAAATAGAAAGTGGGAGACATATAGAACAGCTTACTCCATAGAAATTTATAGAGCAAACTTGGATTAAGCTGCCTGTTAAAGTCATCTGACTCAACAATCATCTGATTCTCAGCTGATACAACTGCTGACAAGAAAGCAGAGGGATGTACTCGTGAAACATCCACAAGGCATTACACAGCACCAAATGAAAATTGTACAAAGAGAATATTTCCATCCAGTTTGTATACACATCTCTATCTGAAGCACCATATTCTCATCCTCAGTTTACACCAGCATCAAGGCTGTTCAGTGCACAACAGGCAAGTATTTAATGCCACTAATGACATTTTCCATGGATTATGCCTTGGAGACAACACTAAACCTTCACACCACAGCAGACTTGCAAAGTTACAATAGGCAACTTATTATCATTCATCAGGTAGGCTGTGCTTGTTTCACTTTGGTCTATGTGTACAGACAGACAGGGAAGGTCATGGAGCTCCAAGTGAGCCAACCTGCTCTGCACACATCAAACAATCGGTCTTTTAAAACATGCTGCTCAACATAGCTTCAAGGTCTCACACTGAACTCAAAATTAAAAGAAGAGAAAAACAATGTGGTTGTTTAAAAACAATATGGTTAATTAAAAATTAACACATTAAAATGCTACTCTGTTGCTGTTTAGTGACATAACGTACATGTGCTGTATGTGCAGACGTGTTCTTGCTTATGCCGAGGTTCATTCTTCCTCATATCAGGCCTCTCGAGGACACAGTGGAGTTGTTTGTTTCTGCACATCAATGCATTCCTCTCATTCCTCTCCTCTCCCCCAGCTTGGATGAAAATCAGCTGGTTGCCTGAGAGAGGTCACTGAACTTTTCCTCAGTATTCTCAGCCTGAAAGGAAGAGGAGGAGGGTGAAGCAAAGGAGAGGGGCTTGGAGGGTAGAACACCATGGTTGGCTTTCATGAAACTGACAATCGGACACGCTGCTGGCTGCAGACTGATTCTCAAATTTCTCAATCGGAAGTGGGATTGTGTAAGAATTATTACTTCCTCCTTTCTCCTCTTTTCGCACTGACCTCATGTCCATGTGGAATGGAAAAATGTTTCATATATTTCACAATGTTAGTCGTCAGCCTATGAGAAAGCTGCGTCCCTTCCTGTGTTGAGGTTTTCCTTCCACGTGATACCAAATTCCCGGATGTAGATACAACACCACTAGATGAGAACCACGTCAACATGGAAATGTTTGGCTGTGCTTCAGGTCCTATTCTTTACGCCTCAGAGGTGTCGCTCAGGCAGACAAACCTTATGCAGATGATTGTTTTCTCTCACATTCTCAATCTGCCCATGTGACTCTTCCTTCTGCTTTATTAGTAGAATGTCTTATCCTAGACTGTGGCTTCTCTCATTTACATGAATACATGAAGAACACAGCTAAACCTGAAACCCAGCTTCGCATACCCCAATCATGTTAACTGCTCCTGTATCATGTTGCCAAAACTGACAAGCTTTCATTCAGCAGCCAGCTTTTCAAGGCCTCTCCTGTATGAAACGGGAGACTCTGCGAGCACATACTTTGATGTTCTAATACTTTCTCCTCCGCTGAAATATTTAATTCTCGATTAGATGGTATTACACTTAACATGTTTGACACTGCTTCTTAAATTACAGGCTAACTTTGGGTTTCATCAAAGGAAAAATCACAACATTTTGCTTTTCCTGAACATAAAACTATCTGTTTTGTTATGGTTTGCTTTCTTCAGACTCAGGGCTAAGATTTAGATGTCAGCTAATGGTTCAAAACAAATACAAATCTCTTAGTTACAGTGTCTAACCAACTGTAGCTCTCTCCTGCTGTTCCTCCCCCTCCTCTTTCTCCACGGTATTAGTATGACTACATGTTTGGCTTGCCTCTAGTCTTTCCCTAGTTACCCACACAGACTGTGATTTAACCAAACTTGGCTCTACCATAAAGAAGTTGTCTCAAAGCAGACAGTGATGTCATCCCCACAGCGTCTGGCACAGGAAGTGACTTAGCGCTAACTGAACAGTCGAGGTCTTATACAAAGACTTAACCCATCTCTTGTCTGAGGAGCTTCTTTTGATAGTCAGGGTTGTGTAATTAGGTTACATCAGGGCCTTTCAACAAAAAGTTGTGGCGTAAGCACTCAAAACTCCAACAACGTAATAAAAAGAAAACAATGAATGCATCATTTCAAGAGAATCCAAATGACCTCATTTCTTGGGTGAGTTGAGAACAATGAGCCACCACATACACTTACAACTGCAAATAGCATTCCCACATGTCCCCATTCATTATTATATACACAGATCTTTTTGGCTTACATCAGTCAGCTTGTTTTCAGCTTCACTGGAATTGCCAGTTGAGATGGTGGTTGTGTGGTCGCAAGCTCCTGAGGGGTCAGTGGATATGACTTTTAAAGCTTGAAGCAGCATGCCGCCCTTGTCACAGGAAATGAGCCTCTCCCATAGCTCTGTTTGTCACAGGAGCAGCAACGGGCCACCTGGGAATTCACCAGTTCCCACGGTCTCTATCAGTGTTTTCTATCTGAACCAATCAAGCACAGCAGCTCAACCACGAGGGTCCTCAAGCGCTGTTGTTTTCCTGTACACAGCAATCCAACATGCATTTTAAGCAGATAGTGGGGAAAAATGTTTAACCTACGTTTCCAATCATTAACATAACTGCAGGTTAAAAATGAAGCACAGTTTTGTACTTTTTATGTCCCAGTTATAAATGCCACACATACCTTTTACATTTACTAAGTGGCTCTTTATACAAGGATCTGCACATTCTTGAATCACTAATCGAGCCAAACAATGCAGAATGGAGAGGTTCCCATGGTTATTTCAGTAAAAGCACCACAGTTTATTGGCTTTCACACTGCTTACATGGGTTTTCAAAGCCACAGAAACATCACTTGAACACTCGATATTCTGCACACAGTGTCATTGCAGAGAGCCGTTAGACACCCAAGTGGTAGACATCCTGTCTTTACTGGAAAGCCTCTCAAGTCAGCTTTAATGCACTCTAAAACACACCAGCCTGGACAAGTGTGGATGATGACTCAGTGGCCCTATTCCATCCTCCGCTCTCCTGTCACGCGTCATCGGTGGCCTTTTAAAGGGATCATGCAGCAGAGATGAGTTATTTTATTAGATTGGGGAGCTCCTAAACTAGGAGCTGAACTGAAGGCACTTGATATTTATAGCAGTGGAGCAGTGGTGTCATTCTGTCCTGCTGGACTCTTGTCACTTCCTCCTCAGCTTAGCACCGGATGGGCTCAAAGCAGATATCCTCAAACTGGGCAGATATCCCATTTTAGAGCATTGTATCTATTTGAGGAAGCAATTGTGGAGGGTTTTGTATCAATTTTCAGGGCTGAAAATGTTTCAAGGTCAAAAATCCAGGATGTGAAGAATGAAAAAGATTACATCAACTGAGCTGAAGAGGTTATCTGATTTCTAATCAAATGAATAAAAGAACTGTGATTTTGCTCTTGCTCTCATATCTCTATGCTCTGCATGCACACGTAACTGATTGTAAACTCTCAGTAAGGTGCAAACCAGAAATGCATGAGTTTAGGAGCGAGGAGAGCGAGTGACATGAGAGAAAACTGTAGCCATCCATTCGCTTTCACCCCTCTGAGCCCGCAAGGTCATTTCACGTCGGATCAAAGCTGCTCAATGAAAATCAATGGGCTCTCCAAGAATAAAGGGCCTGCAAAGATCACATGACTGCTCAGTCAAGGTTAACTTAATGTTTTTCAATTGAAAATCTGCTTTTACTCCTGAAAAACTCAGATAAATTGAAGGGTGTGAGTTCAGTGCTTCTTCCCACATTCCCTCCCGCCTCCTTGATGGGATAAAATGAAGTTTACTGAAGCGTTATTCATCTCCAAAGAAACCAAAGTCTCCTGTGTAAAGTTACAGTTCTCATTTATCTGGTGGTTTAGACAATGAATAATGGAGACAATAAAAAAGCACAGACTGTCATGAGGAGTGTGGGTGATTTACTGGCGATCACGTTTCATGTTCCAGTGGAGCGGACTCACTCCCACGGGAGAGCACTGTGTTTTGTAAACACACAAATACTGCTGCTGACGCACATTTGAATATTTATGAGCCTTTAGGGTAGCAGCCAACGTCAAATTTGTTTCTGGCTTTACAACGTAATGACTGCTGGAAATACACTACCAAGCATGAAACCTGAGCCGTCAATGACATTGTGGTGGTGGAACCTAATTAAAAAGGTTTCCACTCTTCTTTTGTTCAGCTTCAGGACCTGCTTTCTGGTTTTATTAATTAGACAGTTACTAATATTACTTTTTTATTACATGACCATTTAAAAAGGTTGTTAATTTCTGGAATTAATTTCGAAGAATATTTACAAGGCCTGACATTTTTACAGGATGTGGAATGTCAATGAAGCAATGAAAATAAAACCTACTTGGAAATGCAAAGGCTAAATGGCCTATCATTTAAAAAGATAATATCCCAATTAAACCTATAGTAGGCAGAAGTAATTTAAAAACACACCATAATGTGAAAATTGACATAAAATACCTCCGCTAGCTCTTGGTCTATCCAATACAATTTTAAGTCACTACGTAAAATTTTGAAGCCAATATATCAATTGGATGAAGTGCCATGTTGCTTTTGCTGTTGCTGTCAGTCTCCTGTTTTAATAAAGGTCCATGATCAGACAAAATCTTCTAAAGCTTGGAAATTGAGTCTATATAAAGTGCGTATGGTTTTTTTCCAGTCAGACCACATAAATCATAACGGTGAAAGGTTGTTTTGCCTTTTTTGTCTGCCTGGTGATATGTGAAACATATTGCTTAGTGCAGCTTTAACTGAACTATTTTTGTGTTGACTTCCAAATTAACTTCGACCTTTAACCTTAACCTTTCCTAAGTAATTTAACACCAGTTACTACAATATTAACCTCCTCATTTAGCATTTTTCAGTGAAAAACAGGTATTTTCTTGTATTTACTTCACTAATCATGCAGATGTTGGCCAAAACTCAAACTAAATTCAAAGATTATTGGATCAAAAACAGTGAAAACTGAGCAAAAAGTGACTTTTCCAGCAAAATGTTTCATCAACTGAATATAAAACATACGTCTAAAACCACTGTCATTTGTTGAACTACACAAGTTTTAATGTTCAATCAATGTTACACAAAATGATGATATTTCCATGTTCATTATGGAAGCTCTAAATGTCCAAATGGCTCATATCTGATGATGACGAAAAGCTGAGCAAATATGCATATTACCTGAATTATTTCCATGTATTTATTGGAAGAGTGGATCAAAAGATATTAACCACTTTAGATCAGTCGATGCTTTTGGCTGATAGTGCTTCTTTTAAATTCATGGTATTACATCAGAAAACATGGCCTTCATGTTGGAGTGAGCGGTTTTTTTTTTCCTCAGAAAGAATCTATATTTAATTTGGGGTTACAGTTATTGATGGCTTTTTTATTGTCAGTTATGTTCTCAATTAGTTGATGGAATTTTAATACATCTGCGCTTTCCACTAAAAGTGCATTGATTTAACTTTTTCCCTTAAGTTGTAATGTTGTGTCTGTTTTGTCGTCACCATGCTGTCGTGGTTGTTGTTTCCAAGTATTGCAGTATTATCAGTGAAGGGCTCAGTGTCCTCAGCTCTGAGCTGTTTGGCAGTGCTGACACAGGGGGATTCACTGGGTAATGAGTACCGCGACAAACTCCTCCGTCATCTCATTTTCGCCAGGCTGGTCGACGGATGACACTCCAGAGACTAGATCGAACCTGACCTTGTTGCCAGACGAGAGATTGCGGTCTCGTCAACTATTGTGTCTGCAGAGCTTCTTTTTTTTCTATGTTTACACTCATACATAACTTTACACTATACTTAAGCTTACACAAGTCTGTTTTTGTGTCAAACCATATCCATAAATACTAGAACGAACATTAAAGGTGGGGTGCAAGATGTTTTTCTGGAATATTTTTTACTATATTACTTAAAATCTTTATCACACCCCGACTCCACCATATTAATTAAATGCTCTAACACAAAACAGTCACCTGTAGAATGGACACGACTGAAAAATCACCATCCAATCATTTTGAGTGCCTACTCGAAATGTTTGTGATATGTCTATCAAACAAAATTGCCATTTGTCCCTCCCCCCTCTGCATGTACCCCTTTACCTAAATGAATCGCTTGCTCTCAGAGGTTTAAAGCACTAGTACAGTAAAAGAAACCAGCGCTTGACTAGTTATATTAGTAATATTAAAATGTAAAGTTGAAGTGTTTAGTCATGTAAATTCAAAAGAAAAATGGAAATGTAACATTAGGTTAGGTCTAAACAGGAGCTATTCTTTAAGAGTGGGGGGACTCTTAAAGAATAGACTGGATGGACCGGGCTTGAGCTGGTGTTGGAGCTGGCATAGGAGCCTGAGCCGGACCCGAGTTCGAAACAGAGCCGGGCAAATTGTTGCTGTGCAGCATGCGTGAATCCCTTGGGATATAGTATTGCATATGCCAGTATTCTGGAAGCATGGCTTTGGGGGGGGATATCTGACGAAAGGGGTTTGGATTTTAGATTTGTTTATTTTCAAAATGTAGCTTGCTCGCACCATTTTTCCAAGATCTTGTACCCCACCTTTAATGCTTCTCTTGCATTTTTTTTTTACTTGCTCTTGGCTGCTGAAACAGGAGTTTTGTTTGACTTTAATTAGCTCAAAGAAATCTGCAAGAAGCTCATTAGAAAATCAAAGAGGGGCGGCAGCAGCGTATGCAATAATATAGTAGGTTATGTGAACGCTTAGGAAATAAACAGAGCGTGGGGAGAAGCTCGGTTCAGAGGTGAATATAGCAGCAAAGCCGCAACAGGCACTTTAATTACAAGTTGAACTTTAACCCACATCCCTTTCTCGTAGTCTCAGCCTGCCTGCAATTACCCACAGAAACGTCCCAAAACAGAGATGACTGCCTAATCATTTTTCTGTTTTGGCAATGCAATGCTTGGGGTTTCAGCGGAGCTAGCCAAGCGCACAAGATGACTCATTATCTTCCACACAAGAGGAGACATCATTCCCAAAAGTGGGGGGATACCCAAGGAACTGGTAAATGTTTGGTATTTCCTGTTGGCCTTAAGATAGCAGAAGGCCAATCCGAGGAAGACACAGTGTAAAATCTCTTTGTGTCCATGAGAAAGAAAGACACACAGCAAAACCCAAAGGTCTGAATCATGTGGAAAACAAATCAGAGGTCGAGGACAGGCTGTCTCCCGCTGGTGGGAAAAGCAAATCATGTGTGAAGCTTCCATCCAAGGTAACCATGACACTCAGGCAGAGAGTTACCACCCCACGGCTGAGCATAGACTCCTCACATGTCCTCAAGTCTGGACCCAACTCTCCCAGGAATCCATTGTGTGTAGTGAAAAAACCGAGAAAAAAAAAAAGTGTGTGTATAAACCTGGCGAGAACAGTAAAAGGCATCTCCCTGTTGCAAAACTGGCTTCAGTAGGTCTGCTGTGACCTTTTAAAAGCCATTGATCCAAAAAGTGAATACTGTAAACTGTGTGGACGTGCAAGCCAGACTTTATTTCCCAGATGCACACCTGCTGTCGATGGCAGATGGTTTGCTGCAGGGCAAAGATGAGTTTTGGAGGATTATAGCATCTTTTGTTGATGTGATGAATGCAGATGTTTTGTCCTTTCCTGTCCCTGTCAACTTTCTGTGTCCTCTTTTGCCAGCTGCTCATTATTATCACCTTCAAAGACTGTGAGTGTCTCAGAATGACAGGCAGGTAAAAGGGAGAGAGAAGGAGGAGACGAGGTGGGTGGGGGTAAAAAATAGAAAGTGCCAGGGTTTGTTTTTTCACACTGCTCACATGGCTGTGGCAGCACCGCTTGGTAACGTGTCGGTGAAAAAGTTCCTGGAGTTGAAGTGTAGCATGAGCGCATGCCTCTGTCTTATGATATCCACCTGACAGCCCCACCCCCTCCCTTGACTATCTCCACTTCCCAGCTCTCCCCTGAGTCAGTCTGGAGTTATTACCGTCCGTGCCCTTGTGGGATTCTTTTAACCATCCATCACGACTCTTCCGAACCTCTTACCGTAATTGGCCCTCTTTTGTTTCAGACTTAAATAGACGATAATCTGTGCCGACTGTCTGGCACATATTGAGGACATGCATCATGAGTTTGCCATTTTGTCAAGGCTTCGCTAGCGGTCAGTCACATGCATGTGTTGCCGAACTCAGTGCCTGGTTGTGCTGTTGCCTCAGCAAACTGTTATTTTCCAAGAGTAGGTGGAAAAAAAAGGAGTGTTTATATCAACAAACACACATTCCTCTCTGCTGGAGATCTGACCAAAGAGCTTGTTCTCTAATTAATACCTAAATCCTGGAGAGAGCCATCATTGATGAAAGGTTTATTCAGAGCATTCCAAAAATCAAGCTATCTGGCACTGTTTTTGACAATTTTTTTTTAGCTTTGGGTAATTAAAATCCCTCTGCTGCTAACAAAGGAAATGCCATGT
This sequence comes from Siphamia tubifer, assembly GCA_020466265.1. NCBI lineage: Eukaryota > Metazoa > Chordata > Actinopteri > Kurtiformes > Apogonidae > Siphamia > Siphamia tubifer. Next base: position 23,406,422 of record CM035799.1, on the reverse strand, counting down.
GGTTAAAGATATTGCCATCTGATTTAGGAGTGCAGTGTGTTTTGACACCACAGGGCCTAAACACTGGAGGACGGAACTGCTGATTCTTCCTCTGTGTCACCGACTGGCCCCTAGCCTCAGGAAAGCCACAGAACGGGAAGGGGGAAGAGGGAAACAGGAAATAATTTTGTCTCCCCACAGCCCTTGAGGATAGAGGTCCCCTTTTTTTTTAAGTCTTGTGTGGGCTGTATTAGAATGTAACATTTCAACACTGGCCAACATTTGCATTTAATCAAGGTCGAATGGAACATTTCAGTTACACCAAACATAATTACAGTAGGTAAGCAGAAGAAAATCAAAGACGAAGTAAAATGGAGGGATGATAAATCACATGGGGACCAATGCAATAATGTTACAGTGAATTAAACTTAACAATTCACCATTGTTCACAGAGGGGTCAAGTTACAGCTAAGACAGCCATGAAAGGAGCTCAGATGTACAGCTTCACAACACTGCTACTAATGTGGTTAGCCTCGTAACAAAAGAGCCGACTTTTCAAAGGAAACTGCAGATATATCCTCTTCTAATCCTCTATAAAAAACACTTTCTTCTACTTCAGTTCGAGGCAGACTTCTTGTCTTCTATGTGGGAGCGAGGGGAGTTTAGCACCATGACTTCCTGTCCAGCTGTTCCTGCTGTCAGCGCTCATGAGCAGATGTCTGTATCTCCTCATATGTAACACACTACTGCGGTATTCGCTCTACAGACTTTATGTATACACACGCACATTCTCAATTTGCACCAGACCCCTTTTCCAACTCCTTTGAGGAGAGGAAAGCAAGTGACATTAATAGACAATATGTGTGTAAAAAAAAAATCATTTTGTTGCAGCGTGGATGGGGACGAGCCTGTGTTTGTTTCTGGGTGTGATGCGTTTGAGGATTTAAGAGTTTAGGAGAGTGTGAGAGATGATAAATTGTAATGGATCTGCCTGAAGCTTGGGTGTAATAGCACTCTATTTCCACCCATATTTGGTGGCGGCCAAAGGGAATTAACATCTTAAAGGGTCAGTTCAACTAAATTACAGAAAAAAATCTCAGTTATCCTTAGTGACAGCCATCTTTTCTGAGCTGTATTTGTGGAGATTTCGAGATATCTACTTCTTATTTGTGCTGCGCTGCACCAAAAATACAACTGAATTTAATCATATTTTCATTATCCTTTGTACTGCTGCTCTATATGTAGCTGCACATATACTGTGTTAGTAAATATACAAACAAAAAAGCAATAATTTTCAAAGACAATATCCTATTTTGTTTGTGTCCTTCTTGGAGTTGCACTTAAAATGGAATTAAACTGAATTGTATGTGGATAGCAGCATAAAGAAAATACAAGTCAAAATATTCAATGTTTTGTTTTTTCTTTCCATGAACCAACATCGCGTTCTCTAATGATCGCTTAATCTAATTCCATTTAAAGAACACACGTACTTAAAAATATTCTATGTGATTTAACTATTCTGAAGTGTTAAACCAGATTATTTATTATTTATTTATGATTAATGAGAACCACCACATGATTTGGAAAATTACCACCCACTTATTTATTTTTTATTTTTTTTACAGACATACATATTCAATAGAAGGAATGAACATGTTTAGTCTTCTATTGCGAGATAACATGTTGGACTTGATATTTTAGCGATGATGTTAAGTATAGAATAGTACAGGTCTAATAATTTAGAATGTTTGATGTGAGGAAAAAATGCAAATAGGCAACATAATTAATTAACCTGCGTGTTTTTTGTGTGTTTTTTTTTCGCAGGATGCCTTTGTGGAACTGTATGACAGACAGGGGGACTCGGTCTTCAGTTGCTCCTGGCCTTCCATCAAGACGGTCTTTGGTCTGGCGGCGCTCGGAGCAGCCAGCCTCACCATTGGAGCGTACCTTACACAGAAGTGAATGAGTCCTTTTTCCATTAGTCCAACTTTACTTCTCACCTTCTTCCTCCTCCTCTTCTTCTTCCTTCTGGTGCCTCTCCATTTTCCTTTAAAGACATCCCTAACCCTCAGAGACAACCTTCAGACTCCTCTGAATCCAACTCTCTTCAAAGCCTTCCTCTCCGAAGCCCCCTCCTCTTGGCCCCTCCATGTCAAAACAGACACAAATCAAAACAAAACAACTGAAGAAAACAGAGTCAGAGCCCATATGGAGAAAAGGATGGTTTAGATGTAATCACACTCAGTGGAGTGCAGCTGAGGAGTGAGGAGGGATCAGGCGCATGCATCTTTTTGCTTTTCTTTATTCCTGCCTGTTCTGTAATAGTTATAGCATGGACGTTGAGTGTTAGTGTAGACATTGCATGTGTCACCAGGGCTCAAGTGGGGCCGCGATGATGGCAGCGCAGGGACGATGATGATGATGATGATGCCCCTCGCTAGAGAGGAAGTGGCCACTGCCCAGCCCCTGCTTGTTAGGGTGAAGAACCCCGTTTGAACTGTGGACTCTACTTCTCCCCCACCTTACAGCCGTTCTTCAAAGGTTCACGTAACAGCTGCTCAGAATACATAATGGGAACGGCTTGCAGCAACCAGCTCCATGTGTGTGTGTGCGTGTGTGTGTATGTATGTGTGTGTGTGTGTCTGCTGCTTTCAAGACACACCGGTATATGCACACGCCCTGGCCTTCAACAGAGGAAGGGTCAGAGAAGGACTGAGCATAGCTGGGCTCCTTTGTATGTTCTGTTGAAAGCGCCTTCATTGGGATTTGTGAAGAAGCTTTCCAAAGTTAGTTAAAATTTTTGCTGCGCACCAAACACTCAATCCTGTCGCTTCACCGCAGAAGATGATGATGAAGAAGCGGAGAATGAAAACTTTCAAGGAGAGAAAAACATGCACACTCGCTGAAGGCGCCTGCTGTTGCAGAAAAATGTCATATGCTGATGAATATCCTGAGAGAACTGTTGAGCACAGCACAAAAGAGTGAGGTAGAAGTAAAAAAAAAAAACAACATTTCATTTAGCATTAAAAAAAAAAAAGGGAGGTAAGCCCCAGCGACAAAGATTTAATATCAGCATTCCTCAGGCGAAGTGAACAGGATCGCTCCTCTGCTAAATTATTCCCATGGAAACTCAAATAGTCATTGTTATCAGCATATCCAGCAATTCGAAGAGCTGTCAGGTCTTTTCTATTTTCTACCTCTGTTGCAGTTTCATTACGTTTCACTTTGTCCATTACTGGTCAGATTGTTTGGGCTAATCCAGGTTTCAGAGCTGTCAACAAACGTCCTCCAGCTGCCAAATGGTGGGGACACAGAAGGCCCCACGGAGACAGGTAATGCTAGAACCCACTGTGACAAAGACAGTTGTTGACGTGGACCCAGAAAAAACCTGGCTCACGCCTGTGACTAAAGTGGATGAGCAGCAGCAGCAGGGTTTCAGCCTGTTCGTCCCGTGTGCAGGAACCTGAGACGTCCCTTCTCTCGAGTTCAGTCTCCAAATGCAACATCGATTTTGTTCTTTTCAGCCTGTTTTATTGATGTCTGTCTTGTGTTACAGTCTGACAGAAAATTTGGGAACGGTTCCAAAATATTTTCTCATATATATATATATATATATATATATATATATATATATATATATATATATATATATATATATGGTAGGTTGATGATGGAAAAGTAATTTTCCTCTCCTTCATTTCTGTCATTGAAATCTTTGATTTCTTTGCATGGATGAAAGATGATGTCTTCAAACAAAGAATCTTCACTATGTGTAACCATATTTATATCAGAGTAGGATAGGAGATAGCATTACAACAAAGGAGTTGCATTGTCTATTTATTGAGAGGTACCAGATCACAGATTTTTTTTCTTCTTTTTTTTTTAACAGATCTCTAATTTTAAAGAAATCAACTGTTTTCACTTGTTTCTCATCTATGGAATCACACTGTAACTACATTATTTTCTGGCTGCTATTGTAACAAGAAAGATGTTTTGAAAGTGAATTTCTGTGTCGTATTAATTTTGGCTTAAGGCTGCTCTACTGTCGATTTAACTTTTACTTAACAGCTTAAACTGCCACAAATTTACAGTATAGTTCTAGAGAGCTGGAAACCAAAGTTAACTTGTATTAATCATTAATAAAAAAAAACAAAAACAAAAAAACAAAAAAGTAGACAATAAATGTCATTCACTTGGACTTCATCGAGTGTTCGGTGAGGTTTTGTGATCTCTCTGTGGAGGGCTTGTCTAGTGTTACTGTACTATATCAGCTTAACTTTAGTCAACTTTGTGCTCCAATGACAACACCATGCTTATCAGTTGCTTTTTCACTGGATATATGCGCATAAATTTACCGATATTTACTAAATGTTGAAAAAAACACAAGTGCATAATGTTGGTTTTTCCATTAAATCACAAATGCATGATTTTTTAAAAATTTTATTTATTGTCACATGTCATGAGAAGTCATTTCATAAACAGCAAACATAAATATCTGTGGTTTTGAATCTAGAATGCTCATTAATCCTCTATCCTGTGAACTAAATTCAAAAATGACATATACTAAACAATGTTTGTTTCTTCTTTGCTTGTATCATCCATGAACATATTTTTTTGTTCATGTGCAAAAACATCTTTCCATTGTCGTTTTGTGTGATATTCCAATTTTGCTACACCCCAAAAAACATCTCTTGCAAGCACAAAAACTTTTAATAGAAAAACAAGAGTTTTGGCAAAATTGTTTTTTTCCATTAGGCAAATTGTTATGTGCAAGTTATATTTGAGCAATTTGTGGGTCAATGGGAAAGCGACTACGTGTTGACCTGCAACACCTAAACTTTGTCTTGGTAGTTACTATGAAGCTGTGTTTCCAGCATGTGGTACCATTTTGATTCAGCTCAAGTACCATGTACCTGTAGGCCATGTCCATTACAGGATAGTACCGACTTTAGAATACCTGGTTGTCATGGCGACGCTGTGCGAAATTCTGTCACCATGGACTGTCATCTGCTCTGAGAATTAAAGATAAGACTTGTTCGTTGTGTGTTGCCCTGCCAAGTTCACAACCATGGTGTCATTTTGTGGCCTGTCATAATGGATGTATGTAGCTTACCAGTATAGAGGGTATGCACGTGACGTCACAATAGCAGAAGTCACCACGGTTACACCCACTGAGGGGCAAAAAGAGAGAGGTGGGTGGCAGCTTTGGCTTAAATGCTTTGAAAACAGTAGAACAATATAAAAATGGGTCAGAGCTGTTCTGCCATTGATTGCACTAACAGGTTTAAAAAGCAGTTGGAACTATATTTTTTACCGGCATCTTGAAGGTAAAGAAAAGTGAAACAGATAGATCGCTGTAATTCGCTGAAACAACTGGAGCCCAGGCAATGAAAGGATTTGTGGTTGTGTCCTGACATAACGGCAAACATCAATGCTGTTGCACGTGAACACATCTGCCCTAGTCCTGCCATGCATGTGCAATAAGCAGTCCAAACTGTCCCTGTCTTCTCCGCAGTAATCCAAGGTTTCAAAAGAAGCTCATTAATTCTCTGGCTATCTCACCTGTACAGTTAGTGAATTGCAGTGTTAGCTATGACCATAGCAGACGTGACGATAGCTAACTCATAATGGATATATATTAGGGCTCTCAAAAGTTTGTCCAAGTCAAGTTAGCGCCGAGCATGTGTAAATGGGCAGTAATGACAGGCAGCAGAAGCAACTGATTAAGATGGAGGATGCTAAACAGCATATTGGCCTCTTTTCACTGAAGCACTTTGAGGTTAAAATACTACATTAACATGAAGCATATGTTCTTTAGGGATTCTGCTAACACCCAGATTGCAACAAACAATTGATACTGTTAATCCAAAAAGGAAACGTGACTAAAATAGATTAAAATATTATATTTACTCATAGTCATAATCCACAACAACCCTGTGGTTTGACAGCCCTAATATATATATATATATATATATATATATATATATATATATATATATATATACAAATATACATCGGTGTTCAAGTTACTTTAATTTTGCCTTTAAGTACGAGCACACATCCAGACTTTATCCTTTCAAGCTTTGCATTGTATTGACAGTTTGCAGGAAAGTGACTTGATGACGCCACGATTCCATGACGGAAGTAAACTCGGAGTGAACTAATATTCATAGGAAAGTAGCAGGAATTTAAAGTAGACGTCAATAATGTGAGATTACAAAGATCATATTGATGCATACCAGTATTTTGTAGCCAGCTGGGTAACCAATGCCAGGTGTTATGCCTGCACTGGAGGCTACCTTGTAATGGCAAAGGTTAGACATTATCACATCTTCTTTCATTGAAACAATATAATAATATATACGATATAACGTGCACACACTGACAGCTAGCTAAACTCTCTTTTGTAAGGCTAGCAGGCTAGGCTAAACAAGCAAGGTTGTGTTCTCTGTCTCATGAAGTTATATTCTTGGTGACAGAGAATGTTACTCTGGTAATTTGCTGAGTTAAAAAATTAATATCTAAAGTTTGCAAACTCACCTTGTACAAAATGCTCGCTACAAAGTCCTGAATATTTTGAGGGTTGCTCACAGGTGCCTCCTCTCTGCCTCAAAATGTAACATTGGATTTATGCCCTTTTCTGTTGGCACAACCCACAGTACAGCAAGAGGATAATCTTGCAAAAAAAAAAGAAACTGAATAAACAACTTCGTCTATAAACTTATAACTTAGAAAATAGTTCAAAGACAGCGACCGTTTTCTTTTACTTCCGTCATCCATCATGGCTGAACGAAGCAGCGCAACGGCACGCGCAAAGGTATTTTCCTGGTGTTGAAATCGGGGTTTTCCGACCACACAGAGCATATAACACTGGTTGTTCGTAGCTTGTATGAATCAATGTCGAGTCCAATTGCCCTTAATTTCATGTTGTACTCCACACTTTCCACATTCTTGCTGTATTTACTGATACAGCCCACATTGTTGAGTCAGTTTGTTTTGCCTTAGAGGGCGGTGGCCTGGGTGGGTGATGTATGTGCATACCCTGTCAACTAACGAATTTGGTTTGTTAAAAATGGCGGGCTGAACGTTGATGACACAATGACAACTCTGATCAGTCACCGGTCTGCAGTGTTTACGAATCAGATTTTTGCATTTCTCAACCTATTTTGGAACCTTGGCCCAGCAGATACTAAAAACATAGTCCTGGGTTCCAGATTCCAGGAAATGGAAATGCAAAAAGGCAGAGTCGAATCCAGACCATGAAGTGGAAACACGACATAAGCCACCCAGTCTCTTTATACTGGGTGATAATTCCACTGATAATATGCATGTGAGAGTTCCAAGGGTGATTCATGAGTGGGTGTAGGACAGTTTAACAGCAATATACTGTAATTTTTTATATTCTCTGTGCATATATGAATGTAGGCACTATGGTTGCTGTACTGTTTCATGTCTATAATCACAAACGTGTAGCACTTAAAAAAAAGTGAATTGTGTTTCTGTTGTTTACTGCTATATCCACGATAAGCTAGCGGGATCATATTGTTCCTAATAAACCAGATTTCTCAACCAACTTGCTGTGTATGGTGTTATCGATTCTGAGCTCCCATCTCAGAGTTTTGGGTCCAAGTGAAAGAGAATGTGAGATGTTTAGGTGGGGAACAGTGTATGGACAGGGCTCCTTTGATTATCTATTATCCATGTACAGAGTAAGGAGGCCTGCATGTGTCGACGTGACGGTGAAAGACTGTGCAGAAACAGCAGCCGCACCCCATCAGACATCAAAGCTGTCCCCAAACACTGCACTTGTCAGCCTCTGTCTTGTGCACCATACACTGCTAAACATGAGTGCAGAAACCCAAATGCCCCGCGGCCAGGTTTTTACACCCCCTGCCTCTGTTCTGATCACACTTCTCTTCAAAGGCAAAGGCACTCTGGCTGCTCAGTGAAATTTGTGAAAAGCATGATGCAGTAAAACTAATGTTGAAAGAGTTGAAGGGGGTGCAAGAAAATGAAGAGAGAGCAGTAAAAATAAGTGGTAGAGCGCTTCTGTGTGTGTGTGTGTGTGTGTGTGTAGATATATCCCTGAGGAGACCAACAGCGGAGGGAAGTTCATTTGGGCTAGAGCCCCACGCAATCCCTCCTCTCTCCTTCTCACTCGCCATGCATATAAAATGCATGACACGCTCTGAAGAGGAATTTTAAATCAGGCCCTAGACTTTCAAAAGAGAGTCCAGTGTGGGTGTGATGGTGAATCTGTGTGTGTATAAAGAAAGAGAAGGATGGGCAGTGGGAAAAGGGAGAAGGAGGAGGGGTAGGGGTGAAGGGGGGGGGGTTGAGTGAAGCCCTCCTGCCTCTTCTGCTTTAGGGCTACAAGGTGTAGAGGAGGCTTTCCCAGCACTGGGTATCACAAGGGAGATTGGGAGATCAAAGAAGATTGTCTGGAGTAAGTCTGGTCCAGTTTTAGACCTCATTTAGAAGTCCATCAGATCCACTCATGCTACCTTTGCCTCATTTAAAGGCAACCTTTTCTGCATAAAAAAAAAAACTTCCTGCTGAAATTTTGCCGTTTCCTTAAAAAGATCAAAAGGAGCTCCTCAGAAATGACCCATCTCTTGTTGAAATGTAAATATTCAATGAGCAAGAGGTCATGTCTTATTACCCCATGATGCGATCAACTGTAGAAACTGATTTTGTGCACAACCTCCCACTTGTTTTTTTTTTAAACAGTGTACTCTAGTGTCATCTTGTGGTTGCTAACCACATGTTCATCTCAGATGTTTCAACACAAGGGATCAGAGGACTGCAGATAATAATTTCAGCCACAAGAAACGGCAGCTGATTTCACTAAGCAGATCAAATATAGAGTCTATCAGCTGCTGTAGTGTTCAGCTGAAATCAAATCCAGCCTTTTCTGTGGCACATGGTTGCCTAACCCCACTCTAAAATATCCTCAGGGCAGTATGCCATGAGGAGAAAAGGCTCCAGGGCTGAAGGCTCAACAGATTACAGCTTTGGTAAAGGTTACTCAGCCGGATGGTGGATGGTATTACATGAGGAAAATATGAGCTAATCATCTGAATATAAACATAAACCTGGATGAAAGCACTAAGGTGAAAAAAGGTCAACTTTTCAGTGACATAATTTGATGGACCAACACAATCCCATAAAAATAATAATGCACTCACTCACGAATCAATGAGTAACCAAACTACAGATATTTTAGCTCATGTTTAACTTTACATTTTCAGACATTTAACAAATACAGTATTAGTTCCGTCTATTGAGAAAAAAATAAATCCCCTAATCTACCACAAAAAATGGACTAGTATCCTTATTAATTAACCTATTATTAAAATTATTCTTAATAGAAACAGTATTAAAGGTGAAATATATGTCTTATTTAATTAAGTTTCTGTGAAGATTTTCTTAAGTAACCACCGTGTTAAAGACTGATGTATAACTCTGGTCATACATTTGTAATTTAATATTTCTTTTTTAACAGAACATGTATTTTTTATTTTCACCCCCTTCAGTTATAACACCATTTGACATGTAGTAGTTCAGTGGTTTCCAACCTTTTTTGACTCATGACCCCTTTTTAACATGACAAATTTCTGGTGACCCCAGACATTCAAAACACTTTTTCTTTTGCTAAAATTAATGTTTTTGATCATGTAACAGTTATGCTATGTTACAAATAAAGGTTAATTGTAAATGACATTTAGTCTATGTATATTATTATGGACAGAGGCAGAAAAGTCAGATGTAGATTACTGCCCAAGGTTAGAATTTTATTTTCCATGGTCAGGTTATGTACAGTCAGTCCAGCTTGTATTTAGAAAGCTGATAATTAATACTAAACAAACAATAACTCAAACTATGAATTATGAAAGACCTGCAGCATCTGACACTGGCCCCAATGAACATGTGACAGACAAATAGTACCACAGTGTTTCAGGTTCAGCATCAGTTGATCATGTTTTTTTATGACCTATGATTCTTTGTCAACTCACCATTTTTTTCTTGAGTAAAAAAAATTTCAGGCGACCCCATGTGGCGGCTCAACCTAAAGGATGAAAAACACTGTTGTAGGCTCTTTGGGCCAAGTTAAACATTTATCTTAAATTTACTAATCTTGCTTGAAACTGGGCATTCATTACAGAAAATCAATATAATGTTTTCATTGGTGGATAATTACATAAAAACAATCATTAATTGCATTTTCAATACCTCAGAATAAGCAGTTAGATCAAGAGTTGGTTACCTTCACAGAGGCCACACTCTTTTTCAATCAACTTCTTTTCATTGCTGCATCCACCAAAAGGGGAGAGGGGTATTGTTTTTTTTCTCTTTAGCATCTTTACACAAAAACCACGAGGACCAATTTCCATGAATAGTTATAATGTGACCTATGTGGTAATTAGTAACCCCCCCCAAAACTGCCTGGAGCCAATTTAAGTGTGATGGTTTTAAGTACGACTGTATATAATTAAATTAGTCTCACTAAATATCACACTATGAGCCTTAAAAACACAATTGAGTAAAAGCACTTAATATCAAGAAAATGAAACATAATTTTAAAGTACATTCAGTGTCCGTTTATTTTTCTGCAGTCAGAAAAATAGAAAAGTAAAACAAAGAACATTCATACTGCTGAAGTGTAGTTTGTCATGCTTTGCACATTTACAGTACATGTTGATCTGATAGAAAGTTTATTTGAACTGGACAATATTGCCACGATATTTACAAAAATAACATTAAAACTGCATTCTCTTTAAACATTCATAAAAATAAAGCTTTCTGTGACACAATTCCCAAAAACGATCCTATTTACAGTCAAAGACAGAGATGAGTCCTGTCGAGCTGCAGCCGAGATAACCATATAGTTTTGTTTTGTATCTGGACTCCCACCCAAAAAAAAAAAAAAAAAAAAAAAAGACAACTACAACACCATGGAAAGTACACAGCAAAATGACTTTAACGGTAAAAGGTCATTCTGTCCATCTGAAACGGTTAGAAAAAGAAATGGGTGAAAATAAAGCAGTACAGAATAACTGAGTTTATAGCCACTCCGAGGTCATGGCTGATTCTTTCTTTTTGATCGACAGATGTATTTGCCTTTGACCACTGCTGCTGCTTGTGTCAAAACATACTTTTAGCTTTATTTAAAATTGTATTAAATGCATTAACACATTCCACACTTCTTATAGCATTTATAGTTTTCCCAAATTACATCCAAACGCAAAAGGTGATAATACGTAAAATTAAGAAGTGCAACCTGCACCATGTACTTTACATTTTACTATTATAGATTATATGTTTCTACACATTTCCAAATAATTGCACTCATTTGACAACAGAAGGTGTCAAAAGGACAATACTGTCTGTGTCTGGTTTGAATAGGGCAAATAAAGGCACAAATAAGGACTGGGCACCTTCGCTCTGTATTGCCACGTGGTAGATGAAGTGTAGGGTTTTTTTTTGTTTTGTTTTTGTATTAAACAGTTTGAAACTCTGAAGATTCATCTTTCTTCTACAAACCCAGACAAGATGGATTTGCTTTGAGGTGCTGACATTCAACACTGACCGCCACATGTGACTGATGACAATGCAAACCATTGGAGCCCTCGTTCATTTAAACCCGTCTGAATTTGACCCACCTTTCCCAGGCAGGTGACCATAATGCATCACTGTGTTTATGTGAGAATGAGTGTGCATCTGTTTCTACAGTATATACACACAAATATAATATACTGTACGTGTGTGCATCTGATCAGTGGTCAAACAAAAGAATACATTCAGAAAACTAAACTTCAGTGCAGGAACTCCACTCATCTGTTTAACTCTTTGGTTTCCAGGCGTCTATAGTGCATCAGTTACAGGCGTCTCTGGGACCCTCGGACAAGCTCAGCTCAGCCTTTATCCCTACTTCAACCTTCAAACTTCTGTATTCCCACCACATCTCCACTTCAGCTGATGCTCCTTATCATTCGGTGACGCTCTCCTCCTTACAGGCATCTGTGAAAAAAAATGAATAAAAAGAAAAAACATGGGAGCCAGTATGATCAGTAAATCCAGTATTTAGCTTAAACAGACATATTTGCTGTTCAACCCAAACTTTATTAAAATGTTGAGATATGTCTTATTAAAAATTAACCAGACCCTGAATTTGTAAGTTTTAATGACTATTTTGCTAAATTTCCAGCTACAACATTTCTGTCTAAATTGAGCTTCCGGATTTCGAAAACAAAATTTAGAATTCTTTTTGAAGCTCTGAACAACTGCCCCACTGGACTTTGTTAAAACCTAGTGAGAAAGTGATTGGTTTTCACAAAGCTCATGTTGTGTTATGCACAAACATTAATGATAAACCCTTCAATAAAGCTGGGGCTGAAACACACAATTTATTTTTAAGGCTGATTAGTACATCGTGTCTTTGAATAATTTTGCTGAGCTGATATAGCTACACATCAAACACATAGCAGCCTCACTAAACACAAAAATCATTAAAGTGATGCAAGCGTCTGTTGTATGCTTTCAAGTACATCGATAGGATCCACGTCAAAGTAGAGATCACGACAGCCAAAATTCATCCAAATTTAAGACAAACAGAGGTGAAGAAGGTGAATAAGGAAAATGTATTCCCTGTTAATGGGATCAATAACGCCTAATTTAATAAAGGGATCTAACACTCGTGGCCCAAAGTAAAGTGGAATACATTAGATTACTGCCTTTTTTTCCTCTCTTCAGCAAAAGTATTAAATCCACATGCACGTTAGTCTGGTAACTACAAACCTGTGTTGTGTAATGACCAGACTTGGGGTGCTCTACGGCCATTCAGCTTTTGGAGGACAAAGTCAAAACAAACAGTCCTGATAAGGTTTGTCCATATGTACTTTTTCCTGTACGAACAGTACTTTAACTTTTGGAGCATAAACTGTTTTCTTACAATCTTGATTTATGTTTGGCTCTCCAAACAGGACAAAAGGGTCCACATCCCAAGGCCAAGTGCAAATCTGTGTTGTAATAAAAGTGTGATACATCAATAATTAATTTAATCTTTATTTAAATCTAGAGGACTCATTGTGGCATGCTCTCCTACTCAAGACACCAAGAGTACAACAGAAGATGTACTACCAAATATATGTTGGTTTATCTTTAGGAATTCTTTACAAAATAAACATGCTTGTCACAATGATGACAGACTCATAAGAAGAGCTGTTCTCTTTAAAAATCTGAAATTTGATTCATTTCAAATTAAATACAGTTTCTCACAGTCCAGTACGTTATTTATCCAGTGAGACTGTTTTAGTATTAAGTTGAGTATTAGAAGTCTTCCTCTAGATATGATGACTTCAAGCATATGGTTCAACACATCTTCCTGTACTGAAAATCAGATTTTCTGCTGCAAATATTCTTAGTGTGAACATGCTTCAGCAAATCTGCTGAATGAAAACTTCCTAACAGGTATATTTAATACACTCATCTTTGTTCACACAATGAAGCTTAAAAAAAAAATTAAAACTAACAGACTTATCCTTTGATTATATTCAAACACAAGACAGCGAATGGTTCTTTAACAAAAGAGCCTGTTCTTGAGTCCTTCCTCCTGCTCCTCCTCCTCACAGAGGACATTCAGGTCTTCATCCTCACAAAAAACAAAACAAAACACAGCCCTGTTGCAAACACTGGCATCCAGCAGGGCAAGCAGGATGCTGGGTGCCATGCTCCTCACAGTCAGCTACAGCTGACCAGTGTGGTTCCTACCTGGGGCAGGGTTAGAGGACAGGGTGGGGAGAGAGCTCAGGATCCAGGACAGAAGGAGGGGGGGGTTGGGGATATCAGTGCTGAGCATCTATACCTGCTGGGGTGAGCACCAGGGCCTGGAGGATGTCCGACAGGGAAATGATGCCCTCGATGCTGGAACGCTCATCTACCACCACCAAGCGATGAACCTGGCACATACGCACGTCATCAAGACAGGTAGAACAGTTTAGAGAAAATCAGACCTGATATAATTTTTAGTTGCAAACTAGGGCTGTGTGTGTGTGTATATATATATATATATATATATATATATATACATATATATACACACACACACACACACACACACACATATACATAGTGAAATAACGTCCTCAATAGAAATATGAATGAAACAATATTTGTCCATGTTTTGACATAAGAACAGCCAATCATAATTAATCAACACCACATTGAACCAATCACACTAGAGCTACATCAAGTCAGATTGACACACACAGCACAGACAGAAGAGCAGCTGCAGCACACACACTAATGTTTGGGCTGTCTGAGATTATGAGTTTAATTGTTAATATATGTACCTATTTTATTTATCTAAAATAGTTGTTCAATGTTCTTCAACACATCTGTTATGTTCAACCTCTAACAGAAAATAAATCAGACTGAAATCAAAAGTAACCTAATATCTTCACAATTTACAAGTATTGGAAGATTTAAGCTTGACAAAAGTAGTCATTTCAGTCATATCATGATGCATATCGATATAATTTGATCTGAAAAAATTACCATGATACAATTTTTTCCATAATCGCCCAGCCCCAGTGCAAATATGAGTGTATATTTTTAGTGTGTTAAGACTCACTTCAGCCTTGACTATTCTGTCCACAATGGTCTCCAATGTTTCCATTTTGTGGCACTTTACGACTCCTTCAAAGTACTGTGAGCGATGTTTTAGAGCCTGGGTCACTGTAATGTCAAGATTATTATACGTCTTCTCAGCAGCCAAGTTCTACACAAACACAAATGGTAACGTGTTGTTTAATGACAGCAGACAATGATTCAGTTTCATTTGAAAGAAAAACTGTTGAAATTGCAACTTACAATCACATCAAACTTGGAGTAAATGTCCACAACTTTACCTGTAGGAAAATAATTCAAACTGTAATGATTTCTGTTTGTAAAAATGCAGTATACATAAGTTTACAAGTTGTTTTTGGGAACCAACCGGACTCATCCACCACAGGCAGAGCAGACACCCTCCTCTCCACAAAGATGTTGAGTGCTTTGATGATGGGTGTGTCTGGGTGGATGAAAGCAATATCGTGGTATGTACCGATGCCCAACTCTCCAAGAGTCTGTTTCATGAAAGCTGGCTTTGGCATTTCACACATCTGCAATGCACATATTCACACATGGGGACACAGAACACCCATTAATTTCCTGTCAGTTAATCAAAATAAGTACAAACTTCAGCAATGCACACAATGACCACTAGGGGACAGCAGTACAACGAAAGTGAGCCAACGTATATCAGGGTCCTTGCATCATGTCTGATAAGAGAATCGGTATAAAGAAAAAAAACAAAAAAACAACCTAAACTGTTTTATCGGACACTATGACAGTAATTAATGTGGACTCACAAAGAGCTGGAGGAACTTGAGAATCCTCTTATGTGTGAGAATATAAAGTGCATTCCCTGTGATGGGGTCAATGACGGGCAAGCGGTGAATTTTGTTTCTGATGAGGGTGTACACTGCATCGAACAGGCTGCAAACATAAACACAATGTCGGGTTACAAATAAAACAATCAACTCCGCTCACAGTTAGCAGTGTGTCCAAGCAGAAATACAACACACCTTGCATCAGGTGATATGTTGACCAAAGGTTTGAATGTTGCTTGAAGGTAAACTTCTGTGTAGAAAGCAATACCATATAATGTCTTACAACCTTCTGATAAACTTCAACTACAATATGACAAAATAAACATGATGCTAACCTCGCCACGTCTCAAGCTTATGTTCCTCCAATTCATAAATTTGCACCTGAAACAAACAAAACAAACATTGCTTAGAACAAGTATGGCAGTAGAATAAGAAACAAAAACCTACTGTGAACACTGACTTACCAATGGTGACTTGTAATATCTGTGTAGTATGATGATGAAATCTGTGATTGTCAGCATTCCTGCAGGGAAAATGGACATTAAGCACATACAATCTATAAAAGCGATGCCTGCAGGCATTGTGCAAACTGGGTAGAAGAGACAGCGCTTACAAGGGTGTGGTTCAAACAACACACTATTCACTTGCTGCCCCCCTGTTTTATCCTCACACTGACTTCACATTTATTATTCATCATAGGGCTGACTTGCAATAAACTCTGTGCAGGAAATCGGACAGTATAACACTGAATCACTGCTGGTTGGAGACTGACACCATCATAATGTAATTAATTTGACAAAAGATTTTTTAACACTTAAATTAATTATATTAATACTGTTAACCTTTCTAAACATTAGGCAATACATGTGGGTCATCATTACTGTGCTGAACAGCTTATGGCAGCTGTAATGACTTCTCTTCAATACAGTATCATGCTCCACTAACCATGACTACAGACGGGGTTCCCTCTGTATTTGTTTAGCAATGACACAGAGACACAGCAAGGACACTTTTCATCTGTGCTAAGGGAGAATGTGACAAAAATACAAACACAGGATTTTGTATCTATGACTAAACTGTACTGTACTCCAAATAAAACACAGACGAGGAACACACGCATGCTATTTTAACACATATTAAAAACAAAGTAAAGCAAATTAAAAAAGACAAATCAAGACAATTGAAGTGTTTGTGATTCTTACCCACAAAGCTCTGCTTCTCTGTGTCCCACAGTGGAGCAGCTCGGACACCATTTGCTACCAATGCAAAGAATGCTTTCTTAACCTGCAATTCAACAGTAGGAAAATATTATCATTATGCCCATTTTAAGATATCGATTAAAATTCTCAATGATGTTCAACTTATAGTGCAATACAAACCAATGTGTTTTATGGGAATAGCTTCAGGTTCGATTTAGATAAAGCTGTGCTTTATTGGTGGATTTAGTAGTTAAAAATCAACACATCAAACAGGACAAGGATTACTGTTTAACCACTCTGACAATTTCATTAACCTTCACACAGAAACTGCACTGAGGCTTTACTGAAGATTAATTTAGCTTGCTCATTTCCACATCCATTTCCCTTCTACACAGGTGCTTGACTTTACAAAACGAATGCTTCTAAAGTCACACAACTGGTATGAAAACTTACAAAGTCAAAACCTCACTGCCATCCAATCTACAGATTAATATGGAAAAGATAGTGAGAAACAAAGAGATGTAGAGACAAGTGCTACTAACTTGGAGCGCTGTATCAAACACAACAAGCTTGGAACTTGTAGGGACAATGTCGTAGCACTTGTGGGATTTCATAAAGCGTATGTAAATATCACTCTCTGGTTCAGCAGCTGTAAGAAAAACAGACAATAAGGATCATTCTCACAGGGAAAAACATAATGAGAGCATAGAAACAACACACCCTGAAGCCCAAACAACCATTAAGGATCTGGACCACTTACTGCTGTTTCACTCTTCCATTTCACTCATAATTAGGCCGTGCTTTTAAGTACCAACAAGCACAGATGAAAACACAAACAGAAAAGTACCGTACGAGATACACAGATCTGAATACAGCATGTTTCTAGATGTGGTTTGTGAATATTGAGCATATTATCTGCTCTGAAGTACATGAGCACAAAAAAAAAATGTTTGTGATATGAGTATGGGCAAACTGAGGGGCTGGGAGGCATTTTTCTGCACAATTTTGATGATGGGCTCTTTGTATTTTAATTTTTCCACATCACATCTAACACAATCTAGAGAATTTAATCACTGTGAGAATAAATGATAGAAATAGTGGCTGTTGAGCAACTCTACAAACCATCATTCATCAACACTACTACATAATATATATTTCACTGAGGCACTGAAATCCACAAATCGGGCACGTGAGTGACTTTTCTTCTATCTTTACACAGTGTCTTATTAACCTGGCGACATTGTGCGACCACCTTTGACATCCTGAATCATGGAGTCACGTTTATTTTCCACTTACTGGGTTCAATGGAGGAAACGACACTTACCATCATCATCTAGTTCAAGTTTCTCCAGCATGCCTTCGAATAAGCCGTAGACCTAAGAGAGCAAAGAGGGACAAGTTTGTGTTGAGACCAGCAGCCAATCCCCCACAAAGGCACACGGTAGCGCGCGACAAAACTTTGCTAGAAAAATAGTGAGTGCGCGTGGAGCAGCAGCAGCAGCAGCAGTAGAGTCAGGGTGAATCCACTTTCCCTACAGGCCCACAACTCTGTCATCACTCCGACTGTACTGCGCACATTCCCGCAAAGGCCACGCGACACCCACACCCACCGGTGCTCACATATTGCATTAAACTCCTCCTAGTTCGTTACATATCCAATGGTTACGTAACAAAAAAGTGCTATAGAGTTACAACTTTAGCGGCATCTTATACTTAGACTGCAACCCCCCCCCCCCTCGTGAAAGCACAGTGGAACAGTCCTGGTGCGTCCGCTGCAGTGGGAGAACCAGTGCTTTGCAAATGTCCACCACATAGGCATGCGAGAAATAATCCTGCTACAATAAAACACACGGACCCATTGTTGCTGCTGTAACCTGGTAAACAGCACTTACCACGACAGAAGTATTTCAAATGGAGTAGCGGAAAAAAAAAAAAGCAGGAAGCTCCACGCGCTGTGGACACACCCCTCCACGCAGAACAACCCGGGTGCCTCACCATATTAGGAAATCCTTACGTTGCTTAGCAGCAAGAAGCTGGGGATACCTTGTCACATCAATTGAATTAAATTGAATTTCTCAAAGCCATCAATGAATCAGAATCAATACAAAAACATTGATGCTGGGGGTGTTTAAAGAAAAGAAAATGTCATCTAAACTGTGCTGCTTTGGATCCTGCCCACAGCAGAATATACAAGAGATACGCTGTGTCATGCTGAGAGATTTGCATACTCAAAGATTGCTCGTTGACACATTATTTCCCTTGGTTCCTTGTTTAGCACTGCAGCAGTATTGGAAAACTGTGTCTCTGGCCTGGGATGCTAAACAGTCCCCAGTGTCACCCTGCAGCGGTGACACAGCGCTTCTCAAGCCAAAAAATACAGCTGCACTTTCATAAATCTTGCCCTGCAGGCATGCCATGGACTGTGGTGTTACAACAAACTAAAGGGGTGCATACATACATGAGTCCATTACACTAATTGCTTTTTGAAACTGAATTTAACAATAAAGTGCATCAGTAGATTATTTTATGAGGAGCCTCCATTCGAGTATGATGGGGAAAGGACGGGCGAGTGTCTGATCGAGGACGAGTACTGACTCATCACTCTTCAACCACAATCATGAGTCCTTGGGTGTTAATATCAACAGCCTACAACATTGGAGATGAAATATTGATTTACCCTCTCTAGCTACAATCCACAATCACTCAAAGCAGACAAGTCAAGATGACACTTCAGATAATTATTCATCAAAATGGCAGGGAGCATCATGATGTGATGCCTCAGCAGCTGCAGGGAATCTACAATAGCATTTAACTCTGACTGTGCTGAATCTTTAATCTAAAATACTCACTGAAAATTATTTTGGACAAAACACTGAACAGATTTTCACATTTTCAGCCACTCAGTTCATCAACATGTAATGTTCTCTGTGATATTGTTCTAGTCTTAGAGTAATATTTACACCATTGTCAGCTGCTGATGCTCAGAGCAAATGATGCAAACACAGCCAGTAAACATACAGCCTGCTCAAACATCAGAGCTGGAATTAAATAGGTTCTTATCTTCCCTGCGTATTCTTTATCACTGTCCAAACAAATCCTTATGACTCTGAATAAAGTGTTGTGCGAATAATAGTAAGTTTGTAAGGCGAATATTATTATGTACGAAGGGTAAATATTTTCTCATCATCCATACAGTAATAAAAAGATAATAACAAATGCAATTAAATAGTGTAAAAAAAAAAATCTGATTTAAAAAACCCTATTGTGTTCAGTGTTACTGCTGAGTAAAGCTCTACATACTTAAGTGTTCTTCAAACACTAGTGCTCCCATTTTAAGAATTCACATACTAATGTGATTCCTAAGCTTATAGTCAGTGTTCAGTCAATACAATAATTATCTTCAAGCCACAAACTGGCAAAATGACCTTTGAACTAGTTCTGGACCCACCATGTGAAATCTCTCATCTCAGTTCAGAGTAAAGGTGCAGTGGTATTTGAAAAGCATCGCAATGATTTGTCACTGCAAAAAGTCACAGCCAATTTTTTTTTTGAAGAAACTGTCTTGTTTATTGTTGTTGATTACTGGACCTGAGCTGGTCTGAAGCAAACAAATATGATGTTTTCTTCCAGGAGATAGCATACGTTTTCTGAATGTTTGTTCAGATAAGTGAGATTTCAGCAGTGTGACTCACTTGTTGTGAGGTAGAGTAAGATGGCACAGGGCTTGAGGAAGGGATGGGAGGTTTAGCAGAGGGAAGGCTGAGACGCTGCCCCGTGTCTGGAGGTGTGGAGAGGGAGCGGGAGCGGGAACCTGGTTCCAGGCGTTCAGGGCTGGGGCCGCTCTGCTGGGCCTCCTGGGTGAACACAGGTTGGCTAGAAGCCTGGGTTGGGGTAGAGGGTGGGGTGGAGAGCCCTGAGGCTGTGAAGAAACAAATTATATATATATTAATGACTTAACCTACACTGACTGAAGCACAGTGTGATATACATGTTCAATCAATGAAAGTGCCAAGACTGAGGTCCCCCAACTGTGACCGTTATAGACACTGTCAATGCTGTCACATGCTAGAACAAAGAATTAATGCATATCTGATTCATCAGGTCCTGACAAAGTCCTGGGTACTGATACAAAGATACCAGAGATATGACATGGCCCAGCTGCTGACAGACAGGGATGCAAGACATGAAATTCAATTACAGATGCAGCTACAAATGGAGTCAAATGAACTTTAAAGATCAGTTGGCAGCAACTGGCAGCACTGCAAATCATCAGTGACTGAAAAAAACCCAAACATTTTTGTCTGTTTTAATTCCAGAAAAAAAGATCCTTAAATTGAATGCAGTAATGTAATTGAAAAACATACACATTAAAAAGAATAGCAGCAATGAACAATTTTATGTTGTTTTATTTTCTTTACAATATCAATAAATACAGTGAAAATATTGGCAAAAACAGGATTTCAGGTACAGTACACAGCCCTAAGTCATACATAAACAGGGGATTTCACTTTAGTCTCATTAGATGACTATGTGGACATGCAAAACACAGACTCTCCTGTGTCATCATTAGTTGCACTTGTTAAGATAAGAGCAATTGCACTGGTGGGATTCCTTTCAATTCATGTAGTTTGGTGACCTTATGTAATCGTATCATAACAACTTTCAGACTGAGCAGTGGTCTAATTATCCAGAATGACCACTGAGTGTGTGGCAGGACCTTTAGTTTTTGTTATTCCATTTATTCTACTTTTAATCTTAGAATCTTTTTTTATCTTGTGCCTTTCTCTTTTAAGGGTTGTCAGGTGTTCTGTTTTATGAGCAAAGAAGTCAGCTGGAGAAGAAGTGGTCTGCATTGTATAGTCAGGGGGTGAGAGGGCAAAAGCTGGCCAGTGAAAGCTCCCCTTACATGTCGGTGGGTGGATTTCATGGACTTCTGTGGCAGACTGGATGTATAATTTTACTCTGCCAAGGAACAGCAGGGTTATGTTTTTACTGGTGTTTATCTGACTGTCAGCAAGATAACTCATAAAGTTATGAACGGATTTGGCTGAAATTTTCAGGAAATGTAGATACTGGCACAAGGTATAAATTATTACATTTTGGTGATGATCACTGGAGGTATGGGGGGGGGCATCGTTTCATTAGGTTGTTTGGGGCAGACAATTAACAGTGCTTTTAGGATGCTTTAAATAACCATTATTTAACAAAGCATCATTAATAATGATAATGTTAACAAAAAGAAAAAACAAAAAAACAAAAAAAAAATTACCTCTGTCTTTTATGCATTTCAATAAATACGTAAAGATATCAATACAATACTTTTAAAAAGTGATACAGTATGGTGAAATTATAGATCACAATATATAGCAAAAAACTATATTTTCTTACACCGCTAGAAAATATATATCGAAAATCTTATTTCAAGAAATCTTACCAAGATAATTTTCCCTTGTTCCATTGGCACATTTGTTTCCCCTTTAAACTAAGCAAAAAAACCCAAAACTTTAATTATTTTAAGTGTGATGAGATATCTTGACTACAAATGACAAAAATACACTTGGTAAAATGTTGATTTTTTTTTTCTCCAGTGCAACTTCCAAATAAATACAATCAGTCATGTGAATGTTCTCTTTCCTGTTCTTTCAACAATAATTCAATTGTTTATAACATGAACACCCACATTAAATGAAACTCCAGTGCAGAAGGCAGCTGTCTGTGACGCAGCTCATCCTGCAGCGGCGTCAGGCTCCTGGTGTGAGTCAGCTGACGGCTCTTACACGCTCCCTCGTTTTAGCAGTCTCAAACTTGCACAGGGCAACACGCGATACTGCTACTGCTGTGGCTCCACTCAGCTGACATATTTCAGAGGACGGACAATGCGTGACAAGTGTGATGTGTACCAAATATTTCACATTACAAGGATTACACCATGAGACTTTCAGTTGACGTCTATTTTGCAGATGTGACTAATGCTGGTGCCTCGAGTGTGTCATGAGTACAACCTTGAGGTGCCTCTGTTTCTGTTTTATTCACCTTTGGTTCAACTGCACAACATCTCAGGAAGCAAATATACTTTTTACTATACAACATTGATCTGAGAGATTTAGTTCCTTTTACAGATTTTCATCTCCTTCTTGCCCAATAAAAAAATACATATTAAACAAAGAAAAATTCCAAGGCACTCTCTTAAAAGTGAAAGATAAAAAGCCTTTATTAAACCGGCTTGGTTAACAAAACCTATAAAATCATATAAAAAACCCCAACGCGTTTCGGCACAAATGGCCTTCATCAGGGAGTATGACTTGTCACTAAAACAGGAAGAGGCATTTAAAACAGAGCCAACCAATCACCAGCCTACACATAACAGTGTTAATTTGGTAAAAAAGTGTAGTCTAGGAAGCAGTGTAATAAATAAAACCTCCACTAGGTGTCATCCTAAAAAAGTGAACAAGCCAAAAAAATGAAATTTTAACTAGATAAAAACTCTAAAAAAACAATCAATACACAAGTTAAAAACAAGTAAATGAGAAGAAAAAGACTAACACACGGTAAAAAAGTAAAAACAAAGTAAAAATTTCATACCTACCAAATATCCATAAAATACATTAAAACTCTGCAATAAAAAACTACAATAAAAATCAGAGGAAAACACTAAAATCAAGGTCATCATTCAAACCTGGGTATTTTGTAGCCCGTAATTTGTCTATCCAAAAGGTCTCTCTCTGATTTAGTGCTCTCTGTCTATCACCCAACCTGAGGGTTAAAGGGATGTGATCAATACCCACAACCTGTAAAGATGTTGGATCATTATTGTGGTGTTCACTGTAATGTTTTGCCATGGGATATTTTAAATTGCCGGTGCGAATTGCGTATTTGTGTTCCGCCAGTCTGTCTTGTAAACGTCTTTTGGTTCTACCTACGTAGAACACATTACAACTGGGGCATTCCAACCTATAAATGACAAAAGTTGTTTTACAGTTAATAAAATGATTAATCTTATACTGCTTCAGAGAGACTAAATCTTGGAAACTAAGGGCTTGTAAAACATTAGGACAGTGATTGCAATGATGACATTTAAAACACCCAATAGGCAAACTGGTTTGTGACAAGTCTGGTTTCAGGTGGCTGTGGACAAGTTTGTCATGCAAGGTAGGGCTTCTTCTAAAAGTTACTAGAGGAGGGTCAGGAAAGATGGATCCTAATGCTTCATCACTCTGGATGATACCCCAATTTTTAGAAAAATACATATCTTTAAATATGTTAATGATAAACTGAAGGATTTAACACAACCCATATGTGTTGGTTTCAAAGTCTCTTAGGTAATATAAAAATTAAATTAAATTAAAAAAAAAAAACACTGTTGAAGAATACATCATGAATTTGCAAACATGCCTCTATTTCTGAGCTTGTTACAAACTATGTAGTATTTTTATGTAAGTAAAACAGGAAGTGGGCGGCACGGTGGTGCAGTGGTTAGCACTCGTGCCTCACAGCAAGAAGGACCCTGGTTCGAATCCCACACCAGACCTTTCTGTGGGAGTTTGCATGTCCTCCCCGTGTCCGCGTGGGTTTTCGACGGGCACTCCGGTTTCCTCCCACCATCCAAAGACATGCACTGATAGGTTAATTGGTTAATCTAAAAATTGGCCATAGGTGTGAATGTGAGAGTGATTGTTTGTCTATGTATGTCAGCCCTGCGATGAACTGGCGTCTCATACAGGGTGTACCCCGCCTTCGCCCATTGTAGCTGGATTGGGCCCCCAGTGACCCCCGCGACCCTAAAGCGGTTCAGATAATAAATGAATGAATAAAACAGGAAGTGTTTTATTGATTAAAGCATGATTCCCCCCCCCCCAGTCAGTTCAAGAGTAGTCAAACCCTAGTCTTCAAGGGCCCCTATCTTGCATATTTTAGATGTTTTGTCTTCCAACACACCTGAACGTCATTATCAGTCTTCTGCAGAGATGGCTGATAGGCTGATCATTTGAATCAGGTGTGTCAGAAAAGGGATATATCCAAAACAAGAGTTGAATGCTCTTGTACTAGCTGATTTTTAATCTCACCCAACATTGGTCCAGAGAAATTATTGTAATCAATGTGTGTGTGTCTGCAGAGACATATCATGCTATAACTCAATGAATACTTGAGATATTACCATGAAATTACATGGGCATATACATAGAGTATAGCTAATGCACATCAGATGGGATGATCAATTTGAGTAAAACATTAAAATCACATTATTGGATATAACTCAAGAACGGAGGGTCACAGAACATTCCGATTGGTAGCAAACGATATAGAATGAAGATTTCGACAATTCTCATAATTGGTGTTATCACCTACGACCAATAGTTTTTGAAATCTCTGGAGGTCAAAGGTGACATGTCGCAAAATTAACTTCTGTAAGACTGTGTGTGTCAAGCATTAAGCTATAACTTAATCAATGCTTGATATATTATCATAATATTACATGCACTGACACACACACACACACACACACACACACACATATATATATATATATATATATATATATATATATATAAAATGAAATTATTAATATTGCAAAAGGTCAAATGTCCAAGTCATATTTAGCAGAAAGGTCAAAATCCCATTATTGGCTCTAATTCAAGAAACGGTTGTCATAGAAACTTGAGATTGGCAGGAAACAAGGGCGAGATTGTCTATTTATCTACATGTTAAAGAAACTAGATACATTAGTGCAAACTATAATTAAAATGAATAATCTGTTTACTGACATGGGCAAAATGACGACAGTTATTTTCCGGTTTATCACCCAGGCCTGGCGGGGACAGGCACCTTTGCTGTTCCCCTTAAGAATGCTGGAGGGAGTTGCATGCCTGTTGAAGAGACCCAACCACCTGTGCATGCCTTTCAGCAAATGGCTGTGTTTGTTTGTTTTTGTTTATTGCCAGTTAAGCAGCAGTGGCTATTGCATGGCCAATACAAGTAATGATTTTCACATCACATTAAAAACCAACAATGAATTAAATAAATTAAATATGTTTGTTCACAATACATTTTAAAAATGTAAAAATCTTTAAGGGCGGAACCTTATTAAAAATATCTACTCTAGTACCGTCTTTAAAAAACTGCTGTATGTTTATTTGAAGGACAGAGCAAGATACAATATACTTAATTGATATTAAGTACATTACCCCAAAGATCACAAAGAGGTGGTTCACCTCCAGTTGTAAATGGTCATGTGTTGGTAGCCATGCACAATGCAATGGCAGTGGGTTTAGATCACATTCCTGCTGTGGAACCTGTTTCCCCCTCTCTTATTGTGTCACCTGAGGAAGCCTTGAACAGGCATGTCTATTAGTAGAGCCTATAATTCTGGGGCTTGACCTAGTCACCTGGGTTAATCATAACTGTTGACAAATTGTATTTCTGATGCACTTTTCAATCAGTGACTCTCAGAGGGCTACAAAGAAATGGGACAGATACCCTTGGAAACATATCAATAATTATAAGCCTTTCTGAATCCAACAGAACAGAAGGCTTAGGCTATTCCCTGGCACACATTAAGGTTGCGTGGTCCGCCTCCCTTCAAAGTGTTAATGGTATAACCACTACTAGTGCCATTAGTGATGCAGGCTTTTGCCTTAGCAATGGGAAAAGTTGATTGGGTAATGTCTTGTTTTATTTAAGCTCACTGGCAGGCTGATCTGATCATCTGATCTGCTGTCATTGGAGGGCATGTCTAAGGCCCCCTTGCCATGTGCCTATTGAACCAGGGAAGTTGGGAGGTTTAACTGGTCTTGGGCAGCTGGAACAGACTATCCAAGCCCAATACGCTGTGCACCTCTTTTTTGGACCTCAGTCACCTAGGTGCCTGAAAACTGGTCCAAGTGTTCCACCACCACCACAGGGCTGGTGGTGAGGACTATCCTTGGCAGAGATGGGATGGGAACTTTCATTTAGTTTCCTGTTTTTGGTGCTTCAATATTGGATTTCAGACCCCCTCCTTCCCAGGCCCCTGAACGCCATGTGGCCAGGAAGTGAGAGTCTGTCTGGCCATCAGCTGGTTTTTCTTTTCAGCAGCTCAGTTACTGGGCTGTTCATGCATCAGATCCACCACACTGTTCATTTTTACCCTCTGGGCTCGCATCGGTTCCCGGCTTCGTTGTCCTCTGACCGGCTCCCAGTGGCGGGCTGCTTTGTGATGGGCTAGGTGCCGCCCCTTCGGTGGGCCGCTCGGCCCCTGTGTCTGGCTTCCTGGCTGTGTAGGGCCATTCATCCATCTGTGGTTGCCACTCTGGCTTCGGTACAGGCTGTGATTTGGATTCTGGCCACACTTCTCAGGCCAGGTCAAAATGGCCATTATGTGTGACCAGCTGAAGGTACAAGCGCCGACCAGTAGTTTTTTGTTCTCCTGCTAAGGGGTGTGATCATTGTAGTAGATCCTCTGCTGCAACCAGGAGGCTACTAGGAAATATATTTCCCTATACTTTATGAAGTCTGGTGGATTTTGGCTTATTCTGGTTCTGTGGGGACTCAAATCACGACATGGCAGTTTTGCCATTCCACATGCCTGCCACAGTGGAGATCTCTCACACCAGAGGGTAAATGCTTCACATCAATGGACTTGACAGAAACCTCCTTTCAAGTACCCATTACCCCAGAACATTGGCATTTCCTTTATTTTAAGTCTGTCATTGACAATTGAGGGGGTCCTTGTCAGCTCTCATTCTCTCTTCGAGGGTCTTTACCAGGTGTGTGTGTGTGAAAGCGGCCTCCTTTGCAGGTCGGTGGGGTCAAGATTTTGCTGTATCTGAACGACTGGTTAATTTGTCTTCCATCCAAAGCATATGCAGTCTGTATTACAGATTTTTTGTTTAGCCATGTGGGCAAACTGGGTTTCAGGCTCAAGCTGCAGAATAGCAACCGGAGCCCACCCCAAACACTGACATCTAGGGTTGTCCTTGGGTGTGGTGGCTCATCCATTAGCTTAATGGATGGCTGTCATAATTCATGTTTTGTTTTGTTTCAGGCTAGGCTGTCAACTTGCTTTTGTCACCTTCCTTTAACTATGGGCTAGCTGACCTCTGGGAGTCGTCTTTCTTGGAGTCCTGTCTCACCCCTTTTTTTCATATTTTGGCAAAGCTAGACCTTAAGCAGGTTTCATATAAGACTTCTCTTTTCTCCAACAGTGTTAGTGAGCTACATGTCCTATCTGTCCTGCATGTCTCAGGTACAGTCTGGATGGTTCTAGTGTCATTTTGTGATCCAACAGTGTGTGAAGCTACAGTGTTAGCCCACTCTCATTGTAACCAGCTATTGTGATCATCACATGCTCATATCCTTCTGGACAGAGATGGGCATGGGCTGGAATGGTCATGTACATACATATGTTCCGTGCATATATGGGAACTCCAATATGTGTGCAACACTTGCACCAGCTCCCTTTATTTTCTGGTGGTCCTGAGATGAGTGGTCCTTTCTCCAAACACACTCTTTGGAATCTGGAGGCCATCCACCATGTCTGTGGTTCAGGTGATGCTCCACCATCTATTATCGCTCCTTCGCTCCTTATTTCATGGGTGGTTATGAGAGGGGTTCCTTTAGGGACCATATATACTGCTACACCATGGGCTACCAGTTTGCATGTTGTCAATATGGCCACTCTCCATCCTCTTGGCCAAATTCTTGTACAAGGATCTTTGGGTCTTCTCAGTGAGATTGGTACTCAGAATTGTTCATGACATCGTTGGTATTAAGTCATTCAGTTCTTTCAGCACTGCCCTCTGGTGGTCAGTAGGGATGATATTGAACAAAAGTTACGTATGTAATTACAGTTATGAATCCCCAATGGCTGCCAGAGATTATCTGTCACTCAGAACCCTTGCATTTCCTCAGGAAGCGTCTGTAGGAACATAGCCATGGATGAAGTGGGTTTATGTTACCTCCGGAGCATCATCCAGGGTCACAGGTTTAACTCATTTGGTATAACTACTCAAATTGCGAATGCGCAAAGTAGGGTTGCACAATATATCAAAAAATATATAATTATCGCAATAACAAATTATGCAATATTCATATTACAAAGACGTACACAATATTTTTTTTTCCCCAATTAACTTTCCGTTTCATTCACCATGGGGGTAACAAGAGTGGTTTTCTCTATCACTAACATACATTTTTTTTTTTTTTGGCAAAATACTTAAGTAATGCTACTGCTGCTGCTGGCTGAATGCAAGCTTAGTTATTAATGAAGAAATGATGGGAATATTTTCAGGGCACAACTTCGAGTAAGGGTTGAGCACTTATATTTCAAGATTTTATTTATATATGCAGCATTTACTAAACCAGGCAAGCAACTAAATATTGTTTTATTAAAAGGTCCTACGTAAATGGTACTTTTGTCATTATGAAATATATCCATGTCATTTACACACTGATATATGTGAATAAAATGACAAAATATTTGACGATGTTTGTGTCTGAAGGTCTACAGTTGCAGTATCACCATGTTCTTGGACAGAATTGTGTAATTGATTCTAGTAGAACATCTTGTCTTAAACTATAAATAATTGACTCAGCATACAAAACAATTGACTCATTTCAACATTGTTGAGGAACATTTTTCTTGGTAGATGAAATCAGTTTAAATGAACAGGAAATAATGCACTATTATCATTATCGCAATGCTGTACACCTATATCGCAAGTTTTCCCAATATCGTGCAGCCCTAGCATGAACAGAACATTTAATGCCTTCAGCAGCGCCTTCTAGCAGTCATCCAGTTACATTAGCAACTTTCGTTTTCATTAGGGCTTTTTTCACTGCTGAGTTCACACACCTTCACAGAATCACTTTAATGAACTGGCAAGGTGTGAGGAGGAAGAAAAAAAGGAAATAGAGAAAAAATAAAATGGAGGAGAGAAAATAAGTTTGGTCTCAGGATGCAAACACAGCTTTAATATTGGAATTAACAGGGTTGTTCCCAAATTGTGCTAGATGGTTGCATTTGAGGACTCCCTGATGCATATTCTGTGTACCTCACACCCTCAAAAACTGTGAAGTGACCCGATAGTGTCTTTCCATACCTAGACACGAGACATTTACCTACTCTACTGTAAAGTTGCTAACCTTTTATTTACAGAATGAAATTGCAAAATTTACAGAAAAATTAGAGGATGTGTTATGTGAATAGCAATTCTTACATCAATATAGAAGTTATGAAAAATATTAATTTCTCTATATAGAAGAAAGAAGCTGTGAATATTATAGAGGCATGTGATTAAAATCTGCATGGAAGCGTCTTTTTCATTGTCTCCAACCCAACATGCTTGACATTTGACACATTTTACACTTCAATTTCTTCATATTCCAGCATGAAAAATTGATAGAGAAGGAAAGTACTTAAGAGACCATTTTGAATTCTGATGTAGAGTTGATGTAGCGTGAAAATCAGATTTAAATTAAATCAGGTAAAAATCTGTTAAATCACGTGATCAGTTTTAAATTTCTTTAATTTATTAAATTTCTTATTCTTTTTTTAATTTTTAATTTGTTGCCTGATGCACAACAGAGACCTGTCATGGATGCAAAAACCTTATAGGCTGAACCAACGAGAATGAGGTCAGACATCATGTACCATGTTTGTTAGAAAAAGACTACAGTGAAAGAAACTGTCAGGGGCTAATGACGCTAACAGCATGTGGGCATTTATGTAGTGCAGTAGTTCTCAAATGCTGAAAGAACCTCATGGCCCAGTGTCCTACATGTTTTTGATACTTCTCAGTACACCTGGTTTAATTAATCAATCAGCTCATCATGCTCTACAGAAGCTTGATAATCATGTAATGGCTTCCAGGTGTGATGGAAGAGGGAAATATCTAAAACATGCAGTATACTTGGCCCTAAGGACCGGGTTTGAGAACCACATATATAGTGTGATGATCATGCCACACCAAACCAGACCAAAAATGATGTGCATTCCTGGTTATTACCTATACTTTGTGAACTTTTTATTGTGCAAGGTCTTCCCTCTATGATTTCTCAAGTACCCCTCCCCCCCAAACACACGTACATATAAAATATAAAATAAAGGTTGACTGACTGATCTTTACTGCAGCACATTACATAGTGTGGAAGGCATGTAAAGCTCGTATGCAATTGTCGCATGAAATATGAAATATTGACTCCATCGTTTTTCACTAAATTTGAATGCTTGACATTGAATAAAACATTAAGGATTGTCATTCAAAAGTTAACAATTATTGCTTGCTCCTGTGTGAGCTACGATGGTAGACTTCATATGATCGAAGTTTTGTTTGGCAACTGCCATTTTCAATACTTCTCATCATTACTTGAATCTCTAGAATCTTGAAAAAGAGAATATAAGAAGTTAAGGCATTTTTTGTATACGAGGACCAGTGTTTCAGCAATCATTTTTCCTTGGTCTGTCCAAGTGCAAGCCACACTATCTCTTGACATTTAGTTGGCGCACACCAGCCCTCTTTGGCATGCCCCACTTCCGCTGTGTAGCCTTCTTATTTTAGCCACGCTGTTGTGGCACATTCCACAGGAGGAGATAACAGCAGGGCTATGAGCCCTCTTCTCAGTCTAGTTAATAAGGGGCGGCCTGACACTACCCTTAAAGCAGGAACCCGATGCCTTGGTGCAAGTTGTCAACTTAATTTATATGGATTTACATAAGTAGAAATATCCCTAATGCTGCTGTTTATAGCATACCTATGAATTAAGCTGTCTGTGAACATCCAACACCACAAAGACACAATGGTAAAAGGTTCGAATAAGAGCTGAAGTGACATTAGGAAAATGTTGCTGGAACAAATTCACTGATAACAATCATAGTTTGTTGCAACTTTGCTTTACTTTCATGAGGAAAATGATCTGAGATACCAATCTAGTGCCATGAATATTAGTTTAACTAAGTTACACTTTCATAATTTCCTGCAACTTTGTATTTATGTACCATCCATAAAAGCAGATGTGAGTGTGGGTGATCCCAAGGGATAAAACAAATCTTTTTATGTCATGTGGACTTGTGAGGACTGGGAGTTACGTGAGCCTGATTGTTTGACGTCAGCACACATCTGAAGCTACCAACCTAGTACACACACTGCTGCATCAATCCCTGGCCAGCCATGTAACATGATAAATCACAACTGTGCTATGTTTGTATAGGCATACTGGTTAAAACAGGTGTGTAGATAGTGAGGCAATGCAGTAGGTGATATGACAAACAGTCACTGACCCCAATTAGCAACTATGTTTCAGAATCACTTTGTTAGGTTGTAACAGACTTGATGCTGGATGCATAATGGCCAAACCATAAAGTGTGCAAACTCAATACAAGCAAACATGCAGCAGTTGCCGTAACATAAAGGCTCAAGATGACAGCATTTTTGATATAGGCCGACTTGTCACCACATCGTATACTGCTTTTACGATGATCTCCACATTCAGTCCATCCATCAATGAGACAGGAGTCTGCTTCTCTCAACTGAGGTTTGACTGCCTCTAAATCAGGAGCTGGAAAGTCCATAATAAAGTGGCCCCTGAATGCCACACAGTGTCCCAGAGATTCATCAAGCTTTACAAGCCAACAAAGCACTTTACAGTAATGGTATTAAGTCTGTATGGTGGTCACGCTTCTTTTTAGCACCACCGTATGCCATGAAAACTTGGCGAATATTAAGTGAGGACAGACTGGTCTCCTGTCTATTTAAATGAAGTTATCAAAATGGAACAGCTATTTTGAAGGAACTCCCTTTGGATATAGGACAGAAATAATGACACTGACATGTTATGGACTATAAAGGATCTCACCACGATTATAGAATGATTCTGAACAAGAATTTTTTTAGTGATATGTCTCATTCCAACACTACATACTAATATTTTTACACAATCCTATGCAAAACAAAATGACATGCATACATCTAAATTCTGCACAGTCTTCCAAATGTATTACAGTTCATGAAATGTATGGAAGCAACTGGACACAGAACTTAAAAAGAGTACCTCGATCAGATGATTTAAGAAAGCCTATAAAACACTATAGAATCTCTTTGTTTTTTTTCTCCTTTACTGTTCTCGCTATATTTTTATCTCTATTGCTAAGCATTATGTATCGACTTTGAATTTTTTTTTTCTCCTTCAGTCCTTCTTGCTTTTGTTTCTATATGTGAAACAACAATAAGGGGGGTACAAAAAGCTTTGGCTTCAGCCCAAAGTTTGGTCAGTTTTACTTTTTGTATATCTGCTTCTGTCACCAATTATTTTGTTTTTTTAACTGAGATGAATAAAGCAAACAAACAAAGAAATCAGAAATTGATTATCTGAAGTTAATAAAGTGACTGAGTCTTGCTCTGCTCAGTATGTATACTGACTACTTTATCATCAGTCCTGTAACTCTGTTAGAATCATGTACATGCATTTATGAAACCAGAGACCCACCATATAAATATACAAGCACGCTGAGATCACAACATACATACACATGTATTGTATGGGCTGCCAACAAATAGGAAAGCCCACACTGTCAACCTGAAAACATAGGACACTAGATTCAACTATTAAGTGTTAAAAGTGACAGCAAAATTACCAGAGAGACATGATGCTTCGGACTGATGTCTCGCTCCTAGGCCATCTTGCTCTTTACGTTTCTTGCTCCTCCTCAAGCTGCCAAACCTCTTCATGGGTCACAGTGAATTGTAGATTTTAGGCAAAATTCAACCATGACCATCAACATCACGATAAAGGAAACAGTATTTGGCTCAAAAGTTTTCCCAAATGCAAGTCACTCCATTTTTATAGATGATCAAAGTTCTACAGGGATTATGTCTCTGAAGCTATAAAAAGAGATGGCTTTCTTTAGCTTCAAAGAGGAAACTTGTGAACCCGCAGTTCCTGGATAAAGAAGATACTGTCCTCCTATCTTCATGTAAATCCACGAGAAAACTAATTTAGGCTATTTCATGAAGCTCAACAGCTTTTTTTGAAGTCAGCGATAGCAGTTAAGGAGAGAAAATGCCAAGGACAGCAAGACACCAATATAGGTTAAGCTTGTCCAAGCAAAAAAAAATAAATCCTTAGGGACCACAAAACCAATAGAATGTAGGCGTACACCATCTATGCCTGTTCATCAATTTGACGAAAAAGGCATGGAAATTGTACATATCAAGCAGCTACTAAGAATGGTTCCTCTCTCAAGTGATGTCAATTGCAAACTGGGACGGGTCTGCCTTCTCCTCCCCCGCCTCTCAGCTGTGTCAGTGCTGTGAATTGTCAGGTGCAGCTGTGGGTGGTGTCTCTTTAATATAGCAAGCCTGTCAGCAGCCTGTAAAAGGAGGCCAGTCTGTGAAGAATACACCAATGATTGGCTCAGGCAGCCCTTTACCCTGCCCCTTCCACTCCCCTCCCTCTTTCTTCAGAGAAAATTCTGCAGAAGCACATCTGTCTCACCCAGTCTTTGCACAGTATAACATAGTCTCAGCATTTTGTACCTCAAATTCTCATTAGTTTTATTTTTGGGCAATCCTACAGGCAATAAATCCTGAAAAAAACTGCAGTCGTGCCGTTTGTACATCCATCTGTCTGTAAATTTTGGAGGGGATGACCTTTAAGACTGCTG
Source organism: Siphamia tubifer (assembly GCA_020466265.1). NCBI lineage: Eukaryota > Metazoa > Chordata > Actinopteri > Kurtiformes > Apogonidae > Siphamia > Siphamia tubifer. The sequence goes on along the minus strand of CM035799.1, from coordinate 23,372,178 downwards.
AGACCAGCCCCCTGTCAGATGACAGCAGGGGGACATCCCATGTTCTGTCAGCTGATCAGTAGCTTACACTCAATACCAGTAGCCTTCCCTAACCTTAAAAGATGACCCACTAAAGTATACAGTGCTTACATTAGCTAGAGCTTCTTCAGTACAGATCTCAATTAACATGTTACACAACTGTCCCACTCAGTCCAGTGCATTAATGGCATGTATGAGGAGATGTTAGTGATAATCTAAAACATCCTTTGTAATGAATACTATATTATCCCTGTGAAATTATTTATATCATGTATAAAGGTTTGCATGTTTCACATGTCACGCTTGCCAGTGCCAAAGTAAATCAGTTTAACACTGATTATAAAAACTCACCTACATGTCTAAGGTTTCTTTTGTAGTGCTTAACTTTCCCATTTGAAAAAAAAGAAGCACTTTGTCCTTCTAGGGACTGTGATTTGTGAAATTGAAAAATCAAAACTGCCCAGTTCCTTTATTTACTGACAACATACACCACACAGTAGCAACAGAGTGAGAGAGAGGAAAAAAAATCTGCATGGTTGTGTGGGGAGCTCCTGGTCATTTCCAGATAAGGCTATGAAAGTGCTACAATTGCTTTCAGCAGTGAGACACTGATAGAGTCCAGACAGATGTGAAAACACACATTTAAAGCAGCTATGTGAAGAGACATTCTGATCATATTTGTAACAAATATGGGTATATATGTATGTACCTGAGCAAAAAAGAGCTCCTGCTGAAGAATGTGTAAACATCTGAAGTCTGGTCTCACACTTCTCTCACCCATTTTAGTCCTATTTTATGTATTATTAATATAAAGTTAGTAAGCACCGGGGTCTTGGCATTCACTTCAGATCAAGTAAATCATAGCAATGACTTCAGCACACCCTTGTGGTGGAAGTAGTATCAACAAAAACAGCAGATGAAAATAGAGAAGCCTCGGTGCCTCTTAGTCACTACATGGTGTTCCTTAGTAAGGAAGGTTTGACAACATTATTCCATGTGGCAACACTGAAAGCCACGCCATCAGTCAGCAGATGAATAGAGGATGTTATGTCTAAAACAACCTTTAATGCTTATAATTCTAAACGACCACCCTAGTTAGCATGTTTTGGTGACTTTTCGTTTGGTTACCATCAATAATAACTTCCAGAAGAAACTGAATGTGCTGACTCTTGAGGTTTGGCCCCAACACAACTATTCCACCAGCCATTGCCAACTGACCCTCTATGAGGAAACAGAGAAGAAAAGCTACACATACAAGCCAAAAACATATGACTCATCTTTCTGCCATTTAATGGGGCTGTTTCCATGTTAAACAAGGTGGTTTAGTTATGTAATGATCCAATACAGACCAAATGGGACCATGAGAGAAAAACAGTTGCCTGTTCAGTCTGTTCTTTATAAAACAAGGCCTTCTTGTACCTTGGTGAGGCTTTTTTTGCACATCTTTCTATGTAACAATGTCACCATAACATAATGGGAAAAAAAAAGTTTGTTTTATTATATTGTGGCAAATAAAATTTTAGATGAGCATACTTGTACTGTGACCTAAATAAAGCAGTGTAATAAGAGTATTTTGTCATTGTTGAATTACACATTTGAGAAGTGCTACATTTTATCATTTCAGCAACATCAGACTTGAGGTCTACCACTCTACTGTACTGGTGATCTCTTTGTCTAAGTGATATGTCATTACCGTTATGTAATTACTGTGTTTTTATGTAGACATTATGACGCAATACCAATTCAGTAATCTAATTTGGTAAATCCACTGTTTATTGCCTTTTCTTTACTGAAAATCCCAAAAAACAAATTATTTACCCATTTTTTCCTAGATGAACATTTGATAGGAGTATTAAAGAATCAGAGATAATGAAGCAACATCTGTCTGCACTCAAGTGGTCAGGCTTCTATTTGACTAGGCTTGTGACTCTGTTGCCCTTCTGCTATCACAAAACTGAATCTTTTCTTTTTGTTGAAACAATGCCAAAAAAAGATTCTTACGTCCTTATCTACACAGTAACGCTGCTGAGAAAATGTTGCCTGGCATATTTTTCATGTCAGTTCCATCAGTAGTTGATAAATACCTGAACTCAGATAGTTTATGTTCCCATACGTGGTTTTACCTCCTCCTTGAACAGGAAACCCCAATGATCTTTCAATAACTCGCTGTTTCTGTCGTGGCTTACTTCCTTTGAGATCTCTTCCTGGACAAAATTTAATCAGTACTGATCTGTGTTGTGCAGAGATGACTTGTGCTTTTTCTTCACATTGATTTTGTGCATTTAGTAAAATATTAAATGCAGTACTCAAACAAAATTATTTACTTTACAAGAGTCCTGCTTCAAACTTCCAATGAGGTGCTGATGGTTAAAAAGCTTGGATAAGTTCAGTTTGAAACGATGCTGTCAGGAAAGGGCGTCATTGCAATAGTTTTGACTTACCTCTCCTGGTTCTGGAGAAGATTTTAATGCTTGTATTTGCAGAACTGGATGAAGAGCGGAAGATACCACTAAAGCTTAAGCGACGGGGGGACTTTGGTGAGGAAGTCTGGTATGAAGGATAAGGAAATATAGTTTTAGGTGAACCTGAGCTGGTCTTCAATTGCACAGGAGCAGACTGTGGACTAGGGAGCTGAGAGCTGCTTCCTGGCATCTTCAGTGGCACTCCTTTGATTGGACTGGCTGAGCGGATGCGACGCTCCCCCTGAGAGACAATAACAAGACACTTATTTTTCCTTTTTGTTTTATGTACAGTGCAAAAACACATAAAAACACAAGGTCAAAGAGAGACGGCAAACACAGAACAGATTTATTGTGAAACAACAGCTGCTGATTGCACTTGGAAGTGTGTTACTTCCTTCTTTCCCTTGATATAAAACTGTTTACTTGCCCTTATTGTAATATTTTATGAGATAAAAAAGCAGGATGAACATTTGAGTATAAAGTTCAAAGTAGGATGACGCATATCAGTTTTAATTATACAGTTATAACATAAGATAAATTGTGAAGTAGTCATGAGACACTACAAAACTGATACCCAGGTTTACATGATTGACACTTTCTGATTTAACACCATCACTTAGTTTTCATTACTGGCAATATTTGTCATATCTGGGTTTATAAGTGTGTTTTACAAGGCCAATATCATGTAAACAGACTGAAAAATCCTTCTCTATTTGCTATACAGATACCAAAACAAAACACGAGAGACGGCAGCCAATCTAGCTAGAGACAGAGTAAGCCTCCTCCCACCACTGATGGCTGCCTGCTCTGAATATGCCAACAACAAATCTTTTAACCATTTGTGGGCTGCAGTACAGTGAGTCATTCAGGGCAGAAATCTCTGCTCATGAAGTCTACAGTATTTACAGACAACAGAGCAAGGAAACAGGAGCATTTGAATAAAAAGTACTTTCAAAGTGGAAAAGGTGCAGAATTGTATGAGGAAGGAAAATAAAGGAATAAAAGGAAGGAAAATGTACAAAAGCTCAAATCAAAAGGGGAAGAGCATTGGGTCGAATCTGCTTGACAAGCATTCAGTACAGTATTTGCTTAGGCTGGCCCCTTTCCATACGCACATTTCTGTTTAAACCAATCCTGTGACCAATCTGAGAGTGAGAGCACACACCCTTTTTTTCTGTTTGCAGACAACTCTCCCTCTCATTGTGCAAGAGCTTGTAAAGGCAAGTGAATCATCTATGAGGATTTTGGATGTAAACCAGTACTCAAAACACAAGGCAATGCAGGATTTTTATCAGCACAGTGCATGTATTATTAGTTTAAATCTCAATATGAGGCAGTTTTATTCCTCTTCAAATCAATCAGAACAAAAATCAGGCGAAGGATGGTTACTTTTAGAAAAATCAATTTCCTGTATGTGATCCGACCATGCCTGGACACAGTGGGTGTAATGTTACTCTGAGCCAGTGAAGGTTGGCAGAATAGAGAAGATGGCCTTGTTTAATATTTTGTCTTTCCTAAATCCACATTAAAATGTGTGCCAAGCCAAACAAACAGAGTCAAAGAGACAAGATAAATCATGTGCCGAAAAAACAAAAACAAAATAAAAAATAAAAAAAACAGGCTTGAGGAAAAAAGGCAAGCAAATACACAGAAATGGTTAACTGAAAATAACATCTCTACCATCTGAGTGCCACTTTTGGAGGAGCTGCCCATCTCTGCTTGTGTTGAAGAAAATGCACCAAAGTCCTGCACATGAAACAGAGCTGAGTGTCAAGGAAAAGCCTACATTTAGAAAATACAACTGGAAAACAAAGAAGGCATGTCATAGCAGGTAACACAAATGCCACTAAGATACTATAACTTAAGGCTGAAGACTAAATAACTGAAAAGAAAGAGGACATCATTACTCATGTTGTTTATAAGATGATGATATTTGAGTGTGCAGTTTGTCACTCATAAATATGTTTTATTGTTATATATCTGTCCTTGAAACAAAATACAACATGCTTCTTCCCCATACCAAAGCCTGGGCTTGACATTCCTCTTTACAGAGATAGGATAATGCAACACACCCCGGGCTGGGTTGGGCTGATTACGCAGATTTTATTAAACCTTGAGGTGTATGTGTATATTTTTTGGCATGGACTTTTTGTACTGCAGTGTACCCAAGAGCTTGTTATGAGCAACTTCTTTATTCACAGGCTTACTTCTGAACAGAAATGGCACATATTACAGGTACAGTATGAATACATGTAACGATTAGGTTAAGTGTTCCTCATGTTTCTAAATCATGATAATGTATACAAACTGGAAGCAACGCAACGTGTCTGTGTAGGTTTGAGACAATAGGTGAATTTGATGTATCTCATCCAGTAGTGCCATACCTGAGAGTTATATTGATATCCATGCAACATGACCAAACTAATTAGCTATCATTACAGTATGGTCTTGGCAAACATGAGGATGTTGAAGTTGAAAAACAAGAGATTTATTAAAACTACACAGATAAGTCTTTGCAGGTGTGTTAAGTAGACTAAAGTGAAAACACAACCCATCAGATACAGGTAACTCCAGATATCTGGAGATGAAGCATGAGTGAAATGCACTTAAATAAACCAAAGCTCTGGGTATAGTGACCATAATGAATCATGACTCACTGTTTTGGAGCTAGTTGATTCCTCTGCAATGTTTCTATTGTGTGCTAGTACTTTCCTACTGTCAAAGGACGTAAATGTACACATTTAAGTGGGAGAGTTGGCCTCAATTGCATAATGACTGCAAAAAACATTCATGACTATAAAGGCAACATTATTAAGGAATTATTTTCTGATCTGCTAACGACAAATGAATGCAGCCGTTGTATTTGAACAATTAAAAGTAATATCACAGAGTACTTTAGGGACGTTTTCGTGTCCGATTAAAGAGAATATAAAATGACAAATCGTGATCCGGGACAACTGTCAATCATGCGCGCGAGGTACAGGAGCACGCGCACGTGCGTAGTTGCAACAAAAACTAGTTAAACCAATAGGTGGAAAAAAAAAACTTTAAGTCACAACAAAACCTCAACAAGCGAGTTTAGTTTTTTGTTGCAATCTCAGTAAGAGACCAAATTAGATGATACTTCACCGACTCACTGGCATGTTAATCCGCAGACTTCTTCTCCTCTTTGGCATTTTCTTCGCGCTCTCCTTGCTAGACTCCATCACAGTACTGCCCATGTTTTGGTTATTCGTCAAACGACTACGACACGTAAAAAAAAAAGTGTAACGTCTGTATCGCGACAGTAGACCATCAACAGCCACCTCCGCCTTCTCTTCGGCTGCCCCCTGTGTTTTACTACGCCAACGCCACAGAGGAGCTGCTTCATCCACCAGGAAGTAAACTCGGCCGTTGGAGGCAGGGCTCGCATCTCCGAATGAGACTCAACCTTCCGACTGCTGTTTACAGGTGTTGTGCAAAAGTCTGTCACCGAGAGAAACGTATCCCCGTTACGTCACCGGAAAGACGAAACTATACATCGTTTTAATTTTAGATTTACTTTTCGGATTTAAATAGTAAAACAAACATCATAGCCACATATTTTCGCCTTGTAAATATTTACCCATGAAGCCTATATACTCGCAAATAGTTGCTTTTAAACAAATAAGTAAAACAGTTAAATGCCATTAAAATACATTAAATAAAATACAAATATTACCACCCTCATATATTGCTTCTATAATCACATTATATTTTCCCCCAAATAGCAGTATTTCGTACTATTAGCAAAACATGACGAAGCAAAAATGGTGCCACACAACTAGGAAATGGATTTTCTTTTCCCTGAAGCTGAATATTGACAGTACACTAGTAACACTGCCGTATATAGAAGCTCTACCAACAGATGTCAGTATGACTCAGATTTAACTATTTTATACAGAGACAGAAGTTAGACATTTTAGCTTCAAGAAATGCTGAGGTTAATAAATTCCAACATGGCCACAAAATAGGTATTTGAGCAGCACGTGACTGTAGCGCCACCTCCCTGAAACACACTTAAATGTGTGCATATTCATTTTAAATTTTTTTTAACTGTTGCCTAAAACATTCTTCTAGATTTCATTCAAACAAATTCAAGAGTGTTTCTATGATGCTTAAATGTAAATACCCAGTACAGAGAGCAGGGAATATTTCAAATAAATTACATATATAACCGCAGTGGTCTTTTGAGGTGATTCAATGTGTGTGTGTGTGTGTGTGTGTGTGTGTGTGTGTGTGTGTGTGTGTGTGTGTGTGTGTGTGTGTGTGTGTGTATAGATACAATGAATGTGTTTCTGGTTACTAGAATATTTACCAATTCCAGGGAAACTATGTCATATGGCTTTATTCTTTCATCGGTCATATGTAACAATTGAAAATGTGCTTTCATCAACAACTTATACACAGCTTGTTAACATGTAAAATAGTTTATTTTTGTAAATGTTTCTAAACTCAATTCCACAAACTCCAAACCTCATACTCTGTACACTTCAAAAGGCATTTTCAAAAAAAAAACAAAACAAAAAAAAACAAACAAAAAAAAAAGAATAAGGGGAAAATGAAAGAAACCTACTTTACACGACCAAGAAAATGTAGCACAAACACACTGGCAGGATGATGTAATATCATACAAGAGAAGAAAAATATCCAAGAAACAATTTTGTTACAACCATTCATTGAGAAAATATATACAATTGAGTCTTCGGAAAGTTAAAAAAATACATGCCATATACATTACAAGTTCTAAGACTGTCTCCAAAATTTTACAGTCAACTTGAAATTGTGCACGCAAAAACTCTTCCATTTCTAAGCCTGTGACTTGTGAAGTGTCAGTATAAGAAATATTTCTGATTAAGGAGAATGCCATTTCTGTCCAAAAGGTAGAACAATCCTCAGTTCCAAATAATAGTTCCCCATACGATTCTTTCTGTCACGCACCGGTTCGTCTAACTTACAATGCCATTAGACGTTTGCACCTTTATTTAAAAGCAACGTAAAAACATAATCAGGTAAATACATGTTGGTGAACCTACTTGTGTTAAAAAGTTAAAAAGTTGCTTTTGGGTTTCAAAATCTAATTCACAGTTTAAAATCAAACCTGATTAACAGCAAACAGATCAGAATGATCTCATCTGAGTTTTTTTTTTCTTTTTGATTCTGTAACTGATAACTTGTTACGTTAGTCAACAAAAATATTTCTTTTTTGAGTGGTCAAAGTATGTGTATGTCACAAAACACTACGCTACAATACCTTACTTTTAATACAACAAAAATATTTTGTGAGTTATTGTGGTTATATTACAAATTCTGTACAGAATAATCATAATATATACTCTCAAACTGAAATAACGTCCATCTTAAATAAATTTCAATGACAAACAAAACAACAATTTAAAAACACCCAAACATCAAGAAGGTTAAGGTAGTATTTGGTCGGTTATTCCTATAGTTTTCTTTATGTACATTTATACAAAAGTAACAGCATGTCTTCTTCAATCTTCAAAAACAATAGCAATCTAGCCTTCTTTAACTCAATCTCATCATTTTGAGAATAAAATTCATTCACTCAGTAATAAATACAAAACCTTTCGAATTCCACACAAATCACATGACAGAGACCTATGATAAAACTGACTCATGGAATCAAGTATTTTAAAAGTTTGTGTGTGTGTGTGTGTGTGTGTGTGTGTGTGTAATTTTTTTTTGTTTTTATTTAATTTTTTTCTTTAGTGCAAGTTAATATTCCCTTCGCGGTATTCATTGCTGTACATTCCTCATTCAGTGATGTCTACATTTAGTCATACGGTATACATTAACAGTATGAAACAAAAGGGCCTGCCCTTAGTAAGCAATAAGGCCGCACCCTGCACAGTGCTTTCTCATTCGCTGGTGGATTCCTCACCCCGTGTACATCAAATCAAACAAACGCAAACAGACAGAGGCATCTAATACAACAGAGCCTCTCATATATGGCACAAGTCACAACCTGCTACTGTGTTACTTTTCCCTTCCTCCACCTTGTTTTTCCCCACAATCTTGATGAACATGACATAACTCAATTCATCTCTCCTCGGGCTCAGGCCTTCTGCTCATTCATGAAATGACATTAGTGTGAGGCATTCTTTTTTCTTTGTGAAGTAGTAATGCCATCACCACACTATCGCAAGGAATGCATTTAGGTTTGTCGTTTTGCTCAGTTAATCCATTTCCTGCATTCAGGAGCTCCACAGTGGCAAGCAATTTTATGTTGAGTCTCCACAGTGTCAAACTGGTAGTCGAAGCACAGCTGAAAAATGAACAAAAAAAAACATCATTTCCATCCACATCTTAAACAACTGTAATGTAAATCTCATGCAACATAAGTCTACAAGTCAGTAGTGTGAGAAAAAAAAAAAAAAGAATAATCCCACCTCTTCTCCCTTTTCGATTCTGCGAATGCAACTGATGATGATTTTGTAGCCCCTTTCAAAGGTCACCACCTCAGCAACACAGTTTGGAGCACAAGAGTGGTTGATGTATCTGTTGGTGACAACGAATTATTACACAGAACACACGGTTCTATAGAATACACAGTAAGAAGATACACTACATGTTGCATTCCTAGAAAACTGTAAGAATCATCAATAATTTGAACCATTAATATTTCAATATAGGAAACCAAAAAGAATGAAAACCAGTGCACAACAGAATGCACATGAAATGTGATACAATTAAAAATGTGATCATAAGCTAGAATTGGATTTTTAAAAAGTCATAACTTTCACTTTTATGTGTTTGAAACTAGAAATTGTGATTTCTACTGTGCTTTGAATCTGTGGAAACACCTTGCAGCAGCAATGCAGTACAGAGAAGGCAAAACATCACAAAATGCAAACAAGCATTTTTTATGGATATATCCATTTTAAATCCAACATTTAATGTTCTTGAAAGCAACCAGCAGCTTTATCTAATTACTGTTTTTAATGTGAGAGAGATGGGCATCAATACAGTGTGTGTCATGAGTACTGAGGATGAATACTGTGTGTATGTGCCACTCAAACATGTTTTAGGCAAATCTATCATGATAAATATAATAAAAATAAAGGGAACAAAAGTAATTTAATTATGCTACATGGTTACAAAAATGTCCAATAAGTATAAAACAATAATATGTTACCTTGCAAGCCCTCCAGTGAGAGTGGCATCAACAACATGTTGGCTGTCGATGCGGAACATAAACACTGCTCGGTTCTATGTTAAAAAATACATATACACCTTGTTAGTGTTGATGATGCAACTCTGAATGATAGGTATTTATATTAATGATATAAGACTATACCTGAGATCTATAAGTCTTCTCCTTTCTGACAGCAACCTCATTACGCAAGATGGTTCCGTTGTATTCAATCACCATAGTTTGTTTTTCAATATCCCGAGCGGCAAACAGCCCCAGGCCCTGTGAATTCATCACATAAGTACCTAATAAATGTATCCACAACAGACCATTAAATAGAACAGCATTACTAGTTTATGAATGAAACATCTCACCTGGATGCGAGAGCGGGCCAGGTAGACATTGGCTCTCCACTCACTCTTCATCCAGCGATACTGAGAAGACCTGGGGTGCACTACTGGGGGCTTGCCATGAGATGTGCCACCTTCTCCTTGGACCAAATTCTGGTTAGATCTGGCACTGCTGTTAGACACAACCTGTGGCTGTGGTCTTTGTATAAAAAAAAATGAAGAGAATTAAAAGAACTGACAGCAGTATTTCAATATGCTCTTTAGTGATTAAAGACACATTAGTCTACATGCACTGAAAGGACCATGTGTGTCACCCAGGTACCTTATAACCAGTGAAGTGTAGGGAGAGCTGGTTTTGGGCTGAGCACGGGCACTGCCGGCTGGATTGAACAAGAGAGGTAACTCAACAAGAGGGTTGCGTCCATAACGGAAAGAGTACCTGTCACAGGCCTCCACTCCCGGGAGCTGAAAAAGAGATTAGAGTAGAACAAACATGGTCGGGTTATGGCTTCCATTTTTGTTTAGACTGAAAACTTGACCTTATTGAAATCAAACAAACAGCCACAAACCGATTCAACGATCTTAGCAACTGCAGAGACTGTGAGCCCGAACAGGTCTTCCCCTTTTAGATAAATTGGAAAGAGCTTCAGAGTGCCTGATTCAGTTCTTTTCTCAGCTACAGGACCCAGAACCTTATCCCACACTCCTAATGAGAGACGGAGTAGAAATTCAAATGTTAGACGACTGCCAAACAAACACATATTCATGGTTCATAATGAAATGATGAATCAGTCAAACCTTTCGCAGTGGTGTCAGTTAGGACCAGATCTTGGTAGCCCTGTTCGATAACTCTGATGTTGAACTCTGGCAGCCCCTCTCTGTCCTCAACAGAACAGACGTAACGGCAACGGCGGTTGCCATGACGCATGCTCCAGTAAATACGGCAAGCCTCATAGCCAACTGGAAATATGGCTGTTGGTGAATGGAAGGCTGCCATTTGTAAAGGAGTTAGCTGACCCATGGCGTGCAAGACGAGGCTGCCAACTCGGAAGGTGTAGCCTAATTCAGGCTGCTGCACAGCAGTGGCTATCTGGCGTACTTCGTCTCTTTGGACGTAGACACGACGAAAAACAGCGAAGCAACGCAGCTCGTGTTCGAGAGCTTGTCCAGCTGCGCCCCTGGGCCTGTGAGCATGACATAGCATGGTTTTGTCCTTGAAGAAGGTGCACTGAGCTTGGAGAGCACAGGTGAAGTGGTAGACATTGGTACAGCGGAGCCGGTGGCAACCACTGGTTGCTCCCGTCTGTTGACAGTAGGCACAACGCACTGTTTGACCACGACGTAGTGCGAGCTCCACGTTTATGAGGGCACCAGCCTGTGTTTCATACACCTCAGTCGACCACAGGGCACAGTTTAAGTGAACCCACACATCAAGATCTAGGTTAAGCAGCCTCGCAGGACCATCAGTGTTCCCATCTCCAAACTGGTGGCAGAAACAGCATCGTCTCTGATCCCGCAGCAAAGATGGGGGGCGCAAGGAAGCCCCAAGTTTCTTCAAGAGGTCATCAATCTTGTCCTCATCTGGCAGCTGGGAGTTCCCTCTTGGCACCACCACCTGAACAGTCCACTTCCTCCAGCGGAGTCCTTTCTGTCTCTTTCCCTGGTGCCAGCCATCGTGGGACCTCGGCCTGGCCTTCAGCTTTACTGTCACTTTGATGGCATCAGATTTTGCTTCCATTTTGGGTGTTCCACATGCTGTAGGGAAAGGAATAGGAGGGGTGGACGGGGGAGACTGCTTGGGCTGAAGTTGAGCCAGACAATGAACATCCAGTGATGACATATTGTTACTGTACTGGTGCTGGGCTTTAAAGAGGATTTCTGTCTGCTGAGAGTCACGAAGAAGGTTCACCGTTTCCTGGAAATATTAAAGGGGACAAGTTATTAAAGCTGCATTTCTACCCCAAGTAGACTAAACTTTAGTGTCAGTAACCAAAAGGCTCATTCAGATTGTACATTGAACACCAGTATTGAAATTTCACATGAAACTAAAAATAAAAGCTTTGTTGTTGTTTAATTTGTCACATGCTTTATCTCTGATGCCATGGTAACATGACAAAACACAATGACAATCATAGACAGCCTTCATTCAGCTCCGTGCAGTGTTGGTGCATGTCTTAAAGTGGTACAAACCTTGGTTTCTGTGGTTGATCTAGATTGCAATGGTGATGAACAATAGAGAAGGAAGCAGCTATGACTGCAGAAAACCAGGTCTTCTTCAGCTTTCCAACGGCCTTCAGATTCCTAATGAAAGAAGTCCGTGAAGAAACAAAATATGTAATTATGTGAGAAATCAAAGACTCACCAAAATGAACAGCTCATACACAACTGATATTTATGGAAGATCTAAAAAATATATACTGTATATTATACATATATATATATATATATATATATATATATATATATATATATATATATATATATATATATATATATATAGACATACAATATTTGAATAGCCAAGATATAGTAGAGACCCAAGATGAAAAAGTACATGTTTATATGTTTATTATGGTCATTGTATTTCTTGTTCTGTACCTTCATGTGGGTAGGGAGATCTCTGACAGATTTCTGCACTCCATTTCCCAGAACCACCACCTTACAGTTGCAGCACCAATGAGGTTTGGATCCAGGGCTACCGGGGATCTTCTGCTCATGAGCTCTCACTACAGCTGCACCTGAAGCAACACAAAGGCATAAGCGTTTCAGAACATATATTTGACAATAACCATTTAAAGATATGACACTTTCCACTAACACGTAAATATTAGATTGGAAAACAGAACAGGGGGATAACAAAATTGACCAGGCAAATAAGGCAGCTGATCTCACTTATAGACTCTTCAGGAGATGTCAACTTTTAAATTCTGAAATATTTGCGTTCTGACAACCACAGAATACATTAAGATCACATTAAGTAGATGTTTATTTGTCATCCAATCAAAAATGATTGAAATCAGTAGGCCTGGCTGTTAGCACCTGTGCTCAGCCAGAGAAACAATTACAATATTCTAATTGCATTGGTGCTCTGTGCTTATTCACAGGAAGTCATTATGTTGTGCTTAAATCAGACATGACATTTTAATTAAAACCTGTATTACAGCACATGTGGGAATCAGAGATGCTCTTGTTTAATTTAGGTTTATTTTCCTACCTGGGCTGTTGGGATGGAAACGGAAATGATGTGCTTGCTGTTGTTGCGTCATCCCTGGTGCTCCGCCGGGCCTGATCATTGGTCCTGGTCGTCCATGAATCCACCCATTGTCTCCCTGTGAGTGAAAGAGCATTGGAGCACGAGGATCCATGGCGTTGGGCCCCACTCTGGAACCGCTGAGCATTGACCCTGGACCCCTGTCTGGGGTGCTGCTGACCTCATAGCTGCTGGGGATCTTCACACACAGGAGGTCTGAAATGGCTGCAACTACGCCAGTAATATTCTGAGAAAACAAGCAATGATTTGTTGAATCACAATTCCACTGCATATAGGTCCGATCAAGCGAAAGAGAACATCAACATGAAAAAGTACATTTGCATGCATCATTTATCATGTGGGCTCATTGTTTAGCTAAAGATCTTTATTTTATGGAACCTTTTAAAATACTAGTTGTAGGAAAAAATTAAAGTTGCAACTGATTTTATCAAGTGTACTTTTTATACCATATGCATGTCTTAGACATAAAAAATATAGCTTAAATTTGACACTAAAAATCTAAAAGATTTGAAAATGCATTCAAAAAGATTATCTTAGAATGGTCACCAAGAAATTACACTTATGTGTTGTTTTAAAAAAAAATAAGTCAATGTTTTGGGTGATTCATACACTGGTAAAGAGTTGTCCAAGTGTTACTATAACAGCCTATCCAGGTGTTACCACCTTCCCATGTCAATAAAACAAACTCTAATATTTTACTCCAAAATTAATTTTCAGCATAGTTACTCCACCAAAGAATGGTGGAGTTAAGTTTTCACCAGGATTTGTCCATCCGTTTGACTCTTAGCAAGATAACGCAAAATGTTATGACCAGCTTTTGGCTGAAATTTTCAGGAAATGTTGATATTAGCACAAAGAATAAATTATAACATTTTGGTGGTGATTGGTGGAGGGGGACACACTTGCGTGTTTCATTTGGTTGTTCAGGGCAGACTGCTGCTTGCAGAGGTTAAAGTCAAACCTATTTCTGCTCTGCCTTGGCAGAGTCTGCACTCTCTGAGTGCTTTTCTAGTTTAACATAATTACCTCTGCCAAGGAGGTTATACTTTTGCCAGTGTTGGTTGGTTTGGATGTTTGTTTGTGGACAAGATAACTCAAAAACCTATGGATGGACTTTGATGAAATTTTCATGGTAGGTTGGTAATGAAGGATCTGGAAATGAAAACATATTAGTGGTGATCCGGGGGGGAGGGGGTCTACCTTGGCGGAGGTCTGCACTCTCAGTGCTCTTCCAGTTGTGACTGAGAACCACATGTTTTGAATATTTCTGTAAAGCTTAAAATATATCTGCCCATTTCAAGTCTGTGATGCTGAGCAGTAATTTGACACTGCTCACCTAAAAATGTTATCTCCCCAATTTTATTATACATTGTTTAAATGCTTATAAATACTTACTTGAATATATGTAATACATGCATATAAGTTTCTCTGCATACATGCCAAAGACTATTGAACACAAAATGTGTTATCGCTTAATTGGACCCATACGTTATAATTAAAAAATATCAGCAGGGTGAAATCATTGCTTTGGTTTGTATGATAGTTCGATAGAAAGTGGCCTTTTACTCTGTATAAAAAAGTTTCTGTAAGTTAAACAGGAAATATAAGAACTAAAATATCATATGGAATTCACTCACAATCCTACTAGCGAAAAGTATGTATGGTATTCGATAAAATTAGAGTAAAGGAATTACTTGCAAAAGAAATTAATATATTCTCAAACCAGTTATTATTCAAGTTGCACTTACCCCGACTAGTGTAAGATATATATGAGGATAACAATTTTGATTTGATAAGTAGCTCTTTTTTTACTGAGACATGAGGTATGTGCTGTGGATATATGCAGAGTTTTGTTTTATTACATTGTGATCAACACATTTATTTTTCCCAGAACTCAATTCACAGCAACACATACATTGCTATAACGTCAGAAAAGGAACAGATTCCTGGTATTCAAACACTGAAAAAAGTAATTTTCTTTTTAAGGGCCTGAAATAAAGTTGGCGTGATGTCAAAGCTGAATTTGTGCAAAACCACAGTGAAGCACAGTAAGTATTCTTACCTCAGCTGCAGCTGGTCTCAGTGTGATGGCTACAGAAACCAGTCCTTGTTTGGAGTCATTAGAAAGGGGGCCAAAGGGGGAGCCAAAGAACATTGAAGAGGGTTCAGTCTTTATATCTTGCAGTTTGATCTCTGATCCTATAGCATAAAAAATGCACAATAATGAGAAAAGACTGCCATGCTGTGTACGCAGGAGGTCTGTGTTCAAAATAGATGTTTTCATTATGTTTCTAATTTCATAGTTATTGGTTTACCTTTCCCATCAGGTGCAGGAAGCATGGGGAGGACAGGAGACACACAAGGGGACAGTGGCTCCTCCTTCACCAGGGACAAATCTGGATAACGACTAATCTCCATGCCAACAACGCTCTCAGGAGATGAAGATGGAACAAAACTATCAGGTGTGTCCCTGTCCTTGCAAGGCTCCTGTCCTCTGTTACTGTTATTTTGAAAGGATAAAAACAGAATGACAATTTGTCAAAATCACAAAGCCTAAATAAGACATAACATGATGAATAAAACGTTTTAGATCACTTAAAGTGCAAAGAGATTGTTTCAGAGAATTATCTGTCACCTGAGCTCCTCCTGGTTGTTGTGCGGTGGGGTGGGCAGAGAAGCTGGAACATCCACAGTTTTAGGTCCCTGAGCAATGGCCCGGGCAAGCAGATCTTCTTCTGTTCTAAATGGAACATGCAGTGGCTTTGGAACCAGTCCTTTGGATACTGAAAAAGAAGAGACCAAATGAATGAGGAATTTAATTGTATACCTACAGAATAGAATAAATAACATTTGAGTGTTTTCATATTGGGTGTTTATTTGGAGGAAATTATTTTTATGAAATTATGAGAGAAAGTTCACTATCCTGAAGCCTTACCCATAGCAGCAGCTTTGCTTGCCAGCTCTTCTGTTGTGGCAAATCCATTGATCATTTTCTGGCGGTTTACAGGTGGTGGTGTGGGAGGAAGAGATGCTGGCGGTGTTGGTGGATTACTCAGGTTACTCTGCTTTAGAAATCAAAGATGATGTCAGCACATGATGATGCGTGTTTAATTTACACTACATAGTCACAATATGGATTATGGTATACACATCTCACCTTGTAGGCCAGTTGGGAGTAATAGTCAGATACTCCATCGAGGGAGGCGCTGCCAAAGGTCCCAGACAAGAGACTCTCCCCATTGAGTTGACCGCTTCCATAAGGAGCAAAATGGGCAAAGTTGACCCCAATCAGCGGCTCCATCAGTGGCAACAGAGACAACTGCTGTGTCAAGAAAGAAGCAAACAGCATGATCACAATTAATTAAATAGAAATAACACAAAAACAAAATTCATGACAAAAATCATATGTAAAATGGCATGGCATTAGTACACCCATTGTGTATATGCACAGTGCTCAATGTAGTGTCTACACCCATTGCTTTTGGATAGACTGATAACTTGTCTCACACTTTCCATGTTTCACAGCAGGACATGACATTACAGTTGCCAACCCATGTAAATGAAAAGCAGCATGTTTAACACCCCCCACCCCCTCTGATAATTTGCTTTGTATCAAGAGGAAACAGTGAACCAAAGCCTAAGTTTAGTGGGTGGAAGTAGTGTTTGCTTAGAGCTCCTGCACAGAAGGATGGAGACTTGAAGAATATAATTTTAAACAGCACTCAGAAACAATCTATTATGTAGTTTATGCACACTTATGCACACTCCTGCTTGATGTGTGATAAAAATAAATAAATAAAATAAAATGCTCAAGGTTTGCATTATTATTGAAACAGTGGTCACATTTCTGATCCAAATACTCAACTCAAAACAGAGTCCAGATGGTCAAATGGTTAGTGAAACTGTGCAGGCTCTTCAAGACCAAATATGGCAACACTCACCATTTAGACCATTTTTCTATTATTTTTTTATAGGTAATCAAGATTTTCAGGTTCATAATTCTTTATTTTTGACTAAGCCGTATTAAATGTTGAAGATTATACTTGATCACATTTCTAATGGACAAAGTAGGTTTCCTATAGTATAAAAGGAAAAAAAGTAGAACAATTTATTTGTGCCACCACACCTTCATCAAGAACTTATAATATCTGTGTGAGAAACTCATCTAAGAAGTGTATAGTTACTGTAACATGCTTATGACACAGGTAATGAATGCCTGTACACTTGGTAGAGATAATTTGCCTTTTCCAGTAGTAATAATGTAAAATTCAAAATAAAGAATTCTGATTTTACCTTCATTTGTTAATTCAAGAAAAAAATAGTGTCATCATTTTAAAATGATTGCTCCTGTCATGCATCCATCTTACCTGTTTGATTTGGGTCATTACAGTATCAGGGCCAGAATGCATCAGCTGTCTCTCATCTCCTTCCTTCTTCCTCCTCTTGTAGCGAGAGGCAGGTTTCTCCCCTCCTTTTGGGGCTCTTTTGTTTCTCCCTTTCTTTTTCTCTTGTTCAGGAAGTAAAGGTCCTGGGAAGTCAGGAGCGCCATCTGAGTATGCCTGTAGATGAAATAAGATAGTTTAAAAAAAAAAAAAAAAGACAGGAATAAAGCTCATATCTACTTCAGCAGCACCACCGGCTTAAAGTAAGATGTTTTCAAACAATAAACAGGGACTCATACCATAGTCATAGCTGATCATTTTTGAATGACAATTTAACTATGCTCTACCTCCTATCTGAATCACTTAGCCTGTCTATGACTCACTATGTTGACCACCCCCTCAGCTCTTTATAACAGTATGACTAATATAAAGACTGACCCCATTGCTGTCCATGGAGCTTTGCCTGAGGAGGGTTTTGCAGTCTGTGGGCTCCTCCTCCTCTGAGCGCAGACTCTCCTCTGACCTCTGCTGGGGCAGTCCAGGTGGAGGTGTACTCTTGTTCTTCAGAAGGTGTTTCAGTAGTTCATTGCCTGCTTCACCCTTGTTGGGACTTTGCCCAGCAGCAAAGGGAGACGTGCCACCTTTCCCTCCTTCTTGCTTCACAGAGCTCATTTCTGAGCTGATGGATCCTTCCCTTGACCCACGACATTCACTGGCATCAGTCTGTTCCAGTTTAATGTTGCTGAGAATGCGTTCATGCTCCTGAGCCTGCATCCTTGTTGTATCCGAGGAGAGACTTGGTTGTCCAGATTGCCCCCCAGAAAGCTGCCTCTCGAGTTCTGAGTGACTAGGGGTGGAAGAGCCCAATAACGGGGACCTTGACAAATCTTGGTCTCCAAAAATATGGGGGTTTCTGGTTGGAGTTGAAGAGGTGTCTGATACACAGGGTGTGAGTGGAGCTGTTAGGTCAGAGTGAGGAGTTGAGGGAGTCTTCACCGAGTCTGCATCTTCATCCTTCTTCTTTTTGCGAGTCCTTTTCTTTTTCCCTTTCTCATCTGGGATGATGTTCGAGTAAAGTTGGATTAGAGACTGGCCTGACCCTGGGAAGTTGGAAGGCAGCGGTGTAGCTGTGTCCGCCCCAAATGGCGGACCCTCACCTGGCATGTGCAACATCATTCCCGGTCCACTGAACTGACGGGGTCGTGGCTGTCCCTGAGGAAAGTTAGGACCTTGCAGAGGAAGATTATCAGGCCCTATATCTGGGGGCATCATACCATTGCCCATCATGCCCCTCCGTTCCCCTTGCATGAATGTCCCAGGTGGTGACCCCATACCCGGTTGCATACCCTGCTGCTGGGGAAACACCGCCTGTTGCTGATGTTGTAAAGGAGGCCTCTGTGGCTGCATGAAATCCTGGGGCAGCTCCGTGTTGAAGAATGGCATCTGCGCCAGTGGTGCCATGTTCCCCTCTTGCCCCATCATACCTTGCTGCTCCATTTCCATGCGGTGTTTCAAAGCTCTCTGCCGTTCGACTTCCTGCATGAGCTGCACCCGCTGTCTCTCCTGCTGCTCCCTGAGCCTCTCCCTCCGCTCACGTTCCTGGAAGCCCTCACTAAAGGGATTGTTGTCATCAAACTTCACGCCACCGGTTGGCATGGGTTTTACCCCACCTGGTGGAGCTGGTGGTGCTTGAGGCTCCATGGGCATTTGTGAATGCTGAGGTAGCGGACCCATTTGCATCTGATGAGGCTGACCTGGGTTTCCCACAGGTACCTGAGGAGGCATTATAGGTGGCATTCCTGGTCCTCCCATAGGCATAGGAGCACCAGGGTGCCATCCAGGAGGTGGATTGGGCATACGTGGTGGTGCATTTTGCTGGCCAGGGTGAAGCGGCATCTGCATCATGGGGTTCATAGGTGGTTGGCCCATTGGTGGTCCACTGGGAACCATTCCAGCAGGACCTGGAACTGGGTGCATTCCAGGCATTATAGGTGTCATATTGTTCTGCTGCTGTTTAACTCTGTATTCTTCTATGAGCTCAGCATGCTCCTTCTGTTGCTTACGAATCTGAAAGAAAACATGACATTCATAAATAATGTCACTGAAAGGTAGTCTGTGATACAACAAAAAGTGATGAACAATTAAGGGTGTGTATTGGGGAGAATCTAGAAGTGCAACCTGCAAATGATAGAATACAACATAGTACGATACTCTCAAATGTTTAGACAATTTGTGGAATCATATATTTTTTTTTAAAAAAGAGCACATGTATGAGTTATGAAAAGTCTATTTTAATTTTTGAAAACAGATCGAATAGGTTGTGCATTCAATCCCTATAACAGCACACACCATGGTAGTTTTTATGCAATCTGTGGAAAATTCATTAATATTTTCCTTCATCAGTAAAATATATAATGTGCATGTGAAGTTCCCAAAAATGGTTGGTCTACAGACATACAATTTAACAATGTGATGTTGTACATCATGAGACTTGTTTACAGAAAGAGTACAACAAAATGAAACCAAAAATGTGTTATCAGTTGGTGTCCTCTGTGTCTTAACTTCTGTCAAGTATTGCAATAAGAATTGGAACAAAAGCTTTTCCTCGAATGTGAGCCCAACTGTCAGAAATGGATGTAAATCTTCTACTTTAGTGAAGATGTCAAGAAAAAACATGAAATACAATATAGTGTATTCATACTGACAAAAGCACATTTTAATATCCCTTTCTTTTTAAATTTGAATTGTTCATCCCTAGGAATAATATTTTATTCACAAAGTGTTTCATCAGAATTATAAAACAAATTAGAAAGAAAGATTGAACCAAAACAGAAAGTGTTGTCTTCACATTATGACAAAATAATTTAGTTTGTAGAGGGTAACAGCAATTATAATGAGCAAGAAATGAATCGTTTTGTTTAGAATATTTCTTTTCAGTTTTAAAATACACTTGGAAATATAAAAGCTGCATTTATAAAACTATCAGCCAATCTTTCAATTAATTTGTCAGAGCCATCATAATATTTATCTTAAGCAGACAAAACTAGCAGCTCTAAAGGAAAAATGTCTCTCCTGAGGAAAGAAATTAAGTATGATAAAATGAAAGATAAAATAAAAATTCTATTCATGTTTAGTTCTTATGACAGTGTTTGCAATCACAACTTAAGTCTTTCTTTTCAGATTATATTTTTATTCAAATTATAAGGAGAAACGATATTTTAGCGAGGGCCAAATAAGAGACAATGCTTAGGGCAGCTATTGTGAGAAGAGCTGAGATAGAAATTCTGTGGAGGAGCTTGACAGGCCAAGCATTTACCTGCTCCAGCTGTTTCTGCACTACACCCTGCTGCTCTGTGACATGTTTGAGCTGCTCAGCATCTTCCTCAGGGAACTCTCTCCCTGCTTTTTTAGCCGTTCTCTGCTTGGCAGACAGAGCCTTCTTAGACTTCCTGTGAGCACCGATCTTCTCTTCCAGAAACTTCTGCTGCATTTGAAGTAGTTGCTGTGTCTCCTGGAGCCACTCCTCATATTGAGCCCTCTGAGCATTGTCTGAAAGAAGAAAAGGGTTCTTTTTTAGTAATCTTGACAGCACAGAAAACAAACATCTTAACATTCCTAAGCCCGACAAAAGCTTCAAACCAAAAAGTTTAAGATGTACATATACTGTTAGAGAACTTACTGACAAAACCTGGACCAAAGTTTGGTGGATTTGGTCTCGCTACTTGCGTCAATTTGCCATCCTGAGTGTAGAATTGATAAATGTTATTAGAGTTTTACATTGAACCAATTTTTTTTTTTTTTTTTTATGAAAACCCATGCACCTTATTCAAACTTCATTTACCTGTCCAACAACTTGAGGAGGAAGTGGAGTGCTTTCAGGACAAGGTGGTGTAGGGCCAGGAGGAAATCTGTCATGTGGTAAGAGCACAATACACTTTCAGAGTAAGACAAAAGCACAGATAATGAATCACAAGAGTAGCAATACTACTGCTTAAAAACCAACAGGCACATTTCATCATTAGATTTTCCTTCACTAAAAACAAAAGAAACACCATTAATTAGAGGGTATCACTTGATTCACTCTGTAGTATTCTTGAATTATCAAAATTAATCTGTTACCTGTTCATGCCCATTGGAGGCATACCCATACTATTCTGAACCATGACCTTGTTGATTCCCTTCAGAGCAACCATCTTTGCTTTCATGATTGGGTCAGTGATGGAATCAAAATCTGCAAATGGCAAACCTCTGTCAGAAATAATCTCTGCAAAAAAACCACTGGTAATTCACAACTGTATCTCATATGACAGATAGAAGTTGTGGCTTTAATAATTTACCAATGTTTGGAAAGAATGAGTCACTGGAGCGCTGTCGTATCATGGCTTGCATCTGTCTCTGTTGCTGCTGTTCTTGTCTCTCCTGGTCTAGGAGGTCCTGTAAGAGCAATGGCTGTTCTTCCAGCAGAAGAGGACGGTGCTGTTGTTGGTTGTGCTGATTTATTGCAGCGTTCAATGCACTCTGCTGAGCCTGGCTCAAATTGGTCTGGTCGATACCAGAAGACAGCCCCGCCTGGTGGTCTGTCCCAAAGCCGCCCATACAAGTGTCTCCTGCAGTGGTAGCATCAGGTATTGTTTGACTCATGTTAAGTTCAGAGGCATGCTTAATGTCAGTGACTTGGCTCTGCTGGGGCATGAGGTTACTGGCTTGATTGACAGATTCAACCATTGGATTTAATGACTGCTCCTCAGGCTGCTGCTTAATGAGTAAACCAGACAGGACCGGGGTGGAGTCAGGGAGCACTCCCTGCTGGTTTGAGGTTAAGGTGTTACCAACAGCTTGCTGGTCGACTACCTCAGGGTGCTTCTGACAGTCTTTGACCTCTGTTTTAATTTCCTGCTGAGGTGCCAAAGAAGCAGACTCCTGATTCCCGGGGGCTTCTAGCTTGATTTCACCTGAAGACTGCTCACCCGTGGCATCCGATTTTGTTTGAATAGATGTTGAACTTGTTGAAGCCTCAGGTTCACTAGAGCTTGAGCTTTTATTGATGTCTGTAGTGTCAGCATTGTCATCCATGGGATCACTGAGATCCAGTTCTTCACTGAACATGTCTTTCTTGATGTCGTCAAGGTCAGGGTCTGTGTAAGCAATGATGTCAAATTTGCCAGACACTCCAAGGAAATCATCAAGGTGGAGATCATTTGTTTCTAGGTCAAGGTCTTTGCCATCTTCAGGATCCAAATTCAGGTTTTCCAAGTCAGCATCCACCAAATCTTTCACTTCAACATCCTCAAGATCTTTGACTGCTGATTCTTCTGCATCCAGTTTCTCTTCCACAGCCTCACTGTTGGCCACAGATGTGGTCTCAGCCTGTCCAGCAGGGGGTGCTGTCAGGATCATAGATGCTGCCATGTTCTGACTCTCACTTGAAGCAGGCTGGCTCATGGATCGCATCAGCGGAGACTGTTTAAGCATGTTATGTCCTGACATTTGCGTTTGTTGATGGAGATTCTCCATACTTGCAGAAAGCTGTACATGGCCAGTCTGACTAGACAAGGGGTCTGCAGCCCTGGGGCCCTGATTTAATGTGAACCTGGCATCAGGTGGTGCTGGAAAGCCCTGTGGCCTTTGAGCCTGCAGGTTAGGATCCATATTGCTTCCCTGCATTACACCAGGAGGAAAAGGCATACGAGGCCTGTTTTCTGCAGCTCTGTGTCGCAGTTCAATGAAAGGCTGGCCCATAATGTTGTGCTGCTGCACTGGCATTCCCCGTGGAGGAAAGTGCTGGGGTAGCCCATTAGGGTTACCACCCATACCCTTTGCCATTTCCACAGACATGGATCGTCTCATTTGTGGAGGGACATCCTGCATTGGGTGTTGCCCTCGTGGAAAGAACTCCTGTGCCCCATGAGGTCCAACAACACCAGGTGGAAATGCAAACCTAGAAAATGATAAATAAATATTAGCAGATAAAAATTATCCAGCATTATATGATCAGGCATATTATATTTAAACGACAAAGGTGCAATCGAAAACTTTATTTAATACCACAGACCTTGGTCCTTGATGTCTCAAATTAGGATCTCCAGGATGTGGACCATGAGGGATCTGTCCCTCAGGAGTGAAAGGGACACGCTGATCTACTGGAAAGGGTCCAGGGAATCTCATTGGACCTCTTATGGGTCCTTGACCAGGATAAGGTGGAGGAGGCCGATTGAACATTTCACCCTGCTGCCCATGGCCTTCTTGAGGCCAGGGTCGCGGTGTCCCTGGGGCTATGTTACCAGGAGGCTCCTGAGGACCCCTTTCTTGTCGAATAGCACTCCTCTGTTGCTGCTGCTTGAGGATGAGTTCTCTTATTCGTTGTCGCTGATAAACATAAAACCAATAAGAAACTTAAACCTTTCTAAACACACATCTTAACAAGAAATGGTAGAAAGCACTTCTAATGAAACAATATGTATAACACATTTTAGATAAAAACATGTCATCGTATATAAACAACGTACCTCAATGTGTATAGAATTTGCTTGAAGCCATTGTTTCTAACATTCTATGCACATTGTGGTATGTTCCACATGTGATGTTGTTGCTTATAAAAAGCAATATCATGACTGTTATTTACCAAATTATAAATTACACATTTATAGTGCTTTTAAGTAACAATGCTGCATCAGAAAACCAGTTTTGTATCAATATATTATAATGCTTAAATGCATACATTTTTCCACATGTCTAAGTTTTAACTGTCAGGTTATTTTTGGCTGATCAGCCATGCAGACTTTGATTGCTAGAGCAGACTAATAGAGTACATTTGTATTCAATCTAAACCTTATATGCATGTGTATTGTGTTATGAACGTTTATTCAGGTTATAAATTGTAATAAAAAATATTGCTTCTTGTCCTGCTCAGTTACTGACATTCTACCAGTTACTGATATTATACTCCATCTATAGATACAGGACTGATAAAAATGTAAAAGATTAAGCATGTTAATCAGCTACATTACTAAAATCATTAAAACAAAACAATGTCACCAATAGTATGTTGTGTATATACCTGTCTGAGTCTCTCCTCACTCTCAGCAAGGTGCACCCCCTGCGTTTCTGAAGATATAGAAGGCATCTGTGGGTTGTTAACCAGCTGTCCCGGGTCTTGTATTGCTGTTCCACTGTTACCCACACATGAGGGATCTTTCATTTCTACTTTTTCTGTTGACTGTTGGTGAGAGGATGTTTGTTCAAATGGGTCATGACCAGGTGTCTGACTGGTTCGTCTTGAGGGTGACTGAGTAAATCCATCTTCTGAGACACTAGGATGTTTTGGTGTTTGTGAACCTGGATGAGTAAACGGTTCTTGAAGTCTCCCTGGAGGAGGGGAGAATGGGTCCTGGCCTCCCATTGGTCCAGGCCTTGGCCCTGGTCTGTTGAGCCCATCAGGAGTTGGCCGTGGAGTCCCCGGAGGCTGAGCATAAGGATCATTCAACATTGGTCTGGGGACCCCAGGCTGTGAAAACATGTCATTACTTCCTGTCCTCGATATCCCAGGTGTATTTGTAAATGGTTCCATGGGAACCCTCTGACTACCTGGTGACTTGGAAAACCTCTCTCCCACAGACGGCCGTGGTGTACCTGGTGGCTGCGTATAAGGGTCCCCTGAGTGTGATGGTGACATCCGCTGTGCAGAGTGCGACTGATGAGTGAACTGGTTCATCCCGCTAGGGCGAGGAGTAGCAGGAGCTTGTGAATAAGGGTCAGAAGATGGACTAGGGGTGTTTGATGGCTGACCATAGTTATCATGTGGGCGTGGGGTACCAGGAGGTCGAGCGTAGGGCTCAAAGAATGGCCGAGGTTGAGAACCAGGATCAGCTGTTGGTCGAGACGTACTTGAAGACTGAGAAAAAGGATCATTAGATGGTCTATTGGGACCAGACTGCTGGGCAAAAGGGTCATATGTATAATGGTCAGGTCTTGGGGTGGAAGGTGCATGAGCATAAGGATTTCTAGACATTTGATTCATTGGTCCTGGCTGAGCAAATGAATGTGCTTGAGGATGATGCTGACCCATTCTAGGAGGACTGGTGAAGTTGTCATTCCCTGACGGCCGTGGTGTGTGTGGAGGCTGAGCATAGGGATCATTCTGCTGATTCTGTGCAAACCTGTCAGCAGGATGTGGACCTGGACGATTGAAGGGATCCTGAGCCTGAGGAGGGGGCATTGGTGTTTTGAACAGAGAAACTGAGCCAGACTCATTACTTCCAGGAATTGGGGTTAATAAAGGTCTTGAGTAAGGGTCAGACAGGATCATCCTGTTTTGGGCCATACGCTGATAGGCTTCATTTCTTATCATGGGCCTTGAATATGGGTCTCTCCCAGGAGAACCCATTGGGGGGCGTCCCTGTGCAGTCTGGCTAGCCCTGGGGGGGCCCATGGGCTTCAGGAAAGGGTCCATTTCACCACTTGGCCTTGGGGTGTCAGGAGGTTTGGCGTAAGGGTCACTGCTCATAGATGTTGGAGAGCCAAAAGACTCATGAGCTGGAGAAGGCCTCCCTCTGTCTTGCTGTTCCATTAGGGAGGTGGGAGATTTTCCCGATTCCACAGGGATTCTGCGACATGCATTTGGTCCAAGTGTTGGTGGTCTTGGTGTTCCAACCATCTTTGCATATGGGTCCCAGGGAGAAGAAGGTCTAGAACCAGAGGAGCCTGGTGAGAAGACTTGAGGGGACTGAGGCTGGGAGGACGACCCGGATGGAGGTGGAGGAGGGGGTCGCAGGAAAACATCCTCTGGAGGACCTGAGGTAGGGGTCCCTGGCAGTTGTGGCCTGACAAAGCCTTCTTTAGAACTGAGCTGCTGCATTGGAGACATGCTGCCATTACTTGGCTGGGAAGCTGGGCTCTGGTTTCCACTGTTGTTGCCATCTCCCTCCGACTGGCTGCTATTCTGTTGCTGTTGCTGTTGTTGCTGCTGTTGGAGTTGCTCATTCTTAACCTGCTCCAGTTTCTGAGTGGCTTCAATTTTGGCTTGTTGTTTGCTTTTCTGCCGCATTTGCTGTTGAAAGAGCAAAGTAAAAATAAGTGACTAAAAAGTTGGATTAAGACACCAAAAGAGAAGATTTGAAAAACAACAGAAAAATGAAACGGACCAACAAACCAATGTCATCGTGGTTAATGTGTAGGACAGTGAGTTGTATAGGGAGCTTTACTAAACCACCTCTTAGCTGTCTTAATTAAAGTGGACCTGCCGCTGCATTCGCTGACTTCACTGCATACACTCTTACCTGTCTAAACTTCCACTCTTGTTCATGCTCTGACTCTTTTGGTTTCAAAGGGTCTTTAAACAGCAGTTCTGTGTCTAGTGGTATGTTGGGATCAAACACCTCAGGAGGCTGTTGCTGTGGATGGTGCCTCTTCACCGTCTCATTCGACATCTGGACTTTGTTGATTCGCAGGGCTGCTCGGTTATCTCTTGCCTTTTGCTAGGGTAAAACAATCACAATTGCAGGGAAAAAAACATCAGTGGATCAGACAAATTCTCTCATATCATGGCAAAATACAAACCCAGGTTAACTGTGCAAACCTAATGTAATAGATTTTTTTTACTTGAGGAAACTCACTCATACAAATCACTAACAGGTTTAGTACTACATTTTATCTTAACACTGCATAGATACTTTGTTCAAGATGATCTCCATCTCCTCTCACATGACACTAGAGAATATGAAAACTGATGTCCAATTTTCTGAACATTGTCTTGGCAAGAATTAAGGAGTATATCACACAGTAGTAAACATAACCTGGTTTCATAATGTCCACAGAGTCAATAACTATACTAATAATATTACTGGACATACATGTGGAGTAGGTACCTGGGATCAAGGTATTCTCAGTGGCAAAAATGTGAAAGTAAGAAAAGGGGATTTCATTTCTAAGAACAAACTAGTTAGGTAGCCTACAACAGGGCAACACTGAATAACAAACGACTGTCATTCGATTGAGCATTAACACTGTATGAAAACGAGATCAATGAATGTCATTCTACTGGACAGCCATTTTCAGTAAGTATTTATTTAGTAAAGGGTTTCTTCGAAACATCATCTGGGTATCATATAAAAATTGCTGAAATGTTAAAGAGAGATACAAATACAAAAAGTAGCAGGAGATACATATAACCCTGTAATAAAAGGCAAAAATATATTTTAAAAACACTAATGCCAAGTTTTAATTAAGGCTAGGTCGTTGTAACAGGCCTCTGCCAAATAAAATTACTTCTACTGAACATAATTACTGAGACCATAGTGAGTTGTAATACTTCACAGGGCTTCCTATGTTAATTAGGTCATCTGTGAATGGCAGGATTTGAAATTGCATTGGCAAGAGGGCAGATTTACAGGGGACTTTTTGCATACTAATGCATCTGTGTAGTGTGGCAGTGTTATGACTTGTGTGGTTCACAGCATTATGTGTTAGAGGTACATGAAGCAACGGAAAAATTCAACAGTATATGTGATCTTACCACATATGGGGCCCTGTCTTGTGAACTAGCTTTCCTCCAAAGTTTTGCAATTTGCTTTACTCGTGTAGACCAGTCTGTTGAGAAAAAAACAAAAAAGAGAGCTGTCATGCCAGCAGTTTGAGTACACAAGTTATCTTTTTATACAATGTTGTAAAGAAAGCGGGGAGTGCATTCAAACAAATACCCAAAGGTAGACAGAAATAACGGCAACATAAACAATAAAAGGGAAAAAGATGTGCGTCTGAACATGAACAGTAAAAATTGGCACAAAGGAAAATTTTAAAGCCTTCAACTAACCTGGGTATTCTTCTTTGAGGTTGGGAAAATTGACATTGGTATATAGGACAGGTGCGACAGTTGCTAGTTCTCCAAGCGTTTCTTCCTTCTCCCATTTAAGCGTACTCCTTTGGGCATTTGACATGGCTTCAGTCTCCCCCTCAGGCAACGAACCAGGAGGTGTAGGACCAGAGCAGGGGAGTCCATGGGCAGGGTAGGCCCATGAACCAACGGCTTCTCTAGGTGTTTGATTGAACTTCCTTTCTCTGTTAACGACAAACAGAAACGGCTCAGAAAAGTATGAATTAATCACAATGGTAATGTAATAATTTACACAAAGGCAGTATTAATTTACCTTGGATTGTCAGTAAAAGGCATACGATTGAGGGAGGGGAAATTTTCAGGGATGCAGGGTCCTGCTGCTGGATTTGCAGGGAAACGTTGGTTTGGTCCCATCATGCCATTGATCACCGGTATCCGGGGAAACCCTACAAGTATTCACAGATTGAATTTTATATAAATTACAGAAACACAAAAAAAACCCCAACTCAATACTGTGTACCACACCAACAGTGAATAATTTACCTGTGTTGGGGTGAGGCATGTTAAGCCCAGCTGTGGCAGGGAGGGGCCCTGGACCCTGGGGGTGAGGCACCTGTGGTGGAGGTGGCTGGCTCGTGCTGGGGCTAAGAACTGCTGTGAAAAGATCCTCGACGTCTTTGCCTTCCAGCTCTGAAATATTGCAGAGAAAATATAATATTGTGAGTTTATTGTAAAAATAAGTAAACAGAAATGGCAGGTCTCACCTCCAGTGTCCAGGTTTGACTTTTTTTTTCACCACATCTTATAGAAATGTACTAAAATATGACCACTCAAGCATAAACATATTAAGATGCAATTGGAGTTCACAGAAAATGATGTAAAGTGATAGAAAAGTGAAACTACATTTGAAGTTTTGTGAGACGAAAAATTACAAACCTGGAATTTTGTAAAGTTTGCTGAGAATTGATTCTGAAACAAGAAGAATCAGACAAAAATTAATCACGATAACTTTTGTTTTAAAAACACCTATAGTGTCATCAAGATAAAGATGAATGTCTGGTCTCCTGCACTGACCATCAGTGACCATCTTGTCTAGTTCTGGACTAAGAATGCCGTCCAAGGGTTCCTCTGAGAGGGTCCGAGGTGTCCTCCGGCCTGCCTGAGATTGGGCCGCCACTGGGGAGCTGCCTGCCAGGGGCCCAATGTCCAGGCCAGCTGTGGAAACATACAGAGACACACAAAAACAAATCACAACATGCATGTTCGCACGTACACGCTACGAAAACTAAATCGATAACTTAATTAGAAATGGGGTCTTGAAGTGAGAACATGTTTATTGTCTTAACAGCCTGTGGAATGCAATCAAAACTTAATATATTGACCACAGCTCCTCAGGGTTCCTGTGTTATACAAAAAGAGTGTTTAAAAAAAAAAAAAAATACACCTCAATATTTGGATCGAGTGCAAGCAATTTGTTGGCTTCTTCTCTGAATAGACATTTTTTTAAACAATAGATTATATTTGACCTTCTTCAAAATATGTTAACTTATGCCTTGAATGATATGAAAGACCAATTTACTGCTCCACCAAATCCAGAAATCAGCAATCTTTCAATATAAAACATGGGGAAAAAATGTTGCAACCTTTATTTGGTGAGATATGTATCAGAACAGAATCATTCACCCATGGGGCATTAAAGCTTAAGAAAGTACCCGTTACAAAGAATCAAGGACATGTACATTGCTGCAGAACTCAAAATTGCTGAGCCTGACTGAGAACAGAAGACCTTCCCTGTGTTCAGAAATTGGAAGGATATTTAAAAATGTTCTGCAAATTCCATGTTTATTTTAACTGCTTGTCCTTTCTGGTGTCTTGAAGACACCAGAAAGGACAAGATTGGTTTCCATAGTTATTAAAAATGTCATCTGTGTGAAATCTGTTTGGAACATGGTTACAAACAATGATTGACATACCATAAGCATAGGACTGAATACTGAGCACTGGGTTAGGTAAGCTCTAAGTAGCAGAAACTGAAATGGTTGACAAAGCTAAATAAGAAGCAGCTTATACACATGCACACTCAAATAGATGCACACTATAAGAGAGGAAGAATGCACTAAAGCAAGGGATTAGTAGGCCATAACACCCTTACCAAAAGGAGGAGGTGAGCTGTCAACCTGGAAGGGGCAAAAATCAAGACCTACAAGAACCCAAAACCAGATAAAATGAGTGAAAAACAGTGAGGACAGAACAAGCACAACACGCTTCAGACAATGCAAACAAACAAAATATAAGGATGAACCAAAAAGCACTGTTAAAAAAAATGTGATATTTAATTAAATCAGTGGTGAAAGTAAAATAAATGTAGTGTCTGAGGACATTTCTGAACCGGCAGGAAGAAATTTCGTGAGTCCACTAATAGGCAACTACTGTAATCTTTTGCCGCTGTGACTGCTTGTGAGATAATATGACGCACCAGAGTCACTGCTTGGCTTTCCGAGCATTCCCAAGATGTCTGCATCAGTGTTCAGAACATCAGATAGATCAACTAATGGTTCCTCAGACGTCTCTGTAGATGGGGGAAAAAAGAAACAAACAAACAAAAGAAAGAAAAACCAAATCGTCACAAATCATAATTGATGATGATGCTGAATGGAAATGAGGGTGAAATTTGGAACCATTTATTTGGATGCCACATGGAAAATTTGGTCTTGAGCAAACAGCGGAAAAACCCTATAAGAAATCCAACAAAATAAATAGAAACTCACCATTGAAAAACATGACAATGTCATAGTGTGCCTGAGATGTCTGGATTAATCCCATATTCAAACCTTATATTTGAATAACTAATGAAATAAGTAAATGCAAAAAAAAAAAAACACATTTTAAGTATATGTAAAAGAATGGCATTAACAGCTGTATGTATGGTAATGGCTAACCCTTGTCTTTCAACTAAAACAGGAAACATTAGACAAAGGTATACTTTGGTATGTCAGAATTATATAAAAGCACAATATGTCCTTATTGTGTTTCACAACCATCCTTCACCTGTTTGTATGAAGAAGTTCAATTTGATGGTCTTTGTTCAACATGATTAATCCCCCCCAAAATTGTCTCACTAAATGTACACAAAACTATTTTACAAACAAAATGGAAAAAAAGAAAAGCTTTTCAATGATGGAAAATCCTTGAGATGAAATGTACTCTTTGGAGATTTATCTGACCACTGGGTTCTTATTAGCTGAATTTAATATTAACATCAGAGACTCAAAGTGTAGATACAGCACTCACTCAAAACATCTTCAAGTACAACTTTAGTTTGTTTTAAACCAGTGTGCCTTCTGAACACATACATTTATAACCTCACACTGAAAGGGGTCTTATTGGAATTGGACGTAAACAGATATTAACAAGCATTTGTTTGGCCAAGACCTTTTTTTTTTTTTCGGTGGAACACAATGAGCATGTGCGTCAAATTACAAATCAATGTGACAAGCATAGCCTTTAAAGAAGATACTTTTGGGATTTTAATTGCAGCATCACCACATAGTTGATTAAATAGGTATGTATGCATCCATCATCTCTAGTTCTTGGGATGTGTTTCATGTTTCTAGCTTATTCTAGCTCAGGGCAATGTGAGCTGCAGTGTAAGACAACACACATATTGATCAGTAGAGTTCTGCCACATCGATGTCTGAACCCGAATACGAAGACAATTCAAGTAAGATTTATTAAATTGTGTAACAAAACCAGGTTAACTGTGAAATTGAGTAGAATGGAAATTACCTATTCTAGTCTCCTAACCATGATTTCCACCAACTAATGTGATGTAATATTAAGCAATACATTGCATTTCAAACATGTTGACATCTGCTTTACTTTCTGCAGTTTTGCCACTGGTTAAAATATGCACTCTTCAAATAATAATAAATAATATAGTGATGGTTTTCTATGATGTATGTATGAAGTCAATAAGGGAGTGAACTTTTAGTCATTTAAATATGATAGAGGCAAATGAAATCTACTGTGTGTAATATCAAGTAAAATATTTAACTTACTCTTAGAACAACTTAAAAGTGATCACAAGAACTACAAAGCACTGCTTCCTTTTGGATTTCTAGTAAAATGCAAGGTTTGAAAAGCCTGTGGTCTGGCTGCATAAATGTCAGCAGGCATCAGTCATTTTGTGTAAAATGACAAGAGACACAATACAGAATGCATGAGCAGACAGGCAACACAGAGCAAGTGAGCATAGAGAACAGAAATTGTACCTGTATGTTTAGTCAGATACATAATATCCTTACCAATTACAGAATGGACCTGCTGTTCTTTATTTTAACAGTAATATTTAGGAAGCTGAAACCAATCAAAACCTTTTTAACAGATGTTCTGTATCTCTAACCACGCCGCTGAATGTGGTACAAACAAATATACTGTTGACCAACCACAGTGCCCACATACATCAGAAATGTAAGGTTAGAAAAATTTAACCAGACTGTAGTAAAACTGCTTTTCAACCTGGGGTGGCATTCTTGCTGAAATCTTTGAATGCGAATGACCAGGAGATTAACCTCTGACTTTGTCTTTTAAACATATGTTCAATGCGGAGTATAAAAGGAGGGAACAGACTCATTAGGTAATGATGATAGCAGGGTCATTGGAGAAACATTCATGCATTTATGAAGCACTTAGTCCTTAAGAGGCAAACAAAGGCTACTGCACCATATTTTGCCAACCCAGTGGGAAATAAATAGTTTTTAAAAAGTATAAAATGAAACACACCAAAGACATGAGTGTTTCCAATAATTGCACCAACACTGTTCCGGCAGTGGTCTATAATCGCACTGTATGATATATTTAAACAACTTAAAAAAAAAAAAAAGGTGTTTAAAATAAATCATTTATTACAACCATCGTACCAGAGCCCAGAAGTAACCCATACGTACGTGCTGCTGGTCTGTTAGGAAGTGATGCTGAGGCATTAAGCAGTGCGGTTGATGAAGGGCCCAGGAAAGCGGTGCTAGGGTGCTTTCTTTCCACATGGCTCTGACCTTCTTCCAGTAAACCTGATTCCACCCCCTGCTGTCTGCTCTGCTTGCTTTTGTCCAGTAGGTCCTTTCCAAAGAACGCCTCCTGAGTATGACAACACAAAGCATCGGTCACTTTGCTTCTTCGGCAATTGTCAACTTTCTTATTTTTAAATCTTTTTATTGAAAAAGCCGAGATAACATCAATAAATCGACAGCATGTTTACAAATTTTTTTTTTTTTTTTTTTATCTGCCAACTTGCTGACATCACTTATAGGACAAATTTCATGGCAAACACCCCACCCTGTAATAAAGAAATGATTCAAACACACACAAAGGCCTAAGGCAACTGACCATAGTTAAAAATAAAAAAATATACGGAGAAGCTCAAACTCTGTCATGTTGTTGGTGACCTCACTTCAGCACCTACCTCCCCCAACCACTTAAACCCACAAGTCATCTGCTATCCTCAACGACACGTAACTGCAGCTCCCTGCTGCACAAAGACATTAAAAGCCCAACGTGTTGCAGGTTCAATTATTAATGAAATGTGCCTCTCTGT
Organism: Siphamia tubifer; assembly: GCA_020466265.1. Taxonomy (NCBI): domain Eukaryota; kingdom Metazoa; phylum Chordata; class Actinopteri; order Kurtiformes; family Apogonidae; genus Siphamia; species Siphamia tubifer. The sequence continues at coordinate 23,338,103 of CM035799.1, read as the reverse complement.
GTTGGACCTTTTGGTTAGACTGAACATTTTTCTCTCACAGTCATGGGATAAAGAGCAACACTGACAGCTGTCTGTGGCTTATGGCATATCGCATATCTTTGTTTCAGCCAACACAAGGTGACACTGAGATACTGGCTAGAGAAGAGAAGCCTTGAAGTCATCTCCAATTAAGATTTTGTACGTCACTGCGCAACCATTTCAAGAGCATGATTACAGATGAGGCTATAGGCTGTTCGTTTTCAAAAATGCTCAGACCTGCATGTTCCGCCAAAGTTCTGAAGTGGTGTGCAGGCTATGTACTTTGGATTCTTAGCTTTCTGTAGGGTGACATAAAATACTTTGTATGAGGATACAGCAAGTTATAGACAGACTATTGGTACATATGAATGGGAAGCTAGAACAAAACAAAAATAGATCAACTGTGGTTCTCAGAATATAAAATAGAGAACCATATATCTGAGTAATCGCCAAGCTTTATTTAAAATGAATTAATTCATTTTCTGAACCCATTTTATCCTCACTGGGGTCATGGGGGTCTTTGGGGTCTATCCCACTTATATTGGTATATATATATATATATATATATATATATATAGATAGATACCATTAATTGTGGAAAATAAAAATAGGGGAGTTTTTCATCACTCATTTTGCCGCGTTACGCGTGCGAGGTCACGGACGGTGTGCACGCTGGGCTGGTCGTGAGGTATCGGTTCTCTCTCTGGGGGCATCAATTCAAACCGAGTGTGTGAGACCTGTCCCAGTCTCACATTGGCATTACTACAACCTCAGAGCGGATAAGATGACCAGCTGAATGTCAGCATATTACGAAGCAGAGGACAAGAAATTAACCAGGATTCCCTTAGTAGCAGCGAGTGGAGAGGGTAGAGCATATCCTCGGTTTTCCCCAACCCGACGAGCGAGCAATCCAGACAGCCCGTGTCCCTCAAGGGCCGATGACGAGGACTTGCCCAGTCCGGGGCATGTCGGGGTACCACAGTGCGTCCAACCCAATGTCTGGTTGCGCATCCGGCACGGTGACCTCAGCTCAGGCGGGTCTGTTCGAAGCACGTGTTTCTCCAGACCCTTTCAGACCTCAGGTTCCTCCGGCGCCAGTACTCATTCTTTTCTCTAACTCCACCCACCTCTCCCTCTAACCCCCAGCTCTCCCCCTCTCACACCAGCCACCAACAGAATGGTTGGGGACCGGCCCAGCTGAGACCTGATGGCCAAGGGGTGGTTGAGGAGGATGCTCCTGGGGGATCGGGATCTGGCGGGTGGGTTTGGATTGGCTCCCCCACCACCCTCCCACAGTACCAAAGTGCTGTCTTCATGTAGCCTAAATATAATAGTCACTCACACCCACACCAGAAAGAAAATCAAAATGCTTGACAATTAAATTAATTTTTGCTGTTTGTGTTTCCATGTATGAATAATACCAATGCAAACAGAAAATGACTTAATATGTGTTTTTCATTGTTCTATTCTCAAATTAAAAAAAAAGAAAATATGCTTTGTCTTTTGTTTTCCATTTTCTCATTTGAAAATGAAAATCCATTGGCCAGTAGATCCACGGACCGGACACAGACCCATAACAACCAACGCAAGCTTTTTTATGTGGGGAAAAATACATTCACCCCTCTGTTGTGTTGATAAATCGCACCCTGTATATGTGTGTGTGTGTGTGTGTGTGTGTGTGTGTGTGTGTGTGTGTGTGTATGTGTGTGTGTGTGTGTGTGTGTGTATGTGTGTGTGTACGAAAACACACACATACACAAGGATTAAAATACCATGCTTAATTCTGAATCTATGCTGAAATGTATAATTCAACTCCTGGTAATGTCATTCAAAAAGAGTGTGGTGTTAAAGGCTGCAGACCTGCAAGTAGGTTGGAAAAGCCTCTTCCAGCTTTGTTTTCTTCTTTCTGTAACGTTTCTTTATTTTTTCTGGAACCTCTGGTCCAGGTGGTATCTCATCCACAGGGGTATCAGGCAGCGGCTCCGTCCATCCTACAAAAAACAAACAAACATTTATTTTGAATATGGACAGAAACAAATAACACACAACAAAAACAAAATAATAAATGAACAGAAGATATAATGAAGTCTGAATTTTGCTCATCCTTTTTGCCAATTACAATATAAATCTAAAACTAAGTGATGAGGAGACAAGAGTACTGAATGTGTAGACATATACTAATGTACACACCTTCATCTTTTCCCAGGGGGTTTTCTGACACAGAGCCAGAGGAGTCCTTTCTGCAGAGGGAACGTTTGGCTTTGCCTGGACCTTGTCCTGGTCGGCTCCTTTGCCGGACCATGAAACCACCAATTCCTTTATAGAAGAATTTATAATTATTGTAACAGATTATGACTCAAATTAATACTAAAATAGATAGAGACCCCAGAACCATAACCATTTACACAATATGCTCAATTAATTTTGACTGAATTGCTCTATTAATCTCCCACTGTGTTCAGCGTGAATGCTCAGAAACCCCACATAAAGCTGTCTGTAGATTAGAGGCCCAAGATAGTAGTGCTTTGCTACAGTTACAACGTCGGGGATGTACTGCACTATTTTATGCTTCAGAGGAGCTGTCTCCTTCAATCAGGTGCCCTACCCGGCCGGTACGGTTTCCTCTTCCTCTTCTTGCCGCCGTCGGGCCCCTTGGAGTCATCTTCTGCTGGCTCTCGCTCCAGGCTTGAGTCAGACTTCCCTTCACAATCTAGGAGCTCCGCCTCTGCAAGTGAGAGAGCACTGATGATGAGTGACAGCCCTGTGGCACAGAACACCCTGATAGGGCCCCTCTCCCTCCACACAGCACTGGGTCAATTCTATGTGAACTCCATTCATTGGCTGGACATTAGCCTGATTGAAATTAAGATGCATTAGTGCCTTGATTTCCCACATGATTTATGGCCAAATGTGCTATTTTTTTGTTTGTTTCTTTAATTAGTGTGATTATTTTTTCTTTATTATTAAGTACTTCTAAAACTGGTTGACCGGGACAATAATTCACCAATCTGTGATTACCTACTATTACATGTTTGTCTTATTTTAGAATTGATCTGTATTCTACTATTAATTACAATGTGTTGTTGAATATGATTAAACACTGTTGCCCATGGAGGTTTGTGTCTTTTTGTTTTTTTTACTTCTTCTCATGAAATAATCATGACAGGATTATTAATTCTTGTTAAGTGATGTGTAAGTGGGACTCAATCATTGTACCTGGTCAAAGGGGACTACTGATGTGTATAGACAGGAATAAAAAAATAATGTGCCTAAAACATATGATGTAATATTATAATCCATTCAGTTAAGCTCCTTAATTAGTCTTGACAAGATGTTAAAAGTGCAGCAAGCATTTATATTGGTTAATTCTGTGCCATAATGTTATATAGACTTTGAATCCCAACTGACACTTCAGAGATACATCATCAAAGAAAACGGCACAAAATGAAGCAATTAAAGACTTCTTAAGAAAACGTGTGTAGAAAGTATATTCTATAACTTTCAACAGATCTAAATTGGGTTGGCTTTAATTATTTCAAGTATGACCTGAGCAGCTGCAAGTATTTCTGAAGGACTTTTGACTAGTTACAGGATTAAACAGGTCAAATTAGGGGAAAATGAGAAAATAGCCAGCTGGTAAAATGGTCATGAGGGGAAAAAACATATTCATCATCTAAATTACAGAAGACATCTTAGAAACTGTATATGACATGAAAGAAAGCATCTATTTGGGGAAGACAAGTACCTCTGTTATCTTCTATGTCTTCATCTCGAGAGTGCTCTGAAAGAGGGTCCAGAGGTGCCTGAAGCACTGCTACACTGTTCTGGTTTATGATCTTCAGCTTCAGCTTCGGTTTGGGTTTCCTGCGTCGTGATGCAGTGGCAGACAGACTCTGGAGCTGGCAAAGCCCTGACTCTGTCAAACACACACCATCCTGGGTATAGGTCCTTGACAGATCTGAAGATGGCAAAAAATATATATATTATATATACATCTATACAAATATATATATATATATCGCAGGAAAACTCACTATCTTTCAGGGAAGAATATTTGCATTCTTGTTTAAAACGCATCTGCTTTTAATCTGACTTGCCTATTTCTTTTGCCTTTGTGACAATTTGCGTCATCATTACAGGCTCAATGGCATCTCTGGCCTTGGTAACAACTGCAGCATAAGACACATAAAAGCCATTAACAACAAACACAAAAGAAAGGATGGCAAATGTCACACACAAATAATTTGGACTCTACAAATACAGGAAAAACACAAAGGAATCACTTTGCTCCCACCTTTAGTGGTCTTAAAAGCTCTGCACATTGTACAGTCAAAACTGCTATCCGCAGCTTTTTCTACATCTTCTTCTGAATGGAGACTCTGACAAGAGGCATGGAACCATCTGTGGAAAGAAGCACAGTTTAGATAACAGCTAATTAAGCCACAAAAAATAAGTACAGGCTACTTTTTCTAGGCTGACGGGTTTTGTAGAAACACTACATACCTGTCACATTGTCGACACTGCACAATGATGGTGCCTTCACTGTAGTCCAACAGGCAGATGGGACATACTGAAAGGCTGGCACAGGGGGCACATTGAGTGTAATTATTCTGCCACTCACACCTTAAGCCAGGAGTGGTTGCACCACACTGGGTACAGGACACACACCTGCAGGAGACAGCAAAGACAAAGGTCATACTACACAGGTTACTTAAAAAATGATGATGTATAATTATGCTGCACAAATTTCACCTACTGACCATTATTCAGATGTTTAAATAATTCATAATCTTTGTTTCCCTCTTTAATTGTCGAGGCGTATTAAGTTTGGCTTATGTTCATGTATTATCTTCATGCAGTTTAGTAAAAAAAACTTTATTGTGTGAGACAGATGTTGATATTGTTTCAACATGTGACTCACCATTTGCACTTCCAACTGTCCTTGGGTACGTTCTGCAGTGGAGGGTCCAGGCAGTAGGTGTGATAGCTGATGTCACAATCATCACATAACAGCAAACGGCCCGGGTCTGTGGCCTGGCCACAAGCCTCACACACAGTGCACTCCAGACAGCGCCAGCCTTTACTTAACACCACTTTGGTGATCTAGTGAAAGTAATTATGAGATATATGTCAATGTAATGCAGTCTGAGTTTCTATGAATGAATGAGTGGATTTTCTGTACTGAATATGTACAATCGCGGAAACAAATATTAGACCACCCTTGTTTTCTTCAATTTCTTGTTCATTTTAATGCTTTGTACAACTAAAGGTAATATATTTGGCTCAATATAATGATGACAAAAATAGCTCATAGTAGTTTAATTTCAGAGCTGATATTTAAACACTTTCCATGTTTCCTTAAAGGAGTCATTCCACGGTTATTTCATTAATATTGCTGAGTTCTCCATTGTTACTGAATGCATTGTGCGTTGGTTCTATTCAAAAAAACGTCCGGATAGCTTTGTTTCAAGGTGTTTTCGGAGGGTAGAAAAATTGCTTGAGGTCAAACAACAGAGTTTACTGGTACTTCCTCATACATGTCTATGATGCGGTAATGTGTAATTACCATCCGATAGGGGAAAAAAAACAGGCTTTAATTCCAGAGAGCTCATGAACCAGTTTGCTCTGCCATTTTTTCCAACTACTGTGGCACCATCTTCTCTTGTAGATGCTAATGCTATTTCAGATTCGCTGCAATGGAGGATGTGCTTAACCCCACGTGGGTGACGCCAATGTCCTTGTGATGTGTAGTGGACAGGCTTTTTCTGAGTGGCTTGTTTCTCTGTGTTGTTTTCTATGAATGGGAAACACACCCAGTGGAGGTGACACACTACTTTCAAATGCAGCATGTCTTGGTAACTCGGGGTAACCCATCAGATTCCAAAAGGAGCGTGGAAAAGTGGTTTTCTGTGGAATGACACCTTTAATGATAAACAAAATCATTAAGTTCTTACATCAATACCTATGGGGTTGTACTGCCAAAAACAGTGCTTTTCAGCTTTCCATGTTTTTTCTGTTTGTTTTAATCACATGATATGCACAGGAGTTAGTGCTTGATTCTGTGGCCATTATTTTTGATGTCTTTTGATATTAATTTTTTTCCCCATGACTGGATATATTGTTCACTAGAATTCTAGACGAGCATTTCATTCTATATTGTTGGTGTATGTACTCAACAACAACATTCAAAATGCATACCTTTATACCAACGCAGAATGGATGGTAACACTGGCCACACTGAGCACAGGCCAAAAGACGACCTTCTGCACCAAGACCAAAACTCCCACAAACCACACACATATCCTAAAATGACAAAAGATCACCTGAGTCACCATTTCTCTTACTGAAGCAGTCTATTTCATACTCAGTGAAATTCTTCAGCTCAGGCTGGAAATGAGTCCCACCATCATCCTATATTTTGTTTTTCCTGTCTTTCATGGTTTGCAACTTTGCTGAGTAATTGTTATTATGCCACAGTTATTATTGCAGCACAAACATACTCCAGTCTCAAACATCTTGCTATATGATGGGCAACATTTCCTAGAAGTGTATCTCAACAAGAAAAAATCATTTCCCTTGAGACTGGGCATTAAGTACAGATTTATATTCAGGCCAAGTAAGTAAATGAAGAATTAAATGGACTAATAGAAACATAATTACTATGGCACTAATCACATGTACTTAAAAACAATCACCTGTTTTAGTGTGAAACTGTCATTGCTGGAGAATATGACCACAGTATTATGCATGGCATTCTCCTCCTCCTCCTTGACAGGGTATGGTGTTTCTATTGTGGTGATCTGCAGCAGAAAAATACACTGATTACAAAGACAAATAAGACTACAATACAGAAAGGTAACGATAACCATACACACACTATCCATCCTTTACAACTGCATAATTATCTTTTTGATGTCAAGATACAGTGTCCCAGGGAATGCCTGACCTTTCTTAAAACTAGGAAAGAGTTTGTGTCATTAACATCACTAGGACTAAAATATTATTACTTACATCTTCAGCATGACTGAATACAAAAATATGTTCTCTAAAGATTACAGTATAAGACGTCACCCAGCAGAAGTCGCATACCCCAGGAATGATGCAGGGACTTGCACAATTCTTGCCTCTGGCCCTACCACGTCCAGCTCGACCTGAGAGACCAGCACCTCTAGGCCGCCTCCTGCCAGGGAAGCCTGAGCCCCGACCCTGGAAAAGTAAGACAAAAATCATTGAGTTTACAGCACACTATCACAGTAAAGGGTAGACCTTTGGGGGTCCTCAACCTGAAATAGGGAAGTGTCATTTTTCTCAAGGTTTCTCAGGTGTTGTTCAAACACTTGGACTACATGTTTAATTGCTCATGTTACAGTTGTATCATCGGATGGCTAAAAACCAACTGGCTTAAAAAATATACAGACTAGATGACAAGTCCAGTTTTATTAGAGTAATTGTAGCGTAATTTTGTAATGTTACTTGTTGGCTGGCACCACAAGCACACCCAGAATGTAAGTGATTTACTCAACATATTACTTTTTTCTCTGTAATTTTATTATGGTGATTCAAATAAACTGTCACTTTTAAGAGGGGGTCAAATATGCTTTTGAAAGACTTATGTTTTGAAATTCATAACAGTATCTTTTATTCAGCAAGGAAAAAAAATATCCCATCAACATGATTCTTGACACTTTGATAGGTCAGGAAAAATGTTGTAATCTTAAGTCCAATACAATTTCTGCCAGACTGGCAGGAAGGAAGCTGTTGTTCTAGCCATCCACAATGCCTTTGGCACATTTCTGACAAGAGGCCTCTGCCTAATCATTACTGTCAAAGTTAAGTATAACTCAACTTCTCAGCACCTGCCCCAAAATCTTTTCCAGTTGACTCTACATTTGGCTCTGGTTCAGATCCAGACCCACCTCATCAGCTCTGACAGACATACCATGTTCTTAAATCTGCGTTTGACTGCTGCCACAGGACCCCAATTAACCCTCACCTAGCTTTGCTAGAAGACTACTGTCACCATGGCAACTAACTGCCACTGGGTTTTCACTATGTCAAAACCAAAAGGAACAAAAAAGTCAAAATAAATACCTGCATAACTGAATAAAACAACAAACAAGAAAACACATCAGTGCAATTCTGCCATGCCTTCATTCATTGGCAACTAGAGTTATCATTTCACAGCCAAACCCCCGACACCCAGCCAAACTTCAGTTAGCATCCATGTCTGTCCAGACTCATAAAACATACATGGTGAGAATGCAAGTATTTCCTTGGTAAAATTGCAGTCACTATATATTGATACACATGACTCCTGTAAATCATCTTCACTTAAGCTTTGTTTTTACAGAAGAGGGTGGTGTTAACCATTAAACTTTTGGATGTACAACATCACATCATCCTTTTACCCTGTTATACCACATAATTTGCCATATTTAGAGAATAAAATCTTGAGATTGGTCACAAATATGTTGTGTGATCCCACAGGGGTCTTTGACCTTTGGCCTCTACATTTGAATGAGCCCAACCAAAAACCTGTTGCAAATGTAATGAGATTCCCTCCAGGCATTCATGGGATTTTACATTCAAAACAATGGGATGGACAGAAAACCCAAAAGCGCATTGTCTCTGGCCATGACTCTTTCCACCATAGATGCATGTATATGAAATCTATTAACAACATGCCCTACATTTAAGTAGTGTAACTGCAAAAAAAGAAAGAAGCATGAAATAAACATTGTCAGTGTAGAGGTAATGCATGTGACGTCATATGATCCCATGTTTCCGTGAATCTATAGTTGTGCCGCCATATTGGACTGCAAGAAAACACAGCGCCAAATCATTGTCTAGTATTATGGCTGAAAATTATCGTCTTTCTGACTATGCTTCGTTGTCTGATACTCATAAGGATCCCTATTGATCAAAGATTGAGCAGATAGAATGTTTCGACCCGTATACGCTACCAAAAGCCATGTTAACGTTTTTTGGTTGTTCAGTGATGATGTGTGTGCGATGGTGATGACACTTGCTGATTTAGGAGATCCGGACATATATAACTATTTGATCAACAGAACATCTGTATACACAACCGAGGCAATGAAGAATTATAAAAACCTGGATGGATATAGATACTTCGTGCCAGGTTGGAACAAAGACTTACATGTCAAAATGCCATCATCGTCCAGTTCTCCGTTCATCATCATACGCAAAGGTAAACAACAACACTTGCATGTAGGCCTATTCAGTCGTGTATTCTACTGTGTAGTAAGGCGGGCGTAGTTCAACAAGGAGTGTGAACACATGCAGAACGTGTATGGAATTATCAAAATTCGACCTACCAGATATAAAATAAACACTGCAAAGTCATGTGCCTTCATTCGGTTTCCATGTATTGCGGCTTATAGCGACCAGCCATTTCAACTGTCTCTCTGAGTCTTTAGGGATTCTGTAGAAGGAAACTCCATCTGTTGTCTCCTGGCGATTCGTACAACCGACAGCACAACATGATTTACCCATAGTGGGACCAGGAATGTCTTGATTTTCTTATAATCGTGACAAAATGACAGCGTGTTGTAATGTGTCAATGCGAGAGATGATGTTTTCTTGTAGTCCAATATGGTGGCACAATTACGGAATCATGGGATCGCGTGACGTGATGCATTACCTCTTTAGTCAACACTGTGTTACCACATCAGTATCTGGAATTTCCTGCTTTCATCAACAGATTCTATTTGATTTTAGTGTAACACAGTACTGGCCAAATGATGAGAACGGTTTACATTGTAGATTAATACAGAAGACAGTCGCATTACATATACATAAATATTGTTTGAAGAAAGTTACCTGTAAAAAATATTTTACTTAAAGTAACCACTGTTTGACTTTGCACACTCTGTACCATCTCAAGCCATTCCAGGTGACTATATGAACCATCTAAAAGTTATTTGGTAGAACCACTATGCCAAAAGCCAGAAAAGGTAACCAAAATAATGGGGCTTATGGTGTTATTCAATTATTATCATTTTTTGTTATTTCTTTTATAAATCTATCCTGGCTTAGATACTATAATTTCTCTGTATTTTACTGGCACCTGGTAGCAGGGACCATCAGGCATACTGGATCAATTCCAGGTAACTGTGTGGCTGTCAATAAGATGATTTTTTTGCATGACACCGCAGTTATGGGAAAGCAGAAGATCACAAACAGCATCACAGGTTCCATTTAACTCTTTGACTGACAGCCACTGTTCAGTGTCAGTATGTTCTAAATTTGCTCTATTCTTCTAAAATGCATAAAGTACTTCATGTTTTAATGTGTTATACTGAAGTTTTGATTAATTCAGGATTAATCTCCAAGTAGAAACTAAAGCAAATCTAAATACAGATAGATAGACGATCTTTGAGCTGGTACTGTACATTTCACAGACACTCAGAAATGACCAGTGAGTGTGCACCGAAAGGGTAAATAAAGGGCTAACTGGGGCAGCTGCCCTGCCCGTCACTGGTGAGCCATGGTATTTACCACTCTGATGCTCCAGCCTGGACTGCCAGAGGACTGCCTGGTCTTTGGGAAGTCCCACCCCTCTGGCTGGTCTGGTGACCAGGACAAGGGGGAGCTCACACTGCTATGGGGGCTCCATGCACCCTAAGGTAAGGGGGGGTGGGTGAGAGAGTGAGAGAGAAGGAGAGGAGGGCGACAAAATGCAGCAACTTAAAAACAAAGCCAGCGAAAAACAAAACATACAAAAAAAGATGTTAGAAAGATGTTGCGAGCTTCTAATGCAGCCATTTGGAAACTTCTCAATACACCCCTATGTAGAGTATGTGGAGCTATGAAAGAGCAGATGTGCTAAAATATGAACTGTGATTTACATTTTATGTTAAAGCCAACTGTTAGGGTTTACCATGCATACAAATTAAAAAGCATATTTGTAAGAGACTTTTTGCAAATGCAAAAACAATTGTTAGTTGAATTTCATACACAAATTCTGCCAGAGCATCACAGCAGCATAAAGCAGAAAAAAAAGGTCCTGCGACATCTTCCCATGACAACCATGTATGTCTGGCATGTTGACAAAACAAGAGGAGATACGTCAGCATGGCAGCACAAGAACATATCAGACAAAAGCATGCTGGACTGAGCAGGAGCAACATTCAAATTACTAAAATGGATTTCCTCAGGCCTAGGGTTAGGAAATAAGTGTGAGCCACATGTTTATTTAAGAAATGGGATATATCTGGGGAAAAATACATTTTGCAAACTAAATTAGTCTACCCTACCAAGCATCATTCATAATATATTATAGCCATGGGTGTAATCCAGTTCCCATTATTATTTGTAAGAGAAGTGTCTTCATTCAGCATCTATCATGGTCTATAATCATTTATTTTAATGATAACAAAACCCTAACATTATGAGAATAGGATTTTTGTCCCCCACTGCCACAAGTGATTTACTGCAGTTAATGTTGTATTATGGAGATAAAGAGGACATGGGATGTAAGTCACTCTTATTTGTGAAGTGATGAAAGTGGTGTTGTCAGTAACCAAATGTTTGTAGCATAGATGTGAGATGAACAGAGACTGATGACAATGTCACAAGAATATGATGAGGGGTATTCTTGGTTTAGCTATATAAAAATGCATTTTAGAGTTGATAGACTCAAATAAGCTCTGCATTAACAGTAACTAGGAACTGCTAATGTCACAGCATAGTGCAAACGACAACGTCAAAAAAAAAGGAAAAAGACAAAACTGAAGAATCCAACCATAAAAAGTTAATTCAAACAACCAATCCAAAAAAAATAAATAAATCTAATTCTCCTTCATCTATTGAAACCCATGAGGCACATCATATCCACAATGTAGGTGCCTCTAACCAGAATTCAATGCTATGTGTAACCGTAACCACCAGGCAAAATGTAACACCAGTGGCATGAAGTCCAGGTTCCTACCTGTTTTACTCGCGGCCTTCCTGGAGAAAACTTCCTCTTGGTGATGGCTGGCTTTCCCATTCCAATCTTAGGGGTGAGTGGTATAAGTGTAGTTGTGGGTAATATACTGCTGCGGTCTACCAGTGACGACAGGATCTGGGTCTGGTGAGGTTCTCTTGGAGATGCCCCTCGGGCCAGAGGTGAGGAGTGGGAAGAAGAGGTAACCATCTCAGTCAACCTTTCCACAGATGTCTTGAGAGAATTCTCCTCTAAAGAAAGGCTTGGAAATGACAGATTAGTCTTGCTCTCTGGTGTAGTGTCCATCTCCTCTACTGTACTAGAGGCGGAAGGCTTAACAGTCTCTGCCAGGTTCCTGTGAAAAATACCCTCCACCCTCTCCTTTTTAATTTCTTTTGGAGCACTTTCCAGAAAAGAAGACTTAACTTCATCTATATTTGAAGGCTTGGGTAGTGAGACTTCCATTGGTTGGTCCGTCAAAGGTACTGATACAGTACTTGGTTCTTTGGTGGTTGAGATAATGGCCTTAAAATCCTTTGTGCTGGGGCTGACCATACCCTGCTCAGGGCATGCCTCTGTCTTTGCTGGCTTCATTTGTAATGTGGTATCCTGTGTCTGCAGTGCCTCGATAGATAGCTGGTCTGAAAAACACTCTGATTTCTGACTGGGAGTTGCTGAAGATGAAGGACTCTCAGTAGGTGTGAGCTGGATTCTTGCTGCTGGTTTTGACTCTGCAGGACAAAATACATTTTGTTTACAGCAAACAACTGAAAGATATCTTTAGACAATGAAATACTAACAAATTAAACGCTTTTAATCAATACAAGAGCACAACTCATGTAGGAATAAACGGATGATCTAATAATAATAATAATTACATTTTTAAGATATTAAAATGAAATAAAACCAATTAGAAAAAAAACAGTAGCAGTACCCTGCAAAAGGATATTGGAACAATATGCCTACTTTTGCCTGCAGGTGGAGTTTTTTGTTAAATGCAGTGTGCAGTGGAGCAATTATTTATTTGATTGTACTGTAGAAGGTGACATAAAAATGCCATCAGCTTATCTACACTAATGCTACTATTTAATTTACTTTCATCAAGCTGATGCAAGATGGCATGTGCTGTTCTAGCAATGACCAAACAATGGTCTTTAAGAGACAACCTGCAGCCTCATTAATGAACTTCTGAGATTTTTTTTCCAAGCCAGCCATGAGCCACTGTTCTAAAGTGATGCAACATAGCACATTCACTCTTCACCACTCACCAAGTATAGCTGGGAGGCAAGTGATTAGAAGTGACATTTGATTGCAATAGATGTTTTTCAGCTCCATCGTGCATTATGTTGCAAAATACTACGCCTATAAATTGCATTGAACACTCATGTGACACACACAAAGGACTCAAATACAGTGTGAAAATAGAAACTAAGAAATGTTTAGCACCTTTAATGTGACAGTGCCAAGTGTGATGCTGCTTAAAATATTAGGTTAGATTAGAACTTTATTGATCCTGCAAGCAAAGTCCTCAGGAAAATGAGGTGTATCCAAAATTGTTGGTTACAAATTCATAATTTAAAAAAAAAAAACGCATTTGGGATCACTACAACAATGTAAAGGCAAATTTACAAACATTAACTGTGTAGCGAAAACATTTTTGGAAATTGGAAATGGTAATAGATTTAACTCTACTTTCCATTCTTTTCCTGGAAACCATGCCTCAGGAGACCCAATGTCACGTTTCCAAGTCTAATACTACCTATAAAACAAATATCCTTGGACAAATAATATGAGTTAATCATATACAATTTTCCATTACATACCTTGTTTAAATTCTGCGAGGATTTTGTTAACAGACATTTCAGTAACCTGCTTCCGGACAACATCTGCTTCCGCAGAGACTTCTACAAGAGAGACAATTCATTGTTAAATACTACATACAAATATATTGATTTGTACAATGAGACCGGAGGAATGTGGTAGACTGTAAACAGACAGTGGCGAGAGAATAAAAAAATAATATATGAAATATTGGAAAATGAGAGTGCTGCTCCAACACAAAAAGTCATAATCCTAAATAACAAAGCAAGCCTTAATTAATCCAGTGGTTCCCATCCTCTCTTTACATTTCATATTGTCTCCGGTAGTCTCTCTTCATTTGGTTTTTTATCAAAGCCGTCAGTGTATTTTACTAGTCTGCTATGAATAGAACTAGTCATTCCTGGCTATCAAGCATCCACACACCAAGCCAATATTCTGCCAGACAGCCTCTGACAGTACAGATAGCCCAGTCTTAACGAGGAGCCCACCATTTCCATCCACAAGTTCCCATGTCACACTGATCCTGACACACACATGCACCTGCTAAGCATCTCTGCCAGGGAAGGGAGTAACCATGACAACCAACATCCCAGGGTCTGTGTTCTCTGGGCTCATGACTGTGCAGCTTGCAGGTGCTCATCCGGTGCCGATGCCAGAAAGTCAATTAGGAGATGGGCCTCAAACCATCTCCAGCCTTCAACTATTGACCAAGCTGAACACACATTCTCATTCATATTAAGACGATGCTTCCTATATGTTCTACATTTAGGGAGTCAATTGTTAAAGATACACCACTTTCACTAATAGGGGGAAAAAAAACCTAAGATCAGTTCTATCAGCAGTTAAATTCAGAGTAGCTGTTGTTGATGGCGACACTGTTTGATTATACTGTATATGTTAGCATGATCTCACACAATAAAACCAAAATGAAGAGCAATGCCTATGTTTTTTTTGCAGCACTTCATTACACAGATGTCTCACTATTCACAAAGTACAGTGTCTGATAATATTCTATCTTAAGATAAATCTCTGATTAAATATGAATATACATTCAGCATATTTTAACACTGTAATGATGGGGCAGCTAATGTATTCACTGACAGTGCAGTTCACAACTAGAGGTTATAGAAAAAAAAAAAAAAACACCACAAGGAGGTGAAAATGGAGAATGGAACAAGTCAGCTCTATGAGTGGTCATGAATGAGCTGGTGTAGCTCGAAGACATGTTCAAAGGTAGAAGATCCGGTGCAATAAACATCACACTACTCTCTTTCCACTAGAGTCTGCCGTCTAGACAGAGTGGGCAGCTTAACAACCGTTGGCCTCCCCAACTCTGTTTACCTCACTGACACCGAACTTCACTGCTAGTAGAAATCAGAGAGACCGCTGTTACGATCCGGTTATAACAGTCAAGCAGACACCAACATCACATAGTAATTCACAATGAGAGCAAAGCTAGAATGGCAGTGACCCATGGAAGCACTGCAGCTGGTGATATGAAAGTGATGTTCAGAATACGAAATACAGAAGGCGCACTTACAAACACTTTTTAAACATATTTCACCATCTAAGAACGAGGACTTTCAAATCCACACACCAAAACAACAACTCAAAAGCCTGTGTCCTGTTGAAAATGTTGACACAGTGTTACGATTTTTGATTTGCACTTGATCCGACATATATTGATCAAGTGGAACATTTAGAAATATTGTAAAAACAAACTTCAGACTGTGCACCTTGTGGATGATTGACTGATCTTTTGCTAGTGTGTATTTCTAAAAAAAAATAAAAAATCATAATAAAAGAAAAAAATATATAGTCTCAAGTCAACAAAGATATGATGCAAGACAACGGATGTGTTTGACATGTTCAGAACTTCTGATGATCAGTCTTTCATTCACATAGATATACAGCACCCAACTTCTCAGGGGACAGAAGGGAGAAACAAAGTACCTTCTGAAAACAGAATTACAAAGGAAAAGAAGCTTCTTTAATCTGATAGTAGTAAGATACCATCTGGTTATACTGGAGTCCTCTGAAAAACCTCCAAATCAAAGAGGACACTATTCTTTATCCATAGCCCAAAACAAGTCTCTTCAATTCTTTTATTTTCTGCTCCTGCAATGTTAAGAACTTCATCAACGCACACTACCACCCAACTTTGCACTGAATGGCCAACATTTTGAGCACCTTTGCCATGGCAACAGCCTGAGTGAATGAACCTTCAACTAACAAGAGACTTTCATTTTTCATCATGAGTTTGCATGTATGATTTTCTATGATCAAAAGGAAACTAAATTCTCAGCTTGTCCTTGCAAAAAATAAATTTTTCCTTACAAAAAAAAGATGAGATGAGACTGGAGTAAACCATCATTTCAAATAAGGAATACAATTTTAAAAATCAAGACTTTTTGGAGCAAAGACCCACCAGGCTGGGATGACGTGGCCAGCTTCTCTTCCTGGACGGTAGCCTGAACAGGCTCTAAATCTGAGCGCAATGAAACAGCAAGTAATTCCGGTTTGGGGTCATTGTGCATTTCAGGAGGCAGCTGAGTGCCAGGTTCTAGGTCCGTGTGCTTTTGAGCCAGCTGTAGGCCAGTCTCAGAGTCTATGTGCATCGAGGCTGGCTGAGGGCTGAGCTCTGGGCCGATGTCCATATCCTCTCCCTGTAGCGCCTGCTCTGCAGCAGGAGACCTGCAGTTGGAACAAACATAGTCCTCTCTGGGGTGGATTTCTGCTTGGCCTGAGTTCTGACGCTCACACTCCAGGTGTAGCCATCTGAAAAGAGTGCAAAGGAATTTGGGAGATTACTCAGGGATCATTATGCAATATGAGAATGTGACTAATTAATAACAGTGTTTCTTACAAAAATGTCCACAGAAATTAAAAAGACAAGGTAAGACCAATGATAGCACTGCATTTCAAGTAGCATTTTTTTTCATTACCTTTTACAAGTCTGGCACAGGAGTAGGTCTTTGTGACGCTCAGGGTCCAGAATGCAGGCACACATAGGACAGCACAGAGCTGGATCTTGGTTTTGGACGCAGTTCTCACACAGCAGGCTAGTGTGGTGCCACTGCCCACTGGTTCGTGTCCCACACTGGATGCACACTCTGCAGTTCTACGGAGGAACAAAAGCCTTCTAAGTAACAAAACATTCACTAAGTGAAGAACAGCTGACAGGTTTTTGTCATGTGATAATACTGATTTGTGTCCACCTGTAAAAGGAAAAAAATGTTAGTCATCCACCACTGCAACACACAACTGATACAGTTCAGTAAGCTTAAAGGAAGAATATTAAATGATTCTCCTTGTAATTAAGAACCACAGATGGCTATGATCAATTTCAATCATCTTCCCATTTTAAATATTGCTATAAAGTTTGGGTATGAAGAGTGTTCAAGTGCTTATTTTTTCAATTTTGGGATATGCAGTTTGGGAAACTAGAAAACGCGCCAGATTCTCACACTGTACATAGTGAGCAAGATCAAGAGAAATATGAAACAGCATTGAAAGTAGAACGTGTGACTCATTTCACACTGACGTCTAGTTCAGCAAGGTAGTTAGAAGAAGACTACAAAGTGGAAGACAGGGGTGAGGGTGGGATCTGGGGAGAGGGAAATGCCAAGCATGTGCATAGGTTGTGTTTCCCCTATGCTGCACCAGATTGAGCCACCCAATGTGAAGACCTTTGGTCAACTGCTGCCTCAATTGCTGAGGCCTCCACCAAAAGCTATAGAAAGCTGGACACTGTACAGCCACCTGAGTGACAACCTTATCATTTAAGTGGCTGGAGGTGGCTGCACTGAAGAATGTGTGTGTTTAATATACACATTTATGTCCAGTGCTGTGGGTGAACTAAAATGTCAACTGAAATGATAATCTATATGAATCATCTGCTAACCACAGGAAACATACATAATCCTCCAAAAAAGCAATTTTCTCCATTGTAGATATCTCTCCTTACTCTGCCAGAACAAAAATACATTGCAACACAAGAGTATTTTACAAAAAATAGGAATTTTAGAGACCAGTGTGGGGCAATTAGGTCTGATAGTGAAAACTTAGGTCAGTTTGTTTTAGACAGTCTTACCTTACACCTCCATCCATTGGTGGGAAGAGTGTCCATGGCAGGTTGCAGACAGAAGGTGTGGTAGCCTTTGTCACACATGTCACAAACCAGCATTTTAGTGTCCTCTCCTGGGTTCCTGGAAACCAAGAAAAAGATTGTGTTAAACTCCAGTGACAGTTCCTGAATGATTTTTTTCTCCATATATGCTTCTGTATAGTCTGTTTCTTTGTAGAGCTGTTTTAATACTTGGCAATTACTGATGAATGGATCAGCTCTGACACCATCCACATGTATGTGTCAATCATCACCCATGCAAATTCTTTATTTACTTTGATTTAGAGAACGGCAGTCAATCATATGTTATCATTATTTCTCAGTGGTATATATGGAAATGCATTTATATTGTAACTGACAAAACACTGTTACAGTTTGTCTACATTTTAATAACAATAACAGGTAGGCTTTTTCCATAATCCATCATTGCTCAAATGTAAAAAAAAAAAAAAAAAAAAAAAAAACACATAACGTGCTGTACAATTTCTAAAATCTTTCAGCCAAATACAGTTTAAGATTCTGTTGAAAGGCCTATCATTTGGATTTTGAGTAAAACTTAATACACAGTGATGTCAATAGGTAT
The DNA here is from genome assembly GCA_020466265.1 of Siphamia tubifer. NCBI lineage: Eukaryota > Metazoa > Chordata > Actinopteri > Kurtiformes > Apogonidae > Siphamia > Siphamia tubifer. The sequence continues at coordinate 23,319,605 of CM035799.1, read as the reverse complement.
GCGTCCTGCGTCCCTGACATATTAAAATCTGAGAGGATATAGTAAATTCACAACGGATGCATCCTGGGAACGCACACATTTTTTTCCCCGAAAAACAATATATGAATACCTCAACAACATGTATTTGTAATCACAGTAACTAGCAAAAAGAAACTTTGTTTTCTCCAGACCAGACAAATGCTACCTCAGTACATGTACAGACGTACAGAGAAGATCCCTGTAAAGAGAAAGTTGGCCGTATATACTCAGGATATTTGCACATACGCAGACTGGACTCAATGCTGACCCACATGGGATGTGACAGCGTGAATAAGAAAAAAGAGGGATAAACGAAAATGCCTGTAAACCATAATTTGAATAAATGCACACTGGAGTCTACACTTCCTGTTCAGCTTCACTGACAATGGAGAGGAAAGTGTGGAGGAATGGAATTGAACTCTTAGCAACATATAGCTCCAGCCTTGACAATGACTAATGTTAGCGAGAATTAAATGATGCAATGACAGGCTCTGGGTATTGACCGCACAAACAGTGGCCTAGGACACCGTCTGCCTAAAGGGGCGACAAATTACAGACAAAAAATCTAAATAAAATAGATAAATAAAATATTAGTATGATGATGTTGAAACGCACCCTTTACACTTCCTTGACATTTTTCCTCTTAAATCATAGTCAAGCCTCAATAGGACGGATCTTTATTGTACTTATCCCACTGTAGATTCTGCCATTCACATTTACTTTTTATTCCCTAGTAAAGCAATGACACCAACTCACATGATATGTTAAACAATAAGGATCTAAACCGTTTACATTATTTATCATTGTATATTTATTTGTCTTAAGCATATGGTTAATTTATTTTATTCTTTTTCACTGTATGGAGTGTTTAAATCTTGGATTCCTTTATACACCTATTGTACAAATCTTTTTTTTTTTTTAGGATTTTTAGGAGAGCTGCTGTACCATTTAAGGTCAGATGTTACAAGACGGAGCCTCAAGACATAATAGCAGTTAGCTTCTCACACAGTACAGAAGTAAACAAACTAACAAGTACCATGCCTGGTAGCTATAGTGAAAAATACTAAGAGAAAAAGTGAAAGGAATCCTTAGAGAAAACAAAAACATGTAGTACATAATTTAGGTGGGTGGGAAGGTTACTCACTTGCATGTCTGGCAGACTTTGCACTCAGGGCATTGCCACCCTGCCCTCCTTAGAGGGGTCACAACCATATCCAGGCACATCCCATGGTAATGCAGACCACAACTGGTGCAAAAGAGTTGGTCTTGTAATTCCCCTGGGCTATCACATAGCACGCAATTTACATCATCTACAACTATGGATAGAAAAAAAAAACCAGAATTAATCAGGAAAAATTGGAACAGATGTAGTCAAACAGGATATTTTCACAGAAACATTAAATGAACATGTCTAAAATGTAGATGCAGTGTATCAAAGTTGTCCAACTTACATTTTTGAATGGCCAAATCAATGTGTTCTGGACAAAGGAGTGAGAGACTCCTGATATCCTGAAATGTCCCAGCCGCCCCTGCACAAGGGTAATGGTAGAGCTGAGCACATCCTTCGGCACAGCACTTAATGGATGCTCCAAGGCGCTTACAGTATGCACAGTGCTGCAAAAAAAAGAAACAAAGAAATGAAATCATAAAATATGTAATGTTGAAAATAATGCCTCCAAACCTTTCAGGACTGATTGAGCTTATGACATATCAGTAGGCTACAATAATGCCACTTAAAGTTTAAGCTTAGGTGTCACTGAGTCTCAATCAAAACAATTTTAAAAAACATAATAGCAGGTGGCATTGTGAAATAGGATAGGGTCATAACAGTCTTATTGCCAATGAGAATATTTACAGCAAATGAAATGTAAAGTTTTATTTAGATTATGTTGCATATATTCAACCTGTGTGATTTCCACATAAGAAAGTGCCCACAAACAATATCAAATTCTAACGTCGATGAGGAGAAACAACTGTCAATTGAATGATGGCCATCATAGTGAATTTTATTGTAGATCTTTAATAATTTGACCATTGCTTGAAATTTGTCCAAAAAACAAATCAGCATAGTGTTCATCTTACCCCAATTTTTCCTCCATTCTATGAGTGTGCACTAATAACTACTCAGGAGATCAAGTGGAAGGCTTGCTGATGGGCAACAAGACCAGTAGGCTGTAAACAAAATCAGAGAGCTGTGCCACTGCAAACCCAAGGAACTAAGCTGCCATGAGAGCTCAGCTCTGTTGAGTGGCGTGACCTTTTCCATTTCACAGCTGAGAGAGCCACGCTGCCGGTCCGACCTTTACCAGCCAGTCTGATCCATCAGCTTTGCTGTGCCTCACCAATGCGGCCCCTCCCTGCTGCCCCAACACATTAAGATGGTGTTAACACCTATTAGCCCATGGATGTTCTCCCCTGACTCACCTTTGTGCTCCCTGAGTCAATGGCTCTGTCCACATTAAGCAGAGATTGTCCCTCGCCCTCACAAACACCTTCGGACCACAAGGCACAACTCTGATGTGCCCAGCATTGCCCTGAAATTGCACAACAAAAAATGTAATTGTAAAAAAAAACAAAAACTACCCATATGAATCAAATATGTAAATCACACTATGCAATAGCTTTTAGATACAAGTTAAATATTTATTTATTTCATAGTGCTGACAGCATTTGGTAAATAACAGAAACAAGTAAAGCCTTACCTGACTCAAAGAGAGACTGGACGTTGAGATCTTGTGGAAGGCCGACATGAGAAAGCTCATCCCAAAATCGAGTGGTTGGGTCTGGTTCTGCCTCGCTGCTTTCAGACCCACTGGAATACAAAAAAAAAAAAAAAGGGTTTGGAATGAAGGAAAGTCAACAGGACAACTAAAATATGCTACCCAAGAGTAGGCCAGTCTGAGTTAATTGAATCAAAAGTGGAGACATAAAGGTAGAGGATGATGTGCAGTTTTTACAAGAGCAGAGACATGCAGACAGAGAATGAGCCGGGGGAAAAATGTTAGAGAGCAAATAAAAAGCTGGTGGGGGAGGAGGGTGATGAGGAGGAGGAAGAGGGCCATCTTGTTTGGCGTGTGCACAAGAGGCTGGCTGTTCGGTTTCGTACAATCTGTTGAAAAGGATGTGTTTCTTCAAGTTCCTGGCTTGAACTGGTGAGCTGCATTGCATGCAGAAAATGCAGAGAGGAAGCATTAGCATTTAAAAAGGACCTAAGTTTCAGTAAACAAAACAACAGCCAAAACTAATAAGCCTGGTTTCTGGAAGCGTGATGGCGGCATGCACATGGTACCATATTAACACCGTACCGTTTAAAGCCCATGTTTCATTTCACCAATTATGAAAAGTTCTTCTCCACTCCCCTGACATTTCCACAGCCTTTCTATTTGTCCTCAATCTGCACCTCTCTGGCAAATCAATATATAATTTCTTCTCCTACCCAGTGCTCCCTCTCTCTCTCTCTCTCTCTCTCTCTCTCTCTCTCTCTCTCTCTCTGTGTGTGTGTGTTTGGCGAAATAGGGGGCTGGCTCCAAAGACCAATCGCACAGCATTACAACAACTGCCACTGGTTGGTTTGGACCACAGCCAGAATTATACAGCTCTCACTGCCCATTACGTCACTGGGAATTTAAGACCTGCTCAATTGGTTCCAAAGGACCAAAATGAAATGGGCACCTGTCCAAAAGAGTCCAAGGAGGGTCTTTGTTGGCAAAGTGAACACATGTTTGTCTTCACACACTGGACAGTCTGGTCTACACCCTGAACTGAAATCCTTATATACATTAGGCTGGCAAAAGCAATCAGATAATTGATCCTTTATTTAAAAGCATGTTAAAATATCAAGTAAGAGTGGAAGTTCATTAAGATATTTGACGATATCGCAAACAATTTATCATTTTTTATCCATGCTCGCTACTTACATCTTCTTTTCCCTCTGTCCTGAGGTGGTCTCTTCGGCCATTTTTGGCTGAGTGGTTTTATCACCATCACTGGTATCGCTTGTTGAGCCACCTCCACCTTTGTGGCTGAGGAGCGAGTCAAGCAGAGATGTGATGCTGAATAGTTGCAGATCCCCCTGACCCAGCAGGCTACGGCCACCACAGTAACAGAAGGCACAAAGATGATCACTGAAATGAAGTAAATGGGTGGGAGAGGGTGTTTAATTATATATACCTACTGTGAGTTAATACAGTGCCATGAATGTCACCATGAATTAAGGCCTCCTCTTTCTCACTTGCAAAATGTCTGCACAGCACCATACATTAAAACACATGATACATAATTTTGTTCAGCATGCATGCATGCAGCAAACAAACACACACACACACACACATTTATAAATCTAGTCCATAATTGTTAAAATATGGTTTCACATTTCATACATACTACAGGAGTATGTTGATGTAAGAAACAATGTAAGAAACAGTAGTTGGAAAAATGAAAACAGATATAAAGTAGGAAGAAACCTAAAATGATGAAAACAGCAGATATCCAACAGATTTTAAAATGGATGAAATGGCCTTGTTAATAAGATCCCAGGAGATACTGCTGGTCTGCCCTCCATCACTAACATCGATAGCACAGACAGACCAGGAGATTGATTACAACCTTTAACAGAGTGGCACCTGGGAAGCATATTGCTTCAACTAGCTCATGATTTCACTTCAATCCATCCATCTATATATGCATTTTAATCCTTATATATATATATATATATTTAAAAAAATCACACAAACAGTCTCAATAACACCACAAATCACAAAAAATTCAAAAGATGTTTAGTGTTTCTAACCTTTTAACCTCTCTGCTTGCTGGGACAGACGGTCCTGCTGAATTCTCAGCTGGAGAGCTCTGGGCCAGAGGGGAAAAGGGCTTGTCCTCCTCTGGCACCTCAGTGGTAACCATTTCCACGGCCTCCACTGGCTGGACTTGCGTTTCTGATGGCAACACCAAATATATTAACAATAGCTTCATCATATTTTGAAGGTGCTATGTCCAGTTCATACAATGGGGCCTTATCAATTTATCACCAATTGTAACACTCAAATCAGTATGTAGATTCTGGCAGATACAAGCTGTCACAGAGCAGGTTGATTGCATTCTAGTCAGTTTCCTCCAGGTCAAAACCACAGCCTTTATTAGTGAGATGAAAATGGTAAAATATGGTGACCATATGCTCAAGCACTGATTACAGTAAACCCACTGGGAGCATAAAGGTCTTGTACAGAATAGCAATAACGATAATGGAAGAGAAAAGAACAGGTTCCACAGCTGTCAGGCTTATGCCTGAAGAACGGGGAGTTTAATATTAATGATTATATTTACAACTAAACTTAATGTTATCACCATTCTGAGTACTTTTGATCTAAATAACAAAAAACAGAATTCTCAATTCACAGCACTACTCTTATAAACAAATTCCCAAACGTACCTCTCACTGAGACATTGGGCTATACAAAATTTTATTAACATTTCCTTGAGCTGTAATTAGGCTAATACCGCATTGGTTCAGTGACATACAGTGGAATTACACAAGGACAAATTCAAGCTTATTAACTCCTCCAAATGTGTCATACGAGACTGCCTACATTGTTGAGATAAAAGTGAGGTGTAAAAAGAACCTCAAATGAATTCCATTCCATTTACCATTAATAACGACATAATATGGTACTATGCGTAAACATGTTTTTAATGACGATATATGATGATAGATGTTTCCCTGAAAAAAACAAATGTCCTGAGTGGCACAACCTCAGAATCATGCATCAGATTAACACTGGACAATTTAATACAAATTGGTTAACTTTTTCAAAACACAGAGACTCTTCTTGACATCTGCAGCCAACAAGACTATAGTGAATCAAAGATTTACATTTGGCAAAAGCCCTGAGGCAGAAAAAGGCACCAAGTGAGGTATCGTGATTTTAATGGACAAAGAGTGGAGTGAATGGAAAAACTGGGCCGAATGCTTTGTTAATTTAAAAAAGAGCCATTTATACAATGCTGAATTTTAATATAGAAGGATGTGAGGTTTAATATTTTAAATTAAAAAAAATTATGAAAATCTATAGTTAATAAAACCTTCAATAATTTGCCCGCAGCAGAATGCTATTCCCCAATATCTATTCCACAGCAACAGGGTAGCACTGAGATGTATGAGAATGGGAGGCATGTCACGTGACATGATGTACACACATAAAAAAGCACATAAATGGGTCTGGAGAGACTGATGGGATTTTAAAAAGCTTTTAGAGGGCATTAGCCTTGGGCTCTTTCCCACTGCACCTCAATGCCAATCTTGAAGCAGGAGGAGAGATGGAAGCAGTAAGGGGAGGAGGAGGAAAAAAAAAAAACCAGTGCAGCTTCACAGCTCAAGCTAAACCCTTTCAATTATAGCCCTCAAGTAGAAGCATGGGGTGCCAAGAAAAAGCTCTCATCCATCCTTCTCCAGGAGAAGGAGTCTCCTGTACCTTGATGTGAATTATTCTCCAAAGAACTCTCAGCATGAGGTTGCCTAGTTGTGGAGGTTTTACAGTCTTACATCACATATCAACACAACCAACTTGTACATTATGGATCAAAAAGGGACTTTGCACGCTCACCTGTGTCCTGAGGGCCTATGGACTCTGTTATCTCAGTCCCATCCATGCTGTCCTCTTCATCCACAACAACCCTCCCTCTGGTGCGACCCCTAGGGTGAGGAAGAGACATAAACAAACAAGAGAGACAGTGAAAAAGGACAAGTCAAGAAAAAGTGTCTGGGCCTGCCTCCACAGAGAGGGGGCTACAGTCATGAATTAGTTAAATATAGTCACAGCTGTCACTGATTTTTAATGGAGGCACTCAAGCCGCTGGGCAACGCGAAGGGTGGTAGTGGGGTGGGTGCACAGTACAGTCTGGTAGTCAGTGCAGTATGATTAGTACAGCACAGTGGTTCTGTGGATCTATTAGAATAGATGCAGAGATTTAGCTTCAACTACACATAGAACAAAGACGTGTATTTTACAATCTTGAGTGATTATGACTCATCATACAAAAATATTAATTCAGATTGTGCATGTTCATCTAGCTTATAATAAGAATTCTGCAAGTTAAATCATCACAAATACCTAATACTGAATTTGGAGTTATGTTCAGATTCATACATGGGGGTGTTAATGCAATCATCCTGGGTTGTAGCAAATATCACATCCAAACTGAATAATTAACTTAATTAAATTAAGCTTTAAATGATATAAGATAAATAAGAGTATTTGGATTGATTTTGCTGAAACTAATTAATCAAAAATGACCAGTCAATCAGAATAGTCTAAGGTCTTACTAAGATCAATAGCACTTTTGATGATAACTCCTGAGAAGATCAAAATAACAAGGTTAAAATGTTAGGCCAAAACAAAAAGACAGCTGCCGAGTGATGCAATAACGATAGCGTTGAGCAGCAAAAAATCCATAGCCAATTGATCACCTGATATGTAACCTTGTATGACTGGGTGAACTGTTGAACTGAAGATCTAAGTCAAAGTAACAAAAGCCTAAAAAGAATACATCTGCAAGACTGGATATATACTGTTGACAAAATTTGACTGTCAATGAGACATTTTGTAATAAAGGCTGGGGATATCAGAACTGGATTTCATACTGTTGAATGGTGCCCGTTCTTTGCGATTGAAAGCTGTTCATTGGCACCTCAGCCAAAAAAGTCTTGAGCGTTTATGTTATTTCCACATTATACAGACCATTGCATATGTAGACTACAACCACTGGGTATGCAGACTAGACTTTGAAGATATAAATACTCCATGTTATATATATATAAAAAAAAATGATAATGAACAGACAAATATTCAACTTTTTTGTCCTTATGCGAGTCCTATACCAACCTGACAGACATCTCTTATACTTGTAGTTTAAGGGGGAAAGGTTGTTTATTTTGAGCTTTTTTTTCTCTCTCCAGTACCATGCGTGTCCACTGGGGTGACAGTTTTGACCAGCAGATTCAGTTCTCTGAATACACACATGAGTATGAAGCACACTGGTCAAAGCTACAGTGTAAAGCGTAAGCAAGGATGACACAACATAAAGTGAACTGAAAAATAAATAATAATACTCCAGTACCAAAACTATTGTATTTCATATAATTTACAATACAATTAATCATAAACTAAAACGTCCTTATCAAAATGGCTTTCAGTGCGTATGTTTTCAGAACATTCTGAAACAATTCAACAAATACCAGTGATGTAGATAATTTTCTGCTGACTAGGATTTTTTTCTGCCAGTAAACCAAAGCACAAGGTCTTCTTTTTTAAATGCCTAACTAGAGCTGCACAATATATTGGTTAAGCACTGTCATCCTGATTTACATGTGTGCAGCAGTCACATAGCAGGTCCTGTAATGTAGGAGGCTAGTGAATTAAACGTAATTTCAAGGGTATGTTACACATACTGTAGCGATCCACCAATCACAAACGTTTTTAATCAGTTTGTAATGAGTTGCTGGTGACAACATTGAAAAATGAGCAATAAACCAGAGAAAATCACTGTCAATGAAGACTCGGTGTCAAAAAGAAAAACAATGTCTGTTATCTTAAATTATTTTGACTACAAGAAGGATGATATGGAAACGTGTTCTGTGTCGACAGTGCCGTGCAAATGTTCCCACAACGAGAGGTAACAAGTAGTTTGTTTGACCAATTTATATCTGTGCCACACAGCTTTTATATCCTTCCCACTATTTTTTTTTCCATATTGCACTACATGTATCACAGTGTTAAAATTTACATTTAAAAAATTGCAGTCAAAGGTTTTTGAACCTGAAAGCTACAGTCAATCTACTCTACTGAATATAACACCACCCTAATATGGAAATGCAGGAGCGCGAGAGAAAAATCAATGGAGCTTAAAAAGTTAATTTCTTAACCAAGCTGGCTTAAAACACACAGATATGTAGGCGTCACTACTGTCTTCTGCATATATTCAATTCCTCCTTCTTGATTGTTTCCAATGGTACGGGCTTGACTTGACTCCTTATTCCTGGAGAGCATTTCCATTACAGGATAGTACTGACTTTATACCTGGACATCATAGTGGGGCAAGCACGTACGTCAGTGTTGTCTGCTCAAAGAATTGTTGATAAACTCATTCTTTTTGTGCCGTCTTATCTGAATATTTACACCAGCCACCAAGGACTGAACCTCCTGGACCAACCATGGGGTAGTATTATGGGCTGTCATGTGGATTAATGTACCGATACTGTCAACTTCCGCATCTGTATTTTGTAAATCAGTGGATCACAGGGAGAACTGTCTGACTAATCAGTGTCTGCAGTGTTTACACCCCACATTTTAGGATCACTTAGGAAATGGACAAACGGGAGGCCAAAAAACTAGTACAGGGTACCGGGTTCCATAGCCTCATGTAAAAAGACTTGTGTGGATTTCATACTGAAACCTGACATACGGCCAAAACTGGAAAAGTCTGTACAAACAAAAAAATCCAGATGTACAAAACTGCACATACACCTGAATCCAAGTACATTTCTTTTGTACATCCCAATCGGCATGTACTAGACTCCTCCTCCTCCACACCTACATCTGCATATGCAAATTTGTATAAACAGGGCCTACAGATGGGATTCCCAATGGGATTTCGCTCTCTGTATGATCACATGATGATGTCAAAGGTGAATGCAAAGCGGAAGACTGTTGCAGAGGAAAAAACAGGCAGAGGAAGGTCCCAGTAGGATATTAATGTAAAAAAACCTTAACCTAACTTAAAAGCACAAAATCATGATCACCAAATAATGCATAGACATCTGTAATCATGTCCACTTTCACTTCCAAAACTCAAAACCATTAGATTGGTAATGGTTGATCAGAATTTTAGCAATGAAACTGAGATAATCTTTGTAACCTCAAGTGTTTTAGACTGTCCTGTGGGATTGAACGCACACACCGTGGGTGGGATTAGACCAGCCTGTTGGGGTCAACAAATGTTTCAGTTCACAGACAGCTGATGCCCGTCCCTGTCCGTGTCTGAACCTGAGTCAGTAGAGGACATGGTAAAGACAGTCTGTGGCATCAATGAGCCTGGATCGACTTATACATGTTCTCACAGACATTAACACTGAATGCATTTTGTAACAAGTGTGTTTCTTTATGGATGAAATGTACCAGGCTGATTGGCATTGGTGGGTTCGGGATGGGGGGGCGTGTCACTATATCTGTGTTTCTCTGATTGGCACATCACTCAGAGGGATTAACTTTTTCACATTATTTAGAGTTTCCCAGTATCACCTCTAAGTGTCATCAAAGCTTCCAAAGTACTAGAAACGTGCAGATATCAGCTGTGGAGTTGGCGTGGAGCAGCACACATTTCCGCTCTTTGTGCATTTGAACATGAGCGTTGAAAATGGTGTCCATCATGTTTTTGGGCATACACACCCTTTGTATAATGGGCCCCAGGTCCTTTTTCGTGAAGAAAATGCTACAACAGTGGCTTCTGTCCATCATCTTTTAAATTAAAATCACATTAAAAGAGTCAGAATGAGCAACTACTGTGGCCTATAACAGGATGTGTACAGAAATGCAAGTGCAGTTTTAAAACAAGCCTGAAAATCAAACTGTATTTTAAAGTTAAATATATTTAAGTATAAAGATATTCAGTAATCAAAAATATTGAATTTACTCATTTTCTAGTATACTATGTTTATTAATCTTAAGACGCAGCATCCATGGCAGTATTTTTAAACTATCAAAAAGGGAAGTTAAAAAATCTGTGACAAAAAAAAGATAACCTTTATCATATATCTGTTGGTTGTTACACAATCCAAATATATTAATTAATTAATTAATTAATATATTTTGCTTCTCAATTTTCATGGGATATATGTTCTTGATATTATTTCCCTCCCAATTATCATCATCACTTGACCTGATTTTACTTATCCAGTGTCCTCAAGTGGCCAGAAAATACTGTATATCTTACCACTGCAACACACCTACGTGGTGCTTACTGTGCAACATCTTCATTTCCAACTATACATACTGCCAACTCATACAGATATACATAATCTGGCACCTAGACATCTTCACATAGAATATAGAGACATCAGCATCCTCCAATGGGAGCTCTGTTCACCTAATGTAGCCTCTGTGTTTGGCTGGGATAATTGTCATGGATACAAACTAAATAGTAACATCAATTGTTAGAATGGTAAATGAAGATTGTGAACACAGCCAAAATGAGAGCAGCATGTCTCAGGGGTACTCAGGAGGATACAGGGGGTTGGAATTGGAAGAGGAGGCGGATGGCGTGGGGGGTGGGGGTAATTTTCAATGCCACTGGAGAGAAAAATCACAACTGGCTGAAAGCCAAATCAACCCCTCCCTCCAAATGACTTCCATGTCAAGATAAGAAAAAAATCTGAAACCCACGAGTGACAGGAGACCTCCTGCAAAATTAAACCAATCAACTGAAGTCTTAAGTCAAATGCACATTGTAATAAGATGGAGACAGCCACATTTCTGTAAAAAAAAACTAAAGTTATATACAGAAACTGCTGAGTCAAGAACTTTCATGTTTCTGAAGAGATTAGTACAGGATGAATGTACAGTACATACGTCTATTTTTGTTAAAAGGCGAATCAAAGTCATATTCAAAAATATAACCCAACATAAACTTAATTGGTGTTTTGTTTACATAAAAATGATGAAATATTACCGAAAGTGCACCAGAGGCCATCCAGCAACTGCAGCATAACACCTCATTTCTCCTTGAAAGCTTGTGCTTGGCCTAAAGATGCAGCATAGTAGGCTGTACCTTCTGCTTCACAATCTTCACCTGACACAGTCATGGCACACATTATCATTTTCTATGTGCCATAACACTGACCTTATCTCAATTTCCAGAGACAACATGCAGAACTTAGTGGCGTCCTCCACGATCACAACATTATAAATACATGCTAAGTAGCAGGCAACATTTGAGTATTTTTTTTTATGTGAACTGCTACACACCCCATAACTGTAATTACACAGAACTAAAGGCATCTGATTTCAACGCTGAGGCAGTTATTTCACCGACAAACCCTCAAGACTAACATTCAGCCCCATACCCTGGACAACTTATCCCCCCCACAGTTCCACCACAGGGAGAGAGGGAGAGAGGAAAAAAAGAAAAGGTGAAAATAATGCTGTGGTAAGTAGTTCCAGCTCGGTGAGGGTTGCCTGGAAAACCTGACAGAGACTCCCTGTTCTGAAATGGACTGGCTAGCAGATGGAGCGTGGGCAAATCTAGTAAATTCCAACAACCAGGTCTAGAAGAGCAATTTCTGAAACATTCTCCTTTGTCACAAAACAAATCACTTTTTAACACTTTATAGTGGAATATATAATTTTCATAGTCCACTTGCATTTATGAGAAAAGGAAATCATTTGACACAAACAGTGGAGATGAGTAAACAACAGATATTATTACACACACAGTGAGACTGCCTGGGCAAAGTGTGCCTCTAACATCTGCTACAGCTGGTGTGCTTCAGTTGCAGGGTTGTGTTTTGAGTCAGAGGAACCAGGAAAACCATTTGCGGTCACTTGAACCAATAGTAGACTTATACATTCAAGTATACAAGCTGCCATTCTCCCTCAAAGTTTGAAACATTAGTTATCATACAATTAAATCCGATACTGTATGAATAACTGTGAAATTATTACTGACTAACAATGGGTAATATTCACCTCATCTATTCTTTACACCCCAACCTCTAACCCCTGTCTACGTTCCAATAGTGTTGACTACTGTGAAACAAAGCATGTACAATAGAGCTGCACAATATACTGTTTGAGCATCCACATCACAATGTACGTGTGCGCAATATTCACATCACAATTCCTCTAATTGATTAGACAGACAGACAGACAGACAGACAGACAGACAGACAGACAGACAGACAGATAGACAGACAGACAGACAGACAGACAGACAGACAGATAGATAGATAGATAGATAGATAGATAGATAGATAGATAGATAGATAGATAGATAGATAGATAGATAGATAGATAGATAGATAGATAGATAGATAGATAGATAGATAGATAGATAGATAGATAGATAGATAGATAGATTTGTATTTATTGTGTTTTTTATTTATGTATTCACATATTTTTTATATTTATTATTTATTTATTTTTAATTACTAATTTTATGTAATTATTTCAGCTACAAGAAGGATGATACTGAAACGTATGTTCTGTGTCGACCACAAATCTGTTTGACCATTTGCGTCGGCACCACACAGATGTTATATAGTCTTAAGTATATTTTTCATATTGCAATATATATCGCAGGGTTTTAAAAAAATTTACAATGTCAGTTTTTTCTAATATCGTGCAGCCCTAATGCACAACAAGAATTTAAAAACACTATATAGGCATTTTTAAATGCTATGAAATTGCTGCATGTCAAATCTTCACAAACAAACATTGAAATGGGTTGGACTCATGTCTAGACACATCTCAAGGGTTCTTTATGCAATCATTAGACACTGTAATGTATGTTGCATCTAAACAGAAATGCTCACCCAATCTTTGAGTAAAACCCACCTGGAAAATATTGGCAAATGCTGCTATTCCATTTTTTCCAAACGTTATTTGTTGACAGTTATGCATATATGCTTATGTTTTGATAGTACCCCTTGTGCAGATAGAATTGTCATGGTTCTGCACATTATTTAGACTGAAAAACATAGATACAGCTCATACATTTTGTTGATAGAAAAGCTTTCATACAAAATGTGCTGATGTTAGTCAGTGATTTTGTATTATTTTATCAATAATTTCTTCTTGGCTTTACCACTAAACCTTTAATAAAAACAGTTTTATGAAGAAGAATTCTATTTTGGCCATGACATTAACCATCTCAGCAAAAATAGTACAAAAAGGAGGTGCAATTCTGATAACTATTCATTCTACACCAATAGGCCACATCAACGTGAAGCAATTCAACTGTGTCTCAGGTCATCCTTTCACTGTGGCATTAACACATCGTCTGGATGCTTACAGATTAAATGATCCATTGGGAGCAGGGTATTAAGATTGATTGAGAGGACAGAGTAAGGAGAGAGTTAAGAACCTTGCAAGCATTATATTACAGAGTAGCTCTAAGCTGTATTATAATATATGTTGCTATGGAAGTCAACAAAAAGCTAGGCATCTTGTACAATGGAAGATTAAAGAAATCTGTGCTTGTGCATAATGAAGGTCTCAAACTGTAAAATAGATAAATAAATAAACTTGCAAGGAATAAGCTCTTCTAATCATGATGACAATTGGGACACAAGAAAAATCTGCTTAAAAGTGGATACATGACAAAGGTAACATGCGTGAACTTGTACCAATTATCATAACTGTTAACAGCCAGCTAAAACATTGGTAAATCAACAGGTTCAGGTTTGTTTCAATGGAGGTTATCTTGTTTTCATGGCTCCAATATCAAATCATGAAGTTAAATGTATGGCCAAAGAATTATTTTACCAAAACAACCCTACTGAGACCAGTTCAAGACATGAGACCATTCCCTGCAACATAAAAATGCAAAGCAATTCCTAAGAATGTCTGAGCAGCAAACATACTTCTTTCTGTTCTTAGATGTGGATGATGGTGGTGCCTGGGGTAGGATGGCAGCGGCATCCTTGCGTGGCCTGCCACGAGGTCGCTTGTCTGCGAGAGCAGGGCTTCCTGTGGATGAGGTCCCTACACTGCTGGAGGGCGGTGAGGGTCCCTGGTCAGAGGGTTCCACAGTCTTATCCTCTGATGACATTCTATCAACACACAAAGTTAAAAGATCATAATGGAAGTTAAATGGCAGGTGACATTACTGAAGAGTGATCTCAACTTCTTTAGACACAATGATTAAAGTACACGGTTCAGATTCGTTTGACTTCATACAAGGGGATGGTCACAATTGTCAATCACAATTATATATATATATATATATATTACAGTACCAGTGTATATTATGTTACAAATGTGTTCTATGAGAAACCTCAACAGAATTGATTATTTCCTCATTTTATTTAAACTTACACTTTAAAATGGAAACTAAATGTTCTTTGTGAGAAGTTCAGTTTTTAGTGGGTAGCAATCTGAAACTCCAGTATTGTCAGATGCATGTAAAAGTTTAAACCTGATTCTATCAATTGTTATTATCACCTCAGAGATCAAAAGAATCTGATGGCTTCCAATACTGGAAAGAAGATTTTGTACAGATCAAAGTGATGCAAAGCTAAAATATGTAATTTATTAGGTACCAGGTTGAAGAACTCATTGTTCTCAATAATTTATGGATAAAAACAGATTCCCCAACTTATTATAAAATAGTTGTATAAGGTATGTACAAGGATAGGTTGCACAGTGTCCCTCAAAATGTATTTACCCCTCTCACACCTTGAGTTCAAAATTACAATTAAAATGCTTGATATGATTAAGATGTACGAGTGGATCACGTGAAGTTTTTTGCCGTCTTGTGTAAGCTGTGACAAAACAATTATCAATGTATTACATTTGTTCCTAAACAGATTGGTGGGACTCTAATAGAATTGTTGGTGCCTAATAAGCCATATGCAACTTAATGTTGGTAAAATAAAGGACTTCACATTTCATTTGCTGGATGGAGTATTGAGCCTTTACTCCTACATTTATATATGACTGAAGATGAGGGGACAGGGAAGAGGTGTTCAATCTTGAAATTTCAAACAAAGGTTCAAGTTTTTGTTGTCCATTGTATACATGGTATCCAAATAACTCTTAAATTCTGACAGCGGACAAATACATTTTGCTACTTGTTTTATAAGTGATCATGTATCTGTGTGAGCATATTGTTTATTTGCCATGTATTTACCTTCTTCCATCTTCAATTTATATTTTTCTAAAATGATTGCCTTGTGTAATTTCCCGCAATTAGTCCAAAACCTTAAACCATAAAGAAAACCATTAATGCACTGTACGTGAATGGAACTGTGGATCAGTTGGATCCAGACCAAGGTCATCTCTTTTTGGGAGACTGGCCGGTCATTCAATCCACAATATGGGTAGGTCGAGGTTTCATCTTACGATTTTGGTTCAAATCAAGGTGGAGTGTCTTAAAGTCCAGACAAAGAAGGCAAGTGTTAGAGCAGTCTTGGTCTAAAAGAAAATTAGAACTGTACCAATATGCCCAGGAACTTCAACTAGACCAGGGTTCTGCAACTTTGGTCCTAGAGAGCCACTATCTTGCATATTTTAGATGCACCCCTCTTCCAGCACACCTGACAGTTTTTTATCAGGCTTCTGCAGAGTTTGATGATAGGCTGATCATCTGAATCATGTGTGCTGGAAGACGAACACATTTAAAACATGCAGTATTGCAGCTCTGTAGGACCAGGTTTGCAGACCCCTAAACAAGACAAAAGAGGGAAGCTTAAAAAAAAAAAAAAAAAAAAAAAAGACAAGGGAATGTGTGAACACTACAGGGAAAAGTCACAAGACTCTTCACACCTTTATTAGTGTTTATTAGTGAATGACAAAAAAAAACACACAAAAAATTCGAGCTACATCACTGCTACCGACTGGAGCACATTTATCAGTTGGCTCATGCAATTTCATTACATTCCACTGAGGAACATCTGCCCAAATGAGTACAGCACTCAAGACTAAGTACAGTGTGGTCTAGTGTTAGGTTTAATATCTAACCAGTTCAATCATCTTTATGCCCACACTAACCTACTAAACATCCAACCACCTTCTCACTCCCCCCTCTCCTACTGTGGCAGGAAATACTCTTGTTATTACAGACTAGTTAGTGTTTGTTTTCATCAGTGTTTGTTTTCAGTTAAGGGGATATTAACTCTATTCACATATGTAACCTTTATGTACCTTTATAGTGCAAAGCATGTTGAACGCCATGAACAGCAACCCTCTGTTAATATTAGTGGCTCATGTTGACATACTTATTTGCTGTACATACTTCTCATCAGTAGTATTGAGCTACCCTTTACTATATTTCAGTAGTTTTGGTTGTACTTTACTACTATGTGTAGATTTAATATTTTATCTTGTAGCTTTTGCTCATTTGTCTAAATTTCTCAGTATTGTGTGATTTTATTGTGATATTTTTATATAGTCCTTTTTGCAGCAATTGCTTTTGCTGCTAAAGAATTTTCATTGCTCCTGTGACAGTGACAATACAGATCTATTTTATAGAAAAGACAATTCGGGGCAATTTTTCACAACTGAAAATGTAATTCTGAATACAGTGGTACCTCAATTTAAGGAATTAATTTGTTCCAGAAGTGGTTTCGTAACATGATTAAGTAGTTGCATTTTACACATAAGAGGCCTGATTCGTTCCAAGGCCACCAATACTACCCCTTAAATTCTTTAAAAATTAAAGACAGTAAAGGTGGTTCCACACTAACTACAGTAACCTTGGTGCGCAGCGCTGGGTACGGCGCTACCAGTACCCAGCGCTGCTACCGTGCTGCACAACAAGCGTGAACAATACGAACATGTATCTGTCAACTTTACAGCAAACAGCCCTGGCTTTAGTGCTAAAAAGGAGGAGGAGACAAGCACCGTTGGGTGGCTCACAGAGCTCTGTACCCTTGCATCATGGTAGCACATGCACAATGAATGAGTTTGCCGCCCGCTGCCTGCGCTTGTCGTGATCAGTATGGAAGTGTGTTAGGACTCCGTGGCGACTGAGGATCGAAGGCACACCATGTACAAGTGTACAGTACGTACGTATTTACGTACAGTATGTACAGTACTGTATTCATGTTTTGGGGGTTTCATTTCCTAACTTGAATTTCTTTTCATATTCATAGATGAAAATTTTATGTAAGCTGTTTCATAACTTGGATTATTCGTTAGTTGAGTATCCTAAATTGAGGTATTACTGTATTCTGTCCTGTAATTGAACATCCAAATATTCTTCCACAAAAATTGTTTAATGTGAAACCATCATATATATATATATATATATATATATATATATATATATATATATATAATATACACATACACACACATATATACATATATTATATATATATATATATATATATATATATATATATATATATATATATATATATATACATATATATGTATACACATCTGTGTGTGTGTAGAATTTCATGATCTTAAGGTTGAAAGGTACAAGAATATGGATGCTGTCTTCTGTACTGACAATTTCACTCCCCT
Source organism: Siphamia tubifer (assembly GCA_020466265.1). Lineage (NCBI taxonomy): Eukaryota > Metazoa > Chordata > Actinopteri > Kurtiformes > Apogonidae > Siphamia > Siphamia tubifer. The sequence goes on along the minus strand of CM035799.1, from coordinate 23,301,348 downwards.
CCATGTCATGAACTCAGAAATGTATTGCTGCCACCAAGTATCATTCTTATGTCACAATGGAGAATACAGCAGCTCAGCAGTCCAAATCATGATGCAATCTCTTAAATTAAGCCATTTCAAGTTGATTTGAGAGCTTGTAACAAGAATCAAGGCCTAATTTGCTTCATAGCCTGTCCTGATTATGTACCAGAAATACTGAGGGACGACTGCTAAGTAGAAATGACAAAATTCTCCTGATGAATGCATTTCTACCACTGTGTGCATTGCCCAACCCAATTTTAGCAGGTCTGGGAAGAAAACATTACCAGTAATGAAACCATAAAAACTAGAGAAAATTAGTGCTAGAAAACCCAAGGTGTGCATCCATGCACCTTGTACTTGAAGACAAGTGTGATAAACTACATGGAATACTGATGGCTGTTTCAATTGTTTATGTGCGGAGATCTGAAAGGTAATTATTCATGAGATGAAGGCTTTACCATAACCTTACTATGCACTGTTAGAATATGTATTATTTTTGGTGTCTTGCCATCACTAGTTTGAATAATATTTAGAATATTTTTCTGCATTTCTTTCATTCTTCATGTTTTTGTAGAAGCCCTTCTATAGACAGCTATTGTCAGTTAGCATTCACTATAAACTACAATATGTACACTGGATTGATGTATGCAGTTTTTGTCCCTAGCAAATAAAAGATACAGAAAAATAAAAGTTGAAAATAATACGCTACAGTGACATTTTCCATTATTTGGACTTTGGAGCCTTTGCATTCTTCCACAGGTATGCACGCAGAAAATGTTCTTTATGGCAACACAAGCAAGCAAATAAACATGACAGAATGGAGCAATACTGAACAAAGATTGTTTATGGAAGCTCATATTGAAAGAAGATAGTAATCAAGGGTGATGCAATTTGGTTATTGTAAAAACCATTTTAATTTAGATAACTGTATTGTGATCTGTAACTTTTATTATGATTTCAAATTACACATAGCATATGACAGAAGTGTTTTAAAGGAAATAACATCCCAGGATAAACCTAGGATGCACCTGATTGGCAAACTGGACATCTTTGCAGTGAAAATATAGCTTCAAACATATTCCAAAAGCTTTGAAGCCACTGTCAGTGGGACAACATGCAACTTGCAGAGAAACCACAGTGACTTACCCCCGACAGTGTCCTGTTAGCCCAGTTCTGGTCCAGTTTTGGTCAAAGCAAAAGTAGTCCCTGCAGGTTTCCTGGGGTCACCAAATACAACGTGTTTCTTCTCAAAACAATGTGTGTTTGAATGAGTGATGTATTTGTATAACAAAACCGTCACGGAGCAATTGGAGCTACTTTCTCTCAATAGCTTCCAATGTGCGTTGTCACTGCTAACAGCTATGCGCGTTAGACTACTTTCATCAATTGTTCGGCAGTGTTTGCAGCTGCCACGTGCAGGCGCACAGCTGTTAGCAGTTACAACGTGCATTGATCGCTATTGAGAGAAAGTAGCTCCAAGCAATTACGAGATGTGAGTTTTTGTTCCGTGATGGTTTTGTTATGCAAATAAATAACTCATTTGAACACATTGTTTTAAGAAGAAACACGTATTTTGGTGACCCCAGGAAACCTGCTGGGACTACTTTCGCTTTGACCAAAACCGGACCAGAACTGGGCTCATAGGACACTGTCAGGGGTAAGTTACTGTGGGTGCACCCGAGTAAAGATTAGGGATGTGACTTCTGGTCCAAAACACTATTCGCAATTCGCTGGAAACTAATGGAATATTATTCGAAATATTATTTGATAATCGAATATTCGACCCCTACCCCCACGTGCTGATGCGTGCCTCCACCCCCAAACACACATGCGATGCGATGACAGAAAGGGTAAAAGAGATAACAAAATGTTTACTGAATAAACAAGATTATTACAAATCACAAAATAACAACATGTTGATCTTCCCTGAGCAATTCATCTCATCTTCTAGATGAAACAATTAAGGCTTTTAATTTTGAAATCGCAATAACCACAGCCAATGCTATATTTAATTCAACTGTCTAAGTGTAACCGGGTGAAACAGCCGATTTCAGCTACAATGTTGAATGGATTTAACAACAATAGTCACATGAATCTATGCCAGGTTTTTATAAACAAAAAAAACATGTCCACATGGTCGGGGTGGAGGTGTGCGTATTCACAATTAATCCAGCTGCCGAGAGGTACATACATGCTCTGCTTAATTTCTGTTATTGCAACATTTCTCTCTTGTATTTGTGTTTTTGGTTGTTGATCTTTCTTGTGTTTGCGGTGTTTTGTTGATGTGGTGAATTTGCCCCTGTCAGCCACCCTACAATGTAAGTCAATACGGCATTCTGTCCAAGTGAAATTTGTATTCTATATTCAAGCGTGTCCCGAATATATGAAAATCGTGTCCCATCCGTAGTAAAGATGCTGATTCCATACAAATTCATGTGAAAAACAATGAACTGTCCCTTTAATGCTGTATTTGGATATGGATGAAATGGCATTTGGATAATATCACACTAAGTAGTATCCAAGTGGAAGCAGGGAGAACAATTTTCTGTATTTCAATTCATAAAACTTAAAAAAAAGAGGGAAAAAAGCACTATTGATGCGTTTTCAATAAAACACTGGGCTATGATATTCCCTCAAGAATGACACTCTGTGTAGGTCTATATGCTATAGTCTATTGAAATCGAGTGGTGGTGTGGTATATACCCCCCACCCCCCCGGAAAAAAAAAGCAGCGAGACTTACAAAATCCACCAAAACTGTCACAATGATACATACTGAGGAAAATGTAGGCACCTTTCAAATAATCTTTAATGCACAGTGACACTTCATGTCCTGTCATTTAATATAAGCATTGTCGAGATGCTCCATACGTCTATTCAACTTCATAATTTACAGTGTCACTCCTGTCACTTAATACACAAGACTTTCATAATGTTCCTCATGGCTTCATTTAAACATAGGAACATTTCCATTTAGGACACAAACCTCACATGCTTTGACATAGACTAGAATAAGCAAAGATAAAAATTAAAAAGCATAAACTAAATTTTTGTTATCACCTAAGCTGTACAAGTGACACTGCTGAAGACATAACCCATCTTCCCCTGCTTTATTGTTTAGTCAACACCAACGAGACAGAAACGTTGCCGTTTTCGACTTGCTAAAACTACTGTTGTGGCATGGGTCCTACAGGCACAAGAAGATATTGATATGCATTTGTATTTCAATATTATTTTTAGGAGTATTTTACATGTAAAGCATCCATAACACATTGTTTACTTTGTGCCATTTGATGATGTTAAACTGATGAGTAAACCCCACTGGTCTGATTGCATAATAAAAAAAAAAAACAAAGAAACTTGTTTTTAGATTTTATGCATTACAGAGTCTTGCTCTTCAATATAGCCTAGATTAGAGCCCAAATGATATTCGATTTTTGGGAACTATACGGATACTTGAGGGTAAAATAAGATGATATCAGATATATCTGCCAATAAGCTATATATTGGCTGATATATGAAATGAGAACAGAGGATATAATAATTTCAGTAATTGTGGACAGATGCATAAATGTCGTTATCTCACAAAGATAATTGACACAACTTTAAAATCCTGTATAATATTCTGGTATCAGACCAATATATTACCTGTATAATATATTCTGATTAGGGCTGCAACTAACGACTATTTTAATAGTCGACTAGTCACCGACTATTGAAATGATTAGTCGACTAATTGGATAATTTTAATTTTGTTTTTAAATTTAGAATGAAGTTGATTTAATTATGTGGCAAATTATAATAAACACAAGAAAGATGAGTACAATGAAAAACATGTTTTATTGAACATACTGCAGATTTAGAAGAAACATTTTTTTAGAAAAATGTCCTATCTAAAACCAATTGTGCAAAGTGCTTGGTGTGCATGTCTGCTTCTTTTGCATAAAGGGCTCCATGGCAGAGTATGAAACTGGCCTTAAATGTCAGACCCGAGTCTGGTCTGGGGCCCAATTCAAATGATAAAAATTATGCCCGAACCCAGCGGGTCGTGTCAAATATTCCCAGCTCTAGTCCATGTTGCCTCTCTCGTTCGGACTGTATGCATTCAATGTAAAATATGTTTGTCAGGCACAGTCTGGCATAATGCTCAAGCTCTCTTTTATAGTGAAAATACGCTTATAAAATGTACAATGTATGTCATGAATTATACCGAGGAGAGTCAGACTGTTTTATTCAACTGCCTGATGTGCTTTCTCTTTCGTTCATCACTAAGGTACTACCGTGATACACAAGGTATTGTAGACTTTATAGTCACCATATCCAGGCTAAAATGCTCCCAAACATTACAGGTTTTGGTACGCGTACCTATATGTTACCACTCAGAGACACTTGCACATGAGCTAATCTTGGCAGAGATTATAATCCAGTGCGATGCCTCACTCTGTTGGAAACACACATCTGGCGACAATAGTTGATAATGAAATTTGTTATTGACCATTTCTATTATTGATTTTTGTTGACAAATCGACTAACTGTTGCAGCCCTAATTCTGATATCCGACTAATATTTGATGCATGTGGAACCAAAAGTTATATCTGTGGTAATTTTTATGCTGGGCAGAGCAGGCTAATGAAAGAGATCCAAGTCTATATTTTATAAGTAGTGAATATAAGTGAGACCTACCGTCAATGAGTCCAACTACAAACAAACTATGAATCACTAATATATATATGTATATATATATATATATATATATATATATATATATATATATATATATATATAACTGAACAAAATGTGTTCCTTACAACAGCATGAATTAGGTTTGTCCAAAGTTCTTCCTGATCGGCGCAATTACAAGTGTTAGAACTGACCCACATTTCCACGGTCCCCACCCTCCCCTACATTATTTGCAGAATTAATTGTAAAGTAGATGGTACGTGTGTGGGGGTTCATAACAGGGGGCTTTCGAACCGAGGGGCAAAGCGGTCTTTGAAGCCCCCAGGTTGAGTGGTGGTCTATGTCAGAGGGCGCAGGGTGGGGGTGATTCGGAGCAGTCCAAATCGGAGTGTGCAGGGTAGGGGTGGTTCGCAGGAATCCATGTTGGAGCAAGAGGGGTGGGGGTGGTTCAGAGCAGTCATTGTGGGAGCACAGGCGGGGTCAGGGTGGTTCGGGGTGATGGACCTGTGTTCCTTGACAAAGCATGCGTGGGATGGGCGTGGTTCAGAGTGAACGACTGGCAATGTGAAGTATCAGTCTGTGATTTCAGGTGCAGGTGTGTGTGTGCGTGGGGGTGATAGGCTGATTGTCAGAGCAGAAGTAAAATCAGAACCGACAGGCTTTACTCTTCCTTTAACTCTCCAGGCAGTGCACACACACGTACAGGACCAGCAAGCAACAAACTCAGCCGTAAAAGAAGCGAATAAATCGGCTACGTATTGGCCGATGCTGATTAAAACGATGAGATGCTATAATAGACGCGATCAATTGGCTGCCCGAATAATCGGGCCAGGCTTTAGCCTAGATAGTATATTGAATCATAACCACTGAATTACCATCGGTATTGTATTAGAGCTGGCCGATATGGCAAAAAAAAATTATCACAATTAATTGTATCATATCATCCAATCTCAATTATGATTTTTTTATGTTTTTGAACTGCCAATTTTAATGCATCTGTACTGAAGAATAAATATTAGTTTGATCTTTTTTATTAAGATGTGGAATAACAGCAAATTAAATAAGATATTAATGCAAAAACAAAATTTGAAAAGTATAAAACAGTGCAATATTTAACAGTCTTGAGGTTTTTTTATGTAAACAGCATACAAAATTAACATTGCCTCTTGCAGATAATGAAGGTGCCTGGTTATGCTATACATATAAATATATAGATTCAACATAAAACATAAAGTTAAGAAACAAACATTTAACAATATAAATATTAGTAGTATTTCTTCCGGGGATTTCCTACCTTGGATCCAGCACTTTCATTAAATGCTTAAAGCGATCTTTTTCTACAGTGTTTAATGGTATCATGTCTTTTACTAGACAGAAAACAATCAGACTCATAATTGTTTTCTGTCTCTTAGAATGATGCTCATATGGTTTAATGGCCACAAAAGATGAAACCATAGACTCTTGAGTTGTGTGGCTGTGCCACGAGTAATGGCTGAACTTTCATGCTTTCTCCATAATCAATCAGATGGTATTTCTTTAAGTGATTAAAAAGATTTGTTGTGTTGCCAGATTTCGATGGCACCGACCGCTGGCATACCCTCCACACCGGGTTGATGTACTCTACATCACTCTTACAGTAGTCAAACCACTGCCACACAACCAATGTCGAGTGACCTTTTTTCTCAATAACATTCTCTTTGGAGAATAACTGTACATCATGGCTTTTGTTGCCCTCTTTCCTTTCTGTAGTATGCGTGTGGCTTAAATTCCTGCGCCTGTTTTTATTTATCTTCTTCGTCTGTTCCCGTCCAAATGTGAGGTACAGCGCCCCCAAAAGTTCCGGCAGTGTAGCTCTGGTTTCATGCATATAGGTGCATTAGCGAAACAAATTATGCTTCAATACACATTCCCGCCATGTTTGATCAAGGCTCGCAGCTGATCACTGTAATCGACCAGAAATTTATCGCAATCATTAATTGCGATCATATAATCGCCCAGCCCTATATCGTATAACCAGATTCTTCTTGCAAATTTGCAGTACCAACAAGTCCTTATTTAGACATAAAGCTAAAATGTGCCAGTAGTTCATTAACAAAATTCAGCAAACAGTTTCTTTCAAGCCAAATGATTAGATCACTTGCTAGATATTCCAACTGGTAAATGCCAACATTTGAGATTTTTAATCAAAACCAAAAACAAGAACTCTGATAACATTATTCAGGTTATCTAATGAGACCTCAGAAAGATTTAAGTCACAGAGGAATGACAACTGAGTAGTATTCCTCAGGACAATTAATACATAAAATCAGTTAATCTGTAAATTCCATTTGCAACCCCATTTGATTAGTCCCCCTCCTGTCTAACTAGCAAACTGCCTCTAAATGTCAATGTGCCTGTACATGTTTAAAAAGATCTTGCTTCTCAACAAGATAGTGTAGTAGTTAGACCTTTCCTGTGCAGGGTATGTCTTCAGCAAGCAGTAACCTGTTGCTTGATAGAATATTTGTCCAGATTTTTAGCTGTTAATCAAGTCATACATACAATAATGAGGCACTGTTTCTAATAAACAAGCTCAGATCAGCCATTTTAAAACAGCCTTGTAAATGAATACATGCAGTTACTTTTTTTCTTAATAGCTTAATAGGATGGGTACTTAAAACAACAGAACAATGCTTCAGATTTCCAACATGTTCAATATGATGCCTATATTGACCAATATGATGATTATATTGATCAATATGATGCTTATATTGACCAATACGATTGCATACTCTGTGTAAGCAGCCAACTCTTTGTTAGCCTTTAACATTAGCTCTGAATGTTACACCTGGGCTATTTTCAGTGGGCTGGCATTTGAGTCATTTTGTCTTAACTAAAACTAGTGCATCTAAAATGGTACGGTTACAAGAGCAGATTTCAAACCTATGTATACTTATTGTGAAACATAACTGCTACTTTTTCCAGCACGGGGTACTGCTTTTTACTTTGTGATTTTATCATGAGGGTAGGAGCCCTATTAGCTAATATTAATGAAATCTGACAGATGGATATTAACCCTTGAGTCTAGCTGTGGTTAGTTCTGAAAATGGTCCAGTAAATCTTCCAGTACTAACATTAAAACTCATTAAAATACTGGGTTATTCAGTGCTGCTGCTGATTTGTGGCAACTCTTCTTCTTCTATGAAGTCTATAATAGACTCCAGTGGCCTCTAGGCTGTTTAGACAGATGGTGGTCCAATAACACCAACTCCAAAAGAATAATCATTAAATAATAACTGAATAAAATAGCTTGACCCTTGCACAATCATTCAGCTACATTATACTTGAAACACCCAGAAACAGGGACACAGACTGAACCCCAAACCACTACAAGAGCTATTGCAACAAAAGGGCAGTTTAATAACTCGATGCACAATTAGGATAAGCTTCAGCTCTAAACACTGAGAATAACGTTCATTGTTGGGGCATCTGAGGTTAGGATCCGGCTTTTACGAAGCAGTCACGACCACCATGGGCACAATCTGAGACATGCTAACGTTAGCTTTTGTTAAAGCAAGCCTGGGCACAAAGCCGTTGCATATACAGCTAACGACAGCTAGCCTGTTGTGTTGAACTCTGTCGCCTTTCCTTGGCGACTACAGACAAAAGTAAAAGAGATCGTCTGGATGTGACAGAAAAATGGGCAACGACTAGCTTTATCTTTTAGGTTTAACTTTTAATAGATGATCGGATTTGACTGTACACGACATTAGACAGAAATGCAACTTTCCAAGTGGTCCCTGGTAGTCATACATAGCAAACAGGTTACCTTTGGTTGTAGTTGGCCAACTCATCGTCCAAGCAAGCAACTAACGCCTACGTCAAACCTCCAAACATTAGTATTTAAGTCTTTTGTTGTCTTAGGTCTAGCTAATGTTAAATATAATAATGTGGGCATCAGCTGATGCTTGCAAACTAAATGGATGGCCCTAAATTACCTATTCTGAAGCCAACTTCCAACTGGGTACCAGGCAGTAATGGACATTTCTGCCCAACACACACAAAGGCTCGGTCTATTCAATGAAACGGAACTGTTCTAGGGAACTACACCGAAACACAAAAAGTGAAAATGATACGCTGGCCACCCCCATAACCTGTGTTTTTGCCTATTGTTACACACGAAGGTTGACTGCGTGCTAGTGCTAATCTCTAATACTAATAATTTTAGTGGTTTCGATCTATTTCTGGTCTTATTGCAACCGTGGACCATTCTATTGAATGTTTCATTCCGTTGAATAGTCTGAGTCATGAAAACCAAGGCGGCGACAAACCCCCAACATCAGACTAGAGGTACATAATGTTGGCTCAGCTTTAATGTTACTTCAGAAAGGTAAATACCACACAAATTAACCTCTACCTAGGAAACAATTAAACTTCCCTTAAAGCCTTACCTTCCAGCCCTATGAGTAGCGAATTATCCTCTTCATGTCCAAAATACTGGGGGATGAAACGTCGCACTTTTATCACCCAGCTAGCTAGCGGGCTAATTGAGCTAGCTAGCCTCTCTCCAATGAAGCAACACCGCAGTTCTCAAAAATGCATAACGCATATCATTAGAATCCAACGTAGCAATGTTATTCCCAACTTTGCCCATTTGATGAAAAGACAGATGATGTAAATCCAACAGAAAACAGCTTTACTGGTAGACGCATTTGGGGGATCACTTTCCTTTCTCCAATGACAGCTGTCGTCGCACGAGTTCGGGTTATATAGCTAGTTGGTGTTAGCCACCCAAGTCTACCGTCAACAATTTTAGCATTAACGTATAGATGAATCAAGGCCAAATCCAGGCAGTTGCAACAGTCGACATTCCGTAAATAAAACTTTATATGTGAATCCTTGGTGAATGTAGCGTTACAGCGACGCGCAGAGCTAACGCTGGGTGCCGACCGCTTGGTTGGCAACTGGTTCTATTTTCTTCAGCTGCGACAATCTGCGGGACCAAGCGGCTAGTTAAGAGACTCTCTTAGCCAGCCTGCCACGCAAGAACAATCGTCTCCCAACACATGTAAAACAAACATTAGCCTTCCAAAAACAACACTCCACCGACTGGAGTGGCTTTACTGCGAAATTACCATGGAATACCACAAAATTAAGTTGAAAATGACGCTTCGGTGTACTCTGTAACGGTGGCCATATCTAATGATAAGTGGCACCGCAGCACATCCCCTCTAGGCTCCTCAAAAAATAGACCCAACTCCCCCGACCACAAGTACCGTACTCAAAGCCCACAGAAACGCTACGACTCGCCGAGGAGGTGATATTTGGAGACTGCAGTAAATATAGAATAACATCGATCAGCATTAATGGCAGAAATACGACGCAAAGCATCTGACAATTTCTTCAAAATACTCTCTGACCCTGCGGAGGGATATGAGCATTTAGTAAATAAAATAATGGCTAGGGATCTCGCAAAAAGACGGATCCTGGATCAGAAAGAAGTGGGATTCGCTGGATTGTCGAGCTAATGCAAATCTTCGCGCAGCAGCAGCAACAGCAGCAGCAGCAGTAGCATCTGTGCTGTCTCCAGTAGTCATCAGTATCTCCGGAGCAGGGGAAAAACACGGATTAACTTTAATACGTGACACGGAGGTCCACGTCTCGTGCACACAGCAGCCGTCCACGCATATTGAAACAACGGGTCGCTTCAATTAAACCAAACATCTCATTGTATTATTTTTTTTTATCCCCGTTATGGCAAATAAACGTTCAATATCTAGTGCAGATATTGCATTAGTTTTACAGTAGAGGTAAACCTCCTGGCATATTGTACATTCAGGGGTTAAATTTTAGAAAAGCCCCCAGGGGTCGGCTTCAAGCACATACATATGATATATAAGAGCCTGTAGCTGGTACGTTTATGTGTATTTATATTTTTTAAGCTTTTCTCATTCTTATTTTCCAGAATTCTTCGAATACAGCCGCCAGACAATTTACTGGAAATAAATACAAGCCATTCCTTTAAATGGAAAACATTGGCACTTCTTTCCTTGACTATGAGCGCCCCCTGTTGGTCAAATTAACACAGGACACCACACAGACTCTTTAATGATAATCAGAACAATTTATTGTCAGCAGCAACAAAGCAGATGATTCTGGAAAAAAATACGTTGGAAAAAAATGATGGAAGTATCAAAGTAGGTGTTTTCCTAAAGAACATAAGATGGCATTGAAAGATCTGAAAGCATAATAATCTCTATTAACCCTTACAGTCCCAGTAACACTGTAAACCTGAATGTTCAGAATAATTAAATATATTAAGTTGTGAACACTTCAGAAATAGTACTACTAACTCAAATGTATGAAGTTGCTGTAACATGTTCTTCTTTTTAAGTACTTCTAACTAATATTTTTTTATTAAGGGGAAATATTGTGGATAAAAGTGAACATAACCTAAAACATAGATGAGGTACAACTTAGTGGAATTAAGTCATTAAATACTGAGAATGATATTGTACTGTCATTTCTATTGTTTCAAATAAGGATGATTGAAAAAAATTAACTTAAATGATGTAGTAGATGATGAAATAAAATTTCAGAACACTCCAAATAACCACCAATATCTATTACAACAAAAACTTACAATAACAAAACACAGTCATTTTATCCAGGGGTGGCTGTGGTTCAGTTGGTAGAGTGGGTCATCCAATGACTTTTCAGAGGTTTGTGTCACGGCTCTGTCTGTCCACATGTCCAAGTGTCATTGGGCAAAGACACTGAACCCTGACTTTTTAGTCTCCCAGTAGGACTGACAGAACCTTAGAATACTGACTTAATATGTAATGTTTTAATTTTAGTATACTTTAATAGGCATCTTAATTTTAAGCTCTGGAAACTTGTGGGTTTTTTTTTTAAGTTTTATTAACTTAAAATAATTGAGGCAATCAATTGCCTTAAATTTTTGGAGTACAGCTAACTCATTCGAGTTTACAGTGTATTTTTAGAGCAATTCCAAAAAAATGTATCAAATATTTAACCATTTTAAACCAATATATAACAATTTATTATCATATTATCACGTGTATTTTGCATTTTCCCCAGTGTAAATCATGCATTTTTCTATATTTAATACAAGATCACATATGTTCATAATAACTTAGAGCAAATTCAAATGATATTATAACAGAAACAGAAAAAAGTTATTTATATATATATATATTTTTTTTATTTTTTTTATTTTTTTTTTTAAATTTCAGCAAATGTACTATTAACCCTTTCATGCATAATGGTCACTATAGTGAATAGCTATTCACAGTGTATGCATCATCATCATCACTGCAAATCATACCATAGCTGTAACGTTACTATTCTTGATATGCATGTAGTAATATCTTAGGGTGTAAGTCAATTTCTGATCGTAATTAACAATAATTAACAGTTAGTTTGTTTGTTTTGCTTTTTTACAAGATGTTTTTTTCCCCCATATTGTCTCCAGAAAGTGAGTAATATTAAGTAAGATTAATGGAACAACAGTTATTAGACAGTTTAAATCAATATATGATTTTGGTTGTCATTGGTTGTTTGTGCCTTTATGGGTTAATGCATGTTTAAAAATAAACAATATAGGTTTGTCATATATCATAGTCATTTGTAAATGTATTATATATCCCAAGCACTACAATCTAATCCTCGTATAGAGATCAAATATCAGTTCAAGTCCTGAAAACCGTGAAGGAGAAAGACAAGAAGTGTTCTCTGGTAAAAGCATTGTCAGCAGGTTTTCACCACCATGTTTGTCTCTGAGGAAACAAAACACATCCATACAAGTTTAGAACTACAGTCACACTCATAGAAATCACAAACCAAATGCCTCTAAACTGACCTTTCTATTGGTGGACAGTATAAATATGAGACTTGCAAATCTAACTTTAAAATGAAATCTACCATTAGGTAAATTATAAGATGATTTTACATAATTACTCAATGAATGTTACTTGTTAAGTATTGTTAAATGATTTTTTGGTATAATACATCAAAGAATTCATTATGTTCTTTGATCCATGACAAAGTTTGTCAGTGTTCACAGTCACTGTTCAAATGGCACAGATGTGTCTGAGCATGTGAAGTGTTACACCACATGTACAGGTGTCACTTTCTAAGCGGTGACCTTTGAGTTGGTGTTAATTTACAGTTACACCATAAGCCACCATTGACCTAATTACCTAAAAACGTGCAGTGACACTGCTGATTTTGTTTACAATGAACTTTTGTCAACCCACTGTTTCCTTGTGTAGCTTATACCTCGAATGTATGACACCTGAAAGGTTATAATAATGACCAAACCTGCCAATATTAATACCAACTTAAATGGTAAAAACCCAATGCTACTTTTGCAGTGTTTCCTAAATGTTTTTTTTTCTCTCTATTTAACCTTTTTCAAGTGATTTATCACCATTTATGATGATAACATCCTTTCCCTTTAGCAGTTTTGTCAGTGAAGAGCATGTATTTTGTCGTGTAGTTTAGTCATCATGCTGAGGTTACATTTGAGAGTTATCACACAAACACCAGAGAAAACTTGAAAAAAAGTGACTTTTGCAGTAAAATCTATCATTTGAACAAACACCAAGAGCCTCCATCCATTGTTATTGATCCAGCTCCACACTGTAAACCCAAACGTTCAGAATAATTAAATATATTAAGTTGTGAATACTCAAAGTTTCAGAAATAGTACTCGAACTCAAATGTATTCAGTTGCTGTAACATGTTCTTCTTTTTAAGTACTTCCAACTAATTTTTTTTTTTTTATTAAGGGGAATAAGGTGGACATAAGTGAACATAACTTAAAACATAGATGAGGTACAACTTAGTGGAAGTCTGAGAATGATATTGTACTGTTATTTGTATTGTTTCAAATAAGGATGATTGAAAAAAAATTAACTTAACTGATGTAGTAGATGATGAAATACAATTTCAGAACACTCCAAATAACCACCAATATCTATCACAACAAAAAATTACAATCACAAAACACAGTCATTTTATTCTAGGGTGGTTGTGGTTCAGTTGGTAGAGTGGGTCGTCCAATGACTGATGAGTCAGTGGTTCGTGTCCTGGCTCTGTCTGTCCACATGTCCAAGTGTCCTTGGGCAAAGACACTGAACCCTGACTTAGTCTCCCAGTAGGACTGACAGAACCTTAGAATATTAAGTTAATAAGTAATGTTTTCATTTTAGTATACTTTAATAAGCATCTAAACCTAAATTATAGACATTTGTATTTTTTTAAGTTTTATTAACTTAAAATAATTGAGACAATCGATTGCCTTAAATTTTTCGAGTTACGCTAACTTATTCGGGTTTACAGTGCATGACTTTTACTGGTGAATCAATGCTATAGATGAATGTCCAAATGGGTCATATCTGAATTTGTCTGAATATCTGTATTTTACACTGATTATTTACATATATTGATAATATTAGTGGCTCTAAAGTTATTATATTGTTTTGCTCAGTAGATGCTTTTTGTCACTGGTGCATATTTGGGTCTTCATGGGTTAAATGTAGTGAACACTTCTCATATACAACATTTGGAAATAAGTATTAGACCAATGTGACACACTGGAAAAAGCTTATATTTGAGTAAAAAAAATCTGGCATAATGCACATGAAATGTTTTCTTAATAGATAATTAATAAATGAGATATATTCAATAACAGCAGCAAAGAACTGATCAACAGCAGACAATATGTACATTTAGAACACCTGCGAAAGAAACAACCTAGAAATAATTAATATTCCAGTAACAGAATTATAAGGATAATTAATTTAGGAACAATATCTGTAACATTAAAAAAGTTTTGATAATTCAATCATTATTTTTTATGTTTACATAATTTTCCAGTGCGGATGTTTTAAATTGACTGATAAATTATCAAGCCTTCCATATATTACTAATGATGGTTCTGTTTTAGCCAGATGCCCTTATTAGCAGTGGTGTGACATTATATAAACATGTATATTATCATTATATTTATTATAGGAGATAAAAACTCAAGCAACAGAATAGAATGCAGCCCTGAAAGTGATCTGATGAACTGTAATGAGTAAAAATAAAGCTCCAATACAAATAAACAATTCTTAAATTATTATATAAAAGTAGAATTTTACAGCAATAAAGCAAATGTCTAAATTATATTAAAAAAAAAAGTTTCAGCTTTATATTTAATATTTACTCAACACACAGTCCTTGGCATCTTAATTGATATATTTTATTTCCACATAAATCATTATTCCTACATTAAATTAAAGATTTTATATAATTTCAGTTCTTTACAAATATTCAGAAAATATGAAGGGGTTTAATAATGCTATTTCTTTTAATATTTTGGTGTAAAGAACTACAGTACTTACTTGTTACAGACAGGGGGCAGCTAGTCCCTATTTTATCAAGCACTCAGATTAGTAATCAGATTGGATTTCCATTACTATTCAACATGAAAAATGCAGAACTGTTTCCCTTTTTATGTGTTTCTCTTTATTATATAATCTAAAATATGATAATTTTCTTGCTTTGCATTTCTTTGATTTACTTTCACAGCTTTCACAGCTCATAACCATATCTCTATGATTAAGATATGTTCTGAAGTGGGAGACAGTTGATGAAATATAGTTTTCTGGCAAGGAATTCCAAGTTTTTGAAGCTCAAAATATATTTTTTCTGAAAAGACACGAATGTTAAAAGTGTTAAAATATCTCTATTGTGGTTAAACTAACTAAATGTGTATTTGTATGTTTTTTTTCTTAGTTTGATTGATTTGATTGTAAAGTAGGAAGTAAGTTTACTTTATAAAAGTCTCAGTCTGCCCCTTTTATGACTACTTTGTAATATTCATTCATTGTGTAAGTTGTTTTAATTTATAAGCAAACAAATGTTTTCAACACAAAAAGTAATTTGGGCAAAATAAAACATAATTATGCACTGAGTGGATAAATGCTTCAGGAGCTCTTTCCTGTTTGTTAGACTTAATTGATTCCCCTTGGGTATCAGCATTAAAGACTAATTTTCTGAAGAAGACTGAGGCACTAAGAGCTTGTTTTTTGTCTAAGGATGGCATAAGACATCACATGGGTGTCAGCAGGAGTGGAAATGATGTGAATGTTCAGTATTTATTCCTACCAAATAACTGCTCTTGGTTATTGTAATTTCATGCCACATTACAATTTACTGGTCATTATGTACGAACCAGCTACATTTGTGTGTAATGTATTCACACAGTAGGGGATATCTGAGAGCAAATGCCTGTTTGTGTAATGTGACTTGTGAAATGTAAAATAATCTAGTAGGTGTTTAGTTTATAATCAGGTTTTTAGTGACTGGAACTGGTGCTATTTGGGACAAAAGGTACTTGCATTGGCAGCTGTAGAATAACAAGACAGACAACTGCCAGGTGAACAGATGGACTATATTAATATAATAACGGAGACAAGAAACATGAAACCAGATGCCGGCTGGGTTCTTTGTCTAGAGGAATAACAGGTAGTGTGAAATTCAGCCAATATTAACTCTATACACAACCAGGTAATTATTTTCCATCGATGAATGCTGTTGTATGTTGTAAGATTTAGCTTACAAACTTCTCAAGTATCAGGGTGGGAAATGTTTTATTTTTTTATTTTTTTCACTTTCATTTCACAAAGTAAAAAAAAGTTTAATATATTTCAGAGATTAATTCAAAGTTTAATTTCCTCTGACAGCAGAGAGATAGAATGCAGTGCAGAGTGACTGTTTCTTACCTTTAAAAAGTTTTTTTTTTTTTTAAAGTCTAATTAAAAGAACAAAATGACAAAAATGTGATCTTTGAAGAAAACGTAAAAGGCTGAGATGTTTCTGTAGCTTTGATTGGTGTATATTAACAACTCAAAAGTGGAAATGTAGACATAAGACACAGTGAAAGAAAAGACTGTCTCTTTCTCTGGCTTGTCTCAGATGTGTTTTTAATGTCTTGAGTTTTAACAAGTTTTTTTAATAAAGTCAGAGAAAGCTGTGTTTAATATAGATTAGAAAGCATACTCAATTTGTGTAGATGTTATGACGCTGCACAGAAACTGCAAAACTACTGTAAAATAGGCAAGAATCAATTAATAATTATCAAACAGTGAAAAGACACTCGGTTAAATGAATTTAAGTCTTTGCCCTTGTCTTAATAATTTTCTCTTTTTTCGTGTTTTAATTTTGTGTGACTTTCAACCATGAGATCAAGTTGACTTTTTTAAAGTTATTTAGAACTACGAGGGAAAATTGATTGCACTGCAGAGTTATTTTTGAACTGATAAAATAGAGGAAAAGTAATCCCTGCTTTCTAGAAAAAAAAAAAAATTAAATTGAGGCAGAAGGGATTTGCTATTCTTCTGACTTTTGCACAAGCTTTAATGTATAAAGGCTGCAGTCTCTACTTGATGAACAATTCTATTGCCCATGGCTGGAGGAGCTAATTAGAATCTATTTATAATCATACGGGAATATATCCAAGGAGCTATGAGAAGGAGAGGATGAAGAAAGTGAGAGGGGGCCAAAAGGGGGTAGTGGTGGGTGTCATAAAATCAGTCTCCGTGCTGTGATATCTGAAACCAAGACGTTCACATCCAAGGAGCCAGACAAACTAAATTAACAAGTTTGCATCGACAAAGACTATAGGTTTTTTTTTTTTTCCTGTTTCAAAGTTGAGAGGAAAAGGTGTGGGGAGGAAGTTTACAGAACTTTGTGTAGTAATAACATGAGGGTATAAACCAAATGATCTCTTTAATGGTGCAAGTTTCAGAACATTTTAAATAAAAGCTTTAGTCAAGTTCTAATAAAACTGTCAAGGGAGTGTGGAGAAAGACTTGTGTTAAAAGATAAGAAAAAGAGAACGTCAAGCAACTAAATGCACCATCCGGTTTGATTTTGGATCAAATTAACAGAGCTCATTTGTCAAGAAAAAAAAAAAAAAAAAACTTTCTTAGGTTACTTTCGCATTCAAACAAGATTGTAATTCTTTTGAGTAGATCTCTCTGGCTAACCTTCATTTGCACCCGACAGTTGAATCATCAAAACAATCCAACAAGGAACAGATTCTTTTGCACTACTTTGTGCTGAATACATGGCCAGCTTTCTATATCCAGATACTCATGTATATGCAGTTATATATGTGGAGATATAAGCCAGCCAGTTCAATGTGGGCCACTCATCATCTGCCTATATGGAGGCAATCATAGTCTGGCTGAACTGGAGGAGGAGGAGGAGGAGGGGGGGCAATCAAATGCACAAAGTAGGGCATGAGCATGAGCAAGAAAGGTTAATGCAACACATTATGCGAAGTCAGGAAGAAAAACCATTCGAGTGATTTTTGAGCACTATTTGTTCAAAGACAACATAAGAAAAACAGAAAAGTGCATAACATGTGCCTACACAGTTAAAAATGCAGTGTCAATATTTCAGAGTCAAGCAATATTAACCTAGATAGAGATATTTCTAGCTCCATGGAGAGTAGATCACTTCTAACAGTAGAGGTAAAAGTCAGTGTAACGTTCTGCACAGATGCAGTGTAAAATTCAACTCTACTGTACAGAGTGATGATTAGTGACAGTCTGACACTTTACATTGTGGGTCATTTTACCCACCGTGTTCTAGTTTATGTGCAGGGATTCAAGAGGGGTTTTATGTGAATGTTTATTTAGGTTAATATGTCTGTTTTATAATGTTTATTGGCCTTTTGTGTTAATTTTTTTTTCTTATTAATGTGGCACCATTAGTCAAACCTGAAGGCAGAGCAATGTCTTACCTGATTGTCACTGTGTAGATATAGTTTTATTACAAGGAAGAACTTATTCTATCAAATAAAAATCATACCTGAGGGAGTTATAATCTGCCAAACAATTTGGAGACATCTATTTTTTCAACCACATAACATTATAGTGATTTTGAAATCAAATTTGTATTAAAATAGCTCTATAATGTGTCATCATATTACTATTAACAGTGTTAAAACACCACAGTGTCATTTTTAAAGACACTTTACTGTGAGTTTCAACATTGAATTGAGTACAATTAACTCTGAAAATTTGACACTGACCATAGAGTAAATGCCACTCTAATTTTGAGTGGGACCAAATGTTATCTAAAAACAGAGTTAAACTGAAATTTCTAAGAGTTAAATTGACATTATTAGTATGTAGAGAAGCCATTACAAATGATAGACTGATATTTCGGCTGGCCGATATATTGGGCCAATATTAAATTTTTTACATTTTTTTGTATATATATTTTTTTGTATTTCTTGTATTTTTTTTCTTGCCTATTGTGTTGGCTGATATGCTTTTTTCCCCCTCCTACCATTACTTACTGACAGGTGGACTTCACAGTACCTCTGTGTTCTAGTATACTGCTGTCCACACTAGGGAAAAAAATCCAAAACTTTTGGGTATCATAATATTTTTTTTTATTTTATTTAGTTAAAAAAAAAACCCACCAGTAGTTTAAAATTATTTTTAGTTCAATAAATATTTTCTTGAAAAAGAAAAATCCGACATTTGTTATCATTTGATGAAGGAAAAAAAGCTCTAAATATTGTCTTTAAAATGTTGGCAGCCTATATCAGTCATCAGCTAAGGCTCATGTAAAATAAATAAATAAATAAATAAATAGAATGGGCTCCCCAAAAAATCCAGATCAGTTCATCACTAGTCACTCCATTGATGTGACAACCTGAAAAAAAAAAATCTGACCAGTGTATGAAAATCTGCCTTTTATTTGTCTGCCTGTATTTATAAAACATGAAAGCATCACCATCCGTCTCTGTCATATCATGTCTGTGTTGTCATCTTTTCTCTCCACTTTCCCATCTGTCCCTGTGCACCATTGAGGAGCGACTGGGCCCCACCACACTCTTGTCTTTTGGAAAAGGGCCAAAGAGCTGGTACAGTAGACAGTGGGCTGCCTTGCATGTGCACTCAAGAGGCCTTATTAAAGCCAAGGTTGGATCCCATTCTGTTCTGTCTTATGCTTTATACTATAGTGCTTGCTCTAAAAGTTCTCTAATATCCTGGATTCTCTCCTGCACTCTTACTCCCCTGGGACGTTGGAAGCGGTGTACAGCATGGCACTGTAATCCATGTAGTGTAACAATATAAGCTGGGGTGAAACCCTGTGAAGACCCAAAGGATAAGACAGTGTGCTATTATAGACAGCTCATGATATGTCATTAAACGTTGTTTTCCATTTTGTTTTGGTTTTTTTAACCCTTTGGTGCATGAATTATGAGAACCTTAGTCCATATTTTTTTCTTAAATTTTAGACAGGAAAAAAAAAAGCAATGTGATTGAAATCTTTTTTAATTAACCTATTTTTTTTTATGGAGTTACAAAAATGTCCAATCAGCTGTTTAAGCTTTGAGTTAAAGCTCAGAACACTATAAAATAAAACAATTTTAATGATTTATTTTTTTTTTTAAAGAAGTCTGTTAATTACAGTCTAATAACAACAAGCAATTGATTTACGCATAAATATGTTAGTGCAGATCAGATATTCAGAACAGAAAAGTGAATATATAAGAGAACAGATGTAAAATAACTGTCCACTGGAGTGACCAGTATGCATCAAAGGGTTAAAAGTTTCAAACAATTTAATTATGATTCCCTTCAACATTGTTGCATCATGTGCAGTGATGCAGCAATATCTCCTGTATCTGAGAACATTTTTTTGGTTCTATGTCACCACAATGCAGCCCATTCACTGCATAAATTGGTTGTATGACTCAAATAATGCCTCGTGGAATATCTCAAGTTTGCCGCAGCTATAGAGGAGATGGATTCAGAGGGTTCAATTTTCCAACGAGAGGGTAGTGGGCCGTAAGACACTAGAACTGATGTTCTATCTGCGAGCCATATATACGAGTGAAGTGAATGTGACAGAAAAGATTGAGGTGGGCTTTGCTCTGAGATCCAAAGTCTGTTGACAGTACAAGGCTTTCCTCAGAAGTGGGGTAAGGGGTTGAGGAGGGAGGGGAGGGGAGGGGTTGTTGGGGCACCATATTAAAATATCATTCACAAAGTATTCTCTTTGAGGTCTACTTTCTGCAGAGGGTTTTCATGCTTCAGCAAATAGTGGCATAAAGTCATATTTTTGCATCACAAAACCATTACAAAAAGCACTTTCTTTGAATTCTTAGCCCCCCAACAAAGGAAATTTCTCTTCAGCTCAGACACTTATTTCACACTCAGGGCTAGGTTACAAGTAAGGCCCTACCCCTTGGCTTCAGACACCCCATGGACTTCTGAAAGCCCCCTATTCTGAATACATGTTTTTCTCCACAGCCAAAATATTGATCATGATAGTCATGTCATATTTAATAAAAAATGGTACATACTGTATATTGAAAGACTTACACAGGAGTTAAATCAATGTTCAGTGACCTTTAAATATTATGTGACTGGCTGGTGAACAAATTAAGAAATAAAATTGATTTCTTTTATTGGAATAAATCTTGTTTGTTTTGTATAGCAGTAGGACTAATTCCATCATCAGTTGTGGATTATGGTGACATTTAATTCATGTCTGGTTCAGCTGGAGCTCCTAAACCAGCCTTGGACAGTGTTTATGACTCTCTGCTCAAGGATTAAATCCAGAGATAAGTCATCATCACTGCTATCTGGAGGCTGGATGAGATACTGAGTTTGATTCTTTTTCAACTTTCCTTTCATGTTTCTACTCCCTTCTATGACCTCACTACTATCCTTTAATGTACACTGTGAGTACATGATCCGTACCCCCTGCATGATTCATGCTGACACTGGTTCGATGCCCACCATCAGCAGGTGTCCTGGAGGAAAAAAGCTTCCCTGATGGAAGGGGACGGAGGTGTAAGCACGGTGTTATGGGAAAGAAAACAAGAATCGACAAACTTTACATCAATCAATATTTACTTTTGATTGAAAGACAGTTACTATATACTACACTATAATAACTTCTACTATCATGAACATGGTAGTATATAGTAGAAGTTTTATATATATATATATATATATATATATATATATATATATATATATATATATATATATATATATATATATATATATATATGTGGTCCAAAATGACCCTTTTGGACCACCATCAAATCTGGTGAAAAAATGATCCAGGTCATTATTTATGCCCATCTACATGTTTCCAGGAGTGTTTTGAGCCTTTTTCTAAAATTCATCTGTGCCCCCTGGTTTGATTTGATTTGAATGATTTATTTCGAACATGTGCAAAGTCAGAATCAGAAAACTTTATTGGTCCCAGAAGGGCAATTCAGTTTGCAGTTTCTAAGTGCAACAATAATCCATACAACAATAATAATAATAACAATGACATGTCCGAAAAGGAGTAGGATGAAGCATAACCTTATTTAATCTTACCCCTTCTTCACTTCCCCAATAACCTGAATTCATCTTATAGCAATAGAGTGCATAGTACAAAAATGATGATAATAATAAAAATAATAACAATAACAATAATAACAATACCAATAATAAATAACTGAAGTACTAAACATATACATATATACAAAAAACAAAACAAAACAAAAAAACAACAACAAATGAGCAGAGAGGAAAGTAGGTAACAAATAGAGGTTTTTTTTGTTTGCTTGTTTTCTTTTCTTCTTCCCTTCCTTCTTCTTCTTTTCTAATTCTTTTTTTCCCTTTTTTCTTTCCTTTTTCTGCATTTTGTTCTTATTTATTTTTATTTTATTTTTCTATTCATTCACTTATTTTGTTTAATTAATTTATTTATATATATCTTTTAACCCCACAGAGTGGTTTCAAATATAAAGCTATAGTATGTGGTCCAAAAGGGTCATTTTGGATCATCTTCACTTAAGGACTCACAGGGAGTAGAAGGTATATAGGGGGAAATGCATGCGACTCAGGCTCATGGTTGTCGTTCCAGGGGGACCCAAGTGAGCTCTGCATATAGTCCATACAGGCGGGGGCCTAGACAGAGGCTAATAAAGGTTTTGAAAGGCTCCAGGGGACCCAAGTGTGCTCTGCTTCACAGGCGCAGGCCTATACAGAGGCTAATAAAGGCTTCTGAAGGTGAGCTCAAATAATAATCCTGTTCAGGATGATTTACGATACTGCACTATCCGTTCTTCGCTTGTGTCGGTACAGATCGTGTACTCGCAGTTTTTTTTTCCTAGGATGGGGACGGGTTGCTTTACATATACCTCACCCCAAACTAATTTCATTGGTCTCCCAATTCAATAGACTCCTGCAGCATCACTGATTGTATCGTTTAACATCAGATTAGCTAGCTAGCTAAAGTAATACAGAGAATTTAGCTCTTTCATTTATCTATAATCTTTTTTATTAATCATGCTTTGGTGCCAGTAGCCAGGAAAGGTAGAAGAAAAATCCTAGGAAAAAAAATCTCACCCACAGTAACTACACCTGCTTTACTGTAGTGTAATACAGTTTCATGAAGTTTTAGTCCAAATCAAAATTATAGGTTAAGTAGTGATACATGGCAAAGTAATTTGTAGGCTAAAGAAAACATTCAAAAACATTAAAAATAGATCTGTCGTGAACTGTTTGATGAAAGATGCAATGTGCCAAAGATGATTAAAGCATTGAATTTGTATCCCATTTATCACATAGTGTTGAGTTAAGTACAGGTAAAGTGTGTAGCACCAATGGATAGAGTGATCTTATTCCCTACAAAATTACACGCATGCACAGAACGAATCATGCAGACAGTATGGATCATGTACTCATGTACTCACATAAACATTGGGTTCAAGACAGAGCCTATTTATTTGTTAATTTTTTCATTTGTTTATTTTTTAAGAGAGATTTAAAACCACAGTAATACCCACTGTGTTCTGACAATGTAGATTGTAGTATAGTGTATTGTAATGTAGAATTTTTTTTTTAATTTCCTCTAATCTTCAGGGCATTTTAAATTTTAATTGCATCATATTTTCTTGTAGTTTCTCTGCTAGTTGTTTTAGTAAATTGATTTGCTTTTTGCTTTTCCTTGTATAAATTGCTCCTTTTTTTACTGACTTGTCTTGTGATACAACCACAGAAAATTAGGTTTTACCTTCTAAAAGTTGAATGTGTCAATGAATGAATGAATGAATGTAGGTTTACTGTGACTTTGATGACAAATGTTGAAGCTCAGATTGGTTTCTAAAAGTTCCTTGTATTTCTAATGACTTCACTTCCTGAAGGAGAAGGAAAGGCTGTTGGTTTTTGCTTGGTTTGTTTATTTGTTAACACTAGCAGCAAAAATATTGGTTCAATTCATACCAAGTTTGGTTTATAGATTGTCAGTAACTTTGACAGATCTCATTACATTTTAGGAAAAGTAGGTCAAATTTCAAATGTTTTATTCATTTTTCAACCCCCACCCCAACCTGCCCCACATTTACTTTTATAATGGGGAAAATTTCAAATGACTGTGGCAGCAAAACTATTCTTTCAATTCATACATCATTGGGTTTACAGGTTGTCAGTGAACCAAAGTAAATGTGATCACATTTTGGGGAAAGGTAAAAGTAAAAAAAAAAATGTTTTAGGGCTGTCAAAATTATCACATTATTGCAGATTAATCCATCAACAAGATTAATCTGATTTAAAATTAAGCCATCAGCAACACAGAATGACTCTGAGTTTCTCTGCCAATGGATTTGGGGCAGTTTGTCCAAGTAGAGTTACCATCACAGATGGACAAATGGGCAGTTGATCCAGTAGTGACAGGCAACACAACCACGTCATAAAGTTGGAAGATACTAAACAGCACTTTGGCCTCTGGGTGGAAATATGTGGACAACACCCCCCCAAGATGGAACAGTTGACTCATATAAAGTATTAAATACATTCTGCAGAAAGAAGTTCATTGAAGCACTTCCAGGTTAAAAAACTAGATTAATGTGAAGTATGTGTTAGTCTGGGATTCTGTTAGCACTTTGGCTAACGCATTATCCAGTTTGCAACAAACATGTTAAGTGCATATATTCCCTTCTGTCTTGAGGCTGTTTATCATGCAAAATTAAATACAATTAATAAAGCTTAAAAATGATATTTAATTGTGATTAATCTAAATGAATTCACAGCAACCCTGTAATTAATCTGATCAAAAATCTTAATTGTTTGACAGCCCTAATTTTTTAAGGCTTTTTTTTTTTTTTTTTTTAACTCTCCACCTCATTTACTTATAATGGGCAACATTTCACATGTGTATAAAAACATCAAATTTGTTTCAATTTACTTCAAACTTGGAAAATATATAGAGGCAATTGCTATGCTAACATTAGTACATGCATAGATATGATTAGATCACCTGCATCAATACCAAAATAAGCTGCAATATGTGCAAAGTTAGTTATGCCTGACACCATTTGTTTAATGTGTGTTCACGTAATAATTATACAGCAGTTTGTAAGGGACAGATGGAATAAGCAAGTTAACGGGATACAAATACTGATGGGAACATTGACTCTCCAGCCAAAAAAAAAAGAAGCTACGAACAAAATATCCCATTAGACCTTTAGCTTTGATTACTTGTGCTTCCACTATAGCATCATTTCAGCCAGGCAGGTCTTAAGCAACGTGGCAATAAATGTCAGTTGCATTAATTTCATGCAATCATTGCTGTAATTATCCAACAGAAGGCTCATTTCTGCTCATATAGTTACATCCAGGCAGTGGCTTGATGGTTTATTTAATTAATACATGATCAAATATTACTTTAACTGCCCATCTCCTATTTTAGTATTTCACACAAGTTATATTTTTTTGTTGTACTTTTGTCACAATATTTTTCAGTTTTCATTATTGCTGTTGTATATAAACTAAGCAGGAGTTAAGGCCATTGTAAGTTCTTAACAAAAATTTCTGTTTGTTTGTTTGTTTATTTATTTATTTACGATTCCATCCCTTACATTTGATTTCCCTCTTTGTTTCTTGAAGTGTTTTGACTGTTACTGTCATCTAAAAACATCCATAACTGTAGATATTTTTGGTGTGATACCACTCAGTTTTGCATAATGTGACAGCTATCATAAAGTTGTTCACACCAGAATGAAAGATATCAAAGAAAAATTGCCCATATTTATATTCATAGAATCATTTTTGACAACAGAGTCCGAGTGTATTGAGTATTCGCTTCACTGATGCTTGTCAAAGCTGTTGGAACAGGCTGTATAAGGCTGTGACATCACACATCCAATATGAATGTGGCAAAGATGCTCGTTCAGTTTGCATTTGATGTCTTTATTTATTTCTCTCCTTAGTAATAAATATTATAGTAATATTCTTGTACCGTTGCTGATGTCTGCAAGTGTTTGGCTACAATTTGAGATGTGCAGTTACTGTTTGAGCATGTTATCAAACTGTCATGTTGTTTGTTTAGAAGTCAATGATGAAATGTGGATACTGTTGTGTTATTTCTATTTATATGAAGTGCAAACTTGTCTTTATTTGTAATGCCCAGAGGTGGTCAAAGTTCACCCATTCTGTACTTAAATAAAAGTACAGCTACTTGTGTGAAAAAAAAAATGGTAAAAGTAAAAAAATATATATATATACAATTGCAACTTCTGAATTGTCATAAAGTGCAAAAGTAAGAAGTAAAAGGCAATAATACTTATTTCACCAGGAAAAATCATAAAACTTTCAAAAGTATCCAAAATAAAGCCTTTAAAAGTGAGTTACTGTGTAGATAATATGTTTGATGAGGTCACAGTACTCAGTTTTGTGGGTATGGGCAGGAAATTTAGGAAACATAAAAAAAAAAATAGTGATACATTTGAGATAATTTTTTAAAATAATTTTAAAAGAAAGTCAAAATTGTGATAAAAAGTAAAAATTATTAGATTAAAAAAAATCTAAATTATGAGATAAAAAGTCACAATTATGAGATAAAAAGGCAGAATTATGAGATAAAAAGTCACAATTATGAGATAAAAAGGCAGAATTATGAGATAAAAAGTCAAAATTGTGAGATTAAATGTCACAATTATTAGATAAAAAGTCACAATTATGAGATGAAAAGTCAAAATTATGATATTAAAAGTCAAAATTGTGAGACAATAGTCATATAACTATAATATCTAAAGTCACAGTTTCTCTCCTCCACTGATTTCTTACTGTTTTTACTGTTTAGTTTGAAAAAGTAATGAGTCTATTCTGAGAATGTAAAGAGTATAAAGTACAGATATTTATGAACAAATGTAAGGAATAAAACTAAAAAGTTGTCAGAAAAATAAATATTCAACTAAACTACAGATACCTAAAAAAATTTACTTAAGTACAGTAACAAAGTACTTTTACTTAGTTATTTTACTCTTGTGATAATGCCAGAAATCAAATTGTACAGTAAACTTACTCTGTTATACATTAATGTGTATTAGATCATATGTATCAAGATTCACCTTATATGATACAGCAGACACATGTAATACCACATCTTTCCATATTGTGATGTACAATGTGTAGAGTAAATTGAAAAACTGGCCTATTGTAGACAGGACACTCATTCAAACAGCAATATCAGGCTATCTGTCCATCCATCTGCTTATGGGTCGTATCCCAACACACACTGAGAAAGCAAGATGGGGTGCATCCTGGGCGTAGCGCCAGTTTACCACTGAGCTAACAGACACTGGAGCCAATTAAATGCTGTGTGTTTCAGTGGTTTACAAAAGCCACAGTTAAACAATAGCCTTTCCTGTCTGAATAATCATTTGTCATCCACACATTTTTAGTTGCATTCAGTTTTATTTTGGCATTCTGTATTGGATATTTAGTTATATGATTGTAATGAAGTTTGTGAATATTCTAAGTAGTAAAATATTAGTCCACAGATTATTAACTGCAGGCAATCAACCAAGTTTACAATTTGTGGGCTATAAAAATGTTAGTATTGCAGAGAGATAAATAAAAGTTGCAACCAAATATCTCCGCTACATAACAAAAGCTGGATATTAAAGAGAGCGTGCAAGTAATAGGTTATTGGACCTCAGTGCTCGTCTCAAATGCTGTAAAAACACAAGAAATATTTTATTTTATATAACCTTGACATCTTTATTTTATCACTGGAAATCAATACACAGCCTACATTAAACTCAGGAATGTACTTTTGATTTCAGTTTGGTTGATCAGGGTTAGTCTAAAATGCTTAGTAAGTGGCAAAAAAAAACAAATAAACAAACAAAAAAAGGACGTAATTTTGGATTTAGTTAACTTATGATAGTCAACTGGAAATAATAATAATAAAAAAAAATCATAATCAAAATATCAATACAGGGGCTCACAGGGGCTGTTACCAAGCAAATATTCACACCCACTATCATCCACACTGGACAAGTATTACCTATGAACCTTTGGTAATTTATCAGTTCTGTACAGGTCAGTCTGTGTTTAATGAACAAAGTAAAAATTATACAGCAAACCACCTAACCAATTTTAACAAACAGAGGTCCTGGAGTAATATTAGTTCAGTATAAATCAAAAGCTCAGTCAGCCTTTATTCAGCCTAATTCCTGGTTGAACTGTGCAAATTAGGGAAACTCATATCATAATATAGCATGGATGTTCCACTTAAAGAGAAAACATACATCGTTCTGATCATCATCTTTCAACAGTTATTTCTAAATGAAGAGCCTTAACATCATAACCTGGTAATTTTAGATTTAAAAAAAAACTCTTTGGTTAGATTGGGCAAATGAGAACACAAATGTGCTGTTTTGAGTTTAGACAATAAATAATAGTACATTTTCCATTGGACATCTGTGCAAAACTTGACTCATATTTATTAAATATCAAAAAACAGAAGTGTGTAATGTTAGTTTTTCCATTAAATCACAAATGTAGTGGTTTTGGTTGTTTAAAATCTCAAGATGATATGAGAAGTCATTCCATAACCATGGAAACAGACATAAATATTACGTTTATCTACAGATTTATTCATTTTTTTAATTGTATATCACCCCTCTGTCCTGTATTATATCAATTTAACTATGCTTGACAAACCTTCTCTTGCAAACACAAAAATCAAAATTCTCATTTTTTTAATGAAAAACATCTCACCTATTACCCCATAGTCAGAACTGGTAACTAGTTGGTATGGAGAGGCTAAGTCACACCCTTCTACTTCTGGTCCATGGGTGCTTAGCTCGCAAAAAATTTGAATGGGAGTGAATGGAGTGAGTCAAGATAAATTCTAATTCTGTTTGACAAGTGCTCTGAAATTCACATATGATAAATAAATATTTGATGTGGCATAGGCACACCACCTGTTTTTGATGGGAAGCAAAGGTAATGTTAGGTTTTATATGGGTTTAGTAAGACACTATAATGTGTTATAGCTGTGGTGAGAGTCTATGGTGACGTCACATACGCGCCAGCTGTGTAGTCCACATTATTAACAGATTTTACTTGCTCCATTGGTCAACAGAAACAGTTGAAACAAACATCAATAATGATCATTAATTATGAGGTACAACATGTGTGTGATTCAGGGCACATCATAAACCAGATCTGATTGTAGCATTTTATTTCCCCATAGGAACGATAACCACTCACCAGGGCAGGACTGGCTATATAGAGTTATGGTCATTGTGATCAATACTGGGGCCATCTCACTTGCACTACCTGGACTTAATTGCACTCTCTGTACATACTTGCCTATCAGTACATACTGTATTTAACTGTATTATAATGCTCTTCTCCTATTTGCACTTCTGATTGGGTGCTAATTGCATTTCGTTACCTGAATTTGTACTGAGTAATGACAATAAAGTTGAATCTAATCTAATCTAAACATGGAAAGGGTTTTTTGTTTTTAGTTTGTAACTATGGTTAATCCTCTTGGTTTTGAGAGACAGACATGTAATTAGCCCAGTGGTTTGTGTTTCATCTAAATGGTCAAGCCTTGACCTTGAGTAACACAATCCCACAGAGCTGTAGACTCAGCATAGAGGTGACAACTGGCCCACTGTTTTGTCCTTTTTCAGAATACCTGGCTCAAAAGGCCTGTGAAGGAGTTTACAGTGGCCCAGCAGTCCCACCCCCCCCCCATTCCAATCAAGAAGTAGTGAGAGAGTAGTATCATCTTACCAACAAAAAGGAAATTAAAATAAATGGAGAAGGTGACAAAAAAATTCAAAGGCCACAAAATTGAGGCAGACAAAAAGAAAAGTTTTAATACTTGAAGTTGCAATGTGTAAAAAATGGCGATGATGTTTACTGCAGGGGTCAGGGCCAGTAACAAGGAGGCTGCTGCTTCACTGAGTCCCTTACAGCAACAGCAGGTGGAATGGAGCCAGTCCTCAGCCAGCATGTCCATGTGGACCCCAGAAGGGTTACATTTGAGCTGCCTAGAAGAGTCCCATGTAGGTTTGTCCGTGGTTTCCATGGTAACCTTACATGTTTGCCCTTATCAGAATCATAGATCTGAATATCTTATATTATTTATTTTTCCACACTATTTATCAACTGTATTTATTTTTTATGTCATTTGCACTGCCTCTCATGTTATGTGCACTACTTATGTTATGTTATGTTATGTTATGTTATGTTATGTTATGTTATGTTATGTTATGTTATGTTATGTTATGTTATGTTATGTTATGTTATGTTATGTTATGTTATGTTATGTTATGTTATGTTATGTTATGTTATGTCAGCCATAAAGAGTGTAATCAACATATAATATGAAAATGGTTCATCCCACATATTTGTGATCACTCCTTTCATGTTTATATCACATAGATACTGTCCAGGTCAGTTTGACCCATCAGTCAAACTGGAGGTAAAAGGGTGTTTAAGAATGTCAGACTGTTTCAGTTCTTTACAACTGTGAGACATATTATGTTCTGTTATGTTTCCGTGTTGTGTTTTAGATGTTGGTCTTTTAAAAGTAATGGTGGTGAAACATTAAAAAAAGTTTAAACATGTATTTAAAAAAAAAAAACAACAACAAGTGAATGATCCCAATTGAACCATTAACATGCACTGGGTCTAATTGACCTGACAATTGAATAAATGTGCCTTTTACTGATATTTGTTGTCTGTCTGTAAATTATTGAACCAAGCCTATGAGCTCTACCTCAATTTTGTTGTAGTTGGTAAAATGACAATAAAAAAAATTCTGATTCTGATATGGGGAAACACATGTGGCGTCACCATGGAAACCATGGCCAGTCCCACATGAGATTCTTTTATGCAGCCCAAATGTAACACTTTGGGGACCTAAACAGACATGACTGGATCTAAGGATGATGGTGACAGTGAAACCACATGGTAAAGTATACTAAAGTAGTCGACCAATTTCCATGAAATTTTCAGGAAAGGTGTGAAGTAGTCCAGAATCCCATTAAATTTTGGTAAATGTAGGTCAAAGGTCAAGTTCACCACAGATGTGTTTTCACAACGATAAGAGTTAGAGTAAATCAGGTAAAACATTTTCAAAGGGCAGGTTTTGTTGTGGCTGGTTCTACCACAATAGAGGCGCAGAACAAATACAGTCAAACCAGGTTTGTATTCATGTCATGTTTTTATGTTGTGTGCTTGGTAAACTGTTTCTTTTATTAGTCAAAGTGTTCCAATCACTGTGTGGAGACCTTTGGTGTGATTTCCTGTTCTTTTTTTACAGGTTTCTGCTGAAAATCTAGGACACTGTCTGCTTGATAAAAGGGTTTATGTGTGAGTCAGGAAAATAAATAAATAAATAAACTCAAAAAGCACTCTGAGAGCCCAAACCTCTGCCAAGGCAGACCCCCACACACACACACCTTCAAATGAAGAGAGGTCCGCCAAGGAGGTTATGTTTTTGCCAGAGTTTGTCTGTCTGTTTGTTATTTAGCAAGATAAATCAAAAAGTTATGGATGGATCTTGAAGAAATTTACAGCGTATGTTGATAATGTGGAGATGTGGAAATAATTAGACTTTTAGTGGTGATCAGGAGGGGGCTCAAGATAATTAAAAAACTTATGGACATATTTTGATGAAATTTTCAGGATGTATTGGGATGAGATCCTGGATTCTGGATCACTTTGAAATGTATTCTCCATTTACCGCAATGTAAAATTTCAAAGTGATCCAGAATCCAGGATCACTTCTGGATCATCACCAAAATGTAATCATTTGTTTCTTGTGACACTCCTAATATAACACATTCTGAAAATGTCATCAAAATCCGTCCATATAAGTTTTTAAGTTATCTTGAAGCCCACCCCGATCACCACCAAAATGTAATCATTTCCAGATCACACCATTAAGAACCTACCCTGTAAGTTTCATTAAGATCTATCCATAACTTTTTGAGTTAGAGGCAAAAACATAACCTCCTAGGCAGAGGTAATGAAAGAGGACATAATGTTGATGGTGTTTATCAGTCTGTCCAGATGCTCGTTCCGTATAGTCCATTCTTGTTCATATTAAACTGTGGGTCAGAGCATGCTAATTAACCCAACCTTTCTCTAACAAGCTGACAGAACCAGGACTATTAGGGTTATAAGTGTTAGATTATGTTTCATCAATCACCATCTTGTTAACGTTCCCTGTGTACGGTTTGAATTAAGGGTACCAGATGGATCATTTCCAAGGGGAACAGACACACCTTTCAAATTAGGCCAGTTTCATGAACCAGCACATGGATCTGTCCTAAATCTCTCATCTGGGCAAAAGAGTACAGAATCCATCTGTCAATAATTAAGTATGTACTCATATAAAATGAAGCTTGCAGGTAGTATTTAGGTTACTAAGTGTTAAAAAATGAATCCTCTGTAGCATCAGTCCTGTTAATCTAGCTGACATTATACTTGCATGCATGGTCACAAATAATTTAGTAGGTTCAGACATACATCTAGACATTCAGCAACATTCCAGCCGTCACATGTTTTTTTTTCACATTCACATGCACATTTGTCACAGTTTTAGTGCTCATTGTATTTGTTGCCCAAAGCTTCTTCTTCTTCCTCAGTCTTTCAGTGAATGCAGTTGAGGTCAGCAGCCAAACACAGTTATGTTTTTGCTTCATATATTTTTCATATAAACCACTGGTCAGATATGTCTTTCTGTAAATTGGACAGGTTGAAGTATTAAGAATGATCAAACAGACTAATTATAATAATATACTTGCTGTCTAAATAAGATTATTTGCAAAAGTTGGATGAAAAATAACCAAAGAATAAGAGCACAAACCTTCATATTGTCTTTTTTTTAAACATATAATTATTTATTACTTTTTATAATTCCTA
This sequence comes from Siphamia tubifer, assembly GCA_020466265.1. NCBI lineage: Eukaryota > Metazoa > Chordata > Actinopteri > Kurtiformes > Apogonidae > Siphamia > Siphamia tubifer. Next base: position 23,268,384 of record CM035799.1, on the reverse strand, counting down.
TTAACACGCATTTCTGAGGTGGTTATAGTTTTTCATATGTACTGTACATTGTATATTAATTTGAATTTACTCATGTACTGAAATATTTTTTTTTCACAAGTCCGTATAACTAATGAATCCTTTTCTTTACCATCAATGGTTTGAAATACAATATAATATAATGAATGTGAAAAAACAAACTAGAACAATAAACATTTGGGAACATTTGAGATGTAGTAATGAATGTTCATTTACAGAAAATAAAATCAAACTTCTGCATTATTCTAAATTGAACCCACATTTCCCAGCATGAAGCAAAACATTTCTAAGAAAAAAAAAATCACATTTTTAGATATTTTTTTAGAACAAGATCGTTGACAATCCAGTGGAAGATGTAGTGAACTAACATGAAATGAGTGGAAACTATCCAAAATTCAGGTGCTGGGCTGAATTTGAGGCTGCTGAATAAGTCATGATGTCCAAGTCCATTAGGGAATTACCAGAATTCTCTTTGCTAGCTACCAAATGATCCCTTCAAAGTTTGATGAGGCAGACAATGCAACTGTGCACCAGTACAAACTCCACAAAGTTTGGACTGGTGTTATGAACGGAGTTATGTAAGAGGACCGCTAAAGACGTGCAATGATCGTCTTGTGTTCCGTACTTTCTTTATTAACTTGCTTGTGCTTGTGTTTACAGTCAGTTGGACATAATACATAAGAAGCTGGAAAACAATTTGATGAACAACTGTAAGAAGTGGGAAAAAAGGAGGTAAATGGTTAAAGAATGTGTGCTGCTCAGATTCTCATTTTGCCTGAAAGTGGCCAAAAAAGAAAAGCCTGTGCTTTGGCACATCATGAGCTCTTTGAAATGTTAAATATAATCTCAAACATCAAATAATAAAGGTCTTCTATAATCCTTTACCACAGTGGTTATCAGAGCAAAAATAGTGAAGGAAACTGTCTGTCAGGGAGGACACGGAAATATCCAAGCACCTTATTTAGAGCATTTTCCTTCAGAAAGGTCCAATTTTATGTTTAGTTTCATTCATTCATTCATTCATTCATTCATTCATTCATTCATTCATTCATTCATTCATTCATCTTGCCTAACATTGGTTGGGAGAGATTATTGTAATCAGTGTGTGTGTGTGTGTATGTCCACAGGCACATATCATGCTATAACTCAATGAATACTTAAGATATCACCATGAAATTACATGGGCATATACATATTTGACCCAAAAGCCACCCTGCTTTTTACTCCAGCTGCTAACCCCCTCATCCACAGACTACTACTCCGCTCCAGTTACATTGTTTACTTGTCAACAATTTATAGCACCTTATTTTTCCTTCTTTTTTTTTTAACATATATTTTTATATATACTTTTTAATATTTGTCTTATTTATTTTAACCTATTCTACTTTCAAGGACTGCTGCTTAGTTGTTTGTGCAATTGCCCCTCTGGGATATTTAAAGTTTTCCTGAATCCTGAATCCTGAATATAGCGAATGCGTATCAGATGCAATGATCCATTTGGTTAAGGTCAAAAGTTAAGGTCACAATTAACTAAAAGGTGAAAATCACATTTCAGATTGGTACCAATTGACAAAGTCATTCAGCATGGCAGTAGTTGAAACAATCTATATTTCTACCCCTGGACAAATGTACTTTGTAAAACTATGTCTACAAAAGTACTTTTAGCAACTTTTCAGTGTTAAAGTAAGCATGTGTATGTGGTGCATGGGAAACAAAATATAATAACATACAAAAAAAAGGCATAGACCAGCAGAAATATGCCTCAAATGACTTTTATTTTTGTGAAGAAATTAAAATAAAAGTTTTTACATATGACCATTGATGGTAGACATCACGTGGTACATTCTTGGCACTGGTTCTGTAGCTCTATTATATAAAAAACCGCAGGGGTGTAGAGAGGACCCAAAATACAAAACTGACACATTCCTGTGTGGTTTATCAAATGAGACTCTACTCCATGGATATGATTTCTTTCCTGTAATGGCATCCTATATACTCAGCCAGAACTGCTTGTTGATATGACACATGATCAGTTTTTTTAAAGTTTTTATCAGATAGTTTTTTTTGTTTGGTACAAAACACATCCTTAGCCAAGTTCAAAAGCCACTCGCATGCACAGAAAAAGAGCATTCAATGTATATTACAGAATATAAATAACTTAATTTTATTTTGATACCCAAAATTGTAGTTCACAAATGAAGCTGTTAAACTACAAAAAATTATCCAAAAAGTATGCAACAAAAATATGAAGGTAGTTCAACTACTAGCGGGTCACAGCAAAATGTAGTTCAACTACAAGTAGCTTAAAGCTCCTCAACACTGTTTATGATACCCTGAAACATTTAGCCATACAGAGATTTGTTTTTTTGTTCTTAAATAATGGTAAACAACTAATTCAGGGGTGTCAAACTCCTTTTATTTCTAGGACCAATATGAACCAATTTCTAGGACCAATATATCCAATATGATCTGAACTGGGCTGAACCAATATAATGATAACAGTGGAAAAAAAGGACAATTACATTATGAAAATGCTTACATTTGTAAAGTTTCCATGCAAATATGAATAACATGAACAGCCTGATATGTTTTAAGAAAAGCAATTGCATTTTAACACTATTATACCTCAGTTTATTATTATTATTACAGATATACAAAGAATTTATTGACAGGTAAAATATTAAAATTGCCCATCGTTCTTTTAAGACATTTCAGATTGTTCATACTTGTACAGATTATACACATATAAATACAAATATTTCCATGTAACTTAACCCCCCCCCCCATATCAGTGCAGAACATGCTGTAGCACTGACTGTGGCTGAACAGGTCTGAGTACAGTATAGTGAAAACTCACGGTGTTTTCTTGCATTCATTGTGATGAATGGTCCCTCCCCTTTTTTGTCCAAACAACAAAGCACACAGAGACAAAAGCTTGTGATGGTGAGTAATTGTTTTTGAGCTGGAATATGTAGACCGTTGTGTGTGCAGAGTATTTCTGTCATCATGAGATATTTCGCTCACCTTTCCCTTTATAATCACACTACATAAAGAGCATAAGGTCTAGTGTTCTGTCAAGGTGATGCATGAAGGTCAGGGTAGAATAATGCACAAAACAATGTGACAAAAACTGCAGTAGCAGAGTGGTTGTTTGTTTTTGCAGAGATCTGATTGGAATGTAGATATAATAGCTTGTCATTTATAACTGATTACATTTTAAAGACATTTTAGATATAGTAAATGACAGCAAATAAAAATATGTTTAGGTGCAATGTGGATGTTACATGACAAACACTTACTTAGAGATTGTGTATATATTGTAATGTATACTGTTATGGCTAGATTTTGGCACAAAACAGTCTGTTCAAATCAGATTTCTTTGCAGGCTTGTTTTGTGTAACGATCTGTCTCTTCTATGTTGAAAATTTCTGTAATAAAATATGACAGTTTGTACATTGGCCACGGTGGTTATTGAATTGTTGGTTCATTTCAAGGATTAATCTGGGCCAATATATTCCTCATGGCATTTTGAAAGTGTATTGTCACTAATAGTGTTATTTATCCATCTAATGCAGTTGCAACGCTGACTCTAACTGGGAATTTTTCAAAGACTGTCATGTTTCATACTATGTGATGAATGCTCACCACACACTATCCGACTAGAGCTCACACAAAATGGCACTAAACATATTTGAATGCAGCAGATAATCAATGCCCAAAACACATTAGTGCATACTTTTTGACAATTTTCTTCTCTAAATTGCCTCTAATATAGATAATAAGTGTGCATTTGAAAATAGACAATTATAATCATGTATTCTCTGTTTTACCATCCACTCTGCAACACATAGGAAATAAAAAAAAATCACCATCCACAAGCTGCCAAAGAAACAAAAAAAGCACATTTTTAACTTAATATACTGAGAGAGACATACTCCTGCACTGGATGCAAATGCAATAAACTATACCGACTATTTCTAAGGGAAGTCAAAGAAAGAGATTGTTAGCATGCAGAAGATGTTTGTAATTACTGTACGGATGTCAGGGGGAGTGGTAAAGAGCGGCTGTGTTGTACTGCACGCCTGTAAGGCAATACGACAGGAAGTCTACATGTCGTTCTTTACCACAACCTGAGATTAAGTAGCTGCAGTCTGAGACCTGGCCTTGAAAGCTGATGCAGGTTGTATTTCTCTGGATGTGTATGCATTTGCTACTGTACCCATGTCTGACTACAATACGGGAGAGATTGGGATCAAAGTTACGTGGTCTGCTGACTCTTAAGAACTGTTGAAAGGTTAAGGTTTAGAATTTGGTTGATGTGTTTAAGGATAGTTTTGCGGCTACAGATGAATTACCCTCAGAGGTGGTAAAAGTACTCACATACTGTACTTCAGTAAAAGTACAGCTACTTGTGTGAAAAAAATAATCTGGTAAAAGTAGAAGTACTGATTCAACTCCTTTACTGAAATAAAAGTGAAAAAGTACAACTTCTGAATTGCAATAAAGGAAAAAAAATTAAAACTGATTTTTTTTTTCTATGGATGAAGTAATATTTATTTAAGCAGGAAAAACCAGAAACATGTCAAAAATATCCAAAAATAAAGTCCTTTAAAAGTGATTTACTGTGTGGATGATGTGTTTGGTACTCATGGTACTCAGTTTAGTGGGTGTGGACATTGGAAAATGATATGGACATTTAGGTAAAAGTCAAGTCAAAATTAAAAGATATATATATATATAGATGTATATGTAGGGAGAGAGAGAGAGAGAGAGAGAGAGAGAGAGAGAGTTATTGCTCCTCAAATAAAAAAACACATTATATCAGAATTACACAATTTCTACATACAAATATGGTTTTACTAATTAGCAAAAAAATCTTCACAAGTACACAACTTTACATTGTATTTTCACATACAGTTTTTTTGTCTAGCAATTTTACAACTCTTTGACCTTAATTCTACAGACACACGTGTTTATGCTGTTTACAATGGAAGACAAGTCACAGAAAATCCTATTATCTCTGTTGTTTTTTTTTAACCTCTATTTTTCTCACTGTCCCAACTTTCCTATTTGAGTTGTACATACACATCAGACCAAATAGCACACTTGAACCTCTACTATAATAAAACACTTGGTTAGGCTGTTGCAAGTACCTTTTCTAGAGAAGTGTTTCAGTTCTGAAGAGCTCCTCACCCAGTCAGCCACTACAAATGGATTTTATAGGCATCAAATGACTCACAATCCTGCGAGGCAACTGTGTTAAGTAATTCCAGGCAAAGTGAAGGAGTTGAGATGAATGTCAAGGGCAGAGGTATTCACTGCAGACTGTATTCTGTCTCATGTCACTCCATTATGCTTGCAGACCACACATCATTGAGCGGAGATGCTTTTTAAGCTGATAGTGCTGCTTCCCTTGGTCATTCAGGTCATTATCACTACAGGGCCTATGTTTCCACGCCACCACTGTTTCCAAAATTCACACTTCTAACTCACAAGAAGTGCAAATCCATTAAATCAGTGTTGCTTAGAACAGAGATTTGTTTTGAAGACCATGTGGTCAACTTGGCTGATATTCTAATGAGGCATGGAAGGAACCGACTGGGAGAAAAATCGGTATTCTAGCAAGAAGTCTATTATTTATTCTCTGCCAGATTGCAGTTTCAGAGGTAGAGATGAAAAAAAAAATAAGTCAAATGTAAATCAATGAAGCTTGTTTTGAAATAAATTCGCTATAGCAGGTTCTTAAAGTTTTTCTGGTTGGTATCAAAAGTGTGGCAACTGAATATGTCCTCCAAAGGCCACAAGCTTGTCGGACCAAGTTCAGTTTTATGAAGTTAGTGGTGAATAAGTCAAGATTTGAGGAATTTTCAACGTTTTAAATTATAATTCTACAAATGACATCCTCTGCAGATATGTAGAACAAGAATCCATAGGCTGACCCACATCCCTTTAACCCTTGTATAATGTTCATATTGTTGTTACTCAGCCAGTATTTGTGGGTCTGATGGACCTGTTGCATTTTGTGGCTTTTAATACCTAACAATCAAACACTTTTATGTTAAAATACTGAACAGATGGTTACCTTATCCCAATTACAAGCAGTATAAACAATATATATGGTTAATATTTGCCCTTAACCATTTTTAGGTCATATTTATAATTTAATATTTAAAACATAATAAAGAAAATCAATTAACATCAAGATATGAGTGGAAACAAATTTACAAGTGAAGCAAGGTTTTTCAAAAAAGATTCTGCTGTGACGTCAGCTATGCGACAAGTCCAAATAATTACATATTTTTACACGCTAATAAATCACAAAACACGTATCAAAGAAACTCCAAACGCACATCATTGGTTATGATTTTAATTGAAGTACAGCAAATGTGTGATTCAGGGCATAAAGTAAAGTGGACCAGAAAATAATTATTTTCTCCTCATCCACTCCCATGTTAAATTTTTCCGAATTTGGGCCCAGTGGACCGACCGGAAAGGGCGGAGACTCCCTATAATGTCCTGCCTCCAATTTGTAGCATATAGAATGTGAGAAAATAAAGATTCCCGCAATACAGAAGGTCAAATTCTGCACCTGCAGTTCGCATACAACGTTGCAACATTGTTTGTCAACACTGCCTGCTCTCATTTTCTCGCACATTTGACCCTTTGATGTTCTGTGTACCAACACTCTGTCCTCCTCCTGTCTAGACCTGCTGTGTGGTACACAGAACATTGATTTCCACACTTCTATTAGTGGACCCGTGGACCCAGACATCTTATATGTAATAGAAATGTGTAGGGTGTATGGTGTGTGGTCATTAAATATGTATTCTGATACATGTTCTTCACAGAAAATGAGCCAAAGTCAGTGAATCTCAGTTTGAAAAATTAATTAATTGTATCATTTTTCTTTTAATAAAAAGTGAAAACGGGTCCCACAGACCCGAACACCACACAAGGGTTAAGCTGTCTATTTTTTTTTTTTTTTTTTTTTTTTTTTTTATGTCTAAATAAAGTGCTCAGACCACAGCAAGTGAAACAAGATCTGAAACTGCAGCATGGAATTCACAGCACTCTCACGTACCATCTGGCAGGAAATGCTTTATTGATAACAGGATCTTAGAACACCTAATACTTTGTGAGGGTCAGCTGATTCCTTGCTAAAAAGATGTAATTCAGTACAGATAATCATTTAACTGTCATTATAGCCTAGGAAACACAAAGGGCACAGCACAGCACATTTCATTGTTGATACAGTCCATTGTTATTTTTTTTACACTACCACATTTCCAAATAGGGTAGGAAATAAGTGTCAGAGAAAGAGATAATAATCAGTTACAAAGTGCCACATTCATTTGACCTCAAACCTTACATTTCTGGTGCTTTTATTTTGTCACACAACTATATATATCTCTCTATATATCTCACTGGTTTGTGATAAAATTGCGTCCTTTAAGAGAAACAAGAAGGAAAGGGAGCACCGTTGCAAAGAATACGGTATTTATCGTGAAGATTTACGAATTCATTGCATGTCTCGGTTCAGTGTAGTCTACAGTTCTTCTCCTGCTCTAAAACCTTGGTTGCACATGCGCATGTCCACCAAAGTGTAACAGCTGTAATTGGTCTCCAGTGGCTCCGGAGCCCATCGTCCATTAACACCGCCACAGAGCTGGCTTGGCTGCTGTCCATGGTGCTGATCTGTAAACGATGTCCTCGTGATGGAGGATACCATCATGCTGCTCAGCCCTCTGTCATAGATACTACTTGAAACTTTCTCCTGTCTCATGCATGATAGCTTTCTTGAAAGTCTACACAAAAACACGGCATAGGGCACAGGTGTCAAACATAAGGTGCGGGGGCCAAATGCGGTCCGCCAAAGGTTCCAGTCTGGCCCGTAGGATGATTAACAATGATGATATTAACAGTGTAAAAATTATTTGAATTCAGCTTCTACATACAGAATAATTAGGTCAGACCAGTAAAATATAATCATAATTACCCATAAATAATGAAAACTGCAGATTAGAATATAAAGATTTTATATTAAAATCTGGAGTTTTCATTGCAGATTTTAATATAAAAAAAGTCAAATTACATGAAAATATTTATATTAACAAGCCATCCTTTCACAAAAACCTGAATAAATACCTGAACAAATATGAAGCAGCTGAAATATCTGAAGAGAAGGAAGTGTCATTTTCCAAATATTCTGCCTGTTACTAAATGTTTAGTGTATTTGTAATTGTTCTGCACATGTGCAAATGACAAACTGATAGATTGAGGCAGAAAATGGTTCAATTTGCACTTGTTTTTCTTAAGACGTGTCAAGTTGTTAATGTTATTCACATTTTGAGGGAAACATTATAGATGTAAACATTATCCTCATGTAATTTGAGTCTTTTCACTGTTACTATTTTACTGGTCTGGCCCTTGTGCGATCATATTGGACTGAATGTGGCCCCTGAAGTAAAATGAGTTTGACACCCCTGACACGGGGTCTTCATGCAATGGCCTTTTCAAAGCTCAAGTGACTGCACCAATGCGCTCACTGGTACCTTCTGACTTATTTCCACATGACATTTGGATATAATTTACAGTCATAACCTGGATGTTAACAGTGCTTCCAACCAGGAGCACACATTTCACAAAGCTTTGTTGTCTGTTCTTTATTTTCACCCTGAAAGGGAAGAAGATATGAGCACCTTTTCGCCAACTCAGCCCAAATGGGAATTATCAAACGTAAAGCGTGTGTAGTTAGGTAGCCATTATATATTACATTTCCTCTGCTCAATTATTTAGGATCCTACGCCTGCACAAGATAGTAATAATACATAAATAACAGCATGACAGAAAACTGGGGTAATAGCACAAAATTAACTTCCATAATCCATGGGGAGTAGCATCAAAGTTGCTTTAATCTCTGGTGACATTATACGGTTTGCAGATGAGAAAAGACAATACTTAAAGAAGTTCCTCCCTAATACACTTACATAAATCTCTTTAACTTAACATCAATCATGTTTTCCTGTTAACAGAGAAAAGCCATGTCCTTTGTTCCCTCTAATTAGAAACTGGAACTGAAGTTAGGGAACGCATCCTCACCCCAGATCATTAGTATTTCCAGAGTAGTATGCGCCACTTAGCTCCCCGTGGTTTCACTAAATTCACACTTTACTCTTTATAATGAACTCTTTTGCATCCATTCCTCATTAGGCCTATGGAAAATATTAACCGCTCAGGGGCTGGAGGGTGACAAAATACTTTCCCCTTTGATCACCACCCCCTGCTAAAAGCTTCTAATTGCTGGCTGTATGTGCTAAAAAAGCACTGGAGGTCAAAAGAGTCGAAGTGTCGCACCGTTACTCTTTAAACGATCCAGTAACAGGATCAGACAAACAATTTATGATGTGGTTTTGAGTGCTGGAGATGCCTGGTGAAAGCACAGTCACATAGCTAATCCTCTCCTGGAGTAGAAGCCAACCACTGGTCTAATGTGACTGTGACCCCACAAAAGCGCTCTTTACTTGTCACATCCCATCTTCAATATATGCAGGCATAAAATGAGGCGTGAATATTCTGTAAAGGTGCAGATGAGCTGGCCAGCACAGCATCCTTTTCAACTAAGTGGATTTAAGCTGCACAGTTAAACGCGGACTCTGCGGATGAAAATTGCAGTGGCTCCTCACTCCTGGGAACAGAAACGCATATGAAATATGCTGATAAAACAGCAGCACCACTTCTCTCATTTTATTTTTATCATATGAATATTCTAATTCAGTCTATGGCGATGCAAAATCTCTTAACATTCAACCAACACCTCTGTCTTAAACTTGAAGAAACTCATCGTCATTACGAAAGTTTGCGTTGATCACTTTATCATTTCATTTAGTTATTTTCGAGCAGAAGAAAAAAATGAACTTTTATGTGCACAAGGAATTAATAACATAACAAATATTAACTCAATACGTACTGCTCGAATTGGAGTGGGAAGAATAAAACGTACTAAATCCCAGCTCCACCGTTCATGTATAGCACGTAAAACGTTACTTTTTGGTTCCTTAACCCTTTACGGGACTAGCAGAAATTGTCTCCCAATTCAAAATGTAAACCTTGTTGTGGTATTGGAGGGTATAACAAGGCTTTATTTTGTGAAATAAAAAAAAAGTATTGTCAGGTAAAGAAAAAAAACAAAAAAAACACATTTGGTTCCTTGCCCATATGCAGCAACTAGCTAATGAACTAACTAACTAACTAACGAACTAACTAATGAACTAACTAACTAACTAATAAAGACATGTTGCGTAAAAGGAACATGTGTTGTAGAACACAATAGCATCACTTTTATAACATTAGACCAATCCCTGTCCACATTATCCCTTTAAACATCAACCTTTGTGTTTGTTTAAATATGTGATTTATAAATAAAAATTGATTTGTTTGAAATATTCCTTACATTAATACCATTGCTTCATGTTACCTAACAAAGACCCTGTAGACTACATTGGACCTGAGATTGTTGACTCACTGTCCTCATTGTAACTATTGCTGTCACTGCCTTGCAATGTACACTGAAATGACCAATAATAGTCACTTACCCAAAAAAGGGTAAATGAAAAAGTTGCATCTGTTTAGATCCCTAGTAATAAACACATTATGAAAACTGATGTATACTACCACGTACTTACAACATTCTGTCATCAGTGGTAATGGAATTGTCACATACAGCACCAATATGTACCAAACTGTGCCTGTAGTGCTTTGATCCATCAATGGGACACACTTTAAAATACTATTACAATGAATGTTACAATGAATGTCCTTTGTTTAGCTTCAAAAGCATACCTATCCTTTTTATCAATAATATTTTTTCTACCTATTTTCTTATCTATTTTGCATCTTTATAAAGGACATGAAAAACTATGACCGAGGTGAAGAACTCTGTTTGGAAGTTTTTATTTATTTATTTATTTTCAATGTTAATTTTGCTTCTGTCACTGTGAGCAAAATGGGAGGACAGGAATGTTCTATAGACAAATACTGAGAACTTGTAACATTTGTTCTTTTCATTTTATGTAGCCCATGAAAAATGTCTGGCACCATAGATGACCCTCCCCCTGTTTGATGTTTGTGTTTTTTTCCTCTCTCTGTGTCACTTTACATGTAGCCTATTTTCAGTTTAACCTCAATAGGGTCGCGGGGGTCTGTAGGGAGTGGGGACCCAATCCAGCTCCAATTTGCCTTATTCACCTGGTGGCCATTGTTATGCTTGAGGGGTACGGACGTTAAACAGAAGTACACAGTTCCATATGTTGTCCATCAATGCCTTCACTGAATGTTTGGGTTGCGAACATGCCAGCAGTTTCGACCATGAAACTGAGGAAGCCATTGCTATGATGCTGTGGGCGGAGCCACAGAGGGGGGTAAGTTGAATCTCGATTTTGAAGGTTTTAAATCTACTGTTTGGGTGGTGGCCTTCAAAAAGCTGTGACTCACCCTGGACTTGAACCCACATGCTTTTGTTATCTACTGAGCCTTCTATCACCCTGTACTACTGATGCCACTGAATCGGGGGTTGATTTTAAAGGTTTTCAATCTCTTTGGGAGGTGGCATTCAAAAACTCTGTGATATAATATATAGTATTCTACCGTCCTGAACCACAGTGGCTGGTGGAGGATATAATTTTATTTTTATGACCTGGTTTGTGTGTCAGTTTAGTATTATATATCAAGTGGTTGCAAAAACTCTCTCTCTGAACCAAAAAGCATTTACACACCAGGGACCTCCACTCTGCCCTGTGTGGGAGACCCTGGTGTGGGACCCAAGCAACAGTGACCAAACCTGGGAGATGGTTGGTTATTTTGCTCTGGAGACTCCTGACAGATCATCACACAATTAAATATTTACACTTTTCTAGGGGGCACTGTAGACACATTTCTTTACCGATGTTTACGAAAACTATAAATACTCACAATTTTTCACACTTCTGAAGTGTGTGCAAAGTTTGGTGAGTTTTCATGCATGTTCAGGGGGTCAAATTAGAGCTCAAAGGGTTGAATCAGATCAAACTGCAAGCAGTATCAATAGGCCTTGCGCCCGACGTGGTACGCAGCGAAGGCCTAATAAAAATAAAGTTTAAAACATATGTACAGGTGGGTGGCGTGTGAAATTGTCCTTGGTGGAAGTGGAGCTTAAGTGCATGTATTTATCAGTAACGCCATTCGAGACAATCCAGGTTGTAAGGTGAAAAAAAAAAAGATTTTTTTTTTTTTCCGGTGCGTGCGTACATGCGCGCGCGCCCCTGGGTGTGTGTGTGCGCGACAGAGTAGGAGAGACAAGAGACGGAACAAAGAGAGAGAGAGAGGGGGGGGGGGAGTGAGAGCTGGAGCGTGCGCGAGGGAGAGCGAGAGCGAGAGAGAGAGAGAGCGAGAGCGAGAACGAGAGAGAGAGAGAGGAAAGTTGTTCAGGTGGTTTAGGTGACTATTGTTGCTTTGCAGTGAACACATGGAGCCATGAACTCATCAGCAGGTGCAGGAAACTACCGCAGGGGCTCCACAAAGGGAGAGAAGGTAATTTATATTTCATGCTTTCTGTGTCTACGTCTTGCCTGTTATAGAGCTCTGTTTTTTTTTCTTTTCTTATAGTTCATGTTAAAATCGCCAATTCACAGATCACCACTGAAGTACCTCTGATGTGCTTTTAATTCATTTGGAGTGAACTCCTTCTGAGCTGTAAATGAAGTAACCAGAGTTGTGTTACATGTTGTTTAGATGTTGCTCTCCTGTTGGTTCCGTATCTCGGTTTTAAGTTCGGGTAGTTTAGATCACATTCAGAGTTTGCTCACTGCCTCGCTCACAATTATCAACTATTTCTGCAGGCATATTTTTTTTTAATAATAATTAGAATGAGTTTTTTTTTTATTATTTTATTTTTGAAGTATTCATAGAAGTTGTGTGCAGCTGGTGTCAAAGAAATTATGCTTTTCTCTGGATAAATGTTAGCAAATTATACCTGCCCTAATATATCTTATATTGCTCATCCTCCTATTGTTTTCCATTGCAGCTCCATCCCATGTTTGTGGTGCACTCCCACACTCTGCCTTTGCTGTTTGTTAAAATGTGTGTTTCTTTGGAGTTTCCATCAAAGAAAACACTAAAAATGTATTTTTTTTTTTGGTATTGTGTTGTCTATTCTGCCTACATTACCCAACAATACAACTCCTGTAACACCATTTCCGACTAGTGCATAAAAGATCTGAAGTTAGTTTGACATACACAGGGGAATTCCTCCATTGTGTTTTTCAATAAGGGACAAAAATATATTGAAGCAGAAATCAGTTTTTCAGTGTTACCCAGAGGAGCTGTGGAACATAAATTGTCATAAAATTGCCTCTAGGGGACATGTCATCCTAAAAAGAAAGTGTTTTGTAGGCCATTATTAGATATATCTGTGTTGTGAACTTTCAGGAAATATGATCTTTAGATTTTAGATTTATAAATTCCCACTGTAGTCTGCATACTTAGACAACACAAATCGACGTAGTAATTCATCTGGGATCATGGTGATACTTTTATATCTCCCCCTTTAGGTGTTTGACATAATGGTGTGTAAAGTATTCCTGTACACAGGTGTAGCTGTATTCTACGCATCTGTCACTGTTGTTGTCAGGCTTAAATTGTACAAGTATTTCACTCAGTTTTACATTCAAAGTGTCAAGTTCAGTGCTTAGTGGAGTTAGTTTGCCCTCTGCTGGAGGCGCAAAGTCACATACACACTCAAGATCAAACTCTCCTTCCAGGCTTTTGCAATTTGTCTGCATCTTGACACATTCTCTTATTACTCATGCTTCACTGCCCTCCAGTCAGTTTCTTTCAATCAAATGTTACCATTGCAATGAAAATCTCTACCTCGGTATGTTACATACTTCTACTGAAAATTTATACAGCCAGATGCCCTAAAAAATGAAGCTGACAGACTTGAAGGCTTAAGGATGTGACTGTGACCAAAGTTAGACTGGGACTTGAGAACTACCAGGCATGACCTATTAAATTCAGCTATAATCTGAGCAAAATTTGCATAGAAAGGAAATCATTAAGTTTGACTGCAGATATTCAAGCAGCTCATCCTTCTCTGTGGACAGAACATGTAATGTGAAGAAAATGCAGACATGACCTTCCCTAAAACTTATTATGATATGAAGGAGTTTAAAAATGAGGGAGAAATTACAGGCTCATAGTATTTACACTTATAGATTATTATCATTCTCTTGTTTGTATGGTTTGTGTATCATTTTACCCTGCTGTTCTTTCTTTGGCAGAAGAATAACAGCTTTTTTTTTTTTTAGGATATATCATTTGGACACCATCATTGACAAAAGTAATGAAGCTTCACATAGTGTCTAAAGTTCAAGAGTTAGTGGTTTTCTTTAACTTTACATTGAATGATTTTTCCAGGATGTTGCACCTGTAAGTTTACTTTAGTTTGTTTATCGGTTGTTTTTGTGCCAGAGACAATGTATAAATACATCTCAATGAGAAGAGATGCTTTCCACCAGAGTTAGCTACAAGCTACTTCCCACCCTGGGTATAGGTGCACCCACAATATACAATACTTACATTATACACAACACAAAACTAATGCTAGCTAATAATTACAATAGTTAAAAAGTTTTGCATTTATTTCAATATCACAATGTTTCCGAAAATGGACTTTTATCATATGCCATTTCTAAAGCACAGGTTTTAAAATCATGCTACGAAGCCAATTTATCTTTATTCATCAACTATTAAAATATAAGCAATAGAACTTCAGGTTTGAAGCCTTTGTCATTTATATGTACTGTAGTCTCAAATCAGGTAGATGCCTCAAGGAACAGTGAGGAACATTCGAATTAAAACAGAAAACAGTAATATTAAAATCGACTTTGGCTTGTATTTCATTGAAGATATAAATAAAACATATTGTTTGTTATATTTGGTCAACTTTTTATAGACATTTTGCTGATAGTCAGGTCATGATGAGGAAAAAGTTAGGAAAGGGATCATATAGATTAGATTAGATTAGATTAGAACAGATTAGAGTAGATTAGATTATGTTAGATTAGATTAAATTAAATTTTAGTACATTCAATTAGATTACATTAGAGTAGATTCAATTATGTTAAATAAGATTAATTATGGTAAATTATATATTATATTATATTATATTATATTATATTATATTATATTATATTATATTATATTATATTATATTATATTATATTATATTATATTATATTATATTATATTATATTATATTAGATAAAGTTAGATTAGATTAGATTAGAGGAGAGTAAAGTAGATTAGATTATATTAAACTTGAGTACATTTGATTCGATAAATGATATGATATGATATTATATTATATTATATTATATTATATTATATTAGAGTATATATTAGAGTTTTTTGTGGTAAACTCATTACTGACTTTACAAGACAACCTGTTGAACTATACAGCGAATCTATCTATCAGATTTTATTTATTCATATAGTGCCACTTTCGAGCTGCTCAAAAATAATATTCTCAAGACAATTTACAAAAACTTAACATAATCCTTGAGGAGCAAACACTTGGAGAAATGTTTTAACAACATTTAAACAGGTCTTTTTTGGTAGAAATAAACCAAAAAAATGTAAAGACTATTGAGACTATTATTAACAATAACTTAAAATACCAGGCTCTGTCATGGACTGATTTTGTATCAGTGCAAAGGTCAAAGGTCATTAGGTTATTTACTTCTAGGATGCACCATTAATGCTGAAAAATGTATTGAGAATTTATACCAACACATGGTCCCTTCAAAATGTCAATTTTTCCCATGATGCCCATGGATATTTCAACAAGACAAAGCAGTTCATTCTTGTTCCCAATAGTAAATGCTCGGCACATGTTGAAAGAAAATGCACCTTGAAATAAGTCTCAAGATGCTGGTGTGCACCGGCAGACTTGTTTCAGAAAAAAAAAAAGAGACTAAATTACAATTGAAACGCTTCATTTCTTGGTTCAGTCCTTGAAGCATTGAGAAAAGAAAGAGTTCTATCACTGCCTGTGCATTAGAAATCATGTATTTTAATGCATGAAATATCTTTTATTGTGTTCTTGCTATCAATGAAACACACGTGAAAATATATTTTAATATGACTGCTTTCTTTATTATGTTTCTTTTTATCTTGTGGTAAAATAAGGCTTCATTAACCCTTTAAACTGTTATTCCAGGTAAAGGTGCTGCTATAATTTATCTGTTTCAGTGTCAAAAAAGCTGCAGTGAGTATGTGCTTGTGTTCCTATTCTGCTCTGGTTTTGTTTTACTGTGTGTTTTCGGGTCAAAACATTAAAGAATTTAAGTTTGACAGGTGTTTATTAAGTAAGACACTCAGGATGGGGTAGGAGATAATAAGTTTTTTTTTTTTGTTTTTTTTAATGTCTTCCCGCTCCCTTTCGAATATGTTACTTGCCTTCTTATTTTTTTATTTATGCTATATTGTCTTTGTTTTGTTATTTTATCAATTATTGGCTTTTGAAAGATAAAATGTTTTTGTGTTTGACATATTCAAAATAAAATTACTAAACTAAACTAAATTAAACTAAACTAATATCATTAAGAGATTTAAGATGTTGAACATGAGTTGTGAACTGAAACACACTGAGTTTCCGTTAATTTTTATTTATTTTTTTACTTTATTTCAAACATGCTTCAAACAAGTGATAAAAAACATAACATGCAATGAAAATAAGGAAAAGGGGGAAAAAGAAAAGAAAGGGGAAAAAAAACTAAACAAAATGAACCATGTTCGAAAGAGACTAGGAAGAAGTACAACTTATTTAATCTTCCTCCGCCTATTTTCATACTTTATATTAACAGCCCTTCATTGTTAATCATCAATTCCATAATATTAAAACAATTTATTTACATACAGCCAACCTTTAAGTCCATCTGTTGTCCATTTAACAGTGTATATTATATCTTTTACTGCTCAACTCTTTAATTACAAACAGCATAGATATAGTTGATTACTTTCCTTCAGTGTACTTTGAGAAAATAATTTAATTTGTTGTAAGTTAGAACTTGGTTTTAACCACTGTATTCATTTTGTTCTATAATTTCACTCCAATAATTACCATACTCATTTTTTAATTAATTGTACTGTGGTAAATGATTTTAAAGTTTAGCTAGATTGTATGTTCCATCTCTTTCATAAAACTTTTTTTTTTCCAAATTCACTGCTAACAGTCTATGTTTTGCTTTGTACATGAAATGAAATGCACAATTTAATAAAATGCAATGTAAAAAAAAAAAGTCATTATTTTAGAGTTTATAAAAAGGATATTGACATCCTCAGTGTATCCAGCATGGTGGATTATTGTCACTTTTGTAAGTATTTCCCCAAACTAGAGCACAATAATTTAAATGAGGTAAAATCAGTGAACAAAATAAAAGTTGTAATGCTATTTAAATTTTGGTCCTGTAGTTTATGTCTTAGGGCTTTTTTTTTTTTTTTTTTTTCTAAAATAGTTCAGCTGCTTTTTGACACCTGGCTGAACTCCACAAAGCATTTACACAGTCAAAACTACAGTGAAATAAAGAAAGTCATATCATCACAACTGTAAAAATATTAGTAAAACCCCCCAAAAATAAAAATAACAGAGAAAAATGTTTTGAGTTGGCTTCCCTCTGTATACAGTAGCTCCGCCTTCCATTCCGCAGGTGTCTAAAGAAAGCCCAAGGTCTATTCTATTAGCATGTTTGGAAATTTTCCCCATTAATTATATTATAGTATATCAATAATTGAATTTCTTATGAATATTTAAAATAAATCATACATTCAGAACATTCATTACAGACACATCAAAGGTTAAAAGGTTAAAACACAAACTGTATTATTTTAATTGTAAATCATGCTGATCATCAGTGGCTTAAATTATGACTGCATTACAGTAATAATATTTGTATTTTCTGTCACTTTTAAAACCTGCTGCTGTTGTAGTTGCATTTTCTGTGCAGATCCACGAAGGTTTACATATTCAAATACAACTCAAGAGGATACATGAAACACATTTGCAGTATTTTATATGTTGTAACCACTTTGGGACCCATATTGTTGAAATGTTTGGCACAATTTGCAATTTCATCTGTCTTTTTCGCTTCCAATTCACATAATTTGCATTGTAGACCCACAATTTGAAATCAGATCTAAAAGTTGTTCATCAGTGTTAAATTGTCTTTTACCCATGGCCCAGATTGAATCATTGGCATTCATAGTTCCTCCTACATCACTCAGTGAAAATATGCTTCATATTAACAGTGTCTTGTCTCATCTTGTTGTCTGAGGTTTTCAAGGCTGGATCTTTTCTCTAGAGTCCAGACGTCCATCATCTGAATTTTCTGTCTGTTTGCCTAAAATGCTCTCTGTTTCTAAGATACCAATGGATTTGTTTTGTTTTTTTTCATTTCCTGTAAAACAAGAGTTGTAGTTAATATCCCAAATATTGAGAAGTACAAAGCTAGGAGAATTGTTTTGTTTTTAAGGTCATGTTGTGCATCATTTTTGTTCTGTTTTGAATTCCTTTTGTAGTTTTTAGAAGAAATGATTAAACTCCTATTTGATCAAGTTAGCTCTCCATGAACCTACATTAGAAGTGTTGAAAGCATTTGTCAAGGATTTTCTGGTACGTTGAGCTGAATGTTAAAGATCCCCCGCTGTAGTATTGTACAGACAAAGTTTCACCGATATGATTTGTATGCAGCAAGAATATGTACGGATGAAATGCCTTTCAAATGTATTCTGTATTCATCTAGTGTGGCTTCTGTATTTCTGCATTGGACTGTTAGTCTTTGTATCACCTCCTTAAAATGTTCCTATTGTTTCCCATACTATTAGCTGTCTGGAATGACTTTAATTTTTCCTATCCACACTGACAATGTGTATGTTTTTGATACCATCTGTTTATTTTCACTGACTGTAATGAGTGCGATAGTGCACTTTTGAACAATGGCACATTGTTCAAAGAAATGAAATTCAGAGACGGAGAAAAACAACCAGGGACACCCACAGCTAGGGACAACACCATTCAACAGCAGTCATTTGTCAGCGCTAACTGCTGTGCTGAGATTTTTGCTCTCCAGGGAAGGTTTGCTGTAGATGAGAACCATGTTTATGAAAGCTGTCCAGGTTTTTGCGGCTCCTGGCCACCTTTGAGCACCTAAAGCCCTTCATCCTGGACACAATCATGCTCCTGCAATGCTCCCTAGAGGGGGGTAGAATTCATCAGTATGTGTCACTTGTAATAGATGACCAGATAGAGCTCTGTCTGTTGTGAACCTGCTTGCATCGTACTGATAAAGTCATATCGTAGCCTGACATGCACGTATGGCCAGACTCATTCCTATTCTGACATTCTGCGTTGTGTTCTGTGTTCGTATCTGCCCTTCTCACAGCTCAAAAAGGAGCTGGTCTGAGAGGCATACCAACAACGCTCTTTGGGACCCATAGGGAGGAACGCTGGCGGAGGAGGTTTGGGGCCTTTGAGGTGATTAGAGAGCTGTAGATGTTGTGGTCTGGTTCAAGGTCAGGATTAGAGCTGGGCTAAGGACACAAAAGTTTGCCCCCTGTCATGGGAGACAAAGTTGGGAATTGAGTTGGAATGATTATACACTTTTGCTGTACAGTAGCAGTAGCATATATATATATATATATATATATATATATATATATATATATATATATATATATATATATATATAGGCTGGCTGATGTATTGATTCTTTTCAATAATCTCAATGATTTAATTTTTGTTTTGCAAGCTGATAAGATATTTGATCAGGCATCTGTGTGGGCAGATCTTTAAGTTCAGTATAGCTGCTTAATAATTTTAATTATCTGAGTGTTTCAATTATATTTTTCGTCAACATGCTTAAAAAAATTGGCTGCAAATATCGACTGTGGCCATTGGACATCAGCTGATCAAATTTCTAACTAGAAAAGCACTCTGAGAGTGCAAACATCTGCCAAGGCAGACCTCCCTCCTGACGAGAGGTCCGCCAAGGAGGTTACATTTTTGCCAGAATTAGTTTTGTCTGTCTGTTATTTAGCAAGATAACTCAAAATGCTATGGACGGATCTTGATGAAATTTTCAGGGTGGGTTAGTAATGGGGAGATCTGGAAATTATTAGATTTTGGTGGTGATCCATGTGTGTGTGTGTGTGTGTGGGGGGGGGTCATCAAGATCCGTCCATTACTTTTGGAGTTGTTTTGCTAACAGACAGACAGACAAACAAACACTGGTAAAAACATAACCTCCTTGCCAGAGGTAAAAATCGGCATTGGCCATAGAAAACATATGCTGGTCGACCTCTAATTAGTTATATGTTTTTCCTCTTAATTTAGTGGTTCATTATCTGAACACAGACATGGGGACTCGAGACTGAGACTTGGACTTGAATCGCACTTAAGTCGCACAAACAAAAACTTGTGACTTGTCTTTAAACTTGCCCTCAAAGACTTGAGACTTGACTTGGACTTGTGTGATATGACTCGCGAGTTCACTGTCATGGAATTATTTGTTTTATTATTTAATTTGTTTCAGTTTTTCCAAACTGTTGCCCGACATTATGGGAAAATCACAGGTAGATATAATAGTTTCCCTCCTTTATATTTGTGCAAAGGTTTGTAACACATGCATGCTGCCACAGAGTTCAAATTACAAATACATTGATCAAATTAAAACAGAGCATTTGGGATATTTCTTCACATTTCACATGCATTGTTCTGATCTATTTTAATGGTGTAGTGTGAAATAACAGAGTATATAGTACAGTAAAGCCTACATGCTTTCACCACACTTCATTACTACATACTTAATAGCATTTAATGTGAAAACGTTAATTTCAGCCATTTGAGACTTGACTTGGACTTGTACAGAAAGACTTGAGACTTGACTTGGCATTACCCCTCAAAGACTTGAGACTTGACTTGGACCTGTAAAAAGTGACTTGTGAACATCTCTGTCTGAACAGCACACGTACACGCCCTCTTAGTTCAGATACTGATAGCATGAGTTTTGATTTTTGACGTGTTTATTTGAAATTTTAAAACTCAGGGAAATCTGTAATATTATTCCATTTTCCCATTTCATTTGGTTGCCTGTCTGTTACATCATATCCCTTCTATTAATGTTGAAGTAAATTTTTAGACTTACAAATTATTTGGGGCTGGTTTATTCGACTTGAATGTCTGGGATTAATATAACTCACTGAGCAGGATAAAAACTAATTTTAGCACAAATGAAAACTGCTCATGTGATCTTATACCACTTGTCAGCATCCTCTGCTGTGTCTCTTCTTAATGTTTTGATTGAGAAACCACTCACAGAAGAAATGACATACTATTCATTTTTCAAATTTCCATATGCATTGTGATCATACAAATTACTAAGATTTTTATGATTTAAAATATGTGTCCCTATTTGAGCCGTTATCTACTATACAATTATTAATGAGTTTGTTTTGACGGTGGCTTTTAAATAGTTTTACCGGCGCTCACCTTTTGCAAGATCAGCAGGAAGTGATAAATGGAGGGAATTAGTTTTCAAATGTAAACAATGTTGTCATGAAATGTAGTGAAGAAATTCAAGCTTTGCATTGTTAATCTTCTAACAACGTGATAAAATACCATGTCACCTTTGTGTTCTGCAGCAATGATGGTGGTGACCTTTTACACTAATTGCAATTTCGCTGACTTATTGTGAACCAGTAATGTTCACAATCGTAGGAGAGTATGTCAATGCCGTAAATGTGACAAAAATGAATGCAGAAGGTGCCCAATCAGGAGTCTTTTAAATGGATCCTCGGGAAATGTCACAGCACAAAATCTGCTTGTTAACAGCAGTGGCTATAACTACAACCCCCACATATTGCACTAAGTCAAAGGAGTTTATTATTCCCGTGTACATTCGCCAGAGCAATTATTCTCTCAGATGAAACGCCATCTCCTGTGGTCTGCATGCAAATCTAAACTTTAGCTCATCTTTATCTTCTGTGCAGTGTATGGTTTTACATGTTTGCCTTAAAAAATGTGACATTTTTCTTTCTTGTGTTTGTGATGTGAATAGAAACTTTTCTGGTCTTTATATTATAATTATGTACTCTACCTTTAAGTAATCACAGCTCTTTATCAACCACTGCGTTAATGTCAAATTCAAATCGAATGCATAAAATAGAAAGTACCAGTATAGTAACAAAACACTCCAATTGCTTTCAAGAAGTCAGTGAGTCACAGGTGGGAAAACAATGACAGCCCCCCCCAAAATAAATATATTATTATTATTATTATTATTATTATTATTATTATTATTATTATTATTATTATTATTATTATTATTATTATTATTATTATTATTATTATTATTATTATTATTATTATATCTCAATATGATATCACAATGTATTCACTTTCCGACTGAATAAGTGGCAAGGTCATTTTAAAGATAGTGCACATTTTTCTCATAATTGTAAAAAAGAAATGTTCCTACAGCTCTGATACCATTTTAATAACCTTGTACCATGCATTGCACAATTGACATTAGGCATTCTCACATCACCTTAGCCTCTTGATTTCACACGTAATACAATTTCTGGATTTGCAACATCAATACCAACTGTGTTTCACCCCTCAGTCCATATCAGACCAGACCACTGCCTGACAGTCAGCAGCCTTGTGATTCAGTACTCTTAGAATCCTCCATTTTTAATGAATCCCTCAGGGCAGGTGAGTAAATTAGTCTAAGTGGGGTAATAGGAGAGGGATACGCTGATTCTCATTGAGAAATATCACTGCTTTTAACTGTTTGGTATTATTTCATCCACTCCATCCCACGACTCTTCTATTGCTGCATATTTGGTTTTGGTTTAATAAGCAGGCTGCTCAGTCTTATCCCTCTTAGGATTCAATACACAAGGCACAAATGCTACATAAAGCACGCTTGCCCATGCCAGGCTTCTGTCCTGTTAGCATGGCTTGATGAGTGTGTGATTGAGTGTGTGTAGGTGGAGGGGTTGTATTTTATGATATAGAAGGCAGGTGGCATAAATATTACTTGTGCTTAATCACAGCCTAGTTGCAAAGCTGACTGAATTGATCCATTTCTTGGTAATACGTGCACACACCCTGAGGAGAAATACACACACAACCCCCACGCACACTCAAAAGGAAAAGTGCCTAGCAAAGCACTATTGGTACTGATATAAACAATTTGGGTTTATTGTTCATAGTATAGTGTATGTGTCTATATATCTGTGTTTAGCTGCCAATGTCTAATTTGCTTACACTATTGAACTCTCCACCTTCACTGAGAAAAGTCTTATTGGTGTCTATGTGTGTGTGTGTGTGTGTGTGTGTGTGTGTGTGTGTGTGTGTGAGAGAGAGAGAGAGAGAGAGAGAGAGAGGGAGAGAAAGAACGAGTGAACGGGTGGTGGAGCGAGCCAAAGAGGGAGGTAGTAAGGACAGGAGAGATAAGTAGCATTTGGAGCAGTCTGAGTGGAGGACAGGCAACCCCCCCAAACCCCCCACCCCCCCACCAACCCCCAACCCATGCATTGCCATCCCCCCTGCAGAGGAGATACCAGTGCCTGTGTGATTGATTCACCCAACAAGGAGAGAGGGAGGCGTTCTGGTCGGGTTCTTGGACCCCCGGGTCATCCTCTCCCTTGCTGAAGGAAGGGAGGGAGGTGGAGTGGTTTGGGGGGGTGGAAGTGGGGGGTGAGGGACTTCTCAGACATCACCACCAGCTCCAACTTCACATCACAAAGGTGTGAGCGCAGCAGCAGCAGGGGGAAAGCAAGTGGCACTTTTCACCATGTCTGTTTTCATAGCCACCCAGCTGAAGATAGACACCAGCACTTCTTCCAGAAGGGTAAGGGCCCATTTTAGCATGCATGGCACGGTGTGTGGGAATGTCTGTGTTTATGGGTGAGCCTAGTGCTCCTGACAGAAAAGGCTGCTGGCTGTTTTTGATAGCAGCTGGACAGGCAAAGATGGACAGACTCATCCTGCAGCCGTTCTGACGACTATGATGGGCAGACAGTTTTTGTTTATATTCATTCAAGTTCTGAGTTTTAATGAGTATTCGGAAATTCTGCTCACACCTACACGTTTTGATGTTATTCTCTATGATGTCTTGGAGAAAAGTTGGGCAGAAGTATATATAAATATATATGCGTGTTGTTGTGGTTTGGAATATCTGGATTTTTTTTATTATTTTTTTTATGAAATGTTTTTTTGTAGGATGCTAGCATATTAAGCATCCATTTCTTCTTCTCTCTGTTTTATGGGTAAATCCTCCAGGGTAGGAACTATACGGCTCTGAGGTCAACACATTTTTAAGCTTTGACTAAACACTCACTTTATTCTGCTCTCGTGCTTGCATGCAAATGAGCTTCAGTGAAGATGGATGAGGAATAAAAGTTTAGGGTAACTTTTGTTGTTTTCAAGCAAGTAATGAAATCTTAAATATAAAAAATAAAGTCCTAAAAGGTCATCACTGAAGATTTAACACAATTAGATACATGCTGTTTCTTATTATTATTTCATTATTACTTGATGTTGTTGTTTTGGTTTATTCTCAGATCTATTTAAGGCTTTCGTCTGTGGCTCAAAGTTCATCAGCAGAAAAACAGAGCTTGCATATATTATACAATTTATTTGACATTTCTGATTTTGAAGGGAGGGTCTATGCAGCCGTTTATATTATAAAAATGCTGTGAGGCAGTAGTGTCATATGGAGTAATAAATTACCAAAGTGGTGTTACAGTGAAATATAACCAGCAACCAAATAAAAAAAGCATGAGGATCAGGGTATGTATATGAATTTGCTTGCCATAAGCTACTTCATTTCAGTCAGGGCAAAACCTTTCTATGTGTGTCCCACTACGCGCATATATCTCCACACAAACATGTATATGACAGTGGATTTTAACGGCACATTCTCATTTGGTTTGCTTGGTTTGTCCCCTATCTCCCTTTTCTCTCCCCGCTTCCACTTTTCATCATCTCCTGCCACAATCCACAAGGCAACTGTAGCCTCCTGCTCCCCTCAAACATAGCCACAGTCTATTTGAGCACATCAGCCAGCATTAAACTCCATTTCCTCAGTGACTTATCTGCTGCCATTTCAATTTGGGCTCACTACATAGCGTCCCTTCATCCGTAATGTACTGGAAGATTCAGCACTTATTCTCTGTAGAAGATAATATGCGAGCTCCAAGAGGCAACATGTTCAGCTAGTTTCAAGAACACGACAAACCAGAAAGTTGAATTTTGCACCTAGTACGTGTATAGAAAATATGTTAAAAGTAAGTTAAATGGAGTATTTTGTGGAATATTCACATAGGTGTCAATGTATGGAGTGATTTTCAAGTTACAAGGACAAATCTTGAATGAACGCTGTACCCAGGATAGAAACCGGTATATTTAAAGACTGTGTCAGTTAAGCATATGAACTGAATTTAGAGAGTGCTTCAATGACACGTGAAGGCATTCTGCTTTGTGCAGTAGACCACAACTGTAATAAAGTGCTGTGACTTGCAGCACACAGTAATTGAATTCACCCTTGTTACATGGACTGAAATGAACCGAGCATCGTAACGTAACGTTAGGCTGCAATTCAAAGATACGTGATGTGTTATTTTGCAGAGTCCTGTTGACTTTGGCCTTCAGTGGGGCATAATTAAATTTTGATAAACACTGACAGAACAAGATATTTTTATGCTGTAAGCGCTGGGTGTTGTACTCAGACACCCAGAAAGGAAGCCATCTATCTGTCTGTCTATCTATCTATCTATCTATCTATCTATCTATCTATCTATCTATCTATCTATCTATCTATCTATCTATCTATCTATCTATCTATCTATCTATCTATCTATCTATCTATCTATCTATCTATCTATCTATCTATCTATCTATCTATCTATCTATCTATCTATCTATCTATCTATCTATCTATCTATCTATCTATCTATCTATCTATCTATCTATCTATCTATCTATCTATCTATCTATCTATCTATCTATCTATCTATCTATCTATCTATCTATCTATCTATCTATCTATCTATCTATCTATCTATCTATCTATCTATCTATCTATCTATCTATCTATCTATCTATCTATCTATCTATCTATCTATCTATCTATCTATCTATCTATCTATCTATCTATCTATCTATCTATCTATCTATCTATCTATCTATCTATCTATCTATCTATCTATCTATCTATCTATCTATCTATCTATCTATCTATCTATCTATCTATCTATCTATCTATCTATCTATCTATCTATCTATCTATCTATCTATCTATCTATCTATCTATCTATCTATCTATCTATCTATCTATCTATCTATCTATCTATCTATCTATCTATCTATCTATCTATCTATCTATCTATCTATCTATCTATCTATCTATCTATCTATCTAATCTCTCTCTAGATAAATCTGAGGCACACATGTTGACAGAAGTGTATTTATGATGATTTTTAATCAGTGTGAGACTCAACTATTTACAGCTTGGTAATAGAGTGTCTATAAGATCAAATTTATGTGTCCATGCCCCTGAAAGCAGAGCGTGTAATCGGACACTGCCAGCAGGATGAAGAAACTTGTTGCCCCGTGTGTCAGGGGAAATCATTAGTCGTCCAGCTAATACCAAATGGAAAATAGCACAGAAATGCGATTATGTTGGGAAGCAACTAAATCCATTCTGTTACATGCATGTATAGAAAGGCATAGTAATTTCCTTATTCAGCTGAGTGATGTTCAGAGGAAATTAGATATTAGTGCAATCTCACCAGGCATTGACTGATTGATCTGTTTGCTCTTCCGTCTAATTAGTTTGTGTCATTTTGATGCAGCATGTTGTAAGCGGATGGAAACAAGTTGGTTTAAATTGGCATTTCAGTTAACATAAATAGATGAATGTGTGCATTATAATAGGATAATATAATTTATAGCTATTGTGAATCATATACAGCTGTGAGCTCAACGTACTCGCCCACTTAATGCACCTTTGTTTAACATATTTAGACATAAAAAAGGGATATGAATTGAGGTAAAACAATCTTTATACATTTCTATAATGGCATTTACACAGACTTACATGGTTTTCTATATAAAAAAAACAAAACAGTTTCATCTGTTTTCATCGTGTATTTGTCACATAATAAGCACACTTTGAGACCGTATTGATTGATCTCTTTTATTGCTGCAAACAACATTGCTCTGGCTCTCATACTGTATAATAAAATAACATCAATACTAATTTTCCTGTATATTTTCCTCTTTGGACTTAACCTAAACTCATTCAGGAGCTTATTGTAGTGCTATCAAGCCAGAATCATAGAATACATGTGCTTAAAGTGTCATTATATTAACATGTTATTTAATTATTTTTTTGTGTACTCTTTATAACAACACTCTTAGCTGCTCCCCAGAGGTATTAGGAATGCTGCAGCTATCATCATCAGTATGGCTGTTATTACATGCCTCTTTAAATTTTTCCTCCTCCTACAATGCGGAGCTTGACTGCAGTGATGTTTGTGACAACTGGAAAAGGCGTAGCTCCAGTCAGCTGCTGTATCTGCGTGAAGGCGATAGAGGAGTCAAGCTGAGCTCAGGCTCCCCGGCACGATCCTGAGGGGAACGTTACAGCAGCCAAGCAGTTCACAATAGCAACCCAACAAGGTGAGGTAGATTGGAAGACATCTATCAGAGCAGCTGGGATGGTTGTCAAGTTATTCGAACCTATTTCCCAAGAGAGCACAGACACAGGAAGGACATTTATGAAGTAGAGAAACAAATGATGACAGGGACTAAAACAAGCCTGTATGGAAGAGGAGGCTGATGTCCATATATCTCTGTTGAAACTTCTATTAAATGGCAAGAAAAACCATCAAACAAAGTGTTTCAATTAATTTAGGAATCATACTGAGTCCAAGGGAAATTGATTTAGAAAGGGGGAGGAAGAAACTTTAATTATAAAGCCCGTAATGTCCTACAACCTTGTTTTTGTACTAATGTCCAAACCTTTGTAATCAATATTTTATATTCAAGATACATATCCTATTAGAGAGGTTATGTTCATAATTCAAGTCATGAATCAAAGAGCCTCAGCAGTCCTTTCAGAGCCACAGATGACTTGCCATTTGTTAAAAAAAAAAAAAAAAGGTAAAAAAAAAAATTAAATAAAATCTCACTTTTTGTTCAGTGTTGAATGGGCTGCACTTTCATTATTCATACTGTCAACCAGGGCACCATGGCCTGTCCGCAAATGATTATGAATTGAACTTGATTACACTAATGGCTGCAAATAGAAGATGCACAACAGCGTTGGAAAGAATATATGCAGCTGTTTTCAGCCATACTTTAGTGCTGCTTTGAAGTCATACCCCTGTGAAGATGACCCATTTCCCAGAAATACAGTCTGGCCCCAGCAGAGAGATAGTTTGAGCTGTCACAGTGAGGGGCTGAAGGGTGTTCGCCTATGGCATTCATACCAAAGATGGCAGAGACTTTTAACACTTTGCTCTAGAGCCAGTCTCCTCTCTCCACCAAATAGAATCTAATATTCTGCATTTATGAGACAGCTGCATTGCTGTGGCCTCTGTGAGCATTTCAAGCATGAAATCACTTGCTGTGTGTCTGGGTGTGGACTGACTATAAAAGTATATGATAGAGTTGGAAAACTGCATAAATGGAGAATGGTTGAAGTTATTGCTGTAAGATGGGAGTTTAAAGCAATACACTAAAATGATTGAAATATTCTGCACAAGAGTGTAAAACCTAATCATAAATATATGTTTTATTTAGCTGTGGGGTTTAAACATTTGGATGTGGGTATTTTTTAATCTGTCCATTGATATCATGTGTAAACTTAAATGCAAAACACAGTATCTTGGCGTAATATGTGTAGGTTTTTGGTCAGCCTGTCCTAATGCTTTGCACCACGGAGAGGCAGTCGAGTTCCGTCCTGGGACCATTCACACATAGTCTTATAGGAGACAATGTCATGGCCTCTTTCCTGAAATCATAAATGAGAATGATTGATGATGTTTGAATGTTGCAAATAAACGTAAGTGGATTTCCTTGAGTGTTTTCATGCTGTGCGTCTGTGCGCATAAAGGACGCAATGGAGACGCGCGCAATGACAGCAGCTCTACAGTAAAAGCTGCTCAGTGTTTGGTCACTTCTCATGCAGAGCGCGTCTGAAGAGAGAGTACCACCGGGCTCCCTGCGTCCTTCACACTCTTCATACGAGAGGACGCAAACACACATACACACACACACATACATACACAGAACTGAAAGTGGTGAAACATTATCTTGCGCGCTTTTGTTTTGCGGATAATCACTCGGAGTCTGTGGGGGGAAGATCGATTATCTGATCAGGAAAGTCGGCGCATCCGTCTGTTATCTCGCTGCAAGAAAGCATCAGGAAACTGAAGAGGGGAGACAACGTGTTGTGAATACAGAAGAGAGCAACTATTGACACCTACAGCCCACCAATGCGCCGCGCGCCTGGACAAAGCTGAACGCGCACCGCTACGAAGGATCTACTTTACCTTACCATCACCTCCGACTGAACTGAGACTACATGTTGGTTGTTTTTTTTTCTTCCAATACTAACTAAGTATCTTCTCATCTTTCTGCTCCATCCCAGAGGAGGAACACTGGCCGTCTGCCATAGGTCTGCCACGAAGCGCACAGAAAACCCGTAAAACAAACAACCCCCCCCCCCTAAAAAAACAACAAAAACCCTGTTTGGTTCTGACATGTTCTAAGTTGTTCCATCTGGACTGGACCTATTATGGCTTCGTTGTATCAGAGATTCACCGGGAAGATCAATACGACTAATTCCTTCCCGCACCCACCTGAGGCCAGCCACCTTCTTGGTGGACAGGTTACAGACGAGGAGAACGCAGTGAAGACCCCTCAGACCCTCGTCGATGGCAGAACTCACATCCAGTACCGCAAAAAATGCGTGCGGGAGGACGAGGATGTAAGGCACTTCTCCTTTATTTACCATAACACCCCCACCCCCCTCCTCCCTTATGGAAATATATGTCAGTATATCTGTGTATATTTATACTAGAGCAAAGAAATACAAACAGGCCACAGTTCTTACTCACTGTTTTTACTTTTACAGGCTTGGTTTTTAATGACCCATGTTTGGATTTGTGACTATAGTTGCAGTACACACACACACACACACACACACACACACACACACACACACACACACACACATACATACCGTACACATTTCCAGTCTGTTTGAAAAACACAGACATGGCCTGCTGAAATATGTTGAAATCCTTATGTGATGTGATTTTCTATATGTGCACAGAGAGTCTGGGAGTTTCTTTGATCACCCACTGGAGCTTCATATAAATGTAAAGTGTGATGTTAGCCATGAGGTTTTGGAATTACATTTTTAAGTATTGACTCTGCTTCTTGCTGTCATCTTGGTAACTACTGGAGTCAGAAAAATTTAATTTGGTTTGGATGTATGCTTTATGTTTCCACCCCTCATATATATATATATATATATATATATATATATATATATATATATATATATATATATATATATATATATATATATATATATATATATATATATATATATATATATATATATATATATATATCATTATTTATCTTTTTCTGATGTTTGACTTTAATCAAGTATGATTTAAAACTGCTGGTAAAGTGAAGATATTTATTGAGTGTAATTGCACTTCAGGCAAATATGCAGAATGTAAAAATCAAGACGCCTTCAATTCACAATCCATAACAGCTGCTTTCCTTAAAAATCTGACTTTTTTTTTTTTTAACACATATATGTCAAGGGAGTTTGTCGTCGTTTTTCAAGAACATCCTCAGCCCAGTGTGTTTAACTGGCTGCCAACACTGCTATGTTCCCCTGAATTATTGATGCCTGTCACATTGAGAATTGAGAGATGAGGTTGGCAACAGGCTGAGTGGTGACATTACATGGCCTGTCAACAACAAGAACAACAACATCACACTGGATGGACAAAGAGCAAAGTCAATTTGTCCCATATCATCATAACCCCCTCCTTCTGCTTCTATAAAAATCTATATGTTCATTAAGTTCATGTGCGTTGCTGGAAAATTGGAAATCATAGTTGCAAGTGTGACCAGGAGTTGTTATTTCACTGTTGGATTTTCATTGTATTTATTAGGTTTGCACTGTTAACCTTGAGGTCACCTTTAGTCCTGATGTCCCCCTGAATAGTGCTGGAGCATGAAATTGCCTTTTTGCCTCAAGAGATGAGGAGACCATTTCAAGAAGTGTTATTTCCAAGACCAAGTTTCTATGCCCTGTTGTTGTTTCTATTTATTTGACAGAGGGAAAGGCCAAACGTTGACTTGTAAATGGCGTGGGTTTAATTAAACCCTTTTCAGCACCTATTTACCTATATTTAGTTCAGTGTGTGTGTCTTAAATCCTTGAATTTCAGATGCAGGTGGTGAAATTTTTCAAGGCTCAGTTCATAAAAATTAGATATTTTTTTCGAAATATTATTTAATTTGTTTACTGCAGTGTTTTTTTTTTCTTGCCGGATGCAGACACTGAATTGTTTGTTTGTGTGTGTGTGTGTGTGTGTGTGTGTGTGTGTGTGCGTATTTAGTTGGATTGATTAATTGTTACTGTGCTCTGCGTGTGCGTATTACAACCTCGTGGCAGAATTCCTGAGAACCCAAGGGAAATACTCGCTGTAGTTCTCTCTCACTACCATCTACAGCAAATAGAAACCCAGAATGGTTCTTGATTAAATGTAAAGCTGGAATATATTGTAGTGACATTTTGCCTTTACATGAATGCTCAGTGAGCTCCTCTGACTTGACTTGTATTGACATTTCATTTATGTGCGTAAAAAAACAAGCAAAAACCATTAATGCTTTGTTTTCTCAGGTTCATGCTGTAATGGAAGGTGAAATAAACTGTGAGGATTATATAGTGTTAAGTACATTGTGTACAAAGAAAGGGATTTATTCATAAACTCAGCTCTTCAGTTCAACCAGTTGTTTTTCATCGTCTTATGCACCGGAGGACATTTGCATCTCATATCTGGCTGTTTTATAAGTTAAGAAAATAATTTTCTTTTATCAATGTGAAACCTCTTAGAGCTTTAACACAAAATTACATTCAGTGATCTCAAAAAAATGTAAGTTTTTCATTTTTAGTCCAATAGCCCGTAGCATCTATAAGACTATTGGTGTCAGTTGTCGACATCCATCTGTCCATTGTCCATTGTCCATCTGTCCATTATCCATCTGTCCATCTGTCCATTATCCATCTGTCCATCTGTCCAGCCACCTGTTATGTACAAACAATTTTTCAAAAATGGAATGACTTCATATTTATTGTGGAACATCTTTGGAGTAAAATCTCTCAAAGTTGTTCAAAGAATTGGGACCTATATATATATATATATATATATATATATATATATATATATATATATATATATATATATATATATATATTAATTTTTTTTTTTTTTTAATTCTTTATGATTTTTTAAAATAAAAAAGAGACATTTCAA
This sequence comes from Siphamia tubifer, assembly GCA_020466265.1. Lineage (NCBI taxonomy): Eukaryota > Metazoa > Chordata > Actinopteri > Kurtiformes > Apogonidae > Siphamia > Siphamia tubifer. Next base: position 23,235,697 of record CM035799.1, on the reverse strand, counting down.
AATGCTATTGAAGTAAACAGTTGCACAAATTGATATGATTTTTTATTGTGAACAGATAGGAAGTCACATAAAAGCTTTCATTTGGTGCCATGCGTTTTGGGCTGGATTGAACTTGAAATGTTAAACAAATGTCAATTAAAGTCTTTAAATATGCTGTTAGATGACAGGATCACTGGGCTGAAACCCAATTCACCCTTTGGCCCTGTCCTTTACCTCTTAACCCTCTGGTTTGTATGTACACGTGAATGGGTAGTGTGGTCCCAGTTCTTCGTTAGATGGAGGGGAAGGGCTATGGTGGACAGTTGTTTACCCTCGAAACAGATTTTCTATGAACGGAGTGTGGTCATAACTCTGTTGGAATCGTTGGCAAGATGGAGGTAAAACCAGGAAAAAAGTGCATCAATCAGTGTGATGAAAGAAACACACACATGTATGTATTTTTACTTTAATCACCTGATCAACCACTTACTGCTGTTTCAATGCATTATCATTTCTGCCGTTCATGGTTGATAGGTGCTTAAAGATGAAGCCCATGGATCACAGATGGTTACAGCTGCTGATGACATGGAGAATGTTGCATTTGTTAATAAGTGGCATTGGTGACCTGCTGATGAGTAACAGGTTGCAAAAGGGTTGTTGCATTTCATAGGGGAATATTTTAACCTCTACCCCATGCAGCTCCATTTGAAGGGGTAGGAGTAAGGAGGAGGGCTAAGGGGTGAATTGGGAGTGGGCCATGGTTCTATTTTATATATGAAATTTCGGTATAAGACATTAACAAATAGGTAACAAATGGTTAATACATAATGAACAACCCATTTATAAATGAGTAATAAATGGTTAATACATAGTTAATTGTGTGAAGGTATTATAAAGTGTTACCGAAATTTCAACATAACAGTTATGCTTTTTTCCATGGATATTTATATCTATGTCTATATCTATATCTATATCTATATCTATATCTATATCTATATCTATATCTATATCTATATCTATATCTATATCTATATCTATATTTATATCTATGTATAGATATATACCGAAAAAGCAGCTTAAAGGGAACATTTCCACTTGTTTATTGTGATTTTGAGGTGGCAACTGTGAATTCATGTGTAATTGTAGGATCTAGTCATTAGTGAAAAGCTGTTTCCCACAGGGTTACCTTAATCTGGGACTGGCAGGATGCTCAGAAACACATTAGTAATGTTTGTCTTCCTGCTATTTCACAGATTTTTTTTTTCCTTTTGATTAAAGAGCATTTGAAATATTTTTCACTATTCCCTCTCATGAGCTTCTCTTGCTTAGCCTGACAGCACTACCCTTAACACAAAGAAAGTGTTATATTTTTCTGGAAAATACTTGTGACAGAGAAGTGGTTTTGAGACAGCGAGGGTATATCTCCTGGGAGCCACACAATAAGCTACGATTCCTCTAATCTCTGATGTGTTTTTTTTTTTTTTTAGTGTAGTCATTGGATTTCATGGTAGATCTTTAGCCATCACCCTTTTACAACATCATTAAACCTACACGGTTATGGTCATTTTAATTAATTTTCTCAGGTTTCTTCATAATAAAGTCGAAGGTAAACACTCTGTCCATGGAACTTTATTATTCACTTTTGGGAAATCTGAGTTCAAAAGCAGTGAATTATAAATCAGTCTGACTTAGTGGTTTCAGTGAAATATAATTTACATTGGATAGTGCCCTGGGCTGACACACACAAACTGCTTGTCCTTATATGCACTTCATGACTGCTACTCAGAGATACTCCAGATCTAAATAAGACACTTTGGCCCAGTTCCCAAGTCTCAGTTTAGCTCTGCCTTTTCTTTTGAGGTCCGAGATTCAGATAAATCAACCAGACAGAGCTCAACAAGGGCTGCCAGATGAAAGAACGTGAACCGAAAGATCTGATAGACTGTCCTCATTATCTCTGCAGCCGGGCTAAATGCATGCGTGAGGTGGCAAGTGCACACAGAAGACCACTGCTAGCTTCATTACCTGCTACACTCAACCAAAGAGATGAAGGCCACTGAGATGCCACCACTATCTTACAACAAAGACCCCATTAAACCTGTAGATGTGCCAGGGTTCATATCGGAATGTTTTTAATAGGTATGAGGGTATTTTTGTATGCCTTCATTAGAGCCAGAAGAAAAAAATATGACAGGAAAAAAAAGGAAGTGAGAGACAAAAGAGACAGGAACTAAAAGTTGCTTGTTACATACAAATCAGAAATGTTTTTATTCAAGCACGACTCAAACAAAGTCTTTTTTTTTTTTTTTCTTAGCAACATTAGTATCCATCTGTACACCAGTCATTATTGTGTTTCCACACCATAAGTTTTTCAACAAACTTCATACAATTAATGACTTATAACAAGCCAGTCCTTCTTCTTTTTCATTGTCTCTCCATTTTGGAATAAATATACATGTTTTTGACTGGTTGAAGGTGCATTTTTTTGACAATACTTGATTCCTTTGCATTGCTAGTCAATGATTTAGTTTTAATTTCTGGGACTAAACACCACCGTCTTGCTACTTCTTGACAGCAATACCTGACAGAAAAGTGTTTTTGTCACTATTTTTGTTCCCCACATTTTATTAACGAGCCTTACAAAACATTTCAAGACTTGAGAGGATGCGTATGTCAAGCCCAGTAGTCAATGCTTCTTTTTTTAAATGCCACAAGAGTATATATATATATATATATATATATATATATATATATATATATATATACAGTATTCATATATATATATATATATATATATATATATATATATATATATATATATATATATATATATATATATATACAGTATTCATATATATATATATATATATATATATATATATATATATATATATATATATATATATATATATATATATATATATATATATATATATTATATATATATATATATATTTATTTATTTATTTGTTTTTTATTACAAACAAGTGGGTGCCAGGAACAAGAAATCCCAGCCCTCACAGTTATTTCAGCATTGATCCAGTTGATGTCATCATGTCTGTGCATGCGGTGATGTCAGCATATCAATTGTCTCTCTTTCTACTATAAATGTCACGTTTGAAATAGGCTGAAATAAACTGAATGTTTTTATAGATATTTGAAATTTTACCCATTATAAGAAAATGGGGGAAATAAAGCAAGATTTTAAAATACATATAACATTTTAAATAAGAAATTATTCTACAGTCAATTAATTTTCTTTTTTGCACCCTCCCTTCATTTACACATACTATGGTTATCAGTTAGAAGATCACTTGAAAATCACAGCTTATATCAAAAGTGTTGAGGGATCAGAGTGTGAACATATGTAAATTGACTACTCAGTCAGGGCGTCTTCAGTTTCACCATAATTAGACAATAATGATTTTCACATCTTTTACTGTGTTGATTTAACCTTTTAACCTTTGATGTGTCAGCGTTGACGTGTTCTGAATGGATCGGTTAGTTAAAAAATTCAGAATAATTTAAGGTTTTTTTTTGTGTGTTATTTTACTGAGAATTTTGTTGATGGAACTGATGCACAGTTGTGGAAAAGCAACTTATTTAAAAAAAAAAAAAAAAAAAGAAGTCATTTATTCCTTTAAAAAAACAAACAAACAAACAAAAAAACAACTCAATTTACTTTTTTTGTGTTTGTAAATTTTTTTTCCTGTTATTTGTTATTTTGTGAATATTTATTAGTTTGTGTTGATATTGTTGTTCATTTTTGTTTCTTTTTTTCCCACATTTAGTTTTTTTTATTTTATTATTTTTCTTCAATTGTGTTCTGTTGTTCAACTAACATATTATTTTGTTAGTTTAATATTCATTTTTCTTCATTTAACTGATCAGTTTGGCAGTTTTTGTTCATTTTGTTGCTTATTTGATTTTATTTTATCTTTCACTGTGGAAGTCTCAGTAGTTAAATGGTTAAACACAGACATATTTTAGACAGATGCAGCTCACTGAGCCATTTTACAGAAAACTGAATGCTTATGTAATGTCTTTCCAACTAATACCATTTACATGATTGGTAAAATCACATTTTAAATCGACAAACATCATACGTTTAGCACAGACAAGATCCAGAAATTATCACCATGACTCATATTTTTTTCCTGGTGTGCGTCATGGGATCTGAAATAAAGTCACACGAGGCTTATGAGAGGGTCCTCATTACATTTATCAGGAATACTTTGACAGATGGTGGCCAGATTTAATGCAAACATTTGTTTAATTTCAAGAATAATCTGAGAAAAAAAATTACATGACGATAACAAAGACCAAAGTGGCTTTTTAAATAAACTAAACTAAAAGTGTTTTACTAACTGTAATGAACTAAACCTGTAGAAACACTTTATAATCCAAACAAATTAACACATCAGTGGGTTTCTTCAATTTTCTATTGAATTATTTGTAGTTTTAGTTGTTCCTTAGCTTGGGGCTCTGCAATATTGAAAAAAAACAGTTCAATGTAATTTGTTCTTAGTGCACAGTAAATTTTGCAGTGTTAAATCAACACTTAGAGAGTTTATTTAACTCCTTCTAGAGTGTATTTGGTCCCATTGTCTCCAAATTAACTCTCTAAGTGTTGATTTAACACTGCAAAATTTACTGTGTGTCATCAAAGTCAGTAGGGCTATTTCTTGCTATAGGCCAGGGGTCTGCAACCCTGGTCCTAGAGAGCCGCTATCCTGCATGTTTTAGATGTTTCCCTCTTCCAACACACCTGATTCAGATGATCAGCCTATCATCAAGCTGTGTGGAAGACTGACAATGTCTGTCACCCAATGTAGATGTGATTATTCTATATGTAGAAGCTGAATTAAAATCATTTTTACACCTATCATCATTGTTATTCAGCCAACAGGCCAGACTGACCCTTTGGTGGGCCACATTTGGCCCCTGAGCTTTATGTTTGACACCTGCTGATTTAAAGCATTCAGGAATCTTTTCATTATAGTTTAATAAATTACCCCCCCCCCCCCAAAAAAAAGCATCTTGCTTAGGGCCCCCACGAAGATAGAAAGAGCCCTCAAAGTCAAGGCAATAGTTTTTGTGACTGACAGACAGAAAGACAGATGTTAGTGATGACCTAACCTGGTTTGCTGCAGTAATTATTGAATTCTTTTAATTCAGTTTTAATTATGATCATTCATGACATACCTTACCCTTCAAAAATACACACATGATTAATTTGTGAGGCCTTTGAGCTAATAATTAAAATATGTCGATGCACAATGAGACATTTCAGCTAAGATATGAGCTAGAGAAGGCTCACAAAGCAAACACACTAGCACCCAGTGCAACTCCTCCCCTCAGGACAACGCATCATCATCAGCAGGACCTCTTGCTCTGCGTTGCCATGGTTGCAAAGGTGGAGAGGGTGAGGCTGTATGCTCTGGGAACACACACGCTGTTGCCTGCTGGTGGCTCTGACTGCCATCTGGAGATGACGCAGCTCTCCCCAAGCATCCTCTGCTTGTGTCATGCAACATGCTTCGTCCACCATCATGGGTGTGAGGCTTTTTCTTTCCTGTTTTCAGTCTTTCCCCCTCTGTGTTCCTAATGAATAAAGCTTCACCACTGCTCCTGTAGCTTTGTTATTTCTGACAGACTTATGCAGTATTGACCTGTTTTTACTGTTTGTTTTTTGTGTGTGTGTGTGTGTGTGTGTGTGTGTGTGTGTGTGTGTGTGTGTGTGTGAGTGCGTATGTGTTTTGCTCTTTTCCCATAGGGCATCTCAACAGGTCATCCATCCCCCCACCCAGCACCTCAACATTCTGTTGACATACCATCGATCATTCCTCACCACTTTGCCCCGCCCCTCCACCTCCACGAACCTATCAGCAGCCTTGTCACAGTGCTCCGCTGCTCTGCTTCTGCTTTGCTCTTATGCTGTCCCTCGTTCTGATGATTTACTGTATTATTACACATGCTGACAGTGGGTATTAGTCAGTGTTTAAATACAGATGCCTTATTAGTCTGTGATGAGTACAGGATGCTGCTGCCAAGCTTTATTTCCATTTCTCAAGAACATACAAAGTAACAAACGCATCATCTTCTGTCATTAGGTGTCATGGGGACTTTTAAGTTTCATTCATATTTCAAGCTCTTGTCGTTTTCATTTGCAGTTTAAATACCTTTTCACATATTTTATTTTAGCAGCGAATACACTGCACCAAGGACATTTTTTCTGTTTAAATCTTGGTGTAGAAACAGTCAGTAATTGTTCAGCTTTCCATGGTGATGTTCTTCATCTTGACAGTGGTGTGTCTTTTCTCTGATTTCCACAGGAGATTAACTTCTCACATGCAACTTCTCTGTGGATCTTTAACGACTGCCTTTGTGAATTATGTGTGTGTGTGTGTGTGTGTGTGTGTGTGTGTGTGGCTAAATTTAAGTGTGTTTTAACACAGCTCGTTCCCATTTCCTTTGCTCTCTCTGTTCATGTCTCTGCCTTTTATTTATAACTTCAGACATCCTTTTTAGAAAAATTTCTATTGAGCGTTCCTTTTATTACTCGTGCGGCTGATGCTCTTTTTAAGAGAGAAGGGAAGAGGAGGCTTATTTAATGGATTCTGGATCAAATACTCACTTCCTGTTTGGAGAGTAGAGCTTTTATTCAGTGGGTTTTGTCATCATGTCTAAGTTAAAGAAATGTCAAGCAGATATAAGACACTGCTTTTGGAAGTTTTCTGTGCACTGTGTGTGTTTTGCCACTAGAGACTGTTGTGTTCTAATCAATGCTCTGACTCTGCACTGCTCACATCAACATTGGAGGAGAAGGTGAAATAAACCTTTGGTGAATATTAGAGTATTTAGAATATTTGAGGACTATAAGCAGGGTCTACCATCTCTTATGAGTCTCTCTTTTACTGAAAGAAAAAAAAAAGTCTGTTTTTTTTTTGTCCAACTTTTATGGCTTCCTACATTTGTGCTGTAACTCAACCCAAGCAGCAGCCACAGTCATTTCTCTCAGGTCTAATAAAAAAAGCAAATAATGTCACCTCTCATTAGATTCAGCCCATAAACATCAGCTGCATTGAAGAATGTCTTTGACCTGTAGTCCTAGGTCTTCTCTGCCAGAGGAAGACAAAGTGACAGCGAAAACAAAGATAGATTATTGCAAGAGAGAAGACCAAACTATCATATCAGTTGCAGAAGGTGTTAGTGTGCAATGAAACCAGCAACAGGTATGTTTCAGCTAGCAGTAGTCATGTGTGTTCTTCTCCTGCAATGTGATTTTATCAAGTGCCTTTGGGCAAGGCACTGTATTTTTCACTTTTATTTGTACTAGAGATGTACAGTAGAGATACCATCTTATTTTCACATAAAACTTGATATGAATGCAATTTTCAATAATAAAAAAGGAAAAGATTAAGAAAAAAAACCATTAATAATGAAGCCAGGACTATAAAGCAAGTGAAAGAAATTTCTCTGACAACTTTTCTGTCAGCTAGAATTAGAGCAGCAGAGCGAAGCTGCCATTACTCCCGAGTCCTCTCACAGTCTTTTCCTGGGCTGAGACCAGGCAGCAGTAATCCGTTGTGTCACACAGGCAGATTCTCTTATCGACCCCGCCATGATACAGCAGCGACACACCCCTGGGAGACACGCACACGGACACAATCTCACACAAGCGCGTCATTTTACTGGCGCATAAACACATCCACGCAGCCAATTTGAAAAGACAGTACTGCAAAGTCAACAGGGTCACATTACAGTGAGGTAAATCTTGGAGAAAAATGACAACATAAGCAACAAGTATCATCATGTATTCACTTCCAATGTGGACTTTCCTACCTTTACACCAGGGGTCTCAAACATGCAGCCAAATGCGGCCTGTCAAAGGTTTCCAACCCGACCCTTGGCATGAATTTGCAAAGCATAAAAAACCCACAATCAACGCTGTGGAAATCATTTTAGTTCAGGTTACACATATAGACCAATATGATCTACAGTGACTTCATATTTTGTTTTTGGTTTCAAATGAAAATAATATTCCATCAAGCCTACAAATAAGGACAAGTTCAAATTTTTGTCTTTGTTTGAGTGCAAAAAATAATATTCTATAATGAAAATATTCACAGTTGCAAACTACTCTGTAACAAATAGGAGGAAAATGTAATATCTAATGAAAATTAAGCCCAATTTTAACAACCTTCTGTTACTACTGTAAGTATTTAGTGTCTTTGTAGAGCCGATACATAATGCACATGTAGAAATGATAAGTTAAGGCATAATTTTGTTAAAATTGCATTTATTTATCTTAAGAAGTGTGAGTTTTTCAGGTTATTCAGATCTTTTTTTGTTTGTTTGGATAGTTTCTAAAAGTATTTCATTATTTGATGGAGTTTTTTCACACAAAAAAAGACACATTTTTGAGTTGTAATTATTTATAAGTTATTATGTTATTATTTTACTGCCTCCCCCCAACTTGACATCAAATCAGGCCGAATATGGTCCCTGAAAGAAAATGAGTTTGAGACCCCTGCTTTAAACTGTGTTTGATTTATTTCTGTCGTGCATCATTTTACAGCTGCCCTGCATGAAAAAATCTTACAAGGTGGCAGCTACAACACTCTTGATTTAAGCCCGCCATCTTGAATAATTTTATGGTTAAGACCTCTCATATTTCATTAATCACTAAAACAAGTACCTGAGGACACTGGAGGAGAAGCACATCAGTAAAAAGACATACACTTTTCAACAAGAATTAAAAATTAGAACAAACATATAACACTGCTCTGCAATATTTTAATCTCGCCCAACATTCATTGGGAGAGATTATTGTAATGAGTGTGTGTGTGTGTGTGTGTTCACGCACAGATATATTATCCTATAACTCAACGAATACTTGAGATATCACCATTAAATTACATGGGCATATAGTACATATAGCTAATGCACATCAGATGCAATGATCCATTTGAGTAAAGGTCAAAGGTCACAATTAACTAAAAGATAAAAATCATATTATTGGTTATAGTATATAGAGGGTCACAGAAATTTCAGATTGGTACCAAAAGATGCGGAATGAAGATTTCTACAATTCTCATAATTGGTGTTATCACCTATGATCAATAGTTTTTGAGATCTCTGGAGGTCAAAGGTGACATGTTGCAAAATGTACTTCTGTAACACTGCGTGTGTGTCATATCATGCTATAACTTAATCAATACTGGATATATTTTCATAATATTACAACCACTGATGCATATATAGATATAACAAAATTATCAAAATTGCCAAAGGTCAAGCTCACATTTAGCAGAAAAGGTCACAAAATAGGGGTGAGATTAGGCATTCTCTGAATACTTGTTCTTCAGGAAATTAGTGAATAGAGAGAAAATCTAGAGGAGCTGGCTTGTTTATTAAAAACCATCTCTAGTGCTTCTGTTGAAAGCTCCTTTCAGCAGCATTCTCTGAATACTTGTTTGTGCTTCAGACATTGAATGTGCTAAATCTTACCTGCTTTAATAAGATGAATCAGAAAACAAATGACAAAAGTGCTCATGTTAGCATTAGCTCATGTTTATATATATATATATATATATATATATATATATATATATATATATATATATATATATATATATATATAATGGTGTGTTATTCCACATATATGGTAGTTTATGTACATATATACAATAGATTTGTAAATATTCCACGAGAAAGAACCTGTAAAGTGAATGGATCATAATGTGCAGACAGTGTTTGGAAGTAGATTTAGTAGATCTTAATTGTAAGAATTTAGACGAAGACTTATCTTGGACACTTGAGCCAACCAGTATTTAAGACTTGAGTTTTCTTTATCAGTAACACACATGTGGTTAATTTTCATTCATTTTATTCCAGAACCATATTACTTGTAGACCAGTGTAAACAAATACTTATCACACACACACACACACACACACACACACACACACACACACACACACACACACACACACACACACACACACAAAACTCATTGAAATAGCAGGGGGGAAAAAGGAAAGTTGTGGCTAATAACATTAACAATGGACAAAGTGTTGCATTCAGATTCGAATCACCATGTACAATATCCAGTCCCTGTAACCAGAAAATAGAAATAAAATGCTGCCAACATTAGTTACGCCACTACTGCATAAGTCAAAATGTCAGCTGTGACAAAGGTGTATTAGTGCTGCTTCACCCTCAAAATGATGCCACGTTTCAGCAGGCCTCCTCCTGTCCCCAGGCTCTGGTTTAGTCTTCTGATGAATAATGTATGAGATAGGTTTTCATGTTGCATCCCCGCGAGACCTTTGTGTGCATTCGCTTTGTAGTCTAGCAAGGAGCGACAGGGGAGGAAAAAGTTGTGTCCATTCCAGCTATGGTGGCTCAGGTGGGTTTGTAGTTTCTTACTTCTACCGGGAAGCTGGACTCGTAGTGTAGGTGTTTGATCAGATTCAACTCAGAGTAACAAGTTGTTTCCTGCATCTCAGCTCTGAAGTGTGTGTGTGTGTGTGTGTATGGTTGTGTACTCACCTCTCATGTAGTGGTTACATGTAGTCCATTGTGCAGAGTTTATTTTTTTCTTCTTCCATCCTTTTCTGTCAGGTACATTCTGTATTATGAAGCTTTCCTTGTGTGCATACCATCGTCTCGGGTGAATATTTCCCTCCTGTTCTTCTAAGCCCTGAGTCAGGCATGTGAATGAGACCTCCAGCTCAGGGGACAGGAGGAGAAGATTGCTTTTCCCTGAGCTGGGAGTCTAACGCTGACTTTTTGTGATGATGTTCTGTGTGGAGCTCACATGGAGCAGAACAGAGATGGGGGAGATAATGATTGTTTGGTGTAGCGGAGGTGGAAAGAATGGGGAGTGTTATTGAGTGATGCACTGTTGTGGAGCTGGCAGCCTGTCAAATCGTACCCCACCAAAGACAGAAAAGCTGAACCTCGTTGATTGATGTTCCTCCCCTCACCAGATTGACTGGTGCATCCTGGGAATACAGAGACTTTATCATTGGGTATGTTTAGGAAGAAACCTTGCAGCGCTGACATTATGCTTTATACACTTGCGATGTGCACACACACTTTCGCAGCTCCATCTGTGTTTGTGTCCGTCCGTCTGTCAGCGTGATTGTCAGTTAGACCACAACATGAACAGCTGGTTTAATTTTTGTTGAGATCTTGAAATCCCCACTTAGGGACCTTTGAACATTTGAGAAATAATAATATTCACTCCTGTCAGTTATTTTAAACCTGCTTAAACTGACACCTTCTAAAGTTGATCGAGTGTTCGTAGACAGTCATTTTACACATCCAAGTCCTGGGGGAAATATCTTAATGTTCTCATCTTTTACTTGTGTGGAGTAAGCACACATGTTAAATGAACTCCAACTAATAATATCTGACATCACTTAAAAGATGTTTGCTCAATAACTTCATTTTGCTCAGATGTCTGCAGTGTACAGTGTGTAAATGTCAGAAAAAAATCATCTGATTTATTTACCACTGCTTCCTTAGTGACTTTTAGGTTTGGCAGTAGTTCTACTTATTACTTTTTTTAGTGTTTCAATATGTTAATATGTTTTAAATGACATGCAGATCACAGATAGAAGAATTTCCTGTTTCTGTTAATATGACATAATAGCATGATACAACTATTTATGTCAACTCTTAATAATTATTATATTAGGATGAATGTTAAATCAGTATGGGTGATAGTGGGGAAAAAATGGTTACTTTTGGTTGAAAATTGTATTTGTGACAAATATTTCAGCATGCATCAACAGTTACAATTACTCAGCTCGGGCCTAATGATAAAAAAACAAGCAATGTTGACTAAAATTCTGTAAAAAAAAAAAAAAAAAAAAAAAAAAAAAGGCCTGGAGAATTTTGCATACATATATAGTTCAATAGAAGTTTTATTGTCACCAGATTCATGCAAGGTGCAATTCTAGATGCTCTTCAGATCAGTGCAAACAAGTTTAACATAAAAAAGAGCAGATGCTAACCCTAAAAACAGAGGTAACTAAAACAAATTAGTTAGTAATTTTTTTTTTAAATTCATGTATATTTAGACCTTTATGTTTTTGGCCTGTTACTTTTGAGTATCAATACTCTGTACTATACCTAAATCATTTTCTATTGTAAAATAAAAAGCTATTTAAAAAAAAAATATTTAAAAACCCAAAATAGAGGTAGCTAAAAAATCAAATGCAGCTAAGACAATGAAAGTATCTAGATATATAGAATATATAGCTGTAATAGAAACACTGGAAACAAAATGAACCCAAATGATGAAATAAAACCCTCAATTTAAATGATTTTTTTATCAAAGTAAAAAAGTATATTCTGACACTGATCATCAGTGCTTATCCGTCCAGCCTCATGATAGTATAAAAACACCTAGGATCAGTGTGCCCTACTACTTTAATCCACAGAGTGCATCTTCAATGTTGTATTACAGACTAATCATCCTCACTGACACCTCACAAGTAGCTTTACTACGTTACAATCTTCATCCCATTCACCTCCCACAGGATATAGTAGCCTGCATCAGTAGCCTGTAACTGCATGAAAGGCACTTTTATCAATCCAGAAAGGGTGGGTAAATTGTTCCAGAGAGCAAAGTAGAGGGGAGACGGGATAAACAAGTAAAAAGCACCATAAAGTGGCTCAGCTCTGTGTGTGGTATGTAATGCTGATCTGTGCTGAACAGCAAGATGCAGCTAATGGCTCAGGTAAGTGGTTCAGTGCTGATTGTTGTGAAGGAGTCAGGCGCTTTGGCTTCAGCCCTCATTCTCCAGTGGGTTTTGTTTCAGAGGTTAGTGCGGCCGTAAACAGCTGTCTGACCCACTCATATGTTAGATTTTCCTATCAAGGCTCTGACGTGAACGTGTTGGGTTCTCGTTGGCATTCTGAGGTCAGTTCGATGACAAGGTCTGTACTTGAGAAAGCAGGCAGTGTTTCACCTGGAAAAAAGGTCATGCCAACGTCTACACACAAACACACACACACACACACACACACTGCAACTTAATGTGTGGAAGTTAGAGCTGAGATGCTGACTATGGGGTTATTCTCAGTGAGAGCAGAGGTGTGTCTGGTTTATGACCTGGTCATTATTCAAAGTCTCTCTCTTTCTTTCTCTCTCTCTCTCTCTCTCTCTCTCTCTCTCTATGCATCACTCCTCACTCACCCTTTGTAAAACGAACACTTCATATGCAGCCGCTCTGTCAAAATGAAAACGCGCAAGCTGTCACGAGTGGAGAAGCTATGGAAGGTGAGTTCGGTCTGAATCTTTTCAGGTGACACATATAATTTTCTTTTGGATTTCTCTGTAAAGCATTTATCGGGCCTTTAGTCTCTATAATTACAGTATATTTTAATCAATCTGGAGAAAGACATTTTCAGGAGAAATTACAGGCTGTTTTTATACTCAAGGAAGTGTCAGAACTGTCTATTTATTTCTTTATTTATTTAGCTTTCAAACTATTTGATGATATAATCACTCTGCATGACAGCCAAAACTGTACATAGTTTTTGTTCAGGTTTTCTGCAAAATTACAGTCATTATTTTGAAAAACTTGTCAGCTGGAAAACAGGAACAGTAGTCTGTCACTAGAGATGTGCTGAAGGGCAACAGGGAGTTATAAAAGTGTACAATGTAGTTTACATTATGTAGTACAGTTAATATAATACAGGATTATTTCTTTTTTTTTTTATCTGTGTTTAAATGTTTTTGACTACAGCAGCGAGATGTTAATATAGAAACTAGGCATTTAAAATGCACAGTACGAATACCTTAATGCACTTTCCTTATATGCATTAATTGTGGTTAAGCAATAACTGTCCTATAATGCACAGAGTCCTCCCCCCATTCCCATCTTGCATTATCAGCTTTTTTTACTAAGATGCATATTTAATACAGACCCCGCTTGGCAAAGTTTGAGCTCAACAACAGGAACATTTAGCTTGAAACAGCACAATGGGGGAATGAAAATATATTGGGAACTTATATGTATATTTTCTGAAGAAATATAGTCTTTTTTTTAATTCTTTTGACATATTTTATTATGTCTGACAGTAATATGAGGTTTATTTTAAACATTTTTACAAAAATTGTATTACAAATTCTGCAGTTAAATGTGCAATATGGAAGATATACTCAGAAATGTATGTGTATTCATTTAATTTCTGCTGTGTGACTGGCTTATACTGCCTCAATTGGCTTCATCCAGAAGTAAATTTTAATACCAGGTGTTTTTTGCTCTTTGCACATGAAATGACCTAAATGGGTACCTTAAAAATATGGCAAAACATTTTATGCTTGGAGGAAGGTGGAAAAAGTTGCTGTATCGATAAAATGTAGATTTGAATACTTGCAGTGGAAATATTTAATAGATAATTATGCATGTGTGTGTGTGTGTGTGTGTGTGTGTGCATGTGGACCTGTAAAAAAACTGCAGCATTCCTACAAGAAACAACTAGGTTTACAGAAGTGAGGACTATATCCCTGAACACCCTCAACCCTTAATGATGTCATAACATGAAGCATCCTCAGGTCATGACCTTCCATTTGCACTTGATTTGAAGTTAATCAGACACATACTTCCAGTGATATGAACAAAAGAGTGTTTAGTGATATTAAACTTTTTCAGCGGCTCCTTGTGGGTAATTTAGAATCATCCAAAATTGAATCAGGTCTTCCTCTCCATGATATCCATTAAGATGGAAAACATGGAATTTGTAAAGTGAATATTTTTCAAGTTATTGTGTTAAAAGAAAGAAAGAAACAAAGAATATCTGGTGGTGTTGGGGTCAGTTGTCGGTGCTCAGACCACAAATATAATCGAAATAGAAATGCAAAAATATTAATATAAAAAACACCAACAGAATTAAAAGGTGCAGAAGCACACTTAAGATATTAAAGGGTTTGAAAAACTTTGTAAGAGATAGTGATAATAATAATATATTTTATTTGTATAGTGTTTTTCATGGCACTCAAATAGGATAAGAGTCCAATAAGAGTCCAACTACAATAAAAAAACAAACAAACAATAGAAAACAAAGGAATCACACCTTAAAACAGAGAGAATAAAAGTAATCAAAACTATTAGACTATTAGACTAAATTAAAAGCAGTCTTAAATAAATGGGGTTTAAAAGTATTGAGGTCAGAACAGTGACAGATGGTTGTGGGGAGTGAGTTCCAGAGGATTGGGGCGGATACAGAAAAGGCTCCGTCCCCCCAGGTTCGGTGTTTGGTTTTGCACAGTGGGGTGAGGAAGTGGGTAGAAGAGGATCGGAGGATGCAGGAGGGAACATGAGGTGTTAGGAGGTCATGGTAGGTATAAGTAAAAGTGTAAGAGGTAAACACAATATTATATAATATAGACCTGTATAAAAAAAGCTAAAGTAGTTACCCAAACTCCATTTATTTTATGTACGCCCTTGAGCATGCAAGGTTACTTTATATTACACCTTTGGGTATATTTTAACTTGCAGCAGAGTTGTAGCGGGCATTAATTTTGTATTATAAAATCTACAAGACATATGTAGCTTTTGATTTCTATCACTTTTACACTGTTAACTGCAGAGGCAAAAAATAACCACCAAATAAAATGGCACATTTAAAACTGTTGCTTAGAGAATAAATGTCTCTCAACAATGATAAATAATATTACAGGAGGTGATAGAGACACTTCAGAGCTCAGTAGGACCAGATGCTTCACTTGATGTTATCAGTGTCATGCCAGGAGCAGGAGGCAACAATAAGACACAGTCTGACTTTGATAGACTCGGGCTACAGCTTAAACAGCTCACACTGATCCAGCTGAGCGTCCAGGGGTTTTGTCCTTGTGGCTGCCTTGATGACTGAAATATGTGTTCACTTTGACGTTGTACGAGTGTGACACGAGTTTTTTTTCAAACTGCGTCCAAAGCCTTGAGAGATTGAAGTCTGGCAGAGAGCTGATGATATACAAGCTACCACAGTATCATCCTTTTTTTAGTCCAGTGTGCAAGGTTTAGAGGGATTTAGGAAGATTTAATTGGAGAAAGAGAAAACAGTTTTCATAATTATTTTTTCTTTCCGTGTATAATTGCACTATAAATGAGATTCTGTCGTTTATATTGACAGAAAAAATTGGTCATTTCTTCAGTCTGAAAGGTTTTGTTTGCTTTGATTAAACCTTCTGTTCTTCTTTGTTGGTGGCTTCCAGGGTTAAGTGTCCTATGCTGGGTTTCAGTTAATGTCTCATCTCGTCATCTGAACCCGCTTTATCCTCATTAAGGTCACTGGGGGTCTAACGCAACTACAATGGGTGAAGGTGGGGTACACCCTGTATGAGTCTCCAGTTCATATCAGGGCTGAACATATATAGACAAACAATCACTCTCACATTCACACCTATGGGTAATTTAAATTAACCAATTAACCTATCAGTGCATGTGTTTGGATGTTGGGAGGAAACCGGAGAAAACCCATGCAAACTCCACACAGAAAGGTCTGGTGTGGGAATCTAACCAGGGTCCTTCTTGCTGTGAGGCACGAGTGGTAACCACTGCACCGCCTGAGTTAATGTCATAACTAAAAAACAACTAAGTCAGAGTTATTCAGTCCATTTCAGACTCCATCTTCACCACTAGAGGTCACTAAATATCACACATTAATTGTAAAGTTGCACAACAATTTAGGCTCTAAGTAATATAATGAAATAGACAGTTTCAGGAAAAATCAAAAGCTGTTCAGCTTCAACATTGAAATTTTACCTGTAATTTTGCCGTAAACAAACAAATAAAAAAGTCAACTAAATAAATCATTAGAAAAGTCACAACTATACAGTGTGAACTGAAGCTCTGTTTCTGTTTATATGTGGTGTCTATTCTATGACATTAAAAAAAAGATGCAGTATGAAGATGAAGATTAGAAAGATGTTTTTAAGAATCATATTTACTTCATCCTACATTTTTCATCTTCTATAAATGGTGACTTTGTTCATCAAAACTAAAAAATAAACAATTCCTAAACATAAAAACGTGGTGCGAGGCACAACAAACCCTGCCCCTTTCATTGATTATAACATAGTACACACCCTTGTGTTGTGGTAATATTCATGAAATAAATAAAAAAAATAAATGCACAGTATGTTTTCATGACTTTTTTTCTATTTTAATATTATTTCAAGGTCACAGACTCTAACCTTCACCCTTAGAGCTCAAAATGTAGAAGGTTTTCATTTGGGCTGCATATAAGGGTCTAATGTGGGTTTGTCCACAGTTTCTACGGTGGACCCATTTGTTTTTTTCCCATATCAAAATCAGAATTAGACATCTGAATATCTCATATTATGTATTTTCAAATTATTTATTCTGCAAGATTTACTTTCATGTCATTAGTAATACTTGTCATGTTATTTATACTACATAAATTCTGTTTTGCAAACATCTTAGTTTGCAAAATGCTTTATTTTTTAATGCAAATAACTGTACATTTTACTAATATTTGTTGTTGTTTTACTGATTTCTTGTCTGTCTATAAATTTTAGCCCTGAACCTGACAGCTGTACCTGAATTTCATTGTACTTGGTACAATGACAATAAAGACATTCTGATTCTGATGTGCGCAAAGACATGTGGTGTCACCATGGAAACTGCAGACAAACCCACAGGGGACCCTTATATGCAGTCCAAATGTGACCCTTCTGGGGCTCACATGGACATGCTGGCTGGGTATTTAAACATGTTTGTTTTGTTTTTTTTCCTATACTTTATAATAGTGGACCACAATATTAGGTAAATGGTTGGAAAACAAATATGAAGAAATTCATATACCTCAGTTTAATGCCAGTTTATAGATTATGTCCCAAGTTTGAAGTAAATAGAAGCAAAGTTTATGTTTTTATAGCAATTTCATATTTCACCCATTATAACTAAATGGAAAAAAGAACGATTTTAAAAAATCATCAAAATTTGAACCTTGACCTACTTTTCTCAAACTGTAATCAGATCTAAACTCCACCCTTGAAACATTTATAAAACCAATTTGTTATAAATAAAAAAAATAGTTTTGCTCTTAAAGTGTTAACCAACAAAGAAAGAAAACAAACCAAAAGCGGGATATATATATATATATATATATATATATATATATATATATATATATATATATATATATATATAAAATCTGTAAAAAATACAGATTATAAACTACAGTAGCTCAACCTGCCTTCTCTGCATGTGTGTGGTTTGTGTGTAAAATACCTCATTTGCTTTACTTACGTACAAATACATTTGAGATAAAGAGAATAATTAAGCCTAAAGTAGATTGGAAAAGTTTTTTTTTTTTTTTTTTCTTGGTGTAGCTCCTTGGAGATATAAAATGGCCTAATGATGAAAACCTTTTTCAAATCCACAGTGAATAGGGCGAGGGAAGAGGAACTATTCATTCAGCTGCAACTAAATTACTATTAATCACTCCGTTTCTTATCTCTATTACTCTGTTGTTAAGAAAAGTAGAGCAGGATGGATGGATTAGTTACAGCATCCTTCTATGTGGTTAATTGTTGTGTCTTTATGGACAAATGAGTCATTGATTTACACCTTTGACTTTAGTTTGTATGATCATTTGTAAATCCGTGCTCTGACTGAGGAGTCCACGTTGGTGCTAATTCCTGATTTATTGCCTTTGCAAATTTCCATATCAACTTCCCAATATAGTGCTAACTTTTGAAACTTTTTTTTTTTTTTACATTTTGTGATCCTCTTGTAAGCTATTAATGATCACACAAAAAGTTCACGAGGCTCGTAAGTCTGTTTTACAAGGACCGGATCAGCAGGTGGGTTAATGCTTTGTAAATGCATGCTGAGTCACCATATATATATATATATATATATATATATATATATATATATATATACACACACATGTGCTGTACTTAATGAACAACTTTACCGTTTCCTTGTTGACATAATTTTCTCACTGTTGCTTTCTTTAATCATCTTGCTCATATTTAGTTTGCTGCTTGTGTTTGTCTAATCTGTTTATATCACAAATGCATAAAGGTGCCTTTGGGTGTTTCTCCAAATTACTGCAAAATTCATTAAACAGTACTTTGCTGATATGTTTTATACAGCTTTTTCAAAACACAAGGTTAAGATAAGATGTACAGCTGACAAAGGAAACTAAAAAAAAAAACCCCTCAAAAACAAAACAAGACATTTGTTGAAATATCTTAACGCTTTTTTTTCCCTCAAGGAAGCGTCTAATCTGTCATATGGCTCATTGGTTTCTCCCTCGTGTGTCGTTCTCTAATTGTTTACCTTCTCAGCTCTATATCCTGTAAAATTTTCTCAAACCACATCCATCTTTATATGTCTTAATTGTTTAACCCTTATTACCCCACTGTTTCTTTGTTCGTTAGCACTCTAATAACAAAACTATTGCTTCAATTCATACTAAATTAAGTTTATAGATTGCCAGTGATCCAGAACAGATGTGATTGCATTTTGGGAAAAGAAGGTGTTGTTTAACAGATGAGAGATGATGAGATGACATCATCTTAATTTTATAAAAATATTTTATTTTTTAAAAAGTCTGGCATCATTCAAGGACCATGGTCAGCCAATATGAAGCCCCCCCCCATCTAAATATAACATACTTTTATATAGGTCTGTTGTTTACCCTAAATACTTGGTATCCCCATAAAGACTATTGATCCCTCACAGCTTCAAAGAACCCCCAACACTGTTGAACTAAACTCCTTAAGGCTCAATAAACCATAAACATCAAAGGCATTTAAGATACTTCATAAGTCAAAGTTATTTTTTTAAATAAATATTTAAACTCCTTTTTTCTTTCCAAAATTTCACAATTCTGCAATAGCAAAACTAGTGATTGAATTAACCCAGAATAGATTTTGTTATATTTAGGTGAAAATACAAAAAGGTACAAATGTTTTAATCCATTCATTCATCATCTGAACCCGCTTTATCCTCACTAGGGTTGCGGGGGTCAATGGGGGCCTAATCCAGCTACAATGGGCGCAGGCGGGGTACACCCTGTATGAGACGCCAGTTCATCGCAGGGCTGACATACATAGACAAACAATCACTCTCACATTCACACCTATGGCCAATTTTAGATTAACCAATTAACCTATCAGTGCATGTGTTTGGATGGTGGGAGGAAACCGGAGTGCCCGGCGAAAACCCACACGGACACGGGGAGGACATGCAAACTCCACACAGAAAGGTCTGGTGTGGGATTCGAACCAGGGTCCTTCTTGCTGTGAGGCACGAGTGCTAACCACTGCACCACCGTGCCGCCCTTAAATGTTTTAATGAATTTTAAAAATATTTTTCTTATAATATAGAATTTCCTTATAATGGATGAAATTTAACATGTCTATAAAAATAAAAAAAATGTTTCAATTTACTTCAAACTTGGCAAATACAGTATATAGAAGCAGCTTATGAAATAGACATGATGACATCAACTGGATCGATGTCAAAATAAACGACAACACATGCAAAGGGTGAGGTTCTGTTTTGCCTGGCTACACTTATATTTAGTTTTGGATTTCTTTTCTGGTTGCAGTGGATCAAGTCTGGTTTTAAAAATAGCTCTTAGTGTCAATTTAATCATTTGTATTGCAAACAAATTGTGCCAGGCACAACTAACCCCACCCCTTTCAAAGATTTCACCTTATTAGTGCACATTTTTGGTGACCTTGACCTTTGACCTTGAAAGAAAGAAAGAAAGAAAGAAAGAAAGAAAGAAAGAAAGAAAGAAAGAAAGAAAGAAAGAAAGAAAGAAAGAAAGAAAGAAATTAAAAATAGGGTAATAAGACCTTCACTTCAATATATTTCCAGACAGACTAAAGGTTACACACATAATGTATTATTGGGAAGGTTTCCAGTTCATACAGGAAGCTTTGGTTGTTGGTAAAAAAGCTTTGGCCGCTGGTGTCCTAAAAATGTCGATCTCATGGAGTCCCAACTGAGACTTCATTGTTAAGTGTCTGTTATTGGCAGCCCTACGACTGTGTGCTGTTATTTTCTCCAAGGGTGCAGTTTTCTTTTGGAAGAATAACATTATGGCTCCTGAAACTGTCACTTTTTGTCTGACAATGATCTGTGTTTATTTATTTTTTATTGCATCTGAGTTCTCAACCATTAACTGAAATATCTATTCCACACTACCCTCTGGTGTGCTGTGTAGATGAAATCATCTTTTCCTCTGTGAAGTGAGTATAGATAGTGAACAGCTAGTGGAGGTTGCCGGTTTTTTTTCCCAGGGTTCATAAGGGCACAAACATTTTTCGCTGCATACTATTACCAACATATGGTTTATTTTTATGTGGAGCTCCACAGACTGTAATGCAAAAATACAATCATGAACTTTAAACTTCTAAAAGAGATGATGAAAACTGCGAATAATGAAACTGGGAGAAAACTGGCACATAAAATAAACTGTTTTATCCTCAGGGGTCATATAATATTCACTGCCATCCAAATACCAGCAGGAGTTTTTCTGCAACTAATCTAAATATTTCCATGGACAAACAGAATGCATTTGATTTTCTTTAACATCTCTTAGCATCAAAATTGAAAACTTTAGGAAGCAAAAATGATCTTTACCTGAAGAAAAAAACCCAACAGAATTTACCAGAAAATCTGAAACTGCCGTAGGTTTTTTTTTTTTTTTTTTTTTTTTTTAACAATGCACTTTAGAGAACTCATCTGTGTGAGATTTCAAACTGAACTTTTTTAGTATCAGATGGGAATCAGGTCGGCGGAGGGAGGATGTAATTGCTTCTTTCACATATCGGATTTAGAGTAAATGTCAGAAAAGCGGTGAGGGAAAAAGAACATGTCAGATTGCTGGAGGTAATTACAAGTTGGAGGGTGCATTTCTAACTTTGCAATAAACAAATAAACAGAGGTTATAAAATCATTGAACAATAAACATTGCATTACAGTCAGCGGGATGGTGATTAGAGATACGATATAAGCTAGAAACACAACCATAACTCGTACAATTAATGGTATAATGCTTAGGATATCAGTGTGTGGAACATCAAATAGTGTAAAGTGGATAGTAGAAACACATTCAAAACAACCACCAGCTTTGTATCATTGACTAATGGAAGCCAACTGGTGCTGTTTATACTCACTGACCATCATACTTCTCTTCCTGGGGAAAAAAATTAAATATTGATGAGGATCAGGGAGTGAGGTTGAGAGGTTAGTGAATGGTAAAAATGTAGTATTATTTTTTAAAAGCCTGTAGATGCATGTGCTCAAACAAATACAGAGCAGACAGTAGTAGATTAATTGTCTCCCCTCGAAAGTCCTCTCTTGGTAACGGACCAATAATGAGTCTGATTAAAGACTTGCGGACTTGTTAATTACCCCTCAGTAATGTACAGACAGAGAAAAACTGCCTCCGCTTGCAGTCTGAAAACTTGTCTGCCTTTCATCACTCTAAGACGTACAGAGGCGTGTTTTCTCAGGGTTGGATTGATGACCTTTAAGTACAGTAATGATCTGTGATGAACTACGAGGTGCTACCCACACAGCGACTCTATCCTTAACCTGTGATTTACAGCCAAGGCCCAGGAGATGCAAACCGCAGCAGTATTTACACTGAGCGAGGCAGGTGTGTAGTGGTTGGGGCAGCTGAAGGAGTCATGGCAGGCCAGAGGGCGAAGGGGATGTGACTGATGATTGAGTTGGCCGGGCTGACAGCTGGCAACACGGCTGAGTGGAAACAGCTTGTTCCTAAACTAGCAGCCATGTTGATTGATAGAAGCTTTGTCCACAAGAACACTTTTAAATTACACTCAACTTGGGTTATATTAAGTTCCTTTTCTTTTGCGTTTTTTTTTTTTTTTTTTTTTTTTTGGCGTTTTTGTCATATTTTATATTCCAGTGAAGGATATAGGTCACGTTGCTTTAGAGAGTTGTTAACTCTGAAAGCGGAGTGAGAAACATATTTTGCCTAAAACAGAAACAAGACACTTAACACTCTGTGTAAAGTACAAGTGTACTGATAAGGATGAGAATGATTGGTCATGTTAATTGCTTATTAATTGTCTTACAATCTGACTAAATGGCCCTTAGCAAGATGCAAGACTTACTGTAACTACTGTTCAGGCTTGGCTTTTATTTTGCCATACTTATTACACCCAGTGGCTGTTGTTTTTGGTTTGGTTTCCGTTTGGTGTGTTTGATTATTAACACTTTAGTGACAAAACTATCATTTGAATTCATACCAAATTGAGTATATTGATTGCCAGTGACACAAAATAGATCTCATTACATTTTTTGGGAGAAGTAGGTCAAAGATCTTTGAATTTTTTTTTTAACCTCCCCTCTTTTTTTTTTACCATACTTATAATGAGCAAAATTTTAAATGTCTGAATATGTGGTAAAATTCAGGTATGTTCAATAATAAGAAAGATCTTAGGATATGAATCCTCTAGTGATGTCAAGATATTATATTTTGGTGTGTTAACCCTTTAATTCCTGAGATTTTAGCAGTTCCACAGTAAAAAAATAAAATAAGCAATAAAATGAACAAAAACAGCCAAAGTGATAAATATAAATGAACAAAAAATGAAGGAACATGAACAAATTTGAAGAAAAATCTTAAAATAAAAAAAACAAAATGTAGAAAAATAAACAAAATAAGCAACAAAATGAACAAAAAAAACTATTACTATAAACGATTCAAGAATTATAATATAGAAACAGTGTGAGGACATATTTACATTGTGTCAATGAGTTCAGTATGTTGGTGTTGCAGAGGCATGGATTATAGCTCTGAAAAGATGACCCTGCTTTATCTACGCTTTGTTTGTTATACCTTGAGTTTGTCATTCTGTGACTTAACAGTAAAAAAAAAGGAACATAAATACCTCTGCTGTTCTCTCCTCCTTGTCCAGCTCAATATAGATAAATATACATGATCTGTTTCCTCTAAATCTGGCCTGTGTTAAACCATAGAACCCTGGGTGAGGACATTTGACAGGTAGATAATTACAGCTGTCCATCATGTATTTAAGCCCCTACTTAACCTGTCTGAAAACACTAGTAATTATCCTGTAAGTATAAACGGCTGGATAAATTTTGTACAACTTGAGTCCAAGGAACAGGGTTAAATTCCTGTTTCTTCTCAGATCACTTGAATTACAATATGCTGAGAGGTAAATGTGGAAATTTGGTCTAATCAGTTCTACAGCTGTGTCACATCTTTAGTTTTCTGTGTAACTGTACTTTTCATAAACCCACAGAAACCCAATTTCTCGGACCGTGCAGGCCTTTCTGTGTGGAGTTTGCATGTTTCACTCCAGAGGACAAATTTCATTGTACAGTGTATAATGACAAAGTACTTAGAGCAAAAGCATCCACTGATCATCGATCATCTTGTACAACATTGATTCTCCAGTAAAGCCTGTGGAGTTGGATAATTTAATTTCATTAATTAATTTATTAATTTAGACAAGTAGAACACTTAGTGTGGATCAATGACAGTCAATGGACACATTTGGTTTATGTCCAGTTAATGTTGTATTTTACTGAAAAGGTAAACTTCTCTTAATTTTTTTCTGGTTGATACAATAACCTTTGGCTTTACCCTGAGCTTTTCTTAACATCCTCATTATCTGTAAATTAAATGTAAGAAAATACATGGGTTTCATTGGAAAAATGCAAAATTCAGAGGATAATATAATAAATGGAGATAAATCACTTAGGAAATGTTAAATAAAGAGAAGATTATTTTGGAAGATCTACAACAATTACACTGTGGGTTAATAGATATAAGCACTCTGGTAAATATGAACTTTCTTATGTTTTGAAAATGCTTTCAAAAGCCTATAATCAGCTGTATCTTTAATGTAATAAAAAAACAAACTGCATCTTTTTTACCTGCAACACAAGTAAATATGATCAAGATTTGTTGATGATGTCACAATGCATTACGTTCAATCAATTTTACAACACTAACATGCTGTGTAAAAATACAATATTGTAAATGTTTAACCCATAAAGACCCAGACAGCCACTGGTGACCAAAACCATCTACTTACCTAAAATGTTTAATACCTTTTGATTTTGATTTAGTAATCCTATTAAATTGTTGCTTTTGTCATCTTTTCATGGTCATCAGATGTGTTTGGGTGTATAGAGGAAACATCATCCTCTACAACATTGATTCTCTAATAAAACTGATGGAGTTTGACAAATGACAGTAGATGGAAACACTTGGTTTATACCCAGTTAATGTAATATTTTGTTGTAAAAGTCACATTTTCCTAATTTCTGTATCTTAGCTTTTATGAACATCTTCATGATGAAGGAATTTAATGTTAAAATGTCTAATTTTCACTGAAAAAAGCTAAATACAGATGGTAATATTAAAATAAATGCTGATAAATGACTTATGAACGGCTAAATAGAGAGGAAAAATGCATTTGAGAAGTGCCACTGGATCTTTAGGAGTTATGCATAAACTTGTTAGAATGACCAAATGATTGGATTTCAGAAACCCAATGAACCCAGAAGCAGGATTCAGTCAAAATAACTCATTTTTAAAAGGTTTATTATAAAAGGGGTTAATTTCAGGAACCCATGTTGCTGTATGGCGGAGGGTCTGTTGACTCGCTGCTGGAACAGTAACTGTGGGGCAAGGCAGAAGAATGGTCAAAATCCAGGCACAAGGCAACACTAGAAAAAACGTCTTGTCATCTGAACCCGCTTTATCCTCACTAGGGTCACTGGGGGCCTAATCCAGCAACAATGGGTGAAGGCGGGGTACACCCTGTATGAGTCTCCAGTTCATCTCAGGGCTGAACATATATAAACAATCACTCTCACATCCGTTCTCACATTTCTTGTTATTGAGCACACATTAACGCCACCAATTTTTCATTTATTTTTTCATTTCATTTGTTTATTCATTCCAATCTCCATGATTGGATACAAACAGGATGAAGAAAACTTATAATACCTGTCCCTTTCTTACAATATCCACCATTACAGCAAAAAAAATGAAAACATTTTACATAACAATCAAAACAAATAAATCCAAAATCATAAGGAAAACCACTTAATTACATATTTTTAGTGAATTTCTCCACTCTGTCCTTATACATCCTCTTAAACTGAAAAATAATCATACAAGTTTTCTCTTTCATTACTAGACAATTCCACATTCTGACACCAACAACAGAAATACACATTTGTTTTCCAGTCGTTCTCACCTTTTTGATGTTTAAAATTAAAATGTTGGGCAAAAGCTGCCCTGTCTGTTGATGGTTGCCACTTTATACAAATTATTACAATCACAAAAGCTCCACAACAAATGAATAAGCACCTGTGTGACACCATTGAGTTAGTATAAGTACCAACAGACCTACTGTGTGGTCTTATACAGAACAGGTGTTGATATTATTCTGTACATTCCATGTTCATTACCATAGCAATATTATGCTGAATATATGCCTGAGAGAAACCTCTAGGATTTATTTATAGAAAAAACATGGTTGATAACAGATTGCTTTTTGGCATTGTTGGTTTTAAGTGGCTTTGGTTGTGTTACATTTTCTGCCCCACTGTTTTGTCTGTGGAAAAAGCAAGACTGATAATGAACATTTACCCAACAAAGCTGCACAGCCTTTGTTAAGCCTTCGCAACCATCCTCCTTTTTTTTTTTTATCTTCCTTCACAGTTCTAATGACAGAAACTCCAGCTAGGGGTGGATGATCTGGAATTATGACCTTTTCATCTTTTACTTCTCTGTAGAATTTATTTCAAAAGAAGACAATTGTATCCAATCCAACAGGAAGCCATTGTACTGTAGTAACTGTTTAGTCCAACCAATCTGCATTGTCATAATTCAACAGCATTTCCTTGTTTTTGTGGTGGAATGGATGCAAACACCAGAGGCATGTTTGTTTATTTATGGCCAACTTAAAGATGTGACACAACTAGTGATCACTGGGGGGAGCTAGCATGCAGTTGGATACTTCCATATGCTTTATTGACAGTTAAATAAATGACCGTTTGTTCATCCCTCTCAAAAACTTGAACAATACAGTAATACCAATTCAACACTTGGGTCAAAGTATTTGTTTTAGGGTTTAAAATATACAGTTTATTTAACATGTGATGACTGGAGATGCAGTTTTGGGCAACACAGAAACAACCAAATATCAATTTTTTAAAAAAAGATAAAAACAGAATATTAAAAGAAAAAGCCAATTAGCTGATAAAATTGTGGTTTAAAACACTGTATGTGCAATAAAAAAAAGGCCCCACTGATATGTTCTGACCCCACATAGCTCTTTTTTTGTTTCTCCAATTAAATCTGATTGTTTTTTCTGTGGAAGTTAGTTGCAGCAGGCTGTACGTGTAAGGTGTTGTGATGATCAACGGCTGCATGTGTCACAGTGTTTGGTTGTTTTTTTCTCTTGTTTATTAGTGTGTGGCCGGTCTGTTGTCACATTTAGTTATTTCAAATTATGTTCAATTTTCCTTTAATTGTAAAGAATTTACATGTTCGGAAAATAAGAGGAGTTTAATCTATGGAAAGTGCAGACATATGAAAGAGAGAAGGGAATATAATAGGGAGAGGGGAGAGTGTTGGATGTCTAAGATTAAAGCATGATCTGGAACTGGGAAAAGCTTTAACCCTTTTGCACATGAATCTTAGTCAAAAGTGTTTTAGGCATGAAAAACACAATGGGATTACATTTTTGTATATGAACCTATTTTACTTGCAATTACAAAAATGTCAACTAAACTGGACAATGTGGACAAATAAACATATATTTGAAATCCGTGATCAGAAAGTGAATTAAGAAAATGTCATTTAGCTAATCTGATCTGATGTTTTCTCACATTTCAACATACTCTAATACTAGTTATTACTTTACTTATTACTTCATGTAATACATGTACTTTATGTATATAAAAAACAACAACTTTTTTTGGCTATTTTTTTTTTTTTTAATTAAGAACAGCAAAGTTACAGTAATGGTATAAATTACAAAATCCACAAAATCCATGAATATACAAGAGAACAGCTGTGGAATAATTGTCCATTGCAGTGACCAGTATGGATGAAAGGGTAAAATTAAGAAGTTTTATAGTCTATTGCATTTACATCCATGTAAATTAGGGCTGTCAAACCTAATGCATTAACACAGATTAATCAATCACAGTGATTAATCTGATGAAAATGTTTAATACAATTAAACAGGACAGTTGCTTCCAGTTGTTGAAATTGTTGAGGGTGTTGAATAAACACATTAATTGTATATATAGGTTATATATTCATATTTTTGCTTATGTTTCGGATATTTTATCATATTTTTTTTTGTTTTTTCTGTATTTTAGTACAGTGTTTGAATATGTTTTGAATATTTCATTGCTTTTTGTGTTAGTTTATTTTTTTGTGAATTTTTGTGGATTTCAGCACATTTTATATATTTTTCTCTCCACATTGTTTTGTGTTTTAGTGTATTTTAGTGTATTTTGTGGGAAATTTAAGTAAAAAAAAAAACCCAACCTAAACAGAGACAGAACAGTTGACTGACAAATTAATCAAAGTTAATCCAAAGCAGCTTTGTGATTAATCTGATTAAAAATTGTAATCATTTGACAACAATAGCATAAATGTGTCGCGTCGAGGGTTAAACTGACTTGCTGCTGATGTGTCAGTGGAGCTGTCCACCACAGTGGTGCTGAAAGGCGTTTTGGCACAGAGCTGGCCTTTCACTTCCCTCAGGCCACGTGTGGAGCTGCACTGTGACAGAAGCGCCAAATGCTGTTTGGTAATGCAGAATGGCCTTTAAAAGTGACTGTCATAAGCATCCTTTTGTGTTTCCTCAGTAGGACTATGACAATACTGTGAATCAGGGGGTAGAGCGGGTTCATAAATTGCAGTTAGTTGTTCGATCCCCGGCTCCTCCTGTTATTATGTCAAAGTGTCCTTGGGCTAGACACTGAACACCATGTTGCTCCCACTGGGCAGGGAAGCACTGTGCATTGGCAGCTCTACAGCCACTACTGTGATTGTGTGTAAAAGGGTCAATGAAAGACCCTAACTCCAGTATATACTGTAAATCAAGTCAATATACATTACTGTGCAAAAGACTTAGGCCACCTCTAACTTTGTTGAGCATAGTTAGCTATTGCTCATTATTGTTTGTGTAAAAAAAATACGTGCACAGCCTTAAAAGACACACAAAAATGTAACTAAATGGGTTGTAAAAATGTAAGTTACTATTTTACCCAGAAAGACTCACTTTGACTTTTATCATTTTCCCTCTTTTTAACCTTTCTTAAGCAATTTATCACTGTTTATTGCGATGTTATCCTCTGTATTATGTGTTTTTTAAATAGAATTTTTTTTTCCTAGATTGATCATGTCCATGTTCATCAAAGCTCAGATTAAAGTTGAAGGTTATTATATCAGAAACAAAAAACTGAAGAAAATGTAATTTTCTCAACAAAGACATTAATAACTGAAGGTAGAAAGGACTGTGTACATCCACTGCCATTGTTCAACTTCAAAGGTCTTACTGATGAATTAATGTTGTAGAAGATGATTGTGTTGCCATGGTAACTATGGAACCTTTGAATGTCCAAATGGGTCAAATCTGATGACCATGAAAAGATGACAAACTGTGTTTTACATACAATTATTGATAGAATCAGGTGATAACATGAATTTATCAGTTTAGATCAACAGATGGGTTTGGTCATCAGTGTATGTTTGGGTATTTAATGAGTTAATGTGACATGGTGCAGCACAAACAAATATCTGACATGTGTCAAATGAAACCTGGTATAAAACAGTAGAAAAGTTAAGCACTAAAACTCATATTGTCTAAACAAAAGTATTAAAGATGATGAAGAACCAACATTAAACATTAAATGCATATGTTTGATCATTGTAACCCTTCCAAACGAACAAATTTAATGTTGACCTAAGACTTTTACACAGTAGTTCACACACAATCCTTTTAAATGTGTTTGCAAATTCTGAGCTAACACTTTGACTTTTTGGTTATTTCAAATGTTTCAGTTAATTTTTCTCTATCTGGCATCTTCAAAATCACATCTAGAGTCATGACCTCTCATATGCTTCTGCTTATTAATATATTCCTACTTTTACAGTAATAATCTATATTTGTAATTTGGTTAGTTTCTGTATGCTTTACATTGAATCACACTTCTTATGGTTAAGGTTAATTTGTTAAATTGCTATTAATGTATACGTGTGAGCTGAAAACATCTCTTCCTGTGACTTTTCAAAATGTTGCCTCCAATAGTGTCAGATTCACATCGATACGAACCTCAACGCACAACATTAAATATTCATGTAATTGTCAGTATGAAAGGAAACAAGTCTACTGATGTAACAGACTGTAAATAAGTCTGTTTCTCAGCATTTATAACTGATGCTTTTTGCACACAGACAGACTTAAGGGAGCAGGAAACAGTTGATTCACAGATGACAGCAAAGTCTTCATGTTTGGCTTTCAAGCAAAATTATTTGCTGATTAATTATGGGATTTAGTTTATTCAGTAGCCATTTGAACACATCATCTCCTCGTCATCTGAAAAACATAATTACCTGCTAAGATAATAATAAGAATAATAAGAATAATATAACTCGTAACATTGTTCTGAAGACATTAATATAACAAGGGAGTCTTTCTGATGTCAAACATTCTCTTCTCTCCCAGTGACTCACGTCATGGACTTAACTTGCTTTCTTATCTGAGATTGTTCAGTTCCTTTTCCTCTAGCAGATGACTGGTTCAAA
The DNA here is from genome assembly GCA_020466265.1 of Siphamia tubifer. Taxonomy (NCBI): domain Eukaryota; kingdom Metazoa; phylum Chordata; class Actinopteri; order Kurtiformes; family Apogonidae; genus Siphamia; species Siphamia tubifer. Next base: position 23,204,857 of record CM035799.1, on the reverse strand, counting down.
AGGCCAGGAGCTCTGCAGAGACTGTGCATGACTTCTGAAGACACACTCTCCAGCACGAGAGCTCTGATGTGTGTGTGTGTGTGTGTGTGTGTGTGTGTGTATGTGTGTGTGTGTGTATATGTGTGTTTGTGTGTGTGTGCATGTGCAGTACAAAAATGAGCAGACAAGCTGTGCTAACAAGAATACGGCTTGTGTGTGCACAGAGATGTGACACTTGGTGAGAGAGTTACAGCATAAACAATGTTTTGTTATAGGAACCGCAACTATTTCTGCTCTATGTGGGAGGACGTAGTACTGCTTTTCAAGAGCTAGACCAGCAGAAGCCCTTTGTTTTATTGGCAGACAATACAGCAGTACTGGCATATGGGGAACTGTATGTGATGTTCATGAGTTCTGTACAGATCAGGCATGGGCAAACCGGATATGGCCCGGGGGAAATATGCGGCCCATTAAGCTTTTCAATCCGGCCTACACTTGAAGAATATTATATTTTTATACTTTATATAATAATAAACGTTGTTGTTTTACTTACCCTGCAATTATTGTGTTTTCTGACTAGATGGTACTCTTTGGAAACATAGACCTTTGTTGAGGTGTGGCGTTTTTTTCCGCCCTTCTGGCAAGCTCATGGGGCTTAGGATCGGAACATTTATTAATAGTATTCAATGGGAAACAAAATGCTAAAATGGTATCTGGTTTGTCATGTGCGTTGAATCACACACATGTTGTATCTCATAATAAATGATCATTATTGATGTGTGTTTCAACTGCTTCTGTTAACCAACGGCTGATTCATTTACGAGTAAACCCCCGTTAATAATTTGGACTACATGACTGGCGCACATGTGACGTCATCACAGATTCCACACCACAACTGAGCGGAGTGTGACGTCATACACGCGACGCCCTGTAGTCTCTTACTAAGCCCACATAAAACACGTTTGCTTCCCATCAGAAACGGGTGGTCTGCCGATGCAACATTAAATATGTCTTATTAACCGCTAACATGTGTGAATTTCAAAGCACTTGTCAAACGGAATCAGAATTTAGCCTGACCGCTCCATTCACTCCCATTCCATTTTTTTTGCGAGCGAAGCACCCTCAGCCATTCTGTAAAGATGGACGGAGCTAAGAAGAGAAAAAGTCGACAGAATGTCCAGTCTTTAATAAAGAGTGGACAACTAAATAGTTTTATTTATTTATTTTTACCCAACATCGATCAACTGTGGTATACCTGCTATGCCAAGAGACTGGCGGTTTTTAAAGAATATAATATCAGTCGTAACTTTGCCTCAAACTATGCTAACTATGCTAGCAAGCAGTCAACGGAAGAACGGGAGGCTCTCAGAGGTTTTACAAAAAAAATAAAAAATGTCACCGTCAAACTGCCATTCAAGAGTGAGTTTTATGTTCAAATTAGCAAAACCCAGCAAGCCTTTGTCTGAAGGAGAGGTTTTTTTAAAAAAATAATATGTGGTGGAGACAGCAGGTGTCCGAAGAGCAAAGATACATTTGAAAAAGTCAGTTGAGGACAATGCCTCGTGGTGTATAACTGAATGATTAGTCGTTCACGTTATTTTCATTAGCATTGGATGAAAGCAACGACATACAGTATCTCATGTTATTTTTTTTTCCTCTTTTGAGGTGGATTACCAAGATACTGCATCCATCTGCTCGTGGTCCAGCCCTTCTGTCAAATTTTATAACCCTTTGTGTCCCACGAGTCTAAAAGTTTGCCCACCCCTGGTATAGATACACTATGCAAATATCTTCTCTCACTCCAGCAGTGCACAAGATATAACCAGCCCTGCCTTCACCGAGATAAAACCAAATCCCATCCAAAAAGAACTGCACTGATACCTGAACGTATTTTGTTCTTCTTGCATTGATTCCACTCTCCATTTCCTGTGTAATGGACTTGCCAGTAATGAGTGCCCACAGTGATCTGATCCAAACTGACAGGTCTCCATATTATCCGTGGCTCCGAGGATCTGAGCAGTGGGAAGTAGAGCCTGGTACAACTAAATATAGGTCCAGGTGGAAGGACAAACCGTGAACCCCCATTTGTGTTATGGAAAGGGGAAGTGAACGCATCTGGCTGCAGAAGCACGTTTGAGTCATAGAAAAAACATTTGCAAAGTTTATTTCTTACTGCATCTTTCAATAACGCAACAAGCAATATAAGTAGTTTCTAGTCCTCCGGTTGTGGTGAGACTCGTGGTCCTGCGTTATAAGCGCGTTTCTCTGGTGGGTGGTGACACTGGCACTCTGAAGGTAAACTAAACCTCCCACACCGCGGAGGTCCACAGTTCTCTGGACGACAGACTCAACCCTGGGCTGTCTCTGCACCCACGGACTTCATCATCTTGACAAATCAGTGGATCCTTGAACAAATTGTAGCCTACTCCTGTCTCTCTCTCTCTCTCTCTCTCTCTCTCTCTTTCTCTCTCTCTCTCTCTCCCCTCTCTCTCTCTCTCCGTTCCGTTATTCTGCACCTGTCAGCAGAGGAACCGTGCGCTCTTCCTTTCCTTCCTCTTCTTCGCTTTATTCACCGTCATGACTTCTGCTAAAGATGCAAACGGGCCGGTGAAAGCGGTTCCGCAGCAGGATCAGGTAGGACTCCATCCTCATCCTCATCCTCACCTTCATCCTCATCCATTTCTCCCCCCTCTTTGCCTATGTGTTTCTGTGTGTTTGATCTTTTTGCGCAAACACTTCATTATATGACTCTAAAACAAGATTCCAAAGACGCACAACTTTTTTTTTTTTTTTTTTTTTATTACCCTTGGTGTTTTCCTGTACATTTCTTTTGCTCATTCATAGCTTTTGTGTTTTGTGTTCTGGCTATAAACAGTACCCATGGTGTAATGTACATGCAGCCAAGATGCACCTTACAAACTTATGCCTAAATATTTCATGAACCTCTATTGTCACCTCAGCTTACAACCGTAGACTCTATACCATAACAACGAATGTGGTGTCTTGTTTTCATGAACAACAAGCTCTGAAAACAGCTTCTAGTCTCGTGGATGAGACAAAAACAAAATGATGCTGAACTAAAAAAAGAAAAAAAAAAGAAGAAGAAATAATTATGTGAGTGGGTTTTAATTACTCTCTATAGTTCAGTCAACTAAATGGACTTAAATTGTGTTCAACATGGTGAACATTATGGTGATGTAAGGTCCACTTTTACATTTACATAACAAGGCTCCTGGCTGTAATATCATGATTCTACTGAAAAAGTTCCTCAGGAAAATATACTTAGTTTCTTCTCAAGTAGCACATCCTGAACATAGTTGTATAACAAGCGTTGATTGCTGAGTATTTGGCTCCTCAGTCTTCTTGATAGTCTAGAGAATGGGGGAAAAATCAACCCCATTAAGCTACTTCAAATAAAAAAGTATGAAACCATCAAAATGCGTCAAAAACGATGGCTATGTCATCAAGTACCTACTCTTGTGTGTATCAGGTAACTAAAACGCACAGAAAAGAAAACATGGAATGCCTAAAAGCGCTGTTTTTGTCAGTACAATAACAGAGATATTAATGTAAGAACTGAAGTGATTTTGGTTATTATGAAGAAAACCATGGAAAATAGTTAAATATCAGCTCTGAAATCATTCTCATATGAGCTACTTTGAACCTTTAGTTATACCAGGCATTAAAATTAACAAGAAATTTGAAGAAAATAAGGGTATTTTAATAATTATGCTTTCACTGAATATTACAATAGTTTACCACTCAAAATGGGACTCACGTTCATATGCCTCCACCAAATTACAGCTTAAACATTGGATGAAGGGAAACAAAGCCTGTAATTATCAGTATGTTGTCCTCAGTGTGTTGTTTTATGTATTTTTATGATGTTTTACCTTTTGTCAGTTGCCTTTCTTGTTACTACAGATGGAAATTGGTACTGCTGCGATAATAATGTGGCATATTTACAGCTACAATTATTGTAGAGGTTCATTAATATACACTGTCAACAATAAAAACATTCCCCCCCCCACAACTTTACATTACTATTTAATAGCTAATATATAATTAAGTTTGTTGAAGTTTGGAAAGGTCTCACTTGCATTTCCTGGGGCACTTTCCGAGCTTGAAGTTCCCATCTCTGTATGTCTTTAATGCAGTCAGTCCAGCACCTTTGAATATTTTAAACATAAAATGTTTATTTTTGTGTCCTATTCAGACATTTATGAAAGCAGGAGTGCAGAGTCAATGGTGGAACAGTTGATCTGTACCCATGCTAAAATTTAAACAGGGACCATGGACTGTGTAAAGGCTGAGAGGAAATCGAATGCCAGACTTTAAAAAAAGGAGGTTTAGCTCAGAGAGTGAAATACACATATGAATTTCAATATAGCAGAATACATTACTTTTACCTTGGACACCCCAAAGTCATTTCTAGCCAGAATAGAAGTCTGCATCTTTTTTTAAGCTTCAAGTTATTGTCATCTATAGCCAGCCTTGAGTTTTCTTTTTTCATTATGTACAGTTTGTACATCCATTGTTTCTTTTAATAAAGACCATGGAAAGTATACTCTTTCTTCTTTGGTGGCGGAAACTCATCAGTGACCTTGCTTGTTCATAATATCAGTTACAGATGCGAACGGCGGCGTCGGCCTCTGTGAGGAGACGGAGTCAGATATATCATAGTACAGATATCTACCCCCATGAGTGCACCATCACAGTTGCTGACAGTCAAGGCTTTAATGCTTATAGCGCTCCGCTTGACTCTGCATACAGCTCCAATCTGAAGTGTAAGTAAATAAATAGATGGAAAACTCAGCGATCATATCCTCTTTTCCATTAAAATCACTCCTGTCTCCATTAGGGAAGTCATTTTAGGCTCTGGAAGTCCATATCCTCTTCTTTATGTAATACACTATCACTGTCATGTACTTTTGCTGTTGCACTATACTGCAAACAGTTCTCAGATTGTTGCTTATCCTGATGCTTGAAGGCATACAGAAATTGCCTCTATGCTTTGTTGCTTTTATTATCTGGGTGTGTTGTTTCCGATCATATCTGCTTCAATCCTGTGTCCGCTCTTTTTCAACTCTAGGTCATTGTCTTGCACAAACTAGCATCTGTGTTTTTACTTTTTTCCATTTTCCAGCAGCAGCTCGGCCGTTTGTTTGGTAACAATATAGTCATTTAAAATATGAGAACCTATTCAGGCAGAGCGGATCAAAGGTGACTCATGCAGCAGTAAAAAAAAAAAAAAAAAAAAAAAAAAAAAAACCCACAGCTGCACAAAAAGGCTTATTATAAAATGGATGAAATGGGTACACTACAGCACAGACTGTACTAAGAATTGCCTCTGAGTAAATATCATTTTAATGTTTTTGTTATGTCTCCTGCACCTAGACTTTAATTTGTTTTGTCCATAATTATTTTGAAAGGATAACAGGTCGCTTATTTTTTCCTTTAATGTAGAAACTGATTAATTTTCAGGAACATGGCAGGATAACGTTAAATTAAAATCAACAAGAAAAAAAAAAAAAGAACAGCGAGTGTCACATCTTAATAATTTGTACTTTAGTGATTCATTTTCAGTTCTGATGATTAAAAAAATACTGTGTCATTGTGTCCAGAGGCAGGCAGTGATTCATATCCCCCTGAGAAAACACTTCTTTTCTCCATTTTTTTTTACCATTTTCCTGCCAATTTGAGTCAGCAGGAGTTAACGCTGCCTCATTTTTACTTTCCTTTGCTCTATTCAGTCCAGCATGTTATTAACTCTTACAAAGACAAATGAAAAGCCACATAAAGCACAGGAAATATCTACTGATGCCACGGTGTTCTGTACTCACATTTACACTTTTATGGATCTTTTCCCACAGAGCTCCATTCTAATCTCTGAAGCATATGTCCAAATATTCATTTATACTACACAGATTAGGATAGATTTCTTCTCCATCTGTTTTGTGGTTTTTCATTTATCCAATCATTAACATTATGTGAATGGCCACAAGTGTCAGTATAATTTTAACCCATAAAGACCCAGTGCTACTTTTGTGGCTGTTCCCAGTTTAATTTTCCTCTCTATTTAACCTTTCTAAAATGATTTATCGCCATTTATCATAATATTATCCTGTCTGTTTTGCATTATTTTTTTCAGGTATTTTCCAGTACTCAGTTGACTGATCATGCACTTTAATCATCATACTGAGATTACATTTGAAGGTTATTATACCAAACAGAGAGAAAGCTGATGAAAAAAAAAAAAGACTTTTTCAGTAAAATATATCATTAACTAAACTAAGTATCTCCATCTGCTGTCATTGAGTTTTACTATTGAGTCAGTGTTGTAAAGGTTCACTACAGAACCTCTGAATGTACAATTGGGTCATATCTGATGACCATGAAAAACTAAACATTTACATCTATTGCAAGGACTAAAGGCTCTGATGTTATTATATGTTATAGAACAGTAGATGTTCCCAGTCACTGATGTATATTTGGGTCTTTATGGGTTAATTATGGTCACATACTGTACATACGTTTGGAAGTATATGAAAATAACACAAAACAACAACACACTCTAAACATAACAGTCATAATATATGTATATAAGTTAGTCTGCTAATTACATTGTGTGAGTTGTGTGTGTGTGTGTGTGTGTGTGTGTGTGTGTGTGTGTGTGTGTGTGTACTTGGGGGTGGGGGGGGGGGTCATGGGGTTGCCGGAGCATATCCCACTAACTATCAGGCGACGTCACCAGTTTTCAGGATTCCATTAAAAAATCATATTGCAATTACTGTAGGCAATATTTGTGATCATACTGGGTTATGAGTTAATGATTAGTTATGGAGGCAAATGCAAAATGCAGAGATTACTAATTTGAAGTGGTAAGTCAAACATCTGTGTATCACTATATATCACTGTGTGTGTTTTTCTACATTTCTTCAAGTAAATTACCGTAACTGCTTCTTAGCTTCTGGTGTAATTGTGCAAAAGAGGTTATTGATGAAGACAGCATTTTTGCATATCTTACATTAGCATTTGCTGCTTAAAAACAACAACAAAAAAACTAAAACAAAAAAAGCATCCAACTGGATTTTTGCAGATGTCAGGGATCACTTAAGTCAGGCACATTTCCATTTTTATTTCCACTTTTGTTCAACAAGAGAAGTTATTTACCTGTCGCTCCCACGTGCTACTTAACATTAGACTGTTCTGCAGCAAAAATGAGCGACAGTTTGGTCTTAAGCCAATAAACAGTGAAATACAGAGCAATATGACTAGCAAACCTGAATACAATGAGAAGCTCTGTCACCTGTGATGATACTGATATGACTTATGATACATACAAACACTGGCTGAGTTGTGTACGTTAGCTATAGTGTGGCTCACTGGGTGCTTTATGTTGGTAGAAGGGTAAATATTTGTGTCAGGATTGTCATTTCCTCACCTCTTGCTATCTAATTCCATACTGTACATGAAAAAAACATCCCCAGAGCTGCAACTACTTACTGAAAATGGCATGTTTTGATAAAGTCATGTCTTTAAATATATGTTCCATCATCTTTTGCCATTGTAAAACCACAACTCACTTTATGATCAGTACACGTTCCACCAAAGCAGCACGACAAATTCTGCTGTATTTCCTGTTGAAGTAAACTGCACTTAAAGGAGTAACATTTATTTATTTTTTTTTACATTTAGCTGAGTATGAACCCTGCCGTTTGTTTTCTGAGAAATATTTGTCTAAAGCCTTGACCTTAAATGTGCAAATGCTGTAAAACATAACAAATTAAGAATGGATTGAAACTGGAGAAATCCACTCCATTTTTGCAAAAAATTAATATAAAGATAATTTTAAAGCATCTGGAGGGTTCAAATTCTAATTTTATACACTATTCGGGGCCAAATACACAAATAAATGACTTTTCAAAAGTAGGTTTATGAAAAGATGATCCTCTGCCAGACAATCCAGACATATTTTCCTTTTATTTCAGAACAATAGTGGAAGATGCCAGACCTATCTACAACACTGACACAGTGGTAATGAAGTGTGGAAGTCAGTCTGGGTTTGTGAGACTGAATTAGTTCCTGCTTTGTGAACACAACTGGTTCTGCATCTTTTCTGCTCACATCTCTCCTGATTCCAAAATCATTCCAATTGATCTAATGTGTTCGTCCATGTAAACTATATTTTCCTCACTTTTCTCTCCTTGGTCATTATATTTTTCCAAGCTCATAGTCAACAAACTGACACCAATTAACCTGAAGGGAGCTGACAGCCGGCTGGGATTCATCTGGTTGGTCAAATGATACGAATGCATTGCCCATGTATTCACAGCTCCATCTGATAGGTCAAATGTTTGCATGTAAAACGTGTTGTGTGAATACATAACTGAAATTATACCGAAAAGGTGGTTTATTTTAACATTCCCTTGAGAACGTGAGCAGTCTTTGAAATATGTTATGAGCTTTGATTTGAATATTTCCACCTGTTTTTGTGCATTTTACTGTAGGCTGTTTGTTTAGGGTTGATGCTTTTAAGTCTCGTACTTAAACATCTGGACACATTTCAGGGCTCCACTGGTTCCAAAGGAAAGCATGCACAGAATCCCCCTGGTTCAGTTTAAGTAAAATGTCTGTTCGGATGAAAAACAACAGTCATGGAATTTTTAAATGAGACGCACTGGGTGCAATTTAATTTAAGACTATCAGCATACAGTGTGCAATCCAGTAACCCAGCAGAAGAATTTAAGAGTCAGAGCCCTGTATGAGAAAGCATCTCATCGGATATTGAATAATTGATTCCCAAGTCGAATAAGATAATGGCATAAAAGGCAGTGTTCTAAATCATTTAATATTATTTTGACTTGTTGTGAAAGAACAACACAATGCACTTGTCTTCTTCTCACTTACCTCACCAGGAGATCAATTACTACTAGTAAGACTACAACCATCACTGCTTCTGCTTCATCTATAACTCATAAAAAGGCAATGGTTTTGGGTATGTTTGGAGCTGCTCCAACTAATGTTTTATAAAAGAAGGTGGTCAAGTGAGTTTATGGAGGGTAAAAGGTGCAGCTTGGATGAGTAGCCCTAAATTAGAGTTATTATAGCTAAAGAAAACACAGCAAAAATACTAGCAGTGATGATTCAACAAATCAATGTTCTTGTAATTCTTGTAAAATCGAATACTGACATCAACTTGACTTCAATGTCAAAGAACTTTATTTTTCCTTTTGGAAACTTCTTTTGTGCAGTGGTTAAAAAGTACAACATAGAAGACACAATATATATATATATATATATATATATATATATATATATATATATATATATATATATATATATATATATATATATATATATATATATATATATATATATATATATATATATATATATATATATATATATATATATATATATATATATATATATATATATAGACAAATATTTCTTAAAATACATTTAAAAAAGTTAAGTAAAGCATTTCATATATTATATTTAGCCTATGTTTACTATGGTCCATCCTGGTGGAACGGGTGTTCATAAGTCAAAGATAACAAAAATTAAATGTAAAATAATGCCAAAACAACAATACTTTAGATATCTCCACATTTTGCAGTCCCCCTTTGGTTTGTGAAGCATTTAAGAAGCATTACTTCTACAATATGAAGCTTTGTCTTTTCCACCTCGCTTCCATTTCTCTCATTAATGGTCTTTTCTGAATTTGTATTAGAAAAGATTGCAGTTTTTATCATTGTACTCACAAAATCAAATTGGAAGGATTGTGGTTTGTTCATTTTTCTCTTTTTTTCCCCCCTGTGCTTTTGGGCTATCACGTTGCACTGATTAATTTTAATTTCACAGTTTTGCTCTTCCTTCTGCTTATCAAAGCTCAGTCCTTATCAACAAACATGCCCACAGGTGACAACAACATATCAAAATCACATCTGTTTTATTTTTTTTCTCTCTCTCACATCAGTTTTCAGTTTCACAAATTGCCTTTTTCAGAGTGGTCAAAGTCAACTGACAGATACCTTACTATCTATGAACCAAAAAGGCAGCTAGCATGAATTCTTAATCTGTTTCATGAATGGCCATGATTTATTGATGCCGTTCCAGAGGAAAAGTTTCCCCCCAATGTCCGAAGTGTAGTGCTTCAGTCTCCAGTTTGACTGGTCTCAGACAGCGACCACATTACAGTGGAGTGATATATCGTGTGTCAAGTGTCCAGTGTCTTTACAGCGTCCTGACAGCTGAAGTTTGCTTTCTCTTCAGATGGCTCTCCTCCTGTGTGTCTTGTTTCGTAATCCTGAGGTCCTCAGGTAATTTTGTAAGCCCCAGGGCACGTTTCCCACATGACACTCAGCAGTAATGTTAGTCCCTTCTGTACTATACACCAGCCAGCACCATCTTCAGTGCAAATCTGACTCAAATGACTCTCCTGGTTCCCTTGGAAACCAGGTGCTCAGAGATCAGGAAAGATCCATTTCACACTTCAGCAGAGAGCGGAGAGACAAAGAGATGGGTAGACAAAGAGAAAGTGGGAGGGAAAGAGGATTAGAGAGAAAGAGTGGGGGGGGATAAAGCGAGCTTGACCTTAAAAGACGCTTGATTCTTACAGTGCCTTTGTCTTGAAATAGAATGAAAATAGTAACAAATGGATTGAGTAAAATGTGCTGCTTCCTCCCTTGGGATTCAGAGCAATGGGAAAATGCACACAGTGTGTTTAGACGTGGCATCTGAAGGGAGCGGAATGAAAATGGCGGCAGTTATCATTTATTGATGCTGCTTTTATTGTTATCATCTGTAAGTCATGCATGCCTGCTCTTCACACAGACTAACAGCAGGGGAAGGCTTAACGCAGACAGCCTGTTATATTTTATGTCTGGAAGCTCTGTCTGAGGTCAAGATGTCTTTTTCGCTCGCAGATGCGCCGCTGCCTTGTTTAAGAGCTGTTCAGAAAGGTTAAGTTGACAGATGAAAAGTTTGATGGTATATTGTAACAATTGTTGATCATTTTCTGTGAGTGAATATTGTCAGAGTTTAGGTGAAAATGTCTTATATTTTACACAGTGAAACAGTGTGAGCAATCAGAGACAAGTTAGTATTGATTGGCAGGATGAGTGAGGAGTATTGAGTCCAACACTGTGCATTTATGACTGAATGATTGTCACTGCTTTAAAGAAGGACGATAAGTACAAATAAAAAGTACAGAGAAACAAGTCACTCCAGGACAGTAGTTTTCAGTTTTGCCTAAAATTCCAGACATTCATGGATTATTGTGCCTGGTGTTTATCTCTTACTAACAAAGGTAGTTTTTTAAAAAGGAAATTCACAATATTACCTGAAATAATTTCAGATTTATACTTTAACAAAATCCTGAAAGCATAATAGAATTAATAATACAAGTGTGATAAGTGGACACCAACCTTTAAAAGCATTAAGTTTTATTTTGAATATATAATTAAATGCATTTCTCTCTGATCATTTTACAGATAAGATGAAACAGAGGTTGGACTTTCATTTCAGAATTCATCGTATCCTTTTTTTCTTACACAAAGGGGGAGAAAAATGATCAAAAACTTGACTGAAAATGAATTGATTTTTGGCAGCAAAAATGCTGTTGGAATTAGTGTCCAATTAATTGAAATCCATTAATAATGAACATTAGTAATAAGGAATATAGCAAAACTATACAATATAATATTGTTTATCACACTTTTTTTTAAATAAATATTGCATATTGGTGTCACAGATTTTTTTTACTGATTGTATAAGATATTTTTTTATATGAATTCTATATTAGTCACACATTTATTTTGTAGTAGTGTTTCATATATGTTATCTAAGCTTTCTTCATTATTTTTTGGTTTCTGATACTCTTCCACATTACCTTTCAATGTTCTGTTTAATTTCACTGTTATTTGCCATTTGTTCAAATTAATTTTTTTTGTAGTATTAGTAGTAGTGGTAGTAGCACAGCATCAATTACGCAAATGTCATTTGATATTCACACATACAATTTTATTGTATGATGTAGATTCCACACTGTTACATTCATCAAATTTTAAGGTGAGATTATTTTATTTTGTTTTGTCATATCATACCTGTGTTGTCTTCCTTTTCTGAATATTATGTATAAAAGATAATATTTCACATTCTGCCTCTAACATATAGAGGACAAAAGGTTAAGTAGCTACTTTTTTTTAATGGAAAAGCGGTTAAAACTGATGTGGGTGGCTGAAATAGCAGCAGCAGTAGCAGTAATGGACCTGGTGACCAGTGTTTTGTCACAGGAAGAACAATGAATATTGATCATAATCCTATGAAGTCAGTGTTATGTATGTGGGAATATTGACAGAGAAGGTTAACATTGTGACCTCCTCATGTGTGTGTGCTGTTTTAATAGTGATTTCACAATGAAAATAGCAAAAAGCAACAGTTTTTGACCATTGATTTGCAATAGCCTTTAAAGCTTCCTGACCCCAGACTGTGTAATTAGTCTGTTTACATAAATACAGAACATACCTTCATGTTTGTCCTCTGTTTCCTCAACCGGAATTATCCCACGGGGTTTGGGGGACATGTATCGAAAATCAACGAGAACTAGAGTATCTGATCTAACTTTACCTTCAGTACAAAGACTGAAAAGAATTTGTTTTTGTGGATATTGAATCTGAATATTTATTCACACACCCTCCAGGATGCCATCATAGTGGCAATATTCTGTTGAGAGATGCTTTTCTTCTCACATCCCTCAAGAGCTGTCACCATTATAGCCGTCGCAATTATGGATTTGTACCTCTCAGTCAGGCACACGCTGTACAGAACTGGATACTTGATGCCTCTATATTGCCTGTCTGTACTAAAGTGTTTGCCATTTCCCGCACAGATATACAGAGAAACAAGTAATCGAAAGCAGAAACAAGATTGTTACCCCAATGCATGTCTCAGCCTCTGACTGTTTAATTTCTGACTCAGGTCAGAGGTCTAAAGGATTACTAATATTAGTAATAACTTCAATGGTATGTCCTTGTTAGTGGAACCACGGTTAGTCACACCCTCCCATTTCAAATAAACAAGTCAGTACACCTTAACATGAAAATCAGTACCAATGCAGCAATAAATCAGCTTATTGATGTGTCTGCTGTTTTTCTATGTGTACTCATCGCCTTCAGTATTGATTTACTTTGCTGTGAGACAAACTGTGCAGAGCCAGTGGGTGCACACTGTATACACAGACACACAGGCATATACTGTATGTATATATATATATATATATATAGACAGCAAGTTGCAATATGCAATTTAAAGTCTTTAAGGATGTAAATGGGAATTAAAAACAAAAACCCTCAACTCTCTGCCATAGAGGAGCTGCCATCTTTGCTCTCTCTCGCTCTCACTCTCTCTCTGTCTCTCGCTCTCTCTCACACACACTACACACACTACACACACATAGTACATACCCTCATTAACTTGTGGATGGTTCACTGAGCTGCAGCACACGCTATAACCCGTCACTATAGGCAGATGGAGATCAGGTCTAATTGCTAACAGTGATATCAACAGCTGGACTGATACAGGTGACTGGCCAATGCTTCTCTGTTTCTGATGGTGTGTGACCTGAGAGATTAATGTGCAAGTGTTGAAGACTATTAATTAGATGGGACTGACACATGACTGAAACATGAGAGTTTTGACCTTTTCTTTCAAAGCCGTGGATGCAAATTTGATCAAGTCATGAAATGTATCCTAAAATGGCTGCAGTGGCGCTCAAGGTTGTTTTCCAAAAGTAGCCTGGACTGACAATAACAGGATGCTGTGTGTTGCTGAGACATTTACTGACTCTTCCGGAAACCTCAACAGACAGCTCAGGTTGATAAGGTTAACCTTTATTTACAGTTATTTCGGAAAACTGTCTCTGCTTGTTGCTTTGATATGAAACAAACATTCAGAAGAAGTGGATTAAATTGTGTGTGTGTGTGTGTGTGTGTGTGTGTGGCAGTTTAGGCAGTGAAACTCTAAATAGACCTTCCAGATCTAGATACCACAGCACTGTGGTTTTAGAAGGTGGTCCTGGGGGTCGAGTGGAAGACTATATCTACTGTGCAGTTAAAATACTTGTATGTCCTGTGGATTTTTGCAGTTTCTGTTTCAAACAGCGCTGATTAGCCATCTACCATCTGCTGGGCTGTGAGAGGAGAGCAGCTCATTATTCTGTGTGTTGTGTTTGCGTTAAGGCCATAGTTCCTCTCCAGCTATCAGGGAAAGCTGCTGGGACTCTTTGTATGCAAGCAGCATGGAGCAGCTGGAGGATGCAGTGGTGATGTACACAAGCGGCTGAGTTTTTTTGGCATCTGTCAGATGAAGAATGAGCTGTCTCATGTCTAACTGTGACAGTCTTATAGATGACCCTTTCACCTCGACCATGGTTCTAAACTCATCACAGAAAGGTCATCCCATTATATCGTCTGCAGTAGGATGAAATGCATCCAGCCTCTAATGAAATCAGTCTGTTTTCCACACATTATCTCTCATTAGTGTAATGTCGTATGTGTTGTTTTTCAGGACCTGGTGGGCAGTCCTCCAGCGCAGAGGAACTGGAAGGGAATAGCGATTGCTTTGCTGGTCATCCTCATCATCTGTTCTCTGATCGTCACCTCTGTTATTCTGCTGACCCCTCGTATGTACAGTGAACACACACACATGCATGCGTTGTCAATATATGAGGTGTCAATCTTTTCTGGCCTCACGATTATAATTCCCATCTATACTTCACAACACATTTTGATGCTGTGTCCTCTTCCTCAGAACAATCAAATTTCACTTTTATTTCGAAAGGGTTTTCAGAAATCGCACTATAACAATCCATTCCAGGATCTGTTTGAGCCATTTTAGAATGTAACCTTTAAAAGAAAACAACTAGAAAGCACCACCTGCAGATGGTGAATTACAAATACATCTGCAATCAGTAAAAAATGTTCACTTTCATGGAACAATTTTATAAAATAACATATACGTTTTGAAAAAAAAATGTATAATTTCCATTCCATTATGCAATTTTTTTTTTTAAGTATGGAAGTGTAATGCGAGGTTTTTCTGTTAAGTGTCCTTGTGAAAGGGACTTATACCACGGCTCTATTGGTGATGAAACCTTTTTCTATGGCTGAATAGACTACAAATCCTTGGCAGTGAAGGCCACTTCACACACAATGACATCGTCTTAATCCATTTTGGGTTGGCCAGAAAAGTTCACAACACCTCTTCAGTTGTATTTATTTGTTACCCCGCCCCCCCTGAAGGAGAGAAGGGTATTGTTTTTGGTTTGATTTGTCTGTTTGTTTGACTGTCAGCAGCTTTATGCAAAAACTACTGGAACAATTTCCATGAGATTTTCAGCAAAGGTGCGAGATGATCCAGAATAGATCACATTAAATTTCGGTGAATGTAGGTCAAAGGTCACAGTCAACAAAAATGTGTTTTTGCGATGATAAGTGATAGGGCAAATCAGGTTTGTTTTCTTTTTCATCAGTGCATCTTTGTAATTTTCACACTCCTAAGATAAATCTTCTGCCACAGGGTTTCTCAACCTACGCTCCACAAACTGCATCATGACCCTAATAATGATTTTGTTGAAAATGTTGTTTTACCATTAGGTAAATTTTTATGTGCAAGTTGTATGAGGGTCAATAGAAAAGTGACTAGTGAAAGAATTTTAACATGGAAATGAATGAAAAAAAAAAAAAGCTCTTGGTTTAATGTCTCTATGACATTCCTACTGGTTATACGAATCTTTCAGTCATTTTTCAAATTGGTAAATGGTCAGAAACTGGGTTATCATTTTAAACCTGTGCATAACAATAAATGGGTAAAAAAAAAAGAAAGAAAGAAAAAAAGTGTTATTTCTTAAGATTCTTAAACTGAGAAGTTGTGCAAATGGTTTCAGTCTTAAAATAAAGAAAAAGAACTTGCTCGTTTTCTGGCATAATTTAAAAAATACTGTCATACTTGGTAATTGGTAAAATCCAGCTTGAAATTAGCTAGAAAATCTTATTAAGAAAAAGATCTATTCTTTTTATGTAAAGGTTTCTTGGCAAGCTTCTATTTTGATGAAAAAATAAGACAAGTATTCTAGAAATAAGCCTTTTTAAAATTTCATAGAGATCAGTTTTAGCAGTGTTGAAGCATATGTCTTGTGTCCTCTCAGGCCATATATATGCTCTTGGACTAGAATTAGACTGTGCTGAAGGCAATTATTGAATGTTTGCTCAGTAACATGCTGCTACTTTTACTGAAATAACAGCTCTGAGTACTTTCCCCAACAGCACTTTCCACATACAGTATTCATATACACCTGCTTGCAGTCGCATTATGAACAACAACAAAGAGCTTTAAATTCAGTGTAAATAAATTACCTTAAATGAAGCTATTTTCTTTTTCTCCCCAAGCTATTTTCCCCCCATAGGCTACTATTTCAATTTGATACGGTTGTTTCTACAGGGGCATGGCTTTATTGGCGACGGTTTCTCTGGTTGATGATTGTATAGTGACTTTACATGGAGGTGGGGTCAACGCCTCAGTGGGAAATGAGCCTTTTAATGTGTAATACCATTCAAGCCTGTTTAATGAAGAAGATTATGCAGTAATGGTTCTAACCATTTGTCAGATTGGCACAGCGTCAGAAATGCGATTTGGCTCACATTGGAAATTAGGTTTCTCCTCTCACTCTGCAGCTTCTTGCCAGACGAGAGAAAGTCTCAGTTATTTTTTTCACATCGATAAACACTCGACAATGGCTGACGTGGTATTTACACACTCAGATCTCCCTGCTCAGCCACAACGTGACGCCTGCTGAAGAATCTGTCAACTTCCTGATTTGTACAGTAACACTGGGCTGTCAGATATTGTGACAACTCATGTCTAGCTGTTATTTCCTGAGCGAAGGTGCATTAGAAGACAGTTAAAAGGCACTTGCTCTGTCTTATCCTCACATACACACTGACTCATTGGGGTAGCGCTGCTGTTGTGTGCCCCACCTGCAGTTCAGCTGTCAGCTTTAGATCTCATTTTGAATTTTGGGAATGGAAGGCATCATCCCCCATGGTTAAAAAATGAAGGAGCCAGATGTAAACTGATGCTTTTAGATCAATAGAGCAATACCAGGGGGCGCTTACTTGTCTCTGCCTTGCTCTAAATTGCTCTACCTGAAGTGCAGAGTGTCTGTTGGAAGTGCAATCTCTAGAGAAAGAACAAGAACATTTTGTTTCGAGGAGGTGACAGCCTATAGTATGAGGCTGTGGCCCCTGAGTAAACAAGACACTGATTGAAAAAACACAGAAACATGCACAGAGTTATCAGAGTGAATCACAGTAGCTAAAGTCATCAAATTGAAACAACTACAGCTAAAGCAAGACACTGCACTGTGAAAAAGTATATGTTTTTTTTTAATTTCTAGTCAAAGTCGCTCATTACACTTAAAATAAGACAAAGAGTAATACAAGAACTTATTCTTAGACAAAATATCTTGAATTTTTTTTTCATGAAATCTTAGTTACCAAGATGATTTTCACTTGTTCCAATCGAGCAGATTTTCTTTTGCTTGAATTAAACAAATAAACAAACAAAAAACTTGAATTAAGCAAAAAATAAAAATAATCAATGTACCAGTGGAACAAGTGAAAACCATCTTGGTAAGATTTTCCAGATCTATATTGTCAATAAATAAGCTCTTATATCTCATTTTCAAGTGACCCTTTAAGTGATTATATGTTTTTTTAAGTGTGATGAGATATTTTGACTAGAATTGAAGAAAATACAATTAGTAAGATTTAGATTTGTGTGTGTGTATAATATAGCCCTGTGGTTCTCAATTGGTCTAGCCACACACTAGACCCACTATTATCCCTAACAGTTAAAATGTATTTAATCAAATATGGTGTGTGTTGAACCTGAGTTAATATAGAATATTATAGTTTGATAAGAAGGTATGTTTAATGATAAATCCAAGTGACAGACAGGTGGAAATTTTCCCTTTAACACCAAATTAGGTTTGTTTTCACCAAAATCAACAATGCTTACTGAGTTAAAAATAAAAAAAAATGCATTAAAGTAGTCATATTTTGCTAAATCCACTTTTATTAGCCTTTTGTTAATTTATTTGTGTATTTGAACACACAGGTTTGAATTTGAACCCTATGCGTGCTGCAAAAATTTTATGGATTTCTAAACAGTAAATTTTGCAGTGTTAAATCAACACTTAGAGAGTTAATTTGGAGACAATGGGACCAAATACACTCTAGAAGGAGTTAAATAAACTCTCTAAGTGTTGATTTAACACTGCAAAATTTACTGTGTATACTTGGATTTAATTCCTGCTTAATTTTTGCTTGTATTACTACCGGTAGTTATGCTAGGACATTTGCACATGTAAGGTCAAGTCTTCGGACAAACATTTCTCTGACCACAACATCATCAGTGGTTGTCGTGAAAACTAAAAAATATGTCCAAATTTGGAGCCAATCACCTAAAATGTATTGTTGTTTGGAACGGAGCAGCACAGTCAACAACCTGGAGTGGGTGGGGCATGAAGGGGCTCATTAGCATTTAAAGGGCCAGCACTCAAAACAACCTTTCTGGTGTCATTACTCAGAAATAAATTTGAAGATGGACCTGTGGAGTTGAATTAATGAGGAATTCAGACCCAAAAATAGTGTAAGATTCAGGAGTTATGAGGATTCATATGTGTTAAAAAAATAATATATTGGCAGTGTTCACCCAATAGACTGTTTACATTTATGTTTATAGAATTATGATTTGCACATTTAATTATTCTTATTTGTTGAATCTGCCTTTCTGTATCACATTTGCTAAGTTGAGATAGCTGGCTCCTGGTTGGCTGGTTAAGTCATGTGAGTTGTTGTTGCCAGGAAGTGAAGAGAGTTCGCTACGTGTGTGCCAAGTAAAGCACTGTTCTAAAGAAATCTGTCTTCATCCTGCAGTTTCATTTTATACATAGTGCACCATAAACCATCAACGAACCCTCACGTTACAATAGCATTACAGTTTATGTAGAGTAGACCACAGGGATTTGTTTTGAAATGCATAAATCCATTTAAAGAAAAGCAAAATATCACTCATTTAAGTCACTTATTTTAGTATAAAATAAATTAATGTAGTTAAAACCACATCTGCTGTAGTTGTCATACCTCAGTTAGGACAAGATTTGAACTGAAACTTATAGATTTTCTTTTATGCTGTGAAATGTCTGGTGTTAATTAGCATTACAGCAAATTACTGCCACCTACTGTTGGGGAGCGTGAACTATTTTTTGAAAATAATGGAGCACTGGATGGATTTCTTAACACATTTTTTTTTTTTTTTTTTTGCACAGAGCACTGAAAACACATTTGCGACCCACTTATGGGTTGCAATCCCCCAGTTGAGAATCACTGGTCCAGAGTATGGTCAACATTTGAAAGATTTAAACTTAGACGTAAAATTCCTTTTATGAGTTTCAGTTTAGAAGTCGTCATCAAAAGTATATGTGATGTTATGCATCTGGTTTTATTGCTGTTGGTGTTGATGTTTTTGTGATGTGCTTGACAGGTGAAGATGACAGTCTTGCCCTTAAGAAGAAAGTAACTGTAGAAGATGTCTTTGGTCCAGACCTTCGCATTCATGACCCAGACGCCAAATGGCTCAGCGGTGAGTGAACACTGTGCTTTTGGCATTTAGCATCTGTCTCTCATTTCAAAGATGAAAACAGTTCCAGACACAGCTTTGTCAGTCCATAGCTCAGGACAGATAGCTGATATTTAATTCATTCATAGGCTGAGCTTCAAATTGCAAACTTTTTCTTTGTACTTCTCAAACATGCTACAGTTGACTAGCAACGTGTGTGATGTTGCATGGAGTTTGTGAAGCCTGGGGTCATAATACAGTATGTTAACATGTTGACTTGAACTTTGACCTTCCTACTGCTACCCACTGGATTCTAAAGGCTTAACGTGATGAGGATTGTTCATAGGAATAGCAAGAAAAGCATGCAAGTTTCAAAGCTGTAAAATGTGTAAAATGCTGTAAACTTTTCACAGTGGATTAGTCTGTGAAATATACTTTTTAGCCAAGTACCCCCAACTCTCATTTCAGCTTTTTTTGTGTTTTTTTTGTTTTTTTTTTCTCTCCTTTAATATTTATGTACATACATGTATGTATGTATAATTTATTTTAGCTTCAGAATTTTTGATTGGAAGAAATTTGGCAAAATTTGTGACCTGTCCCAAAGGTGTATGTTTATATTTACATATACATATGTTTAACTGTAATATATATTAAATTTTTAAATTAAATTTTGTGTGCAAAATATAAACTAAAACGTGCCTTCTTTCATTGATAAGAACAACAAATATATTGATTATTAACTAATAAATGCAGCTACTCAAATCATTCAAACTCATTTTGAATAATATAAAATAGAAATAGTCTTCCAATTTTACCAAAGCTGAAACAAGATGGTTAACAATAAAAAGTATTATATGAATGTATTTCTTTTATATGTCAGCATTCATTCTCATTATCTATATTGTATTCAATACATAAATGTATTTTTCCCAAAAAGTTTCAAGTACCCCTGGGGGTGCATGTACCCCACTTTAGGAGCCCCTGTAGTAGAGCCTGCAATAATAATTGTCTTATGCATTTGATATAATATGCACAGAGATATCCAAACCCAAATATAAACTTTTAAAGACAGTTTCTAAATGGGTGTTAATCTGTCAGCTGTCTGCATTTCGCATTATTTAATGAATCCCATGCAATTTTCCACATTTAATGTGGTTTTATGTAGAATGTTCAATAAAGCATAGAGTAAATTAAAAGGTTGTTACGTGAAAAATGTGACAGAAATTCATAAAATGTATAAAGTATATCATTAACTGAATTTGAAAACATGCATCTACAAACACTTCCATTTGTCAAACTACACTGGTTTTATTGATTTATCAATATTTCACATGATGACAGTATTTGTACATTTATTATGGAGCCTCTGAACGTTCATACTGATACTGGTGAAAATCTGACAAACCGCATTTTACTCAAATTACTTGCTTGAATCGCTAGGATTAGTGGGTTTAAAAAGTCATTAAATATTTTAGGATGCTTTTTAATTGGATTATTTGGGTCTTTGAGGACTAAATTGCACAGCATTTGTTGGAATAAACTTAATCACTTACTGCTTGAAAAATCCTTAATCCCAGCCATAAGAAGATGGACAGTGTGTAAAATGTGATCAGATACAGTAAATATTTGTCTAACGTGTCTAATATGTGCAAAGATATCCTTACCTGAATATGAACCATTAAAAACAACTTCTAAATGGATGTTTCTCTACATTTAACCATTTATGACTGATTTATTGTTTGCATTTTACATTATTCAATGAAACCCAGACACTTCTCTCTTATTTATTTTGCTAGATGTTCATAAACGCTTAAAGTAAATTCCATTTGTCAAATTACACTGGTTTGGTTGGTAGAGTACAATATTTCACAAGTTAACGGTGTTTACACATTCACTACAGAAGCCTCTGAACATCCATATAAAACACTGGTGAAGAAAATCTGACAACATCTGAGAAACTGCTTTTTGCACAAATGACTTACTTTCACTACTAAAATTGATGGTTAAAAAGTGATTAAACATTAGATCAGTAGATGTTTTTTGGCACCAGCAGCTTTTTGGGTCTTTGATGGTTAAATTGTTTAACATTTGCTAGAATAAACTAAACCTCTTACTGCTTGAAAAATCCTAAATCCTATCCACAGGAAATCACCAAATATGGACTTTTTCCAAGAAAGTATAACCCTTATATCATCACGTATAGGCAATAAAATAAAGTCTTAGGTGTTAACCCAGATGTGTGTCTGTATTTATTGGTTAATGTGTATTTATATATATATATATATATATATATATATATATATATATATATATATATATATATATATATATATATATATATATATATATATAAATGTCATGTTAGCCTAACTATGGCTAAAGTTAACCAAATTATCATCTTCATTGCAAAAAACACCCTAAACTTAAGTTGCATGTAGAACAACTTGAGTGTGTTTTTTAGTACTCGGCGTACAATGATGCGGCTGAAGTTGAACAGATGTAAAACGGGTTTGCTTTGGCCTCCATAACCTTGACAAGGAAATGACTAGGAAGCTGCCAGCTGAGCTCATGAATGTTAAATCAACTGACTCAGTGCCCTCTGCTGTTCAGCAGGGAATGAAGCAAAGTATTTTTCTAGTTTTTTGCAAGAGAAACAAAAATTTTTAAGGCTGAAATTGTTGTTAACAGCACCAAAGTGTGAACCACTGTTATATTCTGTTCCAGGGTAGTACTACAAGTGAGACAAATTTGAACATGTAATTTGATCATGTGTCTTGTGTTCTTGTACTTTTTCTGATCAGGAAAAGTACAGATTGTACCAGTGTGAAAATGCATGAATAGATGAGATAATATATTTCTCTCTCCCCAAGCTGCTGTTCTCAGTATGGTCTGACTTGTAGTGACTTTAGTGATCACCTCGTTTTATGCTTTTCCCTTCAGTGGAAGAATGGGGTGAAATGTGCCATGACGTCCATGTTGGTGCTTTAGGGAAACATTGAGCCAGATGAGAAATGCAATTCACAGATCTTTTCCACCAAATTAACTCTAGTCCTTCAACTGGATCCATTTAAGTGTCTATAAACCTTATTGGATCTAGTGAAACAGACTGTTATTTCTGCATATACTGAGTGGAGGGTTTTTTACCCCACCACCTAAAGGGGAGATGAAGGTATTATTTTTGGTTCATATTTTTATTTTTTATTTATTTTTTTGCTTTATCTGTTTGATTGTCAGCAATTATATGGAAACATTTTGGTGAATGTAGGTCAAAAGTCAAGGTCAATGTCACCAAAAATGTGTTTTTGCAACGATGAGAGATAAGGCAAATTTGTAGTTGTTGGGTTTGTGAGGGGCGTGGTCTGTTGTGCCTGGCAACACTGTGTTGTTAATAGAGGACAACGCACAACAGGAGGGTCTCACACACTCGCACACACACACATATATATACGTAAAGAAGTAAACACATCTTCAAATCTTTGAAATATGCATGTTTGGTTTTGCACCTGTTTCCCTCAGGCTTTATAGGGACTTCAAGAAAAAACAAGTTCATATGTTTATAGAAGGCAGAAGTTGCATACATTTGCATATTTCACACAGATTTATATTTAACCCTCGCGGGGACGTTAATTTTGGTCCACATGGTGTCAGAAGTCCCACTGGTGTGTAAAGCGATCAATATCCCCATAAACACACACACACGCACATATGCACACTTTAAGGCTTTGGAAGTAAGAGTTAAATTAACCAGATGTTACTTGTTACTGAAATGATTATTTATGATCAGAATGTTACAAATATTACAGGTACATAAGTTAAAATGAACTCTAAAGCATGTTTTCGATGATAGTTTAAGCAAAAGTTACCCTGAAGGCTAAACACAGACATTTATTGCAGTAACCACAGTATTTGTTATGATGGTATATGGTTGTGTAGCGCAGCCTATTTTGACAAAGGAACACTCGAAAAATTCAATACCATTACTTTTACCCATGTAGTGTATTACCCCATTCAGTTGACAACTTACCAATTTTATTTTTTGTTTGTGTTTGTTGTGTTTGGATGTCCAGAGGCTCTGTAGTGAGCATGGAAACACCATCACCTTCAACAATATTGATTCACCAATAAAACCCATTGAGTTTGATCAATGGCAGGAGCTGTAAATGCTTGTTTTTATGTTCAGTCATCGCTATCCTTGCTGAAAAACACATTTTTTCTTCAGTTTTCTCTGCTATAAAATAATAATCTTTGAATTTACTTTGAGTTTTCATGAACATCTACATGGTCAGGAAATTAAATATAGAAAAATGCCTGCTTTATACAGAAAAGATTAAATACAGAGACTAATACTATTAAAAAATGGTGATAAATCATTGGTTTTTAAGATATTATTGATATTATTCTCAATATTCTTTCCATTGGTTTCTAAAATTTGCATTGCTGCTATTGCTGCGTCTTCATTTTCTCTTATGTAATATGACATGACATCCATCCATCCATCCATCCATCCATCCATCCATCCATCCATCCATCCATCCATCCATCCATCCATCCATCCATCCATCCATCCATCCATCCATCCATCCATCCATCCATCCATCCATCCATCCATCCATCCATCCATTCATCCATCCATCCATCCATCCATCCATCCATCCATCCATTCGCTATCTGAACTAAAACTTGCAAAAACAGGAGCATAAACACAGCAAACAAGGATTTATTTTTTTGTTTGTGGTTCAATAATGTGGAGCCAGTAGACGAGTGGACTATTGTCTTTTGTGGATTGCATGCTACTGTATCTCCGAGTGCTCTTCAGTGTTTAAAAATGTTTAAAATGTCCCTGAATTCCTTTTATTCAACCAAGGGTAAAATACTGATGATTTAACAGAATCTAAAACTCAGCCATAAGGGTTACTGAGGCAGTTTTATCAATAGTTCACGTTAAAGAGGGTTTTAAAAGTCGGCCAGTTTGAAAATGGAGTGAAACAAAAAGAAAAAGAAGGTTTTGAAATCTTTAGAGCTTGTTAAGTTTTTAACTCTGAGGCTCTTTTTTCAAATTAACCATTCAGCATTTATTCATTTTCTTCTTATACGTATCAGTTTCCCTGGGCAAAATACACATAACAGGCAAAAAAGTTTTCATCTGCAGTATGCGCTGTTAAAGGCTTATAGTCTCTCACTTCAGTTTTTATGATCATAGTTGTCATAGTTAGAAGAAGTTTCTCAACAGCATACCGTAAAAACTGTTCTAAAGTTATAATGCAGCCTGATTCATGCATTCATCCGTAGCCGATTTGTCTACACGCGTGTACAATTTGAACATCTGTCAGTGTAAATAATGTCACATAACCGCTCAAGCATATGCAAAGTCTCACTTCGTACTTGTTCGACAGAAACATTCCGACCTTTATTCTGTCCTTCTGTTACACGGCACAGACTGTTCCCATGATTACTTACATTAGCGGCTTATTAACGTATAATTAGTTAGGTTCGACTGTTTCTGTGCCCTTCAATTACGACACTGATGAAAATGTCCTCAGCACCTGACGAAACCTTTGCAATCAATTGTGTGACTTTGCATCTTGTCAGTTAAGTTACTGCAATCAAGTCCCATTTGGTGCTAATGACCTTCTGATAAGGAGCCCAGTGGGACAACCTCACACTTCAGTAGTCCTCATCAATATTTTGTGGGCTTCATTCACAGCAATGCGTAATTGATCCCCATTGCTCTTTGATCACTGCTTGCCTCAGTAGTCTTTGGACTCACCTCTGAGTTTCTCCCAGAGTCAGATTCAAAGGATTCGACCTTCACACTGATCTCTATAACAAAGAGCTGCTGCTGACTGTCTGATGCATTCTCATTTTGGAGATACAACAGAATATAATATCATCCAACAGTTAAAAAAAACAAACAAAAAAACAGAAGTATCAACAAACAGCATCTGTACCTCTACTTACTTTCTGACAATAAAGGGAAATAAACATGCCAACCTAATCATCATTTTCTAAAACTTCTCGCTCAGTTAATCTCATAAAATTGATTTGACTTAATTATCGCTTCCTTTTTGGACTCGGTCACGTTGTCACTTTTGCTTTGCTTTGCTTTGCAAGTAAATTTGACAAATTTCCCCGAAAGGTGGTATGAAAGAAAGACCCATTTGTAGCTGGTCAATCTATTATGGCATGGCAATCCTTGGCATGAAAATTACACAAACAAAGTGGGATGTTTGGTTTGATGAAAGTTATTTTACACCCCAAACAGGTGGCACCAATTGAATCCGACAGAATGTTATAGCCAGACACAATGATGATTGGAATAACATTTAGATGTGCACGTCTGGTCATACATTGACATTTGAAGAGAAAAGCACACTTAAATATACATGCTCAGTTCTGCAGAGTTCCTCTAGACACACTTTTACTCATACAAAACATGTGCAGCACTGTTCAATCCTAGTTCTTTGCCTTAGCACAGTTTTTACTAGGGGTGGGAGGAAAAATCGATTTACATATGTATCGGGATTTTTGTTTTACAATTTTTTTAAATCGATTTTTTTTTTAAATCTATTATTTTCTCAAAAAATAATTATATATATATGCTTTATGGACACTTTTGAAAAAAAAACAGTTTCATGTATTTTCATGTATTTATAGGGACCAATAATTTGCATAAATTTGTACACTTCACACAGATTTATACTATTGGGGACTTCCAGTTATACCTAATTATTGTGGGGACCTGAATTTTTGTCCCCATAGTGTCAGAGGTCCCCATGGTGTGATTGTGTAAACATATCAATATTCCCATAAAGATAGGAAAACAAGCACACACACACACACACACACACACCCTGTGACCCATGCACCCAGTGTTGGTACGTGTAATAACAGTAAAACACAAACAAATAAAGAAAAGAAATAGACTGAAGGAATCGTTAAAAACAGTGGTATGAGAGTGTAAGAAAACTGGAAAAAAGCAAACAAGATATTCAGTATTTAATGGATAAAAAAACAAGCAACAGGAAGAAAACACATCCGAGGCATTCTAATACGAGAATAACCTTTTATCATTTCTAGGGAAACCATTGCTACTGCTTTTCAACTATATTTTATCTGGAAATAATACAAAAGATGTACTCAATTTTACAACCCCAGTGCATCATGAGATGCTAATGATGGGACACCATTGGTCATTAAGTGTAAAGGATGAAATTAACAAAAAGGGGAAAAAAAATCAAAAACAGGATGATAATACATAGATAGATTCTTTTGCAAGTCAAACAATATAAATAATAGATTATTGATAGGGAATCTTTTATTCCTCTTCTTTACTTAATATCTTGTCTTCTTTTCTTTTTCTGTTGTAAAATTCAGTATGTATCATACTCTGATTAGGACTTTCTGCGCTTGAAACATGTTGGCAATGGGTTCCCTGTTGGTAGAAATGATTTTTTTTTTATTTTTGTATCAAAGTGCCTTGGATATTTTTGTTGTTATTTTCTAACATTATCTATTGATTATTTTGCTTTCCCTGGTTCTTACAGAATAGAGTAAAAACTCAGCTTAATGCATAAACACCAAAACAGCCACCAGCAACCAAAACCATCTACTGATCTAAAACATTGAATACATTTTGATACACTCATTTTACCAATACATATAATAATTACAATTTGTCATTTTTTCATGGTTACCAAATATGACTCATTTGGATCTTCAGAAATTCCATAGTGAACGTGGAAACACCGTCATCTTCTACAACATTGAGTCACTAGTAAATACAGTTTAGACTGATAAATGTAAAAGTAGTCGATGCTTCATATTATGTTGAGTCATTGCTATCCTTGCTAAAAAAAAAAAAAAGACACTTTTTTGTTTTGTGATAAAATAATAAACTTTGAAAACACTTTGAGTTTTCATGAAAGTCTCCTTTATGGGAAAATAGCTGATTTTTACTGAAAATGCAAAATACAGTAAATAAAATAGTCATGTTAGGCACGAAAAAAGCAATGTGAATTGTAAAATGTATTTTTAATTCATATATTTTTTATGGAGTTACAAAAATGTCCACTGAGCTGGACAATATGTGTTTAAGCTTTGAACCAAAGAAATATATTGAAAATGCAATATCAGAACACTATGAAATGCAACATTTTGAATGCAGTTTTTGTTTCAGAAGACTGTTAATTATAGTCTAATAACAACAAGCAATTGATTTACACATAAACATGTTAGCGCCGATCAGGTATTAAGAACAGATCAGTTACAGTAGTGATATGAACTGACTGATATGGAACTAAAACAATAAAACCCATGAATATACAACAGAACAACTGTAGAAGAACTGTCCACTGTAGTGATGACAGTATGCATCAAGGGGTTAAATTTAAAAAAAAAAAAGTTGTTAATGCAAGATTGGAAAAACATAATAAATAATAAAAAAAATAAAATAAATAAATGGTGGTTAATCATTAATGACAGGTTAAATAGAGAGCAGCCTCCACAAAGGTAGCACTGGGGCTTTATGGGATAAGGATTAAACAGAGGAAAACAGCAAGTGTGTTGTTTCCCCCTTTAACATTTTTCATTTGTCATTTACAGATAATGAACTTGTGTATCGCACAAGGGACGGGGATGTTGTTAAGCTTAACGTCGACACAAAAGAGGTGACTGTGGTGGTGCCGAACCAGCTCTTTGTGAGTTTAATTAACTCCTAATGTTTCCTGCACAAGTTGCACATTGTCTGCTGCATATGTTAATGACGTGTTGAATACACTGTTTTTTTGTCCTCTTCAGGACAGAGCCAAGGCTGCCAAGTATCAAGTATCTCCAGATATGCGACATGTGCTGTTTGCATTTGAAGTGAAACCGGTGAGAAAACCTTTCATCTCTTCTACTCACAGAACTTATTTCATCTGTGACAAATTGCTGTCAAATTCCTTGTGATTCCTTGTGTCTCTACAGATCTACCAACACTCCTACGTGGCCAAGTACATAATTTACAGCCTCGACACACAGTAAGATTCTACTCTATGATATGTTTCTTTGTCGTCGGTTGCCTCCGCCTGACCCACGCAACGCAGGCACTCTTCCAATTTTACCTCCACATACCTATTATTGCTCCCACTTTGTGGAAAAGCATTAACGTTGTATCTTGTTTTTTGTGGTACCTTCAGACTGGCCTCTTTTTTAGCATTTCATCCATCTATGTCTGCTTATTTCCCTACTGTTCTGTGTCTGTTGTAAGCAATGCCAAGTCAGCTTGTGCTAAAAAAAAAAAAAGCTTGTGGATGATTGATGACATTTAAGGAACAAGCCAAAAACATGACTTTTTTTTTGTCTTAATGTGCATTTGTGTGCAGATAATAAGCGTGCATTGTCTCTATAATGTACACACAGACAAATATCGTATCAGCTTTTTAATGTTTTGTGCTCACAGGGAAACTTGGCCTCTGAATCCCCCTGAAGTGCGTGATGCTGTCCTGCAGTTTGCTGGATGGGGCCCTCTGGACCAGCAGCTGGTAAGGAACTTGGATCCTGCAGATTACACTCAGCAAATGCTGGCACACAGTAGAGATCTGTCAGCCTCAGTCTGGCATTGCACAGGAAGAGCAGTCCTGATGTATGGCTTGTCACAATGGAGCAAACAAATGTTGTAGCGATAAGAGGTTTATGGTCAGTGAACTGTAATGACCCCATGAGTAACTGTCTCAGCTTTGACTGCAGTGTCACTGTGAAGCTGAAATAATTCTACTTTCCTAAGTTTCTGGTAAAACATAAGAGCCACGGTACGGTGGCAGATGGCATCTCGGCGGCACAACCCATAGCTTGGTCAGTGTGGGGATGGTTAACACATGGCACTGGAGTGTGTATGTGTGTAGCCATGATTATTTGACATTATGAGGATGGAAATCTGAATGGACAAACAAAACAAATAAACTGTAAAATCAACACAGCATAACATAAAAAACTGTAAGTGAAAAGAGAATACAAAGTTGTTTATTTGAAAAGATTTTTGTGTTCACAGTTACATCAAATGTAGCTGTACTTTATACAGTTATGTGAACAAAACCAGATTTGTATGTAGAAATTATCTATTGTTATTTTTTGAGGAAATAAAACGGTCCACTGAAAAAACAATGAGGTACTGTTTAAATTATAAGATCACAATATTGAAATAATATTCTATTTGCTTTTTAAAAATACGAAGTAATAAAACAAGGCAGTCAGAGACAGCAGACCTCCGCCAAGACTTGATACGGTGTCATATGACGTCAAAACGTGATGTGATCGAGCCATAGGTGTTGACCCATCTGATCTAAAGTGAGAAGATGTGAATGAAAAAAACCCACCAGATTCTATCTTGTCTGAATCCTGAGATATTACCACTGACAGCTAAACTGTTGACCTTTTGTGTGACCTTTGACCTTCATTACTCACAATCTAATGGGTTCTTCCTTGACCCATTATCTGTCATTCCTGAAAGTTTCATAAAAATCTGTTCAGACCTTTTTGCGTAATCCTGCTGACAGACAAACAGACAGACAGACAGACAAATAATCTGTCTTGAATTTAATATCTCCTTGGCATCCTTCACACTGTCTCACTTTCGGACATCAGATGGGTCAACACCTATGGCTCAATCACATCACATGTGAATGAAAAATCAAGCCTTGTTTTTGTTTGTTTTTGGAAAATCTACATGACTTGGCTCCCTTTTAAGTGCAAAATCCACATCTCCTAAATGTGAATCTAGTGCATGATAAGATTGGTTGAATGCACAAAATCATCTATGATCATGGACCGAAAAATTGTGCCGGTCAAATGACAGTATTTTCATTTGCTAAAAACACAGCTACTCGGTTCACTTCCACTTATCGTATTTTCTATATTTGGAGGAGGCCTTGGGCTTATTAAAATATCTTTTTTAATAACTTCAATATGTTTAATGGTTCTAGAAATATGATAACGATTTTTTTTTCTGAAGACATTGGATGTAACATGCAGTTTAGTCGCTTCCATTGGTTTCAGACCTTCAATACTGACCATAATTCTAAGAGTTTTTACAAGAAGACAAGTACATCCAGCTATAATTCAGGCATGATTTATCTACATTGTGTATTTCACATGTGGGCGGCCATGGCTCAGTTGGAAGAGTGGGTCGTCCATGAACCGAAGGGTTGGCGGTTTGATTCCCACTCTGTACTAGTTGGTCTGTTGTGCCCTTGGGCAAGACACTTCACCCTCCTTGCCTCCAGTGTCACTCACACTGGGGTATGAATGTATGGTGGTGGTCAGAGGGGCCGTAGGCGCAAAATGGCTGCCACGCTTCTGTCAGTCTGCCCCAGGGCAAGTGTGACTACATATATAGTTTACCACCACCAGAAGGAGCATATGAGAGTGAATGAATAATGGATCACAAATGTAAAGCGCTTTGGGTACCTTGAAAAGCGCTATTGAAATCTAATCCATTATTATTCAATACCTTCCTCTTTACTAATATTTTCTATATTTAACAATAATAGAAATGGAATATAAAGTTGCTAATTATATTAAAGGGGACATATCATGCCCATTTTCCACAAGTGAACACAGTTTCCTATTGTCTCAGTGACCTGTCTGTGACATACTTTGGTCAAAATACCACATTGATGAAGAGATACAGCAGCCTCTTCAACCTGCAGAAACAGCCCTTTTTAAAACACTCGGTTGTAGTACCTCATGCTTTCATGCAAATGAGCCACAGCTGACTCCGCCCCTCTCTTCCGTGTACTTCCGAGAGGAAGAAGAGGAGAAAGAAATGGAACCTGAAAAAGTTGAGGCAGAGAAAAAAGAGACAAAGACAACGATGAAATAAAATCAGCTGGAGAGAAACAAAGAGAGCCGAGTGCTGAGTTTTACAGCCATGGTGCCTTCAAGTCCTGGTCCATTAAAGGTGGGGTGGGAGATGTTTTCCTGGAGCACTTTTTACTATGTTGCTTAAAATCCTCTTCACACCCTGAGTGCACACATTAAAATAGAATCTTTGTCAAAAAACCCAAATGTTTTAGTCCAGTCTAGAGGGTGTAAATAGAGGAAAACTCTGACCACTCAGTGAAATCGTCATGATTACATTGACTGGATCCTGACACGCCCATCAAACCTCAGTCCACTTCCCCCTCCACCTCTGCGCATTCACCCACTAGTGAATGTACACCGACTCCAGAAAATAGCCCTTCCCACCCACATGATCTAGTATGGTGGAAAAGATGAAGCCAAAAATAAAAGGAAAAACTGTGCTTGAAAAAGCAACCGTAAGGATAAAGGATACTGAAGACCGAAACAGGATGTGAGTGAGCATCAGTATGGCTTTTCAATGCTGCCGTCAACTAAAAGTGGAAAAGGGGCTACAAAGTAATACTAAGGTGGCCTACTCGATAGTTTAGATAACATAATGTTTCTATAATATTTTATGATATTAATTGATTAAGGCTTAGGGTTTCACATTATTTCATGATAAAAAACTATAATGTTATTTCATGATATGCTATTTTCACATTATAACATGAAAACGTAATAATATTATATGTTATGACCCGACAGTGGCACTGACCTGATGAATGGGTCATGAAGCTCACGCTGACCCTGGTTTCCCGCAGGATCCCCACCACCGCAACCATCCTCAAAGAGGTTCCCCCCTCTCTGAGCGTGTGTTAACCTATTCCCCTCTTTGCCTTTTTTGCCCTTTCCCCCCTCTGAGCCTGCTTAGCCTGTGCCACCACCAGTGGACACCCGACCACAAGGGTACTGGGTGTGGGATCTCAGCCAGGGTCAGAGAAGGGCCCGGTTAGAGTTAGAGTTAGAGTTAGGGTTGGGGTCAGGGTTGGGGACAGGGGCTAGGGTTATGGCTGAGGTTAGCTACTGCTGTGTTAGCTAATCGGTGTTCAGTTCTTGTGAATGTTCATGAATCTTCATGACCTCTCCAGACAGCATACATGTTCAGGTATCTTTGAAGGCGTGGTTTGAAGGGGTGGGCTGAAGAAGATGCATGGGGGTGTATACTTTCAAAATATAGCTTGCAGGAACCATTTTTCCAAGATTTTCTTAGATCAAGAATGTTGATATTGTGAGGATTTTTGGCACTTTTCTCCTCTATACCCCCCTCTCTTTTTTTTTTTATCCCCCCCACTGTCCTTCCTTGTCAGTTCCAACATCAAATTGTGGTTTATCAAAAGACATAATAAAATCAATAGAAATACAAGTCAAGCCTCATACACGTTATGAAGTCTCCCTTAGCAGATGTGCTCACCACCAAAAGGAGCCAGACTAACATCCTGCTGTTAAGGATGCTGGACAAGACAGGTGGAGAGAAAGAAAGAAAGAAAGAAAGAAAGAAAGAAAGAAAGAAAGAAAGAAAGAAAGAAAGAAAGAAAGAAAGAAAGAAAGAAAGAAAGAAAGAAAGAAAGAAAGAAAGAAAGAAAAATGATTAAAACAAAGGAACACCCTAGATCTGTTTAGTTGCTCTCCATTTTTTTAATATATTTTAGAAGTATCGGATTGGGACTTGCACTCGGTGGCAAAAACACTTGATCGCGACATCTCTAGTTTAAATACACAAAAGGAGAGTGAGAGAACAAGACACAGGTGCAACGGATGAGGGCAGAGAAAGGTAATCCCACAGGTGGGAAGATTAGTGAACGGGAAGTAAAGACACTAGACACGACACAAGAGGAGAACTGACAAAATAAAACAGGAAGCCACAGGGGAAACCACACTTTAGTCCATGTCTGATCTGACAGAAACAAAGCTTTTGTTCCAGTTACCTCAGGCTCCGATATTAATATTTACTTTGTGTAGATAATATCAATTTTATAATGGTATCTGTACAAAGTGATGCAAAGGTGTAGAGTTTTTAGTCAGATAATAACAACAAATAAAACAACTCTCCACACAGAGCTGAGAAAATGGTTATTGAGATCATGGGTGGAGATTATACTTTCGATCTTTTGGCCTCAACACAGTTAGTTTGTGTCTAGTCTGTGTAAATGTCCTCTGAATATGAACTACAGGTATTGTCCATGGAACAGATAAAGAACAAACACTGCCTGGAGCACACATATTTCACATTTCTAGTCACCAGATTGCAAGGGTTTGAGCTATTGTTTACCCATCTCCACATGCCATTAGCATGATACCAAGAATAGCCTGGTATAAAAAACATGTCTAATACTTTTTCTTTGAAATGAATCACACTTACATATGTGAGAAGATGTCATTTGTTTGAGATAGTAAGGAAGGTTGAAAGCTACAGAATACACTCCTGTGAGTCAGACCAATTGAAACCTGTGGTTTCACCACTAAATTGATGTTCTGAGGCTGAATCCACAATATGAAATAGGTTGGGTTTTTTTTTCGATGTGAAAATGTCTTGTTTTCCATTGTAATCACATTCTGAACCAGTTTTTTTTAGGTTTTTGTTGTCATTTGAAAAAAGTTTGGATAGACATTTGAAGCAAAATGACTAGCACTGATTTTCAGTTTCATTTCAGACTGTGACATTCATTCTCTCCAGAGATTTGTTAAGAACCCAAATATGTTTTTATGCTTTAACATTGTGTTTTTCACTCTTTCTTCAGTAAAGCATTTTGTCTAAATCAGACTCAATGCACAACTCAGTTAACAAGCTATACTAGTATTTCATAGAATTCTTGTAATTCTTCACTATGAACATTTTCATCATTATTCTGAAATTATAAATTAAACATATTCCACAAATTCTGCAGATCAAAGCCAATAAAACTGCAGACAGCTACAATAAACATAATTACATAACAGCATTGCTGCTAACAAGCTGTAATGTGTTGCAGTCTGTAGAATATAGTTCCCACACTGATATTTCATTTAAAATAAATGTTATTCAAATGTCTTCACAGCATCGCAACCTATTAACTGTTAAAGACCACATTGTGATATAACCTATCATCATTTATTACAGTAATTTATTACAACCCTTAAATAGAAATCTACCTTCTCGAGTAAACAAAATCCCTTGTTGCTAGGGCGATGTTGAAAAACGGCCTCTGATTGGTTGAATCAGTGTCACGCAAGCATTTTTAATAAGCTTTCAGGTAAATATAAAATCTTAATTTCTGAAATTTGACCCAAGTGACTGGTTTTGTGCTGGAGGGTCACATATGTTATGATACCAGCAGGAATGATGCAGGGTTTTTGTGTGTGTGTGTGTGTGTGTGTGTATGACTGGGATCATTTGTTCATAGTTGAAAAACAGATATCACATCTGAAAATAACATGTACTGCTGCCTATAATTTTGTGGTTAAAGACTATAATAAAGAATGCCACCTTTCATTTTCACTTTTGAACATGTTTTTTAACCTGATATACTACTTTTATACTCAAGGACATGTTGGCAACGTAATAAATGAAGTCAAATTCCACTTGATGTTGGTCATTTAAAAACATATCTTTCATGGTAAATCTATGAGCCTATTTATGTCATTTTCATTAAATACTGAAGCTACATGGCAAATTGCATTACACACTTTGGGTTCCATTCTTGATGCAGAATTTTGAAAAGATTCTTTTATAATGAACACTGAAGTTCCTCACACAGTGACAGTAAGAGAATCTATATGGCAGATTTATACTTTAATGAGCCTAAAGGTGTTTTAACTCCAGACAGATCTTAGACGCTGATAATCCTTTGTTATATTCTGGCATTTTATTTATTTATTTTATTACATTCTTTCACATTTCCCTTGTGGACTATGAATTACTCTCTGTTTGGATCATGCAGCTTAGACAGAAGACAGCTCTGTGTTTTATCAGCTATTACTTCAAAGCTTCTTCTCTTCCTTAATTGTTCTTATCGTATCATTTGCTTAAATTACAGAAACATTGCTGAGAGAAAATATTAACATTTCAAGTGTGCAATGAGACTTTGCCTGCAGAGGAAAGAAAGTGGGCTGATTTGCATATGGTAATAATATACCTGATTGCTCATTTTGTAATGCTGCTAGTGTATCTGGTGTTTGATTTAAATGAACAGATGAGGTTAGTTATGAAAAATGAGATGCGACCTCGTGTTTTGTCTCTGCCTGACCTGGTGATGTCAGTGTTTTTTTTTTTTTCATTTCTGACTATAATGATTTCTTGTTAAGTTTATCAAAACCGGAGCAATTTATCACCAAGTGTTTCATCAGCATGTAAAAATGCTGCTTGTGTGAATGTTTGTGGCAGTGAGCGGCGAATCATTAGATGTACAGTGAAGGGGAACAGGGAGGGGAGGGGGATGAATCCTGAAAATGCTCCCTTCATTAAACTGCAAGCAATTACTCTAGTGTGACAGAGCAATCAGTGAGGCTAGGTCAAGGCACACATGCTTATACTGTACACAGACACACACACACACACACCTGAAAATAAGCTTATATTGACACGAAGAAGACGGGGGGGAGAAGAAAAAAGATGTAGATATAAGAAGAAGAAAATGAAAGCCAATTAAAGTAGCCTATCATTTGACAAAATACGATAATATATCACAACAAAACACACACATGGAGCTCTATTAACACATATAAGACGCGTTGCGATCCGTGCTCCATGGGTATCTTTGATGGTAACGCTTTTATCTCTCCACACGTTTTCTCCAGCCTTTTGCTGATTCTCTTTTTACTTTCATCTTTTGGTGGGTGAAGGGATTGCCACCTGCTCTATAGATTATTTCTGATTACACGCAGGTTGTTTTAGATCATTTACGCCTAAATCAAGCCTCCTAAATGGCCCTCTTTTAAAAAAGTAAAAAAGAAAAAAGAAATAAATGCTCACATGTTACTTTTAATTTAAGGTCTTGAATAGTAAAGGGGCAGTTGTTGCAGTTTTTCTCAGTCGATTTCTTAGATCAGAATTGAAATTACTCGTTCAATCTTCAAGAACGTGTTATTCTGATGGCACTAATATGTTCATCAACACAGATATTTACTTTTGACATGAGTTAAGAGACTGGCTTTTGGTGGTAATCCATGGTATTTTGCCATTTGTATGAATTATTTTGAGAAATGCCCTTAATTAAAATCTAAATCCTTACACGTGTATTTTCCCTCATTTCTAGTCAAAATAGAACTTCACTTAAAACAAGACACACTCATTTAAAGAGTAACTTTTCAGTGAT
Source organism: Siphamia tubifer (assembly GCA_020466265.1). Lineage (NCBI taxonomy): Eukaryota > Metazoa > Chordata > Actinopteri > Kurtiformes > Apogonidae > Siphamia > Siphamia tubifer. Next base: position 23,168,027 of record CM035799.1, on the reverse strand, counting down.
ATATACAGTAAGAAGTGATTTTACAAATTTTACCTCAAGAAATCTTAAAAGATAGTTTTCACTTTTTCATTGGCAGATTTTATTTATATAATTTTTTTTGCTTAATTCAAGCAAAAAAAAGAGAAAAAAAATACACTTGATAGGATTTAGATTTTTTTTCAGTGTAGCAAATGTTGAGGATGATTTGAGAAATGCACCAAAAAATGTTATTTACAATATTTAGAGGACGATAAAATGTTTATGTAACTTCTTGACATCTGTCTAAAATTTTAGTTTTGTCCTTTTGGTGGTTTTGCAACGCTTCACCAACCTCCAGATTCCTTTCCTTTACCCTGTCTTTGAATTGATCGGTTTTCCTCAGATGTTACTCCCACAATATAAAACTTTGATTCGCTCAACAGTAACTATAGATCAGAGCCAGACAGTTGTATCTTTTTCTTTTTGATTCTTGCGCTGGCGATTTGAGGCTCACATTTTACTGGAGGGCCTGCACTGACAGCCCAGTCACACCAACACAAGCCAAGTTTCAGATACCAATCAGTTCAACATTCATCTCCTTCTCACTCAGTGGCAGCGAGAGAGAAGAGACAGTCCAAATACTGGAGTGGATTGACACAAGATTTTCAGTGTCACACAGTCATCGGCTAGAGGTGTGTTTTAATTCCTTCAGGCAATGCCACGGTTTGCACTCGCAGCTTAAATCAGCAGTCTAACCCGGTTAAGCTGAGCCGTCACCCACTCCAGCAGACAATGTCTCAATAAGCACAGAGGAGAAAAAATAGTGCACTTGTCTTCGAGGGTGTGTGTGTGTGTGTGTGTGTGTGTGTGTATGTGTGTGTGTGTGTGTTTGCCTGCTGGGCCGGAGCAGCTCCAGCACTTTGATTAACACCATAAAGGGTTACGTACAGTTTTTGGAGAGGAATCGAGCCTGAAATGTAATGAGGGAAATAGTGGTTAATACAGTGTTTAAAGCAGGTGTTGATGGAGACTCTATTAGCTTATAAGTGTCTGAGTGGGTAACTCTGTTCCTATCTGGATTAAGATAAAGTCATGTTGTGATAGGAAATCACAGGGAGTTTTGACGCAAGGGGCTTCCACAGATAGGGAGATGTGAGATAGTGGGATTAGAAAAAGAGGTCCCACCTTGGCAGGATATAGAAATCTAGCTGCAAATCGAGTGCCTGCGTACTGTACTGTACATTGATGCAGAGACTAATGTTGTCGACCATTTCTGTGCATTTTCCAGATCTTTATATTTGAAAACAACATCTACTACAGATCGAGAGTGGACAAACCGACGATCCGCCTGGTGTCCACTGGTAAAGAGGGGGTCATCTTCAACGGGCTAGCCGACTGGCTCTATGAAGGTAAGAATGCACACAGAGGAGCAGAATAGAGAAGAAAAAGTCCTATTCATAACAGAATAGGACGCTTGTCATTTCTACTTTACAGACAGAGCAATTAGAAAAAAAAGTGGATGACTCTGAAATCAGAAAATCAACACTGCCATAGACAGACAAATACGATGGATAGATAGATAGATAGATAGATAGATAGATAGATAGATAGATAGATAGATAGATAGATAGATAGATAGATAGATAGATAGATAGATAGATAGATAGATAGATAGATAGATAGATAGATAGATAGATAGATAGATAGATAGATAGATAGATAGATAGATAGATAGATAGATAGATAGATAGATAGATAGATAGATAGATAGATAGATAGGGTATATCAGTTTGGATCTGCAGATGCCAGAGCATCTTGACTTTTATACTTTTTGTAGTGTCATGGCCTAGCTCTTGTTTTTGTATCTAGTTGCTCTAGCTCTAGGGCCTACAGGTGCTCTGTCTCCTCCAATTACCTGGGGCATGACAGCATAACAGCAGCCGTTTCAAAACTAGTCATTTGTGTTGAAGTCATTAGCATGGTGGCATTCAGGAGTCACATCTGGAAATATTAGGAAAAAAAGGGGCGGGGCTACAGGAGCCTGAGGTTATAGGTGAGTTAATTGATTGTATAACAAAGTTATTTTCCAGTTTTGCCGGTTAAACGTATTATCTGCAACAAAGAAAAAGTATTTTATTAAATAAACCAAAACTGAAAGTTTGTGATTGTGACCATGGCAGACATAGAAGCATATTTTTGTTCAAATTTAGACCAGTGCATCACTTACTAGAAGGTTAAATGAAAACAGATGAGACTGGAATGACAGTTGGAAATAAATCACTTTTGTACTTTTAGAGGGAATGTCATTGTAGGTTCTTATTGTCCTTATTGAAACTCTAGCTTGACACTCATCAGACTCCCTCGTATCTTGCACTCAAAAAATAAATAAACAAATCCACGAGTCCACTTCTTAAACTTAACTGTTTACTCGAAAGCTTGAACGTTACAAAACTCAAGGGATATCCACAGTTACAAGACTTTAAAATTCAAAACAGCGTGCCCGAGAAAAGAAAAAGAGAGAAAGAAAAGGTGAGGTTAAGAAACAATTGCTCTCCAATCTCTGTTCTGATTCTACCATCCTACTGACCTGTCACCAGGGCAACCACTGGGTTTTTAAACCCTCATGCTTTATGAGGACTTCCAGAAAAAAACAGATTCATATATTTATAGGGCCACACCATATTTATTTTACTAATGGGGATCTTTATTTATATTTAACCCTTGTGAGGACTTGAATTTTGGTCCCCATAGTGTCAGAGGTCCCCATGGAGTTACTGTGTAAACATATCAATGTCCCCATAAAGATAGGAATACACACACATACATGCATACACAGGATACTACCCTTTCCAGAGTTCCACAGATAAATTAAAAGAATTTAAAAATTAAAATAGGTATGCTTTCTGCTTTAAAGTTAGCTCATACATACATTTAAAACTGTGAAATGATGAAGTCACGTTAGGAACCCCCACTCGTCCTTCATCGTCAGGTCCATGGTTTATCAAAATTCATAATGAAGTCAGTAGAAAACCAAGGTGAGCCTCATATGAACTCTCCTTTGGCAAAACACATTTGCTCAGCACCAAAAGGCAGCCAGACTAACATGTTTTTCATAGTAGTCCTGTGGTTGTTATAACTTTATATTTACTGTCGTTGGTGGAAGCAGGTGTTTGGAGAAGCAGAAGCCAAATGCTTAAAGTAACCTAGGTAACAGATTGTTTTAAGGCAGGGCACATTTAAATTAAATTTACAGACTATGTAAAGTTTCATTTACAGCAATTGTATCAGAGAATATTCATTACAGTACAACTGAAGACACAAATACAGTTTAGTTTAGTATTGTGTGAACCCTCAGTACACCAGAAAGTTTAACTTGTAATGCAAATGTTCTATTTAAATCCATGCATACAGTTAATAATAAATGGAATTGCAATAATAATAATAATAATAATAATAATAATAACAATAATAATAATAATAATAATAATAATAATAATAATAATAATAATAATAATAATAATAATAATAATACAGAAGAAAGAAACAACTCCTAGAATATTTTTTAGTTCTTGTACATTTTGCTTCACTGTAGAGAAACCCATTAAAATGTAACTGTACATGAAGAAGAAAGCAATAATATAAGATTTATTTTTCCTGATTTAATCAGGCAAATTGTGAATTTTCATTTTCAGTTTGATGGCCATGAACTCATATCATGTTATCAGTTATAAAATGAAGCCATTCAGCTCTATCTTGGCTTTTCTAGGTATGAAGGTTCAGCTGATATAAAATCTGTCTTGGTATTAAAGACACACACACACACACACACACAAATATACTCGTTTATATGTCTAATGAGGACCAGGTTTGTCAAGTAGCAAGCAATCAAGCAGCCATTGGGTGAAATAAATAATAATACAAATTACAAAATTACATTTAAAAAATTCAATTAATGCATGAATTAATGAACAATAAAATAAAAATAAATAAGTAGAATAAATAATAACATTCATATTAAAAAACAATGGAAAAAATTAATAATTTAAAAATACATAAAAATAAATCAGGTAAAAAAAAACATGTTTTGATTTGCACTTGTTTCTCCCATATTTTATGGGGACTTCCTGAAAAAACGAATTAATGTATTGTAATGTATTTTACTAGTGGGGACATTTATTTATATTTAACCTCATGGGGACCTGAATTTTGATCCCCATAGTGTCAGAGGTCCCCATGGTGTTACTGTGTAAACATATCAATATCCCCATAAAGATAGTAAAACAAGCACACACACTTTACTATATGTATGTGTACAGCTGTATTTGAAAGAGCACAGCTGGCAGTGTTTCAATGCTCCTCCTTCTCTACACTTCCCATAGCTTGTCTTTGTGTTTGGACTATTTTAATTAATTCATGTCTGTAGTGCTGCAATCTCACTCAGCAGATGTTCAAAAGCCAGCATACTTGTAACTTAATATGAGACATTTGTGATTAGTGCATATGTGAGACACACATTCCAATTACATACCTCTTGAATACATCTTTGTTTACAGCCTCGTTGCACTGTTTGAGACTGGAATTGCCACTATGCACTTGTTCATAATTAAGTTTATCAAATTCTTGTGTTGTGTAGGGGCTCTTCCGGTGTTGTTTTCTTGCAGTGGAATGAATATTAATAGTAGATTTATTCAGATGGTAATGTAGGATGATAATTGTAATTTAAATGTATACTAATATTGTAAAAAAAATCCCAGTTATTAAGACAGTGCATGAACTGCTCCAGCGTCAGCCTCTAATGGTTTTTTCATTAATGGGATTATTTCTTTGTCGTAGACCCAGAACATGACATGAAAAATATAATCCATTTGCAGTGTTAAATAAAGATTAGTCTTGCTATGTTTTTTCTACTGTGTTGCATGGATTATCTGTGGATAACAGATAACAGACAACAATTTTACACAAACAGAGAGCACACAGCTTAGTGCCTTTCACAGTTCACCATACTGTTCAGGTAAAATGCATCTCATTAAAGTTATACACATAAGTATGGTTTGCAGTGAGAAGGTAATGTCTCTCTCAGGGATTTGCTACATAAATCTATAATCCAGTGTCTTCATCCTGTAGCGACAGAATTACAATAGTTTCATCAATGTCTTGTTAGGTTTTTACAGATTGGCTAAATTCCCCATAAGGGATCAATCCCATTTTTATGAGCCTTTAAAACTCCTTCAAATCTCTCTGTATTATTTTCAGAGTTGTCGAAATCAGTCTCTCTCTTTTTTATACTTCTACAGTCCATCAAGCTGCTGATACTGAATGAAATATTCAAACTTATTCTACGGCCCTCTAGAACGTTCCGGCACCTCCCATTCACTTTGAATTGACGTTCCAAGCGTTCAGTGGGGGGATTTCTTTTCGATAACCGCCCACTATGCCATTAACGCCGACTGCCAATGGCAACGAGTTTTATCACTTCAGATTCACTGTACCATATCACTCCACAGGTAGTTCGGTCACTTTGAAAGTAAATATTTGCTACGTTGTAACGGCTATTTTATCCATAGTAGTAGCACTAATAAACTGTAATAACCCGTAGAATAACCAGGATAATGTATTGTCCATGCGTTACTATTGAAAATTATTCCACTTCGGGGCTGTTCTGCCCCATCGGGAAATATTTCTGATAGTAATACATTATCCCTTGCAAAATTAACGGTTTGCAGTAATGGAGAATCCCAGCTCCATGAAGTAAAAGTCTTGCTATATGTTGGTTTCAACCAGTGGCGGATCAATAAATCTATTTTTAGAAGGGCCTAAGTGAAGTCGGGGTGGGCAAGACCCCCCGTGAGGCGTGGAGGACATGTATCAACAACGTAATAGCATTTCCGGAATTGAAACTGAATTTCTTTTTTAAATAAACACAAATAATAAAATATACATTGTTTATTTCCATTGACATTTCCAAATAAATAACTATATTAAGGATATTCATCAACATTTCAGTTTGATGAGACAATGAAAATCGGTCTAGAATTCTGTTTCTGAGCTTGTGATTGGGTGAACACAACTGTCTATCAGGGTGGGTGCCCCGCCTATAGATCCGCCCCTGGTTCCATTCACTGAACCAGCCCATTTTAATGAGCAGGTAGATGGAGAATTAGTAGAATCACCTGTGTTCAGTGAACAGGTAGAACCAGTACATGACAGAGCTTTATGATAGGTTGATCATTTGAATGGGGTGTATAGGTAGAGTTATACATGATACCAGCCAGATTGTTGACTCTGTAGTAAAATATTCAAAGCTTTTCTATAGCAGGAGTCTGCAACCCTAGTACTTGAGAGCTGCTATCCTGCATGTTTTAGATCAGGGGTGTCAAACTCATTTTAGTTCAGGAGCCACATTCAGCCCATTATGATCTGAAAAGGACCAGACCAGTAAAATAATAAAACTGAAAAGAGTCAAATTACATAATGATAATGTTTACATCTATAATGTTTCCTTCAAAATGTGAATAACATCAACAACTTGACATGTCTTAAGAAAAACAAGTGTAATTTAAACTATTTTCTGCCTCAGTTTATCAGTTTGTCATTTGCAAATGTGCAGAACAACGTACATTTCAAGTACAAATGCACTAAACATTCAGTAACAGGCAAAATATTTGTAAAATTACATTTACTTGTCATCAGATATTTCAGGTGCTTCATATTTGTTCAGGTTTTTATTCAGGTTTTATAAAAGGATGGTTTGTTAATATAAAGATTTTCATGTATTTTGACTTTTTTTTTTTATTTAAAATTTTCATTTTTCATTAATTTCATTTATAGGTAACTATGATCATATTTTACTGGTTGACCCAATTGAGATCTAATTATTCTCTATATAGAACGTGATTTAAAATCATTTTCACACTGTTAATATCTTCATAATATCTTTATAGTTATTCTTCCTACGGACCAGATTGGACCCTCTGGCGGGCCGGATGTGGCCCCTGGGCCTTATGTTTGACACGTGTGTTTTAGATGTATCCCTCTTCCAACACACCTGATTCAAATGATCAGCCTATCTTCAAGCTCTGCAGAAGTTCATCATGACCTCACGTGTGCTGAAAGAGAGAAACATCTAAAACATGCAGCATATTTGCTGATCCCTGTTGTGGAGAAATGTTTCACAATTTTCTGAAGGGTTGTAGATGTAACCTTTTGGGGTTAACATATAATTATTCCTAAAGCTTTGAACGGTGTACATAATTATTCCTCAGCTGTCGTCATACATCAACACTAATGCGAGTTATATCTTTGATTAAGAGTTATAAAAAAGCAAAACCAATGCTTTGAAGCTGCAAATGACATACCAAGTGTTTTTTTTAAATAGAGCACTGCAATTATTAGAGATACAATGGACTCATCTATTTGATGTACATACATACATATATATATATATATATATATATATATATATATATATATATATATATATATATATATATATATATATATATATATGGATGTATAAATTTGTCTGTGATGAATCGTTACATATGCTTACATTTACAGCTGTTATTCTCATCAGTCCCATGGCCATAATGAGGCTCCCTAATACTTAAACCCACATACACTGTGCTGTGAAGCTATCATATAAAGGAGAAAGATTTAGCCCTGTACAAAATTGGATTTGAAGTGTCTTGTGGATACTGTAAAATGTCAACAATGCTTAAAGCAGCACCGCTTTAGGATTGTTAATAAATGCTCTGCTCCTCATATAGCTGGCAAGAAAAATACATATTGTGCAATCATCCCTGAGCTATAGAAATGTTTGTAGCACTGGATGATGTTTTGTGAGAAAAGGCCTTGGTAATCTTGCTACACTGAAACAAACAAATTAGCTTTAGACTGACAACATAATCGAATCCGACCCTGAACACTGAATAGTCAGCTTTACGTCTTCTGTATTTTTTGCATGTAGGATCATTTTTTACAGTTATGTGAAAAAATACTAAAAATCAAAACAGCCTCAAACAATACGATCAACAACAAAAACCTCAAAGTTTTTTTTTTTCAAGGTTTAGCTGATCCATGTATGAAAGTGCTATTCTTTAGACCTTCTCAAGTGAATGCAATAAGATGTATATAATAAACAGTTAGAATGGAGCTCTTCTGCCCCCTGCTGGTGAGAGGTCACCTACTGGTATTCAGGGCATATATATTAAAGCACAATGCAACAAACTATTAGACTTCATCTGAAAGAGCAATTCTTATAGTTTTTGTATTTAACATGTGGAATATATCTAAAACACATCAGTTTAAACATGACTCAAATGCAGCCTGGTCATACCCAGGTTATAGTTTTGCAGAACAATTAATAAAACTTAAAGTGCAGCAAGGTAAAGGTTAATTGCTATTTGGTTGAATTGTGTCTTTCTGTAACTGACTGAATTCTGAGATGGTGGTGGTGTCATACAAAAGGCACGACTCACTAGTTATTGGAGGGATTGTGCATTGTAATTTCATTTTCCTATGACATGCTGAATATTTTGTTCTCCTGTGACATTCCAAATGTCAATAAAGCAATCTTATGTAAATAATAATACTTGGGGGAAACACCTTTTTGTGATTTAGACTAATTAGGTGAGAATTACATTTTAAAAAAATCAACCATTTCTGTGCAAACTTTGATGATGATGAATGCTTTCGCTGAGTATTCACAATGATTTATAACAATTTCTTTGTCCTTCTGTGATGTGTGGTTATCAAAATGACATCAGTATGTGTGAGTATGAGTTAAATACGAATAAGTGGAGTTTTGCTTTCTAGTGACTTTACAGAAAAATCACACATCAAAATCAAATATGTTAAGCATAGAACCTTGAGTCTGTGCCAGTGATGATGTATTAGAAAAATCTTTATCTTTGTCAGAATATGAAGTATTTTAACACTAACAAGTGGGAATGCAGATGTGTTATATGAAGCATTGTGTTATTTTGTAGCTGTGTGATAACTGTTAACAGGTGAACATGTACAAATAGTTTTAATTTATCTCATGTTCTTTCAGAGGAGATCCTGCAGAGCCATATAGCCCACTGGTGGTCTCCAGATGGGCTGCGTTTGGCCTACATGACCATCAATGACACACTAGTACCCAAAATGGAAGTCCCCTTTTTCACAGGAACATCGTACCCCACCAGCCTGGAGTACCATTACCCAAAGGTGGGGAATCTCATTTAAACCCCTCACTTATTACGATGGTTCTAGTCTGACCTGATTTCCTATTGGTTCTTTTTCAGGCTGGGGAGGAAAACCCTATAGTTCATCTGTCAGTGGTGAGCTTCAACGGTCCCCTGCACACAGTGGCGATGAAGAAACCCGATGACCCCCGAATAGGGTGAGTGACAGGTTGGAGACACCTGTATTGTGTCTGAAGTAACAAGCATCAAAATAGCCTCAGGGCTTTTCCCTGAGGAAGCAGACACAAAGACTTGCTTTTGACATACTCTCACTTTCTGATTTTCAAGGAGGGAATATTATATCACTATGGTGAAGTGGGCCACCAGCACCAAACTGGCTGTCAACTGGCTGAACCGAGCACAGAATAACTCCATCCTGACGCTGTGTGAGGCCACAACTGGAGTCTGCATCAAGGTAAAACATGTGTTTATATTTGAATGCACTGTTTTTGCTTAAATAGTAATGAGGCCATTATTTTTCCTGAACTGTTTACAGGTACCTGGCAGGTATTTTTATTTTTTTTATTATACGGTCCTCTAGAACGTTGCGACAGTTCCCATTCACTTTGAATGGACGTTCCCAGCGGATTTTTTTTTCGATAACCGCCCACTGCGCCATTAACACCCGCTGCCAGTGGCAATGAGTTTTGTCACTTCAGATTCACGGTACCATATCACTCCACAGGTACTTTGGCCACTTTGAAAGTAAATATTCGCTATGTTGTAATGGCTATTTTATCCAGTCTGTTAGAGTAGTAGGGCCTATTTCTACAGAATTGTCTTTAGAATAAGCAGGATAATGTATTGCCCATGTGTGACTATCAGAAAAATATTTCACTTTGGGGCAGAACAGCAGTATTGTTCTGCCCCGAAGTGGAATATTTTTCGATAGCCACGCATGGGCGATACATTATCCCTTACAAATTGTCTCATTCTGATAACTATAATTGCTTATATGTTTGTACAAAGCTTTGTTTTCATCTGTTCTTGTCTGACCTATTAAAGTTTCTCCACTCTGTGAAATGTTGATGGGATTGACAAAGACATCACCTAATTTTCTTAGATAGTTATTGCAGTCATTGAATTTAATAACATACGTTATTCAATTCTCTAAGTACACAGTAAATTTTGTAGTGTTAAATCAACACTTAGAGAGTTTATTTAACTTCTTAACTTCTGTATTTGGTCCCATTGTCTCCACATTAACACTGCAAAATCTACAGTGTATATAAACTCAACCTTTAAGTTTAGGTAAGATTAGGAGAGTAGAAACCATTTATTCATAAATGAGCTTTGATGATTAAACATTTGTGACCCTCCAGCACAAAACCAGTCACTTGGGAAAATTTCAGAAATTAAGATTTTATATTTGTCTGAAAGCTTTTCCAATGATGTATAGATTGTACAAATCTGATAATTTTTTCAACTAATCCTAGCAACAAGGGATTTGTTTACTCAAGAAGGCGTTGTTCTGAGGCCTCCCATTGGTTCAAATATATAATTACATAGATTTTTTTATTTAAGGGTTGTATAGAGGGAATCCTCTAAGATGAATAAAAGCCTAACTATGTTCTTGTATAATCATATTTATAAAATGAATGCAAGAAAAACCACAAACAACTTACGTTTATCCATCTTTGATTCCCCAAGGAGATCTTAGCATTATGATGATGAATTTGTCTTTGATAAGTCAGACTAGATCCTGGTAAAAATTCAAATAGTTTACAAAGCATCTGAGTCTTAAGTATCTTGGAGCGAGGACGATAAACAGTGTCTAAACCAGCTGTGAAAACACTAGAAAATAAGCAATAGAACAAATATTCACCAAACACTGAGTCACTGTGAGTTAATGAAATGCCACAGATTAGATGGTGGAGGGATAATGTTTGTGGTCGATTTGATTAGAGAGACACTCATGTCTCCCACAGAATGCAATAAAGCCAGAAATGAAAATGATTTCAAGCAAATCACTCTTGAGATGCAGATGTATTCACAACAACATTTGAGGCTAAGTTAGGAGTTCTCCAAGAGTAGTTCTGAAAGTTGACCCTGGGTTTTTAATTGGATTCTGGTTTCATTTAAGGTACAAAAACAATTAGGAAAAATCTCCAAATAATTAATCGTCCTCTGATTTTATCATTATTGTTTTCAGAAACATGAGGATGAGAGCGAGAGCTGGTTGCACAGACAGGTACGTACACACTGAAAACAATGCTTAGAAAAAAACAAACCTTTTTGCTTTGTCATTGGAATCTTATATAAGTAAATAACTGCAGATATAAAAGCTGTGAAAGTCTGTTCATGGACAAACGCTGCATTCAGGTGTTTTTTTCTCTCCTCTCTATAGAATGAAGCACCACTCTTTTCTCAAGATGGACACAAGTTCTTCTTCACCAGAGCAATACCTCAGGGTGGGAGGGGGAAATTTTTTCACATCTCCATGGCCACCTCTTTGGTGAGTATTTATTGCACTTTTAGTATTTCTTATTCATTAAAAGCTTTGTTGGATATTTGATTACCATGATGGGTCAATATAGTGACATTCGGAGTTCTGTTATTGCTGGATCAAAGACTGAATAAAATAAATACACAAGTCATCGACATTGACATGGCTGTGATCATTGAACCTCTGTTCAATTTTGCATCATTAAACCACTCATAATATTGATTTCTTGAAGGTTAGCAGCAGTAGATTAAGTAGGATAATACAGTATATATTGAACCAGTCATTAATGCACAACACACAACAACTGGTGTACAATATCCCTTACATAGTCATTTATTTTGCATTTTAGTTTGATTTTAAGATGAGAGAAGATATACTTTATTGAAATGGTGAATTTAAATGTACAGCAACAGAAAAAAATGCATCAAATACAACAGAAAGTTAAAGGACAAAAAGGAAATTTTAGTCACTTTAACAAAAACTAATGCCCTATTAGCATTGGGATAAGTATTACATATGGACCACTGGTAAGTCGTAAAAATTAGGGAGAATGTCTGAATGAATGTCAAATTACCTACTGTGTTTTGGCGAAAAACTGACGTACAGTGATAATTCATGCGCATGTCTGTGTTTTTTATTTCAATTGCGCACCTCTTGTCTTTTTCTGGAGTGAATAATGGAGGAAGCGGCTGAAATTGTGTGGCAGCATGTGATAAAAGGAAGATATGGTCACGGCAACCAACATGTCCACAGTAATATATATGGCTATCTGAAATTGTCTCTGTAGATTCAGTCGGCCTAAGAACTGTCCATTCACTTCCACTGCAATCTGGAGACTGTTTTCATCTGCACTGACCCTGCGATTATTTGGAGCAAATGTACACACTGCATTCCTATCAATGGCATTTCCCCTCTTTATTTTTTATGCATACTTGTGTTTTCATACTACCTTATTAATGTATTGACACCAAACTGGATGTTGTGTGAATTTACAACATTATTCGGTCATAATGTCAGTAATTTGCGTGAATTACAGACTTGTTCATTCAGGTACAGGGGTAATTGCGAATTACCAGTGGTCCACAGACCACTGGGGCATTAGTTGCACTATTTTTTTTATCCCTCCAGCAGATGATGCATTGTATATTGTGGTTGGAAAGTCTGTCTTCCATCATTTTGTTTCTGATTTGTTGCATGTTTTTGTTATGCATTTTGAGGAGAAAGAAAAAAAAAAAAGTTTGATATTTTCCACTTAACTACAGTTATTATGAGCTAAGTTTTGATTTATTTAATCTGAAATATGAAGTGTGAATTACAAGGCCATTCTTGGTGGGTGAAAAGTAACTAGGCAGTAAAAACTGGTAATGAAATGCTTGTTTGTCTTACAAATGTATTGAAAAAAGACATATTCTTTATTATATGTGAAAATGAAAGCAAGTCTTCATATTTCAACATAAGCAAGAAATAAGACAATGAGAAATAAGAAATCCTCATTAGTGTTGTGTTTAAAACATGTTTTCATCATGACTTCAGCAATACTGAAGTCATGATGTAAGACATTTCTAAAGCCTAGTTACTGCTCCCTTTATAGCAATGATCATTTGCTTGAGTTTCATTCAGCTAATATTGTCAGTAGGTGTTGATAGACTGTTGATTGGTTTGTGTAATTAAGTGCAAAGGTCCAAATGAATGTGAATATTTTCTTTTCACAATTTTATAAATTGTAGTGCTCTTTTCAATAAAGGTATATGTTATAAATTAATCCAAAAAAGCTTCAGAAGCTTGAGAGTCTTATGATGATGCCAGTTTACTGTGTAAATATGAAACTAAATTAAAAAATAAATTGTGAATATTTTCTATTTCCTTTCCTCCACTGTGAACCTGTATTGAATATCTTTGTTTTTTTTGGACTAGAGGAGACATTTAGAGATGTCACTTATGCCTGGAGAAATATTTCATTTCTATTTTTGGATATTTTATAAATCAGCCACTTAATTAAGTAACCAAGAAGATATCCAGCAGATTCATGGACAGAATAAATAGCCATTAGTCGTAGCTCTGTTTTGGGCAGACACATTTGTCCTTGTACACCATGAAACTTCAACTTCAGAAAAATAAGCAAAACACTTTTACCTGAAATTCAATAGCTTTTTTGTGTTTTTTTTTTTCTGCCAGCCTAATACCAGCACAGATATCCTTCAGTCTCTGACCTCTGGAGACTGGGACGTCACCAGCATCTTGACTTACAATCATGAACGGAACCTCATGTAAGATATTCAATTAAGAAATTCTATGTTTTCTACCAATGAATGTCATGGAGAGACAGAACTGATTTGATTTTGGACAATTTACCATTTCTAAAATGTCTATAAGGGGCGCTCAAAAGTTTAAAATCACTAAACACTCTTCTGTTCATATCTCTGTAAGTATTTGTCGTATTGACTTAAAACCAAAGGTCGTGACCTGGGAATCTCATGTCATGGCATCATAGCTGTCTGGTTAAGGATTGGGGGTGTTCAGGGACAGGAACAGTTCTAGCTCATTGGTTGCTCTAGGCAAATTCAGTGAGGGTGCCCCCCCCCGGCCAATAATATTGTTTGTATTTAAACATTCACTGTCTGACACCGGACAACAGTTTAAGTGTACAATCTTTGTGTGAAAGCCATATATATATATAGATAGATAGATAGATAGATAGATAGATAGATAGATAGATAGATAGATAGATAGATAGATAGATAGATAGATAGATAGATAGATAGATAGATAGATAGATAGATAGATAGATAGATAGATAGATAGATAGATAGATAGAGCTAACCTCCTGACACCCACGAAAGTGAAAGGTTTATCTTTTTTACATTAAACAATTATCTTGACTGGAAACTGCACAATGCAACAGTTTTTTTTTTCAAATACATTTTTAGAAATGTTTCTATTTATTCAATATACATTTTTTAATTGAATGTCATTTGCAATGGACAGAAATGATAAGTAAAACTGTATAACGTTGGTTCCCTTCAGAGGACAAAAATGCATTAATGGGTCTCTGGAGGATATTGGTACTTATTGTTTTTCCCAGTAGCCCTAATCCTCTTCTGTAGAAAGCATGGTTCTTTAGGCTGAAACAATTATCTGCTGTTTTTCAGATACTTCCTGAGCACAGAAGACGATCCGAAAACACGCCACTTGTACAGGTAAGATGTTGTTTGAAGGATTTGAGGGTGACATTTGTCTAATAACTTGAATCAGCCTAACTCACTCAGCGCTCTCCTACAGTGCAGACACAATTCCTCCATTCAACCGCTGCTGCCTGTCGTGTGAGTTCAAGTGCAGATATGTGGATGTTTCATTCAGCCACAACATGCAATACTTCGTACTCAACTGTAAAGGTGGGTACCAGTGACCTTGAATATCTCCAATTGTGAGTATTGTTAGAGCAGTGTGTGTGTGTGTGTGTGTGTATATATGTGTGTCTGTGTGTATGTGTGTGTGTGCAGAAGAGGGTTTGCATCACAGCACTCTGGAGAATTAAACTCTGCAGAGGAGCTGCGTTCTGCAGAAAGAATAATTAAATTAGCGCTCCATGTCAGGCTGAGAGCTCATATTGAACGGTACATTGGCACACAACCTCAAACCACTGTGGGATCCCTCTGATGAGCCACAGAAAATAAATGTCTTTTCTGACTGGATGCAAACTATAAGGATTTTCGTGTTCGTTGATTGGATGCTCCAAAGACGAGTTCAAGATACAGTTGGTCTCAGTTTTAATCATTTAATCAAGTCACATGGAAAATACAAAAGCCAACGGCTGGTTTTTGTGGACCAGAACCCCAAAGGGCTCAGGCCCAAAAAGCCCCAAATTCTGGATCTGAATCAACAATATCTTCTTGGGTGACTCCACCCCGAACAAATGGGCTAGACTTCGCAATGTCATCTGGCTCTGTCTCTTAATTGGGTGTTGACTATTGACAACCTCAACCCACTCCCTAGTTACCTAAGAGATGTAAAATTCAAATGTGTGTGTGTGTGTGTGTGTGTGTGTGTGTTCTCTAACAATATCCCAGTTCACGTGAATGCTCAGAAAATATTTCAACCTTGGCCTTATCACCTCACATGTGCTGGGCTGTCAGGCCTCAGAACAGCACAGAATATGCCTTTTGCAACGGATATATTATAGGTCAAATAAATAAATTATATCTATATATAATTCATTTAACCTTTATTTAACCAGAAAATATCCCATTGAGATTAAGAACCTCTTTTACAAGGGAGTCGTGGCCAAGGTAGGCAGCAGCAGTGCAGGACATAGTTACAGGAATAAATATATATATTAACATGAATATAGAAACCAATAATAAGAAAACTGTCACATGAAGACTAATGAAAATCTGGCGGCGAACACGTGGATTCCTACTTTGACAAATGCAACGTGGAGTTACTGAAGCGCTGTTTTTGTTTACCAGATCTTTCCTCACATACCCTCAGAGACACCCTCTCATTGTTTTATCCCCCCAAGCACAAAAACAGAGTTTCCATAGAAGCTGGTTTGTTTATGGGGGCTCACTCCAGAGAGAAAAAGCGCCAGTGGCTTTCCTCCATTAATTGGATCTTTGGAGAGTAACTCCTCTGTGAAATAGTAAGCCTGGGTTCAACCACTTCTCCTGGGAAAGAAGTAGATTTTAAAGCGTGGAGCCGGTTAATGGGGCAGTTCTAAGATAAGACAAGAGTCTTGATCAGAAGGACTGGGGGTCATTGTCTGAGGCATTTGGATGTGTCTTTCCATCATGTTATTTGTGTTTAACTTAAATTGTTCCACTCCTGTTGACACATTGCTCTCTCTATTGTTTCCTGTAGGTCCAGACATACCAAGTGTGACTGTTTATAACACCGCAGACAAACAGAGTGAGTGTTGAGTTTCCAGTGTTACCTTACCAATTACAGGGAATGGTGTTACATAATTAAATGATGAAATAAAAGTAACCGAAAAGCTTTTTCAGTTCCTCCAGACAAATATGTTCTTTTGATGGTTGCGCTTTACAATACAAACTGTGTATTTAATTCAACTCATATTTAAGGATATAACTCCCAGGAGCCCATGGCACTGAGTTATATCTTTGTTCATCTGACCTGTGTTAATGATATCACACATTGAATCAATATAAAAACTGCTCTTCAACTGGTCACATCTAATAAGATTAAGTTGAGTGAAGTGAAGTGAATAAAGTTGAAGTGAATCAAAACTGAATGAGTTCAATTCAATTTTATTTAGTTCACTTATTTTAATTTTTATCAGATATGACCAATTGAAGAACTTTTTTCCATTGATTCAGTATTTTGCTTTTTTTCTGTACACAGTGTCGATGATTATATAGTAACAAAGCTATTTTATTATTTATATATTAAATTCTAATGTAGCTTAACAGCTGCTTCACTTTCCTAAGAAATATATCACTGTTTATTTGAACAGTATCCTCTTTATTTAGCATTTTTCAGTGAAAATTCACATATTTACCTTTATATATAATTTACTACCCCTGGAACACATCAACACAACACATCTTGACATTATGATGAATTGTTCTTTTAATGCCAACAATTTCCATAAAAATACCAACAACAAAAAACAGTGAATTGTAAACTGAATGGGATAATATACTACACAGACAAAAGTATTGACATACAATTGTGGCAGTTTCTAAATGGTTTATCACCTATTAGAATATTATTCTGTGTGTTTTTGCATTTTTTCAGTGTAAATCAGATTTTTTTCCCCCCTATATTTAATTTACTGACCATGAAAACTCAGAGTAAATTCACAAGTTATTATTTTATAATATAGAAAACTCAAAGAAAAAGTGACTTTTTCAGCAAGTCTCAATTGGTTTTACCGGTGAATCAATGCTGTAGAAGATGACAGTGTTTCCATGGTAACTACAGAGCTATCTGATGACTATGAAAAGATGACAAACTGTATTTTACATAAATTATTTACATGTATTGATAGGATCAGTGGATCAACAGGTATTAAAACATTTATATCAGTGGATGCTTTGTGCCTCTTTGGGTTAAAAAGTAAAAGTCGCCCTTTTTCGCCATCTTAATAGCATTATTTCTTACATTTGTATCTAATAATCTGCACTCTATTTTTCCTGAACTGCAGAGGTGTTCAATGTGGAGACCAATGACAGAGTGAACAGCACATACCATAACATGCAGATGCCCAGAGTGGAGTATAAAATTATCACCATTGACGACTACAGTACGTATCCATGTCTATATTGAATTTCACAGCGTATGGTATCGTGTGTACAGTATGTCCCCTAACACACCAGATCCAGTTGTATTGTATTATATTTCCTTGCTGTTGCAGTTCTGACGATGCAGATCCTGAAACCAGCTGGATTTGTAGATACATCCCATTACCCCTTACTGCTACTAGTGTAAGTATGAACATTACTGACTGCTCTCTGTATTTAGCAAGTGCATAAAATAATACTGTTTTTATCTCAGTGACTCAATGATGTGCCCTATATAAATGTGAAAAAAGAATAAATGCAAAACTACAAGGA
Organism: Siphamia tubifer; assembly: GCA_020466265.1. Classification (NCBI taxonomy): domain Eukaryota; kingdom Metazoa; phylum Chordata; class Actinopteri; order Kurtiformes; family Apogonidae; genus Siphamia; species Siphamia tubifer. The sequence goes on along the minus strand of CM035799.1, from coordinate 23,149,827 downwards.
GAAAAATAACGGATCAAATGAGCGCATTTGAACAACTGTAACTGACAAATGTTTTGTAGTTTTATTTGAGAAATTGAAATGACTTGTTGAATCTGAGCAGACACTGAGGTCCTGTGTTGATATGATTAGTTCAAATCAATTTTTTTTTTTTTATGATTCGCAATATGATTTTCCAAGTTGAACTGCGGAGGCGTTTGCTGGTTGTGATGAATAAAAAGTAAAAAGTATTTCAATTGGAGCTTCAGGAGGTTCATGCCACTATATGACTTTTAGATTTTCACTAAAAGAACTGACTTAGATCCTTAAGAACAATGATATCTCAGACAGTGATTAGATGGATGACATGAATGACAGGATAGCATAAGGAACGGTACTTTAACTGTTAGCATTAATCCGTGGGTGGTGAACCTGCATTCGACACTCGAACCAGGAATAATGATGGGATATTTGAGCAAGAAAGAAACTATACATGGTGGTTATTTTCCTAATCACTACAAATCATTTTTTTCTTAAATAGTGACGAGGCCATTATTTTCCTGAACTGCTTTTGTTTTGTTTTGTCATTTTTATAACTATAATTGGTCATATAAGGATTATTACCATGACATTACATGAAAGTTACCATAGAAATTAGCACTTTATTAACAATCCGTCATTTAAAGTGTTACCGTTTTTTTCAGATGTATATATTTATTTCATGATTTCTATTGATTTATTTTCATGGAATGTCCTTTGCAACAGTACAGGACAGTATTTTTTAAGTAAAACTATCAAACTTTTATCCCCTACAGAGGACAAAAATCCATTGCTGGGTCTGAGGAAGTTAAGAGTGGTTCTTCTTATTGTAATATGTCACAAATACAGAGGATGTGCGAAAACTTTTTTTTCCACCAGTGTTGAAACAATCTGTTACAAGTGTAGAAAATAACATTTTGACGTCACAATCTGTAGCGGCTGAAAAAAATCTTGGAAAATCATTTCAGGGAAATAGTGGGAACTCTGTCATAATAGCCAATATGAGTTATTCCTGTAATAAATGTTCATTTTATTTTGGTCCCTTCTATATTTCCTTCAGGGATGGGACACCTGGTGGACAGATGGTGACTGAGCAGTTCCAGGTGGACTGGGCCACGGTTCTGGTCAGCAGCTTCAGCACCATCGTCATCCGCTTCGACGGCCACGGCAGCGGCTTTCAGGGTACTAACCTCCTCCACAAAGTCAGGAGGAAGCTGGGGAAGCTGGAGGAGCGGGACCAGCTGGAGGCGCTCCGGTCAGACACACGGAAACACACGGATCTATGTTAAACTCCTGTTAAAAAGTAAAAAGCCTCATCTCATTTCTTTCAATTTCAGGTTCATATCAAAAGAAACTTATATTGACAAGACTCGAATGGGCGTTTATGGAAAGGTATTTATTTGTTTTTTTTACTTTTATGTTCTATTAAATGTATAGAACTCTGACAATAAACTGTAAACTAGACAGACAGACAGACATTCGGTTGTCACACCCTACAAATACACACACAGCACATACATATATAAATAAATATGTTATAAAATGTAACATGTTTCTGTTTTTTCATCTTTCCTCAGGCCTATGGAGGATACTTAGCTACTCTGCTCTTAAGCTCTGAGGAGTTTACTCAACTTAAATGTGGGGCAGCAGTCTCCCCCATCACAGATTTTGAACTTTACGGTATAACTTTGTTAAAAATGCTCCTTTACTCATCATACTCATGAGATTCAATTTGTTTTATAAGGTGCCTAATCTTTTTAAGCGTGTTTTTGTCTTTTCCAAATCACAGCATCTGCATTTTCAGAAAGATATCTTGGCTCAAAGACGGATTCTCGAGTCTATATGGTAAAAATTTCTGTTTCTTTATCCAAATCATGCACGACTGTATTCCATATATGTGGGTGGGGAAAGTGTGAGTCATTTCTATTAAAGTTGGTGTATTAGATTTTTCTCTTTCTCATTTCAGATGGCAAATTTAGGACATAGAGCGGGTCAGCTGGTGGATAAGCAGTACTTGATAGTTCATCCCACCGCTGACGGTAAGACACTGTATGTCTGAGCTTTGAAATAATACATTCACTGGAGCACCGTTGAGCATAATGCATATATTATGTTAGAGAAATTAATAATAATAGTAATAATAATAATAATAATGGCTGATAGAATGTACAGTTCACACTCTTTACCACGTCATGTGTAATATTACTTTTCATTATCATGGGCAATAGTATATTTATTATTCTAAACCATGTGCAATACTACCTTCAACATCATGTTAAATTATTACTATTAGTATTTTTTTTTTTTTTTTACATTGTCATCTGTAATACTATCCTCAATACCATAGGCCACTTTAAGCTCAATGCCAGATGCAGTATATACACACACTTATTTTAATGACACTTAGACACTATTTGTTCTGATGCTCTGTTGTCTATATTTACTGTAATGTTTCAAGTGATCTGGCAAAACAATTCCCTATGGGATTAATAAAGTTTTATCTTATCTTATCTTATCTTATCTTATCTTATCTTATCTTATCTTATCTTATCTTATCTTATCTTATCTTATCTTATCTTATCTTATCTTATCTTATCTTATCTTATCTTATCTTATCTTATACAATGTATTTTTTATCATGTTTTTATTGTGTTAGCATTTGTAATTGTTTGATATACTTCCTCACTATATATTTATAAATCACACAATTGTTTTCATTTATATTTTATATTTATCTTTTATCTCTGTCTCCATATGTGACACCACATTTTTTAATAAGATGCACTTGGTGTTTATGTTCGGTGTGAAATGCTTGTATGCTATGCGTGTCCTAAATGTTTAATATGTTTTGTACGAGCACAGTTCACTAGACTACAAACTAAATCTACCTCTGGGTACTAATAAAGTTATCTAATCTAATCTAATATCTCTAATCTTTTTCTCGGCCACAGAAAAAGTCCACTTTCAGCACACGGCCAAGTTTATCAACCATTTAATCAGCGAGAAGGCCAATTATACTCTACAGGTAAGCTGTAGAACAGGCCTGTGAGGGCAATGTTCTCCTACAAGCTCCAGATTTGTCACAGTCTAACAAATTCTTCCTCTGTGGAGTTATTTCTGTTCAGCATGAGGAAAAAAGTCTAAGAAAACACAAAACCAAAAAAAAAATAATAATAATAATAACAATAATAATAATAACGTTGGAGGATTAGCAGTTATTTGGCTAATTCAAGGTCAACATTTTTAAGCGGCTTTTACACAGAAAAAAAAGGTAAGATAATGATCCCACCTGGATGAGCAGAGGTGAGACAGGCTGGACTTCTGTCTCCACAGTGGACCTGTGTGCAGTGCAGTGTATAGTGTGATGTATCCATTTGGGCATTATTGACTTCAGTTTTTTTCAAGTCGACTTATTCATCAATAAAGTCGAGTCGACAGGTTGTGATGACGTCATCACATTTTCCAACAATGAGTAACTTGTTTTAAAGTTCACTGCAACGTAACAATGTCCACTGACAAGACACAAGCATCAGTATTTAACCCCAACAAAGCAAAGACGAACACCTTGAGTTTTCTTTTAAATTTAACTGCAGGGTGAACATATGTCTGGATTTTATCTGGACCCACGGCTCTAAAACCGGACTAAAGCGTGACAGACCTACAGACAGTCCAGGACAAAATCCGGACATATGGTCACTCTAAATAATGTGCAAAACGTTTAAGGTAGCGGTCAGCAACACACACAACACATTGTCCACATCATGTTTGGAGGAGAAAAAAAAGTGTGTTGTCTTAGTGGACATTGTCTGAGCTGCTGTTCATATAAATCACGTTAGCTAGCAGATACCTGTTCAGATGCCTAGCGTTTTTGTTGTATTTTAAATTGGACTTGTATATTGTGCAGGTCACTGTACTGTTTTGTTTTGTCAGACCCATGTTTTACCTGTGACTGGTCTGTGAGGTGAACAGAGCTGTGACAGTGGTGGGACTAAATAAATGATCCACCATTTAATTTATGCAGACGTCATTCCAGAATAAAAGCTAAATATTTAAAAAAAAATTTTTTTATTATTAATTCATTTATTTAATTGTAATATTTAGTTTCTTAGTTCAGAATACACTGGTGGTACTTGTGTCCTGCAAGATTCTATTTCCACTTTAGAGGTAGATTTGATATTTTCAGACCATTGTAGTTAAGTTTAGTTTGAGTTTTGCATCCAAATGTGTTCATTGTGAATGTTTGTGATGAGCTGAAGGGTGAGTAATTGCTCTGTGGGTTGAGAAAATCCTCTTCCTTCTCTTAAATTAAACATAAAAACTTAGCAAATCCCTCAAGATTAGCTGGAGAGTGCATTTGTACGAAGCTGAAAACAGACTTGTTTTTCTGAGCTTTTAAAAAGTTGACTTCTTACAGATCCATGGTTCTCACAGGACAGTGATGCTGCAGAGACACAACACTGATGATCAAAAAAGGCCAACTTTTAACTATGCTGTTTTTACTGGGTTGTAATGAGCACAATATTTCTGAGTCTCTTTATTAAAATAAAGCAAGAAGATAGAATGAAAGATATGCACGTTATTAAAAAAAAATACACATGATTTAGTTTGACTCATGATAGAAAATGCCCAAAGTATATATAAAAAAAAAAAACCTGACGGAAAACACTAGAAGATCAATTAATGTCATATCATTCATTGTATATAATGTATTGTAAATTATATTATGGAACATATGTGATTATATACAATGTGTTAAATGATGTGTGAGTAATGGAGAGGTTTAAGAATGTTGCTGAAATGGACAGATTTATTTCTGATATGTTTAACATTTTTGCATTTTGTTTAGGTTTGGTCAGAATTTATTTTGATATTTGCACATTTTTGTTAAAGTTATTTTGTGGAGTCGACATGGAACTTAATTGTCTGTAGAAGAAGATGTGGATGGGAGGGGTTGCACAACACCTTGCTCTTTTTTTTTTCATTTTTGTTGTTTCAGGTTTTAAATGTTGATATTCAAAAACAAAAAAACATACTAAGTGCCTCTTTTTGTTTCCTGAAATTCCTGTTTTAATGCTATTCTCAGAGACTAATAAATCCATTTATTAAAGTAAATATATCATAATCTTGTGAAAACAACAAAACTACTTGTGGCCAATTACCTTTACACAGTTTTGTAAATGCATCATATCCTTATATAATAATATTTGCATTGCTTTACAAGTTTACTTCTGAAAATAAGTTTAGAGTCTGTCAAGTGAATGTAAATGTTATGTTATGTTTAGGGATGTCAAATTATCACATTAATTAAGATCAATTAAATACGGTCATATTTAGCATGTTTTCTTAATAGCATTATTTATGTTATTAATCTCTAGCATTGAGGCTAATTTTATAAGAAACAAGAGAAAACTGATGAAGTTTTTTTTACTTAAATCTATCATTAACTGGGTTTTACTAGTGAATTAATGTTGTAGAAAATGATGTGGTTTCCATGGTAACTATGGAGCCTCTGAACATCCAAATGGATCATATGTGATGACCATGAAAAGATGACAAACTGTATTTTACACCAATTATTTACATGTATTGACAGGGTTAGTGGATCAACAGTTTAGGTCAGCTAAGAACACTTTAGATCAGGGGTCTCAAACATGAGGCCCCCTGAGCTGAAGATCATAAGAACCTAAAAATAAAAAATAAATAAAAAGTATTTTCTCTGTCTATAAAGGACAACTCTAAATGTTTATCTTTGTTTTAGTGGAAAAACAAATATTACATTATGAAATTATTTACATTTACAAACTATCCTGGAACAATAAAATGTGAATAATTTGGACAAATATGAACAACCTGAAATATCTAAAGAAAATTAAGCACAATTTGTAAACATTTTCTGCTTCCGTTACTAAGTGTCTGTAGATCTGATCCATAATACACATAGACAAATGATAAGTTTAGGCAAAATATTGTTAAATTACCCTGATTTTACTTATGAAATGTCACTTTTTTCAGTATTTTGACATATTTTACATTTGGATGCCTTATAAAACTAAGTATTTTCATAAATTAGGGAAGTTTTTACAATAAAACAAAGACAAAAATGTGGAGTTCTCATTAGTCATAGATTATTATGCTCTTATTTTACTGGTTTACCCACTTTAGATTAACAGGTAAATTTGTGTCTCCAGATCTACCCAGATGAGGGACACTTCCTGCACAGTGAGGGGACACAACAGCACCTGAGCCAGTCTCTGGTCAACTTCTTTGAGGAGTGTTTCCGGATGCCAGAGGTTCTGACAGAAGACCAGCTGGAAGAGGACGACAGTTAGACCCGCTCCAGCCTCCGTCAGCTCTACAGCACAATATGCAACATATCTTTGTAACCGAATCGACCCTCCTCCTGCTGTCCAGTCTGGTTTTAGGTCTACTCTGAAGTGCAGAGGCTGCATGTGCAAGGCCCCTCTCCTCACCTTGTGCTGGCAAAGAAATCAGGCTGAAAGGATGATGACTAAATCTCAGATGTGAACAGTCTTCTCTGTCTTTGTTATTGGACTAAATGGACATAGTATTAAAGGAGATGTGTCTGTAGTACTCCCTCTAGTGGACAAATAGAGGATCGACATAATGTCCACTTCAGCAGCGTCTCCATCCCAACCCTGCCACATTAACCGAGCGCTTTGCAGCACAAAATCCCCCTTTATCGGATCAGTTCATTATGTTGACATTTAACTTCAGACAGGCTGCCAGTATCTGATAACCTTGCCAACCAACTTACTGACTGTTGTGTTTCTGAGTATGATTACTGCTACTTGTTTCTCTGAATTTCTCTGTTCAGTGTCTTACAATCGTCTTGTGTCTATGAGTGGATGTCTGGCTACATCAGTCCTTAGTTGCTTTACAAAACAAGGGCACAATGATAACACTGGGGAACAGTTTGAAAAGATAATTCTGTTTAGTTAGATTTTTATGCTGATTAATACTAAAATCAGCACGCGGATTCCAAAATTGCAGTGTTTTTTTTTTTGTTTGTTTTTTTCTAGCACATCAAGTTTTTTCCCCCTCCTCCAGATCAGTAAAATTCCACTGATTAACTGTAGGGTCCAAATACACTAATGTCCTGTTAGAGACAAAGATAATTTGACCGATTAGTGTTGCTAATTGACTCACATTTTTAGTTTTAAAGTCATTTTTGCTTTAGTTGGACCATAAGGAATTAACCAAAACAATGACAGTAGACATAACCTTTCTAAAAACATAATGGTGTTAAATAAATATTGCAGTCATGCCAGTTTCTTTCATATTTCATTGTCTGTTAAAACTTATAGAACAAGCACATACCTGTTAAATACTGTGTTTTTCATATGTTTTAAGAAAACCAGGATTCTATAGTTCAAAAACTTGATGTGATAGAGAAAAAACTGACATTAGTTTTGGATCCCAAATGCAAAAATTAGTTCCTAACTTGTTCCCCACTGTAATTTGTGTTAAACTCCAAAAAATGTGTTTGAACAAAAACGATACAAAACCATATTTTCCTTTTGCATTTTTCTGTATTAAACTATGGTTCTTTTAGTCACTGTGCCTTACTGTGGGTGAAGTGTTTATGTTAAGGAGCCCACTGACACTTTGAAGAAGTAAATATGAATAGGCCTTGTCTGAACGGTGCATTCTGTCGATAAGTCAAAGCCAGGACCACGGATGAATTTTTCTCAAAGTTCCTTTAAAAAATTCAAGTTATGGCACATTTTGTCTCAAAATCACAGAAAATTTTATCTGCTGGAAAGATGGTATTTTAAGAACAATTATTAATATTTACTTTGCAAATACAATTCGTGACATTTACCTTCTGAACGGACATATTGGTGAGTTAACTATGCTGAATTTCCATTATTTAGTGGATTTATTTGAACTGTGTGTTAAACTTCTTGACTTTCTCTTAGTATTGTCAGTGGTTTCTAGTCAGCTGATGTACAAAGTGTATAAATCTTATATTGTTTAAGTCTTTCTGTTGTATGTGCAACTTGTATATAAAGCATTTTGAAATGTATCACATTTTGTCTGTAGTGTGTAAATATACGAGAACTTTGACCTACAACACTGCATCTGTTATTGATGTGAGTCTGTCCTCTAGTGGACACTTTAGGTATTACAGGAACAAACTCAACTGGTCCATAAAAAGAGGGACTAGTGAAATTTAACTACATTTTTATTCCAGTCATGAGAAATGATGGCTTCAGTCAAATTGTGTAAATCTATGACTCAATGATAAAACAGGTTTTACTCAAAAGGAATGTGTGAGCCGCCATTTCTAACTCAAAAACACTAAACTTAGGTACATATGTAATAACACTATCATATTCAGAAATAAGCAAATGCTTCTTTTATTTACTAATTAATTTTATCATTGTCAAATACTTGAATATTTGTGGAAAAATCTTGTGTTTCAATAGGTGTGACGGCATCAGACACAAACAAATTGAGTTTTTTTGTTAACCGTTAAGCCTTCTGCGTCAGGGTGCTGTTCCGCCCCTACGGGAAATATTGTTCTGATAGTTAGTAACTCGTGGGCAATAAATTATCACGCTTTTTCTACGGGTTATTACAGCTTATTAGTGCTACTACTCTAACAGACTGGATAAAATAGCTGTTACAACATAGCGAATATTTACTTTAAAAGTGGCCGAACTACCTGCGGAGTGATATGGTAACGTGAATCTGAAGTGATAAAACTTGTTGACATTGGCAGCGGGCGTTAACGGCGCAGCAGGTGGTTATAAAAAAATCCGCTCGCTGAAGGCTGGGAACGTCAATTCAAAGTGAACGGGAGCTGTCGCAACGTTCTAGAATAATAAGAAAAAATACATTCTTGACAATTTCAGCATGTCATGTCCTGGATGTGTTTGATTAACTACTATTATTTCATCCAGAGCAAAAAAAAAAATATGCAGCTTTACTTTATTACAATTCAGAAGTTGTAGTTTTACTTCAGCAAAACAGTTGAATCAGTACTACTATTTTTACTAGAGTATTTTTTCCACACAAGTAGCTGTACGTCTACTTAAGAACAGAAAGTGAGTACTTTGAACACACAGTACGACTTAAACATTCTCTCCTTGAAGCTTCTTTACAATCTGGTAAAGGAAAAAAAAAATACCCATTACAATCCACAGAACTTTACCATTGACAAAATTTATTTCCAGTGTTTCAGGAATCTGTGCACCCCCCCCTCCCCCCCTTTCCTCACAATCAGAGGAACACAGCATTGATACAAATGGTCCAGCTCAATGACTTTGTTTCAGTACCGAACTCCCCGCAACACTCAGAGGCTTTAGGAGCATCGTTATCTCACAATACTGTACTCAATCCTGCAATCTGATGGAAATGAAAAGTAAAGCAGCTAAAACGTGACGCTTGTATGTACATTTAACTTACTTATTTTTTACAAGGAATATTTAAAATTCAAGTTCTGTTAAAAATCCAAAACAAAAAAAAAAAAAAAAAAAAAAAAAAATTATGAAAAACAGGGGAGGAAGAAAGTATAAAACATGTTAAGACCAGAGTGGAATGCCTAAGGAATGGAAGCTCGGCATTTTGTTACATAAACCTGTAGAATGACCATGAGAGTCAACAGTAAAAATGTCATTCACAGTAACATCTTCGTGTATCTCAACAAAGACAATATGGCACCCTTAACATTTCATTGTGAGGCACTTCCTGTTGTGAAACATGATTCCGATTCCATCAGCCGTTTCTTCTCGTTTCTACCTTTTTACCTCTCGACAACAGATGAACCATGAACATGAAAACATTTGCATCAGAGGGATGTTGTTCACTGCTCTAAAACCATGTTAACTGGGAAGGATAGTAACCATTTCCATTTGCATAAGTCCAGTGTTTCCTTGTGTCTTTGTACCTTTGGAAAGGCCCCTTTAACAGCAGAACGCTCATAGGCAGTCCATACACAGGCTGTACCAAAAAACAAAACAGAAAAAAAACACTTCAAGTACACAGAAAAATAGGGATTTTTACACTTTAGATAGAATGAAACACAAGCATCTAAAGCTTTTAGTCAGTATTACAGCGAGCATGTCTGTACATTCTTCATTTGGTTACCGAGACTCATCGACTCTGAACGTCATAACTTTCTTTACACAAAAATAGTTCCTCTGCAATACTAAAAATCTGTACTTTTATCTACTTCCTATTCATCCTAAAAATTCCTCTTTAAAGCCACTTGTCTAAGCCTTCCAACAATCTTGTACTTTGAGTGTCACCGTCCACACATCCTTGCACATACTTCACAGGCTCATCGCTTCATGAGCAACAGGTCCTCTCAGTCTTCAGCATAAACAGGGAGTTGTTTTAGGAGGGAGGGAATCCTCCTGCTAAACCATCCCAAAGTCATTCAAAATAAAAGAAAAAAAAAAAAAAGAAAGAAAAAAGTATAAACAACATTTTGTTTCATGCCTTATACATGAGCAAGATCAACAATCCCTGTGTGCGGTAATTCACTTTTTCACAGACACACTCCAGACTAACATTTTTTTGTATAACATGCTCTTTCACTAACGTTGGTCATACAACAGACGTTACACTGACAGGCTGCCACGTACACACACACACCTTACAGACAGAGAACCCAAACACATACACAGTCACACACTTCCAAACACATCTCACAGGTATTGATAGAAGCGCGAGTGGACCACCTGGGAACTGGTGAGTTTATGTGGGTGAGCAGTGGCCGAGAGGCTCAGGTTTTTACTGGGGGGGATTTCCCCGTTCATCACCTCAGGTGGACGATAAGGGAGTTCAGAGGAGGAGGACGACGCTCCGAGGTTTTGGGAATTCGGGCTGCACAGTTCCCCCTGCTGTTCGCTGAGGTCCAGGCTGACCTCGGGATTGCTGGTGCGGTGGCGCTCGCGAGCAATCCAGTCCCCGATGGAGAAGTCCTGAGAACTGCACTTTGGCTTCAGCCGGTCCACAGCTGACAGTTCCGACCGCGACGCTGAGCCCATGCCCACCTGCTGAGGCCAGTCGCCCAAAACAGACAGCTCTGCAAAGTCTCTCTGACCCCCCATGGTGTGTCTCCGTCTGATGTTCTTCTTCTTGCTGCGGCCCTCGGGGGACCGACTCCTTTGGCTTCCCACACCAAACATGTCATCCACAGACATTCGAAGACGCACCTTAAGTCTATCCGTGATCTTCAGTTTCCAAGCAGGCTCTGTCTTGTCCAGCTCGCTGCGTGACGAAGAGCTGAGGCTGCCGGTGGAGCGGCCCTTGACGGAGCCCAAAACCCGCGACAGTCTGTTAGAATCTTTATCGCTCCGTGACCCCTCCAGCGACGACTCACTGTTGGTTTTTTGCTGAGCTGCTTTCTTTCTGGAAAGCGTATCGCATTCAATGAGTCTGTGGGAGGGGAGTGGTCGTGGAGCTTCCTGCAGTTCTCGCTGCTCTGTCGCTCTGCTGTCTCTTCCTACAGTAAATACTGACAGGTCGCTCTCGCTGTCCGTCTCCATCGGCCTTCCCTCACTGATGAGCTCACTTCGCTCATCATCTGCCTCATCTCCACCTCGGCTTTCAGCCACAGACTGCACTTCAGGACTCAGAGTGCTGAGCTCAGCTCCAGTCAGGAACGTCATCGAAGATGTGGTGGAGTAATCTGACGTGATGGAGCACACTTCTGCCCCCAACCCACTAGGACCCGCCTCTGGTCCCAGCGCCGCCATCCGTCCCCGCCTCATTCTGGGAACTGAAGCCTGGGAGCTGGTGCTGTTCATCGTACCGAGGTCGGACACTGTGTCATCATAGTTGGAGGGGGGGTCTGAGAGAGAGGACTGGTGTGCCATCGGTATGCGGTAGCTGAGGTTTGGGGAGTGAGGGGGTGAGGCGTAGGGTGAACCCGTTTGAAGGGTGGTGGAGAGGTGCTCAGGAGGCAGGGTGGGAGAAGGCTGCAACAGCAGGCTGCTGGAGAGGGAATCATTCCTGTGGGTGTTGTCGAGCTGTTCCTCTGAGCTGTTCCTGTGCTTCACTTTCTCGTTTGCTTCATCAGTCTCCCCCTCCTCCTCGGTCCGACGGTCTGGGGTCCACACAGGCTGCTGCTGGCTCTCCTCTGGGAGATCCTTCTTGGGGAAGACAGAGTCCAGGTCATCGTCTGAACTGCTGGGGTGAGCTTTATCCTTAGGCTTCTTGCGCTTCCGGCTGGCGAAGAAGGAGGAGCGCAGCATCTCTTTGCTACACTGATCCTTCCCAGATCCCCACAAGCCCTGGCATCAGAACAGCACATCATTAGAGGCTCACGACAAAACCAACGACCATAAAAATATGTCAATCATTTAAACTAGGCAGTGACTTTACCTTTGATTTCGATGAGTCACTACATGCTGAATCTACGTTAAAGGGGGAAAAAAAGGAAGTTATTAGTAACAGTCTGCCACCTGCTTGACTTGCTAGAACAGTAAACATGATAAAAAGAGATAAAGGCATCTTAAAAGTTTGCTTCGACTGAAACTGACAAACACGATGAGAACAATGAGAGCAGCTGAATGGAAGCAGATGGTATGTTTTCGGTTCAGAAAGAGAGAAAGGAGACAAGTAATCACAGTATGCAGTATATGGAGAAGTGGACAAAGAGGCCTGAGATGTGCGATGACAGGAAAAGGAAGTGGAAACCCGGCAGTAAACCAAGATATAAAGCAGCTCATGCTCATGTGTCGGTGAAACGACGGCACATCACGGACAAACACGCCAGCCACAGAGCATCACATGTAGCCACCAACCAGCTTGAGGCATTCTTTCCCAACTCAAAGACATCACATAGGAGAGGGAGTGATGAGATCGCGCTGACTGAGAGACTTAAGGGGCCTGAGCTGAACAGATCAGTGAGTGTGTGTCGTGGTCGATACCACTGGTGCAGCCAAGCCTTGGTATGATGGAAACATTGCGCTTACTCTGAGCTAGATTAAGTCCTGTAGTGCTCTTTAACATGTAGCCTGTTATTATAAGCGACAAAATAGCAAAAATAAAAGAAGTTCATAAAATAGATCTCATTGTTAAAGTAGAAAAGGCTACAAAAAAAATATAGCTACAAATATAATAGCCCTTTTCGACCAAATGTCGGGAACAATGGAACTATAGAGAAAAAAAAAGACTTGTTAATCAAAAGTCTCTTTGAACTGAAGAATCTGATCAGTACACCCCGATTCTTCCAGGACCATCACAAACAAAACAGAAACTTTAGAAAGAAAGAACAAGCAATTTTTTTAAAGTTTTCTCTAGGTTTCAACAAGTTCAATTGAAAATGTTTTTAAGGCCAAACTAAATTCAAATTAAGACCTTGAGTTGGACGTTTGATGCTCCTGAAGTGACAACAGAACACTGTTGAGTGATAGACATTTTCTCGTTACATTTTAACTATTGATTTAGGTTTTATTGAGTCATACCCAACTGAAAAATCTCATCTAAAAGATTTTAATTGCCTAAAGCCCAGGCAGTACATAAAGATTTCTGGAGTAGTTCCTTGGTCCCTGTAAAAGTTACTGTGGCTGAAATGGGCTATTAGTGATATAATTATCGTTTTATGTGTCGGTGTTAAAAGTACAGTTGGGAACCATGGGGTGGAGACATGTACGTGCGTTCTGTAGGTTACAGTACGTAACGATACGAGATGAGAAAATATGCAATAGTGTATGTATGTGTGATGTTTTTAATGCTGAATGAAGACAAAGATTGGAAATAAGGACATCACAGACCACAAAACAAAAAGGGTACAGGAGGAGGTACCTGGAACATAAAAAAAAACACAAACAAACAAAAAAAACAAAAAACTATTTGTTGCGGCCGATGCGACTAGATCTACATGCCCGTCCACCACAGCTACTTGACTTCCCGAATACACGCTGTCTGGTACTTGGTTTTATGTGTGAGGTTTGTTTATGTGTAAACGCATGAGTGCTGGGGGAACATCGAGCTCAGTCCCACCACTTTGACCCCGCCCTCAGACATCATGACAGATTATGCCACATGACTGGGAGAGAACCTGAGGTTGACCATACCATGCTACTTGTCCTTGCGATCAGCTTTAGAGACAACAAGAGACAGCAGAAGGGCTTTCAGAGAAAGTACAGCAGGATCGCTCTGTATCCCCTCAATTTAGGGTATTGGTTTAAATATGAGACGTGCACACCACAGGAAAAATGACAAACATCGACTTCTCTTTCTTTCTTTTTTATCTTTTTTCCTCCTTTCGCCCAAATTTAAAAGAGCTGCGGGTTTCTGCAGACTAGGCAGCTACACTGGGCACAACACTCGTCCTTCTTCCTACAGTCCCAGCTGTCCATCACTGACAAAACAGAGTCCATCAGTGACATCATCGAGTGATAGACGCCGCCCACTTGGCCTGTGTCAAGATTGGGTAATGTGTGAGTGCTGGACAGGGATAAGGGAGAAAAACAACACACTACACACAGAAGGGCAGAGGTCAGAAGGGTTAAAACTTCCATCGTTGCTTTTTGTTTGTCAAGATTTTTCTTTGGGAAAGAACATGCCGGGAGTATGTGAGAGACGAGGAGGAGGGGAAGAAAAGAACTGAAAGAAAAGGAGTCGTCGTCTCAACACAGGTAAAGCACAGGGAAGAAAAAAAAATGACTTGAGCAAAGAGAAAATAAGGAGTAAAAGCAAAGAAAAGAACGCAAAAAGAAACAGAGGACAATTTGTTTGGGAAAAAAACAAAACAAAACAAAACATGAAAACAAACCAGACTTATTAAAATGTAAAAGAATAAATTAAATTAAAAAAAGAAGGCCCAACATACTGCAAAAGAATTTTCAACAATTTTTCAATGGTAAAATCATAAAATATTCCCAATGAAAAATTACTGAAAAGGTTTACTTAAACATAAAACACAAAGAAAACTTAATAATATTGTTTTAGCCCAAAGCATCTTAAGTTATGGACAACAGATATGGCGCTCATTGTTTTGCAACAGCAGTTGAAACCATTCATATTAAATCTCTTAATCCTCAAACATGCTTTCACTTTAACCGTACTGTAACAAACGATACAATTAAAGTGTATTACTGCAAGTATTTTGCTGTGATGGTGAGTGCAGCTAAAAAGACAAAGACTGGGGTGACTTACCCGACACTTCTCCTGGTGAGGCTGTCGTCCGTCCAATGTTGGAGAGCAGGTGGTCAATATTTGGCACAGGCTGAGACTGTACCGTGCTTTCCTGCTCAGCTGTGGTCTGGAGAGATGAAACATAAAATTGGACAAAGGAAACATCAGAATAAGCTTTAACTGGGGACACATATAGACACCCTGTCTATTAAAAATATATATCTTTACATATATTTATATATATCATTTGTACATATTAACAATATAAATCATCATTATAGAATGCAAATTAGACAGAGTTTTAAATCAAAAAGCAGAACCAAAGTATTACAGAAATTGGGAGGAGGAAACAAGCATTTTCACATACAACAGGATCCTCGTCCCCGTCGTCCATGAAGAACCAGTCATATTGCTGGATAAGGTTTTCAACTATCTTGCACTGGTCTGGCATGTGATTGACCATGTTGGTCATATTGTCCTCAGAGGTTCTGACCAGTGTCGGGCCAAACACAATTGCCAAGTTACGAGGCTCCATCTAAAAAGGTGAGACAGAATTGATGGACATTGACTTTAGACAGGGTTTAAAAGACATTACTTAAAGACAAACTGACAGATCTTCATCTTAGCGTACCTTGTTCTTTTCACAATTGTCAGAAACTTTCTTGAGATGTGCGCAAAGGAACTTCAGAGTTTCATAATGATGATCAGGTAATTCATGGACCTGTAATAGTGGACCAAAAAAATGCAGTTTCAGGATTACCCGACGTCTCACGGTGCTACTGTTCACTCAATTACCTGGTGACATTTTTTAAACTCGATTGTACTCACCAGTCTCTTTAACTCCTTTAATCTGTCCACTGATTCTTCTGCTCTGTTGGCTTCAATAAAATCAGCATACTTTTCTGTTGAACACAAGACAAGGTAAAATATTTTTACTCTAAGAAAACCAAGAAAACACAAAGCATTGAAGTTCATTGATTTTACGTCATTATCATGAAATTCGTAAGATCTCACCATTTGTAAACAGAGGTTCTGGAAGTTTTCGGAAAAAGGACTTTAGTAAGCTGCTGATGACATTAAGGTCCCGCCATTTCTGCAGAGGAACAAAACAAAACATTATGTTGTATTTTGTCCATAGGATACAGATCTGAAAAGAATGTACAACAGTGCGACTATTGCTAAAGTGCATTTTCCATAAACCACCTCACTGTACTGTGCAGTTGACATGTCAGTCACTTACATCTTCCTGGATGTCAATGTCAGTCATGCCTTTGCTGTTGAGCTCTTCCTGCATGTTTGAAATGGCAGCATTGTTTCCTGGGACCCTGTAGATTCCAGTGTACTCTAAACCCCTCTCCTCAACCACTTTGCAACACACCTCCACAATCAAAGGAACAAACTACACAAAGCAGGAAAAAAAATATTAGATGCACCTAATAATGACTTTTGAGGATTCACCATATTTGAAATAACAAGTTGCGAATTAAACATTTGGTATGAAATTTCTTTCACTAAAATTCAGTCCTAATAATAATAAGGAAATTGTAGATGTTCTGAGGAAGAAGTCACTTTTAAAGATGAAGAAATTAAATCTGACTAAAAATTTTTTTTTTGCATTTCATTTCATGAAACAGACAGAAATAATGACGAATAAAATAGCTGGAGGCAAAGGTGATACGAAGCCCCACAAAATGGCTCCATACTTTAAACTACACTTCTATGTGTAACTCACCCGGTTGATCTGTGCAGGGGGACAGTCATCCAGTCGCACCCCAAATGTGACTCCAGCAGGAGGCTTTTTCTCAAAAGGTCTTTTCATGATCCCTGCAATGCCAATTTTCCAAGCAGCTCTGTCCCGTGGTGGACTAGAGTCATCTGAGCAGATATACACATATAAATAGTTAAAAAAAAATAAGATGAAAAATTATCCCCAAACATAACCCAATTCTTTCTTAGTGTTTAGAGCTCCTTACCTTTCAAAGCCCTACGTTCCTCTCCTGTTTTTGGTGAATGTGGGCTATGGCTTTTGCCCTCTGCTTTACTGCCGAGGAAGGCTTGTTTAATGCTGAGAGACTGGCGGGAGGTTTTTGGAGAAGGCTCAGACCTACTGCTGGTTGCACTGATCCGGTTTTAAACACAGAAATGTGTACATTTTAATCATTAGTATCATGAAAACCAAATGGGTTGACAAAACTCAGTTCTACAGTCAGGCCCCAGAGGGCACCATAGAGACATACCTCATCATGTGGTATTCCTTAATCTTTCGACTGATCAAGTCTTGGCTTGTTACAGCACCATTCTGAAATGACAGCAGATTATATTTCTTATAAGTGAATAACTGATAACCCCTTAGTGATCTGTCTGTAGTGTTATATCTAGGGATATTAAAAAGTTGAAGGCAAATCAATTTAGAGCCAATAACATGTATTCAACTAGTTCACAGCCTGACTCAGTAGTGCATGGTTTCGATCAGGGGTTAGAATATCCAATGCTGCACACTGAATATTCAGACCAATATGCTAATATTTACTGATAACTTACGTGTCTACAGTCTTTGCAGATTTTTTACAGCCCTACCTAATCGTGTGGTACAATCTCAAAGTGTTGATTTAAGCCTTGCCAGGACTTATCAGTTAACAAGGTCTCATTGAAAGCCATAGTGACCGGCTCACAACCTCAAATTAGCTGTCCTGAAAAAGCCACCTGTTGATTTTTTTTTGTGTGTTCAACACAGGTAGAAAGAGAGTCCAACGACACCTTATTTTGGCTTCTGTACTCAATTTCTAAAGTAGAAGTTTCTAAATGTCTCCATCGCCATTGCACTGTCACTATATTTTACTTAAACTTGGACTACGAGGCTTGTTGACACTGCTCGATCAGATGGGTCTGCTTGTTTCACTCAAAAGTTCGGTCTATAATTGTACTGTAATTTTAACAGTATGTGCAAAACTGTGTCTTTGTGAAACCAAAATTAACCATCAATTGAGTTTTTCTGGATTTAAAGCTACAACATATTCCAATTTCGCAGAGGTCATCTTGAACTGCCTGTAATGATGCAGTACGAGTCTAACTAGAACGCACCTCTTCATCTATGTTGCTGTTTTCCTGAATGACTCGGATCCAAGACAGCATATCATCCCTCCCTTCCGCCTGGAATAAGTACTCGCAGTCTGAGGTGGTTAGTCGCATCACATTCTTGCGCCTTGTATCGCTGTAGGAAATGTCAATCAGACAGGCCTTGATACTGATTTGCAGGGGCTCCTCTTCAGACTGTGTTGAAACATGAGAAAGTGCATCCTTCCTATCTTTGTAGAGGGTAAGAGTGTGACATTGTAGAACGCCATACATCTGCTTCCATGATCTCATTCCACCGCCAACGCGCTGCAAAGACACAGAGACAGAAGGGAAAACTAAACACATGCCAAAAGATCTGTGATAAAATGTTTTGTCAGGTGAAAACACAGGAGCATACCTTATTTTTATCTGTACCGAGTTGCCTGAAGTTCAGCAATCCCTCTTTGGAAGAATTAGCAAAAATATCTGAAGTAGAATCTCTCTGAGATCCTGAATCCCCAGAAGATTTATGTCCATCCAGAGCCTGATAGATCAAATGCAACTGGTTAGGTACAGTTTTACAAGACAGTCGAGGACAGAAACATAACGGATGAAGAAAAAAAATGCAACAAATATTGTGCAAACATGATGAGAATACTTTTTTTTTTTTGTTACAATATTGGATCCATGTTCTTGCAGAAAAACTACAGATGAATATTTTAGTGGGGAATTTCCTGGTGTTCTGCATACATCTTTAGTGCATTTATTTATTGTCATAGTGCAAGTAATATTACTTAAGTCTGTGAGAAGCAAGTAAAAAAAAATATATGTTGAATTAATCCCCATTACTCACCTTTCTTAAACCCCTGAGACTGGGCATATGCTTACTGGAAGATCGCCTAAAGAAAAGCAATAAAACCCCCAAGAAAGAAAAAGGGGGAAAAGAATGTGTCGTAAACAAGATTAAAGAGTTGCATGACATAATATAATACAAATGTCTAAAGTGAATCCAGTAATCATATGAACTAACCCTCTCCCCTCTTCCTGGTAGTTATCCAGACCCTCGTCGTATGACTTTGATCGTTCGGTTTTGCTGGCTGTGTCCGATTCCAACAAAGCACTTCTCAAGGACTCTAGATGGATAAAACAACCAAAACCATCGATTTAACAAATACACCCAGTGCATAGTAGCGCTGCACTATTTGAAGAAAATATGTGATTGTGATTATTGTGAACTACATCACAATTTAAAATTGCATGAGTCATGAGCTTGAATATTAGGGACAACACAGAGAATTAATGGTTTATAACAAGTATGACACAAAAAATATAAAACCTCAAGTTTACAGTTCTGTAACAAACTAACAAACTAATCAAATAATCCAAAAAATAGATAAAGGTTTGAAATTTATAGTTGTTTCTGCAAATTGCACAATGTCATTATTGTTACTTCCTAAGTTTGTTTCATCTGCTCCCGACATGCATAGCTGGCCAACCTTATCACAGTATGCATGTAGATAGAATTCACATGTGAAGGTGCGCTCCCACCACAGCGATTGCCAGCCTGACATCCGTGCACACCCCACAAGCTCGCAGGTGAGTAGTGGTTACTCCACTGAGAAGCACAAGCAGAACTTCTCCAGCTGCCTCAAACTCACCGCAACAATGACTTCCCTTAGTTATTACATTTGGAATGTTTTTTCCTGTCATCTGGAGCTGTGGGGTGGATATAGATTAGCAGCAACTTTGGCTGTGCATGTTTGCGCTGCTCTGCAAAGCCAGATAGTTACATGATTATACCTGCGCGTGGATGTGGAGTCAGCTGCTCCACACCACACAGGAAGTTGCCCAATCCTGAATATTTGTACCGATACGACTATTTTCATTTACATGTTGAATGACCCTGTTTTTCTAAATGTTAAATACTTTCATTTAAATGAGAGAGTAAGAGTGTTCACAGGCCCACGTGCACATTTGTTTACATTAAATTGCAAATGACACTCACATATGCAATTACATGATAGCAAAACATGACATCACAGTTTGATTAATTGTGCAGCACTAATGCATAGGTTTATTCACATAGAGCTTTCTGCTATCCTCAGCTCTGAACAATTTTCTAAGATTAAACCAGTAAAAGTAAAATAAAGAAGAGATCTCTACATCAGTATGATCAAAAGTATGAGGTGAATCAGAGGCAGACAAATGATTGCTTGGAACCAACAAAAATAAACCGTCCTTTCAAACCATAAAACATACATTGTTTGTAAAAAGAAAACATCTGTGACATTTTATATTTATATATATATATATATATATATATATATATATATATATATATATATATATATATATATATATATATATATATATCTATCTACATTTTCAGGGATACAGTTAACCCAGCACCTTGACTGACAGCTCTCAACCTGTAGGGTTTACCTTGGTCATGTGACAGCTGACGGCGAATTGGAGGGCATGGAGATGCTGGACTAGAGGGTCCTGTAGTTATCGATGGTGCAACAGATATCACAGCAGAGGGGGGAATAGGAGCAGCCTCCCGGTCAACACTTGGGCTCACTGGCTCATCTATAAGGAAAACATATTTGGTTTCAGAACAACAATAATAATATAGCTTCTGGTACAGAAAGATAGAACTATCTGCAATAAAATATTCTCATCTGCCCTGATGCTGTTATAGGGCTCAGTTCATAAGCACATCAAAAACAACTTAAATTAGTATCAGTCATGACATTTTAAAGAATAAAAAACAGTCTTTATGCGACTTCCGTGGATAGCATGCCACAACACAGCTGATGGAGGAAACAGATCATCTTTGACTGTTTTTAAGAGAAAAGGAAGTTCTTCATATTTTAGCACCACCCACTATTGGCGCTTGAAGTCTGAAACAGCTCACAGTACAAAGCTGCTCTCTGCAGCCAAGGGGCTTTTGGATCTAAATTTAAAAGCAACTGTCCTAGTTCCAGCCTGTACTCAACTTTGAAACGGGGCAAAAAAAAAGGATGTCATCAACTCCATACAAGGACCTCGGAGGGCTACTTATAAGATTTCACCCATCACATTATCAAGAAGTAAAAACTTTAAAGGCATAAGTTTTTATCTACTCAGGTCATGTTGGGCGTATTGTTATGAGAGTAACTGGTGGTTGTGCCCTGATTCCAATGTGGACAAGACAAGCTGCATAAAGTTTGACCACCCTTGTGTCATACACCGTCTACCATCTATTCAAAGAGTAATAAATGTAATTCAAGTCCATGAATTGACTTAACAGTCATACAGCTGTGTGGTCAGATCTAAGTTATAAATGAAGGTCTTATTCCAGATACATGTAGAGGTACCAAAACACCAGATATGCCCCTCTAAACAAGCTTTTAATGTGGTTCAATTAAATAAATTGATGATTTGGGATACTAGACCAAGGACCAATCACACAAAAATAAAGTCTCGACTGGTGGTCTTTGAAACTAGCCATTGATGGAGCTGCACTAGTCCTTTCAATTGAGGCTCTGTTTTCCTGAGCCAGGGCACCAATCCCAGAATGGTGATGTACTCCATTATCACGGTCACTGCGCGCTTTGTTTGCACCTGGCCTGTCAAGTCTCTGACCAACATTATATGGACGTCTTAAGAGCCCACAAGAACCCTGTTAATAGGCCAACAAGTATGCAGGATGTGCCATAAGGAAATCCCACAAGCTTGAAATTTATATATTTTTAAAATGGCTCATGGCTCTGAAATAAAATCTGTGGGTGTGTGTATAAAGATGTAAAGACATCTAGACCACAGAAAATTTACAACAGAGCCTGTGCTTTTATAGATTATACATGTACACACACACACATTTTGCAGGTGTGGATGATGTTTAAACTTGTTTTTTGCTGCATGTATTTTCTTCAAAAGTTGGTCTTCAGATTAGGGATGTTAACCAATGACCGTTTGACCAACAGTTGACTGGTCATAATTTTCTACAGTGGGTTTAAAAAAAAAAAAAAAAAGGAAAAAAAAAGTGGCCTTCAGTCATTCCACTGCACAAACTCTTTTGCATTGTAGTGTAGACTTTAAAGAGGTAGCTTTGTGACCTCTCCATAGCATATCTTTAAAATGATGAATTTGAGCATTAGCAATACAAGACAGAATTTATTAATAGCAAATGCAGAGCTCACGCAGAGCTAATCTATGTGGTACGACCATTTCATTCTAGTTTAGAACATTTACGCAAAACCTAAACCAAACACAAAGCTGACGTGATGAGGTAATAGAACTTCTAGAGCTAGCAGCACCGGTTAATGAGGCTCGGTGATCAAATTTAGGAATTTTGCCATCCCTACTTCAGATGATTACAGAATACAAAAATTCTAAGGGGAAAACAGGGCTTTCAAATGTTTGTTAGTTTAGTTTAATTTCATTTAATTGAATCTTTATTTGATAGGGACAGTGCACAACATACAATTAAACCAGATTATAGCCACAAGGCTCATTTTCATCTGTAGTCCCTGGACAGGAAATTATGGTAAAAAAAAAAACAAAACATTAGAATTAACAACAAGGGAAACATTACAACAAACATGTTCCGGGTAGGATTATGTGCAGATAAATACCTACTTCTTGTTGCAGTGCCAAGTACATAATTTAAAAACATAACACAAAAACACATGATCAATGACTAAAAATGTCCACAGTGCTGCCCTGACTCTAGCCGTTACTGAAGATCTATATCAAATACAGGTGAACAATTTCGTATGCCTTTGTAGGAGTGTGATGAACTGTCAGGTCACACTGAATTGTGGTGTGGTGGTCACTGTGCAACGATAACTTGTTCAAGTTCCAACATTTCACTATGAAACTCCCTTTTCTCCCTTGGCTCAAACTAAAACATTCCACTATGGTCAATGCCTGTGACCCATTTCTGAAAGTCTGTATAGTTTACCTGCAAAGTACAAACTGTTTCCTTTATGTCCATCTAAAGTAAAAGTAGTGCAGCCATTGCTTTGCTCAATTTTATCTTAAGTTAGAACTCCTCAAAATATGCTGACTTGGGACAAATTCAGGAGAACTAATCTAATAACTCACATGTTCATAAAACATTGAAAGACATTATATATATATATATATATATATATATATATATATATATATATATATATATATATATATATCAAAAACAACTAAGGAAGTCTAAAACATTTAAGTACATATGGACTTTTCATAAACTTGATAGTGAAATGAAAAGAACATTTAGTAGGTGTCAAACACAAGCTCTTTGGTGTAAATGCTTAATGTGACTTCCAGCAATGTTACTATAGCAATGTTCTCAGTCAGGGGACATAATAAGCATGCTAAGTAACCATAAATTATTAAGTGTTTCTCTCTACTGAACTGGTCATAAACAACTCCCAATAACAGGCTTAAATGCATATAAAAACCCACACCTCAGAAAATAGTAGATTAAAACACATCTGGTCATATTCACAAATTTTTATACGACTTGGGTAAAGATTCTAATAAAAACTTTTTCAGTGTAAAACTTCCATATGGTTGCACAGCTGCCATTTCATTTGAGATTAATTTAATCACTTGCAAAGGCATTGTGTGACTATGGATCCATTCAGAAGAGAGACCATGAGAGAACAATGTATTAAGGGGAGATGTAGAAAATAAGCAATCCTTCAGTCCAACCCAATTAAGCCAAACATCCCACAAACTGTTCCTGAAGGCCACCAAATCGGATCAATGTCTTCTGATGGGGAATAAATGTATTGTGGCAGCACTAAATTTAGTAAATACACCCACAGCGAGAATGCACCCACTTCAATTATAGTACTCCGTTATTCTACTGGCTTTATAGTTTTCTTTGTGAACAAACTGGTGGTATTGTCATGTATGATCCCTTTAACTGGCCATCAGCACTATCAGTCTGCCTCCTGTTACTACTGCCTACTGTTGCTATGACAACGTGCTGCTGAAGGTTTACAACTGATTCTGAACTGATGAATTTCTTACCGATGAATGGAATGGAGTCCAGGGACTCATCGAGGTTGCTAGAGCAGGAGGTGTGACGTTGCTCCCCAAGGCGACGGATGTGTATCTCTCGGCGTGCATCATTGGGAAGCCAGCATGCCACCACATCTGCTGTGGAATCTGCTCCATCGTCATTTACCGCTAAGATGTAGGAGGGGTGACGAAGAGGGCTGGGGTTCTTTCCAGAAGGAGGCTTCTCCCTTAAAACTACCCCACTCTCTGTGGGGCTTCGCCCATTCAGCTGAGTCTGAAATTCTGGTTGAGGTGGAGGTGGTTTGAGGATGCTCGGCCTCTGAGGCATTTGTTTTGGGGTGGAGCAGGAAGAAGACCTTTGTCCTACCATTGACGTGTCTTTTCTTGCATCTAGAGGATGCATGGTTTCAGCCCGTAATCTGCTCTGGCCTTGTTGTGAGAGGTGTCCTGCATGGTTACCTTTGACAGCAACTCTTTGGTCAGTAAGAGAATGCTCAGCGCTTGTGCTCTTTCCAAAATGTGAAGGTCTTTCTGAAAGCATGGGTGAGGAGTGGAACTGATGAGAATCTGGTCCTTTTGTGTATAGAGAAGGGTTGGGTGGGCCCCTCATGCCACCACTGTATCCAACAGAAGGTCTGTAGAGCATGGCGTGTCTTGGGATAGATTGTCTACTAGCCCTAGTACCTTGGTCTGCCCTTCCATAACCTCCCATCCTGTCCATGGGTCTTGCCAGTTCAGCAGGGTCAACGTAATCTGTGGAGTGTGCCCGGGCTTTGGTCATAAGGCCGTCTTGGGACATGCTGCGAGGGGGCCAGTTTCTTGCATGACCCATCCTCTCTGAACCACTCATACGGTCCTGTGAGGCACTGCGTGGGGCAATCTGAAAGTGAGGTGGGGGTCCTTGGTATGACCGTTCATGGGAAGTGCTCCTGCGCCGGATCCCCTTAGAGCACCACTCTCCCCGGTGAATGTGCTGAGCAGCACTGAAGGAGTTCTGACTGGCTCGCAGATTGTCGAGCCTCTCCTGAATAGTCCTACTAGCATGAGAATGAATTCCTTTGTTGTCAATATACTCCCTGTATGTTTGGTAAGTACGCCAATCAATATTTTGATGGTTGGGCTGGTAATGAGGTCCTGGACCTCCATAGGGAACCATTCCTGGACCACTGGGAAA
Source organism: Siphamia tubifer (assembly GCA_020466265.1). Taxonomy (NCBI): domain Eukaryota; kingdom Metazoa; phylum Chordata; class Actinopteri; order Kurtiformes; family Apogonidae; genus Siphamia; species Siphamia tubifer. The sequence goes on along the minus strand of CM035799.1, from coordinate 23,124,455 downwards.
GACCTCAGCCTTCCGGGGATGGGGGTATTGGGCTAAAGAACCAGGCCTCCCTCGGGCAAAGACTGGGTCCATGTAATCTATTCTATGTGCTGGACCAACTCGCCCCATATGGGCTGCATCTGGAGGAATCACCACAGTCCTCACGCTGTCGTTACGCATGCACACAGCTGTCTGGCTTTTTGGATATGGTTGAGGAGGAGGGGATGGGGGCACGGTGATCTCCTTTCGGTACCCATGGTCAGCAGGAGCTATTGGCCCTCGGCAGATTTGCCCTGCAGTGTCTGTGGCCTGGGCCATGCCCGTAGGCTTACAGTCTACTCTGGGGTAGCATACTGGAGGTGGTTCGGGAATGTGACAGGCATTTCCACTGTAGCTATTGTGGCCACGGAGGTAGGCATCCTGGGAGTAAGCCTAGGGACAGTACAAGAAAGCAATGTTAAGTAGATACAGTACAAACTGCCCTTACAAGAGTGTGTAATATTCAACAGTGTGATACTAGATGCTTATGGAGAAGTCAGGCATGAGATTACAAATGCTACTGGATGCATGTGTGTGGGCAGTGCATGTTGCAGTACGAGCGAGCGGAGGCGTTAGCAGTTCAGGAGAGTCAGTGGTCTTCATCTGCTCCTTATTTAGAGTTCTCATAGTAATGTTCCCTGTTACATGGTAAAACACCATGCACTATGACAGATAATAGTATCCCATTTGAAAACCAAGGAGGAAATACTTGTCAAAAAGTGGAAAATCTTCTGCAGAAATACAGGATTTTGATATATTTTGTATAGTACAAATACTTACTGTATTATTTAAAACTAATTATTTTGCATACAGTAATTTTCAAAGAGTATGAAAGAAAATGTACCTATGAATGTGCTTATATCACTAGTCTAAATACCTTTAGATACGTGAGGATGGTTTATTTACACAGAACTCGGTACTACTCAGTGCAATAATCGATACACCGAGTAGATGAAGCAGTCAAGCACCTTACAGCTGACATATCGGAACAAATGCAAGACTACATAACAAATGTATGTGTAATAAACATAACTGTAGACAGGTTACCGATCTCTCTATTCACCCACCTCAGAATGTAAACTCAGACAGAGCGAAGGTCTCCCGTACCTCATAGTGAAAATGCTATATTTAGGCTGCCTGACTAAGCTCTAGGTATATAGGCCTTTTGATATTCTTACAATCTCTTTTTAATGCATCACAAAATCCTGATTTGCAGTAACATTTTCCTGGTTTAGTTATAGAATGTCGTTCTTGCAACTGAAAGAACGATAAAGGTAGGAGGACTTTGACCCTGCTACCTGGTATCAAATTACAATCTTACATAAAGCTGTGTGTGCCATAACAATCAGTGATAGTTTCTCCCCCTGTAAGCGTTTGTATGCAGGGGAGTTCAGAGGTCACTGGCCTATATCACATTAATGACATCTGGCACAGAGGACGGAGAAGGGGCGCGGTTTCACCGAGGTGCCAGCTGGATGCCAGCGCGAGTGCTGAATCTAACAGGTACTGCAGGCACAGGGTATCGGCCATTTCAACAGCTCAAATAATAAAATTGCAACCTCTAAACTGACCATAGGAGTCAACCAAGGCAAGTACATGGAAATAACGTAGAACCTGTAGACCATCATGTGATGATACTGCTGACATGCATGACATATGCAAAATGAGACAGCAAGCATAACATGTCAACGTCAAGGAGCTATCCAGTCTGCTGTTTGCTTACCAGATTAGCAGTTTCCAGAGAAAAAGGCTGCCGTTACACCATGTGAAAACGAAAGCATTAAGAAATGAAGGGAAAGAAGGTGGCAGAGAAAAGGATGCCAGCAGGAAAAAATATGCATATTAAAAAAACAACAGATTCAAAGAGGAGAGAACATGAAACAGCCACAGCATAGCTTCAGCTGGACATGCTAAAAATACACTAGAGCTGCAGCAGAGGGATGAAGAAGCAAAGATGTAGCAGGGTGGCCACGTTACAACCTGCCTGTGTCAGTCTGCCTTGGGTAAGGTGACAGGAGCAGTAGCTTGTCTCTCATGTTGCTGTTAAGTCTCCATGGTTTTATCCATCTTCAGCCAGAATATTACGCTAATAGAACAAGGTGCCTCCAGTCTACGTCTCTCTCCTTCCCTCTGCTACTGCTCACATGACAGAAGCAGCAGCTGCTGATTATACATTTAGCTGTGATGGTACAGCTCCCCCTCCCATTTCTTCCTCTCTTCTCCGCTCTCAATATCAACCTGTTCAAAATACAGGGATGTCAGCTGATAATATCCACCGGTGTCATCTCTTCATTTAAGCTCTTCCCTCTCTTTTTCCTACCTCAGTATTTCCTCTGCTTTCCTGGTGAACAGTTCCCTCCCTTTTCTGCTCCCTGAATGTACACCCTCTGTCTCTTTGCTAAGCAACTGCTGCCCGTCTCTAAGCAGTCAGTGTGTGCTGCCTCCTACAGTGTAATGCCATTCTGCAAGCATCTTTGATAATCCTCTTGTTCTTACGGACAGTGCATCTGCTTACATTATTTCTTTTTTTTTGTGCAGCTGATGGACCGTTACTGTGCAGTACTACAGGCAGTGGCATGATGGCACATGAAAAATGGAGTAGACTGTGAAGATAGGCATAGTAAGAAAAACGGTTAAGGGAGAGGGAGGACTGTATAAGTATAAGTTAAGCCAAAGTATTAGTTAATGAATTAGAAAGGAGAAATGTGTTAAGTGGAGGAAAATGGCAAGTGGTCCTAACTAAAATTTGGCATTTTGTTTTCACCCAAGGCTGATTTTAAACAATTTAAATGATTAGATTTCAAACACAGATGTAATAAAAACTGGGATTGGGGCATTTTAAGACAGAAACATGTATAAAATTTAGTTAAGTTTTTATTGGATATCACCTTCATAAATGACTACTTAAAAGTAACTCGTCAGTTGTAAAGAGTCAAACAGCCACATTGGCTCACCAAAAGTAAAATTTTGGGTTGGGCAAATAGCATTTTATAATTCATAAACAAGCTGCGTGATAACAGGAAGCCCCATGAGAAAGATTTATGAGCATCCTGACAAAGCACTTAGTGTGATTTGCTATAGATATGGAGCAGAAGTGCACCTTTGGTGTGCACTAAATGTGCAGAACATGTAGAGGCAGCCAACAGCTGCCTGCAGCATGCATTAAAGGTTAATGACAATATCTGAAGTGCACATAGCCATGAGGACTTGGTGTTTCACTTGAGATAGTTTTGGAAACACAAAAATCACATCTGCAAACTCTGTACATTGTTTTTTCCACTCTGGCAGAAAAAAAAGAGAAAAATCCTTACAAGTGTATCTTGTAATGCCACAGTAAATCATAATCACAACCAAATACATTTAAAGAGTATACACCAAAAGAACTGTGAATTCCAGATTGGAGAAAAAAAAATTATACTCCGATAGTAAACTGGTTTCTGAAGATATTTGCGACCAATATACATAGGCCAATACATCTATTTTTAATCCTTTTTGCCTCTCTTATTCTTTAGATGATTGCTAGGTAACTTGCACTTATTGTGTGCTCTTCGTAGAATATAAATATTAACTTCTCTATGATGTTTTATGGTAATTGATCTTAGTTAATGTGTCTCTTCATTGTCTCCTTCTTAACCTCTACTAATACTAAATTGTCAAGAGTTTAGGGGTTCTAGCCTTCTTCTCATGAACCGTTTTCTCATATTTATTTTTAACAACAATGACATCAGCTTGCCGCTTCCTTGGAAAGCATAACTAGTCATTATGAAAAATGCACATTCATCACAAAACACACAGATCTCATCTGTTCCATCACTTCTTTCATGGTTTTCTCTTGCAGGTAGTTCATAATCTAGCCCAATGAAAGACACCAAACGCCTTTGAGAACCTGCCATAACAAGAATATTGGCACAATCTGGAAATCAGATTCTGATGGAGCTGAGTCATGAACTTCCAAAGTTTGTAGCCCTACTACAGTACTTTACTGAGCAAAATCTGACAAATTATGCCATCTTCATCCCAACTACTTCAATTGGGCCATTCTAGCAGTGGAGTCAGCAGCAGGTTTGGAGGACAGAAAAGTTGCTGTGGCCTGATTTGGGAGCCTAGTTACCGAATCCTGATGGGACAGGCGGGCTGCATCTTATGACTGCTGTTCCGATATGAACACCTTAAACTAGGGCGACTCTGCAGGTTCTGATGTAGTGGAAATCCGAGAACTACAGACCGTGTGGGTATTTATGTCTGCTTTAAAAGAGTGTATACAGTCAACACCTTACCATGACTCTAAAAAATAAATAAAATTAAATAAAACTTTAAAAAAAACTTGCCAGTTGTAGGATATCCTCATCTTTTGGCATCACGCAAAGTTCAAGAAAATCACCACTGTAGGGGAGAAAAAAGAGAGAGACTTATAACAGGGAAATACATCAACTAGGCAAAACAAAATAATTCATATCAAAGCTCACCTGTCCTGGATCAATGATATAACTTCACCATAGGCTTTACCAATAATGCTCGCCCCATTCACCTTGACAATGCGATCACCTAACATTCAATTTGAGAAAAGTATTAATTTAACAGGTCATAAAAGAAAATACAAAACTGCCTACTTTAAAGAAAGTGTGTTGGCAAAGAAGAAGTGTCCCTTCTGCTAAATTGTGAAAAGGAACACAGATGCACCCAAAACCTAAAGTGACTTTAAAGTAACTTTCTTTATCCACTACAACACACCAAACATTCATGTTTCTACATTGTACAAAAAGTTTCCTATAACTATGGATCCAATTAAATATTTCACCTCATTGAAAGAATACGGTCAGGCCTCTACTGGAAACAGCTCAGTTTGCATATTTCCCGCTTCTGCTTGCAACACTTTATAAAGTATTTGTATCTTTGCAATAGCTCAGAGGAAGTTAACTTGGTCTGTATGACATCAATAGAATGACGTTTCAACCTCATCACTTCCCAGAAATTAGACCACTGATTTTTGGTTATTGAAGAAGATCAACTGGTAATTACCTGTACAAAGCCCCGCACCATGAGCAGGACCACCTTCCTTAACCTGCTTCACAAAAATAGTGTCCATTGGTTCTAGCCTATTCCGCGGTCTCCCTGGTGATAATGAGAAGAGAAAATATTACATTGTAAATGCAGTACAGAGTTACCTTTATCAAGTTGACTATACAAATACATGACTCACTCAAAGATAAACCCAAAAGGTGAATACAACGACCAAGCAATCATCACCAGCTGAGCTCTAAATAGTTATATTCAGGTGAGAGGACAGAGCAGATATATACGAGACACAAACTGGAAGGCTTGCCAGAACACCTGGAGATTAATTGACATTATGACAGAAGAACAGACTGTTCTGGCCAATATTGGTACCCTTTAGAACAGAAGGATAATTAATGAGTTCAAAAACAAGAAAACTTCCAGCACAGGGAAACTGTGTGGGTTTAGGGTAAGGATAAAAGTGGCTAAAGACAGGAAAACCTGTTTGCTCATGCTGCTCCTGTCTCCTAGCAGCTGCATGGCTGCGAAAAAGAAGGAAAGCAAAGAAAGAAGGAGGGGGTGAGAGAAAGAGAGACTAAGAGAAGGTGGAGTGACAGTGTGCTCAGCTGCACAACTCCCACTCTTTCCTTATAAACTGAGAAATAGCTCTGGGCACAGCCAAAGAGTGGCTAAAATCCTTTCACAGTACTTAACATTCTGCTAGTGAGTCAGTGCACAGTGGCTCACAAACTACAGTGGATGGAAGGCCAGGATGAAAACAAGTGAGACTGTTAACGCTGTAGTGTGTGATAGTTTCTTTCTGCTTCTGAACAAAATAACTTTTCTTTGCATTTTAAAATGTTTGACAGGACAACAATTGTATAAACGTCTGTGGACAGGGTTTTCAGGCTGTAGTAAGCATTTGGCATACTTTGGCAAATCCCAGATCTTTGAAAACAGGTAGGGTGCTTAAATATGAGACTGACAGTTGCCATCACCAATCACCGTTTAGAAGACCTCTTGCAGCTTTAATGAACCATAGTTATAATTATTCAGTATTTGAAGACAATATAAGTTTATTATTATTAAGATTTCAAGCAACCATACATTTATTCTAAATATTACATTTGGCTTCATGGCAATAGGGGCTTCAATATTCAATAATGAATCAATAATACTAAGTTAATCAGATGCTGTCTCTAAACATTTGTAAACTGAACAGACATATCGCCTTCTCAGATTTTCCTTCTTCCTTCTTCCACACATAAGATTACTCATGCGGAACTGCATCCAGGGGACACATTATGTAATGTTGTGAGGAGTCTCATGCAGAGATGAAAGATGCTCCCCCTTGTGGCAAAATATGAGACTGCATTTGAATCACCACAAAGGAACTGTTCATGGATTCATTCAACACCAGCCAAACCAACGGTTCAATGCCTGGTGGGCTTCCGTCCCTCATAGTGAACTATGACACAACCCAGTGTTTTGTTGATTTGTAATCGAGAACAGGAGCGACTAGAGGAACCCAAGATGCTACATTTCCAAATCAGTTGTGGCAATTTGTACATTTGGCAATCAAAAAGTCTAAACTACATTACAAACTCTATTTTCATCAATCGAGTAAACTTAAAAGTAACACCAGTAAAAACACAAGCTTTACAAAAATGACTTTACACCTCAAAAAGAAAACATTACATCTGAGTTTGAGTTCCAGAAGTTACAGGCTGTATTATGAGAACATCTCATAGTGTAGCAGAGAGAAAATGACATGTAGAGTGGAGCAGCATTTCTTAGATTTCACCCTGATAATAAATCAATATGGCACATTTTGCCTAGCCACATTTAAATCAGTTCTGTAAATAAACACATAACTTATCCTGTTCTGATTAATCCCCTGCTATAAAGTTATGACAAATTTCTAGCCTTAAGGTATTTATTACGAGCTGTTCTTGGTATAAAGTTATATGATCATTTGCTCTCATATACAAAATCAAAAAGGGATCTTTGACAACTGTACATAATGGTGAGGGAAATACTGTTATAGTAAAAACATAGATAAGGGTTTCTCATTATGTCGTGAAAACAAAGAGGCGCTTGTAATAATTCACTTCCTCAACAGTGCTGCTTGCCATTGAAAATAATTTTCCATCTCTGTCTTGCAGATGGAGAAATCCCCTTGAATAGATTCCAGTATATGAAACAATCTCCCACAAAATGGAGCTCAGACTTGACAAACTCCTTAAGACACACTCTGATTAAATAGGCAAGTAAAAACATGAAAAAAGCAAGTAAGGTGGGAAAACACAAGGTTACCCAATTGACAAATTCCAATCAGAAAAATTTGATCATCATAGCAGCAGTGGAAACCTGAAAATACTATACCCGTGTCCATCTACAAAATGATGGAAATTAGATTTTTCACATCATTAGATCCCAAGACTGAATGGGTCATTACATTCAACAACTTTCTGGCTTCATATATTGACAGAAAATGACAGTGAATGAAAGGGAAGTCGACACAGTGAGAAAAGGTTTGTAGCTTTGTAAATGAACAAAAGTATGTGAAATTATACACTTAAATCACCACTGTAATGTCAAGTTTTGGCCGTGATGAATGGAGACCTAGGTTGGCATATGAAGGCTAATGAGAGGAAAGGAGTTTAAACATGCACTAACCAGTATAAAATGAGGCCATGGCTTTTTGACGAGCTTTTTAGGGTTAGTGAGGAAAAAGAGCAACAGCAACAAAGTCAGACAATATGAAGAGCTGGTTTAGTGTAGAACAGAAACAGGTGGTGTTGACCAAACCTTTCATGCCTCCACAAAGGTCAGTGACACACAGGAGGTACATTGTTCTCATCGCATAAGGAAGCAAAAAGAGCCAAAGAGTGGATGGATTAAGAGTCATTAGAAGTCAGAGGCACTGCTCTGACTCAGCAGTGCTGAAGGGCAGGCGTGAAAAGGAACAGCCGAGTTTTTCTGCTTACCTCTGCGACCATGATCTTCCTCCTGTAACACAGAAAGGCTCAAATGACTATGTTGTTAAGGGTCATAATTTACCACTGAGGTGTAAGACTGGTGTTAACCGTTTTAACAGAATACTATGATGAATGAAACTTGCAAAAGCAAACAAAAAACAAACTTGTGTTAAACTTCATAATTATTATCTGCATATTTACTGGAAAAGTGCAGTGCATGGTTGACTCCGGTGGATACACGATGAAGTGTCGCAGGGTGAAGCCAAACCCTTGGGATGTGCGACGTAAATGCACAGTCTTTGGCCTCGGCCATGAGAAGGCCTCGTCTTCTGTTGGGTACTGCCCTGCTGGAGAATCAGCCAAGCCCATCCACTCTTGAGAGTCATTCTACACAAACAGAAAGTTCTAGTTAATGGTGAAATCATCTTAATTTCACTTGACATTCATATGGAATACCAGAAATGGAACCGGATGCGGAAATACTGGAAATTCTCAGTGCTACAGTCCAACAAATGTTTCAACCATTCCAGTCATACATCAGGTAGGGTTGGGTACAAAAAGGGTTTCATTCACGTTGATACTAAATTGGTACTTTCCAAAAATGGTATCGGTTCCTAAATGGTATTTAAATCAGTACTTTAAACATAAATATATTTTTTTTATTACAACCAGAGACATACGTGGTTGAACCATAGCATCAAAATTTAACCAATGACTTACCGAACCAGTCTGTCTGACAATCACAAAAACTGCTACAACTTATTAACTCATTTTATCGCCATTATTATTATGTCATTTTGACACTGGGTATTTCCATGTCTGATGTGGTATTAGCACAGTGCTAGGACTACTTAGTTCCAACACAGAAGCTTTCAAACATAGTACACATTTTTGCTTTAAGGTAAACACTGTATCACCAAATGCTTCATTAAATTAGACATGAAGCATTTGTAGTAGCAAATGCTTCATGTCTAAGCATTTGCTACTACTACTATTTGCTACTGCACATTTACGTGCAGTTTTGCACGTAAATGTCTTTAGACACCTGTTGCATATGGAAGATCTGCATCTTCTAATCACCTGTAACTGTACGTTTGATATGTTCATGTTGTTGGCACTGCCACATGTTCCGTTAACAGTAGACAGAGGGCATAATTAAACAACAGCTGCATATATGTGTGGTAAAGAAATATGGTACTGAAATTCACATTATATTTCAGTCTGGTTACTGCCATTAATGTTTGCCCCGCTTCCATACCTATACCACCTTTTGGTACCAAACCTCAATATCAGGTGTGTTGTCCAGTTGTAAAATCACAATCATCAATGTCAGGGAAATTTCATATAAGCTTGTTCCAAATTGGCAACCCATATGAGACAAATACAACTGCAGAATATTCATGTCAAATTATTAGCAAAACATGAGAAGTTACAGTTACACCATCTAGCTGTAATAGCCTACAGGACAGACATGACATGGGATTTACAAGTGTCATAGAAGTCACTTAAAAGTAGTTCTGAAAAAACTCCAGAAAAGAATGACAGGGTAGTGGTCATATGTCCAATCAAATGATATTCTAACTAGCCAATGGTCGTCAAAAATGTTTTACATGCCTGCACAGTGCACAGACACAGGCAGTGTATGTAACATGCTAAAATGTCAGATTGAATATAAGTGACAATGACCCATTTTTGACATTGCTTACCTACCTTGATAAACTAGCCAAGTAACCTACTCAAAAAAAATCTATAAACACACACACACACGCATAAACATACATATAAACTAAAATAAAGTTTCATTATGGTAAATTTTGTAACTATTGTCCAGCCGAAGTTTGAAAATGTAATTAATTAATTAATTAATTAATTAATTAATTAAGCCTAGTAGTTGCTAAACATCATTAGGTAATTGTATTTCATTCATACAGTCAGAGTGTTGCATGTCAGACTTCAGGGCTTTGGACTTCCACCCCACTGTTGACTATTTATAACCTCACACACCTTTGTTATATCACGTGTGCAGCAGCATTCCCCTCACTCAGGTCCCCCAGTTCATATTTCCTGTTTCAGTAAAAACCATCCAGGTACATCACTGGCCAGTCTTGCATTTCCATGCTGAAAAAGTACTTTTCCTCACTCTGTCTCTAACCAACCCTCCCCCTCCCCAACCGAAGCACAGACTTTCACCCACAATGTGAGGAATTTGATGAGCTTGCATGTGTGCTATCTCTGCCTGTGCAGAAATGTTGAGTGAAATATCAGAAAATCAGAGTTAACCAGAAGATAACTTAAACAGTGGCTAACTATGATATATACAATTTGTTAGACAAATTAAAAGCAAAAGAAGTTTGTGTGTAATTTGTTTTGTCTTCTTATGATCAATAGAATATTTATAGTTGTCCTTATCTCAGTTGTAAATTCTGTTTAAAAAAACAAAACTTAACACATCTAACAGTTTTTACATCTGATGATAGGATAATGAAAAGAACAAAGCCACATTTAACAAAAATATCACCAACAGCTGGTTCTCAACAACTTAAAAAAACATCTTGATATTATCCTAAAATGAGCCTTCAGCTGTGCACTCGATGCGTCATTAGAAGCATACAGGGTGCCTGGAGGTGTGTACCAAGTTAAAGCATGTTTCACTGCAGTCTCTGTAGAATATTCAATAAGAGTTATTCTCCTTATTATGCATGCGTTTCTGTCAGAAGCAATACATGAGCAATAGCAGTTGCCTGGTTCGTTAAATAGGTCTATACGATGTGCTTATATGTCTCTTACTCTTTATACAATCACTTCATTTTATGTTCAACTGTTTTTCATGGAATTTTTTTATTGCATGGTGTCAAAAATCAGACTCCTTGTGGCAATGTGATCCGACATTTGCAAGTACAGGCAAGAAATTAGCATGAAAGTTACATAAACATGCAGATTTTCACATTATATTCACAACATACACTTTGAGAAAAAGGTAGGGCTGCATGATCTGACAATTTTAGGTTTCTATTGATCTGGAGCTTTCTTTTTTTTTTTAACTTTACAGCATGGCATTTCATTTTAAATGGCTTGAATGCCAGTGTAATATTGTAAGCTGTTAGCATTAATATTTTTGGCCAATGTGTTTATTTATGTCTATGTATTGAGATTCTTCAGCAATTTTCTGCAACAAAGCTTTTGTTTTCATACAATTTAACTTGAGGTTTGACCAGTATTGTTTTTCTGCTGCTGAATACATTTATTTATTTTATTTTTTTAGAACGTGTAAAGAAAAACTGCCTAATTACTGGCAAAATGAAAACTTCTATCAGTCAAGCTTGATTCTATGCCCATTTTACTGAATGTAACAAGCATTAAGTCTGATTTACATGAGTTACTATTACACAAAGATCATGGGAAAAAGTGGAGATGCCACCATTGACTAATTAAAACAGCCAACAGAGATGAGACAGGAAACATACGGTAGATAAAGTCCTCAACCTAAAGCGACAACCGCTCACAGATCTTGGCTTCTCCCTAGTTAACATCTTTCCGGTTGCATTGACATGTTTATTTACGCTACACAACTGTACTTTCTAAATTCCCCCAGCGCAGGGCTTGGGCAGACAATATGTCATCAAAACATCACATACTGGCTGCAGTATAAGAGATGTTCCTTTTACATAGCGTTTCAAAAATCATGATTCCATCTTGATGATAACACATCTGTGTTATCATCTCATCTGTTACAGAGCTGTGATCAAATGATCAATTGTTTACAAAGACATCATTCTGGAATAAAGGTGAAATATTCCCAGAATAGAAACGTTGTGTAAAAGGGGCTACAGTACTGTTCAATAAACATTTCCAGCTCATTATGAAGCTCTGGACAAATTAGACATCCAAATGATAAATGAGAACCACTGCAGCACCACAGACATACAGTTAGGAAAATGTGTGCTACTGTGTTTAATTACAATAGTCTAAAATAATGCAAAAATACAGTGGGTTTTTTTGTCGCGAATCAAAATGCTGTCACTCCAGAAATCAACATGGTGGTCGTATCTCACCTACATATTTTAAGTGATAAAGTTGCAATTTTGATTACGGATGTTGATTTTACCTCAAAACACCATCCTATTCATCTTCCCCAGATCATTCAGGCCTATCCTGAAGTAATATTCTCATTTTTGTGCATCATAAAAAGAGAGTAAAAATAAAGAGACCTGCTATGCGATTTAAAATGATCAAATGATAGCAAACTGTGGTAGACAACTCAATTCTCTCCTTCACCTTTTTTGACTCAACAGCAGTGGCGATGTGTTTATTATTCATTGTTACCTGGATGTGAAATGACCTACATAGCAATATGATATTTTGGCAAAGCTCTACTGTTGAGTACATATGAGGAGTTCAAACATGCATAAAGAGTTAAAGGCCCATAGCTCCTACTGAAGCTGGCTGGGAAACAGAGCTGCAGGTGCAGCTGACACGCATTTATTTCGATGAAAGCAGCAAAACAGGTTTCACTTTGCATTACTTCGAATGTACCAGGATCGCAGCATACAAGTATTAAACTGCATTGTTCCGTGTGCCCATTTGAAAACATTCAGATCCATATGCAGAGAAGAGCTTGTGGTGATATGACAATGGATCAACTGGATGTTTGGAATGCCTGAATAGCTCCCCTCTTGTCTCCGGGGTAAGCCATTCCCAGTCTACTGGATCTGATTTAGCAACCAGTGCACAAGGCAGTTTCCAACTCTCTGATCTTTAGATGTGGAGTACAGAAGGGGGAGTGGGCCTCCTGACAGACACATGCCAAGCAGTGTTATCATTGCCACTCTCATAGTTTAAACCACTGTGACATTCCAGGACAATAAATCCCAGACCAACATTTCTCCACTTTTCCCCTTTTCCTTCAATTCAATAAAATGAATAAATAAAAAAAAAGCACAACCTTTCTATTTAATGAAACCATAATGATGATTGTAAAGGATAGCGAACAGAGCAAGATTCCGGTGTAAACACGATTGACCAGATAATTTTGTTTATAAATAACCATGACCAACAGATTAAGAGGAAATAGACAAAGGAGAAAAGTATGAGATTACCTGTCCAAAATGGGCTACAAAGAAAAGCACATGAAAGGAACAGCCACATCAAAAACACGCCTTTCCTTTCTAGCCCACAAATGAATGCCTCTCACCCATATATGAATCACTAGAATGCCAGACTGATATTTGCACTGGGTGAGGCAGCTGGCAAAGCATTTTCAGCAGGCATTTGTTCTTCTGTTGGATATCAGTTGGAAATGACAAGTGACCGGGAGCATATTTTAGGGTAGGACGTTAACTTCCACCATTAGATAACAATTAAAAACACCTTTAAATAATGACTGGACAGAGCCAGTGGGTTAGCCAAGACTGGTGTTGTCTACTAGTTTTGTTGTACTGTGGTACCACATTTACCACAGCCTATAAACCATGTACTGTAAGGAAACAAGCATCGTTAGTAGTGAACAAAGAAAAAATTATGCCACAAAATGTAGGGTTTTTTCCCCCCACTGACTGTAAAACCTATCTGTTGAAATAAAATGTGTTTTTTCTCCACATCATTCAGCCCTAGAGTGCATTTGGTAAAATGCTAAAACTACTGCTCATGTGATCATTTCCACAGTAACAGTAACATGACCACATCAGTGGATCCCCTACTGTAGGTAGAGATGAGGTGGCAGACAAACCATATCACCCACCAAGCTCAGAAATATGATGGTTTTATACCCAAACACAGAACACGTTGATTTCTGAAGACAACATGGCAAAAGAAACTGGACTTTCCACTTCATTTATTTATAGCATATTATAAAACCAAGCTATATGTCCTATATGTTTAAAACCTGTGCTGACGTCATGAAATGACACATTACTAGCACATGACATCAGCTCCAAAAACATCTGACAAGTACACAGCTTGAAAATGTGAAGAGACCAACTTCTCTGTGGACTGTTAAATTCTACACCACATCCCGTCCAAACCAAGCACTTAACTGTGAAAAGCCTGAGGTAATGATACAGATGACTGCTGGTGAGCCCAGGGCGTTTCAGCCTTGTAGTGTAGTACAAGGTTAAGGGTATCATTACCAAGCCGATGTAGGCACGTGGGCCATTCAACCCACACTTCTCATTGTAACATAGAGATGTGACATCAAATAGTTCTGACAAGTACTGTCAATGCAGTACGTCTTTCATCTGAATACAGTATACTGGACATTATTGATATGAAAACACATACAAAGTTCTGTGATAGAAAAGACCATAATGGAGGAAAAAACATACTTTAGCAACAGTATGAACACCTGCCGGGTCTGATGCAAATCAACACCAAAGCTATAAAATTAAACATTACCTTTTAATTGTAATGTGTAGACGTGGTATCTAAACTGACAAAATAAATACATATAGAAATATTTAATACTGAATCAAGAAATATATATATAAGAAATGGATACTAAACTGGATTGAATATAAGGAGTAAAAGCAAATTGCTGACAAATAACAGCATAAAAAGCCATCACAGCACCTAAACTATGCACAAAACCAGCAAATATTAATGTGTCCAGCCATAAGTTGCTTTACTTGGTGTCAGCTCTTGATTATGTACCTTGTGGTATTTTATGGTGCTCAGTTTTGTAAACATATGATAAAATTACATACCAAATCAGTAGTTTTCAGTATGCAGATATCACAGCTGCTTCAGGATATTAGTAAGTTACGTAATATATTGGTTTTCCAAACAGCTGATGAATTGGTCAAGTTCTTCTTTAGACCGCCACACAAGCACATGTGCACACACACACAGAACAAGTAAGCATGATTGCATATGTTAAGGAGTCTGCCTACACTCTTTCATGCTTACGGTATGCTGAAAATAGACATATCAAACATTGTATTTTATTTCTATGACAACACTTCACTAAAGCTATGCATTGATGCCTTAAATTGAAAATGATATAGATTGGCCGCAATGTTTCCATGTTAAAACATTCTGGATCAGTTTGAAGTGACTCCAACATAACAACTGCTCCCAACGATGCTTTTTCCCTTTATACATAAAAAAAACTTAGTAGTTTCTATATGAACAATTTATAATCAGTTTATAAATGAGGTATTTAACTAAAAAGGACTTGGAAAACACCAGTTTTGTGGATCTTCTGACTGCAGAGAAAATCATGGAAAGAGGAAGGTAACTGAATCGCATATCCTACGTCTACAATTTCCCCTGAGACATCACAGACACAACCATAAAGCAAAAGGATGCAACAGACTTCTTCTATCCAATTGAGGGTCAATTTTCCCTTCCGATTGCCATCAGTTAGGCATGTGATGCCTGTGCAGAGGGTTCTGTGAAAGGCAGCCAGTCTAAATGAGATGAACACTCAGTTTTAATGAGGCCAAGACTGTGGGTACAGGGAGGTCTGTTTGTCAGTAACCCCCTACAGAGCTAAATATGGATCGCGCTTCATCATACCAAACAATAATCCATTTAACTCAACTAATTTATGTTGTACTGTTGGTGAAGTGGAGGTTTTATTAATGATAAAAACACTCCAAGTCTACATCTATTGAAGAAACGCAATAGTTTGATGTAATAAAAGACCACAAGTTAGTAGAGAAAGTACTAAAAACTCACAAATATAATACAAACTACCTATGTTTTACTAGAACTATATGTTGCAAACGTCATATCTAACCAAACACTCTGACATGAGGAAAGAGACATGAGGCCAACTTTGTTAATTCGCTTTTGGATTCAGCTGCAGCAGTGTTTAAATTCCATGCACTATTGAGCTGATAAAGCCCACAAACAGGCCGGTGTGGAACAGGAAAATTGCCAGCAAAACTGATAAAATCTTAAATCAAATAAGAAGAATTTTCTGTGATGTTCATTTCATAACACAACATCCTCCATGAATATAACATAATACATAGGCTTGTGCTTGAAAAAACTAATCAATTTGAATGAAGATTTCTCATCTTTATTTGACTTATGACAACATGCATAAATGCTCACTGTGGTACATTAATTCTGGAACCGTAACCCTTTTCTCGATCCCAGTTGCTTGTTTACAACTGCTTCTGGGCCATGCTTTCCTTCAATGAACACAAAGGCACGCCCTTTTGTCATCAAACTCTTTACATGCCTAGCTTTTATCACATTAGATCATCCGATGATGTTTTTGCTGCCCAGACACAAATCATATCCTTGGATGAAACTTCTGAACTCACCAAAATTACAGTGTCATGGGTTCCAAAAAATCCCAGGATCAGAGACTAAAACGGGCCCGTGGCTCAAAATTAGCACATGAATTGGATTGTGTGGTAGCTTTAATAGAAGGATTTCTGAAAGTGGGATTTCCACTGCTGCACTGTGCATAGGCTTTACTACACCACACAACACAACTAACACTGCAAAACATGTGTCTTGGGTTTTCAACAACATACTGAAATACAAATAGGGAAGATGGTTAGTTTATGACCAACAAAAAGCTGATAATTCACAAAGTAATATTCCTCACAACACACAAACACTAACAGAGTACTACAGAATACTACTAGAAATAAAGAGGCGTAACCTGATTGTTTTAACGATAACGGTAAGACCACCACGATAATGTAATATACATTTTCCGTGCAGTTCTGAATGAGGTGTTTTCTTTTACAAAAATGTCTTCTTTTAAATATTAGATTTCTCTCTAAACATTATTTTGAACCATCGACTCTAAATACAATTTTAAAATCTAATAACACAAACTCCACTGATAGCTCATTTCTTAAAGATTATACTGACTACATAGGGTTTATTTACTCCAGGTTTCAGTAATCTAAATCAAATGTAGTACATGAACCTTATTAGAAGCATCAACTTAAGAAGGAGCTTTACATCTCCCATTTACAAACTATTCACACAGATGCAGGGAAGCTTATCTGAATAGCTGAATATTAGATTAAAGGCAGTGGAGGAAATGAAAGAAAACTACAGACTCTATAAATAGGTGCCATTTAATTTCAAAGAGTATAGAGTGTTACCTAGTTTACCATGAAGGTTTCCATTCAGACAATAAGCCATCAGAGGAACAGATGGTGTTCTGTCTGGTATTACAGGGGTCGTGACTTAAAAATCTGAAAGATTAGGTTTAAATTAACAGCTACGACTCCATTGTCTACTCCCACTGCCAACAGCTAGAAGTTTGATTAAAATTTCAACCCTAATGAAACTCTCTCCAGCAACTGTAACCTGCTTCTATTAATCACTTTATCTAAAACTATCAACCCTACCTGTTGCAAAAGTAGAAAAGCACAATGCTTGTTACGTTAAGCCATTATCAAAAGAACCAAAGTAATGAAACACCCATGAGATAAAGAGAAAAACACTGACAGGAGTTGTTACAAGTGCGAACAGCTGGACCAAAGTGTCAAACCCATTACTCCCCCTAAAAACAAACTGAAAGAGGGAGCAGAATGAAACCAGATAGTCATCTGGAGCAAAACGGCCACCATTTTATGAATAAAATCATTTAAGATAGAGTCTGAGGCTTGAGTCCTCTTACCTCACAGAAAGAAGATCTTGCTTTTTGCCTCTCATCATCTTCACAAGAATGAACCCAACGCGATGCCATCATTTAACTTCACTTAAAATCCTGTTATTTGTGATCACCCACATCGAAAAGGTAGTAGGATGAGATGTAATTCCAGTAGGATGAGAGGAAATATATTCCACTTTGTCCAACTTACACCTCCATTCCTGTTTCACTGCTCAGTCCATCTGTAGAAAAACAAAAGTAAAGAAAATGTTATTGCTGTGCTTAGTTTGGTTTATGTGTTAGTCTTAAGTAGCCAGACTAAAAAACATGAAGTCGTTTTATGAAAAAACAACAACAAATACCTAAACCGTATAACATACATAATAGTAGACCATCCGTATCTAATTTTGGATATTATGCAACAGGCAACCCAACGCCTTGGCTTTACAAGTTTCACACTGAGATGTTACTGAGAAACACGCATACTTCACTACTGAAATAAAAACAATTTACAGCGTTGCCAACTTAAAAAAAACTTAATTTGTGATTAAATTAAGCTGTGTGCTCAAATTGAAAAATTTAATGTGACAAGCCACACCATCTCTGCATTATACATGAAAAAACAATATGAGCCTGTCATCAGCTTCAAGCATAACAACGTGGATAGTCAACACTGCATAATGAATGGCCAGCAACAAGTGAACTACACACAGGAGGCAGGGCGAAATAAATGTCCGTCACATGGGAAAACGAGGTTACAATAAATCCATAAAACCATGGTATTAAAGTACGTGGCACCAAATGTTTTTTTGTGTCCAAATAATATATCCGGTGGTTTTGTGTGTGAGACAGGCATAATTCCTCTTGTTTGAGATCGATCACGTACTGAGCGTGTCGAGCTGTTGTTCACGAGCAACAAACAAAAGTAGCTCTGCAACTGTTGTTTTACACAAAATATCACAACAGAATGGTCCAAGGGGCTGTACGAGACGCTGTTGTTGCTTTCCGGAATAAATATCTTATCAACGACAGTCACTAAGTTCGTAAAGTCGGTAAATACAACAACTAACCAACTGCGGCAACAGGCTCTTAGCGGTGCGGTTAGCATTGATGCTAACGACTGGAGTTTAAACAAAGTTACCTGTGTAGTTGAGAAGCGTCATTACTGGCGGGCAAGGGCGGCGATGGTTCTCCATAAAAACCCTCAGACAAAGTGATATCATAGCGTGGGAACTCCAAGATAGTCAGGCGTTGTCATAATTTAATATATTTTGAGTACAAACGGCTTCCCAGTGATTACCCCAAACCCACTCAGGGGAGGCGCATGGTGCAGTTTTGTAGCTGGAATTTTTTGCATCCAGCGTTCCGTTCCCGACTCTCTGGGAGTCCACCTTCGGTCAACAGGGCACTATCAGCCAATCAGAGGCCGCGTTGTATTTGAGCGGACCAATCCTTTGCGAGTTTACAAAAAGTCACCACTGCACTGTTTAAAGGTGGTGTTTTTTAACCGTTCCGTCAGTGTTTAAAAACTATACAGGGCATATAGTGTTTGAAACGGCAAACCGAGACACGGCACGCTTTAAAATTATACTTTTCTCCATCGTGTTGCCCGCTTTCGTGTCATATACACAAGGCTGAATAAGGAGTCACATGTCCCGGTTCAAAGGGAGGTCGAGTGGGGCTGGCATGTGCATGGCAGTGGATGTGGAATGTGAGTTCACACATACCACACTGCACATAATCTTTGGGCTCATCGTGCTCCCATTGTATACACCCCACAGCAAGTAATCACAATGAAATGGTTAACACGTACATTTCTTTAGTCCATATAAGATTAGCTGTACACTAAGAAGCGCTTCAAACAGGGACTCAGATTCCCAGGGCCCTGACAAATGTCCCTTTTATTCCTCTCCAACATAAGGGGCCACCTGTTCTTGGGATTGGCAGCTTTTGTTGCAGAGGTCAGTTTAGGGAGGAGACTTTCACAAAGCTGTCCTGTCCAGCCAGTTCTTCCTCTAGAGGCTGTTCTGTGGTTATAAACCTTTAAAATAACTTCAATTTTTGGGCCAATTATAGTGAACCTCCCATAACCAAACATTTGAGTCAACCGCTCCCCAAATAGTAGCATAAAGTGATAAAATGGCCTGCATTCACCCCAAGACTGACCGTTTACTACACAGGTGGCAAAGTCATTTCAGTACAGCCCTATTTAATCTCAAGCAGTAAAATGGCAACTCCAAATGTGTCTTTAAGTGCACAAAAGTAAAAAAAATACATTAAGAAAATGTTTAGATTTAGGGTTTACATATCAATAACCTATAAAGACCCAAACATCCATTGGCAACAAATATCATTTACTAATATAAACAGTTAAACAAGTGTTGATCTATTAATCCTATCTATCCATGTAGATAACTGCTCCCTCACCATATGTATTACAAGAATCTGATAAAACACAATTATAACATAGATTTGTAATATGTATTAGACATATATAACCAATGTAACTAAAAGAAATATATATCAGTAATCCTGGGTTTTACATTGACATTGTGTTTTTGCAACTTTTACACACAATCCTTAACCCATAAAGACTCAAGCAACCATTGGCAACCAAAAGCATCAACTAATGTCAATTGTTTAACAGCTGTATATCCACCATATGATACGACCCAATGGGATGATCCGAGGCTCCATAGTTATATATTTTACAGCAATGACTCACCAGTAAAACCCATAGAGTATGATCAGTGATGGTCGATGGAGGTATTTTTTTTATGTTCAGTTTACAATATTATTTACTGAAAAGGTCAGGTTTTTTTTTTTCCATTTTCTCTGTTTTTGATGCAATACCATTCAACATTTATTTGTGATTTTATGGACATCAATCATGATCTATAAATTAAATATAGGAAAATACTTGCTTGTCACTTAAGAATGCAAAATACAATGCATAATATAAGATTGAATTGTGATAAAATCAGTTAAGAAAAGTTAACCCTTTTCTTCACTTTCGTGCCATTTGTGTCTTGTTTTGTTCATGTTACTTATTATTTTGTTGGTTTAATATACATTTTTGGCTGTTATTGTCCATTTTGTTGCTTATTTTATATTTTTTTGACTGGAATTGTTAAAATCTCAGGGGTTAAAGGGTTAAAAGTCAAGGAAAATAATTTTTGGGAACTGCCACAAAAGACGTACTGGGTCTTTATGGGGATTACCCAAATAACCTCAAATGTCTACAATTTTAACAATATTATGCCTCTCTTTATCATAAACACATGTGCATTACAACTTACAGATTGTAGTAGATCTACAAAGGATCAAAACATATAGTGACAGTCATCTGGAACTGACAATTCTAGTATTTAACTTTATGGTCAATACAACTTGCCAACTCCTGACAGCTAATGTCTTCTGTGTATTTTCCACACTTTCTAAAATCATCCCATGGTCCAGAGTGGTCCCTTTGGCCGTCCGGTTTTGGATCACAGGCCATATGTTTAATACTTTACTCATACAAGCTTTTATAATGAAGGACAATTTCATAGGATACTTGTAGGCATCCATGCTAGTGCTTATTTTGTGTATTAATATCCCAAACACACCACTAAATCAAGTACAAAATAGTGTGTTTAAAATATATTACATAATATATAATATAGCCACTGAATCAGTAACAACAGCAAAATACTACACATGACTTGTGACTTAACTTGCGGCTGAGTTATCTTTACTTTTAGTAGTTTTTAATCCTGAGACATCATGCATGTTTAACCCCCAAACACCTAAAAAGGCACTGGTACCTATAATTCTCTACTGATGTAAAAAAAATAAATAAATAAATAAATTCAGTTTAGTAGCATTTGGACCATTAATCCTATGACTACATTTGTATAGTCCAAATAATTTAATCAGATTTTCAAAAGCATCATGTGTCTTTTTTTGGACATTCTGTAGTAAACATGGATAAAACCCATGTATTTTGGTAAATAACAGTGGTCATATACATTTTTATTTTCAATTCCATATTCATATAACATTTGCATTCACTCTAAAGTTTTATGAACATTTATATAATTAGTAATTATCTTTTTTTTTTGTAAAAATACCAAATACAGTGGATAATTTAAAAAATAGGAAAGGTTAAATGAATAGGATTTTTTGTAAGTACTCAGTCTTTAAGAGTTAAGTGAAGAAGCATTTTTATATTGTACTTCTTCCACCACTGACAGAAAGTGGAAAAAACAGTAGCCTAACCCTTGTAACTGCCTTAGGATTATACAGTAGCCCACTACTATAGTGCTGTATAAAGACGTTATCCATGGAGCCAAATTCTGTTAAAAGGTCACAGAGTCAATTCACTGTAATCCCCAGCAGACCTCCGTACCAAGAGAAAAGCGGTTTTTGTTTTTATAGTTCTCCGTGTTCCTTTGCTTAAAGACTGGGAGTCATGTGTCAGGTGTATACAAAGAGCACAGCAGCTTAACACAAGCACTTCTCTTTTGTTCCCTTTATAAGTTCATTTTTCAGTTAACCTATTTTCTAACCAAAGAATGTAACCTGATGTTTAGATTTTTTTTTTCCAGGATGATACTTCAGCCAGGCCTCAGTTAGAGAGACAATCCTAGTCAAGTTAGAGAAGACATTATAAGTCATGGAGCATCGGCTGGTCATAGAAATTTGAATGATGCTTGGAAAACCATCAGAGAAGTTCGAGAGGAGCATGTACTCAACATTTTATTTCATTGCAATCAAGCCAAGGTTATTATTGTTAATGAAAAACTAATGAAATGATGAGAACTAGAACTGGGGGAAAAAAATCCCAGTATAGGTATAATTAAAAGAAAAAATAACTAACTCAAACTGTATTGTGTACTTACAAAACTAACTATAGTGTATAAAAATTATGGATAAAATTCCCTCCATTTCATCTTTGTCAAAATCAGATTGATAAGAAATTAATTTATTTTGCTCAAGCAATTTTATTATTTGATACTATATGACACTTCATTGTCAGTCTGTTCTTGTCACTTGTCACTTAGTGTCATCTTCTCATCCCCGGACTACCTGGAAACATGGAGACTAAAGTTTGGAGAAAGCAGCAGAAAGAGTCTTGTATGGGATTTATATAAATACAATAGCGAGGAAGATAAAAAAGATAAAATATATGAAAAAAATAAAACTGAGCTAAAACTATTTAGAAACAGATGAAAACAAATAAAAAAAAAATAAGTAAACCTGCTCTATAAAAAAATTTAAACATAATCAAATTAGAGAAAAAAATATGAATTAAAACTGCAAGGAGTCTCAAAGGCCTTCGCCATCCCTTACGACCGCCTCCCCACGTAAAGTCCGAGTCAAATTTGAGCCAAATCGGTGTTTGTATGCTTGATCTACAGCCATTTTAGTAATGGCGATTTTCTAGGGGTCGCTATAGAGCAAAATCACAATTTCTATTTATAAACTGGTGTTGGACTGAGAGATAGACGTCTGAGTCAAATTTGATCCAAATCCGTGTTTGTATGTTTGATCTACGGCCAGTGTATCTAACAGTGTATTTGGCAAATCTGTAGGGGGCACTATAGCCCAAAATAACCATTTCTATTGACAAACAGGTGTAGACCAGAGAGACAGACATCGGAGTCAAATTTCAGCTAATTCGGTGTTTGTATGTGCGAACTACAGCCATTGTAGTAACAGTACATTTCTAGGGGGCGCTATAGTACAAAATCAGAATGTCTTTAGCTAAATGGATGTAGACCTGGGAGATAGACGTCTGTGTCAACTTTCAGCCAAATTGGTGTTCGTATGTCCGAGCTGAAGCACTTTATATAGCGGTAATTTTTCCCTTAATTCCAATGACAGCGAAAATGGCGACTCAAAATTTTTCAAATTTCAATCCAAGATGGCGGACTTCCTGTTGGTTATGGACGTGGTCATCATTAGGTTTTTTTTGTTCATCATCATATGACAAATACATGTACCGATTTTCATAGTTCTAACCTCACTAGGGCGTGATCTGGCCTCATACAAACTATTTCACCTTTTCTAGGGGGTGCTGTAGACACATTTTTTTTACCGACTTTTATGAAACCATTAAATACTTCTGAAGTGTGTGCAAAATTTGGTGAGTTTTCGTGCATGTTCACGGGGTCAAATTAGAGGTCAAAGGGCTGAATCAGATTAAACTGCAAGCAGTATCAATAGGCCTTGCGCCCATCGTGGTACGTGGCGAAGGCCTAAAAAACTAAACTATAATGAAAAATCCAAAACTATTCTAAACTTGGATCAAGATAATTAAAATTAGCACTTAAATGTCATCTAACAACAAATAGACAAATGACACTTACACATACATGTTAAAAATATTTTACTATTTTGTTAATTAAAAAAGGGGACACAGAAATGATGGTCACATAATGAAAAAACAAAAAGAGGTAGTTTGTGTGTAAAAAAACATTGTTTTCCCCTGAGCTTAAGTATCATCAAACTTGTAATCTAATGCAGCCTACAAAGTCTAGAGTGAAGACAAGGTATGACAAATGTCTTAAACATGAAAAAAAAAAACTTAATTTCCTTATGTAACCACAAAACCCTGTTGTCTTAGAAAAAACATCATATTTATTCAGAACTTTACATTGCATATAAAAATAGAGCAAAACTGGAATGCAACGGAGTTAGAATTATATTCGTTAATACATGAAAGAACCAAAACCATCTGTAATTGTTTTAAAATTACCAATGAAATGTAGTCTAAAACATATTATATTAAAACAGGAATGCTTAATGAAAAACATCCCAGCTGTGAGTCATCTCAGGAAATATCTTAGGGCTCGCCGTTGGATGACATCTGTGTGACAGTCCCTTCTTTTTCTGATCCCCTTTTAAATCTTGTATTTCAGCTTTCCACTTTCACTGATGACACAAATATGCTGAAAAAAAATGACAAAAATGGTAGAATAAGAACAAGTTGGAGTGTTTCACAACAAAAACATTTATACGGTACAGTGGTCCCTTGTTTATCATGGGGGGTTACGTTCTAAAAATAACCCGGAATAAGTGAAATACATAAAGTAGCGTTTCCATTACAGGATAATCCTGACTTTACAGTACCTGAATGTCATAGCGGGGTGACGGGTACTTCTGTGTTGTGGCCTGACATAGTCTGTTCAGGGATTTGGAGATAAACTCGCTTGTTACGTGTTGCCTCATCTGAATTTTTATATTGGCTACCAAAGACTGAATCTCCTGGACCAACTATAGTTTAATTTTTGGTTGTCATCATGTGGATTAATGCAGTGGTTCTCAACCATTATGCCGTAAGAAATCATCAGGTGTGCCGTGGGAAATTACCCAATTTGACCTTATTGGTACATACATACAGATGACAGCACACACCACTGATCCACTCAGAGCTGTTGAAGATGTGTGCACTGTAAACACTGTAAACCCGAATAAGTTCATGTAAGGCAATCGATTGCCTCAATTATTTTAAGTTGATGAAACTTCAAAAAATACTAGTTTCCACAACTTCAAATTTAGATGCATAGTTTACTTTTTTCTAAGGTTCTGCCAGTCCTACTGGGAGACTTAAGTCAGGGTACAGTATCTTGCCCAAGGACATGTGGACAGCCAGAGAGAGCAGGGATGCGAACCGCCAACCCTTCAGCCATTGGATGACCTGCTCTACCAACTGAACCACCACTGAACCATTTTTTCGTATTGCAGGGTTAAAAAAAATATCACAATGTCAGTTTTTTTCTAATATTGTGCAGCCCTAGTTCAGTTGTTAGAGCGGGTTGTCCAATAACCGAAGGGTTGGCGGTTCAAATCCTGCCCTATCCTAGCCAGTCCGTTGTGTCCTTGGAGGAGACACTTCACCCTCTCCTTACCTCCAGTGCTACTCATACTGGTGTATGAATGTTCGGTGGAGGTCAAAGGGGCCGTTTGGTGCAAATTGGCAGCCATACTTCGGTCAGTCTGCTCCAGGGCAGCTGTGGCTATAAACGTAGTTTCCCACCACCAGAGTGAATGTGAGAGTGAAGGTCAATAATGTGAAGCGCTTTAGGTGCCTTGAAAAGCATTATATAAATCCAATCCATTATTCTTATTATTATTATAATACATTACACCTTTTAGTATCGCTTGGAACCTGGGCCCTGTTTCACCAGGACCAATCAGGATGCACAACACACACAAAAAAAAGGATGCAAAATTGCACTATAAAAAATCTGCGAAACAGCGAAGCCACAAAAGGTGAACCACGTTATAGCAAGGGACCACTGTATTCCAATGTCATAAAATATTCCAAACATATGTGATGAGTTATGTCCTTTTTATTTGGTACTTTTCCTCCACTAAAATGTGCTCCAGTCAAAAGCCAGTGACTTACATTAAGGTCTCTAAAATATTCATTGTAGTCTAAGGCATATCCAACCACAAAACGATTGGGTATCTGAAAGCCAACATCTGAAACCAAAGAGGAGAAAAACATCAGTTGCAGTTATTTTCATTGTCCACTGACTCACTGAAAATTATTTTATGAACCACTGACTCATAAAAAACTGCATGCACACACACACACACACACACACACACACACACACAGAAAGGGTTATTCATATACATACAGTCAGGAAGACATGCTGAACTGTGTGACATTCTCTTCACCAGCAACCTGTGGAAAATAAAAGTAGGCACAATCACACACTGTCACTTTCTGTCTGCTGTGTTACCACGTCACAGGACAATATCAGCTTTATAACAGTAGCATTTGAAGCACATTCTTCATTTGTCTCTCTCTAACTGTCTAGACTGAAAGGCGGAAATGGAGTGAATCACAAAGCAGGACAACTGGGCTGGTTTTATTTAGAAGTCTTTACATCCATAACTTCACTTACCCAGCTACTTTGATCATTTTGGGCTTGAAGGCTTCAACATGCTCCAGGAGAGTTTTCATTGTTTTACCTGTTCCGACTACGGCCTGAAAAAAACAGAAAATAATCAAAGACAGAAAAATGACGCATCTCATTTTAGTGTGATGAAGAACATTACGCAGTATTGGGAAATGTATAAATTCCCAAACTAAAAGAAAGAGAAGGTGAAACTAGAATATGGGGTGCTCTGCAGGAATTCTGCTTTCAAATATTAAAAAAAGTGACCAAAATGTACAATTGCATTACAATATACATCAAAGCTTACAGCAAAAATTATGGAGATGTGAGCTGACTATATTTATATTTTATATATATATATATATATATATATATATATATATATATATATATATATATATGCATATTTATCTAAAATCTAAATTTTCTTTCACTTTTAACATATATTTCATACAAAATGTGTATACTTTTATCATTTTTAAAGGGTTTGGGGGGGTAGAATTGGGGGGGGGCCTTGGAATGAATCAGGCCTTTTACATGTAAAATGCGACTACAAAAAAAAAAATCATGGTATGAAACCAATTATAAAACAAATTAATTTCATAAGAAGAGGTATTTGACTGACAAAATCAATAACTTTGTCAGATTAAGTCAATTACTCATCCTGGAAACTGTCTGGCATAAAATACATTGGAATGAAGACATTTTCTTTTGTCTATTGTAAGAATAAACATAAGAAATGATTACTGGCAAGAACAAATTTGCCTATATTTAAGCAGTGAGTAATTACAGCTCTTACGACACGGTCCATCATGTTATGTCTATATAAAAAGTAATCTCGAGTGAATGACTACATTTCTTCCATTCCTGTAAAGGTCACTGTTTCCCAACACACCTATTCCCACAACGTGACATGATTACAGTAACATTATGAAGATCATATCTGGAAAAACAGCCCGATTCCTCAAATATAGGTCAGTCAATTATAAAGTTTCTCTGTGTTGAAATCAAGTCCGGAGAAGAGAAAACTTTAAATGGCTCCTCTTGACCTGGATAGTTAGCCAGAATAAGAAGTAACACAATAGGCCCATTTGACGAAGAGGGAAAAATAAGAGGAACAGAAACATGGTTGACTCACCTCCACAATCAGAACGTTCTTATGAGAGCATGTTAGGGAGAGAAAAGGGGGAGGAAAGCAAACAATTACTCTTGGTTAGGAACAGATAAAAAGCTACGGTATCTTCCAATCAACCACGCACATTCCAAGATAAATCCCTCAGACACAAACAGTAGAGTAGTTACCAACTTCAATGACATTAAACTATACTTGAAAAAACAGAGGTGGAAAGTAACTAAGTAAAAGTACTTCATTACTGTACTTAAGTAGATTTTTTTTTTTAGGTATCTGTACTTTACTTGAGTATTTATTTTTGTGGTAACTTTTTTCTTTTACTGCCTACATTTCTGCATAAATATCTGTACGTTATACTCGGAATACGCTTGTTACTTTTTCAAACTAAACATATGTGACAGTATGAAAAATAAGTCATTTCAGAGAGAAAGTCAGTGGAGGACAGAAACTGTGACTTTATATATTGTAGTTATATGACTATTATCTCATTTTTTTGACTTTTAATTTGACAATTTTAACATTTTATCTTAAAATTATGAATTTTTTTATCTCATATTTATAGCTTTTTAAAAATCTCATGATTAATTTTGATCTCAACTGTGACTTTTATTTTCATTTTTCCTAAATTTCCTGCCCATATCAACAAAACTGAGGAACTGTGACCTGATTAAACACAATTTCTACACAGTAACTCACTTTTAAATGCTTTATTTTTCCTGGTTAAATAAGTATTATTACGTTCATGGCAACAACAAAACATTTTTTACTTTTGTACTTTATTACAATTGAGAAGTTGTACTTTTTTACTTTTACTCAAGTAGAGGAGTTGAATCAGTACTTCTACTTTTACCAGAGTATTTTTCACATATGTCGCTGTACTTCTACTCTGAACACAGCTGTTGAAAAATAAACTTTGAGAGCTTTTTTTTTTTTAACAGCGAAATCCGTACTTCCACTTTTTTCCTTCTCATACCGAAACTAAATGACACATGAATCTTAAAGGATTGCATATTTTGTAGATGTGTAGAAAAAGAAAAGAGTTGCAACATGACAAAGTAACCCACTATATTTTATAGCACCAGATCAAATTAACTTTTTAAACTTCCACTCAATTTCACCTACATTTCTTAATAAAGTCAATTGAATGCTGTTCTTGATCCATTTTGATAACATGCCATTAGTGTTTGATTATATTATAAATGAAAATATTCAGATGAAAACTGGGATATTGGAGGTGGGTCCTGTTAAATGATGCAATAGATAAAATATTTGTGGATATTTATTGATGTTTTGGATTACATTTGGACTATTTTTTTTTGTTAGTTTTGGAAGTTTTCTTTGGACTATGAATGCATTTGTTGGAATATGGTTCCTGTGTGGATAATAATGAGACATAAAGGTTCAGATCTGCTGTTTGACATTTATATTTTGAACAAATGAATGATTGTACCTGCTGTGGATATTTTATCTGAAAGTGTCTTATATCTTCTGATGTGTGAGAATCTCCGTTGTCAAAATACATTAGGTCATGGAACATTTAGGACAGGTTTGCCTAACATCTTTGAGCGACTACTTCCGGGCTATAAAGGGTTATTTTCTTATTCTTTTGTTTTGTCATTATATTTGTATGTTTAGTCATTCAGGGAAATGTACGCAGCAGTAGCCTCATCCACACTGTAAATCTAGCTTCCTATAGTCCTATATGAATGCTGCACTGGAATAGCTGGAATTCTGCAAATGTTTGTCTAATCAACAGGAGACAACTGGGGACTATTTATGTTAACAGGCACAATCGAGGCTTCTTCTTAGCTAGGTCAAGATATACACTCTACTCTTTGACTACCAATTCACTGTCTGGAGTTTACTCTTCCTATTTTTTTTTTGTTAACAAAGGATTCATCCGAGCGTAAAATCATGCATTGTCTGGGCCTCATTATTCATATGGATTCATTTAGAGTGCAGTAAACCCTGGGGACATTTAGAAGAATAAGTTTCACATATTTAAGTTGACACAGATTTATGTCAGCTAATGCTATAAACAGGTGAGTAACAACTCCTCTTTGTGAAGTATTTCTAGTGGTGGACGTAGCTCACTTTTTCCGCTAAACATGACACCATTCAGACAAAAACATGAACCTAAATTTAGTTGTACATCACAGACAGTTCAGGGATTTCACAAGCACACTTAAAATACAGTGAGCGAAGCAGCCGGCAGTGACTCAAGCTTCCTACCTCATACCATATTCATGACCCTGGTATCTATGCCACGCCTGACTTCACTGTGCATTAGTGTGTGTGTGTGGGTGTGTGTGTGTGACTGTGAGTATTCAGATCAGCTGGTTTACACTGACTTGAAATATTGTAAAGTTATGCTTCCTGTAGTAGTGTTTGTGTGTTCATGCGTACACTCACAAACACATGGACATGCACAGATGATAAACAATGATTGGGTGGCAAACATGCTGCAGATGTGAACAGCCAGGCACATATTTGTATGTGATTTTCATGTCTATCAGATGAAGAACCACAGTCAATCTGAAATTTTGCATTCCTACACCATATTGTAAAATACATTTAGGATGTTTAATAGCTTTAAAGACTGTTTCATTTAACCATTTAACACAAGCAAAGTCTAATCATCTGTAGACTTGGTCCTAGAAAAACTTTTAAAATTAATAATCTATTTGTTTGGAAAGTTTACAACTCTGGAAATGAGCTCAAATTGCTGATTTTCAAGGTAGGGAATCATTTATCTGTCAAAACATGATTAAGTAGCTGTTATAAACTGTTATCAGATTATAGCTTATACTTTTTTAAGGAGAATGTTGATCATTTATTAGTTTCAGTTTCTCAAATGTACAGATTTAGTGACTTTCTTGGTCATCATTAGATTATGTGAAATAACTTTAGGTTTTAGTTTGATGATAGGACTGCTCATCTATTCCAGTACGCAGTATTACTCTCATGTTTGCACACTTGACTAGTAAAGTGGGAGGATCTTCAGCACAGAGAATGAAAAGACAGACTGAGGAGAGACTGCCCTCTTGAGGCAGTCGTCTATCAATACCCACCATCTACATGCCAATTATCTGCATGTGTTTCACCCTAAGCTCAAGGTAATGGTCCTGTTTACTGGGGCACTGGTCATTGTAAAACAGACAGAATTGTGGGAAAAAAAGCAAAAATGGACATTACCTTTCCTGCTAAAAAGGACAGATCTTCTGCTCCAACTATGTGAAGATCCTCTGTGGACCGATCATTCTGTGGAAATAAAAAGACCAATGTGCTTCATTATGTGAATATATATATA
The DNA here is from genome assembly GCA_020466265.1 of Siphamia tubifer. Lineage (NCBI taxonomy): Eukaryota > Metazoa > Chordata > Actinopteri > Kurtiformes > Apogonidae > Siphamia > Siphamia tubifer. The sequence goes on along the minus strand of CM035799.1, from coordinate 23,093,557 downwards.
TATATATATATATATATATATGTATATAAAAGTGTGAAAATAAGGGAAACCCCACCCCCCTTTAATTTACTAGCTTTATGTCTACTGTAATTATTGTATGACTTTGTATGTGTAATATATATACATATATATATATATATATATATATATATATATATATATATATATATATATATATATATATATATATATATATATATATATATATATATATATGTATATTCACATAATGAAGCTGCACAATAGTAGAAAAAAATGATTTTGCGACATTTTTTTTTAACCCTGTCATATATATTGCGATATGAAAAAATACCCAGGAGTATATAATGGTTTTGCGGTGTCGACGTAAATTAAATAAATTAGCAGTCGACACAGGACGTGTTTCAATGTTATCCTTCTTGTAGCCAAAATAATTAATAATAAAAGTACTAATTATAACACATCCATATCCATGTACATTGCGATGTCGATACTCACACCATATATTGTGCAGCTCATATATATATTATATATATATATATATATATATATATATATATATATATATATATATATATATATATATATATATATATATATATATATATATATATCATTTGGTTCCTTTTCTGTGTGTTTCTGTTTGGTCTGTTATATAAAATGGTGTTTGTCATGGAGATATTTTTCCCTTAAATAAAAAAGGAAAGCACATTACTTTGTTGGATCAGCTCATACTTTCTGTGCCTTTTCTATGTTAATAAATTATCAAAAGGTTTTTTTTTTGTCGAAACCTTTCAGTGTGTATACTACAGTATGTGTCTAAATGAAAACAGCCCAACCCAGACTAACTAACACAAAGACTCTACTGTAAAAAAAATATTAAATAAAATGTAACTCTCACATCTTCTGACTAAGTCATGAGATTCACAAACAAACAAACACTGATGCTGATATTCATAATCATGAAGTGTTCCTCTCTCTCTCTCAGACCCACCACTGAGAATCATCTGAGTGTTTTCTGTGCAGAACCTCACCAGGTAGCTCTTAAGGCGGATAAAGTGGACCCTCATGGGGATGGTACGGTTGGAGTTACGGCTAAGTGCCTTAATCCTGTCCACCAGGTCGGCACAGAACTGGTACCCCCCCTTCAGAACACACAGAACCACTATGTCGTGGTCACCAAGGTCATCCATGATGTTCCTAGCCAGGCGCTCCGTCCTGCCAACAGCATGAAAAGTTCACATTCTATTTGACATCTGTCCCATTGTGTTTTCCTTCACACTAGATCAGACTTGCAGGCATTTGGGGTCAATAAAGTAAATATTTGGGATCAGACAATGATCACTGAGAAAGACTCTTACATACAATACTTTACTGGTATAGGGCCTGAAAATACTAATAATCATCATATTGATCCATTATATCCACATGGGTGTTCAATTAAGTAAATACAACTGTTTAGGTGATGTAAAGCTGGGCAAGAGGCCACAGTTTATGTAATTTATAATGCACATTTCAATGTGTGGTGGATATTTGGCTTTTAGAATAAAATGTATCCCCTCCCACTCTCATATCAACCATTGAAGAGCTCAATTTTTATTTTATTTTGAAGTTTTGTTCTATTATGTCGAAATTTGGATGCAAATACTAATATAAAGTGGTTGTACTGATAAATAAGACACCAGCTTTGTTCAGTACTTCTTGAGACCCATACTTATGGTGGAACTGTTTATATTTAACAAATGATATGGTCATTATCATTTTTATTACCCCCCCCCCCAAGAGGGGGCAAGGGGTATGCTGTTTGTATTTGTTTGAATTTATACTATAATAATAGATTGGATTTATATAGCAATTTTTTGACCACTCAAAGCGCTTCACATTAGTGAACATTAGTGAACCCTGTGGTGGTAAACTACATATATATACAGACTGATAGAAGCGTGGCAGCCATTTCGCACCTACGGCCCCTCTGACCACCACCAAACATTCACACGCATTCATACACCAGTGTATGTGGCACTGGAGGCAACGAGGGTGAAGCGTCTTGTCCAAGGACACAACGGACCAAATATGACAGAGCTGGGTTCGAACGACCAACGCTTCAGTTACTGGATGACCCGCTCTACCAACTGCACCATGGCCACCCTAAACTGGGTTTATAGATTGACCCAGAATAGATGTGGATACATTTTGAGAAAAGCTGGTTAAAGTAAAAAAAAACAACATTTTAAACAAATAATAATAAAAAAAAAAGTTAGAATTTACTTAGAATGGGTCAAATTTCAAATATCTATTAAAACAATTTTGTTTCAATTTAACTTCAAACTTGGCACATCATCATACACATAGAAATTATAACATCAGTTGGATCTATGCCGAAATTAGCGGAAAAAAGTGTTTTTGTGTGTGTCTGGAACCACTTGTTTTTTAATCTATTAGCAATTTATTTCAGATGGTCAAATGCATAGATTGAGTATCTTTCTTTGGATGGCGGTGGGAGGCTGGAGTATACAGACTACAGACTCCCCATATGACACAGAGAGACCATGCAAACTACGCTCAGACAGGAATAGACGTTCTGTAGCCTACAATGATAACACCTACACTATTTTTATAATAATAATAGTCATAGTATTAGTAGTAGCAGCAGTATTATTATTATTATTAGTAGTAGTAAAACGCTCCTCATTCTCTTACCTGCTTTTATTATTCATTTATTATATTAGTTAATCTTCTCATTTTCTGTTTAATTTCTCACTTTTTTTCAGAGGTTGACCCTTTGTACATCTAATCTAATCTGATTCCTCCAGCTGTTTTTGCACTGATACTCATGTGACTGAAGGTGTTTTGTTGTATTACCATTGTTTATTGTGGCCAGATGCTGCAACATATAGAACTGTTGTCGAAAAACAATAAAGTTTATGCAGTTCCATTCTACTTTTGACAGTAAATGCATGTTATGGGTATAGTTTCTCTGGCTACCAACTTGTTCCTACCTATAAAACATGTCAAAACCTCCATAATTTCCCCTCAGAAGGTGCTTTTCCTTCTTCTGCAGGCAGCATGGTGTGCATGTAAATATATATGTGTGTGTGTGTGTGTGTGTGTGTGTACCTGTCCATAATGACGCCATGCGGAATGATGACACACTCTAAGTCTCCAGAGTAATGTGAAGGGTAGCTGAACAGGTCTAAACTGTAGCCTGGCCAGTCATCCTCAATCTGAGAGGGGACACAAAACATCATCGTAAATATTAGTTTTATGTTTGTAAATCTAGTTGCACAGCACTTCTTCTCTCCACGCAGCAACACACAGCCACGCAGGAAACTAAACTACAAAGTCTTGAGAGTTGAATCTAAGCCTGTGGATGATGCATGGAGGACAAAAGTTTCTCTCTGTGCTGTTGGACACTTGTCGGTTGTAATGTAATTACCACAATTCCGTCGCTTCTTTTCTGAGGCTGGACCTGGTCTGCCATGTTGTTTTTCCGCCCAAACAGAAGGCTTCTTGTCTGAAAGAACTGGTGCGGCAGGCTTTCAGGAGGATCTGGCACCATGAGGGGTGGGGGGTCGAGAGAGGGGGGGAGAAGAGAGGGAGAGAGAGAGGAGGAGCATCGGACTAGAGGAATGTTCCCTCTGTTTACCACTAGTTCGCACCCTGGTGTGGGGTGTAATGCTGCCTGCGGCCACTAGGGGCGCTATGATACTACTTTTACACATTCCAAGTGCTGCCACACACACACACACACACACACACACACACACACACACACACACACACACACACACACACACACACACACACACACACACACACACACACACACACGCACACACGCACGCACACACGCGCGCATTCTCGTTTACATGTGTCACGAGGACCAAGTTTGTAATCAAGTAGGTATTGGGTAGTGAGTGAAAATACATATAAAAACACTAATTAAATAAAAATGTAAATAAATAAAAATGAATGAATACATACAAAAACAATAATTTGAAAAATAAATAAATAAAAAAGAACTAATAATATTAAAAATAATACTAAAAATAAAAAAGTAAAAAAGTAAATATTAAAACACACACACACACACACACATCTTCAGACCTTCGAAAAATACATGTTTCATTTCAGCACATGTTTCCTTCATGCTTTATGGGGGTTTCTGAAAAAAAAAACCAAATTAATATATTTATAAGGCCACATAATTTCTATTTTACTAGTGGGGACCTTTATGTGACTGTGTAGACATATCAATGTCCCCATAAAGATAATAACACACACACACACACACACACACACACACACACACACACACACACACACACACACACACACACACACTTCACTTTATGGTTACACAGGGGCCACATGTCAACCACATGGAGCAAAAGTCATCCTGTTAACCCAAGACTCAGTACTACTTTTGTCGTAGTTCCCAAATTAACCCTTCTGTGCATGATTTATGAGAACCTTGTTTATTTATTTATTTATTTATTTATTTTCTGAGTGTTTTTATTCAAACACTATGTTGAATTACCTGGATTTACAAAAATGTCCACTCAGCTGTATAACATGTCTTTAATTTTTGAAGCAAAAAACATTTATTTAAAACCCACCAGAAAGTGGATAAAAAAAATCATTCAGATAATCCAATGTTTTCTCATATATTAACATGCTATAATAGTAGTTATTATTACTTTAGTTATTACTTCAGAAGAGAAGTAAAAAAGAAGAAAGAAAGAAAGGAGAAAGAAGAAGAAAAAAGGTATTTCTGTAAAATATATAATTTACTGAACATAACATAAATGATAGTGTCTCCATCCACTATCATTTATTAAACACCCTTGGTTTTACTGGTGAATCATTGTTGTAGAAGATGATAATGTTTTTGCATTCACTATGGAGCCTCTGGAAGTCCAAATGATGACCATGAAAGGATGACAAATTTTATTTTACATCAATTATTTACAAATATTGATACAATATTGATACAGTCAAAGCATTTTTAGTGTAGAATATAAACACTGCATCATATTTTATGGGCTGATCTCTGCACATAGAAATAGAAACAACACACATCAGCATTGTGACATCTCATAGTATATAGTAGCTAATTTAGGTATTTGAGAAACAATAAAATATAGAACATAAATAGCAGTAGAACAACAAGTGTAGTTAAAAATATATATTTTATTCATTTTTTTTTCATATACAAAACAATACAATAAACTCATTCACTTCATTTTTGTCAAACATGAAGAAGAAAAACTGACAGGGCTATAGGTATTCCCTATAATTCCTGTCTAATACTTACAGATCCTTTAGACTATCAGGGATGTGCTTCAATCATCATCACCTTTGAGTCCTTTTCAGTCTTAGATGTGGTTCAATAAAACAAAAGAAAGACCCAAACTAAAAAGCACCAGAACAAAGGAAAGATAAAGAAGAAAAGAACCAGAAAGAAAATAACGTCAGGAGTTCCCTCGCCATAATAAAAGATAGATACGACATAGCAGCATGAGTTAAGGTCACATTTTAGGTGTCATCCATTAACTAAAAAACACATTTTTGGTAATATTTTTGTGACACATGCACCTGAATGTTAAGTTCTGAATACCAGATTAGATCAATGTTGGAGTTGATTCACTGTTCTCAGATTGATCTTAGTTTTGCCTCATTACTGAAACCTTTTAAATTATGAATTTATTTGCTTATCTGGTGACAAGATCATCTAGATATGATTGAACAAATGTTGTTTTGCTGGTTTTCTATCCACCCTGCACCACAAACCCATGTTTTACTTGTGGTTGCTCCTTTATTTCATATGATTCATACAGTCAAAAGCCAATCACATGAATGACAATGTACTTTTTGGGGGATTATACAATGGTGTAATTTTATTGTCTTCTGGTCCAAGACTTTTAAGGTTCGTTTATGTGAAATCTCCTTCAGTTTTGTTTGAGTTGACCAGCCCCAGATGGGTATGCAATAAGAAACATGTGTTCAAATCATGGTATGTATATATGCTTGAGTCACACTGTTGGTAAGAAAAGAAAACAATTAAGATTGTGTTTGATGGTTTTTGACACTTTTCTAATATATTCATTAAATTTCAATCTAAGACAACACCTACAGTAAATATTTCAATGTACTTTTTTCATTATGTTTCTGATCAGTAGGGCTAGTAATGCCCTCATGTAGGTTACAGTGAGACACAGAACATATGGAACAAAGTGTTGCTCTGAAATGAACCGGACCTAAAGTCTAACGTTTACATGGAAATAGTGATTAATGTTGCCTTTAGGTGCATCAAAAGTGGTCTGTTTTCTACAACATAACACTCTTTGAAGTGCAACGAATTGCCCGCACATGATCAAATGTGTTCTCCAAAACATAAACCTGTGTCTTGTTTGAAAATGTGTTGAATGTACAGAATTTACTGTGACACAACTTTCAGTCTGGGCAATGACATCATGAAAATATATAGATAACAGGATTTTTCCACCAGAGTCAAATATCACATATTTCATCCTCTTCTGAACCTCTTTTATCCTCTCTTGTATCGCTGGTGTGTATCCCAGGTACCCATAAGCAAAGGTGGAGTACACCCTGGATGACCAATCACACCCCCATTCACACCTATGGGAAACTTTAGGTTGACCTTTAACCTATCAGTGTATGTCTTTAGATGGTGGGAGAAAAATCTGCGTATCATTTGTTCATTCGTTTTTCAAAATAAAAGCAAAAATAAGACAATGAAACTACAAGTTATTTCTTTATTATTTGTTACCAAAACCAAAATGAAAAAACAGATAACGGTGCGGTTTTCCACTTTTCTTTTTTATGTATAAATAAATAATATATATATAAAAAAAACAAAAACAGATAGCGGACATTTTCTGTTTTACTCAATTTTGAGCTGAAGCAAGTTGAGTAAATTGGAATTGACCTCTGACCCGCATTGACAAAGTTGGAAACCTACGTTCTATTTGGGAAAACTAAGAGGGTCACCCTAAGACCTGAAGATATTACCACGGAGAACTTTGGTGTCATATCAAGTTAGGTGGGTATGTTTCTTTGGGTTGTTAAGATTAATTTTTACTCAAATTGCTTCAGGTTGAAATTGGATAACGGCGGCACGGTGGTGCAGTGGTTTGAATCCCACACCAGACCTTTCTGTGTGGAGTTTGCATGTCCTCCCCGTGTCCGCGTGGGTTTTCGCCAGTCACTCCGGTTTCCTCCCACCATCCAAAGACATGCACTGATAGGTTAATTGGTTTATCTAAAATTGGCCATAGGTGTGAATGTGAGAGTGATTGTTTGTCTATGTATGTCAGCCCTGCGATGAACTGGCGTCTCATACAGGGTGTACCCCGCCTTCGCCCATTGTAGCTGGATTAGGCCCCCAGTGACCCCCGCGACCCTAGTGAGGATAAAGCAGGTTCAGATGATGAATGAATGAAATTGGATACAATGCAGTGTTTGGCGGTTTGTTTGTTTTTTTCATTTTGGTTTTGTAAACAAATAATGAAGAAACAAGTTGTTTTTTCATTGTCTTATTTTTGGTTTTATTCTGAAAAACAATGAATGAATGATACATGGATTGAGGAAGCTGGAGTGCTTAAAGAGAATCCATGCAAACACAGGAAGAACATACAAACTCCACACAGAAAGGTCCCTGGTTGGACTCAAAGCCAGGAGCAACAATGCTTCTCACCTTATCACAAATGTATTATAGCTAACCAAATCACATAAGTATTTAGGGTTGTCAAAACGTATACATTAGCACAGATTAATCCATCATCAGGATTAATTTGAGTAATTTTTTAACACAATTAAATTGAACCATTGTTTTGAGTTGTTTTGTTTCAAGTTATTTAGTTGGAACCGTTGGAAGTGTTGAATGAACATGTTATATTCATCTCATCATCTGAAGCCACTTTATCCTCACTGGGGTCACTGGGGTCACTGGGGTCACTGGGGTCACTGGGGGCCTAATCCAACTACATTGGCTGAAGGTGGGGTACACCCTGTATGGGTCTCCAGTTCATTAACATATATAGACAAACAATCACTCTCAATTTAGATTAACCAATTTACCTATCAGTGCATGTGTTTGGATGGTGGGAGGAAATTGGAGTACCTGGAGAAAACCCACACAGACACAGGGAGAACATGTAAACTCCACACAGAAATGTCTGGTGTGGGAATTGAACCAGGGTCCTTCTGTCTGTGAGGCACAAATGCTAACCACTTTTACATATTTGTTTAGATATTTTATACATTTTTTTGTTTTATTTAGGAAGAGTTATTGTTTTAGATTTTTAATTCTTGTTTGTTTTAGTTTATTGTTATATGAATTTTAGTGGATTTTAGCATGTCTTGAATGTTTTTCTAAAAAAAAAACCAAACTCAAATCATAACAGTCGACTCAAAGTGTTTTATTTCCAATTTCAAGTTTCAAATACCACATTAACATGAAGAATGTTCCTCTGGGATTCTGCTAACACTAGACTAATATGTTGTCGAGTTTGAAACAAACACGTGAAGTGCACATATATTCCCTTCTTTCTTCAGTCTATTTGCTCATGCAAAATGAAACACAATTAGCATAGATTAAAAAGTAATCATGATTTATCCAAATGAATCCAAAGCAACCCTGTAAATAATCTCATGTTAATCATTTGACACTCCCACATTTTTACACGAACACTATAATATGAAGCTATTCAAACCATTTTTTCCCCCTTCTTGTACAGAATGAAAATCATCTCTTTCTATCTGAGCTCCACTGTGTTCTACTTTTATTCTACTCAAATCAGATTGTCATTTACTATTGTCTCAGATGTTTAATGAACATTTACAAACTGAATATCTTTACTTCTTCTTAAATGAACAAAACAAAGTGTTGTGTGTGTGTGTGTGTGTGTGTGTGTGTGTGTATTTTAAAGGCCTCTGCTACACTCAGAATAACCTCAGTGTGTGACAGTGTGTGAATGAGTACATTTTGGACATACCACTCAGGGACTCGTGTGGTCAGTCAGTTCAGCAGTGGTAGCGGCAACAGCGGGAAACGGGATGTTGTGTCAGTGCACATTAAAGCAGTCTGCTGGGCTCTGTTGAGAGGGTGAGACAAGGTGTCTGGGCCACCCACCCATGCTCTTCCACTGCAGCTGTAATTACAAGCAGTGGTACAATGACAGCTGTGGAAGCAGATGTCAACAGCAACATTAGATTTCAATCAGCCTGCACAGTGCCACCACCTCTGAGGGATGAGGAGGTGTAAAAACTACCCTGCATGACAAAATCCACCCAAATGACAGAAAACAGTCATCTCTGCTATTTATGTAATGTGATGTATTTGTTTTAGATTATTGTGCAGAAGCCTGATCTGCGCTAATGACTGAGATATCAAACAGACACATGTTCATGAGTTTCTGGAGACGCTGCGTATGCTAGAAGATGTTTTTGGATGAAGTCTTGTCAGATTGTTTTTGATGCCCACTGTGTTGGTGAGAGCAGGCCTGCTCCTCAGTGCCCTCAGGGTGCAAGGGGAGCAGTCTGGCTTTGGCATTTCACACTCACTCAGCAGTCAAGGCCCATGACCGTCCACAGACTCTACCGCCAACTGCTCCCTTATACCCTCAACCCCTGTGTTTGGCCAATTATGAATATTCAGTTAGTATGAAAGTAATTCTGTCAGACATGCAACTGTCCAGCCAAATAATGTCAGTGGTGTTGTTTGCACTATTTGAACCCTACAAGGACATCACTATTCTTCTTCTTCTTTCCAATCAGTTTTGATATTTACTATATGTAAAGTACAAACTGAGTGTAATATGCTTTTTTTTTTTTTTTTTTTTTTCTGAAGCATCACTCATGTTAGGAAACATAAGTCCACACATTCATACCATGATTTTAGTATAGGCTGTGTTTTTCTAAGCACCTCTACATTAATATGTTGGCTAGGTGCCATTATGGATGGCAGGGAGATGCTGAGCTATAAAAGCTGGATATCTACTGGCAGTCCCTAACCTTGGCTGACTTTCAGTTGTCGCACAGTGACTGCGATTACCATCATGCCACAGATTTCTTCACGTGATGGTAAATGAACACTCTTTGCACTCTCATAAACGGCACAATAAAAAGAGGCTAATGTGTGAGCTGTCTGTATTACATATCATTTTAATGTGTTGAAAATCCTTTTCAACAAAGCAAGTCAAGCACAATGGTGCACATAAACACATGTTGAAAGTTCATGAGCTAATTCACGAGAGTTGGAAAAGCAAAAACAAAGTAATAGCCTACAATAAGCATACCATTAAAAGAAAATAACAAAATACAAAACAAATAGGCCACACAGCATAAAAAAGTGTCTATAAACAAGATTAGACTGCCCAGGAAATACATTATTTGACATAATGACTTGTTCCTTCTTAAGTGCCTAATGGTTAACATTTACAATTATCATAAATGTTTCATATCAAAGGAAAAAAAAAAGAAAAAGTAAAATCATGCTGGTCATGGTGAGACAAGCATAAATTAAATGTCTTTGTTTCTTTTGGAGTCAGTTGTAGGGTTCCTAAAGCAGTACTGGCAAGAGTAATAAACTGAAATGTCCAGATGAGGACAGTTTTCAACAAAAGGTGGAAACTCATATCATTTTACATCAAAGTGTCCTTTAAAAACAGAGCTGAGCAGCAGTTCAGATACATCCAGATGCGTCTTTCATGGCGGTGACAGTCCTCAGCATCACTGTACCCGTGCTGTATGTTCACGTGCATGTAAAGCTCTATTAACATAATTGGTTCTGTTTAAGTGGATTGTGGTTCATGTATTTCAAAAACAAACTCAGTTACGGACCTCTTCAACAAACTTTCTTTACTGCAGAAGGTGATGGATGATGGACTGCCTAATATTTCTTTTAACAGTGTAATGCACCGACTGTAGCACCAGAGCTAATCGACAAAAACATGATCAAATAAATGATGAAAGAAAGAAATAATGCACAATATATTTCATGAACGAACCCATTAAAAGTAGCTTCATGTTGACACACCTTTTTGAACAGTTTTGTTTTGGTTATATCAGCATTTTGGCATTGTTGATAATATATCTGTGATGACACAGGACTATAAAAACATGGAGGATTTCAGTAAATGATAAGGTTTTCTGCATATATTATTAATAAGGAAAGACTAAATAGATCTTTTCCTCATGCATCAATAAATCCTGCATTTCTGATTGCACTTTACTGTCACTCTACCAATATGCTGTAGAACCAAAACCAACAGAGTGTAAAAATTTAAGTTGATATAATCCACCTTAATGAATGATGTCAAGCTTGTCCGATTTGATGACAAGTATTTATTTATTGTTTTACAGATAACATACTTCACAGGGTTACCTTAGAGGTAAAATCTCCCGACAGAACTTTGTTTCGACTTGCCGGAGACAGAGGGGAAGATGAACATACTTTATCAAGCACACATTGTAAACAACTGAGCAATATTTAAGTCTAAATGGCGTACCATAGAATAGGTGAGAGACAACAAAATGTAAGTAAGAAGATGTGCCTCTTGCTTGCAAAGACAAAAGTTCCATTTTTACAAAACAAATAATGGTCACTGACATTTTTTCTACTTTTTTTTTTAGTGGCTGAGAGGTAGAATGAAGTATTTTCAGTTAAAACCAATGGTTGGATTTATTTACTTTATCATAACATTTCATCATTATGAGTGAAAACATTACGAGTGAATAAGTAACCCCAGCCCTCTGAATATAATGTGAAATCTGTACAAACATCTCCATTGATTACAGTATTGGTTTGAAATGTTTTTTTTTGTTTGTTTGTTTGTTTGTATTCCAAATGTCCAACTTCATCGCAGAGGAAATATGACTTTTTTTTCTAGTTAGGATTTCACAGTACCTCTTGAAACTGTGGGACAGCGAATTCCTTTAAGTTTAATACTGTGAATAGCAAGATCAGTCCATTTTTTTTTTTTGTGTGGATGTGGTGGAAAGATGGATAAATTCAGTTGGAAGTATCCGAATGAACGCTTCCGGGTCCTTCTGTGGGTGATGTCACTGACGAAGGAGTCGGAGCGTCTTGCCAGCCACCATTTGTCTGTGGAGACAAAGTCAGATGCACAGTCAGATGTATGACACGAAAATACAAGAATAATATAAATTAACTATTTTAACTCTCTTGTTTTATATTTTATTTTTATATTTTTAAATGCATGATCTGATGATGAATCTGAATTGAAACATCAAAGGAGAGGAGAGGCAAGGGATATTGTTTTTGTATAGATTGCCAGTGACCAAACATAGATTGAAGTTCCAATTTTTTATGAACTGCGTTTTTTTTCCTTCTCCCATTTACTTATAATGGGCTAAATTTAAAATGTCTATAAAATGATAAGGGCGGCACGGTGGTGGACTGGGTGGCGATTTCCTTTTTTATCAAAGATGAGTGAAAAATGTGAGAAAACATCAGCAATCTTTCTTCTTTTTACAGAAGCGCCAACAGTCGTTAAACTCCATAATCCACCATTTTGTTTAGTTATTCGTAACTTTCTCCAGACTCCTCTGTGAACTTTCCAGGGCTCTAACCACATCTAATAACTACTATATACGTATATAGCTATATGCTGCTATCAGAATATGCATAGACATGACAACATCACCTGACTTGATACCAAAATAAGTGACCACATGTGCAAGGGGCGGGGCTGTTTTCATTGACTGACTTTGACTGCCCTATTCTACATTATAAATTTTTTGGGATATCTACAATTTCTCATGAATTTCTGTTCATTCTTAGTTTCATTCACTCCAAGTTTGTTTTTAATGAGCGTCTGATTAATCGACATATCCACATAAATAGTTTATTTTTAAATAGATCCAAAAATAGTGATACTGATGTCATCATTACTATTTCCCAAATAGTCAACAGTGCAAAATGTACCTTGTTTAAATGGACATCATTATTCTATTCCAATATATCAGTGAATATGACAATATTCTGTTTCTCCTATTTTTCTGAATTCTTCTCCTTTTTAAATTTTAACGCAGAACATTTTCTGATAAAGACGTGTGATATGCTGATACATTTCCACTTCTGTTCTGTAGATATGCATATAATGCATTCAGAATATGCTTTTCTTTTAAGTTTTACCACATGTTGCTACACATGGCCTGAACTTACAATCAGATTTTTCCATCTGATCTGGTACAGATGTTAAAAAGAAAAGTTGGAATGAAAGACATGCTTAGTTTTAAACATTATGCAACAGGATATCAGCAGGTTTATAGATAGGAGCTAATGTTAAACAGCTGACCTTTTCAAAAGAGACATTTTCTTTATATGGTTATATTATAGTGGGATGATTATTTTCATGAGCCACATAAATAACAAGGGTTCCCACTCTTTCCATGAAATTATTCCTAGGACTTTTCCAGGATGTTTTCAGCTGCTTCAGAGGCAAGTTATGTCATACACTAATCCATCCCTGTGTCCCCTCATTCTGTGGAAGTGTTCTTTTCTACAGCTGTAACAGATTGTTTCTATATTTATTACTCAGACATGTGATGTGCATTTGATGGCTATAATTTATCTATGAAAAATAATTATGACAAATGTATAGTACAATAATGCAAAAATGCCCACAGATTACAACGTAACAATTCATTAGGTCGAACAAACTGGAGTAACAGTGTTTAAATGGACAATTCCCAACTTAACTTTCTCTCCTCTCTTACTTTCTCTCCTGCACTTCCTCTAAAATATGTGTATATCTTCCATAAATCACTGAAAAACAATTTCCTTTTTTTCATCTCAGTTTCAGCAGACAAGGTCACACAACATGGGGAGGATAAATAATATTCCAGGAAAACTTAACTGTTTCCAGCACATTTGACCCTTTTTTTCTCATTTTATGTATGTTTTCCATGACTGGAAGATGGGTCAATCATTTTCCAGGTTTTCAGACACATGGAAACCTTGACAACTCGTAGGAAAAATATGTATTTTTTAAAAAAAGGATAAAAATGTGTTGGTTTAAGTGCTGAACTCTGATCTTGCACTACTTTCACTTGAAGAAGAGTTAATAAATGATTAAAATAGCTCCAATTACAAATAAATAGTAGACCAATATGTCATTATTGTTGAATATACATAGTCATGTATACCAGGAGTTAAGGAATCAGACCTGTGTTATGGTGACTTTTCCTTACAGAAAAAATAAACAGATGAACTGAAATGTAACCAAAGTATTTAGTACCAAAGTAATAAGCAATTAAATGCAGAATAATAAATGATTTATTTGCCATATAGGTCTCGAGGACAATCCTTCTATAAAGTTATTCAGTTAATAACTTAATAAGGAATATCATTTGAAAATCAGTCAATCAATTCTTTACATATAGTATCTTTTCATTGTAACGTGATGTTATTATTGTGTCTGTCATTGTCTGGTATGAGTGTATATATTTTTTTGTCTTATTTCTGTCATTGTTTCTCTGTTCACAATGTCTTGTCTGTCTGTATATCTGTCTATCTTAATCAAGGCATGGGATATTTCTTTACAATTCCTACTTTGTTTGTGACAGTTTGTTGTACTTATCCAACTTTGCATCATGTCTGATCACGAGTTTACTTGTTTTTTTATGATTCATGTACAACACTGGCCAACTGCAAAGTTTTTAAAGTGCTTTACAAATATGGTATGATATGGTATGGTATGGTATGGTATGGTATGGTATGGTATGGTATGGTATGGTATGGTATGGTATGGTATGGTATGGTATCCTCCTCAGACGATGCATCCTTGTTCGGGGACAAGACTTTCACAGCTCTATTGAAGAAAATGAATAAATAAATAAATAAATAAATAAATAAATAAATAAATAAATAAATAAATAAATAAATGTTGCCTACTGCAAAGAACATTACATAACATTTTTAAAAAATGCATCTGAAAAAAACTTGCATTGAACTGTTTCCAAAAAAGGCAATTCTTTAACGTAAAAAAGGCAAAACTTGTGGTTTTATGGGTCTGTTATGTTATGTTGTGTTATGTTATGTTATGTTATGTTATGTTATGTTATGTTATGTTATGTTATGTTATGTTATGTTATGTTATGTTATGTTATGTTATGTTATGTTATGTTATGGCATGATATGGCAAATAGAGTTATGGGCCTTGTAATGATTATTAATATTACCAGAAGAAAAAGATTTAAGCTGACCTCTGACTACAGACTGACCACATTTATTATCTTAAATTAAATTTTTCAAAAGCTATTAAACTTTCACTTTTTTTTTTTTTTTTTACATTAACTACTGATAAACATAGCCTTTTAGAGAATATTCATTATAAATATTCTTGCACCAGTTCTCTTTTTCCCTCTGAATGGCTGCCATAATGTGAGATAAACAGTGGGGATGAACAGACTTTCATATATTTCAGAATATACCCCTGAGATGGCTGATAAAAGAATACATTATCACAATAAAAAATAGCTCTTTAAAATGAAAGCTTCCTCAAATCATGATAAAAGGTTGACTAAAGACCATTACGGACATTAATTGCAATTTCCATGCTATTAGTGAGAGCAGTGAACGTGCAGTGGCAGCCTCTTATTTCTAAACCCTGTTATTTTGCGTAAAGACTGTCTATCATCTTATTCAGACGCATGTGGAGAAAAAAAAGAAAGAATGAGGGGGAAAAAAAACATTTCCGCTTTCTGGGAGAGGCAACACCCACCAGCAATTTCAAGGATGTAATTGCTGTTCAAGGATAAAAAGGGAGAGGTGAACCATGAGAGTTCAGATCTAACACAGAAAAAAACATCTAGTCAAAGTAGATAAATATATAATAAATACAATATGGGTCCAACACTTAATTCAGAAACAATCGGAAATATGTCTGAATGTCTGAAGTGTTTCATGAAAAAAGTGTAATGAGTCTCAAATAATTATCACAGTGCAACAATATTCACTACAGTTATTGTATTGTTGCTTTTTAGGTGCATTTTCTGGTTATATTGTGCTTTGAGTGGAGAAATGAGTGTTACAGTTATTAGTGAGTATATTAATCTTAAAAGCTATCCTTAAATGTTCAAAATATACAGTATGTGATATTAAAATAAAAATCTTTACTCAATATTACATGTTAACACATTTTTGGAGGTTACTTTTGTTGGCTTACATGGGATGTTTTCACTCTTGATTTTTGTCTTTAATTAAACACACACACACACACACACACACACACACACACACACACACATATATATATATATATATATATATATATATTTATTTATTTTTTACTTGTAACTGATTTTACTGATAAGTTCTGAATTAGAATTTCCAGAATATTGTATTTGTTTGAACTGTTTTTTTTTGTTTTTTTTACATTACATAATTTCAAGAATACTTCTTCATCTCTTCACACATAACACTGAAACTGAATGAAATACAGTTATTACATACTACAGCAAATCATGTATTCATGAAGACAAAATAGAGAATGGGGTTTATTTATTTTACACTATTTAGTCCTCTACACATTGAGATATTTTTTATGACTTGCATTTTTTATTAATTTTTTCCAAACTTACCACGTCATCATATATCAAATGCTAACATTAGCACATTAGTAAATTACCCACTCATAACCAGAAGGGGTCTTCACATCAACACCATGGCTTTTAGCCAAGACACATCCATTGCTAGTATCCATATATACAATATGTATGCATATACACCATAGATATCAACACAAAAATGTCTAATAATAATATACACACATGCATACATAGGGTATGTGATTTTAGTCTGAATCATCTTAGTCTTCAGTCTTAGAAATTGAAGTACAAATTGAGATTATTAACATTTTTGTCAGTGACTCTATAAATATTTTTATTTTAATCTGGCTGCACTAATTTGGTGAAATCTTTGTGTTTTATTTTTTATTTTTCACCAGTTTCAGAAAACTTTAGCATTATCTCTTACTGATTTAATGTTATAATTACACCATTTTTGCAGTATTTTACATATATATGTTATGATTATTTAACCTCAGGACAGTGTATTGAGCTCTGATTTCATGTGATAAATGGTTACATGTTATGTAGGGGCTGCATGAATGCATCCATGCCTCTCATTTTAGCATGAGGAGTGTTGCAGGCTTTGCTGTCAGTGTCACTGTTCCTGTAGATGAATGATCTGACCAATGTGCTTGGACTGCTAGCCCAAAGCCCCGCTCTTTCTGTCCCTGTGACTGTCGTATTGATTCCGTTCAGCCCTGCGCAGCCTGTCGTTGTGGATCTACATGCTAACATACTGCCTCCAGTATTGCCTGCCCCACCCACCCAGCCACCCAGTCCAGCAAATGCACCTAGAAAAGCAGCCCAGCCTCTGACAGGCTAAAGAGTTATTTTAAGAATTAATAGGAGGGGAACTTTTTTTTTTTTTTTTTTTTTTTTTTACAAACTCCTTTCTTAGAGGAGAAAGGAGAGATGTCCTATAGTGCCAACGTGAGAGCAGTTTTGGGACAGAGGATGACATCTGTGTCCTTGTTCCTGTCGACTGCAGGTGCCTCACTAACACTAATATCCTTCGACAGTCTCGGAGCATGTCCAGCTACTCAGCCTGGTCGCTGCCTCATTGCCTGCCACCTAGGGCACGACAGGAGCAGGGGGGGCAACGGGCTGGACAACAGCCCAACCCCGCAAAAGTCTACTAAGTGGCAACCCATCATGCACACAGAATTACACAGTATTACACACATCCTGTCACCGAAGAGTCATTGCAAAGTAAGGCAACAAAGAAATGTTGAAAAGGACAGAGGGAGATTGTTTACAGGTCTTACGTTGATGCCCTGTGGACTGTACATCTGGCTGGCTGCGAGGCTGTCACTGTATCCTCCGGTCTGGCTGATAACATGGCGAAGGGTATCCACCTGGAACAGCGGGGACACACAGACAAAAGGACTGGTCAGACAAAAGCTCTGGTTAACAAAGACAGTCATGCACAAGGAAAGGTCAGTCTGATAGTGAAAGGGTACCATAAACAGGAAAAGGTTACAAACAGAGAATCACAATGATTTGGCTTCTAAATACAAGCTTGATAACAGACATTGCAAAAGGACAAAACTCCAAAAACAAAAACACCACGCAACACAATGAATATGATTACAGTTGTGGTTAAACAGTACATCACAATCAGACATGAAACTGTAATTCTCCTCTCATTCTGCTAAATGTAGCAGTGCAGTGCTGTTCATTCTGTTTACTACACTGAAAAAAAGAAAGCCAAAAACCTCATTTCTAGGAAATTAGTGAAATTTTTTTTTTCTAAAAAGGAAAAATAATCTTTTCAATCATGTTTTATTCACATCTATATTTGTTGATAAGTTATTCCACCTAATATTGTGCTGAATTTAACAACAAATGAGCTAAAACAATGGTTCATATACTAACCAGGCACATGAACAACACTCTTAGTAACAGTTTTTTCCCTATAATAAGCTTAAAATTACTTCAATTTCGACCTTCCTTTCCATCACGTTCTTTTCAATGGCTATACTTTCATTCTTGTTTTACAACAATTCTTCTAGCCAGGCAGTTTAGTAGTGTATATATATGCAGATATATAGTCCTGATTCTTACATCTTTGTTTTTTTTTTTTTTTTTACCCATAAATACCCTGATGAAATTTCACATCTAAACATGTTTACTTGATGCAGCTGCCAGAAAAAATCTGATTAAATTGAGGTCACAGCTTACATTATTTTGTTAGAAAAGTTTTATTGGAATACTGCCATTTCTATGTTCCTCAAAGATTTATTGGAAAGCTTCTTAGTAGCTTTTGGCAGAGCAGTCAGCCAGGTTATGCATGAAAACACACCTGCCATATGGATTTCACAACAAATCAGACAACTCTACTCAGTTTAGTCCAAAAAAAAAAAAAAATTCCGTTATACTTCCAACCTGAGCGAGGTCATTCAGATATGTTCAGAAAAATCTCCCTTCACAAGCAACATGAGTTTCAATAATTAAAGACCAACCCTGAGGATCTCTCTGCATCATATAAGGGTTGTTCCTTTTGCATATTCATGAACGTCCTACAGCATTTTAAGACCTGATCTGAATAGAAAAGAGGGTTGGAGGAATAGATAATGATGCCAAAAGCGCTGAAAACAAATGAGGATATAACCATGGGAGATGATTTCTTAATCTGTGGTGAGAGTTTTAACACTCAGAACCAGTACGCTGGTCATCTTTGTCCACTAAGGCAAGGTCAGGGTACCACAGAGCACCAGTGGCTATGTGAACCTCTGTCAGGAGCACTGATGAGAGTTGTACCATATCCAAAACTGTCTGCAGTCGTCTACTCAACTGTGCGTTGACAATAGATTCTACATTAACGTAAAGCTCAAGGCTGAGTCTAACCTCTGTTTCATTGTGTAGGTCAAGTCATTGTGTTCATCTCCCGCACTGGTCAGTGGATGGACATTTTTCATATGTGTTTTCAAGAGCTTGAAAGTTTTTGGTCATGTCAGACACTAAGCTTGTAGAGTCAGCCTACCTGGGATTGTATGTTGGCCCCAACCTGCCCCCCTTGGTACGAGTCCCCATTGAGGGACTGCACACTCATGAACAAGTCTCCGGAGTTTGACATGTTAAAAGAGCCAGCAGAACCTGAAAACACATAGAGTCAGACAGGAAGAAAGAAAGAAAGAAAGAAAGAAAGAAAGAAAGAAAGAAAGAAAGAAAGAAAGAAAGAAAGAAAGAAAGGGAGCGAGAGACGAGACAAAGATTAGAGCATAGAGAGAGAGAGAGAGAGAGAGAGAGAGAGAGAGGAAGGAGACAGGGACAGAAAAAGGAGTTAAAATGGTCATGCAAAAGCAAAAGTGCATTAAGTGGGTTAGTTTGGGAGGACGGTACGCTAGTAAGAAGGGACCTTTATACCAACCTGCAAGCTACAGATATAGAGGTTGCACAGTACATTTTAAAAGGGAAAAATAACCCAACGAGAGCCATAAGACAGATAACCATCATAAAACTGTCCTGTTGAAACAAGCCTTATGGATTATTTTGTTGTTAAATGTCCATGCTGCTAGTGTTTCATTAAGGAAGTAATAATTGATCTGCAGGAAGGCTCAAAGAATTGTCTTCGTCCTTTAATGGACCCCAGCTCCCCAGATGTAAAGAAACCATCTTGTAACTTGATTTCAACACCCGGTCCTAATCCAATACAGTTGAGAAGTCTCTATATGACAAAGGACTTAGCTTGCCCTCTGAGCAGCTTAATGGCATGCACGAGGTCAACCGGACAAGAAGCAGGAAAAATTAACGTCCACAAGATCAAGAGGTCAATAACCGAGAGAGAGAGAGAGAGAGAGAGAGAGAGAGAGAGAGAGAGAGAGAGAGAGAGAGAGAGAGAGAGAGAGAAAGAAATATATAGATGGAAAAGAAAAAGAGAAAAAAAAATGAAAACCAGGAAAGCCATATCACATTGCTGGGTTAGTTACAGTCGGGAGATAAGGGGGTGTTATGCAAGTTCAACAGCACCAGAGACTCTATTCTTGAGAGGAGACCCAGGAAAGAACACATTCTTGTACTCCACCCTGCACTCTGGGCTCCTATTATTCCCCTGTTGGCCTCTGATGAGGCTAAAGCAGCTCACCTGCTGAGTTGGGAGTAGATGGGGAGTTTGCCTGGCTGCCGTGGGCAGACACACTGGTTGCATTAACTGCGGTTCTTGCTGCGTACATGTTAGCTTCTTCTTGGAATTTCCCAATGTTTTTCTTGTATCGGATTCTTTTGTTCCCGAACCAGTTTGATACCTGTCAACACAGCAATTGCAAATTTCAGCCACAATGTAATATTTATGCTGCAAATCAAAACTGTTGTAAAATGCCATTTAGTGCCAGCACTGACAGATCTATTCTGTAATATTTGTAGAGTAAATGTGTACATACTCAATGATGAATTGCCTTTTTTTCACTGCTTTATGAAGAGATCAGTGTAGTATTTGTATTGTCCTCTACATCTCTTATCTCTCTATGAAACATCATTTTCTCTTGCACAGATAACCTTTTTTATCATCGTATCTTAGTGGCATTTATATTCATCGCTGCAAGGATGGAAATAATCATATACACTAGATTCATGATCAGATACCACTTAGACATTAGACAAGTAAAACATCCATCATTAATTACACAGATTCTATTATTATTCTGAACAATTGTAATTCTGTGCAAGCACATAAAATATATTACATATGTGTTCAAATTAGATCATGTTGGCATATGAAACTCAATTCAGTGTTTGGGATGGATTGAGTTTAGATTAAGTATTAAAGAAGTCACTATTGATTCTCTCAATATCAGAGTACTGTTAACAGCTTCTAACCCAATAGAGGGTTCATTTACCCAGTGACTTAGTGGAAATTTGAGTAGTTCCAATAATGAAAGACAAATCTATAGTCCTTCAAGATTTTGGGGTCACAGATTGAGACAGATTTTTGGTGTAATTACTGTCTAAAAAAAGCTGTATTTCATTACCTGTGACACTGTGATGCTGCATTTCTTGGCCAACTCTTCTTTGGCCTCCTCGCTGGGATATGGGTTACTGAGATGAGAGTAAAAGTACTCATTTAGGATCTCTGTCGCTTGTTTGTTGAAGTTCCTCCTCTTTCGCCTGGACAGAATTAAGAGAAAAAGCGAATGAAAAAAAATCTTGATAAAAATGCTTTTTTTTTTTTTTCTTCCTTTAGTTTCTTTAACAATGAACTGAAAAGGGAAAAAAAAAATCCTAATGAAATCAACCAAAGAGTGTAAAAGAGACAAACAAAAATAGATTGAATTTGTCATATAAAACAGATTACATAATGGAGCAACTGCATTAAAGCTGGTGAGGTAATGTTGCACAGACACACACACACAGACCTGGCGTCGAGAAAACGTGAGCGCAGGATCATAACGGCTTCGCAGGTGCTCTGTTTCAGCTGCATCTGGATGGAGCTGAACTTGCGGTGGATGATGCTGACCATGCGCTCAATCTCTTTGGGTGAGATGGGTCGTGTTCGCGACTGCTCCCTCAGCAGGTTCATCACATGGGTGGTGAACTCATTGCACGCCTGGATGCACAGATAGACAGGATTCATACAAGGAATAACTATCACAGGGGCTCGACAGCTTCAGACAGAACAAAAGGATGAAATTAGATTCTGGAAAGGCTGCACCTTGAGTGGTAGGACTTGGCCTAGTAGAAGCATTGCTGGCAGCGTTACAGAGGTAGAGTTAGAGGTAATAAGAATAGTCTAAATTAAAACAGCGCGATGTTTTACGCCAAACAAATGTGGCAGTGGAGTCATACAGTGGAGGCAGCGAGACATGCAGTGCTCTGAATATTAAAAAGACTTCTCTTCAATGGAAGAGAAAATGTGACAAGTGAAGAGAAATCTAAAATGACAGCAGGCTTTCAGTCCCGTTCACGTTCAAGAGGTTTAAACTGTCTCCCTCTCTTTTCACTCCATCTTTCAGTCTACCTCATTCTCTCTGTGTCTGAATCAGTCACTGGATATGACTGCATTCAGAGTCAAGGTGTCTGTTGCTTGTCAACACCAGGGTTACGTCAGTCAAAGTGATGCACCGAACAGCCGTTCTGCTTGCACACACACGGCAGACACTACTCACTCATACACTCGCGAGGTGTACGTAGCGTAGTGACACAAAAATGCTCAGGTGTATATTGACTGTGACAGTTAGCAATGACTGGCCTTCCTCGCACAAGATGACAAACCCAGAACGCTTTGACTTCCGAGGGAATGACAAGACGTTACAGTCTTTGGAAAAGAGCTGGTGTGTGACTGATATAATGGCTGCTTGACTGCTAAAGATAACGTCTCTAAAAGCTTGGTTTGTCATAAATTGGACTGACTGAGCTGGTTTTTACAAGTATTATAGTTAGTTAAATATCCAAGGAAAATATTTCATGTCTCAGTTTATTTCTGCTCCTGCACTGGCCAAAGCAGATGAAAGCGTATCTGATACATCAGCACTCAGCTCGAGCTTTAAAACAATATTAAACGTATATTACTATATGGCTCACAGCTGGGTGTAAAAAATAAACTTGCTGATTCAATGATCTCATGTTGATTAATGAAATCTGAAAATCTGAAGGAAATCAATGACTAAAGTTTGAGCTGTTAGTGACCTCTTGTTTGAGGAAAGTAAAGAAAGTCACATAATGTTAATTAAAAACTGCATTACTGTAACTGCATAGGGATACATTTTTTTTGCATAAATATTTATATTTTTAAGAATGCAACAGATTAGAGGATATTTTTATGAGATTGTTTCCTTTTTAAATGTTTCATACCCAAACAAAATTCATATTATAGCTCTATAAAAAAACTATATTAAAAATATCCTTGACTGAATGGGTATTGATTTGAACTGAATTATGGATCATAACTGCATTGATTCAGGAAACCGGTGCAACTACACAATCCTACTATGGCTGATTGGGATAGAAACCGGGACCCTCACCTGTTCATATTTCTCCAGCTCTGTGTGGTAGATTTGACGGATCTGAGACAGCTTGGCCCGGTAATCGGAGTGTTCTGCTGAGTTGTCAGCACCGACGCCTCCGGTGGCAGCAGCGGCGGCTGCTGCAGCTGCTGAACCGCCTCCCTTCTCTGGTCCAGCCACGCCCTCTGCCAGCAGCATGTTGTCCAGTCGCATCAGTTGAGGATCTGGAGGTTCCTCCTCTTGGGCACCGCGGATACTGAGCACTGCAGAGGACGAGAGAAGATGATAGTCAAGTATTTGAAGAGGGAGAGAATTTAACATGTGTGACAGTCCTGAATGATATAAAAAAGCACTGATATTGTAATATGAGTCATAATTTTAGTAAGAATGAAGACTTTTGGAATCCATTTTCACTTAAAAATCACATTTTTGCTTGGGTTTGTCTTAAACAAACATATTATGATGTAAAACATTTATCAAGTGATGTGGATAACACACTTTGATAATCTTCAAATTAATTTTACAGCCATAAGAGACGACTTCCACCAACCAAGAGAAATATTTGAAATATAGCTGCCATTTTCATAGTTCAAGTCTGTGTCTGTAAAACCTGCGGAACCATAGAGAAACTGGCAGCTAGACAAGACCATAAAAACCGAATTTCATCGATTCCATCATTTACATATATTTAAAAAATATTAACACTTCCACCAGAGTTCATTCTTCATTGCTCCCTTTCGACTCAGACTATATTTAGTTTCTGCTGATAATTTTAGTGTTGAATGTGACATAAATGAAAAGAAACATGAAATACAAAAGAAAGTAGAAGCAGTGCTATATATTGCTGATATATTCAAGTAAATTAGTCTGAATTAAAGGTAAAAGGCATATACATAAATGCAGGCAAATGCAATAGAATAGAGTCATACACTGCAAATGTCTCCAAGTTAAATTTCCACTGTTAAGCAAAAATCTTAGCATCAACAGCTCAAATCACACTGCACAAAGTCCTTATAACTCTAAAGGAGTCAAATATGTGAAAGAGTTGGTGTTGTTGAGCAGTGTTAAATGTTTAACTCCTTATAGAGTTGTGAAAACCACGCTTCTCCAAATGTTTAAATAATTTTTCTGCCCAGTCTGAGCACTGAGCCATCATTTTCTTGTCGTAGTTCATGGTAAGCCACATATGGTCATCCAGTTTTTGTTGAATTTCATGTCTGTGAACTCCAAACTGTCAATTTGTCGATGGGAGCATTTGCAGTACGTATTCAACAGTGAATACTGTCAACAAGGTGAACCAATTGGGCAGCTCGCTGGATAGCTAAGCTTGTAACCTCATTACTGGAGGTCCTCGGGTTACGTGGTACTCGACCTACGCTGTTTTGACTTGACGACGCCTGAGTTTCATCCACTATATTGTCTCCAGTCGCCCCATAGTGTAGACTGTCTGTGATTCATAATTTTTTTTTCTCTGTATCCTCGCCTCTTTCAGCCTTGTTAACTGTTGCTGTTCAGCATAGTCAAACAGCACCCTTGCCAACAGTGGAAGCAGCAGACTTGGCTTCTTGATCTCAGACAGCAGCTTTATTTTTATACTGTACATGAACATTAGCATACACTTCTTTTTTGGTCTTACTCCTATGCATATACACACTTGAACTCAGCTTCCTCAGTTCACTCGACCACTCACTTGTACCCACACGCACGTGTCACCCACCACTCACATGCTTAAAAGAACACACAGACACAAACACACAAACACAGATACTAGGGTGACCACTGGCATGAAAGAGGAAAGGGGGAAACTTGTGTCCAAAAAGGATTACAAAAGCCCTAAAGTTAGGACAGACGGGCCCGCGGGGGGGGGGACACCTGCAGCTCAGCCTTCACTGTGTCCACTTCATGCACTTCAGCACGAATATTTACATTGCATAGCCTATGACATGCTATCTGCCTGTAAACATCGCAGAGTAGCAAGTGTAAATAACACGTGGGTTTATCAGGTTTATCAGGATTAATGCAACAGTGGCGGATGATTGTATGAAAGGAGGACAAAATGTGAAAAAGCCGGACACTTGACAGACGGCCGGACAGATGGCCCTAAAACCGGACTGTCCGGACGAAATCCAGACGAATGGTCACCTTAACAGACACACACACACACACACACACTAATCACACCGATGCTGATACAGCCAAGAGGAAACCCATTACGATAGAAACGTCATCAAAAGGTTGAAGAAAAGTAAGACATGACATATTAGGGGATATTAAAGGGTTAATCGTGACTTATGTGGAAATTTGGGTTATGTCGCCAGCGTAGGATAACAAGTTTTTCATAACCCAAGGACCTCTTGTATTTCATGCTTGCTAGCTAGCTTTAATGGTAAGGTAGCATTAGTTTATATGTACAGTATATAACATATGATGCTTTACTTTCGCAAACTTTAAAATATATGATGGAATTCATGAAAATAATTCACAGACACTAATGTTAGTACTTATTTCCTGTTCTCTGCAGGATCAAACCAAATAATTGACCAGCTTGGCCACATTTATCATCACTGGATTGTTGAGGAGTCCGAGGTTGCAGACCTGTTTCATTATAAACCTTATGAGGAGCAGTGTTCATATAACTCTGATGGAAATGTCTATATTGCCATTGTATGAAGTCCCAACTTCAACAAAATGTTTTGAGTATATTTGGTTGTGTAAGACTCTTATATACTACGTTAGATGGTGTGACATTTTACACCAATACACAAGAACACAACTTTTTGAACACAAGTTTATAACAGTGTTGTCTGTGTCAGTATTTATTCTGTGCCGAGGAAAACACTAACTGGTGTAAAACTAACACTGATTTAGAATTAAAAATGTATTCTGTACTCTAGTGTAATAACAACTTAACACTATTTGGTGTTAACAGAGATTTGATTTTGAACTCTGGTTGGAGTTATTTTAACACTGTAACAATCAACACTTTGGGGAGTATTAAAATAACACTATAAAGATTGTGAAAATATTAACACTTTCATAATGTTAAAATAAACACACTCAGAGTTGATTTTAACACTGTAGAATTTGCTGTGTTGGGTGGAGACAGAGAAACATGCAACTTCATGAAATACTTTGATGTCAAGAAGTGAAATTTATTCTTGACCATCACATTGAAAAGTGCTGCTAAGGTGCAGATCCATTAAAGAAAGGAGAGTAGGAGTTGTTTCCTCCAGTACTGAAGATGAAAGTATACAGGCAAAACCCCATATAAAAGTTTTATTCACTTTATGGTCAATTATGTCCAATAATAAAATAGCCATTCTTGTAAACACAAGGCAACAAAATATATAACCAGATCCAGTTGTTTTTGGATATTTTAATCCATAAATCTTGTATTAAAACTTGAAGCCCTACAGAAGTATTCACAGCCCTGTCATTTTAATTCAGAGGCACCCAGTTTACTGCTGACAAAGGTGTTTTTGTAGCGTTTAGGGGTTTTGAACATACACTGAGTCTTCACACACCTACAGGCGTTCAGCTCTCGACTGGCGCGCAGCTCCCATGGTGTGGAAAGTGAAGAGTAAACACAACAGAGACGTGCCTGACACACACCGACTCCTGCATACATCAACGTGTTCCTTTCAAGAAGATTTCTAAGAACTTTTAAACAAGCTTGAGCAATTGTAAAATGTTGTTTTAAGAGTGAAACCAGCCACTCGGAGCGGTGACTTTTTTTTTTTTTTCTTTTTTTTTTAAAGCTGAGGATTGTTTCCAGTACTGCCCTGCCTCTTTCTGCCACCAGAAGGCTCCCTTTGGTAAAGGAGCAGAGCGTCCTGCTATAAAGGTGCTGAAATCAGGCGACCAGGTGCAGCCCTCCATTTCAGCCAGTGTCTTCAAGGACAAAGACAAAGCTCACGCTGCCACAACATTTTTCATGTACACAGTAATCCATGCATCTATAAAACTGTTTCAGGAGGATGATCTAATACTACACACTGTATGTCTGGCCTATGATGACTGTGGAGAGCGAGGGTAAATGACAGGTTGTTTGACAGAGCGCTGAGCCATATTGTACCCCACAGACTCCGGTCACAGCAATGACTCTTTTGTAATGAGGATGTAAGGTTGAGTCGCCCTGTGACCTTTCTGACGAGCGGGGGGTCCAGATGGATTCTCAGGGCCGCTTGGGGAGCTTGTCTACCACAGTCCTTCTCTTTTTTGACCCCCCTCCTGTGATTCCGTTCTCTGTTTCTCTCCCCCAGCAATAACATCATCCATTCCCATCAGCTCCAACACGTGAGCAAGCTCAGCTCAAGAGGCAAATGTCAATGGCTATCAGACGGCTGGAAAAGGTCAGGAGTTCAGATGGGGAGTGGAAGCGTGTGCACGAGTGAGCGAGCCGGATAGGGCGTGTGCCAGATGAATATGTGGATATTTTTCATGTGAATCACACCAGCGGGAAATTATAACACTCGCCAATTTGATTCTGACAAAATAGTGGCACATCCCAACCAGAGGGGGAATCTAATGAGCCTAAGAGTGATTTATTCATTCCCTCCAAGTCCCTGAGTGCACAACTAAAAGCATGAAATGGATTAAATAAATACAATTAATAAGGAAAATCAAACAATTCAGTGTGCTGTGGCATAATTACCCTAACCACAGCCATCAGCTTTATTTATTTCTGTTCAGTAATAGCAATGAAATCGATTAGACCTCAATGCCAGTCAGAGTGCTCATTGTGAACTCTGCAACCGTGGACTATACATTAACATAATCACCTGACAGAGGAAAGTGCCCCCTATTAGGATTCTTTGCATGCTCCCAACACTACCATAATACCACCTTTAATAAAAACATTTTATATGCATTTTTTTGGTCTATTGTAGCAGCAACGACACTGACTTCATGCTGCTCTACGATTCTCTTATTCCACGGACAGTCACAGATTAGTATCTATAAAAGGAAGATGGCCATCATCTCATCTTGATCATTACCGACAGACTTAATTGAACAATGAGAGGACACAATTCCCCTCACTGTCGCTTCCTCCCTCTCACCCTCCCTTCTTCCTTCTCTCCTCTTCTCTCCTTCCCTTTGTGCACACTCTTGTATAATTCCTTCTCTGAGATGTGGGGCACTAAACCCAAAAAGGCAACACATGAAAAATGAATATGTATCATAAACAATTCTCCAGCCGTTTGCTGAATAATGAATGGAATTCTAAGAATAAGCCTTTGTTTTGGTTATTGACTGAATTAATTTTGCTGTTTTACTTCCATAAGAGCTGGCTCATACCCATAGCCACACTGCCTGCTGTTTGCAGACAACAGGAGTGTAAATAAACATGACGATTAAGCCACCCACTCATAGAGGAAAGAATCAAGGTGCACGCACATGCAAACACACAACACAAACATACACTTTGTGCACAAGTGTAAGCTCTCGTATAGGCACATGCACAGGAAAAATACGCAACTAGGCACCTTGGCAGACTACCCTGAGAACCCAGCCTGGCGCCCTGTGAGTGCTTTTAAATGAAAACATGTTTAATTAATGATGTTGAAGTATTCTGTCACAATTAGGAAGATTTACGGACAAACAAGGTAGCAGTGATATCCCTGACAGCCATGATGAAAGTTTACTCTTCTTGCCTGTGACTGGCAGCTAGCAGCCAACGCTGGACTGGATCCATTTCCCATCAATACGGTAATGCAATACACTCTGCAGCACTGTAGTGTGTGTGTGTGTGTGTGTGTGTGTGTCCTTCCTTTCCTAGCTCTTGTCCACATCACATGACCCCAGAGAGGGCCAGGCAGTGGCTGTGCTCTCTATTGATTGTGTGGGCACACGTCATCTAGGGTTTCAGCAGTTAATAAATCAGGCGTGCTCCTGACACAGCCGTGTGTGTGTGTTTATGTGTGTGTGTATACATCTGTGTGTGTGTGTGTGGGCCTGTCACAGACCAGTCAGCAGGAGTGAAAGCGACAGCCACATGATAATGTAACATCACCACCATTCATCCCTGCCACACAGCATTCTGAGACAAAACAACAACAACCTAGGAACCTGAAAAAAAAGCAGCGTGATTTACAGCAGACATGACAAGTATCACTAATACAAATCCTCCCCTCCCTGCTCCTTCAAGGAGTTCAGCATCCTGCACTCATCTGCATTTGGTACAAGCCCAATAAAGTGGTGTTCATACAGAGCAGCGATGTGTTATATTTCACAGTGACCCACACAGTAGAGGTAAACTACAGAGCTAAGCAATGCTATAATCATTACTAACAACACTAAATGAATATTATGTTGCATTAGACCCAATTTACTGTATATGTGGCCATTTCTACTGAATTGAATTAGAGCTGTAATGACAATCATTAGAGCATTTCTAATCATAGCTCACAATAAAGTCTATGCCATAAAATCTATTGTTATTTTCTCATACATTGCACTTCAGACTTAAGCGTAATAGTCTTGGGAAGATTAGTGGATGAGCCACAAACTACTGGACGACTTTATAAAGCCCAGTGTCCTCTGCATGACCAAGTATAAGGGAAATACAAGAGCACAGACATATACCGATGGGCCTATCTGTTTCACAGTATTATCAAACCTCAAGCAAACCACGAATATGACCTATATTATTGTGTTTTTTGTCAGTGGCATCTTAGTTTAATGAATTTATCATGGTAATATGTAGGGGTACATACTGAAATAGTTTTTGACAGTGTGTTTGGTTACTTATAATGGAAATTGTACAGGTTACTGATCATTTCCAGTTTGTAGTTTTCTCAAATATAAACATATATTTTCACTTTGTATGTTTTACACTGAATCCAATGTACCATCATAAACATTCCATACCTTTTTATTGGCACTTTTCGTGAGTATATAATTGCACAGGCTGACACTGTAATTGCAATTTCAATTAGATTAATTGTGCAACTCTAGTGATCTGGTCATCACAATTTTAAGTTCTGAGTAACCCTTAGTGTGTTATAATAGAAAGAGAAAAAGACTTTCAGGCTCTGCCCATTTTTATATGCACCTAAGTTTAAAGGTTTTGTCCTTGGCCCATGCCGTACCCTTCCACCAAGTTTCATAAAAATCAATTCACCTGTCTGTCAGATGGGCAGACAGATGGACAGACAGACAAACAGGAATGATTGCACAGCCTCTTTGGCAGAAAGCTGTCAATGTACAAAAACAACCACATGAGAAAAAAATAAGGTTAAAATTATTTTAGAAATTTGAAAAAAAATTAAAAAAAATAAAAAATCAGGGTTAAAACTAAAGCTGTACAATATGAGATTTGAACTATATATTTGGGGGAGGATTTAAGGTGATATAAATGCAGAAATTAAAAAAAATATATACACAATTTCTGGTCCTTTCTGATATTTCTATTTGTTTCACATTTGTTTGACTCCATGCCCGAATGTTCAACATTCTCTACAATAATATTTATCACCAAATTGCAGCACCATAGTTAAAGCAAATTACACCTTGACATTATTAAAAAGATAGTTTCACCTAAAAATCCAACATAAATGCCTACAAGTCTCCTTTGTCTGTCGTGCAGTCTGAAAGATCAGAAACATGAAAAATACTATTTTAAGAGAAACTGAAAATTCTCTCATTAACAGTAGGAATATTTTTCCCTAGACAACTCACCTGAAGGTTAATAGCCAAACATCATTTTTCTGTTGCTGCATCTCTGATAGTAAATCCAAATAAGTGCAATTTTTTTTATGTTGGGACAAATTTTGGTTGCTCCTAAAAAAATCAATGTTCATCCATATGAACTGTATCTGTATCTGTTTCACTACAGGAGTCTTAATATATGTTGTATTTCTGTTGACACACTTAAAGTAAACTACTGCTGAAATATCTTATTAGCATTACTGAGAAAGCTAAAAGAATATCATGTTGCATTACATTCAATTTGCTGAGCTTGATCCGAGCTTTAACAAAGGATTGACTATTACTATAGGATTACTAATCATTGGGCAATTATTGACATATTTGCCATTACTGTTATATATTAACCATTGCGCTTTTCAAATAGACGTTCTGTGCTCTACGCTGAAAGCTAGATTTGTGGTCGACACATGAACTCATGGGAAACTTTCTCAGGCCCAAAATGTTCCCTCCATCACTACATAATGGGAAGCTGTACAGCCTCAGTACACAAGGGCATAGTCATAAAATACCTCTAAAACAGCTTTATGTTTTATCAGCCATCTCGAGTATCATGTGCAGAAAGGGTGCAGAGCTGGAGTGCTGTATCTGACACTGGGTGGGGGGATGGGGACCGCCAAGGACAAGGAAAAACACCAAAGAAATACTGGAGGGACAGGGAGAGATGAGGAGATGTGGATGGTTCAGGCGAGGAGGGAAGAGAGTGATGGAGGGAGAATGAAAGGCGAAAAATAGAAATGGAATAGGAAAGCGAGGTGTCAATTAAAAAAATGAACCCCAGTGCATTTGGGAGGTGACAGCTGGTGGGAGACGAGCTGACAGGCGTCACATTAGGCGGATTTGGTGGCCGCTCCCCTCATCCCCTCCTTTTTTTTTTTTTCCCCCCTTTCCCTCTCCCTCTGTCTCTCTCCCTCTCTGGCTTTCTCCACTGGCGATCGGTAGTTTCTCATGCGGCAGCCGTGGCGTCAGGAAAGCGAGGCAAGAACTCAGCTTGGTGTTTTTCAGAACAAGTTCCCCCTGCAGCTACTCCTAATAACGGTAATTATCGTCATCATCTGAGGCTTAAGCAGGCCAGTTTGAGGCCTGAGGGGCTGGCCTGATAATGAGGCAGCCAGCGCCAGAGGAAAAGACCATTCAGAGCACCGCCCTGCCACCAACGCAGAGCACTCCCATTTAAAAAGCTTCATTAAAATAATTCATTATTCAAAATAGGCAATACATTAGCCCCCTGGCTGTCAGTCTTTCTTAAGGTGTCTTAAAATATATATCTCCTTGATTGAATCAAACTCCTGCGCAGCCCATACAGTTTTAACAGCTCCAGGCTGCACTGAAAACCACTAAGGCTGAATAACTGAGGAGAAGTCATGAGTACAGCCAGCCTGCTGGAAGAAAGACAAAGACGTCTCTATGGACAGTGAACCATACACAAAAGGCTATCCATATGAAGCTTTGGATATAATTTCCTTAGTTAAGTACTTTAGGAAAATGTATTTAGCATTTTCACCCATTTATTTAACATCACACATTAGAGACGTGAAAGAAAAAACACGATGACGAGGAACTGACGACAAGCAATGAAAGTTGTTACATTTGTTTCAAAGTGAAAATCAAACCTCTATATTTTATTACCCTAACACTTACAATAATTAAGTAGTAATTACATTTCTGTGCTTAGATGTGATATTTTTTCTCTCTATGACATGACTTCCTCTCCGCTCATAAGCCAATATGAACAAAAGTAGACATCAAAGAAACACCCGAGAATCTGAGCAAATATGTGGTTGACCTTAGGAGGTTGGCATGAAAAGTATTAACCTGTGAATTTTATTTGCAGTTTACCTGTTCGAATACTTTACTTTTTTTAAGTGAAACTCAGGGGCTTTCAAACACCCCCACATATAACCTGCAATAGTCTACTTGAAAAATCTAATAAAATATGTTGTCTTACTAAAACTACAGTGACTAACTGTATCTAATTTGTCTTCTTTTCTATAATACAGTCCCTGATCAACTGACAGCCAATGTAGCGACGCCGTCCCAGGCAGCAGTTGGTGAAGAGATGACGTGTGAAGTGTTTGGAGCCAGGAGGAGATGGTCCATGACAGTTAGCATGCTGCCCTAACTGTTGCCCTACAAGGCGCCCCTACGCACCAGGACAAGACATGAAACAAGAGGTCCAGTAACACAATCCTCCTCAAATCCCCACGGTGTGTGTTCCTTTGCATGGCACGTTTCATAAGGCTCCGCTCTTTGACTGGTGATGAGTTTATGCTAAGGTAATTAACAGTAATTAATCCTTAATTACAGCAATTAGCAGAGTCGCAGTAAATTAAGCCACATCTGGAGGCAGGGAAAAGGGCTAGACAAGTAGGGGTGGGCATTTTGACAGGGGGGAGTCACAGAGATCGTGTTGCAGAGATTGTTTAGGTCTACCTGGGATGCCCGGTTGCACGTCCCCAGTGGTGGTACGGGGAGGTGGGTGGTGGGGCGGGGTTGGACAATCGAGGAGGGCTGAGAGAGGAGGTTCATTTCTGAACTAAATTGTTTCATCTCAGGGAGAAAGGCTCCCTTAAGCTACCATGCAAGGACACCCACCATATGGCCACTCGTAGACAATAGTGCCTGTGGTTCTGCTTCGTTGTGCTCGGCTTCACTCGACAACATGTGAACATGCATTTTACACAATGTCGCTAGAAAGCAAACCTGGCTCGCAGTATGTCTCTCTGGAAGAATAAATACCCTCTACTTACAGAGTAAAACACAGAGAACAGAAAACTGAGAAACATACAGAGATGGTGCTGCAACATTGTTATTACCCTGAACAGAGTCCAGAGTCACATGGTTAAGTCTGTACTATCCTCGACTATTAAAAAGATTCTGTCTGGTTACTTAGATTATCCCATGATGCATTTCATCTCCACTGGGAGCAATATTGTCCACGATGACAATGCTGCCCTCCATAAAGCACAAGTGGTCAGTGAGTGCTTTGAATGGCATGATAATGATGTTAGCTATATGCCAAGGCTTTGTCTGTAAATAGATATGATGCTATTGTCTTTTCTATATATAGATACAATGCAAACTGAGCATTTAGGTACATGTATATATGGTGCTGTCTGATTCCTTGGTCAACAGAGAGTTACAACACAAAGTACATACTGTTTCTTTGGCCACTTCTAATGAACAGCAAGAATTATAATATGAGTTTTGAAAGATATTAATCTTGTATTCTTGTCAGGAATCGGCCGCATTCCTCCGCATTCTCATGTCATAATTCCTTCAGTACTACCTCTTGGTTGGAGACCAACATGTTTTGTTTTGTTTTTTTTTTTAGATGAGGGCCTCTTCAGCCTTCTTCATTTCTAAGCTGTCAAACAGCCCAAGTCTTGAGGCCCTTCACAAGTTTAGATCATACGGCCACAAAACTACAAAGACCCTTTTATTGTCCCATGACAATGATGGTAAAGCTAAAAATATGAATATACTAAAAGTCTGAGGAGAGTCATCCTACAGAACTACAATAGTTCACTGCTCAACCATAATATTCTCTTAAGTGTCACAGACAGCAAAAAGGCAGAGTCACTCACTAAGAAGCTGCAAATAGTGAATATTGACATTTTTATATGAAGTAAAAATCTATAGATTAATAAATCAACTAATCCCATCAGATCTAACAGATCTTCTGAGAGTGTGAAGGAAGAAAATATTTTCGGGAGAGCATTCAAAAATGAATAAGTGTGTTGAAAATGAAAGATTTCTCACCAATACAATGCTGTGACAATGACATTAATTTCTTTCTCTTTCCTCTTGGAGTGGTCATTAAAAAAAGTTGTATCTAACCTCAGCACAAAGTTGCAGCACAGATCTTGGCAGGTCCAAATGTTTGATAGTGTATGTGGTGTCATTAATATTGTAACACTTGAGAGACTTGCTCCGGTAGGAAATATTGTCTCTCTGTGCATTTATCAGCGAGCTTCCCATCAAGACAGAATAAGTCAAACCGGCTTTGTTTTGCTGTGTGTGCAGTTTGTTTGGACGCTGTCACAACTACAGAAATCCCTGTGAGGTTTACTGTTTTGCCAACCCTGGCGTTCAAAAGGCTACTGATGCTAACGCTGCCTGTAGCTGTCGAGAGACAAAAACACAGGGAGGGATTTCTGCCCATTGAAGAGATCTGCTCTGTTTATAGAGCTGCTCTTCACAAGGTCTCAGAGAAAAAAATAAAATAAACTGCACCAGTAATTTTGCATATACAAACCGAGAAATGGCAAATGAAAGTGCTTTTTTGCATCGTAATACCTCACCTGACACTACCTGAACAAATGCAGAAATGATGCAAATAACATTTGATTAATGTTTCCTATGAGAAGCTATGCATCTTATTCAACAAAGATTAAAGAGAAGAATCTCAGGCTATTATGTATGCGTGTATGTACGAAGGGTCAACTTAGGACAAAGACAAAGAGCTGTAACAATGAATATGACGACGGCACAGTGAGCAGAGAGAATGACGTTGAATGGGAAAAGGGGTGAGCGTGTGTTTACAGCAGAGGTAGTGGTCCAGGCAGCCTAAGTGGCCTGGCTGGCAAGCCCACCACACTGCTAGCGGATAAAGCCTAGTCATTAATCACAGGCCTGTGGGATCGTCCCAGTGTAGCACAATACTGGGTCAAAGGGAGCTCAGGCTGTCAATCAGCACTGAAAAGTGTGTGTATGTGTGTGTGAGAGACTGTAGCGGGGGGGGGGGGGGGGGGGGGGGGGTGTTTTTGATGAGAATGTGTCATTTTGCCTCCAGCTACAAAAAGCATACAGTACTGAGGAATTAATGCATTAATGCAAACACAAGCGTGGAAGTGCTAGACATCATTTACATGAAAAGCATTTCAGCTCATCCATTGGGAATGAAAGCAGCATTTTCTGCCCTAAAAGCTCAAGCTTGATTTTGAAAAATAAAGACAAGGCCGCTATTTGTAAAAGGAGCTCACCAATATACTATGCAGACATCCCTGTGGCATCAGCAGCACCAGAAACACTAAATCCCTTTCATATAATAGAGGGGATGCCTCACTAGGGTCTACTGAACGCATGCTCAACCCATTTTTACCTCCACCAAGGAGGCGATGCTTTCATTACTTTTTGGATCGTAGGCAGTCGACAGAAAAACTGTCATGAAATAACATCCAGTGACAAACATGTTGGTACAGATCATAGATGGATTGATATAAATTACATTGTTTTTTCATTTTTAATTACTTTGGATATTTATTATGACATTAACATTTTAAATAGTATAAGTATTTTCATTAGTGTAATGATAAAAGTAGCTGATAGACTGAAAACGTGATTACACAAAGTTTCCTGTTTTAAAGAGATACAGATTTCTGAATTTACAATATGTACTTGAATGTAACATCACATGTAATAAAGAAGCTTTGTTTACAATAAAAACAATGATTCAATATTTTGCTGTTTTCCTTAAATGTTCTGGCGAACCAATATTCTATTATTATGTTTGTTTTAAATATTTTTCCTCTGAAAAGTGAAATGTCTTTGTTCTCAACTTTCACTCAATAATAAAAATCAGTCTTTAAAGTTTAATATTGATTTGTTGTATGATAGTTGTAAATGTTGACCAATATGAGCTTCTTCTTTTTTTTTTCAATAACTGTGAAACTGTGCTTCCTAGGTGAAGGTGCCCTTCAACTTTTACTATTTGTTCTGGTATTACGGGTCATTTCATTGTCACCAACCTTAAGTCAACAGCTATAGTTACACAGATATTGCTAAAAATGTAGCATGCCAAGAATGATACATGCTGATCCATGTAGACTCAACACCTATATGAGTTTAATCCAGGTCACCGTGGTCTAAAAGCGGTGATAAAGGAGCAGTAAAGGACACAACAACACCGCTACAGTCCTCTGAACAGAGCTGTAACACAAGTTATATGAACTTTGCGAACGCACAAAACCAAAGCTGCTGAAACAGCCCAAACTCTGAGCCAACAGCACTGAACTCTATCTGCCTTTCAGGGCGTCCTCGCTGACATACATGAGAAATGCATGTGCACATAAGTCGGGTGTAGCCTCTGCTCTACTGCAGGTGGTTGACATTTCAGTTGTCTATGCCGAGAGCTTCACTTCCACTAACATCAGCTGTTTCACGCAAAGGTTTCTGAAAAATATAGTAAATACAAAACCTTAGAAAAGATCAAAATGAAACAAAAATACAAGCTGCTTAAATACATTATTTCATATGTTTATGTTCAGGCAGCCACACATTATAACTGTCACACTAACACACTATTTATATATCAATGCATTTGGGTCATTTTTTTAATTCAGGGTGTTTTCATTAAGTGAATTTAAGGGTTGATGCTGCATAGACAGCACCGCTTGTGATACTGAAAGGAAGAAGACGAAGGACAGAGACACAGCCACAGCGGCAGAAAATCCAACAGTCAGATAGTTGTAACCATGGAAACAGCGTCAAACGTTCCATTGGGATTCATCCAGTCCATACTTATCATTTCACAACACCAGCGCTCAGATCAAAATGTAAAACTAAAAGCTGTACCGGTGTCAAAATAATGATTCACTAAAAAATAAATAAGTTGTGATTTTTTTTCCTTTCTTTAACAGTACATTCATTTTTAAAAACCTTGAACATTTTCACACAGGCAATTCTTCAAAATGGAAAAATTATGTTTATTTGTTTCTGGTTTTACATGTTATTATCTTTTTATTGTTCAAACACTACAAAAATCTGCAGCTGAGGCATAGTCACTGCCTTTATCAATAAACCAAAAAAATGGTTTTGAGTTCATACTATATCACAAAAGTTCAAGAATTCTGCACTTATGTACATGTCACAATGTTTTCAATGAAATGCCAGTTTCGGGACTAATGCTCCTGTTTCTTTTCTGTGACATCAATGTAGAAAAGACTTCAACTTCATGTGAACTAACTTTGAAGCACTGGAGAAATGACTTTGCTTCCCATTTTACCAAAGTCCAAATGAGTCTGTGGTAACAGATAGAAGTGATTTATACAAACAGATGTTATGAAATGTACTGTGTTGAAGTTTACTACTTTGCAAACTGGATCGCAGTGTAGCCTCGCCTCACTTTGGCCCCCTGGGTGAGACAGCAGTCGTATTCTGTCGGTCAGCCTCTGTACACCTGCATCCCCAGCTGGACCTCTAATTCCCCCACCCCTCCTGCTCTACAGTGCTCTACTCCCAGCTGCCTTGGCTATTTATAGGCCCTGTTTCATTTCCACACCTGCAGGGAGGCAGAGTTGTCACAGTGGGCCCACAGAGCCTCTCTGGAATACTGCATGGGATTGAAAATGCACCTTGCTGATGCAGGAACTTATTCTTGTCACTCTCTCCCCGCGGACTCACATGATACTATTTTGTTATGGATGTGCAGTGCGGTATGTGGTGCAAAGATAACATATAAAAAGGAAGCCGTGTCAATAAGATTGCGGTGTGAGGAGTGTAAGGTATAGACATGGATTATAGTTTCTGAATAATCAGGTGTGAAGTCACACACACATACACACATATACACGCCAGCTGGATACGTTATCTGTACATTTTCTAACAATACACTATATGGACATTACTCTCCTGCAAAAATGATTAACCAGAGCCAGCGAGGTAATGCTAAGTAAGTGTAACAACACATAAAACTTCCTATTTTCCTCCCACATTTCCGTTTTTTTTCCTGTCATGCTTTTCTCTGGATGTAGTGGGCTGAGGATCCAGTCAGCGGATTACATTATCAGTCTGACCTAGTTGCCAGCTATCTCCTGAGACCTGAGGAGCCAGGCTTTCTGCACAGCCTTCCGCTGCTACAACACGCACACTGTGTAACTTTAATTTATCAGGGGGAAGAGGAGGGAGAAATGTGACAGGTTGACAGTTCTCTTTGCCTGCCACTCTGAGCACTCCCTCTCCCCACAGTGTGCCGGTTAAGGGTCCTCGCTATACAACAGTGCATTACCAAGAGTGACTTTTAGTCAGAGTACTGGAAACTCATCAGCAAGGTTGGAACCCTCTTATTAATGTGAACATTTAGGGCAAGTCTCAGAACAATGTGGGCAAGGACTTACATTCCACAATTTCTTATTTTGATTGAAATGCGACAAAAGCAAGAACAGTGTTGTTCAGACTGATACTGACTCATAATACAATGAAAAAGGGTGAGAGTGAGCTTTATTAGAGCAATTATGCTCAAATGTAGGCAATGCAGGATCAGTGTTTTTTTTTCTCTATCATACAAACAGCATGACCCCCCCCCCCCCATTTTTAAGAATATGGACCTCATACTGGGCAACTAGTGTTCAATTAATCTTATAAAATCAATCATGTTGCAATTAGTCAAGGAAAGGCATAATTTAGCCATTCAGAAGAAACAATTCAGAACACAATAGACTTAAAAATCACAAAGCAGTGTGCAGTAGTAGAATTCAAATCATGACACACTCAGTCAAGTGAAAGGCTATGATGGCAGTATGCTCTGAGAACAAAAGAATGAACTAATCAAGGAGTTTATTATAAATGAAAATGGGGTTTGTAACAAGAGAAACACAGACATCCAAAGAAAAAAAAAAGGTGAGTGGGAGAACTGAGTCTGTACAACCTTGAGAAAAAGACAGTAAAAAAACAAAACAAAACATTGAAACATATTATCTGCTCCATGCTAAGTGTGTGATGATTAGCCAATATTGCAAAACAACCTGGACTAATTTTACATCTGTTATGAATTTTTCCCAATATTTTTTTCACATTCAATTTAGGCCAAAAATCAACAATCGGTGTCATATGCACGTTGTTCAACAAACAAACATGCAAACTAGATATATAGGTGAGTCTTTTTGGGTCATGACTGCTCCCTTTAGTTGAGAAAAAAAATAGCCAATATGGTTTCCTGTGAAAATTTAGGGGGTGGATGTGGGGAGAGATGTGCTGCTGCCAGATTAGGCTACCGCCTGTGCCAAGGTTATAAACAGGCTGTTATCAGGCTTCCAAACAGAATAATCCTCCCTGTATCAGCGCCCAAACATATGGGGCCACACAAAGCACCAGCAGCCCCTGACAGACACCCCCTTTTAATTACACAGAGGAGGGGGGCAGGACCTTTCTCCCCATGCCTTTCCCTTTTCTGCTTTAGTTTCTGTCTGTGTAACGTCTGCAAAAACACATGTGCTTTTAAAGTGGGAAGCTACAGTAATGTTAAAATAAATCAATGAATTCAATCTTACCTCTTGCTCTGTATTAAAACCTTCAGTACCAGCTATTTCAGATATTAAATACATCCTATAAAAATATTACAGGAAGAGAAACGTATACTTCTTTCAACACATTCCCAATCCAACAAAACCAAATCAATCTGTTCCAGTCAGGCTTAAAATATCGAGGACTGTCGCCCCATCTGAAAGAAATAAATTCCTCAATGTTTTATATACTGCCTACAGATTTTAAAGTCTTGTTCAATAAAGTTTAAATGTCACAGAGGTGTAATAATGGGGATCATATAAATGCGGGGCTTGGAAAAGCTATGCAAAAATGACGGCGTCCCTTCCTGCTCATGCAATAAAGTTTTATTTGGCTGAATCGGCCAATAAAAGTGGGCTTTGAAGGTTGTCAATGGGGAGTAATTGGTCTATTTTACAGGAGTGATCATATTTCTCAGAAGCATTTTTTTTTTCATACAGTGTCAAAGAATCTTGACGGGAACCCATGGAGAATCTTCTTGTTAGAGATGTGACTTCACAACCGAGGGTGCTTTATAAAAAAAAAAAAAAACATCAGCAAAATCTAATACAGTGCAGGTAAGTGACATTGTGAGATGAATATGCAGCACTGTTGTACGAGTTTTTATTTTTGAGTTTTCAGATGAACGATGGTGATACACAATAACAGTCCACGGTTTTGGCAGCTGCAGAACCCATTTCACACACCCCCAGACAGCGGAAAGAGTGTAGACCCTAATGACGTCCAATCTTCTCTGTCACGCCGGGCTGGAGGCTCACCAGGGCAAAAATTGACCGACAGCTCAAAGTGCTGTTAACCGGTTTTGAGGAGTCCTCGCTGATGCACAAAGCACACCTTTATTTCTAACATAGGTCACTGAAAGCATGCCATCACCCCCCCCCCCCCCCCCCATAATTAACGTTTACAAAGTCATACCCCGTATAGGAAAACATAGATTCCCGAAAGCTTTAACAAGCCTAAAGCTGAGAGCAAGCTGAAAGCTTTTTACGAATGAGGCGCCTGTTCTGAAGTGTCTGAAAATAAAGTTTAAATGTGCTCTTTTACTGTACCTCATAAGACATAAATGTCAACAACTGTAATAATTTGTAAACTAAACACGCAGACCAAAGATGGTGATAACCCTGCAGAAAATAAAAGCATGTATCTGTGTTATGCCATAGACAATCTCTTTGAGATCTGAAGGCCTTTTTGTCTACAAGCTTTTCAAACTATCTCTGTCTGAAGTCATTTTCTCTTTTGATTAAGACTTGAGTGTTGAACTATAAAGACAAAGTGTTACATGGTAGCTTGTAACATAACATTTATGACTACAGCTGTGATCTTTTTACCGTAATTATTCACAGTCAACCATCATAAAAAGTGGGTTGTTTTTTTTTTTTTGTTTTTTTTTAAGATTGTTTTTTTTGTTTAGCAACACTTTTGGACCTCGTCTGCAAACTTACTTTGATTAAATGTTATACTCAATTAAATAACAGCGAGGGGGGAAGGTAAGGAGGTTTGTTTTTGTCATCAGGTCTCTGCTGGCTATTTGATTTGATTTCACAGCTGGAGAAGCATTTGGTAAGGAAATATTTGAGTGCAGCTGTAAGCCAAAGTGTCAGTGTCTATCCATCGTGGTAAGGAAGGTCCAAAATAATAATCAAACACTCTTGCCTCTTTGGCGCAACGCTGCCAGCACCACAGAAAAAAAGATAGACAAACACAATGAGTGTCTCCACATCCCCACTCTGACAGGAGATGCCGGCAGAGTCGGGGTAAACGGACGGCTCGGTGCGGCACAGCAGCCCCTAATGATCTCCCCTCTGTTTCAGCGGACTGAAAAAAGCCATTACCTCCCGCCACATTACCCTGCCATCCCTCACATGGTGGATGGCTCCTTTCTCCCATGAGCACCTTGCTCTAGTCATGGCTGGCAATGCTCACCTCCTTACCGCCTCCTCCTCAACCCTGTCCACCCTCCTCCCTCTGAAACCCCCAGCTCTATACATCACATTTAACACTTTGACACTAACAGTCTATAATGTTTCTATTCTACAAAATCACTCTGCCAACTCCAGGATAGCAGAGCAGAGTCTGAGGAAAATAAATACCACTCTTAGCCACTGGCAGTAAATTCTAAAGGAAAAAGAAAAGTACAAAAAGAGCCTCTTATACACTCTGCCTCTTCGCTCGGCATCTCAAAAGTCCTCTGGCTGCAGTGGAAGTGAGGGATAATTTCAATCGATACACATTACAGCTTCTACTGACAGCAACAGCTCACACTTTACATGGAGGACTGTCCGAGCCGTATAAAGAACCCATATAACCATATTTTCGGGATGTCAACACTCCTCGCGAGCACTTTATAGCGGCATAAAAGAAGCATTTCACTGCATTAAATTATTAAAATCGAAAAGTGGCATGAATAAATAAAACCAGCTTGAATAAGTGATGTGACAAGACAGACTTGAGGCATGACCTTTGAAAGTGTCTCAATGTGTCAGTGGTGTTGACAAAAGAGAGGGACACGGTCTAAATGTGTGTGGAAAAAAAAGGAGGATATGAAATAATAAAAAAAAAAAAGAAGTATTGCAGGAAAAAAAACAGCAGTAATAAGGCTATAAATGAAACATGTCGGGAAAGATTAGTCTGGTCAAACACAAAGAAAAACACACACACACACACACACACACACACACACACAGAAAGCATCCAGACTACATTGCATTACAATTTTTTTCTTTTGTGTCTCTTTTTAATATAAGTGTTTACTTGGGCAAAATCAAATCATTTCATTCTCTCCCAGTGTATTTCATGTATATAAACAAACATTTGCTCGACCTCACTGGAGTATTAGCTTTAATGTATCGTCAGCAAGACTGGCTTTGAGAGGGCATTAATTTCAATTCGCCGATTTAAACACTCCAGTTTGTCGCAATCCTTCATCGCAGTATGCCACCAAGTCAACACACACAATGGGCCTATTTTTCAATCTAATGGTGGAGCTTACTTGCCATTAGTGAAAAAAACTGCTTTTGCTGTTGAACAAGCCACTCAAAATGTAACATGCATTTCAAAAAGAACTTAAATAATTAATTACAAGTTAAAACAGACATGAACCCCAGAAACAAACGGGAATGGGAGCTGGAAATATATTTTTTTGCCCCGAGGCCAGAAGATCTCTCATCTTAGAAAGCTGGAAAATCTAGTGTTTGAGGATAGAGTGTGTAATCTCCAGTGAATCTAATGAAACAAAGTAAAAGATAACGCCACATTTCATCACGTCGGAGACAGAGTGCTTCCTCTGGGTTGCCCTTGAGGTGGCAGGAATCCATAATCTGAGGAAATCATTCTTTTTATGTAGTTGAGGTGTCACAAGCCCCTGTTTGACCCGACTCTTAAGACAATTGATTTATGAGCAGATGTGAGGCTTGAAGCCAAAAGTCTACACCTCTAGAAATGATTTATTTAAAAATAAAGAAATTGTTCTGGAGAAAAAAATGACAGTAACCATTGTCACAAAGCAATTTAGACAGAAGATGGCCTCTTTTTACATAACAGACCCCTCATTTAATATACAGTGTAAAAATAGCCACCCAGTAGCCAGAATTAAGCCTGCAGATATCCTGTGTGTCAATGTGGATTTTTGTTATTGCAATATTGAATATTTACAGCACTGCATTCTCATATACGTCAAAATCAGACATTTAGAGAGGCCTTTCATTCTGACTTGTCCTTGCCCATTCCTTTGCAGGGAGCTTGTCTTTATTATTTAATTAAGCCACTACGGCCGTTACATTAATAATTGAGTGTGAGAGGAGACCCAGGGCAGCCGCAGGCTCTGGCGCATTGGGCTTCCTGGCGAGGAGTGTATTAAAAATGTGTGTGTTTATGTCCCCAGGGCGTCTGTCCTGGCTGCATAAAATTGAATTGGTTATATCTAATATATCATCCCCTAAGGGTGGGTGGGTGTGGAGGAGCAGGGAGAGCTGAGATGGTCGCATCCTGCCAGCAGGGAATGAGTCGGATCTTAGAGATTCAGAGGGAGACGCATGAGGCTGTGACGTTAATGTCCCTCACAATCAAATCGATGGCTGTCCGAATTCTCAATGTGCGTGGCCTTAAGCTAGGAGCAAGAAGACAAGCCCAGAACCAGATTAAACCCACTCGTTACTGCAGTCTTTGTTCACTTCTGGTGTCTGGACTGCCAGTGATGCATTCAGTAAGGATGGGTGGAGGATTTCTTATGAAAACGGATTACAACCAGATACCAAAACACAGGCGAAAAAGAGGAAAAAAAGGGGAGGAAAAAAAAAGCTTATGGCATTCATATAGATT
This sequence comes from Siphamia tubifer, assembly GCA_020466265.1. Lineage (NCBI taxonomy): Eukaryota > Metazoa > Chordata > Actinopteri > Kurtiformes > Apogonidae > Siphamia > Siphamia tubifer. The sequence goes on along the minus strand of CM035799.1, from coordinate 23,048,714 downwards.
CTAAGAGGATGAATGTTGGTGACAATGTGAGTGTGTGAATGTAGAAACAGGGAAAACATCACTCATGATCCCTCCTTTTACAGACTGAGGAGATGACTGCAAATACACTCTCTCTCTCTCTCTCTCTCTCTCTCTGTGTCTTTCTCCACCTCTCCTCTTATCTGCTTTCCCACCATCCCCCACTCCACCTCCACATCCAGCCAGCTCCGTGGCTTTATCCAACTCTGCACCTTTAAGGCCTCCAGACTCCAGAGGAATGAGCATTTTAACACCACCATTAAGGTCAGGGCCTAAATTATTGATCTGCCACCTCTATCAGCATAACGGTCACGTAGCCAGTATCACAATCTAACCCTGCCGCCCTCGGCCAGCTCACTGCAGCTCCCTCAATTAGAGAGAGATTCTCATTACAAAGGGAGACAGCGAGAGTGAAAGAGAGCAAGGTAGAGTGAAAAAAAAGAGAGAGAGCGAGAGAGAGCGAGAGAGAGAGAAAGGTCCATTTCAGACAAGGGGGGAAAAGGGGGGACAGCAGGCATTCTTTACACCCACCTGCTCCCTCCTCCCCTCTCTTCCACCTCCTCCTCCCCCTTGAAGTCTCCCATCATCTCCCCAGACAAGACCCAAAGATGACAGGTCTTATCCTCACCAAAATGCAGGCGATAAGGCAGCTGTAAAAGAATAATAAAAGAATAATGCATGGAGGATGAAAGAGAAAGGCAGACAGGGAGAGAGGCAAAGGGAGAGAGAGGGAGAGAGAGAGAGAGAGAGAGAGAGAGAGAGAGAGAGAGAGGCAGGCCAGGGTGGGGGCAGCAACATAAATAAAGATGCGGCACAGTTGGGCTGGATCTCCTAATGAATTCGGAAGGCCCTGGATCAATAACATCAGCGCACTGACGACACATCACAAATGCCAAAGGAGCTCTCCGCTTTGATCCTGGCCCGAAGAAAAACAGACATTTACTGCATGCCTCTGCTCAATGATGTTAATAGTGAAAATGACCACCAAAAAAAAAAAAAAAAAAAAAAAAAACCACTGAACGCATACAAAATTGTCTTCAGAGAATGATTGAAACAGCAGCGAAGGGTGTGTTTGTGTGTGATGGTGCCTCTTAACAGCAGAAAGGGAAGCAGGAAGCAGCTTTGATGCCTGGTAATGGGGATGATTTCCACCTAGAAGATGCTGTGATAGTAGCCGTGCTATCAGTGCTATTAGTGATGCTGATGACAGATGGTTTCTTTGTCTCTATTCAGATTTATTTTCACAGCTGTCAGAAAAAAAAAAGCGTGCAGAGTACATCATTACCCAGAACAAACATCCAGAAATGAGCCAACCCTTGACATCTTGGTCAAACTGTTTTTGTGCCGCTCATAAATGAATTACATCTATGGGTGAAAAGAGAATATGGAGGGAATGTTTTGGCACAGTCTCTCCTCCAAGTGGATCAAAGCAGACATTGACTTGGGTCTCTGAAAACGTGCCCTCTTTCCCCGTTCGCTCATACACAATCATGGCCTAATGGCATTCCATTAACATAATTGCCAACATAACTAGTGTTCCGTGTCTCAGAGCCATTCCCCAACTACAGGGAAAGAAACAGAAAGATGAGAGGAGATGAAATTGAGCCAAACTGGGACCATCCCCAAAAACATACTGTGGGTGTTCGAGCTGGACCCCCCCCCTCACCCCCTTCTGAAAGCTACGGTGCTTTGAAGACCCCCTGGGAAGGCTCTGGCATCTCAAGGAATGTGATGCCAGAGCGTTTGTGTCGATATGTGTGTGTGTGTGTGTGTGTGTGTGTGTGTGTGTGTGTGTGTGTGGTGCATGTGAGGGCACATGTTTGTATGCAGCACACATAGTGGAGGAAGAGCAGGGCTTCCTTCACATGTTGGTAGCTGCCTCAGTGTTCAAAGATTGAGGCCCGATGCATGCTTCACACCAAACATAACCTGCCAGGCGAAATGAAATTCCCATTATTTTTAATTAATCCCTAATTAAAATATATTACTCCACAGATTCCACAAATCTCTCTTAATATGCAAATGTGACCAATTCAAGGATATTTACATATCATTAATTAAGGCAGGCACATTCTCTTAGTCTAATGAGCTGTGGCCTGGGTCTGCCAAGGAAAACTAAACGCTGGGCTCAGGAGTGAGTAAGCACAGCCACGGGGGGATGCCTGCTCTCTGTTGAGTCAGGACTATCAGCCGTTAACGCCGGGGTGAAGTAGACAACAACAACTCTGCTAAGCTTAGAGGAAAAATCTACCCTGAAACACTTTAACATCGTTAAAAACTCCTACCGGCATGCAGCTTGCATCCTTGTTTCTATTTGTCCCACTGCTGTTTTTTCTCTCTCTCTCTCTCTCTCTCTCTCTCTCTCTCTCATTCATGAGTATCACTGAGAAAACATGGATGTGACATCATGGGGTATTTTCTGCAGAGTTATGAAATAGTGTGATGCCTATTCACACCGGTATCAGCATCCTGTCTGGCTTTATGCAATGATGACTGGAAACTGAAACTGAAAGAAAAGTCAGGTAAACTGAGATTCAGGCCTTTGACTTCCTCTTCTCTGTCTTTAACCTGTAGATAATTAACCCTTTTGGTCCATGAATGATGAGAATCTGGGTGCAGATTTCTTTCTTCAGTGTTTTTATTTTTCTTTAGGCTGAAAAACACAATGTGATTGAAATCTTTATATATATATATATATTAACCTATTTTTCCTGGAATTATAAAGAAACATATTTAAAACCCAACATCAGAAACTGGATTAAAAAAAAAAAATCATCTAATCTAATCTGAAGTTTTCTCAAATTTTAACAAACTCTAATACTAGTTAATAGGGTATTAACAGAAACGTTGATTGGCACAAGTCGACTTAAATTTGGAGGAGTCGACAAGTCGCATGTTATTCTTTCTCTCCCTTTGTGCGGAAACACAGACCAGTCAGACCTAAACCAGACGAGGTACGGCTGCTGCAGGTAAGACAGGGGTGGTGGGTATGACAAAACAAAAGACAGTGACAGACACACATCACATCTGTAAAAATAAAATGGCATGGCCAGCTGAAGAGTCATCCGGTAGCTAACCTGAGTGATATGAGCAGCATCCGCTAGCTAACCTGTGCAGTGCAGACAACGCCCATTAAGACAACATGCTCATTTTTCCCCCAAACATGATGTGGACAGTGTGGTGTGCATCTTTGCGGCCACTGCCTTAAAGTTTTTGCACTTAATATAAAAAGTGAGGATGTGTGACAAACGTCTGGATAGTCCTGTTTTAGAGCCGTCAGTCCAGACAAAATCTGGACATATGTTCACAATACTGGTGTTGTGCAGTTAAATTGAACAGAAAACTCAAGGTGTTAGCCTTTGTTTTGTTGGGGTTAAAATGCTGATGCTTGTGTCTTGTCATTGTTACATTACAGTGAATTTTAATTCAAGTTGCTCATTGCTGGACAGACGTGTGTCCGTGTTGTTCCTCCGCTGACAATGTGATGATGTCATCAAGTGTCGTCGGCTTTATTGACGGATAAATTGACTTGAAAAAAACTGAACTAATGCCCTACTAGTTATTACTTCATGCAAAAAGAAGAGATTATTTTGTGTATCAAGAATAGCAAAGTTACAGTAATGGTCTGAATGTCAGTGTATTGGATGATGCACAATCAACAAACCCATGAATATAAAATAGAACAGCTGTGCAATAACTGCCCTAACTGGCTTAGACTGAATTAAATACCCAAATTCAAGTTCATATTTCATCAACAAACTGAAATGTCTACGTTGACTTGTATGTCATTTTAGACACTTTTAGACACTCCTTAAATATTGCACCTCTTTGAAAACTTTAACTCCAATGGATGTCTGTAAATCATGATCTTATAAACACTAGAGACAAAGTAGTTTTTGGTTTTTTTTACATCTATAAACATAGTTAATTTTGCAAAAAATTTACCATTGATACTGTGAATATCATCACTGTTGGGTAATCCAGATGTATTAAATAATATCAACATATACACTGTTGCTCATGAGAAAGCAATACAGTATTTGACCTGATTGTGACAATGTGATTTATACTTGAAAGATAATATATAACTAGGATTCAATATGTAATTATTGAACTTAGTCAGAGCTGATGTGTATAAATAGGAATAAAAACAGAAAAATTATTCCAACAATGTATAATCAACATATCATATTAGAACATATTTCATTACATTTTACCTATTTCTGTAAGAAATGTTATAAAATAAACAATGAAGCTGACAAGTCCTTACATCTAATAAACCAATGCTGTGCTGTAACAGTGTAAAACTATTTAAGCCTTATTTTCTAATTCCAGAAGGAACATACTGTTGATTTGAAGTGTTTTTGTCCAAAGGAAACTTCCCTAGTCAAGGTTATAAATTATATTCTCATTATTATTATTATTATTATTATTATTATTATTATTATTATTATTATTATTATTATTATTATTATTCATTTATTTATTTTTATTATTTAAATTTTTTTTTTAAACAAAAAAGACTATATTTAGTAACTTTTGTAAACAGGATTTTCAACAGTAGCTATACATTAATGATATTGTCAGTATTTGTTACCCTGCCTCATGAAAGGGGAGAGGGGTCATGGGTTTGGTTCAGATGTTTTTTATCTGTTTGTTTTGTCTGTCTGTTTGTCAGCAACTTTACACAAAAACTACTGGACTAAGTTCCATTAAATTTTCAGGAAAGATCCAAGGTGCTGCAGAACAGATCCCATTATATTTTGGTGAATGTAGGTCAAAGGTCACAGTCACCAAAAAATGTGTTTTCACAATGATAAGAGATAGGGCAAATCAGGTCAAATGTGTGTAAGGGGGGGGGGGTGGAGTTTATTGTGCCTGGAACCACTTGTTTATTTTGTGACAATTCAGCTCAGGTTACATTTATACAGAGATGATCGGAAGTCAAGACTCAAAACTGATGTCTCGTCTTAACCTTTTTATCTGCATTTACACAAGCATTGTCATTAAGAAATCTCTGTGAGTATGTGGAATTGGACTACATGGTGCTGCGATAGAACGCTGCCTTGTCAACGCGCAAGCATAATAGCAATATTTTGTGTTTTCAGTCTTGGACTGGAAACGCAACAGTGGATAGTTTTCCAAATTTTCACTCTGGAATGCATCTTCAGATGTTGGTATTTTTTCAACCCATAAAAACTCAGTTCTCATGAAAACAATAAAATATTTTGTCATTTTTTAGCCACAATCAGTCTCATTACTAAACACTCTTAAACATTGACTGATTATCATTTTTATAATTTTTCAACAAGGGTCTCTTCTTTACTTGTCTGACTTGAATATGATAAGATATCTAAATAATACAACATTACTTTGTGCATTTAAAAGGATGTATAAATCTAGTATAATAACAAGACACAGAACATTATCTGAATAAGTGAAAATGTTATAATGTAGAATTCATAAAATAAAATGTTATTGCGATACATTAAACTATCATGATTAAGAGTTATTGTCATATTTATTAAATATTGTATTTGTAGTTAATTTAAAGTGTATATAAATATACAGTACTTATAGTTGATTATACAAATTGGATTGTGTCAAGTGACCTACAAAACAATGTGTTTAGAAATCGTTATTTTGATGTGTTAATAATAAATTTACATAAAAAAAAAGTGTGTTAAAGCATAGACTATGTTTTAGTTTGTAAAAAGGGAGTGGGTGCTTATAAGTTGTATTTCTTCCCACTCCTTTTCTAGTCCAAACACATTTTTTGTTGACCATTTTGATTAATGTTTTGATGATTTTGTGTGTTCGAAATAAAATTCAAGTGAACTGAACTTGTTTAGATATTTATTAGACACTATGCTGTAACTGCTCAAACTCTACTCCCATATTTAGTGAAAAAGAAAAAAAAACAACATTTAGAAACCACTGATTGAAGTTGCCAACAGTATATAAAACAGATTAAATATGCAGAAACAGTAACATGTATCTTTATTAATTAACAATGCAATAATATAACTCTAAAAACTGCAGTAGGGCATTTTCTCCGCAGCGCTTCCAGTTGATACTTGAAGTTAATTACAACGATAACACTTCTGCTTAAGTAAATGATCTGAATATTTCTTCCACCACTGCAGACTGAAGACAAATAACTCTGCGAAAGCACCTGAGGGTGGATTTTTCCTTCAGAGTAACATTTTATTAACTGCAGCACCCGCTCCCCAATCATTAAAGTGAATATGTGAAGTGCATCCAACCATTTTGCATAGTTGTTACATGGGTACTATTCATGACTATCATGTTGGATTAGGTGATTTGAAGGAGAGTCAGAAAATGAGGAGAGGTGAGCTGTACCTTGCCCATCTCCTTGTTCTCCTCTTTTCCAGCTGTTCTAATTTGACACCTTGAGCATTGGAGGGGGTAGGGTTAACTAGGTGGGGGGAGTGCAAAGACACAGCGGAATTCATTAAGAATAGCAACCCCTCTCTCCTCTCAACCTCCCCTCCAACGCTAATGACATCAGAGGTTAGCAGAGAGCAGAGTAACCCAGAGATGGGAGGAGAGGTGTAAGAAGAAAGAACGGCACCGAGAGGAGGGAGATGTAAGAAACATTAGAAACTGGGAGATAAAAATAACCATATTTCACTATATTTATGGAAGGTGAATGGAACAATGTAGTGTAGCTCAGACTTGTGATGGAATTTAGGTTAGTTAATTATCATGAACAATAGCTTTGATTAATATGAATGGTTTGTGTTTGTTTTATTTTACATTGTTAGAATAGTATATTCATTGTAGTTCATTTAGAAACATAGAATGTATTTTATAAGGAAAGAAAACCATTTGACATTGGAACTCAAATGAAAACAAATATGACAATAAGATTTACGGCAAAATATTGCAACATTGCGAAAATATACACGAAAATATAATGCAAAGTAGTTTTTTTTTTTTTTATACTGGTTCAGTTGGTTGAGCAGATCATCCAATGACCAAAGGGTTGGTAGTTTGAAGCCTGGCTCTGACTGTTCAAAGACACTGAAGACACTGAACCCAAAATGTCTCCCAGTTTAGTCCTGTGGTCTTTAAAAAACACTGTGGGTACCTGCAGGTCTATGTAAGGGTCATTTACTGTTAAATCTACATGTTACTCTGTACGTTTATGGTTTGATGTATTTTTTAACAGGATTTTACAAATACCAGTTTTTTCTGTAATAACAACAATTGCTTTTACAGTGCACATTAGTTTTTGACTCTTTAGTGCAAAACATTGCACAGCACAGTCTTTAATATTTCAAGTTTCTTACAGAAATATACAAAGAAATGAGGCAGAGTGGTACTGATACACAATAAAATGACATCATTACGGCAACATATTAGAAATTGATTTGGAAAATATGACATTTGCAATAGTGTCATTCTGTTGATTTTTTTTCCTACTGGTGAATAAAGAGTATAACCAGGATTATATAAAAAACTATGTTAAAACCCACGCTTGTACAACATTGTGATGCTTGGGACAATCTTATGGAGTGACTTGTTTCTCTGTTTTGGCCGGAGTGTATTTCTGCATCCTTTTATTATTCACATGAAATGAAAGCGGTTTCAAAAACTGCCATTTTGTCTCTGACAGTCCTAATGCACTATAATGACATACCAACAACCGACTGCAGACCTTCGAAAAACCCATTTATGCCACACTTTGTAGGTTGGATGGAGTGCAATCAGACCTTTTTCAACATTGTGATTACCAAGTACTGGCACAGTAATCTGTGGCTGAGGAATTGGCTGGCTAATGGCAGTTTCACATCAGCCATCTATAGGGACCTTCCAGACAGGTAAAGTGGTGGTTGCAAGATATTGAAATGGCCAGTGCCACCTGGAATGAAAGGCCTTTAAAAGAAGTATTAAGAACTTATTTTTTTAGAAGCAACAGCTCTGTGTGTAGGATGAGCAGCTTTATCTTAGCAGTCACTTAAAACATCACACTCCTCACTTGCTTTCAGAGTCACTCTGAGGCCAAAGCTTGATTTTAGGGCAGAAGAAAAAATATTTCCAGGCTGAGCTGAAATCCTCACTGAAACAGTGTCCCAAGACCTTTCAAACACTCATTTCCATTTATCTACCAGTGACATTTTTCATGACGTACTCTCTGGCAAACTATGTGACTCATAAATCCAATTTAAGCCTATTACTGAAGAACTTTTAAAGCTATCCTTCATTAATGTTAATGGGTTTTTTTAGTGGAGGCCAGTGGTGGTTAGGACTACATGGCTGCTTTCCCAAGCTTGTTTAACAGGCTTCAGACAGAGATGGATGCTTCGTGCAGTCCGATAGGCTCTCTGAGCCATCTATCACCCAGAAGACCCACCCACAGAGCTGGCGTTCCATAACAAAGGGCAGGCAGGAAAGCTTGTGATTGACAGCTTTATGTGTGTGGTGGCTAGTCAGACAGCAGAGAGGAGACATAGTATCTGTTTCTGGCCTTAGTGCTGGTGCCCTTTCTGAAAATGAGTTGTGAAGAACAGAACAAAATAATGAGTGAGCGGGGGAATCAATCAATATGCCGACACATGAGATAAATGAGAGAATCAAACACAAAAAAACATCCCTAATGCTGCTGAGTAGGTACAAAACTAATCAGGCAAATGAATCTGCTTGAGTAACTAACTGTGAATAGAGAGTAGTGTTAAGACATAAACAGTTATTATCGTAAAGATTATTACCCTTACACCTCCAGACTTACTAATTAGCACAATAAACAGCCATATTCTAAAATGTATGGCAGGGGCATACAATAAAACATGTAAACACAGACGGTGCACACGCAAAGACAAACAGACACAAATAAAAGGACAACACAATGGTCTGCAGTCACTAAATTCCAGTTCACAAACATTAAAATCTATAATAATAAAACATACGCACAAGAAAATGCAACATAAACTGCTTTGCTGCTGCCACGGCAGTAATCATTTTACGAGGGGGCACAGTTCCTCTCAGGGTTGTATATATTCTTGAAATGCAGACAAAAAAGGAAGCGGGAGGGGTACGTTTCAGAAGAGACACACTAAATTTGGACAGTAAGTAGTATCACCCCGTCGGCGCGGTACACCGCACATTCGCAACGCCCCATTTAACCGCACACAGCGCTTCCCTCTACTGCCTTCATTTGCATACTTCAGCGGGGCCCTGACGGATGAAGACGGATGGGGCAAAATCAGCCTCACTGAAACAACTGTTTTATCAAGGTTAAACTATCCAAGAAGCTCTTAACCCCCGCGCCTTTATCACACTACAGCTTTCCCAATATCAATCTATCAATATGATCTTATCGACAGGGAGGGGGGTGAAGACGCTCTTCATAAACTCAAGTAATAGGAACATAAAGGAATTTTATGTGTTTAGGGGAGGAGACTGCTAAACATGGTGCTGAAGGACATGTCCAATAAAACAGGCTACAAGGTGGTGCCAGCAAGCCAAATAAAATATAATAGAAGAAGAAGAAGAAGAAGACGAGCTCCAATCGAGGCGTGACAGACATGCGTGGAGTTACAGGGTCATCGGTTCAAATCTAAAGAAACCATGACTAAAAGAATACACAACCCTGCTCAAAGTGAAAGTCAAAGTCAAAGTGCAGCTAATAATGATAATAAAACAACAAAAAAAAAAACAACTCTCCTGGACACTTACAAACGTCTGAACAGCAGAGAGTGTGTGGGTGATCAAAGATAAATGAAGAGATTTTATTAGTGCAACACATTTTACCATAATTTAATTAACGGTATCTAAATTTCATGTGTTTATTGTAGATACAAACTGACACATCAGTGCAGGCAGAACTGCCAAATTTATTTTAGTAATTTGGTTACGAGTCAAGTATAATTGCACTACATTTGGCTTCTGTTGAGATGATAAGAGTTCTCCTTGTATCAGTATAATTCCCGTAGGGAATACAGGAAAAAAAAAATATATATATATAGCAGCTGGACCAAACGCTGACATTGAACTTTAATACTGTACTTTAATACAACACAACTTTTCACACAAAAGCAGTCGGATGCTGTGTTAACTCTTCTGAAGTCATTTCGGAAGGAAATTAGGTCTCAATGAAGGTTTAATATGCTGGTGACTCACAATGAAGGCACTGCTGACAAGGAATCTATTTTTGGTCATCCCTCTGAATACAAAACAATTCCTTATAGCTGAGGCTGTTTCCCTTTTACAACCAAACCATCCTCTTTTTCAGGTCGTATTTGAGCTCACTCACCTCACTTGACATTACATGATGTGATTTTTGCTACGCTGATGCTGAACTCAAACAGTGTGCAGCCTTAAGGAATGTGTACAATTAAAACGTGTGTGAAATTTCCAATAATGCTGATAACCCATTTACACCATATAAAAGCTGATTATATGAGAATCAAACTGTGAACTGCTTCCAAACTTTTGATCTTTGAAGGGTAAAAACTCTCTTAGAAGTGGCTTGGTAATAAATGAACAGAAGTATATAATTTGCTGATTATGCTCAAGTAGAAAAAAGAAAATGACAGCAATTAACATAATTTCAGTAGGAGTTAACTGTCCAGAACTAACATCGCCAAAGGCAAGCTGGCAGACAGAAGGCGCTGAGGAAACCCACAGCTTTCACTCTTTGAGTTTGGATACAAGTATCTACAGTACAGGGAAGCAGCACGGAGGCCTCGCTGTGTTATCAATCCTCATTGCTGTTGCTGTGGGAAAAAAAACAAAAAACAAACAAACAGTCTTTGAATATTCCAGCTTGTTAGAAAGCCAAAGTGACAAAAGAAATGTTGATGTTTGCCTTGTTTTATACTGAACAATAAAAAAACAAAACAACTGGTGCATGTAACACTACTATAAAATCAGTTTTCTATTATCTAATAATAACACCGGCAAGTAAAAGTAGTGGAAAGAGGCACTGCTTCTTTCCAATTTCACTTTAACTGCAGTTTAAGTACAATTTGATTTGTATTAGATACTTAATAGTTTTTTACAGTCCAATAGAGCACCAGTACAGACACAGAATTGCCATTATAGCTGTAAAGATCTGTTGATTAGTCAATTAGTCAAACAAAATAATTTTAATAACAAGTCGTTTTAGTTATATTTATCCAAAAACTTCACAAGGGGACAGAAAAATTGCAAGTTTTATATTATTAAATGTGAAAATATTGTCTTTTTTTTTCTTTATAAGCCAAAAATTTGAAGGTAATGAACTGTAAAACAAGTGATATCAGCATCTTATCAGACTGTACAAATGATATCAGACGTTTTTACACTATTTTGTGGCATTTTATAGACAAATTGATTCACTAATCACAGCCCAAATACACAATACTTTTTTTAAGTGAAACACACACACAGACACACATAGACTCTAATGCTCAAATATACAAACATAATCTTCATCTTGATGTGGTTTGCACTCATTTCCGTTAGCTGACATGACTTCAGAATCAGATTTAAGGATTCTTATCAAGCTCTTTCCACTGCCAGCCACGCAGCCAGGCCAAGTGCTGACCTCTGCTAGCACTCATGCTCTTACCCCCACTGTGCTAAATGCTACCTGTAGTGTCACATCTGCCCTGGGAAATAGTCCAAAACTGCAGCACCCTGTGTCTCTGTAGGGCCCACAGAATTAGCAGCAACAATCCCAAGAGAATGTTTGCCTGTCCCTCAAACACACACTCCCAACACACACACACACACATACACACTGACACTGAAATAGTAGATACCACACACCACACTGAAGATTGCCAGCATGAGACTGTTTGATTTTGCAGCCACAAAAACAACTCTTTGTGAGGCTAAATTTATCATCTCTCTCCGCCACAGTATTTGTGTCTTTCTCTACAGTTCAATATCTCTTCTCTCTGTCTCTGTGAGTGTGTGTGTGTGTGTGTCTGCATTGTTCTTTGTCTGCGTTTTTTCCTTCCAGTGAAGGTGCCGAGGTTACCAAGGCTCATCTGTGGCCTCTTTGTCTCTCACGGCAACGGCAAGGTTTATTAACATAAATTAGAATAGCTCACCGTGAGAGTACCTTGTCGCTATGTGTTACCCACGGCAACCTCTCCTCCACTCTCAATCCACCTGAGTGTGTGTCTCTGTGCGTGTTTGTGTGTGAAATAAAGACTAGAGAAAGAGAGAGAAAGAGAGAGAGAGAGAGAGACACTCTCCTGCATCTAAATGTGAAACTCTGAAATGAGGGAGACACATCCACACCCATCTCTCCCCTGTCCTGATTAAAATAAATGGTGCTATCTGCACTGCATGACTCACTACACCATGGCATTACTATCAGTAATTGAAACATCCAATCACTACTGAGCCATCAGCCTCACTGCTCTTCCCCATCTGACTTTGTGGCACCTGATTGAGCATCCCACCGTATGGAAAGTAATACCGGATTATCCTACAAGTATAGAAATGCTGAAGACAGATCCAAAAATAATTCATCAACCTGCGTGCATTTCACCATTTTACATATGCGTCTGAATGTGCAATTGCCTGCTTTTGTGTACGTTTCATTATGTGTGCACCTATGTGTGTGTGTGTGTGTGTGTGTGTGTGTCCCTTTCAGCATCCTTAGCAGATATCCAGGGAGAGTCGGGCAGCCTCATTGATTGGTGTTGATTCCATCTGGGCAGCGAGCAGCGACTGACAGTGGATCTAAGCCGCTGCGAAAGGCAACCATTAATCTTGGTCCTGTTTAAGCAGCATGTATTAATTTATGTCAATTTTACTAAGTCAGCCAGGGAAGAGTGCTTGCCATTTTATGTTTGACTGTTCATCGAAGTCGGGGGGGTTCCTTTATACAATCCCAGCAGCCTGCCAACACGCCACTTACATCGTAGTGGCAGGGTGCCAGAGAAATGAGATCCCACACCTTGAATTAAAGGTTATCAACTGCCAAGGCAACCACCTCCATTGAAGTGCCCAAGAAAGTATGAGAGTGTAAGTTGTATTTCATGTAAGAAACACTGGTCGTTCATTAGAAACATTTGAAAACTGAGTATATGTGTTCCCTATGCAAATGTGGACATAGATCAATGTAATTGTCAAAAGAGGATACACTCAAATCCCACAACAGGTCTTAACTGATGTAAGCAAGTGTGTATATGAAGTAAAGTACAAGGCTTCTGATCACCATAAAAACATATACAGACACTTATTTGTTACTTAAAAATAGAACACCCAAATATTATGGCAAAGACTTTGTGTCATATCATATATATATATTATCTTCTCAAATGTTTACAATTTAAGATTGTCTCAAAAGGTTTGCAGCATAATTCTGGTCTGTGGGGATAAATTGAGCAGTAAAAACAAGGTGTTATTAAACAGATGCCAGGTGAACCTGGGTCCAGCACAAGAAGACAGCGTGTCATTCATCACTTCTTTATTGTAAATCCTTAAAAAAAAAAAAGCACAAAAGGAAAAAAGAAATTTCACAACCTTTAATATTTTATTCATCCGTTAATGATTTCAGGTTTTCTATTCCCCCTTTTAAATATGACTCGTGAGTGATTTGTCTCATTTGTTAGTGAGGGATTTATCTCAACCACTGACTGATACATCTTTGTTTGTTTCTTTAGAACCTTTGCTGTCAGGCTAAGGTCATGAACACAAGCTCTACTGTACCATTGGAGCTTCAGGTTTGAACGATACAAATTCCAGATTTACCTAAAATATCATTCAAATAAAAACAAGTGCTAAATTATAGGCGAAATATAGGAAACAAAAAAGCCTAGGGTTTCTAACATTATCTATCTGAAAAATAGCGGTGTGCTTGTGTGCATTATCCAATACTGTGGGAGATCAGGTAACCGTGGTTACATGCTCTTCACTCTGGATCTGTTGAAGTCCAGGTCTGGCTAATCTTCTAACAGTGAGAGTGAGATCTGACCATTTTCACTTCACCTATGTGTAAATATAAGCTATTAGATCAGTCCTACTATTATTAGGCTTCATATTCAATTACATATTCTAACCTCAGCTGGAGTTTTGCTTGTTTATGGTGACACTTTTGGCTCCTAAAGTGATTTCTTCCCGTGCTACAGTTTATTGACTGTACTTGGTCTCACTTTACAGGTTAATAGGTTCATGTGGATGTTGTATTTTCTATTTTGAGGTCAGAACGGTTTGTTTTCTTGGCCGTGTTCCACATCTTCACATTGTGAACTCAAGCGGCAGGAGAAAAGTCAACAGGGCCATGATATTTACAGATAAAGGGTGATTCTCGGCCAACAGTGTGAGTCAAAGGCAGATTATTCACATGATGAAAGTGGTGAAATTAGGCCATTTGATCAAACACACATGAATGCTGTTGCTGTGCATAAATCCACACAGGTGTCTTGGACAGACTGATAAATAAGGGACATTGTCTCCACTGAGGGAAAATTCAGGTCCAAAATGAAGGCTTGGATGAATGAATCTTGGACTTTTTGCCCCAAAAAAAGTCACCTCAGGCGACAAAAAGCCACAAATCTCTGATACTGACTTGAGTTCAGAAACCAATGGGTGACGTCGCGCTTCCTCTGTCCACTAATGTTGTCACAGTCTATGGTGACCACATTCTGAAAAGGCCAGTGCTGATGTAACACGTACAGGTAATAAATTGATTTAATCAGAAGTGGCAAAATCACACATGTTCTTTACTAGAGTGGAATTACGTTTATGTGTGTAAAAAACAGCTGATCAATGTGTAACTATTGATTAAATGTCTTCATTCAACTCAAAAGTGAAAAGGTACTGACACTGAAAGTATTGTGAAAACACAGTTTTTCAACTACATTTTTATCAGCAGTTTATGTGCTGCTGAACTTCACATTATATTAATATAATATAGGACTAAAATATGTATGGAAAATTATGGCTATTAACACATTTAGAAATAGGTTTTCAGGGTCAGCAACAGCTTTTTATAAAAGTGCAATTAGTGTCTCTGAATCCATGTATGTTCTTACACACACACACACACACACACACACATATATACTGTATATATATATATATATATATATATATATATATATATATATATATATATATATATATATATATATTCATATTTTCTGTTTTTAACTTAGCATTTCTGTTTTTTTATCAAATTTTACACTGACAAGGGCATTACATTTGTACAATGTACAATGGCAATAAACATCTATTACATTCTACATCTCTTTTTTCAGCCATTCACTTATTCACTTTGTGACTATTTTTGTTGGTCACACCTGATATATAAATGAATGAATAAAAG
Organism: Siphamia tubifer; assembly: GCA_020466265.1. Taxonomy (NCBI): domain Eukaryota; kingdom Metazoa; phylum Chordata; class Actinopteri; order Kurtiformes; family Apogonidae; genus Siphamia; species Siphamia tubifer. Next base: position 23,033,401 of record CM035799.1, on the reverse strand, counting down.
AAGCATCAGATTTAGGTATTATTGTCTATCCACTTTGGTCAAAATTGACATGAGGAAGGTGAGCAATTGCTAATGCCCCTCTAATGCATTCAAATTCAATTATCAGGAAGTCAAATGTATATTGTAAAAGTAAAACTCCATTAGAAAAACACATATTGCTGTCCTTATACCTTAAGACTCTACTTAACTACAGTGTTTGTACTTCATTATTTCTCATATTTGGATTTAACACCAATGCAAATAGACCTGAACTCCACGAATACATCAGTTATATGATCTGTAGGTGTTTCAAAAACAACGATATGAGGATATACACTGGTCTGACAACGTGAGGCAATTCCACAAGACTGTAGAAAATCCAATCAAATCCAAACAGCACCAATAAGAAAAACAATGGCTAAGGCAATTGCAACTGCAATAATGTCACCAGAGCTGTTTTGTAGACACTAAAAGCTGCTCCAGAGACAAACATCTGATAAAAAAGAAACTCCACTCCACCATAGAGCAAATTTCCTCTCTAAAGCAATTTTATATTCGATAAGTGGGAAAGCATTCTTAGTGTAATGGATCAGAATATGATCTCTGTCAGAAAACTAAGAACACAGCGTCATATAAAAGCCCAGTTTGTAGATTGGTCACATAACTAAATTGAGAAGTACAGGAAACAAAGTATGAATGGAGATGTAATGTATTCCTGTGTCTACTGAATAAGTGAACTAAAAAATCTCTATCTGTCTTTGTCACTGTTCCCACAAAAAGGTGAAAAGGTGAAATGTGAAGGAAAAATAGCTTTCTGGCAAAAGATACTAGCATGGAAAATGTAAATAACATATGTACGTTTAAGATCGCTTTAAAGTCTGAAAAACAAAAAAAAAGGAAAAAAACTAAACGCTGTCGAAAAAAAAAAAAAAAAAAAAAAACCAAGCAAGAACACACACTTACAGCCATGTTTCCATCAATACAGGAAACATTCCATTCATTTTCCAGAGACTTGTCCGAACTCTGACCTTAAAACAGAGCTTTAATGATTTATACTTCAGGGACCTGCATTTTATCCACTGAGAGGAACCATAAGTCCTCATATGCGACGTTGTAAACAAATTTACGTCCTCATAACATAAGTAATACTCCACACACACACACACACACACACACACACTCTCTCACCATATGTAGACACACAGAATATGACCATTCTACAGCCAGATCTGTTATCACGGCTAATTACTACTCCCACCTCAGATATACAGGGCTGTAATTAGCCTCTTAAAACATGATTAACATGTCTCAATTAAGCCAGTCAACATTTGCATAATATATTAGCTGTCCTAATTGCAAGTGAGTTTATATCGGAGGACAGGGAACAGCAAAAATGCTTGCTGTTGTTTCTGAGGTCTGTCTGCACTGATAATGTAGGAATATAAATATAAGTATAAAGGAAATGTCAGTGAGTAAAAGGGAATTCGGCCTATTTATATATGATATAACTCACTTTAAAAGCAAAGATAAACTTGTCCCCGCTCTCACAACTTCCAAAAACACATCTCATGTTTATTATTATTCATTTACACGAGCATTTCTGGTAAGTGGTGGAAGACTTTTCCAATAAGCTCACAAATCAAAGCCTAGCAACCTTTTTTTTTTTTCAGGAAAACTTTGCACTCGTTGTGAAGTTATTTATCTGAAGTTATTTATGAGGGAACAGACAGAGTCCTGTTCAGCCTTATTTCTGTGGAAACTAAAACATGGGGGGATAAACTGCTGCTTCGGCACTTCCAAGCCGGGGACAGATATACAGTCTCCCAGCTAGCGCGGGGAAACCAAGGACATAGCCATTAGTTTCAGGACAGCGCCACATTGGAGACTAATGCCTCCATCTGTCACTGGAGATGAGAGGAGAGTAACAAAGAGAGGCAACACTAACCCCTGAACTCATCATGGACAGCCATGTCAATTAAATACTGAAAAACAGCAGCACTGGGAGCCATAGTGACCAGTCTATCTACTGTTTCATGGGAACTCAACTAGTAGCGCTGCCAACATTTGATGTTAATGTCTCAAAATACCAGATAGAGTAATTTGACATTTTGGCATCTAAGTCCTTATATCTGTCTACAAACACACAAACACAGCATTAAATATGTACATGCGCTAGCGATGTTTTTGTGCATAGAATATTAGATTTTTGCCTTTATTTTGGAAAAGACAACATTCCTAATATGTTTGCAAAGCTAATGTAAATTAATATTACACTGATTTTCCTGGTTAAATGCAGATCACGGATTCTTACATTAATAGTAGGATTTTTTTTCAAGGCTTTTCAACAGTGGCAGCCTTGTTTGACAATGCAAACACAGTACTCACTCTTTGATTCCTTTATCTTCTTTAAAATGCCTGTATTACAAGATTCACCATTTTGAAAAACCTGTTGATATCCAAGCCTTTCATAATGTTTCTCTTTCTGATGGGAAATGTGGGCTTTGCCATTGGGTATGCACCTCTACTTCAGCCTGACTGTGTTTGTGTTACAACACAAAGAAACCAATGTAAAATGACAATTGTGTATTCTGAAAGTGCGGTAAACATGTCTAAACAATACTTCTACACCTCAAATACGATCAGAATATGAATATCAGAAGAGGTCTATGGAAAATAATAGTAGTAGTAGTACGATACTAGAGTACATGCAATGACTTAAAAGATTTTTGACAACTGGTAATAAGTTGAACGGTGACCACATCAACACAACAGTGACTCTAAAATGTGTTTATACGTCTAATTAGCAGGGCAGGCTTGAGGGGCTGCAGTTAGGGGGACCAACTGATTCAGCAGGTCTCTAGGTTTGATAAGTTCAAGCGGTGTAATGCATTATCCGTCTGATCGCATTAGTCATGCAGGAGCTCTCCATCTGACCTGAGCCTGCATGGGGGTAATGTGAGGCTGCTGACACAGAGTGGCCTGACGAAACAGTCCCAGGCCCACTGATACAGAGACACAGATAGAGGCAGAGGCAGAAGGAGAGGGAGAGTAGGCCTGAAATCTGACACCCAGAAACACTGACTTGGTGTCTGGCTTCTCTTACTTAGTCAACCTGTACGTGCCAGCTTCCCTCAGCGTAATGGTTCCACACAAACAAAGACGGTCTCCAACTCTCCTCACAGGATGTGAAGCAAGCACAGGAAAACACATGCTAAGTGCTCTCAGGAACTGTAGAAACAATGATGATAGTTCAAAAAAAGAAAAAAAAAAGAAAAAGTCAAGAGGGGCCAGTAGACGGGGCAAGTGTTTTTGTGAAATACAACACTGGTGACCAAAGGAACGTCTCTAAGTGGTAACACAAGCCTTCGCTGCTGGTTTTCCATAAGCCAGTGTGCGAACCTGAGCTTGTTTAAGCTTGCTAAACACTCTCTCAGTGTGACACGGGCCCGACCCCGACACAAATACACAGGGAGTGGGGTGGGGTCATCAGTTAATGCCTGCTCTATTGGCATGCACTCCTGCCTTGTTTGTCAGTTGCCTGCCAGTGGACACAACACTGCTGCAATGTCCCATAATACTGCTGTCAACACTCACCCTCCACCAAAATACCACCAACATACAACACACATGTGCATATTTACATGTAATATGTACACCCTCAATGATGCAAAGACATGTTTACTCTCCAGAGGGAATAAAAAGCATAAGGTTTCAAATCTCTGAGCTGCTGCACTTGCACGTCTTCTCAAAGATACTCTGACTGCAACAATGTAAAAAGCAAGGAGGAGCTGACTCTTTATAAAGAATATAAAAAAGACCTGACAAATTACAGGCTGTACTCTGCTCGCATACACTGCACTCAGCACATTTGGCTGTAAATGCCATGGTGAAGGTTTGAGTCATTTTCTCTGTCACTGCAGTGAAAGGATTTTCAGTTTCGTCTGCACAAACCTCCTATGGGCGAAGATGAGCCGGAGCTCAGCTCTTCAAATACAGGCAGGAAGACACACTCAAGCAGCCATTAAATTCTGTCTTAAATCGTTGAGCAATTCAAAAACTCTTCTTAATCTCCGGTCATAAGAACAATTTTGGTTACTTAGAGATTGCACATGTAGTAAGGATGATGTTTTTCAGCTGCACTTGAAGTAAAAATTATTCAATGAATGTGCAAATGAAAAAAAAAAAAAAAAAAAAAAAAAAAAAAGAACATATAAACTGTGTTGAAATATGTTCTTTTCCAAACTTGGTCCTAAACAGAGAGGAAGAGATTTTACAGGCAGAGGGGAGCCTCTCTCATCAGAAGCTCTCTGAATCTCTGTTGCCAAGAACGGTGGGAAGAGAGAGGAGAGGCAGGGGGAAAAGCCAGGAAAAGGTCCAAGTCACTTTGTTCTTCTTTTTGGAAACGAACTCTGGTTGAACCCGGGGAGACGCCAGACAGTTTACAAAGAGCCAGGCATTACTCTCTCACTTTTCCAAGCCTTGCAATTTAGAAGCAGGGCCCCAGCCTAAGCATAGCTTCCTCTTCACAGACCACACTCTTTAACCTTTATAAATTTCCTGAAAAACCTAAAGTGTCCGCTTGTTCTTTGTTTTCACTAAACCCTCTGCCAACCTCTGAGTCATCAGAGTAAAATTTCAGTGAATAAATGGCGACGGTATTGCTTTCATACCAACACTGTGTTTATTTCCAACAGTCTGTATGGCTGTGAATGCAACAACACCAACAGACAAAATGACAAGGCTCGCTCAATAATCTCAAAGACAGCTTCAAAGTTGTGTTCGCTGATAAGGTTATATTGGATATTTTGTTTTATTTCCTGCCTTGAAAAGCCATCTTTTAAACAGCGCTGCGCCATACCCCTCAGAGAATATTCACAGGCTTTCATCATGTGAGCCGCTCTTCTTTTAATCTGCTGTTAAGTGAGTAATAATTCACACATTCCTTTTCATGACTTTGACCCTCATTGCAAACATAAACAGAAAATCCCTCTCACCTGCCTCTGCATGTAAAACAGCTCACTTAGCAAACACCATCAAACTCGGCCAAAGAAAACAGTCAGACGGGTGAGAAAACCCAGCCCAGAAAGGCCCAAATGTCAGCATGAAAACACTCTTATCCAATGACATCTGAGACTGGTGCTTTTTTCACATTTATGATGTTCATATGTGTTCGGAAAACTTTTCCATCAATCAAAAAAGGTCTGTAGTATAAATTTAAAATGACTTCTATACAATGAAAATACTTTTAAAAAAAAAATACCAACAATACATTGTGAGAGAATAATATATAGAAAATTGCTTTCTCTATTTGTAGTTTGTGTAAGAAAACATGAATCCAGCAAATGAAAGAAAGCTTAGACAGAAACGTACCTGTTTTCTCTTTTATTTCACACAAGACGTTGAAAAGAGCAGGCTTCATTCTGTGGCAGTTCAGTGCATGTTTCCTAAAAAGAGGAACACCACTTTTCACATTAGTATTCAAACAAGTGGAAACCTTTATAAACAGTGGAGCATCCTGAAATCACAAATATCACATCCATCTGCTGCTTCTTTTATCCTATAAAACAAGCAGAGGCGTTATTTAAAGCATATAGTATTAAATGACTGTAACTTGTACTGTAAGAATATTTTATTTATTATTATTATTGTTTTTATTACATAAAAAAGTAAACACACAATATAAGACTTGAAAGATTTCAATCTATGCATGCAACAAAACCCACCACTTATACTATCTGTAACATGCACCTCATGCATTTGATCAATTTTACTTGTTATTTGCACTTATTAGTATCATTATTGTGATTCACAGTGCAGTGAAAACTATAGAAGATGACCTGCAACGTGTTATTATAACAGGATTACAATGTAAGCTCCTTTGTGACAAGATAAAAGAGTCAGTGGACTGAAGTGTCAACTGTTCCACACTGGAAATGAAACCTCTGCGAACATAAATAAGGAACATGTGGAATAATTAAGTATAAATGAAGAGTTAGGATTAAAATACTGATCCAAAACTTATTTGTGAACGTCAAAAATGAATCGTGACAAGTTTGCATGCTCTTATTTTCCACGCTTTTGCTCAGTCACGGCACTTCAGTGGGCGTAATTGCTTTCATTTAGAGCCAGTCTTTACACAAACCACAATGTTATTACATCTCCACATCCCCAACACTGTCTAGTGTTATTTCCGCTCCCGTTATTATTAAAGATACAAGTGTTTGAGATTTTTTTTTTGTATTATTATTATTATTATTAGAATTTATTTATTACACTGGCTCACCTCGCCTGTGCTTCGTCTAGGCTTTGGTCTGTGATGGTCATTATTTGCTGTAATATGTCTCCGATGTCCTGCTTTCTTCCCTCTCCGTCCGTCCCCGCCGTGCCATCCTGCATATGCTGCGCCAGGCCGGGGTGTCCGGCCATGCCTACCCCGTGGGAGTGCATCAACCGAGGCTGCTCGTCCATCCTTGACCACGGTCCCTGCTGCCTCGCCTCCAACTTTTAATTTTTTTTTTTACAGCAAGAAAGAGAAAAAAAAAATCAGAAAATATCCTCGGAAATTCCTCTGGATCCCTCTGCGTCTCTCACAGCCCGACACTCCTCCTTTTTTCCTTGGTAAGCTTTTCTAGATTTGGGAGGAGGGAGACTGACAAACCCTCTCTCTCTCTCTCTCTCTCTCTCTCTCTCTCTCTCTCTCTCTCTCTCGGTCTCTTCCAGCTGGTTTAGGTGAAATCTGATCTGAATCGCTGCTTTTGGCTTTGGCCACTCCTGCACCGCTACTGTAGGGAAGGAGGAAAAAAAAAAACAACAGGATTTCAACATTAAAACGCTCCTAATCTGATTAAAAGTGGTGCGCGTTATGCTCCTGTCCTCTGAAAACCTCCGACGCACACGGACGCGTCATGCGCCAAACGCACTAAAATACTCAAGTTGCCTTTCAAAGAGGTTTATTTTAGATACAAAGTGCCACCAACTGTTATTGTTTCGCTTATGTCTGGTAACTGACTCATAATCGGAGTATGGATGGAATAGCCTCCGCCCCTCGAGCCACGATTGGAGAAGAAGGAGCGCGCAAGTCCCACCTCGGTCCTCTCCGAAAACGTCAATCATCCTCCTCTCGGAAGGTGGGACACTGTAATAAACATAAAGAGATGTGACCGGACCGGGTGGCAATACAGTGATGGATAGAGAGTGAATATGTAGCCTAATAAATAATTGTGAGTGGCAGTGAGGCTCTGACCCAACAGGACAGCGTGGTGGTGCTTGGAAAAGACACCCTGTCATATATTTCCCTGCTGAATATTTACTTCCATGTAATCAGTCAAAGGAATAGTAAATCAAAATGAATTTATTAGGGCATGTAGTGTTTTGTGCACTGTAAAAAAATAAATAAATAAAAAAAAGACTGTAGAATTAAGAGGAAAGTTGTACCATTGCAATGTTAAAAGAGTGGAACTGATAATAAGAAATATAAGTAAAGATTTTAGTGTTAATGATTAACCATTTGATGCATATACTGTACTGGTCACTCCAGACAGTGGACAGTTATTCCATAAATATTCTCTTGTATATTCATGGATGTTGTGGGTTAATGCATCATCCACTGTAATTCATACCATTACTGTAACTTTACTGTTCTTGATGGACAAAATATTATTAGTGCATCTCCACTAACTCTCTCACTTCAGAGGGTGCACACAGAGAAATGAGAGTACAACTCTGTACCTAAGTTTGTCACACTGGTAGTAGTACCTTTCTGCAGATTCATTATTTTTGATAAAAGGCACAATATGGTGATCTGTGGGGTACAAAATTGTACCTTCAGGTATAAAACACATTTTTCCACAGATAAAAAAAAGGGTACCAAAAAGTCCCTTCATATCTTATTGTGCTTTAGGAGGTAGATACATGTTCTGCAATAAAAAATGTACTGCTGGTGCGACAACTTTAGTTTTCCCATTTCTGTGTGTGTGGTGAGTCTCTTCCATCTGTTGAGGATGTTGCAGACAAGCGTTGTCTTAGTAGAGCCTGTAAGATCATCAGTGATCCCACCCATCCACAACATGAACTGTTTATCCTGCTCCCCTCATGGGAGGAGGTTCTGCAGTATCAGAATCAGAATCAGAACAACCAGGTTCTGTAAGAGTCTCATTCTACAGTCCATAAGACTGTTAAACAAAGTAATACCCTTGGTACATACTGTATGTATGCAGAGTGTGTGGTTATAGATGTATATTTTAAGTGTGTGTGGTGGTAGAGATGTGAAAATATTTTAGTTTTTAAGTATTTATGGTCTGTTTTTATTTTTTATAATTCAAATTTTATGATTGATTTATTATGTCTGATGGTGAGTATCTACAACAAAATTTCACTGAATGTGCACGATGGTGGATATTTGTGCAAATAAAGTGGCTATTCTATTCTATTCTATTCTATTCTATTCTATTCTATTCTATTCTATTCTATTCTATTCTATTCTATTCTATTCTATCTAATATTAGTTTGTTAAAATGTGAGAAAACAACAGATCAGCTGAATTATTTTTTTAAAATCACTTTCTGATGTTGTTTTTTTTCTTTGTAATTCCAGAAAAAAAAATGTTAATATTAAAAAAAAAAAAAACCTATTCAATCACATTTTGTTTTTCATGACTAAAGATAAAAAAGAAGAAAAAACACTCAGAAAAGCTTGACTAAGGTTCTTGTGATTCATCCACCAAAGGGTTAAATCAAATGTAGCTGTAGTTTGTACAGGAAGAGTATGTTAACAAAAGCAGATTCATATGTAGAAATTATGTGTTTCTATATTTTGGGGGAAATAAAACTGTAAATTGCAAAATAATATGGTGTTGTTTAATTGGCAAAACCATAATGTTGAAATAACAGCTTATTTTCTTTCTTTTTTTTTTAGGTAATAAAGAAGTAAATATTTAATGATTTTAAATTTTAAACATGTGACATAATGGATGGCTCTGGTTTAGTTGGTAGAGCTGGTTGTCCAAGTCCAATGTCCAAAGGGTTGGTAGTTGGAATCCTGACTGTTCACATGTCCAAGTGTCCTTACAAAACTCTAAATGTCTTCCAGTTTAGTCCTGGTGGATTTAGAAAATACTGTAGACACCTGCAGGTCTATGTAAGGGGCATTTACTGTTTACATTCAATGTTAAAGCGACATGTTTAAAATGTTAAATCTACATTTTACTCTTGTAAATATGTTTACAGTTTGATGTGTTTTATAGGATTATTCTGGCAACCAAAGCTACCAGTTTTTTTCCCCCCAAAAAACAACTGGATTTTATTTTATTTATTTATTTTTTACAGTGTGGGAGCCTTATTTTGACTCTAACAATACAACTGTGGCTCGAAAAATACCAACCAGTGCTAGTTTATGACATATCTGTTCATTTTACAGACTGATTTTGAGAAATGTAAATCACATTGTGGATATGTTGCAGTATGCATACCCTGGAGCCTGTATCCAAATGCTCCCTTCCCTTCCCTTCCCTTCTTTTTTTTTTTTTTTTTTTTTACTGGCCGGACAGAATCGATCAGTCAGTTTTCTCATTACGTGCTGAATAGGGAGGTAGGGCAGTAATTGTCACAAGGGGCAGGGTGAGGTTGAGGGTAGTGGTGGTGATAATGTCTGACACTCAGGAGCTGCAGGACCGCACAGCAGCCCTGAAATGGAAGTATGCAGTCTAACAGCTACTCTGCTTTATTTTATTCCCTATTAAAGAGGGTGGTAATGTGATGGAGGGTTGTCGGTACCATACAGACCTCACAAAGGAGATGGTGATTCAGGTGTAAACATCCCACTTTACTGCAGGACACAAGATAATCATGAAACATCACAGTTTGTGTCAGATAGACTAAACATCTCTCCTTGCTCTCTTTTCCACATCACACCTCTATACAGCTCTCAAAAACTGCAAATATAAAGCCTCACTCACTGACAGCTTGGTTTTTTAAAATCCCGTTCTATACCTCCTACACATCAGTCGTCTTACGTCTGATTCTAAAAATCAAGGCTGCATTGATTAAAGTAATGCAAGACCTAAAGAGCTCAATCTATTTGCTCTAAATTCAGATTTATTTCACTGTATAAGCTAGAGGCGACCTTGCTCAGATGCTTTTGGGAAAGTAAACTCTGAAAAGAATAAATAAGACCTTGTTTCTGGCTGTGATAGCTGGATTGAGAAAAGCAGAGTTTTAGTCTTGTTAATGAAAGAAGGAAAAAAAAAAAACAAACATCTGACACGGCATATTTTTCTCCCCATTAAAACCAAATGTGTTGTTGCAGCATTAATAACCCTGCAAAAAAGAATAAGTGGGATTTGATTATAATTGCAAATGAATTTTGATGCAAAAATATTCTTATAAATACTACATGTTTTTCTCCAGAGTTGTTTTTCCAAGACTGAAAATGTTAATACAGAGTATTTCAGTATTCCCAACAGATGACTGAACTAGTTGATTTTGTTGACTTGTGTTGTTTACCATCATCTAGTAAGGTTGCTGTGATTATTGGAAGAAAAGGACAGAATATACCACAAATTAAAAACATTTTTGATTGGAAACTTTATTTAATATTGCACAGACACCACTTTAAACATATAACACTATGTAATGTGATGAATGGTGTCAACAAGTGGAAAGAGACTGCAGGAGTTTACATATTTTGTAAGATTTAATGATGTCACATTAACATTTATAAGCAATTTAACAATTTATACACTGTACAATTGCAAGTTATGTTGCTCTTAAAAGTTGAAATATAAATATTTTAACCTCTTCTCATGAAATCATTGTAGTAATGTGATTTGTTCTGGATAAAGTACAGCTGGGACTCTGTGTAATCACTGCAATGATGAAAGGGGATTATTTATATGTATAAATAGGACTAAAAAGTGGAATGTGTCTGACTTTATGGTCAACAGTATATTATAATACATCAACATGAATAGATTTTATTTCAAACATAGTCTAAAATATTAGTTTTCTCCAGATCTGCAATAATTATTGAAATATGTAAACAAATAAAAAGTCTTTAATCTATATATTACATAATTTGATGTTATTTATTGATTGCTGATGGTTGTTTCGAATGAAAAAATTATAAATGGTTATGCAATCAACTCCTAACTCCTGTGTGTATCATGTGATTAAAAGGAAAACAGAAAAGGAAACATGGAATGCCTTAAAGAATTGTTTTTATCATGTCAATGCCATAGATACTGATATAAGAAATGAAGTGATTTTGTTTATTACCAAGAAAACATGGAAAATGGAAAGATATCAGAGCTGAAATTAAACTTTTATATACTATTTTTGCTGCTTTCATTATATTCATCCAAACAAATATACCTTTAGTTGTACCAGGAGAAATTGAAGTAAACAAGGGTGTTTTAATAATGTTTATCCCCGACTGTATGTACATGCTTTATTTTCAACTGCACTAAATTAACCTTTTATGAAGTGTTGACAATCTAAAGTTGCAGATAAGATATAATATATAAAGTATATATATATATATATATATATATATATATATATATATATATATATATATATATATATATATATATATATATATATTTATTTTTAAAAGTTCCACCATCCAAACCCCAGTATTTGAAACTCTGTAACTGACTCTTGTTGACTCTGCGGCCCATGTTGTATCCAGATCAGGGTTGAACAACTCCACCCAGAGAAAGCTGCAGGTCAGAGCAGGGTAAGTTATGTATGAGCCAGGAACACACCGAGGAAGAAAGCAGCAGCAACTGCATGGCACATCTCTCCAGGAAGTAACCTTGATGAAAAATTCAGTTGTTTGCAGCTCCTGGCGTCCCTCAGGCATGAATAAAGTGAGGCACAGACAGAGAGAAAAGACCTGGGCTCAGCTTGAAACTACTCACCAACCCTCTGCTGAGGAACACACACTGTCTAGCATTAGGAGATGGGCACGAATTAAACTTTAATCATGCCTCAAATAGATTAAGCGACAGGAGCCGACTCAGCATTTCCAAGCCCTTGCGCTGCCTCTGTTGACCACCCTGGTAAATTAAATACCTACAAGTTCCAGTTTCTTTGCGCCTCAGGTTAACTTTTAAGCAAAATGCAAACATGACAGCAGCTCAGGCTCTACTGTGATATTCAACTATAAATCAAATTTAACCACTGAAATACAGTCCAGTCTTTCCAGAGGTTTACTGAAAATTATCTTAAAAAGTGAAATAACAAAGGTCAAGACAGTGACACTTAAGTCCTTAGTGGAGTTTCTCATAAATAAAGGTACTACCATTAATCATACAGTTACAAAAAAATAAAAAATACAAAAATAGACCATTGTATTCATCAAAAACTATGGTTATGAAATCAAGTACTAACTCCTGTGTGTATCATGTGACTAAAACAGACAGAAAAGAAAACGTGGAATGAATAAAAGCACTGTTGTTGTCAATATAATGGCAGACATTGATATGAGAACTGCAACTCCAACAAAACCATGGGAAATATCTAGATATCAGCTCTGAAATCAAATCATTATGAGCTATTTTTGTTGTTATCATTATATTTGTCCAAACAAATGTACCTTTAGTTTTTCCTTTCATTAAAATAGACAAGAAATTCAAGGAAACAAGGGTAATCTAATATTTTTTTCCCCATGGCTTCACATGTCATCTTTGACTGTTTGTGTATATTTATTGTATTCAACAACTGTATATATGGCTACTGTTTTGCACTTCTTCCCCTTTCCAATAATTTCCCATCCTGGGATTAATTTATTTATATCTATAAACAAGTGGTACCAGGCATAACAAACCCCGTCCCCTTGCACACATTTTACCTGATTTGCCCTATTTCATATCATTGCAAAAACACAATTTTTGTGCTTTGACTTTGACCTTTGACCTACATTGATCAAAATTTAATGGTATGCAAAAACAAAAACAAACAGGCAGAAACAAAAATTTGTAGAAAAAACACACTAAACATACTAAAATCCACTAAAATTCACCAAAAAATTTCACTAAGCAATGAAATATACAAAACATATTCTAACTTCTTCTAAAATGTCCAAAACTTATGTAAAAAATATAAATCTATATGCAATTAACATGTTTATTCAACACCTGCAACAACTTAAAAAAAACAACAGTAAACAACTGTTCCGTTTAATTGCTTTAAATCATATTAATCTGTATTAATGCATTCATTTTCACAGCACTATTAAAAAGCAAAACCAACTCCTGATGAAAACAACAACAAAACATCATATTCCTACAAAAATGGACAGTGTATTTAATATGCAGCAGAAGAAGAGCATAAAGGAAATTAAAGCAGGGGCCAGAAAACATCTATCTATCCATCCATCTCTTTTATATTTATAAAATACTACAAATGTGGCAATTATACATTTATATTCTGAAATAAAAAAGGTGCAGGACTCTAACATTATTCCTAGTGCAAAGTTGATAGAATGTAAATGTTTCCTATGTGGAATATACAGTAATTAAATAATTGTGTGCATGTGATCTGCATCAGTGAAATCCAACATATACATAACATCTTTGTATAAACTCCTCCATGTGAAACATAAACCAGTATCTAAAATAAGCACTGGAACTGAGAATTAATTTTTGTGTATGAGATGATATACTGCCCCTTTATTTTATTTTTGGCATTAAGGATGACAGTTTTCTCATTACCCACTTGTTCCCAGTACAGTTCATAAACTCCCAGCAAATCTTGAGATATTCAAGTTACTATTTTTAACAGCTAAATTTATGGTATGTTTATGGTGTTCCTCAAAAAAATTTTATTATTTTTTTTTTTCATTATTATTATTATTATTTTTTTAGATATGTTAATTTATTGAGGATACTGATCCACTGATGCTGTTGTTGTTGTTGCTTTATTTTTTTCAGCCTTATTTGGCGAGGAGAAAATGAGATCTGGACTGAATGGGAATAGGCTGGTTAGGATGGAGATTTTATGCACTGTTGCCTTGTTAGTTTGAATAAACAGCTTCCTGCCTTTAACCCAGCAGGATCCGCCGGTAGCTTGTAGCTAATGATCATTTTCAATGTGGAGGAGCTGTTGTGTCTTTGTGCAGCTGAGGCTGGGTCAGGGTGAAGGATGACTGATATGAAGGGGTCGACCTGTCACATAGCATTTGACTTACTATCCTTGGAACAGGATAAAAGGGGAGCCAAATGTCAAGTGATACAAGTGACGCATCCTGAAACACACATAGCCTACACACAGGGAGGGATAGGGAGATTAATGCTTCATAATAAAACCAAAAACCAGCCAACCATTCTGTGGATGGCATGTAAAAACAGTAAGCTTATCATTTTCTTCAGAATAATCATCACCGGTGGCACTTGCTGTGTGTGCTAGCCACTGGATTTCCATGCCCTTTTCCATGAGTGTGTCTGTTCTTGCTGTAGGGCCCCTGTAAGCCCTTAGACCTCTTGGCAAAGCGTGGGCTGTGCCTGGTGGGGGGAGATGTGACGGATGCCGGAGCCTCGGAGCCCGAAAGCTGCTCTGTGAATTTTCCCAGACTCATTTGCATTCATAAAGAGCCTACTCCTTGTCACAGAGTGTTTTCTTTTTTAGTCTGCCTCCAAAATCCCGTGCGACTTCTGGTGGGAGTGCGCCGGGAAAATCCGACTGTCAAAGACGACAAGACGAATGAATCCCTGTGTCAGACGTGTGTGGCTTCGATGATGACAGATGGAGGAGAGCTGTCCTTCCGTCAATCGGCTGGCTTCATTTTGGAACGAATAAATCTGAATTCCACTCCTCCCATAATTACAAGTGTTGCTTTATTTGACAGCTTTCTGTGTTTGTTGATGTGTGTTTTGCACTGACCAGGTGAGAGCGTAGAACAGCAGTCACCACGCCTGACTTTTCCTTCCTGCTGTCTAATCCTGGAGTACGGGTTCACCTGGAGCAGCAGGCACATGGAAACATGCTATTAAATGCAATTAAGGTCCAACCTCCCATTCCACAAACATATGCTGTTGAAGTGTCCTTGGGCAAAATGCTGTATTCCTTCACTATCTCTGAGTTCAACCGTGACCTCTTGTGTTCACTTCTCTTCAAGATTCTTGTAAAATAGCAACAGATCTTGACTCATAATTTCCAGTAACATACAGTAGGGAACTAACTTTCCTACTACTGAAAAGAGGAGCAGCAAACAAATAATTGGGATCCAAATGAATAGAACTGCCCAGATTGATACATTAATGTAAAAATTAGCAAATATTAAAGGTTCAATATGTAATATTTGAGCTTACATGCTAAGTCAAGTTTGTATTTGACTTTATGTGTGGAAGTTGGCCACTGTTGTCTGTATTTATACGTTAATTATTGTTATTGACAATAAAAGCCTGTAAAACCCTTTTATTGCTTTTTTGTTTCTTTCTTTCAGATCCCCATTAGCTTACTATAGCTACAGCTATTCTTCCTGAGTTCCTTAAAATAAGCTTTACAAATAGTCAATGCAAATAACATGCAATATAATCACACAAAACAAATTTTCGGATACAACTTACCATGAAAGAAAATAAATAACAGACAAGATAAAGACATGACAGTTGGTTTGGGTGAACAGCTCTATAGTATAAACCGTAGGCTACATATAGTTAATTAGCCCAAGTATCAGTCATTTATGGTCAATAGATGTTTCTTGATTGACTCTCTGAATTTTGTTTCAATGTCCTTGCGGGACATGTTCTGACTTCTTACTTAGCATTTGTTTTCTTAGTGAGATGTCAACAAAATTTGTGAATAGAAAAAAAAAGTGTATTTACCTTGTTAAATTGTTAAACTGTGATGTCATTTCTCATTTCCTGGTTCATTTCTGTTCATTGCACAAGCGGATATTTCTGATGAAAGGACTAGCTGTTATAGTCTCTGGTGTTTGCATTACAACTGCTGGGAGGATAATGGGGGGGGGGGGGGGTTCTAAGAGATTTCACCAAGAAGACACATCATCAGTTGTGTACCTCAGCATCCCCCGGTTGTTTCGGCCATTTATCACAAGACACCCTCCACTGAGGCAGGCCCACCACAGGTTGGGTGTGTGTCTTGCGTTAGATAAAGACACAAGTATGTGCTTCCATACTGTTTATATACATGTACATGGTACAACTGAGTCAGACAAACAAAATAAAATTGTCCCCAAGGACTTTTGATTGAAATGTATTTTCTGATTAAACAGCCCCCCCCACCAATCTGTTTCTCATGTATAGAACTTATGGTTAAAAGCTGATACGATGCATGGTCGTCCACATGGTCATGAATATTAAAAAAGACATTGTCCAATAACTGAAGGGTTGGCCATCTGAATCCTCCTTTGTCCTAGTCAGTCCCTTGTGTTCTTGGGTAACACACTTCACCCTCCTTGCCTCCAGTGCCGCTCACACTGGTGTATGAATGCATATGAATGTTCGGCTGTTTGGTGTGAATTGGCAGCCATGCTTACGTGTTTCGCTGTGGCTACAGAAGTAGTTAACCACCACCAGAGGGAGAATGTGAGAGTGAATGAATGATGAATCAATAATGTTAAGTGCTTTGGGTGCCTTGACAAACTCAATAGAAACCTAATCTATTATCTAAGGTTCAAGATCCATGCTGGTTGTATTATCGGATATCTACTATTGTACAGTCACACAGGTAACGTTTTCTATACAACGTGGTAGAAAACTGTAGTTGTCTATTTCTATCACTGTGCTCATGTTCACACAGTAAACAAACCATTCCATGGAGTGAGCTGAGACCACCTCCAAGTGGTCTCAGTTCAGTTGTCTTATAGCGGAACAGGGTGCAATTAGTTTGTCAAACCTCTTATGCAAAGGAAATCTATCTTAAAGCATATAGTCCCATGGATCATTCAACCAATTAGCATGGGTGACTGCTGTCACCTTCTGTCTCTATCCGCTTGTGTTCATCGCTCTGTATTTAGTCTCCTACAGAACTGTTCCTAAGATTAGAAAACAGTTATTCAACCACTTTCTGTGTGATAATAAATACAATGTTACTTATCAGGTCATCCATTACATAAGTATTGGATGAAGTTGATAAGGAAATGTTACTAGTTTTTAATGAATAAAGAAGAAAAAGTGAAACTTGATGCTAGCTAACATGCTAACGTTAGCTAACAGTAGTTGTCACTACACCTACTAATCAGGTAGTTGATACAGGCTGAAGTGTCTGAAATGTTTCACATCTTTACACTTAATGTCCTTTATCAGTGTTGTCCAGTTCAAAGGAAGACAAAGTAATGGTTTATGTTAACACACAGCTGAGCACCAAGGTAAATGACACAACTGTAAATGAACCAGGACCTTAAACCATATTTAAGACACATTAACTGTAATCTGATGCAGGTAAAAATAACCATGGAAAATTAAATAAATGTATGTACAATGATGGAAATCATTTAAAAAAAATTCCATTTATTTTAGAATGCATTGGGGAAAAAATTTAAATAAATAATAAAAAAAAAAAGTAAAAAAAATTTTGAAAAACATTCAACCCCGCGCATATTTTGCTGTTTTCATAAACATTCTGAATTACAAAATTATCAAAATGTGCATTATATTCATTTATGGAAACACATCTAATGCCTCAAGCAACAAAAATGATATAATTGTATATACAACATGATATAGCTAATTGATATAGTTTGTAAATCCTAAAATATTCATCCTCTATATATTAACTCATCACTAAGAAGAATCATTATGATTATAATCTATAAAAATATAAAATCTAAAAACAAACTATGGTACAATGGAGTACTGCTACTGGAGGAGTCTTTTCACAAATTGCATATTCAAAAAGGTAAGGGGAAAAAAAGAGCTTCAAAGAGCTTATAATTTTTTGTAAAAAAAAAAAAAAAAAAAAAATAGTATAAAAGAACAGAGGAAGTTGAATGTGAGCGACACAGATTCCCTAAACCTCAAAGAACACAGTGCAAGTGGAGGATGATAAAAAAGGAGAACATCTGGTGAATCGAGCATGGTGCCAGGACAAGACAAAGCCATGTGTCTGGCAAACACATACCTACACACAAACCAAAACACACACACAACACACACACACACACACACACACACTGAAACATTTATTCATGCATGCACACTCAAACCAGGCTGCCCCCGAACTTGCAAACAAGCAAAAATCCCCCCTACACACACACACACACACACACACACACACATGCACATTACAGTCATTGTGCCTGCACTCATGCACAGCAGGGTGCAGTTAGAGGCGAAGAAAAAAGCAAAATGCAAAAGCAGGATGTGATTGGAGAGTCCACTGTTCAGACAAGCCTAATCTGCATACTCAGAGGCTTAGAAGTGAATATGCATGAGAGAATAAAACGATATGCCTGCAAGCAGACCACCCGCTCTCTTTGGATTACTGTACCCACCTCCGAGCCTTTTATCTTCTTGTTGGCATGCAATCAAGCTGATTTAGTGTGCACTGGCTGATGCTTTTCCACAATGGATGGACTTACTTAAGAGATGTTAACCTGTTGAGAAAAAAACACAACACTGTCACCAAAGCTTAAGGAAAATTTGAAAAGATATGCTTTATGTTTAAAGTGCTACCAAAATATGTACAACAGCTACCCCCAGAAGGTGTTTTCGTGCATATTTTTATGCCTGATTTGGTTAACTGTAAGAAGATTTAACCAAGTGAAGAAAAACAGGGAGAGAATGAATATTTGGGAGAACTGCTCAATATTAGACACAGAGCTCTGATGACCCATCAAATATTGAAGAAATGTCTGCTGGAACCATGAATTCACATTTCAGACAGACTTCCTCTAAGACTGTCCCTGCCAATGAATGAATATTTCATCTCAGAAAATAGAGTGGCCCTGAAAGGCACCATTACCAATCCCTAATGTCAGGGGGAAAACATTCTCCACATTTAGTTGAAAGTTAGGGTGAAATGATAAGAGCCGTCCATGCGTAACGCAATCTGATGGGGTAATGCATTGGCATCACATTAGCATGACTGTATTTGACTGCATGGCAATGTGTGGATGTGTGTGTGTGTGTGTGTGTGTGTGTGTGTGAAGTTTTTCCCAAAAGACTGAAATGAGAAACCGGGGAACTCGGAGCACATGGGTTTTTTCAATTCATCATCTCACTCATGTGGCACAAAGGAACAAAAGTCAAGAATACCGAAAAAATAAAGCTCACATGCAGTGTATTAGCATATGAAGCTCTGATCTAAAATATAATTATGTAGTAAATGATAAGAATAAACCAGTGTGCATGACAAATATGATGGATTAAATAAATAATGTGCATGATTATACAGGCATTTAATGTAAGGGCTCTTGAGTCCAACAGTAACCTCGTGAACACAGTTTGATCAAATCACATCTGTTTTATTGTTTAATTTTGTCTGCAGTATTTGCTGCAGATGTACTTTAATTCAATCAACACTCCATCTATCACTTTATTGATCTGGTC
The DNA here is from genome assembly GCA_020466265.1 of Siphamia tubifer. Taxonomy (NCBI): domain Eukaryota; kingdom Metazoa; phylum Chordata; class Actinopteri; order Kurtiformes; family Apogonidae; genus Siphamia; species Siphamia tubifer. The sequence continues at coordinate 23,013,912 of CM035799.1, read as the reverse complement.
AAAAATTTTATGAAGTCATCTTTGACCCATGGCCAACCATCCCTGCAAGTTTCATGAAAATTGAGCAGCAATGCACTGCTGACAAATGAAATAGTGTGTGAAAACTTCTTTGACAAATTGAAAATGAACAAACAGATCCATTAAAAGTGATTCATTCGAAACAAGAATTATTCAATATTGTGTCAGAGTATTATTTGGTAATAGTCAAGAATCAATAAATTGAAATATGGGACTGTACATATAGGGCTGTTAAAATGACTTAACAGGGATAAATCCATCATCATGATTAATTTGATTAAAAATGTTAACGCAATTAATTCTTCTGCAGTACAGACTCAGAACATCTCTGGCAAGGAATTTTGGGCAGTTTGACAAATTAGTTAGCGTTGCACATGAGCAAATGGGCAGTTGATCCAGTAGTGAAAGGCAGCAAAACAAACTGATAAAGATGGAAAACATTAACCTACATGTTGATCCTCTGGAAAGAAATATGAAGACATAAAAACCAAGCTATAACAGTTGTTTCAAATTTATTGTTGAAATTGTTGAAGATGTTTAATTCACATATTAGGTCTGTATATATTTCCTTCTTTATAGAGTCTGTTCATGTACGCACAATTAATATATATTAAAAATCTATTATAGTTAACTGTGATTAATCAAAATGAATCCACAGCAACCCTTCAATTAATCTGATTAAAATATTTTATCGTTTGAGAGCACTAAGTTCAATATAATGTTAAAAATTCAGTTTTAGGAAGTGTTTAAAATCAGTAGTGCTGCTAAGTGGTTGATGATAATTACTTGTACAGCTGCTCTGGGAGAGTCAAGGATTCAGAGGTTCAGTGTGTAATATTCAGTGACATCTAGTGGCATCGTCACAGCAAACCAGTCCCATAATTCAATAGAAGACACGTATTACAGCTAGTGGTTTATGTGAGTGTCTGTTCTGGGAATTGCTAAAAAGGAACCTATGGTGTAAAATAGCTGTTAATAGATTCATGTCCACAGATACCTGTGCGTATTTATCAAAAATTACAACTTACGTCACCACCGCATCCTCAGGCACTTGAGAAAAGAAACGTCGATCAGGAACCCCGTTTTCATTTCATCTCGCTCCGACGTCTCTGAACTATGAAATATATCCTTTAAAATTAAGAATGAGTACTCATTAGTGTAGTGAAAAAAGTTCTTGCGTTAAAATCGTTTCAATTCTTCGCACCGAGCAATTTCGTGGCAAAATAATTTCCTCAGAGTTCTGATCGTTCTGGACCAATCGAGTTGCCGTTTTTGACAACAGACCAGGTGACAGCCTGTGTCATTAGTTACAGTAGTAGAAAAAAATTTCCCAAACACCCTCCAAAGTGGGAAAAATACCTTCTAAGTCCTAAATAGTGCTTTATATATATCACTAAGACAATAGTGTATATATGTGGTATATTGAAGTGTTTCTATTATTACTATAATAAAAATGATATATTTATAATTATCATTATCATCATCATCATTATTATTAGTAGAAGTAGTAGTAGTATTAGTATTAGTATTATAGTACAAAATATGGTGTAATGATCTATGACCAGGATTATTCATGTCGTAAGGCTATTAACTATACAGTCCAGATCAAACATTAAAGAATTTGCTTGAAAAACAAAGACCTTAAGATCAATGTTTCATTTCTCAACAAGTAATGACTGTGGATGCGGTGATGACATATTTCGACAGTTATGTCACTTGTGGGAAGTTGCAGGCTAGCTGTAATTCGTAGTTGGAATTTTTGACAAATACGCCTGGGTATCCAATCTTTGGACACAAATGTATTGACAGCTATCTTACACCATAATAAAACAATAAATAAAATCTTTTCTTAGCTGTAGAAACATGGCTGCCAGGCTCATCTAAGGTAACAAAATACAACATGTCTTATTTATGTGCAATCACACATCAAAGAAACCAGAATTGTGGATTTCATATTACATTTCTACTATTAAATGTTGTCAGCCCACTAAATAATATATTCTGTACCTTACCTATAATTGGTGGCTTATGTTTACATATATATTCAAGAGGTAAAACTGTAGTGAACAGCTACAGTAACACTCTTTCTCTGATGTCCACCACTGCACAGTTATAATTTTCATCTTTTATTCTATACTATTACTGTACATAAGTATTGACCTCAGAATTCCTTGCATGTATGTATGTACTCAGCAAACACAGCTGACTCCGAAGCATTAAAAATCAAGTTAAATAGGTTATTCATGTATATTTTTCTACACTTCAAGTAGGCATTACCAGGGTTTAGATTTTCTATGTAGATATCTGGCTAGTACAGACACTGATACAACAAGTATGAGTTTCAGAAATGATCAGTGAATCATTGTTACGTTCATGTGCTGTAATAACCCACAGAGAGCACACTGAATGATGGTGACAGATAGATTATGCTGCAAAAACAGAAAGATAATGAAGAAATGTCTTTTGGACTGTGTCGACGGAAAACTGATTTTTGTCGGCAGCGCTTGTAAACTGGAGTTTTTACAGTGATGAGACGAATGCGATCCATGCTTTTCATCAGCTGTGTGTGTTTAATACAACCCTTCACTGGCTTCTTCTCAAACTGTGGTGAGAAATTGCAGCGTCTCTTCCAATGCTTAAAATGTCTGAACAGGAAGTAAAACAAGGCAAGTAAAACAGCACCAGACAGAGATGTCTGTGGTGTAGAAATAGTTAAAGCCATAAAGACGTACAGTACCTCAGCCCTGACCCCGTGCCCTCCTAGGTATCCCCCTGCGCAGAATTCTTATTCCCTACCAAACTGACAAAGTGTTTTTAATCTTTTCTTTCCCTCTCTCCTGGAGATTGGGGAAACAAAAATCAATAGCTCCTGGCAGGCGATCTAGCAGGCTGGTGAATTACAGGGTCTGCACTGCAACCAGAGCGCTGCATCACAGGGGCCTTAGAATGAGAGACCTTGGGAGAGGCATCAGAGACACGGAGGTTGCAGGGTCACTCTGGGTCCACAGTCTGAGGAGCAGGGTATTTACTGCCTCAGCCGGCTTGCTGCGATGAAAAATAACTGCTGCACAGCTCAGAGAGAGGGATGGCCGAGGTGAGGAGGGACGGACAGACACAGAGATCAGACAGACATCCTGTATATATATATATATATATATATATATATATATATATATATATATATATATATATATATATATATATATATATATATATATATATATATATATATATATATATATGAGCAGCTCAAGTCCTAGGAGGTTTTGTTTTTTTTATTTTTTTGCTGCGGCTGTGATTTGTGTGTACACACGTCATACACTATATGGAGAAACAGGTATGATGTCAAGCAGGAGACTAATGCCCCCCCTCCCCCTCCCCCCACCCTCGCTCCCAAATGGGAAATGATTCATTAGCGTTTGGTGATTTAGAACGTGGCAGTACTGGCCGATCAATATGCATGCACCCATCTGTCAATACGTGATTTCTGCTGGTAATTAGCTGATGTGGGCCAGTGGTTGTGAATATTGCCTGGCAACTGACAGCCTGGTTGTTTCTGTCATCACTGGGGGCTGCACAGGTGGTAGTAGCTCACGACCAATCGATAAAACACTCTGCTTCAAGGCCCAAATCAGGTTCATAAAGACATAACACAAGGGAAGATATGGAGATACATTCATTTTAAGAAATGAAGACAATGAACATACTCATTAGAAATCAGCAGTAATGAGGAATCATTCTGTATTTGCACATATACAGAGGTAAAGACAGTATAGATAAATGTATGTATGATGATAACATACCAATCACACGTAAAGGGAAAAACAAAGATATGTTCATTCACAAGACTAAGTTAGAAATAAAAATGATAGAAATGTTTGCAAGTATGGGATGTGTCACACTGAAATCCATTAACAATCATCTTTTTTTTCTCCTCTGTATTTCGGTGAATACTAGTCAGAGGAAGTTGTACCAAAAAAAAAAAACCCTTGCTCTTATTTATTTGGATGCCATTAGCAAATCAAAGTATTGAACCAAACAACAATTGAAACCAATATGAAAACAAGTATTCAGAGAATGCTTAATCTCATCCCTATTTTGTGCCAATCTCAAATTTCTATGACAACCCGTTCTTGAATTAGAGCCAATAATGTGATTTTGACCTTTCTGCTAAATGCGACCTTGACCTTTGCAATATTGATAATTTATATATCAACAGTGCGTATAATATTATGATAATATATCCAGTATTATAGCGTGATATGTCTACACAAACAGTGTTACAGAAATTAATTTTGCAACATGTCACCTTTGACCTCCAGAGATCTCAAAAACTATTGGTCGTATGTGATAACACCAATTACGAGAATTTTAGAAATCCTCATTCTGCATCGTTTAGTACCCTCTGTTATAATTGTGACTTTGACCTTTGACCTTTACTCAAATGGATCATTGCATCTGATGTGCATTACCTATATGTGTATGCCCATGTAATTACATGGTGATATCTCAAGTATTCATTGAGTTATAGCATGATATGTCTCTGCAGACACACACATACAGTGATTACAATAATCTCATCCTATCAATGTCGGGTGAGATTAATGATTTGATATGTCATATAGTTGAGGAGAGTATACCTTCATTGCTTTGCTATCTCTCTGAGACACAAATATTCATTAGTTTTCTTATTTTATGAGACTTTGGTCTGTTTTGATAAAGATAAAGCCCTGATCATGAACAACAATGTAAAAACACTGACACGATAAACACTCACATCCAAAGTCACTGAATTCTATCAAAGTTAACACCTCAGAAAGTTCTTTAGGATAAAAAAAAAAACTCTTACTAACATTTCTCAATTGTAACAGATAATGTAAATCTAGATATTTGAGATGAGATATTTGAGATTGCTTAATAGGCAGTTTTTATTTTGCTGAATGGGTGTCATAAATCATCCGAATCAACAAGACACATGTTAAATTATACAGGTGTTGTTTGTATTTTGTGACCCTCAATGGGTCACGCACATGGATCAAAAACAAATGATAATTTTACACAAACTGAAACGAGCATTTCTGTAAACATACAGAAGGTGGAGGCTGCATCTCAGGCTCTATTGAGAAAATGTGTCAGATCACTCAATTATAACAACTCAAGACAGCTGGCAGCAAGACAATTAGGACTGTGAAAATGGTAATGATGATTATGATGAACAAAAATTCTAATTGCTTTGTTTTGAAAGCCAGCAACCTTTGTCTCTGTTTAAGCACTGGTTTTCTACTCTACCGTCAATGTTGGGCACTTACACAATGAACTTCACCGAATTAAGGTAATGAACATTCACAAATGTGTTATATTTATATCAAACTGTCAACAATTGCAAACTTACCTACTATCACACTCAATGTAGCACTTCAAATTTACTGAGCTTCATTTTAATTATGTCAATAAAAAGCGCATTTATTGAACTTTAAACATTAAATCTAGAGAAATGTGCCTTACTCCTACACCTTCCTTCTTTATTTTTATACCTGACTTGTCATACGTCCCACATTTCTTAATTCGATCCTCCTAATAAATGTTCATATGTGCAGTCAGAGAGAGAAGCAAACAATCAGAGGTGGTGTAAAGCCCTGCAGAAGGATGCCTCTCTGTCTCTCTTTGGCATTTGCATATTAGAGTGTTTTCTGGGGAAAATGAGCTGTAGAAATTAATTCAGGATTAATTGGTGCCTTTATCTCGTTAGGACAATCTAATTTAGGGGATGATGGAATTGTTTAGACTCCCTTTTGCATAATTGGATTGCGGTGAATGGCTGTCATTACCGTCTTTTTAGCATCGTCTGTGGGCCCCCTCTCTCTCGTGCAGGCCCCAGCCTCATAAAGAGCGATCATGTGTTACACCAGTGTTTTGCTAACCCCTGGAACACACCACCATGCTGGAAGAGGCAAGCATGCGGCTAACAGTGCAGCAGTGATTAACTCTCCTCTCAGAACCATTAGCATACAGCAAGCTGCATGCTGTTGGTGGAGGAGATTTCACATGAACACATAAGCATGTGGCTAACAACATACCGATGATAGACTCTTAAACAGGGATTAGTCTTGGGTTTCATCTGCCATCACGCTGTGCGGTTTGTGGTGCTGACAGCATTACCTGACCCTCAGAGGAGCTGGACATGACATCTGCAAATCTCTCAGTGTTTTCTGTAAGGCTTTTCCTTTGTTTCCCGTCCAGCGTATTTCTGACACATCTCGCCCTTTCATTACTTCCACAATATCTCAGAGACAGTTTGCAGTGCAGGTTTTTTTTTTTTTTTTTTTTTTCAATGTTGGTTGGAAATCAATACAAGAAGAGCAAAGCTCATGTAAAGGATCACTCACTGGAATACCTGATCTTCGCACTTCAACAACATTGATGTAACTATGGAAACAAGTTCCCAAGATGAACAGGGATATGCCTATCTCCTGACAAAAGGCTTTCTTATATCTTTCCCAGCCAGTTACCCTATACCGCAACACAGGAGAAGCTTATATCTGCTGCTCCTCACTATGATACCATCATCATTTTTCTGAAAGCACAAATTGTATAGATATTATTCTGCGAGCCGCTCTCTGGTAAACAAGGCAGAGTGAAATCTAATCTATGGTGCTGATACTCAGGCTGTGCCAGGCTAATTGAGTTGATGTAGTCTGTCCCTGGAGGAGCTGGACATACAGTAAAGACAGACTCTATCAAGTCATATAGCTCATGTACTGTAGTTACTGGAAGTGACTTGCATTTATATTGTCACAGTTGTCAACAGTCACCATGCACATAAAACTACTCGTTTCTCCAAAAGTACAATCTGATTATTTGTGCGCTGTTATAAACTGCAGAAAAGAAACAACTTGGCTTTTCTGTCTTTCCCCTATGTCTGCGATCACTCCCTATGCTCCCCCCACATGTTCATGAGGCATTCTGTGTCATGCTTTTGATGCATTTTATCCCCCCCTCTACTCGTCTAGTGCCATTTCCATTCTTTGCATAAATGCAGTCTAACAGTATTAAGTATTCATGCGTGTTGGGGAAGGTGGTGCCTGTCCTTCAGGGTAAGTGTCAGGCCTGCGTGCGGCACAAGAAAAGCCCCGGGGAGAGGAGAACATTAGGATCCATCAGCCTGACAGACAAATCATTCTCTCATGTAAACATAAATATGAGGGTATGTTTCCACCGCCATCCCACTATCTGTTGCTAGGCTACCTTGCATTAAGCAGTGTAGCTGTCCCTGTTCATTTTGCTCCAGGGATTCCAGCAATACCATCATATAACCTGCTGAGTCTTAATGAGAAGGCCTGCTCATATGAGTGGATATGAACATGGTGAGATGTGAAATTTATTCAAAAGATTTCAGCTGTCTGTCAGCACAGTGGCACAGAAATGTTTATGAATTTGAAGTGTTTCAGAAAAGAAGCTTTGAGGGAAATATTTCTCTGTCTCTGCACAAACACACCTGACACAAGAAAAGGTCACAATGGATCAACACACACACACAAACACACACACACACACATGCACCGATGCAACACAAATTCACACAATAAACAATATGTGACGCAGAGCTCTATAAAGGTCATTTGTTGTTGAGAAATCACTAATCCCCAAATGCATTAACAAAGTCAATTAACCATTCTCCACCAAAGAAAGGAGCCCATCGCCAATAAAAATAGAACGCCAAGTGGCGTCCAAGCACCCCCACAATTATAACAACTGTGCATCCCCAGATAATTATATGAGCCATAAATGGAAAGAGAAAGACAGTAAAAAGGCAATGGTCACTGAGAAGAAAGAGCAGAGAGATGAGGGAAAGGAGCGCCAACAGCTGGTTTAAATAGATTGTGTGTGGGATGAATTAAAAAGTTGAACCTTTCCCTGGTCGTATTCAGATGTCTGCCTCTGGGTGATTAATCATGGCCGTCAGGACCTGTAATCCTTTTCAGTGGGAAACAAATGCAGCCACTGTCCTCTCTTCTCCAAAGCGCCCAGGGCCCAGGGCCACCAGCCCACCTGCCTGGTCACAATACCTGAACCATAGAGAAGACACCCCAGGGGAGTGAGGATGTGTGGACACACTGTAATCTGCTCCAAACATGATGGGATGAACAAAAACACTGGATTTCAACAAAATTGTATGGCACCCTTTATTGGTTTTGTGCATCCTTTTTGTATCTCACAGTCAATAGATGAGGCAGGTGGCATAACTGGAAGTCCAAACTGGTGAAACAGAAATGGAGCAGCTATGAAGAATAAATAAAATCAGAAAAAAACAGCTTTTTGGCTGCATTTCGGGGACATATTTTGAAGAAGCCCCTGAATGGTGTCAGGGCATGTGACTGTATTTCAGATGACAGGGAACTTTTTTTCCCTGACTGATATCAGTCCTGATCTGCTTGCAGCAGCTTTAGTCAGTGAACTTCACGTCACGTTTCTACATGGTGGTAAACAGCTGATCTAGTTCAGAAAAGACAGTGAGAAAGTCAAGAGCCAGCAACATTGAGAGCCTGGGAGAAGAAAGTGTGTCATCAGCATAAAAATAGAAGCCCACTAACGAATTCCTAATCATATCCCCTATTTCCTCAAGGGGCTATGCTAAAGAGGTTAAAACATCAGCCGGTAGATGAGAATATGAGGCGCATTAGCTCTAGAGATTATTTCTTGGCATTTCAGAGGTTTTCTCGGTTATTGATTGTTAAATTTACCATCATCTCTGAGTAACGACAAACATGATGATTCTCTGTGCAGCCTTATAGCTTTTCTGCAAATGTTAAAAGTGCAATAATGGTGAATAATTTAACCAAAATGTCTAGCTTTATTGAAGACAACAAGGCTGCTTTGCACCTACATTGTCAATCAATAATGTGAAATTAATATCTTAAAAGCCAAATGCACCAGTTACACATCAGTGGTAGAGGAAAAGGGATCAGTCATGACTTTAGCTCAAGTGAGTCAACTAATGTCTGTGTGGCTGTTACGAGTGAAAAAATTGAATGCCCTTCAATAGAGAGACCACATACTGATACTAATGGTGAATATGACCTCAGCGTAATCACCTAAAAAAAAAAAAAGTTAGTATTAAAAAATCCTTTGTACTGAACAAAAGGCAAATGTCAGTGTTCCCACTGTGTGAAAGAGCGCTTTTATATGTGTGAAAGGTTGTGAGGGTAGTAATTCAGCGCAGCTTCAGAAGGTGCTGCATGTTGGCAGCATGGCAGACTGTGGAGAATGGGCCACGGCCAGCCGTTTCCAGAGCCTTTGTGTGTCTCTGTTTGACCAGGCGTCTCCTGGTCCACAGGAGCACCGCTTCAACACATCTAGCAAAAGAACAAAGCAGCCATTATCAGCCCTATCTCATCCCCACCCTGCCTCAACCCACTGACACACAGGGACAAACAGTGGCAGGGCCCAGCCGTTCAGCCTGGTTGGGGGACTCTGAAGCGGACACTGATGCGGACTGGGAGGTCCATTAAACACATAAGCGACACCTTAGCTGTGGACAAACATCACAACAATAGCATGCAGCACTGGTTGCCACAGAGATGGGAGAAAACACAGTACAGCGCCAGTGGTGACAAAGAATGGGAGGGGTCAGGCATCATGGGCCACTGGCAATTGAAAAGCCTCTGCAAACTGCCCTGAGAAACACAACACCCTTTTTACTTTGTGCCACAAACACGGTATACTTAAAGCATCCATTCAGTAACTTACAAAGAATGCCACCAACACATCAGCCACAAACCGGATCTTTGAGGAGGATTATTCTGCATAGTGTCAGTTCATGTAAAGAGTTACTTAAAGAAAGAAAGAAAGAAAGAAAGAAAGAAAGAAAGAAAGAAAGAAAGAAAGAAAGAAAGAAAGAAAGAAAGAAAGAAAGAAAGACAGACAGACAGACAGACAGACAGAAAGAAAGAAAGAAAGAAAGAAAGAAAGAAAGAAAGAAAGAAAGAAAGAAAGAAAGAAAGAAAGAAAGAAAGAAAGAAAGAAAGAAAGAAAGAAAGTATGTACTATTGGCCACAAATATAACATACACTACACACTACACTACACATCATGTTGAGTAAAATGTCTTCATGTCAACATGTAAAATATCAAAATTAACGCTTTAATGAGGATTAACGCATCATCATCATGATTAATCTGATTAAAATGTTTAACACAATTAAATGGAACAGTTGTTTACACTTGTTTTGTTGAAATTGTTGAATAAATCTGTTAATTGCATCTATCTATCTATCTATCTATCTATCTATCTATCTATCTATCTATCTATCTATCTATCTATCTATCTATCTATCTATCTATCTATCTATCTATCTATCTATCTATCTATCTATCTATCTATCTATCTATCTATCTATCTGTCTGTCTGTCTGTCTGTCTGTCTGTCTGTCTGTCTAGCTAGCTAGCTAGCTCGCTATATATTCATATTTTTCTGTATTTTAGGAGAGTTTTTGAATATATATTTTACACTTTTCATAGTTTTTAAAATTATTTATTTATTTTAGAATTTTAGTGGATTTTAACATGTTTCGTACATATTTTTCCTCCACATTTTTCTGTATTTCTTAGTAAATTTTTGTGCATTTTTTGGAAATTTTGGGTACAAAAAACCCCAGAGATAGAAGAGTCAATTGATATAAACTGCTTTGATGTAGTTTTCTTTTCACTAAAGCACATCCAGCTTAAAAAAACTACATTAAAGTGAAGCATACATTAGTTGGGGATTCTGCTAGCACTAAGCTAATGGATCGTTTGGACAAATACATTAAGTGCAAATATATTCCTTTCTTTCTTGAGTCTTTTTATTCATGTAAAATGAAATGCAATTAATATAGATTAAAAAAAAAAAAATTTAATCACAATTAATCCAAAAGAATCCAAACCAATCCTGTGATTAATCTGATTAAAAATTGTAATCATTTGATAATTTTTTTTAGTAGATAGTTGGTGAGTAAAGGTGATTTTGATTATGAATTTTAGTTTGTAATTCAGCACATACTTTTTCTGGTTTTGATTGAAGAATTACCCAACAATTCAGACTCGATCTGAATGCATGATTTTAATTAGATGGTGATGACACATTCAGCTACAAACACACATGCTAATGCTGGACCATTAATCTTTTAACACCAGTTGTTGTTGTTTATCAGTGATAAATGACTCAAGTTTTCAAGTACTCTGACTTTGTTCTACAAATACACATCAGTATGTCACAAAGACTATGGGTTTGAATGTGAATGTAAATTGAGCATCACCGAGATGAGTAATGACAGAAAAGCTCAAAACAAAGTATAAACACAAGAAAACAAAGCAGAATGTATGTGTTTCTTTCTGTCAGTGTCTGTAGTGGATGTCAAAAATTCAGGTCAATGAATCACCACATACGATCAAACTAAATGAACTGTTTAAAAATGTGCAGTTCAAAGTAATATAATTTCACATGTAATGCTGAGACGTTTTGATCACACACATGTGAGTTGTATGTTTGCTTTGATGATCTACTGCAAAATGTGCAGGATCAGGTTTAGAGTACAGTAACTTATTGCATTTTGTTGCTGCGCTGCTACAGTTAAATCATCGTATGCCAATCATGATATCCATAAATCACAATCATGAAGTATTTATACACAAACAAAGTTGAGGTTGCTGCTTTGATGATGATGATTCAATCCAATTCCAAGCGGTGCGGTCCAAATTGAATTGGAAATGTTAGCTGAGAGAGCAAAAAAGCAGCAACATATTAAGGTTATTGTGAAAATTGGCCACATATTCAACAGTGTTACTTCTTCTGATACAGTTTTCATTCAGCATAAACTGCATGTGGTGATTTATGTTGCTTTTCAGCGTCACAAGCTTCTGCTGCTCAAGCCTGCTTTCCGTCTGCATTTCACTCGCGAATAAAACCCATCGATACAATCATCCCCTATGACCTCTGAATCTGACAGCATGTCTGCTAAACACTTCAAGTATAAGACTCCAAGAAGCAAGTCAGTCAATTCTTCCCTCTCTCCTTCTTTCCCTCTCCTCTCCTCCTGTACTGCTTTGTGTGCATAGCTCTTCTCTCCACCTGCCTGAGCGGCTGTGGCCTTGTCTGAATCCACTGAATTCCCAGTCCACTGCAGTGTATCCGCCTGGAAACACCACAGATGCCAGCACTTGGTAAGTTGCAAAAAACAAGGAAAATGATGGGATGAAGATGTCAGTTATGGCAAATAGAACTCTGTCACACTCTTATAACATCTCTGTCACTGATTATCAGACCGGAGAGTCTCGAAACACATACACACAAACGTTGTCACAGTGGAAAAAAAAAAACAACAACAACAACCAAACAAAGCACAAGCAAAAAAAAAAAAAAAAAAGCAAAGATTGCTGTATGAATTTGGAATATAAGCATGTTGTGTTATCAAAAAAAGGAAACATTGTAAAAGTTGTAAATAACAACCCTGATATAAAGAAGCAAATAAACTTAAATGTCTTTTATTAATAAAAAATATATATATAAAAAAAGATTTAAAAAAGATGTAAATAAAGTAGCCTTCCAGTGGAGATTGCTATATCGATTGATGCAATTTGAATTGTTCTAGTCACCCATGTTACTTTTTTCGATTTCGAAATTAGGTTAGCTCATTTGTTGACAGACATTTCTTATCTGTTGTCTCAGAACTAGCATTCTTCTTCAATTTATGACGCTGAAACTTCCGACCCGTTTTATTTTCCTTTATAGGGAAAAAAAGGCAAAATGGGCAGAAATGGGCAGAAATGGGCAGAAATGGGCACACTACACACATGATAATCCAACTGTCGTAAGTCCAAAGATTCTCTAGGTTCTAGCCTGCCATAGTTTCAAAACATCTAATTTTTAAGGAGGGAACCGGTGAAAACTCAAGTTCATCCAACTTGTCATTTTGTTTTCTTATCCAGGGTATGAACACCTTTGAACCATTGTAGCGATAATGAAAAACGACAGCTCCAACTTGACTTTTCGCTATCAACTGCTCAGTGCCAAGTAGCTATTAGCTAGCTAAGCTAAAGCAAAGGGTGATGTTATGGCTAAAGCCTTTACTCAGTACGCAGATATGATGATACTTGTGTGTTTTGGGTTACATTAGTTATTTATTTTAGCTCAGCCGGGTGTTTCAAAGTTGAATTGGGACTGCAATGAAATTAGCACTACTGTATCACAATGGACAAAATAACTGATTTGAACCAAATAACTGATTTAGCGTCTGCAAGTCTATGCCCCGCCGAATCTCGTTGTATGCTGTTTTGTGGATATGGCGCAATCATTTCTTCCAGACGAATCAAAATTTTAAAAAAAGTAATGTGGGTGAGTAGAACAATTCAAATTACATCATAATTAAGGCCCAAATTGAAACTTATAGTAAAAGACAATCTGAAAGATTGTCCTATTTTTTTAGTAAACACCTTTGATCAGGTACAATAATTACATTTGAGTCCCAGTTATACTTTATATATATATATCAGGAATAAATAACATTGTCATTTCATGTGAAGAAATAAAGATATCTTTATTACAACTTGGGGAAAATAGTGTATTTTTCTTCCTTAAAATTTGATTATTTGTTTTTTAATAAGGAAAACGTGTTTGATATGTTCAGTTTTCAGTGCTATTTATTTTTTTTAAACACAGTGAAATGTAAGGAAACAGTTTAAGACCTTGTATGAATCTTACACCAGACTCATTTCTGATTTGAGCAGGACAGTACAGCATACTCTTATAGGCTTACAGGGTGTTTTTGTAGAGTCCTTTGGGGTGGGACTGCAGGATCAAGGGGTGAGGAGTCAAGGGGAGGACAAGGTGACTGATTGAGCGGAGGCATTAGGTCAGCGTCGGGAAACTGAATCAAACCTAACCCCCTCCCATACACACAGCTAACTATGATCAAATATATCACTGGGTTCTGTCAACACATCTGTCCAGCTGGACGAAATATCAGTTCCACATGTGCATACATATGGGCAGAGCTACACAGCAACACACATTACCGGGCTTATCAGCACGCAGCTCACAGCAGAGCGCTGACAAAAGCAGTGTTTCGGCAGAATAATGGATGCATGAAATCAATCTATGAGTTTCAAAAGGTCATCATGTGCAAAGCAATGGATCCTGGAGCAACAAGAGGAAACCATATCATCTCTAAAAGGGTCCACAATTTAACAACAGGACATTAATTGAAAACGGGTGAATGAGAGAAAAGTTGTTTTAAAATTCAAACCATGTGTGCTTTATACATTAGGCAGATAATTAATGCACAGCAATCATCACTAGTCGCTATTGGGATGAAAATTAATCTACACCAATCGGTCCATTTCAAAGAAAATGTATTACAAAGTACGTGGTTCTTTTCAGTATTCTTCCAACATTCATCCACAGTATTTTCAATACAGAATTCAATTATGCAGAACACCTGAACAAACAATATCTCACAGCCAATTATTCAGCGCCTTGGAAACCATTGGCAAACAAATTAGCAATGTTAATGTGAGAGAGTGTCTTGATATTTTTGGCTGTGTGAGCTTACAAAGGCAGCAGCACAGCACCCCCACTCTCTAGTTTTTGGGCTATTGTTGACTGATGAATTAAACAGCTTGGACTTGATTTAAAAAATAAAAAAAAAAAAAGAGAGAGAGAGAGAAATTTCAGGTGTCAGTCTGCACTCTCCTTCTCAGATGAGTGTCATCTTCAGACTTCATTCATTTCAAAAACACCCAGCCCCTAAAAAAAAATAATGTTTTTGACTAGAGACAGTCATATTTCAGCTTCACTTTGAGTTCTGCTATTGTGGTTGGCATTTCAGCTTCGAGACAGAACAATGAAAAGCTACCATGAGATATCTTGGCAAGGCTATTGCCCTGTGTATTGATTGGGCAAAGGCCCAACATCCCCTCACTAAAAAGAGATTAAAATATCAGACTTGTCTTAGACATTTATGGAGTCTGTGACCTCAGCCAATGCTAAAGTGGAGTACATACATCATAGTCCATCTCTGTAAGCTACACTGAGTCTTGAGCAGCTCAGACAGAAAGAGGAAAGAAACTGAACTCCACCGAGCTGATGCAGATGCTATTTAGCAACAAAACCGTGGGTGTAAATCAAGGTAGTTGCTGTTTCATTAAAAATTCACACCACGTCTATGCATGTAAATGTTTAACACTAAGAGCTGTTGTCTGGGATGCTTCTCTTACACCTTCTTTTTGGTTAAAATGGATGAGATGGATTCTGTGGGAAAGGCAGGGAGACAAAAGCGTGAAAGATGTGTGTATCCATTCACGGCTCCAGAGGACCTTCATTACAGAGCAAGCAGGTCCTGTCAACGTCTTTTCATTTCATGGTCCCATATATCCACCCCTGGTGTCCAAACGGTCCGCTCTGTCGCCTGTCAAGAAAAGGCACTCTCGGGGAAAGTCCTCCTATCTCCCCGATCCCCCTCACCACGCCTGATTCCAGACTGTGAGGCGGGAGAGGCCAGGCAGAAAGGGAAGAATCGTGTTTGCCATCAACAGCTCAAGAGAGTAGCATGGCAGCAAGATTGATGACACCCTCCCTGAAAGTAACAAAAGAACTCCTGTGCACGAGGGCCCGCTTATGGGGCTTGATAGAGTTGTCATCCTCTTAATAAACAGCTCTGATATGTCAGCAGCAGTGGCAGCGGGGACTATACCGTGCTCACCCACCAAGCCTTGGGTTGGACCACCTACTGGCATCACAGCACACACACCCATAGGTGCTCGCTCCATACGCTGGCTCCCCTAGGTGTGAGCGGCACCAGAATAGAAGGAGAATGAATAAATAACAAAAACACTTCTTGGTTCATTTCATTGTTTTGTTGTGGGTGAACTGTGCCAAAAGCCAAGTGGAATTTTACGAGTTTGATCTTTGAATCTTAGGAAAGTCAAGGCTGGTGTCAGAACACATGAAGCAGGTAATAGGCTGTAGGGGTGGGTGAAAGGCCAAAGAACGTACAAATAAAAGCCTCTCAGTTTACAATGAGTGTTTAATATGAAAAGTTAACAAAAAAATAAAAAATACCTGTAGAATTGACAGCAAAATATTCTACGATTGTAACATAAAAGACTGTAAGTGAAAATACAATGTAAAGTTGTTTATTGGAGAAGATTTTTGTGCTAATAATTAAATTAAATGTAGCTGTAGTTTTTACAGGAAGAATATGTTAATAAACCAGATTTGTAGAAATGACGTATTTATATTGTTTTGAAAAAATAAAACTGTAAATTTAATAATAAATAATAAAAATTAATGAAGAAGTAAATATTTAACAATTTAAGATTTTAATTCAATATGTAAAATAACAGATGGCTGTACTTCAGTTGGTAGAGCAGGTAGTCCAATGACCAAAGGGTTGGCAGTTTGAATCCTAGCTCTGAGTGTTCACATATTAAAATGACCTTGCAAAAAATCTGAAGACATTGAACACTAATTTTCTCCCAGTTTAGTCCTGGTGGATTTTTAAAAAATCCTGTAGGCACCTATATTCAATGTTTAAAATATTAAATTTACATGTGATTTGATGTGGGGTTTTTTTACAGGATTATTCAGGCAACTAAAGCTACCAGTTTTCTTTAGTTATTTTTTCTTTCCATTTTTACAATGTTCCTAATATCTGTTTTGTTTTGCACATCTGATAAAAACAGACAAGAGCAGAAAATATCAGAAACTCAGACTCACATTAAACAAAAGCTACTGTAGAAGATCACACACAAACAGGTCAAAGGATCCACTTCTTACCACATGATGTCATTAAACTATAAATTATCACCTCTTATGTTCCTGGTTAATGTAACTGACTGTTGCCATGGTAATTTGTCAGTTGGTGTCTGTTGGTAGTCTGTGACCTGGGTCATCCTGGGGCCCACCAGTGTTAAAAGACGACAGTGAAAGATGATTACACTTTTTTTTTTTTTTTTTTTTTTTTTTTACAACTTGTTTTACAGATGTCTTTATAAATGTTAGAAATGCAAATTCCAGAGTGTTTCATGAAAATTGTTGTAGCAACCATCCTGCAAACAAACAGAAGTGACTGTGTTAAGATATTAAAGTGATTTTCCAGAAGCAAATGTTGAAGTTACTCACTAGATGATAGAATTGCACAATTACTTCAGTGTTTTTTTTCTCTTTGTTGTGCATAATAAGTGCATGAGTAAATCCTGATGTGAATGTTTAACTCCTATTAGTGATTAGTTGACTGATGCAATCTTTTTTGGTTACACATGGTGTCATAATTAACATCACCCATAGATAGCACCACCTTCTGATAACACAACACTGGATTTTAACATTTCAGATCAGTTAATGCCAATGTATTATTTTAAGTTTCTTTCAAATTAAGTTTGTTTTTTTTTAATGGAAGCTTTAATTTACTGCCATGTGACTGTAATTTGATAGTTGTTTCATCTAATGATTTGAACACAGGATTAAAACATCAAACATGAGCACAAAAAATAACACTATTCATTCATTCATTCATTCATTTTCAATCCATACATCTCAGGCATTAAAATACATTTATACTATTTCCCAAAGATCATAGTGATGACCGTGTGTTTTAATCTTTTCATCATCTTCTGCTGTTTCATGCCAACAATTAATAATGTGAATAATATCAATCACTGAACTGCAAGAAGCGTTCAAATAATACTATTGTCTTGTTAAAGTAGTTAAAAATGGAAAACCATGAATGACAAATTCCTAATGTAGAAATTATAACAAAACAAAAATAGAAAAAAATGTAACCAATTATAATAAAGTGTAATTTAAAACAATAAAACTGTTGTGCACTAGAGCAAAATACTATATGTACTATTCACTGTTTCTGATACAAAACCGAATTTAAAAGCAGTGAAACAAAATAAAAATGGCAAATTTCATCAAGTGCAGACACCCCATATGAATTTGAGAGACCAGAATGACAAACACACAAATTCATGCCAAGAAAATGGAGCAAAAAATCATTTTATATAGTCTGCCACTTACAATATTCACTTATTTTTCACCAGAAACGTTGTTGTCTCTGTCACGATTCAATCTCCAGCACACTCCCCACTCGCTGTATAATACCTAGTTAAAGCCAGCAGGGTGTGAAATGGTATTTGGAAATAAATGAAACTGACTATGAAACAGTGGAGTTGGGAGATATTGCCATGTCAAGATGACAGACAAGTCCTGGAATGGAGCAAAAAAGTTATTATCCCAAAGAGGAGCAAGGCTGGATTAAATATAACCCACGATGCCTCACGCTGCTCTGCCTTCATCCTCTATGATTCTGTTGAAGAGAATACAGACAAAATCATGGAGAGGCAACCAGACCCACAGCAGCACCCACTCCTGCTGATTTTCATTCGAACAATCAATAGTGTTTCATGCTGCTGTGCCAATAAGTGTTATTCCAAAGTGTTTGGTTATTGATGTTCCATATAAAACATTTTGAAGGAGCTTTGGAGGAACAAAATCCCTCGAGGCTCCTCCTGGCCTGATTTACAGCTGAACTGATGAGTCACAGAGGACATGCTGGGCATTGAAATAGCGACAAGTATGTTGTCAGCCTTATTAATTTTTAAGGTAGAGTGTTGTCCTGTGGTTTACAGAGGACATGATGATATATGATGGCTGAGGGATCGTACGGGTTAGGGCCTAATTGTTATAAGGTTGAGAGGGGTGAAGGTGTAAAATGAGCAGAGGGTTATTCATCACCTCTGAGCTGACGGAGGAGGAAGAGGTGAGTTTTTAAAAGTCTGCAAGAGTTACATTTTCACCTCTATATTACTGTAGGTACTGTTTCTCATCTGTATTGTCTTAAAAAAAAAAAAAGATTTCATATCAATAAAGCAACGTAATGTTAAAGATACAACAAACATCACAGCTTCCACCCTCTTCAGTTAAGTTCTTATATTGATAAGTTCATAATAAAAGACTTGGTGGGTTCATTTTAATATCCTTAAATTCACAAACTGCATTTATGTATACAATTATTTGTCAGATCTATTAATTCTATGTAAATATTTCAATCAAATCTGCAGTTAAAAACAAAATGCCATCTCAGCTGGTGTTTGTTTCAACATAAAAGAGAACAGCTGCACAATAAATCCTCCACTGGTCACTACTGCCATCTGCTGGATTTACAAAGAAATGCACTTATACATTATTTATTTATTTCATCACTTTGTACATCTCACTGCTTTATCTTTTATAAATATCATTACTTTTTTATTTTCAGATTCTTTATAAATAAAAAAAATTTGCACACCGAACCAACAAAGCATTTTATTTATGTTTTAAAAGAAAGAAATTCTCCTCAGACTCTCCAAACTCCTTGAATAACAGGTGTTAATACATACATTACACACAAAATATGGTTCTGAAACAACATCCAAAGCAGTTATACACATTTGCAGATGCTTTTTCTGTGTGTAGTTTTGACACATCCTATGTTAAAAGTGTTTAAATCTCACAAACCTGTGGGTAACCTTTAGAACTGTTGTGCTACTTTTGACACATTCACTGTGTTTATGACGTTAACACATAGAATGTGTCTGAAATTATAACATATGCAATATTAACATGTGATGTGATGTTGATAACAGATATATATATATATATATATAGCCTGCTATATCAAACTATGTGTTGAGTTTATAGATGCAAAACTGGAACATAACAAATACAGAAGTCTTTATCCAATACTACTACTACAAACAGTAGTTTAGAAGTTTTCAGATCCTTTACCAAAAAACATAAATAAATATTGATTTACAATAAGTTACAGATATTCATTTAGGAAGATGATGTAAGTCAATATACACAGTGTCAGAATTAGGATTAGTCATATAAAAGGGTAATACGGTTAATATGAATTATCAAGTGTGTCATTATTAGACTATTGACCAGCTACAGTACATCTGAATGGAATCCAAATAAATAACACATTCATGTCAATGTGAAAACTACACACACCTATCCAAAAAACATCTGGAATATTATATAATCTTCATTATATTTTTAGAATTACTTCTTCTTCTTCTTATCATTCTTCTTCTTATTCTTCTTCTTCTTCTTCTTCTTCTTCTTCTTCTTCTTATTCTTATTCTTATTCTTATTCTTATTCTTATTCTTATTCTTATTCTTATTCTTATTCTTATTCTTATTCTTATTCTTATTCTTATTCTTATTCTTATTCTTGTAAAGGACCACACTAGTCCTTGAATATGTTTGTCATTTGTGTCTGTAAAACTACCTAAATATGTTTTGTTTACATTTTTATTCTATTAACAAATATAAAATACATTTTCAGTAGTTATTAAATAATGCTGCTATTTTGTATATGCATTTTAAAATAGTTTAATCATGTAGGTG
The DNA here is from genome assembly GCA_020466265.1 of Siphamia tubifer. NCBI lineage: Eukaryota > Metazoa > Chordata > Actinopteri > Kurtiformes > Apogonidae > Siphamia > Siphamia tubifer. The sequence goes on along the minus strand of CM035799.1, from coordinate 22,993,463 downwards.
AAGGTATGTGAGTGATTATTGTATGTGTATGAATGGATTTTGGTGGGTGTTGAATTTGTCCCTTGATGGACGTTGTAGCTCCACAAGATGGAGACATATAAAGGTAATCACACAGGTGTGGGTAATGAGGGAAGCTGCTTTGTCTCAATCTGAGCCACAGAGTTTGATCTCCAGGCTCCAGCTCAACTCAGGTTTCATTCACACAAAAGGACTTTGACGCCTGTTTGAACATCAGAATAGAAGGTGAATGGACATTAAACATCCTTGGTGAGCGCAGTGAGGTATGTTTGTTTATTTTGGTTGATTGATTGTGATGTTTTATCAGTGTACATGGAACACTTTCAGGGGTGATTCTAGCATCTAACCTTTAGGGGTGCTCAGCCCCCAGTGCTGACAGTGGCACCTGTCTTGAACGAAAAAGTTGAATTGATTTCTAAGCTTTTTTTCTTTTAATTGACCAATAAACTATCATCTACCATCCACAAGCACTGAAATAAAGATTTAGCTTACAAACTTACAAGTTCCATGTCAATGTATAGGCTTATTGTATGAGGGAAAAAAAAAAAAGTCTGGTTCTGGGATGTTGTGGTGAAGTGTGGTGGTGATAAGGTGGCAAGGAAAAAAAAAAAAAAAAAAAAAGACCCATAGACCACTAGGCTGTTTGTCGTTAGCTGTTACTGTGTTGGGTCAGTCGGTCGGTCGCAAATGGACTGTAACACAGTAGATATGTTTGCAGATATGTGGAAAAAATACAGTGTTAATGGGTTGCAAACAATTCAACAGTCACTGTACTGAACCATTCGATAAAAGCTGTAATGAAACTTTATCTGCTGAGTCCAACTGACACTTCAGAGCCTGATGGAAGTGAATTGTGCTTTTTCTAAATAATGCATCTGCTAATTTTACTGTCTTATCAGGTGTGAAAATGTTTATTAGATACTTCATGGTTTTTATTTTATTGTACTAAATTATCTCCAACTCCACTTATTATGTCTGGGACCTCCTTGGTAGATGGTTATCTAAATGCACTAATAGAATTATAAACAACCTCAAATATTAAACTTCATATCAGCAGGTCACACAGGCTCCATGTCACATTTTTCACAGACTTCACACAGTTACATTTACTTTAATGAGGGTCACTTATTATTGACAACAAAATGACTTTTTGAGATTATTTGGACTAAACTAACCTCTTCCATTCATCACACTACAGAGGACAAGTCACAAAACACTGACAAATCTAAACATACACACACATACTTACAAGTATCTTATTTCAAAACATCTTAGCAAGATAATTTACACTTTCTGCTTCATTCAAGCAAAATAAATAAATTCATTGATGAAACAAATGAAAGTAATCTAGGTAAGACTCTCTATGGAAACTTTCTCTTAGGTTTTATTTTAAGTGTAATGAAATATTTGAACTAGAAATGAGGAAAAAATAGACTTGGTAAGATTTAGATTTTTGCAGATCACATTGGGCTGTATATTACCCCTGAACTAACATTAGTTTGACTCCACTGGTATATAATATGAGTGGATTAAATATACTATATTTTAAAAACTATAATAAAAATAGTCAGAACAAATACAGCAAATTCAGTTTTTCCTCGTTCACTCTGCTTCTCATTTCCCACTTATAACTGTACCTATATGTAATATATGTACATAAATATACTGCCGTCTGTGGTATTAATCAAAACCTTGTCAATAAACGGTAAAAGTGAGTGTGTTTTCAATGGGACACATCATTGAAAAAAGTGTAGTGTTTTTCTCCTTTTGCTGTCACCTTTTTAAGGGCAGCCAAGTTGACATGTTTTCTTTCACTTAAACTAAAGCATGTATGAAAGATGGAGTGTTGTGTCCCTTTGGTTTACAACAGTCGTCTTCTGTGAATATTAAGCCACAGTTCATATACGCCCTCGTAGCAGACACTTGGAACAGTTTGCCTTCAGGCCAGTGTGACAATGAGTAAGCTGTGAAAACGCATCACATGTCACATGTTTCGTCACTTAAAACTTGCTGTGATTTAAATCAGATGGAAAACAACCTTTGGAGACTTTGGGAATCTAAAGTGACAACATGTATTTCACAGTCGAGATGTCAAAACTAACAAACAGGCTTCAGCTTCTTTCTGTTGAAAACTACAGTTGGTACCACATGGTGTCAAAGCTTCACTTGGATGTCAACATTTCAGAAGAAAGTAGGACTCTAAAACACTATATGTGCAAATAAAGCTGGTAGGACAACACTTTAACTTAAGGATCTCACACATTTTCTTTCACGGTCCACACTGAGTCTTATTTGACCTCCAGTTATCACAACAGTAATATAAAAGACAGAGACTCAAAGGCTAATATGGTCACAGTCAAAGATAAGGCCACAGTGAGTGAGTGGATCTAATCTCTATAGTCCTTAGATTGTATGATTATCTGAACTGTTGACCCTCAAAACATACCTCTGATACTGAAATCTTGTGGATAACTTTAGTAGTTTTGAAGATGTTGAGAAAATCCCATTTTTCAATAATGGCAACTTTCTTCAGGATCTGAGCTGGCAGAACGCCTCATTGGTGGTTTATTGATATATTGACCCTCTATGGCTGTGATTTTTTTTTTTTTTTTTTTTTTTTTTTTTTTCATGAGTGAATTGGGAAATGTGTCCTTTGTAAGTAAATGAGAAAATCTGTATTTTTGATAATTTTTGGTATCCTGATGGTTATCCGGATCATTCTCAAAATTTAATGGGAAGTCTCTTGGGTTAATACTAATCTCTGGAAATTATTTTAAGAAGATCCACCCAGAACTTTTAGTGCAATCCTGCAGTCAGACAAACTAACAAACAAACAAACAGGCAAACGGAACCAAAATTAATACCTCGTTAGCAGAGATAATTACAATTACAATTTTATTCTTTAGTTTAGGACAAAAATACAAATTAAATTATGAAAATTCTTATTTGTGTAAATTATCCAAACAAGAAAGATCTGAATAACCTCCAAAAATGTTTACTCTTTAAACTCTTAAAAAAATGTTTTATAAGAGAAAATAAGTGCAATTTTAAAAAAATTCTCCCTCTGCAGACAAATTTTGATCAAATTTTCAGGATGTGTTTGGGGTGTCGCAAGGAACAAATGATTACATTTTCTTGTTGATCTGGAGGAGATCCTAGATTCTGGATCACCACCAAAATGTACTCATTTGTTCCTTGTTACACTCCTGAAAATTTCAGCAAAATCCATTCATAAGTTTTTGAGTTATCTTGCTAAATAATGGACAGACAAACAAACAAATTGTCAAAGACATAACCTCCTTGGTGGACCTCTCTTCATTCGAAGGGGTCAGGGGTCTGCCTTGGCAGAGGTCTGTGCTTTTCTAGTTCATTCACATTGATGACTTAGATTGCATTAGTTTTGTGCAGAAACAGCTGAGACAAAAGTTTAAAATCTTATATTTCTTTTTTCTTTTTTTTACAATACATGGGATGTGCTTTTTTTATATTTGAGTCAATTGTGTAACTTTTTCGTTTGTACTTAAAGCAGGGTATGACTTTCATCACATTTCTTTTTCCACATTTATAAAACCTGACTGATGGTCCAATCATCACTAATCCATTAGTCTTTCTGTGCTTTCACATTACTGTTGTTTGGAATTCCCATTTCCACAAAGCACTCCGTGACAATGTTTCCCAAAAGGCCTAAGTGATGTTTAACTTTATGTAAACAAAATGATAGTGTTTCAAAGTTGTTCACTGTGAGGGAAGTGACTCAGGCACATAAACATGAGAAGATTAATGGATTAATGATAATTAGGATATCACTTGAGTTATACAAAAAAATTGTGATGAAAGTCATACACTGCTTTAAACTGAAACTCAACACTGAGCCATGTTTTTTTTTTTTTTTTTTTTTTTTTTTACATAAATAAATCATTTAGTTGAGATGAAGCTCATCAGTGCTGGTGAAAATACATGTAAAAGCCAAAAATGTGTGAAAATCTGCACTTTATAAGAAAAAAAACAGCATAATTTATCACTTCCTGTTTGTAAATATACCAGATTTAGCTGGGAGCTATTTTTCATCCGTAGTCCTCAACATTTAAAAACAAACAAAACAATACAGTATATATGACATATTACTATATCATTCTGAGAAACAAAGTGAAAAATTATCTGCTATTTTTTTTTTTTATACATTAAATTGTCTTGATAGGAAGCAGCACAATTAAACTTTTTTTCTCGCTAAAGGTTTGTTATTTGTATTTAATAACTAAAATAGCACATCAAATAGATTATTTAATTTATCCTTCACAATGGACAGCATTTTTTATTTTTTTTTTAAAGGAAAACTGTTACACTTTTGTCCTCTACAGGGGACAAAAATGCATTGCTGGGTCTCAGGAGGATATAAAAGTGTACATCATATATTAATACAATTAATAAAGTAAAAACGCAAATTAATTTAGTTAAATTTGACTGTTAAAGGTACATGTAAACCTTTTCTGCCCAAAATGTATTTTATTGGACAGACTTCTACGCTGCAATTGCAAACTCTCATCTTGAAACGCTACTCATTTGTCAAAGCTTTCAAACATTTCAAATATATTTGGTAACAGATGGAGTTTCTGTTTAGTTTTGTGTTTATTTCAAATGAAAGCAACTCGCTAAATAAGGAGTGAGAAAATAAATATGTCTACAGTCAATTATACTTGGTATTTAATATTTAAAGACATCCAACTGTCCAATTGTTGATGTAGATGGCCATAAAACACTGATATCTCATGTTTGTTTATTTAAATCCATTTTATCTTTTAATGTTGAAATAAATATTAAGACTATCCATAACCAAACACAGTAGTTGACAGTAATGTCCTTCTTTACACACGCTGCAGGAGTTTAAGGGTGAAACACCTTCAACTGTCAATAATTAGTCCAACCATTTACTGTCATCAATGCTGAATTTTACACTTTTTCCCCCATTTTATGTTATTAATCTCAGAAATATTGCCCAGGTGTGGGTGAACTGACTGATGAGTATCTTTATATTTTTTGCCTTTTTATTTGATGCAGACTTGAGGAACGTTCTTTCTGTCACCCACAGTTCATTCACTCTGTGTCCATCAGGTGGCGATGTACACCCACAGAGCTGCACAACACAAACATGTCAGAGAACTGCATATGAACATCAGTGTATTTTATGGTGTGATATTACTTAACAGAGCCAGTAATGCTTGTTCGGTTAATACTTATGCGACCTATTTCTTCTTTTTTAATAAAAAATTAGACCTAATGTGCACAAATTAAAGCTTTGTCAGCACAGCAAAGGGTTATTTCATACAACTGAGGCTGAAACAGACAAACAATTATGATGGTAAAGGCAGATAAATTCAGCTTTTCTCAGTCCTGCTCACCAGTTTTAAACCAGGTCATCACTGTGCCAGAGGGATACACTGACACGATGCGCATAGACTTCTAAGACGTTTCAAAGCATTTCAATGTCTAATGCTAAATAACAGCAGAAACATACAGTGCACTAGTGTTGTTGGTCAGACGTTGCTGTAGGCGTTGGTTGGTTGGTCCTCTCTCTTCATGTGCAGGTTCAAAGGCCGGTCCACTTCCAGGTAAACCATGTGGTATTTGAGCCTCAGGCCTCCCTACAGAGCCCAGCTGCAGTATCACCACATGACTGTTCACCATGTACTGATTTGGAAGTTCTGTCTGGAGCAAAGAGGAAATAACAGTGATGGACCAAGAATAATAAAATACAGTCTGCATGCAAACATGAGAGGAGGCTTCTGTTGTAATGTTCAGGGGGAGTAGGATTTTCAATGTGCATTTACCTTAACCCAAGAAGACCCAGTGTAACATTTGTGTCAGTTCGCAAATGAATTTTTCTCTATATTTAACTGGCCTTATTATTATTTATCAGTATCCATTGTAATATTACCCTCTATATTTTTTCCCTGCAGTAGAAATCACTTAATTTCAAACATTTAATTTACTAATCACATAAATGTTCATAAAAGCTCAAAGTAAAGTTGAGGATTATTATATCAAAAATACAGAAAATTGATGGAAAAAGTGACTTTTTCTGTCCAATGTCTCATTGACTGAACATAAACCCAGTGTGTCCATCCACTGTCTTGATCAAACTCCACTGGTTTTACTGGTGAATCAATGTTGTAGAAGACGACAGTGTTTCTGTGGCACTTATGAAGCCTCTGAACATCTAAATGATGACCATGAAAAGATGACAAACTGTATTTTATACGAATTATTGACATGTGTTGATAGAAACGGTGGCTTGACATTAACATTAAATATTAAATACATTAGTAGATGCTTTGGTTCGATGGTGGATGTTTGGATTTTTATAGGTTAAACATGCATTCTGTGATCCTCCTCCTGCTGCTGCTGTTGTCTCTTATAGATTTCCTCCTTGTGTGGCCTTTGTTTTGACACCATCTCATGATCTATTTGCAAATAAAACCAAATCACCCATTTGCCTCACTAAACAAACACCACCCTTTGGTTAAAGTTGAATGAAACTTAGTAAAGCTATAAGGTCTGAGACTGTAAAAACCCAAGACAAATGTCTTTAACACATACTAGCAAAAAATAAATTATCTTCCCAGCTGTTTTCATCAGTAGGTACATAAAATGTGACGTCCCTTTATAAAACAAATATGATCACAAAGAAATCACCAGCATTTCAGACTGACTGAGTGATCTCCTTTAATGTCCTTATCAACAGGAAATAAGAGTCCATTAAATGATTGAATTAGTATGGAAATGAAGTGATTTACATGCAATGCATTCGCATGACAACTTGATCACCTCTGGAGATGCTGAACTGAGTGATCATTAACATCAGAAAGGGCGACGTATGATGGAAATTTCCACAGGCGGATCGGAAATTTTTAATTTTCTTTTCTTTGATGCTTGGCTCTTATGAGTGAGTCACATCAGATAAAACAGATCCTTATAACTTTAGAAATCTGTGTAAAAAAAACAAAAACAAAACAATGGGTTGACAATAAATAGGCTCTTGTCCAAAAAAATAAAAAGGCATAAACAGAATGGATGCTACAATGTGTCAAAGTAATGAAATCTTCAATAATTTAGTGAAAAATATCAGTAAATTAATTACAGAATCTGCGCAACAGATAGACTTGAAAATTTGAATGCAGCAAGTTCACTTAAATTACTCATACAATAGGTGCCATTTAAGAATTAAGATGTTGTTTTGTATGAGATGTTTTGACATTGGACTCATTTTAAAAATTTTAGATTGTACCAGAGGATGTATGAGTGATGTAGGACAAGAAACTTGTGTAATTCTGCCAGGATTCAACCAAAACATGTAAGGTTAGACGTTCCATACTGAACATTTTGCCAACAAAATTCCTGGAAAAGACATATGTTTTTCATACTTCTAGTGTTTAACGGAATGTGAAAGAACAGAGTGTAATTTTAAGGAATGTGGCACAGTAAGAAAAACAATATATGTTGCAATGGCTTTTCATGCATATTTTAGAACTAAGTTTGTCATAAACTAACACTTAATGAGTAGACCTTGAAAATAATTGGCATGATCAGCAGTTACATAGGATAAAAAAAACTATTTCAGATGATAATGAGTCAGCCTACATTGACATTTAAGTCATTATGAATGAATGAAAAGTGGTCAGGCAAGTAAAGTGTAAGAAAAATGTAGAAACTAAACAATGAAAGTCAGTAGTCTCTCTTTTTTTCTGTTTTTGTAAACATCATTTAGAAACAGTAAAGCGATGCATCAGCTACAACTCACATAATATGTCTTATCTTAACACACAAAGACCCAAAAATCACCAATAACTAAGGCTGTTCAATATTTTAAAAAAAAACAAAAAAAAAACTGGTGTGATTGTATGTAACCCTGAGATATAGTATAGTGCAATGTGGAAAAAAATACTCAGTAAATATAACATTGATCATCTAACACTGAACATCTATATCATTGATTCACCAGTAAAACTCATGGAGTTGGAAATTATAGTGGATGGAGACACTTGGCTTCAGTTAGTTCAGTTATTGATATATTTGACTAAAGAAGTGATATTTTCTTCAATGTTCTGTTTTTGATATAATAATCTTGAACTGAATCTGAGCTTTTATGAACATTACATGATCAGTGAATTCAATATATGATTTTTACATAAAATACAGACCACAGTATTATAATAAATAGGGATAAATCAGATGAAAAAGGTTAAAATGAGAGAAAACTCCATTTGGGAACTGCCATCAAAGTAGAACTGGGTCTTTATGGTATTAATTTGTTTCACCCAGCATGTTCATTGTCTCCTAATATTTAAGTCAGATGTCCTTGAAAACACAAATGATCCTACATTTAAGAGGATAATATGCACCGTATACAATTCAGAAAAACAAAATTCAATTTACAAGTCACTGCAAAACATGAGTGACCCATTTTTTTTTTAAACCACACAGATGAAATAAGCATAAATATGAGAACTGCAAAACAACAGGCCATTAGGGTGCAATGTATCAGTTTGTGCCAATACCAGAGGGCTTTTCTTGGTAGACTTGCACAATATTTCCCCTGAAAAGCAGTTTACTCTGATATTGACGTTATTCTACCACACGGTGGCGCTTTGAGCTGAAACTCTGTGTGTGTGTGTGTGTGTGTGTGTGTGTGTGTGTGTGTGTGTGTGTGTGTGTGTGTGTGTGTGTGTGTGTGTGGTGAGACTTTGTACATTTTGTCCTAAACGCTTGAATCTCTGTCTACGTGCACATTTCTATAAAAAAAACAGTCCGCTCAGCCTTCATTACCTACTTTTCCCTGACTTTAAATGAATAATTGGTCACATCATGTCTTCTGATGGAGATGAAGATGCACACACGAGGGTCACGCATAGTAACACGCGGTCCTTGCTGGTGCCGGAGGGCGTTGTGCCAGGTTCCAGCCTGTCCAATGACTGGAGCGCATGCGCCTTCAATCATCTCAGAGTGAACGCAGCGTGAAGCAGCCAACCAATCACAGAAGCACCGTCCCAGTTCTGTTTGTATAAATGTGGCCGAACCTCCAACGTCTTACTGGAGAATGAGAGAAACACTAGCGAGACATCCCATCGAAAGACACTGGACCTGTCCGTCCATTAGTTTTTATTTCTATTTCCTCGTTTTTTCAGGTAAATGATGCTTTTTATCTTCCTCTTTCCTTATATCTCTGCTGGTGTTTAACTCTGTACTTTTCATTGTTGTACACTTTCCACCATAGACTTGTGATTGTTTGTGTCTTTTGTGTGTTTTCCTCTGCTCAGATGTTCGATTGTGTGTGTTTTTTCATTCGTAACTTGTCTTGATGCGCGTTCTGATCACTGAAGGAAAACCCATGATGTAATGTTGCTTCACTACGACCAACTACTGTAACCATGACTACAACAACAGGATGTGCTGGTATCAGTAGACTTAGGGTGGGACTGGTTACTTCTGGGTTTATAGAAGGAAGATAAACCTGAGATTTAACGATCCGGTCTTTGTGCGTCCTTTTTTTTTTGGGGGGGGGGGGGGGGGGGGGGTCTGCGTCAAAATTTTAGTCCTGCACGTGCGGCCAAAGTAGCTTATTTTGGTTTTAAGATGGATAAGGATGGAAAGAGCTAGAAATGTGCCATCTTTTAGGATCTCAACGCGTTTTTCTCCCATCTCTTTATGTTCTGGAAGAGGAAACAATGGAGCGGTTTTGTTTTCAAGCCCACCCCTCAGCACCCCCACCCCCACCCCCACCCCCAAAATCCCAGTTATGCAACATGTGATCCTGAGAACACCATGGTCTCTTACATACCTGCTCCTCTTCTTCTCTTCTCGCCCTCAGGTGTGTTATAGTAGGAAATAAAGATGGCCACGTCTGCCAGCGCCAGCTTGAGTAAAGCTGTGAAGCAGCAGTACATGGAGCTTCCCCAGGGGGATAAAGTCCAGGCGATGTACATTTGGATAGACGGAACCGGAGAGGGACTGCGCTGCAAAACCAGGACCCTGGATTCTGAACCCAAAAGCATCGAAGGTAAGCATCTAATGTGACGCAGAGGAAGAGGATGATGATTATTAGTTTTTTTTTAAATTACAAAATCATTGCATATAGAATAATCTATTTGCAAAATAGTTTTTTATTTATCTGTCTTGTCCAGCATCCTAACAATAGAATGTTTAGTCTGGCTGCCTTTTGTTGTTGCGCAAATAAGCTATATGAAGCTCCCCTTGATATTCTACTGTCATTATTATGAGTTTTATTGAACCACATTTCCATATATTTGTAATAAGACACTCCAGAAGCAGCCCTTAATGTAATTTAAAAAAAAAACCATCCATTTATATTTTAATAATGAATAACTACAAATACATTTTAAAAATATTCCCTATCTTAAATATGTTCACTTCCTTTTCCTGAGTCTTACTATAGTCAGCATATTCCCAGACAATTCAAGAGCTTTGTACAAAAATAAGGAGTTTTCATGATTAGTAGGTCAGCCATGAATGAATGGTTCAGGATAAACAGCATCCATCCTAATCTTATCCTCCTAGATCTGCCTGAATGGAACTTCGATGGGTCCAGCACTTACCAGTCTGAAGGGTCCAACAGTGACATGTATCTGGTCCCTGCCGCCATGTTCCGTGATCCATTCCGTAAAGACCCCAACAAACTTGTCCTGTGTGAAGTCCTCAAATACAACCGCAAGCCTGCAGGTGAGAAACCTCATAGTTTGCAAGGTAACTTACCTTGCCGAATGGAATTATTAGTAACAAAATAGTTATGTGTACCTTTTTAAAGATAAAAATGCAACATAAATATAGTAATAAATGAACTTAAACCTACAATATGTGCTCAGAGCAACCTACATATTTGTGTCTATTTTTACTGAAGGTGCCTGTGTAAAACTAGAAATACTCATGACCAAATATGGCCCCCTTCTGTTAGATACTAGTTCTCACAATACACACATGCACTCATCATTCTCAACACAATAATATGCACTTTAAAGGCACTGCTTGTGTAACTCATGTGATACTCTGATATAACAGGGGGAAGTCAGTGTAATAATTAAGGTAAATATGTCACATCATCTTTAGCAGACTCTTAACGGACATATTTTAATCTTTTCAGAAACCAACCTTAGAATCACATGCAATAAAATAATGGATATGGTGAAAGACCAGTATCCTTGGTTTGGAATGGAGCAGGAGTACACTATTCTGGGTACTGATGGACACCCTTTTGGCTGGCCATCTAATGGTTTCCCTGGACCCCAAGGTAAGGATGAGGTCGTATTTATACATGATTTAATTAGTTTTGAAATAACTCATCTCAGTTTCAGGATGGATGATTAACTCGTGTTTATTTTTAGGTCCATACTACTGTGGAGTGGGGGCGGACAAAGCCTATGGCAGAGATATTGTGGAGGCTCATTACAGGGCCTGTCTGTACGCTGGAGTGCAGATTTGTGGTACAAATGCAGAAGTGATGCCAGCTCAGGTAAATGAGAATTTTAATCTCTAGCCATGTTCATTATTGTGTTTGATTCCTATAAATGTGACTGACATTTAAGGATTTGTTTTTTCCAGTGGGAGTTCCAGGTCGGCCCTTGTGAGGGCATCAACATGGGTGATCATCTCTGGGTGGCACGATTCATCCTGCACCGTGTCTGTGAAGATTTCGGCGTGGTCGCCTCATTTGACCCCAAGCCCATCCCTGGCAACTGGAATGGTGCTGGCTGCCATACAAACTTTAGCACAAAAGAGATGAGGGAAGACGGTGGATTAAAGTGAGTGTCGTAACTATTAGGTCTAACTTAAATGTCTATCTTCACATTGAGTGATTTGACTCATCATCCTGCTGTTTGTTTGTTTGTTTGTGTTTCCAGAGCCATTGAAGACTCCATTGAGAAGCTTGGAAAGAGGCACAGCTATCACATCCGTGCCTACGACCCTAAAGGGGGGCTTGACAACGCCCGTCGTCTCACCGGTCACCATGAAACCTCAAACATCAATGAGTTCTCCGCAGGTGTGGCCAACCGCGGTGCTAGCATCCGCATTCCACGCAACGTCGGTCAGGAGAAGAAGGGCTACTTCGAGGACCGTCGTCCTTCAGCCAACTGCGACCCGTACGGTGTGACCGAGGCCCTCATCCGCACCTGTTTGCTCCACGAGGAGGGCGAAGAACCTGCGGATTACTAAATCCACCACTCATGAACTGACTCTTACTGCCCTCCTGACTTTGTTTTATTTTAAACTAGTACTGTATTTTTCCCCTCCCATTAAGATTATTTTAACCTGCATTTTATTGGTATAAAGTTGGCTGGTCAACTTAAACATGACATGGTAATCATACCCCTGGTAGTTGGGATCTGGTAATGGCAGGGTATTTCTTTCCCCTCATCTTGAGAAGGGATGGGCTTTTGTAACACTGTTTTATAACCCATGTCATATGTTTTTCCCTTTTTTGTTTGTTGGTGACTAAAATGAACTAAAAGCACATGGACACTGAAAAGTAGAGCTGCTAAGGCTGGACAGCATGTGTAACAAAATAAATGATTAGTTCATGTACTGTTAATATATGTTGACCTGCCTTTTGAACTATCCAGTCTTCAATGTTACTAATTCATTGATTTTATGAAGTGTCTCTTTTTTAAATGGCAATGTTTGATGTCTTCAGATTTTGGCACGCTGGGTCAACTTGTATGGTACACTTTGTAGATGTCTGTACCCAGACTTATGTTGTTCAAATGTGTTGAATCTGTCCATAATGCCATTTGTAGATTTCCTCAAGGAGTTTTATCCTTTTGTTAACTGCGATATTGTAATGCACCTGATTTGGTAAAACATCAGTTTACTGAACGTGGTGTTTTATATGATACATTTAAAACTTTTATTTTATCACAACTCTGGTGTTTGAGTCTTCAATTCCAGACTTTTTTAAGGAACATAAAAGGGAGTGAACTGTTTTTCCAGCTGTGTGAATGTGATAGTGAGGTGAGACTGGATGATTTGTCTGAAGAACTTCACTTAACTGATAAGAGGGGACACACAAATGATAAACTTTCAGCATCTTCGAACTTTGCTACACTATATTTTCAGGAAATAATTGACAGAGCATTTTAATATAAGTACAGTTAGTTTAAAAACAGCTGATGGGCCAAAATGAACCAAGCTGACCTAGTGACGACATCAGAAAACACACAAAGCCCAAAAAAGAACTGCTGTCATAAAGAGGAAGTTCAGTCTGTACTTTCTGATGCTTTTGTCTGGCTGATAACTTGGCATGAGCTCAACGGCAGCTTTGTTTTTGCTGGTGTTTTGGACCCTGTGGGAAGGAACTCGAAACTGGTGTACTCACGAGACGGTTATTATCCTCCTCCAGCAACCCCCAAGCTTGTATTCCCAGAACTGCTGTGTCATAAACAACCACACACCCTATGTCTGGATTACCTTCTCATGGAAATATTTGTTTTTGTTAAATGTACAGTGACATATTTCTGCTTTAAACTCAACCATAACATTCTCTGTAGATTTAATACAACGATTAAGACTTAAGTTTGCTGCATATATTTGCAAGGTCAGCAGTTTTCACATCAAAGTTCTGTGTCTGAGAAGTTGTTTTTGAGTGAGAATTTTACACTTTAAAAAAAACAGTGAAAGAGTATACACCGCTGCTAAGTCGATACTACACCTCACATTTCATGAAAAGCAGACTATCTTAGTTTCACTGGATGTAAACATTTGCTTCTTTCTCCTCCTAACGGGGGAAGGGCAACAAGTTTGCCTTGAGACCTTTCCCCTAGATCCCAGCTGCCCTCACAACAGAACAGGAGAGTGCGAAATGATTGGCTTCGCTGCGAACAAGTTAACCAATCATAAAGTTGAGGGCAGGTTCATTCCTGTTCTAGAGGATGTTGACTGGCTCACTGCCAACACATGTACTCTGACTTTGTTTTGGTGGATTTTTTTTTTTTTTTCTTCTAAATGTAGAACCTTTTCACCCTGTTCACTTTGTTTTGTACAAATTTTTGCACGTTACTGAGAGTTTAAAAAAAGTTTATTGTATAGACTTTTGGAGAAAAGAGAAAAGTTTTGAAAAGAAAACCTTAACAAGTGTAAGGAGACAACAATGCTTCATTTAAGCAAGTCCAAAAAAATACAAGTAAAAAATAAAGCACTTAATGATTAAATATTCTACTGTTGTGGAAAAAGGTTTTTGGACACCTCATGCATTTGTGATATATTGCATTAAGAGTCATTCTTAAATCACTAAAATCTACCAAGTATTGTTACCTTCCCCAAACCCACATGTTCCCTTCTGCACGTGCTCTGTTCTATTGAGGTTTGTAGATGTGTCAGCAGAAAAACACCCAGGACATAACATGTTCAAACTGTTAATAATTTTTTTTCTTATAAACAAAAAATAATAACTTGCATCTGTTTGTCTGATACAGCCACATCTTTTGAAAAAAAAATTATATATATATATATATATATATATATATATATATATATATATATATATATATATATATATATATATATATATATATTTCATGATACATTTTCAGGGTGTGCGAAAACTTTTTTCCACATGACTACACATTGTAGTCATTTTCAATCGCGGTTGTTTTTTTCAATTTAGCTGAAGAAAATACTGAAGATGAAATACAAATAGGATATAGTCCTAGTCCCACAGACTCGATCCAAAAAAGCTCATCAAACAATATTATTTTAAAGTCAAATGTTTAGTTAAAACTCATCCGAAAGGCTACATTCACTTAACCCCAATCCTACACTTTAACCAGAAATTATCAATATTTTTCAAATAACCTCTATGGTTTGATCTTTCCACCTCTTTCTGGCTGTTTTAAACTCATTTTGTGTTTTAATGCCATTGCCGGATATGGAGATTTTTACCACATCGCTGTGATCTGTGAAAGACTCCTAATGAAGCATTCATTCACAATCTACAGCTTCCTATTTGCCTACTGCTTCATTGCTCCTAAGCTCAATTACTGGTTCAATTTGCATGCAGAATCCAAACAACCTTCTGCCTGGGAAGCTCAAACGACGGGGGAGACACTGGACAAAGGATGGAGAGGGATGCTGCCCTGTTGCTATGACAACGACCGGAATGTACAGGCTGGATCTCGGTGGGAGAACAGTGAGTGGGGGGGGGGGGCACATCCATGTTATGTAAGGAGGGGAGAAAAAAAAAATGAAATGGGGTCTCATAAATGGAGCTGCACAATAGCCCCCCTGGCCGAACACAACTCTGAGATGTTTGTCAGTTTATATGCAATCACACAGTGGCATCAGGCAGCATAAACACACACCGACTTTTAATTTTACCAAGATATTAAATGTGATCATGGATGGGTGTTGTAATATACTTTTAATTTGGCATGTTTATCTACATGTATGGCACGTGTCCTGTGTTTTTAAGGCATTGCTGTCAGTGAATGTACAATATGTTTCCTCTATTTATGCTCTGTGATGTATTAGTGCTACATTGTTGTATAACACATCAGACTAGTTGAAACCAGTATTGGCTCTACACTGTATAATGTGGAAAAAAGGAAGGGACTCCTGCTACTGGAGCGGCATCCAAGAAGGGATGAGAGAAAGACAAGTGGAGACTGGTTTCATGAAAAAGAAAAATGAGATTTATGGTTCGAGCAAAATCCTAAAAAAGGATGGATGAGACATTCCAGAGGTGGAAAACATTGTCCCGTGGTTCGTATTATCACACGTGTGTAAAAGAGGTCAATGTCAGCATGTCTAAAGGTGGTCTGAAAAACAATTACAATAACAAAGCATTTCATTTAATGCAATCTTATCAGCAAGTTCATCTCATGCTGCTGGTTATTCCTCCCCCACACCTACACATATTAACTCTCACATGCTTTTAGACGCAAGAGGAAGCAGATCACACGTGCGCATGTTCACCATTTGGACAATGATGTATAAACAGAAGAGAAAAATAAGCTGCAGCATGTTTACATACAGTTACACATTCATCATCATGTGTGGGATTTTTTTGCCCAAGGAGATGCTGGGAGCCTCCTGATTGGCTGAGCACTCTGGTGCGATTGGGCTGATGCGATATACCCTGCAGTCATTCACACTTACCTGCACTGTGATTGGTCATGCCATTATGTATGACACAGTGACACAGTTTTGGCTGCACGGCTGCAGCATAGACACAGTTAGTCAGCCTTTGTTTCTTGCAGAGGTCTCACAGACAAGCACTTTACTCTAAAGTGTAAAGTGCTTTGTTTGTACAGAGGGTTAAAGTGGGTGAAAAGAAAATAACAGGGAATTAAAAATGTATTGAAGTGAGCAAAGATTAGAGGTCTTAAATGTGTTCATGACCTTGTTTTTGAGACAAGAACCTTGTTGTTGTTGTAGAATAGTACCTGGGCATGTGCTCATTTACTAATACATTCACTTCTTCATTCAATGGTAAATAGTTTGCATTTATTCATGGTGCTCAAAGCTCTTTGCATTAGCTTCACATTCACCCATTCACACCAATAGGTTCTATCAGTCTTACTGCGGGCCTAAGTCAGGGTTCAGTGTCTTGCCCAAGGAGCCAGAGACAGGACTTGAACCTCCAAACTCTCAGTCATTGGGCAACCTACCAACTGAGCCACAGCCGCCAATGAAATCATGACAAAAAAAACTCTGGTTGTAAAAGATAATGTCCTGCACGATCCTATAGTCACATGTGGGATATTCCCACTGCAGCTGAGTTTCCTGTCTAAATCCTTTGCACTTCAGTAAACATATCTTCATCCTTTACAATGCTAATTAATTTGTTTTGACATTTTAAATTGAGGGTTAAAGTGTTGTCAGTGCACTGTTTATTATGAGGAATGCTAGTGATAAGTTTGTGAACCACGTGTATGTGTCGTGTGTCACAAATAGTTCTTCTGTTTCACCAGAAGTTCAACAGACCATACTTCCATGGCTGAATAATTTCATTGGCTGAGACGATGGTCAGATGCCTGCAGTCTTCAAAGACTTACAAGGAGTCCTCCCCTCCCCCAAAACTGCCTGGTGAGATTATATGCAAGAGTTGCCTTCTCTTTAACACATAAAGTAATGAATAATCACAACTGCAAGTTTATTTGTTCATGTTTGTTCTGTAAACATGTGCCAGAGTAATTCTGAAGGATTATAATATTATGGTTATTATTTTTTTAAGTGTATTGCTGTAGTTGCACAACATATATAACTAAAATAAAAAATAATGTTTTGGAAATGAATTCATATTTTTTTTCTTTCTTATAAATGTTAGGGTTAGGGTTTGACACTGCTATTGTACAACCTTTGAACATTTGTCTTTATGAGGAGGGGAGTAATACACTATCAATAAAGGATCGTTTGTGTAAATTCTACTTCCTAAGAGTCTAGAAAATTCATACAACAGATTAAGATGATTGTGAGTTATGTCTATTTTGTATTCTTTGTGTCATTATTGAACTCCATTCCAAAGTTTCCATTGTTGTGTGAAGCTTGTAATAAAAGGTGGCGTGTGTGAGTCCAGGTGGGATTTGAACCCACAACATCTGTATTGTGAATCTCTCAGAGAGAGAGAGAGAGGGGGGGGTAGAGAGAGAATTATACTATTGGTAAAGAGACAGTCAGATATATTACATCCACACCCATACTCTGTTCACTGACTCTCTATTCAGATACTATTTTCAGCTTTTCTGATTTGTCTCAGTCATTAAAACCTGAGCATGAAAAGGATTTGGGTCACTGCTGCTGGAATAGGAGTGTAAATAGGATGTGGATTCACCTGTTATTTTACAAACTCTTAGCCTAGCAGCAATATCATATATGTACTCCAGCATTTACAGCTAAAAGTCTATTTATACAGCAAAGTGACTTAGCAACTTTTATCTCAACATCCCAATGTTTTTTAAGATAAAATACTTTGACATGCTGCATCTAAATTTAGACATCTGTCTGCATTCTAACAAACATGTTGCTCATATCTGATTCATGAGGTAAGAAGTAAAGCAAGCAGTGTTTTTAGTCTTGATCATGCTTTTTACAGTAATACAAACAATCCAAATGTGTGGGTAGTAACCAGTGACTTAACACATTTTATTTATTATTATTTTTTCCAACAACTTCCTGAGAGCCAGTGAGTAATCAGTTTCGGCATTTTACAGCTCGATGCAACAGTTTTTTCAGGTACATTTTGAATTTTAAAAAATATAACATCCGTTTCAGTGTTTTTTTTAAGTAAAGTTATGAAAATCTTGTCCACTATAGACAATAAAAATGCATTTCTGGATCTCAGGAGGATACCAGGAATGCAGTTTTTAGGACTAAAATCCACTTTAAAGGTCAGATTGGAGCTGCCTTGCACAGATAAACAGGACTGTGTCTCTCTCACTTCTATTCATTTTGACTCCTCTCCAAACATGCAAGGTTAGTTCACCCTCTTACAGATATTAAGACAGGCCTTGACTACACACAGCCATGGTGAAGTCCATTGTTAGTTATGGTGAACAGGCACTTCATGAGGCCAAGACAATGGCAGCGGGCCAGAGAGTAAAAACACTGCTTTGTCTTTATTTGTCCGTCCATCCATGTGCTTCTAGTCCTGACCGGTTAAGACAGGAGAAGCCTATTTGTCAGCTCCCTATTGAGCACCTCTCCCCATTGTTAAAAGGTGTAACAAAGGGAATGCTTATTCCTCCAGGATTCACTGTGACCTGTTTTTCACCTCCCTTTAAGCACAAACATATGCCAACATCGATGCCACAACATGTCTCTGGCTCTGTAAAGCTTTGTCATACTGTACTACGTCTGGAGGTATAAGCTCATTAAAGCCTTGAAAACTGCAGGGACACACTACAAAGTCAAAGTGTTCCTTCATTATTTAACATCATTATATGATATGCCTGGCCTGAGTCTGTGATAAGACCCTTAACAGCTCAGTGTAATGCAAGAAGGAGAAGCTTATATTAATTTAATCTTGATTATATTTACTTTGGTGGAAAGGCTTAGATATGGCACAGTATGTTATGTACTTTAAAACGTACAGGTTACTAGGTGAGGCAGAGACTAAATGACATGACTTTGTTTATGAGAAAAGGCTTCTATATTAAATATTATATTAAATTTATGCAAAAGTGAACCAGTGAATCCATATGATTTGGAGGAATCACTGATTTTAGTTGAGTTGAGTTTAGTTTAGTTTAGACTGTTGCATTAGGGTTAGGGTTATAATTTTAATCGTAGTGTGTGTTCTGGTGAAGCAGTTACCATATATGGAGCCCCTCTGATGACAAAAAAAATCAAAATTGTGGCCACGTAATAAGTGGAACATGTGCACTAAATACTAATTCATGACCACAAAATATTAAATTGTGGCCATGAATTAGTATCTCGTGGCCACAAAATAGGTATTTCCTGTGCACAAAATACTCATTTGTGGCCACGAATTAAGTATAATGTGTGTGTACGAAATGCTTCTTAATGATATCAGTATAATTCCTGGACAAATGGGTAACTAAATCAAGCATTGTTCTAAACATCCACTGGTATCTGTGATTCTCTCCAAGGTCTTGCTGTCTGCCCATCATGTACCTTTATATCCACACCTCCGACTTCAATGACGTTGCACTTGATTTAGTTACAAAGCTGTCCAGGAATTATACTGATATCATTAATAAGTATTTAGTACACATATTATACGAAATTCGTGGCCACAAATTAGTATTTTCTGTGCACTAAATACCTATTTTGTGCACACAAATGGCCATAGATCAATATTTTGTGGCCACAAATTGCCATTTAGTGCATACGTTCTATTTATTATGTGGTCACAATTTAGATTTTTTTCACCATGTCATCAGAGGGGCTTTGTACATTTCTTCTAACACTGTCTATGCAAACAATAAACTATAAACTTAGTATTTATTTGGATGCACTGGTCACATCTGTGAGTAAATATGAAATTACAAATATATACCAGCAAAACATGTGTGATGTATGATATAGATGATAAAACAGGAGCATTATATAGTGTTTATTGCAAACTATCTACAAAGTAGCAGTGAAATACATTAAATATATAAGAAGTGAAGCACATAATAGTGTTGAAATACATGTGACAGGTCATAAAAAACACCATTAGTACAGTGCCACACCTCAGATTAAACAGTTGTTGGGTAATCACAGCTCCAAAGAGTAAAAGTCGTGCCATGTATTTGTTCCAACCACACTACTCCTCATCCTGGTAGATGGATATTTAGTGGCATCACCTGTATGAAGTGAACAGGAAGAACCAATACATGGCAGGACTTTTACTTTTTGAAGCTAGGATTACCCATCTCTGTCCGATAGTGACAGACATCCCTTAAATTTCCTGTTTTTGAGAAAAAGAGGAATCGAGTATAAGCCATGACAACCTCTGCATCAGTAAGTCACTGTAGGGCAGATGTTCCAGGAAAAGACACCAGCCCTGATGTATGTCATCCACATCAAAAAGACAAAATAAAAAAACAGGGTAATATGAGGACAGTCTCCAGTGTAAGGACAAATAACCCTGAGGTGTAAACAGCCAATAAATGTACAGCGGTGAAATGACAATTGATTGGAGAAAAAGTGAGATATTTTGCCTCATGTCCACAGTGCTGCACCTGTGTTTACTTATTGCTTCCATGAGCAATGCCGACCTACACAGAGATTACATAATATCCAGAGTGTATGGGCTGTATGTGTGCACAACACATGAGCAGATTTTACACACAATTAGGCATGTAAAACACACTGACCCTCTATGTACGGGACCCAGATTTTGTACCTATTCACACAAATTTGTCATGTCATGCTTTGTGACATTTATGTTTGCGTAATTCAAAAGTGGAAAAAAATAATCCTCAACTGTTCTTTGATTACTCATGTATGAGCCGATATCAAGAGGAGAGGCCAACACAATGGCTATAAATTCTTGATTATGTAATGTTTACATTTTCAAGACTGTACTTGTGCAGTTCATTATCATTGAGTTTCTGTAGGATGCTGTTCACAATGAAAATTAATGTCTGGTAAAATACCCTTAGATTCTTAAAATAGTATTACAGAACTATGTCCAGTCTTAGGGTCTTCTTATTTTTAATCGTCAAACACTACAAAAATGCCCCTCGAAAAACAAATAAAATGGTGGTATAAAAGATATATTTGCTTGAATTAAAGGTAGGGTAGGAGATGTTTTCCGGAGCATTTTTTTTTTTTTTTTTTACCATATTGCTTGAAATCATCTTCAGGACCCCTTTACACCCACTACGATACGTTTGTCAAAATATTAGAGGGTGTAACCAGATAAAAATTCTGACCAATCTTATGTTCTCATGATGATTGAACTGACTGGATCCTGGTGTGGCCATAAGACGATAAGGTATTGTCCTTATCCTTGACGTTAGTTTTCCCATGGTGTTTATTTCATGATTTTTAAACCTTTTGTTTTGTTGTTTTGTTTTTTTGTTTTTTTTACTTGTTTGGTGAATGTCAGTCAAAAGTCAAGGTCACAGTCATCAAAAATATGACATTGCAATAAGAGAATCACGTTAAATGTGTGCAAGGGTGTGGAGTTTGTTGTGCCTGGCACCACTTATTTGACTAGAAATGAGAAAAATTCACTTGGTAATATTTAGATTTTTTGCCCAGCGAATCAACATTTAATTTTGTGCTTTTTCTAAAAAAAAAATAAATAAAACTTTTCATTGGCTTTTTTTCAGCTGTGCTATATCAAGTGAACCATTTTATTAAGTATGTTTATGTAAATAGTTACATTTAGCGTTCAGCTGCATGTTAAAGGTCAGCGTATTAGTCATAGTGTTGCAAGTCTGTGTCTATAGAATGATATAATCCATACACATATTAAAAAACCCTTTAGGTGAATATTCTTTCTTTTCAAGTGGAAGATATGTTGAAAATAACCTTGGACATTATATATTTTTTTAAATAGACTTCTGTCATTAAAGTAAACACTGACAATGTCTGCCACTAAATGTGATTGTAGAAGATGATAAAATTAACAGCAAACTGTCTTTGTGTAGTTCTGTGTTTGAGCATTAATACTTTTCTAATCTTTGTTCTCATCAATTGCTGATTCACATCTTAGAAAAACATTGGACGCTGCTGTTATGTAACTGCCGCCAGCGTGTCAGCATTCGTTAGACATCTCTGGCAGACAAAAGCTGAGTTCACACAAACACACACATGCATGTTTACACACTGAGGCACTCATGTAGGTTTCTAAGTCTTTTGTTCAACTCTGTCCATCTGCTGAGCTGCATTTGTCTTATTGCAGATTTCAATGAAAAAAACTCCACTTTCTGTGAAACTATAAAGATGATGAAAACAACAGCGGGAACATCACTTGTCTGAAGTCTCCAGGCCTCCTTCAATGTAGAGATTTAGAAATGATTACACGAAAGCAGTGGCCTTTCCAACCCCCCACAGCCCCTTGAGCTTCTGTAAGATTAAGGGCTGATCATGTATCTGATGGTGCCACAACAAGTTTCCTACTGCCATTAGTCTGTTGCAAAGACCTAATCCGAGCAAATCCTTTATTTTCTTCAGTACATCCAACACACACACACACACACACACACACACACACACACACACACACACACACACACACACACTAGTGTTCATGTGGCTCAGAAACAACAAGGGTAAGTGAGCGAAGTCAGACTAAAGGCTAAAAACTGCTGTGTTGTTACTACAAAGATTTTCAATCAATTTCAGTCTAATCTACAGAGAGTAATCAGACTACAATGATGAACAGCAGACGCGAATGACGTCTTTTACCATAAGGCTGTGTTCTTGGTGTGCGTCTGCGATCTGTTTGGTGTAATAGGATCACTGCTGTGGAGGGTAGAGGTTTTAGGAAGGTCATGAAGCAGTGGGGATGCAGCTGGCCTGCACAAAGACTGATTAGACAGATGCATTTTCTAAACCTCTTTGAAACCAAAAACATGTATGCTCCGTATGGAAAAGTCCTGTCTGTATCTAATGTATTTACTTGTAAATACATACACTGAAAAAAAATGGGGTTAAAAACAGAATCATTTCTGTGTCCAATGTTCACACACGCTTATTTTGTATAAACACAGACTTTTATAACACAAAACCTGTGGAGTTTTTGGTTGTATATTGTGTAAATTGTCTAAATTAAGTTGTATTTATTATATTTGACTGTTTATCGACACTACTGGTTCTCCAACTTTTTACAGTGGAGTATCTCCTGAAATAGACAATTTCCACCTATCTTCTTTAAGTTGCTGCAACTTGGTTGGGCACTTGGTTGTCATTTTAATTATGGTGAGCTTTGTATTAACTAAGAATAAATCAAGGACACTTACTTTTGACTCTAATAATCTGTTTGACACAATTATGCTCGTGCTACCACTTGACTTTCTTTAACATTGATAAGCAAAATTATGCATAAATTAAGAGAAACATGATCAAGTGTTTTTATTCCTCTTTAGACATGAACAAAAATATTTTGTTTTTTATCAACCTTTTTTACACAGTTACAAAAATACCTACTCAGCTGGAAACCATTTGTCTCATGTTTGAAGCAATATACTGTGTCAAAACTATGAAATAAAAACATTTCTGATCTTTTACCAGATTTGAACATACTATAATTCTAGTAAGTACACAGAAAATATGCAAATAAAACCATCTTTTTAAATACCTTAGTGGGGATCAAGTTAATCAAGAACAATAATGTTACAGTAAAGGTATGAATTGCAGTGTATGGGATGATGCATGGACACCCATTCATGAATATACAAAAGAACAGCTTTGAATACCTAATGTATTGAATTCAAAATGGCCTAAACTTAGTAAAATGGCCTAAACTTAGTTGCCTTAGCCATTAATTATTTTTCCTATCATATTTTAAAAATCCCATCTTAGTTACAATTAAATTATTCCTGTTGTATTAAAGGGATAATTCACTATTTTTCACATGAATTTGTATAGAATCTTTGTCTGGTGCACCCACAGGGACTTACCCCCGACAGTGTCCTGTGAAACGAGTTCTGGTCCAGTTTTGGTCAAAGCAAAAGTAGTCCCAGCAGGTTTCCTGGGGGTCAACAAAAATGAAACATGTGTCTTCTCAAAATAATATGTGTTTAAATGAGTTATGTATTTTCATAACAAAACTGTTATGGAACAAAAACTCACACCTCGTAATTGCTTGGAGCTACTTTCTCTCAATAGCATCAATGCACATAGTCACTGCTAACAACTGTGCACCTTAGAAAACTACTTTCATCCATTGTTTGGCAGTGTTTGTGGCTGCTACGTGCAGGCACCCAGCTGTTAGCAGTGACAACACACATTGATTGCTATTGAGAGAAAGTAGCTCCAAGCAATTACAAGGTGTGAGTTTTGTGGTGCAAATAAATCACCCATTCAAATACATTGTTTTGAGAAGACACATTTCATTTTTGTTGACCCCAGGAAACCTGCTGGGACTAAAACCGGCCCAGAACTCGTCTCACAGGACACTGTCAGGGTTAAGTCACTGTGGGTGTACCAGAGTAAAGATGCTGATTCTATCCAAATTCATGTAAAAAATAGTGAACTATCCCTTTAATATTAGTATATTGACATCTTACCAGCCTATTAAACTACAGCCTTCACAAAACAAAGTACCTAATAATACGTATATATGCACTATGTGTACATTTACTGCAGGATAGAAGTGGAAGGACAACTTTGCTAAATTCTTCCGCAAGAATTACAATTTTGATTTAGGAAGGAACAATTATTTACATAGAACAACTCTAAAACAAATGCCCATAAACAGGGTGGCATTGTTTGACCTAAACCTCTTACTCATGGTGCAAAAAAAAAAATACAAAAATAATCACACAAAGACCAATAAATATGCTACTGGCTTTGGCTTAAAAATGGCTTCTTTAGGCAGTACTAGATGAAGTGTACTGTTTTATTGGGTCATAAAGCTATCGTTTGGCATTAGCTCATCCCCTTCATGCTCACATAGTCCCTCCTGCTTTGTCCAAATATGGTCACTACTGTCTCTAAGAACATAGTGACAACCAAGCAACACATTATTGCTATACACTGAAGTTTGGTAGTGTGTCATCTCTGTTTTATGTTTGTATAGTTTCTAATATTCCATTAATGTATTTTGTTTCATTGCCAACTGCAGAAGTGTCACATGTTCTGGTAGAAATATTTAGGCCTAGTTATGTCTCATGTGTCACCTCCAAATACATATTTTCCACTCCCTGTCTTTGAGTTAACCATCAACCTTGAGGGTCATTCTGAACATGCTGTACAAAGTAAATAATTACAAAATAAAAAGGACATTAATATCTTATTGATAATCGCTCTTGTGTAAAACTGGGCAGAAAAGCTGTTGATGCAAGACAACCTACGTCAGCAACAAGGTGAAATAACTAAGATTACAGGGTGGGTAGACCGACCATAATCTTTCTCACACATATTTGACTTTTAACAACTCAAACAACAGGGATATACACACTGTTACATTTTAGATAAAGGCGCCATATCAGTGTATTAGCTTTCAAATGTAATCACAGCTTTTGAAGAAATACTATTTAAGCTTTGGTTGCTTCCAAATATATTCCAGTTAATTTCAACAGGTCAAAGCTTCAGTCAGTGCAGATGCTCCAGACTGATTTTTAGGACTAAAGACCCTGCTGAATCCTTTGTCACCACCCCACTAGGTCGTCATGTTATTGCACCTGTTAGTTTGTTGGTCTGTCACCAGGACATCACAGAATCTTTCCATAACACTTGGTGGACAGATGCATTTCATACTGAGAAATAATCAAACACATAGTGGAAGTGCTTCGCTGGTGTTTATCATGAGCAAACGTCACAGGCCAAGAGGGGTCGGGCATCTGTGGAGAATAGTCACATCACTATTTGCAATTTAGGCTATGTTCAGACTGTAGGCAAATGTGGCCCGAATCTAACTTTTTGTTACCATTTAACCTGTATCTGACCTGTTAAAGACAACCAGAAAGGCACAAATCCAATTAAAAAAATACAACCCAGGCCACTTTCATATGCGGAACTAAATCCCATACGTATCTGATATTTTGTAATGAGACTTCAGTCTGAACAGTCATGTCGCATTTATCCGACTTTTTCCCATTGATTGACACGACAAACGTAAAGACCCAGAGGTATGTTATTAGGACATTCTGACTAGTTTAATGTATTTACAATTCCCACACACATAAACATGTGATTATCCATTCGTTGACCTTTGACCTTCCGCATTATAGGGTTTTCAGTCATCAAGCTGTACATGCTAAACCTTGAACCAGCCACAGTAATAACAGTTCATAGCTGTTAAAGGAGCTTCTTCCACTGTGTAGGAACTTATGCCCAAAACCAGACAGTGAACTGACTGTATGTAAGCCCAGGGGGGCAGGACCAGTGGGGTAACAGTGACAGTTTGTAGCATAGACATACTTCATATCTCTGATCTTCTCCAAATACCTTCACACTCGTTCACATTGAGCTTCTCTCTCTATGGACCTCTTGCTTTTGCCTCTGCCTTATACATTTTTTAAAAAAAATCTTAAATTTTGATCTTTCCTGCATGTCCATACTACACTGTTGCCCATAGCAACAAGAAGCCCCTCACTGCAGAATGTGGTATGGGGCAGGGTCGGCCTTGTACACATTTTACCTGATTTGCCCTATTTCTTATCATTGTGAAAACACATTTTTGGTGACTGTGACCTTGACCTTTGACCTATATTCACCAAAATTTAATGGGATCTATTTTGGACCACCATGTACCTTTCCTGAAAACTTCATGGAAATTGGTCCAGTATTTTTTGTGTCAACCTGCTTACAATCAAACAAACAAACAAACAAATAAATAAAAAGACAGACAGACAAACCGACTCAAACTCAATACTCCTCTTCCCCTTAGGGCAGTGGGGTAATCGGGTAAAATGTGTGCAAGGGGGCCAGGGTATTTAGCAAATAGAATAGAACCAAATAGAATAGAATAGAATAGAATAGAATAGAATAGAATAGAATAGAATAGAATAGAATAGAATAGAATGGACTTTATTGTCATTTCACACAAATTATAGTGAAATAGCACTTTTGTTGGGCCAGTCTGCACCACAAAAAAACAGCAAAAGAATAGTCAAACAATGTTTTGTTTGATTATTAAACATAAGTAATGGTTATGTACATGTAAGTCAAATTGGAAAAAAGAACACATTTGCCAAAGGTCTGATGTCCCATAACAAAATGTCTGTTTTTCAAATACTTTGGTTGTCTTTTTTGTGAAGAGGACAACCCTAATCTAAATCCCAGTGAAACTACTGTGAACTCTGAAGCCTGGGATTGCCCTCCAGTGGCCAGAGAAGAAGGATTTAGTAGAAACAGGTGATGACCAGATCATTCAAAAATAAGTTTTATTTGTGCAGGTTATAGAGAACAAAGGTAATGGCATGATTCCAAAGATATGATGTCAGTGTTGAGCTACATATTTCATTGTATATTTGAGGCTTTCCCAGCTGTTTGATGCTGCAGTAGTTCCTATGTTGTATCTTAAAGCCAAGCATGACAGTAAACCATATGTGGATTAATTGTAAAAAAACAAACAAAAAAAAAAAACACCAGTTCATACATCTGGACGTCTTTTAGGGAAATTTTTATTCAGATCATAGAATAGAGAATTTCTCCACAGCATATAATCAAACATATTTCACAATAGTTGTACTCATATTTCACAGAAAGGTATATTAATTCCAGGTTTTAACAGTGAACATATGTGTTTAGTCCACGATACATCTGAAGGTCAGCCTACAACCACAGTATGCAACTTGACCTTGATGCACTACAAGTTGTTGTTTTTTTTCTCTCTTGTTCCGTCTGGTTCAACTTCCTCTGTGGCGTTTTCACATCGTCTTTGTGATTTTTGTTCCCTTAAGACGTTTTTCACAACGCTCAATAACCAAGGTCAATTGTGTCTGCCCCCCTTCTGAATTTTCATGGCAGCATTATTTTCTTTCTCTAAAAATTGTTCCTTTTCCCCATGTTATTTAATCAGTTCCCTTGAATGCTACGCAAATAAAAACACACTCAGGTAAGGACACACTGGTGCTGCCTTATGCCACTAAGTACAGTGTGTCCCAGGTTATCCACCACACCGTGGGAACCGTATCTGTGGAGAACAGTGTATTGTGGCACATGAGCTGTCAGGAGGGACAGCGGGATAAAACAGGAATTGTCTTTCAAGCATAGACCCAATTCATTTAGTTGGCACTCAGCAGCCTGTTCGTGTAACATCACCCGACTTGACGGAACCGAGTCAGGCTAGAAGCATCTGATTGTTTCTCTCAGGGGTACAACACAGACTACAGACTGAAGCTACTATTATCCATCATGCCCTGTTACAGTGCAACACATGCACTCAGTGACAGACACATTGAGCTGAACCATCTTAATTAAAAGTCCAAAATGAAGCCAACAAGTGGCTTCTTTATGTTTCCAGAGCTGTGAATGAAAACCACCAGGAGCCACCATCAGTTTGAAGAGTGCTTAGAAATACAGATGACATTACAAATTCAACAGGAGAGTTGAGAGACTGGGGCATTTTATGATGGGACAAAGTCACAGGTATAAACCTCACCTCATTTTATTTTCAGTTTCCTTCATTGTACTGAAAGTGTTCTCAGTGGGTTATGATGGTCGTTACCTTTACCTTCCAATGTTGCACAATTTGCAGTTGCACGATGGTTATTCCATAATAAAGACTTTTCCTTGGCATGTAATCAAGCCAATAATGCAAGCTTTTACTGTTTTTCTATGTTTCATGCATTTTTTTGGGGGGTTTTTAGATGATGATTGAACCACTTACGTAACCTGTAGGTGCATCTTTAGGGCTTGTGTTATGACACTATAGTCAGCAGGTTATGATAGTTGTTGACTTCATGGAACATAACTTCCAACGTCATCAGCTACAAATTTTTCTAAAGCTCAGTAATAAACTGTCAGACAATGTTGGTAACTGTTTAATGAAATCAATGAAATGTAATCCACAACCAGCTGGATTTACTGCTTAATTTAATCTACATAGTGGTTGGAAAATGGTTTCAGTCATTTTTTGTGCTAAAAATAAGACTACATGTAAGAGTTTTTTTATTTTTTTTAATGACAATAAATTTTGTTTCTACAAGTTTTGTTCATATATGTATTTTGGAAGTGATTGGTAATACATCTATTGTGTTGTTAAAGTGTAAGAATAAGTTAGATTGTTCAACACCACCTAGACTTTTGGGATTTACGATAAACATTTTTAACTGATGATACTATGTAGTAGGTTCATTATTTTGTTGTAAATTTTGTTATCCAGTAATAAAGACCACAATTTCTTCTCATTGTTATTCCATCAATCATGTAGTCAAATACTAGCCTTAGAATATAACAAAAGTAGTTTTGTCTAACTTAGTTTTTATGACATGCAGTTAGGTGTCATGTTCATTACATTTGTCCCTAGCTGACTTTGACAGGTGAACAGCCACTTTTGTACAAGTTCAAGGTGAGGTTCAGGCAACTTAACCCCCCCTCCACCCAAAAAAAAAAAAACAAAACCTATCCAACCTAATAAAATAACTATGTTCCTGAAGTTAGCATTCAATAACCTGCAATATAAAGGATAAAGGCAAATAAACTATGATTGATGAAGGATGAACTTGGGGCTGTTGTTCTTTCTACATACATTCACCTCCGTGTTGGGGACGTGCATGTATGTGGCTGAGTATTGGAAATGCTTTGAAATCAGATCAATACATTTTAATCCTATTACCGCTTTTCACCAGTGGATGAACAAAGTAATGTTCCTGGTACAGATATATACAAGTAATACCTTTGATTTCACAACTGCAATGAACCGCAGCAAAACTGATGGGTCCAAACTCATCATACGACAAAGCCCCAAATGATTCGGACACCATGAAATTCAAGTCGGAAGCCCATTGTTTGTGGCTGTATGATAATTAGAGCTGGCCTTGCTAGCCGTTTATGTAAGAGGGGCTTGTTTATTCATCGTGAGTTCAGTTTGTGCAAAAGCCCCATCAGATCTCAATGGCTCCATTATTAGGCGAGCGCTTAAAGCCTCTTTCAAACATCAAACATAAGACGCCTCTCCTACTCAGGCAGGCAAACTGGCCTGGTGATCTGCATAAACTAACATATAATCACTCTGAATGTGAAGCAATATGGAGCAAAATGAGAAAATAGATATACATAGCCTGTTCTGTTCTGTATTGTGTCCCAAAAAGTCATGCAACTGTATCAGAGTATCTTTGATAAAATGTCTGGAAAACACCTGAGCACACTCTGTCACTGGGTAATAAATAACATGCAGCCTTGTTTCACCTCTGGTTGTACCATCATGGAAATGTGTCTATAAACAACACAAGACTCATTGCATTTGTATTGACCTGTTTGTATATGTTCAAACTAATAAAGTTCAGTCAGATGTTAGCATGGAGAAACACACAGCTGGGTTATTGTTCTTGACAGAGGACCTGAGTGTGTAAAGCCTCATTAACAGCGGATGGCTATAAGCCTCTTTAACTGTACTCTCTGCACCGGCAGACACTAAACCAGGTAGAGCGCACGTAAGCACAAGTACAAGCTGCACCAGAATATTTCATACATAAGTCCTGGTTTAAGGAGGAAATGGTTCTGAATGGATATAACTCAAATCTGTACTGCTAAATATTGCAACACAAAATTAATATGAGCTTTACATGTGTATGGGGAAGGCAGTTCCTGTCCCGTATTCATTTTAGTGGATTAACTTGATGAAAAAACTCAACTGCATTCTACTAAACTAGACATAGACTAAGTGGTCTTCTAATGCAGTGATTCCCAACCAGTGTGCCACGGCATGCAAGTGTGTGGTGAGAAATCACAAGGTGTGCCATGGAAAATTATCACATTTCACCTTATTGCTACTGTAAGTATAGAAACATACAATGGCACACACCACTGATCCACTCAGAGCTGTTAAGGAACATTTGTTTGTGTGTGTTTCTTCAATTCCTGCAAGAATATCAGCTTTGTGTTAATTAAACATTATTTATTTATTAAACATACATTTAGAAAAGATTTGCATTACATTTCAATAAATATACTTTTTGTGATATTTTTGTTTAGTGATGTGCCTCGTGATGTTTCTAATGTAAAATGTGTGCCGTGGCTCAAAAAAGTTTGGGAAACACTGTCCTAATGCAGTGTTTCCCAACCAGTGTGCCGTGGCACATTAGTGTGCCGTGAGAAATCTTCAGATGTGCCGTGAAAAATGGCGTAATTTGACTTTATTTGTACTGTAAGTAAGCAGTGTGATTAGATACAACAGCACACACCACTGATCCATTCAGAGATGTTGAGTTGTGGTTGTCAGGTTAGTCTTAAACTAAACAGTTAAGTTTTGCACTGAATAAGTAAATCAAGACTAGATTTGCATTATATTTCAATAAATACACTTTTTGTGAGATTTTTCTTTAGTAGTGTGCCTTATGATGTTTCTAATGTAATGTCAAAATTGTGGCTTGACTTAAAAAACGGTTCTAATGCACAGTACTCCATTCAGCTGACATTTAAAAGTAAGCAAATAAAAAGACTAATCCCTTAAATGCAGCTCATTTCAACAGCCCTTATTCTGACTAATGTGTAAAAATATGAGAATATCTTTGAATGTGTTGACAGTATGTGAACTGTGTTGTAAGAGAAGCCCTGGATGCAAAGACAGGAGCCATTCATTGTCTGTCTAAACAGATTCTCTTTATGGCATCTTGATTACGCTGATCTCACCATCATGCTGACTGCGTCACATGGGTAACCATATGCCAATCACAAGGTAAGAGACACTGACACTGGGCACGCTTATCCTGGCATCTGAACAAAGACTTTGAGCCAAGCTGGAAGGCAAAGTACTTGAAGTACTTGGGGTAAAAAATAAACAAATAAATAACACCAGTAAATAACAAGGAGCCACTAAACTTAAATATGTGTACAAAAAAACATTTTTTTTTTGAATATGGAGACAATATATCTGATGCTTCAATGAAATTCGTCCCTAAAAATAGGACAGAGGGGCTAACAATTCAAACCACATATAGACTAATGGTATGAAGCAAATTTGGAAATGAAAATGCACTAAAATGAAAGAGAAAATATTCTTCATATAAAAGACATTTCTATTGTTGTGTTATTTTTTTGTCTTATTTTCCAACAGAAATCTGTAGGCTATGTAACATGGTAAAAAGCAAATGAAAATTACATTCTACTATTTTTTTTAATGTCTTTTTATTCTCTTAACATGTACATTTTGGGAATGAAACAAATTATCCAAGGCAGTGTTTCACAAAAATGACGACCTTTGCAAAATCACTTTATATTACATTTATATGTGTTTAAATAGGCAGGTTCCACTGGACACAATGGGTTACATGTGAAACCTGGAATGAGAATGGCAATTCATGAAAAACCCACATTTGGATTAGAAAAAACACACTTATTAAATTTAACACAATGTCTTTTTTTTTTAATAGTGAAGGATATGACCATTTCAAGCCATATGTTCCAGATCAAATGCATCTACACCTGTAGGTAGCTTTTTGTGTCACATTTTGGTCCTATTTTGGGCTCCAATATTTTATTGAAAACTCTTTAATCTTGGGATAGCTTAGAGCAGGAGTATACATTTTTTTTAATTTATCTCAAATCATTATTAGGCAGATCTTGGGGACATTAGGCAGATCTAAAATGTGCCAAATATGTGTCATAGAAACACCAATCTGCTTTGAACATGTTCATTTGTTTCATGTTAAAATTAAACAAAAAATTGTGTGATATCATGCATTTGATTTTGTCATGAAATTATGCATTAAATATTCAATGGGGCTCACCCAACACTTCTTCTTCTTCATCTTTTAGCTAGCTCCAGCTACTCAACAATATTTTGGCATTTCATTCTCCACCTGCACTTTTGTCCAATAAGCAGAACTCCACCTGCACTGTACCCCATCACATAGAAAACACTACGCTGACCTTCAAAGGAACAGCAACACATCCTGTACTGAAAGATACAGGGTGTAGGCTACCTTCAATTTTGGGTAAAGTCCTTAATGTGCTCTTGTCATATGAATTACCATCTAGACATAACACAAAGTGGGCAGCACGGTGATGCAGTGGTTAGCACTCGTGCCTCACAGCAAGAAGGACCCTGGTTCGATTCCAACACCAGACCTTTCTGTGTGGAGTTTGCATGTTCTCCCCGTGTCTGTGTGGGTTTTCTCCAGGTACTACGGTTTCCTCCCACCATCCAAACACATGCACTGATAGTGTAATTAGTTAATCTAAATTGCCCATAGGTGTGAATTTGAGAATGATTGTTTGTCTATATATGTTCAGCCCTGTGATGAACTGGAGACTCATACAGGGTGTACCCCGCCTTCGCCCATTGTAGCTGGATTAGGACCCCAGTGACTCCCATGACCCTAGTGAGGATAAAGCAGGTTCAGATGATGAGATGAGAGACATAACATAAAGTCATGACACCAATAGCAAACACATTTTCATAGCAGCACAGTTGAGTCATCTTTACACAACTGCACTAAGCTAACATTTGCACATCCTGGAATGAGTTTAACCTACTGTACAACACTTATATGGAAATTAACCTTTCATAAAGATAGATGTAACCAACTAAAACAACATATTGGCAGTATGAGTTCTGTTCTTTCACTCCAAAATGAAATGATAGTTGCAGCAAAACTTATGTTACTGTTAACGGCTGGTTGAGACTAAAACAGTGATGCCAGGCACAACAAACCTCACCCCTCACAAATATTTTCCTTGATTTGTCCTATTTTTTATCAATGCAAATACATATTTCGGTGACTGTGACCTTGGACCTATATTCACCAATATTTTATGTAACCCCCTCACACCTTTCCTGTAAATTTAATAGAAATTGGTCCTTGCATGACCCCTTAGGTCAACAATAAATACACACAAGATGAAGAATTGATAGACGAGCATTTCGGTACTCAGTGTAATTCTCTAAGATGAATAGTTCAAAAGTTATATCCAAAATTTAATTTTGACCTTTATTGTGACCTTGATCTTTGGCCTAGAGTCTTCATGTTTGTCCTTCAAGGTTCTAATGTCAACGCACATGAACAATGAGACCAAAAAGAAGCTATATGTAAAACTGAGTACAGGAATGAAAAGGAAATTCATGATGTACCATATTTTTTTTATCATCGTGAAAACACATTTTTGGTGACCTTGACCTTTAAATTTGACCTACATTCACCAAAATTTCATGGGATCTATTCTGGACCACCTCACAAATTTCCTGAAAATTTGGTGGAAATTAATCCAGTAGTTTTTGTGCAAAGTTGCTGATCATCAGACAGACAAACGGATAGACAAACAAAAAAACAAAGGCAGTACTAATCCCCTTGCCTCCCATTCAGGGGGTAAAGACGACTTAATATGAATACAATTTTTAAAACTTACATTAAAAAGGTCAGATATTGTTACTTCACGTGTAGCCAAGTTTTTGTTAACAGCCAAAAATATTTGCTATAATTGATTCTACTATCTGGAATTTATTGTTAACCATCAACCTTTGTAGATAAACCTTAACTGTGTTGGCAGACGGTTCTGCTTTCTCTTGAGCTTCAAAGAGACTTTAGAAGACGTCAGGGAAAAAGCACCAGCGTCACTTGTCTTCCCTAATTTCTATGTAAGCAGTTTGTGAGCACATTGCAAGTAAAGTGACTTTGTTCCTCATGAGTCAGCTCTGTCAGTTTCATGAGTCAGGGTAAGAGAAGGAAACAGCTGCTTCCCACTGTCGCTGTCTTTAGATTTCTAACATGAACCAGTAACCCCCATCACCTTTTGGTTCAAAAGCTGTAAAGCACAAATGGACTTTTGTTGTGTATTCTGTCTATGTAATATATCACATCATTTAGAAGCATTCAGTAGGACATAGCAACAAAGTGAACAATCCAGGCTGACCTCTGACTGACCAGGTGTCATAATAATGGTCTCTTTAAGTTCTCTACGTCAACTTGGGCCCGTTTTCTCTGACTGTCTCAGTTTCCCTATCGACTGGTTTCCAGTTTCATGTGAGTCTTTCTCTCAGTGTTTCTGTAGACAGTACAGCAACAGGTGAATACATGTAATTAGATCAGGAAGAGAGGAGGAGTTGAGTTTTGTTGAGTCTCAGGAGATCCCACTCTAAAAGCTTAAGCACAATAACTGGTCTGGCAGGAGCCTGCATTTCAATGCCTGTTTTTCAACTTCATAAGACTGTTGATTGTTAGTAGCAGAGACAAAGAAACATAAAAGTTATGAAGTTACCACCCTGATATCAGTATATTC
The DNA here is from genome assembly GCA_020466265.1 of Siphamia tubifer. Lineage (NCBI taxonomy): Eukaryota > Metazoa > Chordata > Actinopteri > Kurtiformes > Apogonidae > Siphamia > Siphamia tubifer. The sequence continues at coordinate 22,957,937 of CM035799.1, read as the reverse complement.
TCAAGGCAATAAGTTTAGAATGTTCATATACACAACATATTCATGACTAATTAAACTATAACATAACAAGTGTTAAAAATGTTTTTGATCAAATGCCAGTAAAATGACACTATTGTATATTTCATTGAACAGTCTGTTATGTGTTGAGAATTTTGTACATGAAGCTGACCTTTACCTGTGTGAATAGTAGTAATAAAATATAACAGTAAAGGGGCTACTGCAGTGGAAGCTTTTAATAAAGACGACAAACCTGACAAATACACAAAAGCATTTCATTGGTCCTGCTTTTCAGTTAAAGGTCATCAGATGTGGAATAATTTAACGCCAGAAATAAAACAAAAATGAACTGATTTAAAGGTTTTCACTAATGAGGACAAACTGTGGCTCGAACAAAGACAAGTCTGTGAACACTGAATCATATCCAGCACTGTCATTAAACTGTTATGGTTCAGTTGGTTTTTGGATCAGTTATTTTTGTTTTCTTAATTTGCACTATCGTTTCACCATTTCCTCGTCTGTTTTCTCAAAAAGAGATAGTTCGGTATTTTTCACATAAATCTGTATGACATCTTTACTCTGGTGCACCCACAGTGACTTACTCTGTGAGCCAAATTCTGGTCCGGTTTTGGTCAAAGCCAAAGTAGTCCTGACAGGTTTCCTGGGGTCAAGAAAATTAAATGTAAAAATGTAAGTGTTTCAGTAAAAATCAGCGTCAGCATGGGGGCGAATCACTTGCTGAAAACGATGCAATTCACACGCCACACCACTATGAGCGCTGTAAGCTAGTCCCACCAGATAGAAAAGAACAATAGAAGAAGTAGCGCGCATGCGCGCCCACATCCCTTTTTCCACTGGCGCGAAACACACAACGGACACAAACAACAATAATAACACTGCTAACACCCTAACATTAACACATTCACCACTGATGCATTGTTGTTCGTTAGTGTTACTGTCTTGTGAAGAGAATGAATGTTATGGGTGCAAGGCTGCTGTTTTTTTTAACTTCCCCCTGGGACCAAAGAGTTAATTTTGGGGTATTCGATACAGGTCCCATTTTGACAAATTAAAGGCCAAATCATCATGAATTTCATCATGTATTTTGCTTTCAAATCTCTTTATTGATTGCAATTTTTTTTTATTGCAAATCCATTATTTTTTATGTACAGATATAAAAACTAATTTCTCTCCATATTTCAGTAGTGACTACAGCATTAAGTTAATACTGTACCACAACAGTAGAACAACTCTGAACTCTTTTCACTAAACTCAACAAACATTATGTTAGAAATCTAATAAACACGATTAATAAAATATAGTAATTCATTATCAAAAATGAATTATATACTTATATTGTAACAATGCTTATTTAGTAACCCTCTGAATTTAATTTAATTTAAATGGCTGATTCATAACCCATAGCAAAGACGACAGATTATATTTTTCTTGACATATACCAACAGTTAATGTGTCCCGTTCTTATTGTCCTATTACTTACTGATATGTTGCAAGACACAATTTAAATAGCTCACCAGAGTGCAGGGTGTTTATAGTCTTGAGTCCTTATTGCAATTACAGCAGGTCTTTTTTAGTGTCTCTTTACTACTATATGTTAAAATGCTCCTAAAATAAGTATAATCTTAAAAAATCATAATAAAATAGGTCAGTGAATGTTGACTTGTGTTATTTATGATGACATATATTACAGTTAATCGTCAGTGATACAATGAATGTTTGTCAAATGTAACTCAAACATTTTGTTATTTATTTATCAATTTATTTCTCTAATTTATTTTCTTCATCATCACTTTTTAAAAATCATCTGATTATTTTCTGAATGTCCATGTTAATATATATATATATATATATATATATATATATATACACACACATATATATATATATATATATATATATATATATACACACATATATATATATATATATATATATATATATATATATATATATATATATATATATATATATATATATATATATATATGTTTTCGATAGTAACTCGTGTGCCATGCATTATCCTGCTTATTCTACGGGTTTTTCCAGTTTATTACCGTCACTACTCTAACAGACTAGTGTTGTGAAATAGGCAGGGCAGACAGAAGGGGGGTGCAAAGAGTTTTAGGACGAGAAAAGAGAGAGACGGATGTACACAGTCAGGTCGGCGACCGGAGCATGTGTTGTCCCGTTCTTGGAAATAAATACTGAAAACGAAGCTCACTGAAACCGCTCCTTGTTTTCTAAAAACCAGCATAGAGGAGTTAACCCCAGGGTAAAATACTTACTTCGGCCCTGGAGATTTTGTACGAGAGGAGGACAGCAATTTCCCCTGATTTCCTGACTACGGTCAGGATAACATCAGGATAGGTTAACATTGGATAAGCTAGCAGTTACAACGAAGCAAATATTTACTTTAAAAGTGGCCGAACTACCTGCAGAGTGATATGGTACAGTGAATCTGAAGTGACAGATTCTTTCTTTCTTTCTTTCTTTCTTTCTTTCTTTCTTTCTTTCTTTCTTTCTTTCTTTCTTTCTTTCTTTCTTTCTTTCCCTGTGTACTGTTTTTTTTCCAGGGAGGTATTCACATAACCCTTTTTTGGCTTCCATCCTCTCCTGCACATTCTGTTTGTTTACATGCACTTAGAACAGTGGTTCTTAACCTTGTTGGAGGTACTGAACCTCATCAGTTTCATATGCACATTCACTGAACCCTTCTTTATTGAAAAATAAAATGGGATTTTTTTTTTTTCTAATTCAAGACAAGTATGTTTTACTGGTGCACAAAATGAACTGTGCATTAACATCACGGTGTTCAAAGAACACAAACATCACTTGATTTGATTCATCATTGAATCATATGAGTGTGACTTGACCTCTGCCTAACCCCTGAGACTGACTCACTGAATCCCTAGGGTTTAATTGAACCCTCAGGTTTCAATTAAACCCTATAGGGGTTCAAGGCTAAGAACCAGTGACTTAGAGGAATTTGAATTATTGCCTTAGTCTGGCTAAAAACTAAGTTTTAAAAGTCATGTATACACCTTAGTCAGACTATAATCATACTGAACCGGACTATCCACCTGTGCTAGCACTGGCAGTGCAGTTGAAACCTGTCAATCAAAGGGACACACCTATATCAGTAATTATGCCTAATTTAAAGATTAAATAACATCTAAAGATTACTTAGAAAACATTCACACCCCTCACAGTTGTTATGAAAGTATACGTGATGAATTAAACCTGAAATGTTTTTTTTTTCACCAGGCTGTAAACATGCTTATTTCTGCTGTGACGTTGGTCTTTTTAAACATGGAAGTCTACAGAGATTGAGTCCCTTTTGGAGTCTGCCCCTAGTGGATTACGAGTGGACTGCAATTTTTGTCATTTCCAGGTTAGCTTCACTTCTGTCTGTCAGAGGTTCCTGCTTGGTAAGAAATTGGAAAGTCCTAAACTTCTGTATCATTGTCGTCCATATCTTTGTTCTGTGTTGTTGTCTTCTTTTTATTACGTCTACTTCAAATTTGCCACAATTATTTACTAATTGTTCTTCTTTTATGTCAATAACCGGAATACTGTCAATGTGAAGGGGTGTGTAGTGCCACCTACTGTCCGGAGTTCAAACGTAACTCACCCAATAATTATGTCTTTTTGCTGTGTATGTAAACTCGTACTTCTGGAAAACTCCAGTTAAATCCTTAGTTCAATTATTGCCATTAGCTCGAATTAGATGTGCATGTAAACATACTGATTGACTTTAATTGTTTGTCAATTGTGTTGTTTCTTTTTTCTTTGCTGTTTATGATGTGCAAATAAAAAAATAATAATTCAGGCCAAGGCCTTTACAGAGGGCAAAACCCAAACAAAAATTCCTAGATCAAGCCCAGGGTGGCTACGGAAAAAAAAAAAAAATCTCTGACAGAACTGGGCTCCATGTAGCAGAGATCTGTTTAAGAAGTAGGACAGAGAAAAGAAAAGGATAAAGAGCAACAAACAACTCAGACACTTGACTAAAGAGTCAAACATTGGGCAGCTTAAAGGTAAGATCCACATCAGCAACATACAAATATGAAGCATAAGAGCAGAAAGGACTAATGGTAGAACAGAGAAGATATAACATCAGTGACATGATGGTGACGTATACAAATGCGTGTGGAGAGATAGTATTATTGCCCCCTTACACCCTGGGACTAAAAGACAGTTCAGAATCACTTGAGCCAACCATAACTATACCCTTTGACATAAAGAAAGGGTTTAGGTTCAGGCTTAAAGGTAATGAGGGTGTCTGTCTCCTGGGTCCTAAACTGGAAACTGGTTCCACATGAGATGAGTTGGGTAACTGAAAGCTCTACGTCACAGTCTAGTTTTAGAAAATCTAGGAACTGTATATAAAACTGCATTCTGAGAGAAAAGGGTTGTCAGGTTATAAGGTATATAGGTCTTTGTTTTATTTTTACGTACATTACATTTAGCAGAGGGGTTACACATTTAGCACTAGATTCTGTAGGGAGTCAGTGATGAGAAGCTAAAAAAAATTAGAAATGGTATCTCTCTTCATGTTGCAGCATTTAGAAGACAAAGCAACTTGGCAATGATGATTTGTTGTTGAAATTTTCTGTCTTACTTTCAAGTAGGATGTTGCTAATTTTGGCAATGTTACACACATGACAGAATGATATCCGAGACTTTTGTTTTATATGTGTTTGAAATGACAGATGATCCCAGTTAAATGTCAAATTAAAAGTGTCATTAGATGGTAAAGTAATGAGGAGTCGCATACAATAACGTCAGTTGATGACATGCAATTTCAGTTTTGGAGTTTTCAATATCAGAATTAGTTTATTTGTCATTTGCATACAACACATTTGCTATGATCCTCCTTAAGATCACAATCAGGACCCAGCCATAACTAGTTACAAGTCAGCTACATACTGTATGTATTTGAAATAATATAATTTTACTCATTTGTCTCATAGATGAGTTTAACAGTGGAAAATTATTCTGTACTTCATTAACATTACAGCACTTTAAGTAAAATTAAATGGTTCAAGTACAATACTCTGTGGAACACCTTAACTAATCTTAATCTGGTGGATGACTGATCATTAATGTATGTATTATTTTAGTATACTATAGTTTTTAGAGTATTTTAATCCCAATAGGGTGTTATAATCTAGATGGTATGACCAATTATATCAACTTCTGGAGTAGTATTGGAATAACATGATATATATATATATATATATATATATATATATATATATATATATATATATATATATATATATATATATATATATATATATATATATGACTGATTGCTGTCATTTTTAACAGCATGATCTGTTTTTTTATTCACTGAATTATTCCATTTTTCTCTCTCTTCAGTTTTTCTCTCTCTTTATTCTCAATACAGATAATTCTATCTATATTATTTAACATCTATATACCCTGCTCTAAATAAAAACGTGAATTATAAAAGAACCACTATGCAGGAAATACATTATCTTAACCTCAATGTATTTGTTACACACCCCAGTTTGGGGCCTGTTGGCAGATTTATATTATCTGTTAAAAACAGAGAAAGGAATATGAATCACGAGGAGACGTCTGTTCAGTTGCCTCGCAAGTGTAGCTTTTTTTTATTAATTACAATAATCATGTAAAATCACAATTTACAGCATTTTCATTCTGTCTTGTGTCAAAATACAATGTTTAGGTTCACAACAAAATCCTTTATTGGAATCATGTACAGTATCCCTCAAATCATGTTACCTTATTCTCTTTAATCTATTTATTATCTACTTTTAACATTTGTTATGCTTTTTTACTCTATTTGAATGTTATTTATTCACTATTATTATATTTGTCACATTAATACATTCACATATGCGCAGTGCCACCGTCTCTTTACGTGCACACACTCTAAAATGGCTGCGCTTAGCATAACGGCTATAAAGAAAAGTGAAAATAGAAGTCACTTTAAACTACATCTAAAAGCGATCTTAGCTGGCTGAAAACACATCTCAAAATACACAAAATTAACAAACATGGTCATTAACATTACTAAAACATATGTCAGGGCCTAAATCTATTTGAAGGGAGCACAATAAACGTAGATAACCAACAGTCACTTGTTGCTACAAAATGGCGATCTACCGTTACCTGTCTAACTTATTTTCTAAGCATTAAAAGTACATGACATCCTGCAGATAGCTCACAAATGTCTATGGTGAGACAAAGCTTAAGTATCTAAGCATGCTTTATGATAATGATAATCATTTTACCAAGTACCAACCTGTTAAAAACAGAGAAAGGAATATGAATCACGAGGAGACGTCTGTTCAGTTGCCTCGCAAGTGTAGCTTTGAAGCAGGTCACGTAACCCTTCGCTGTATGCTAACAAGCGCCCCCCTCTGGTGAAAAGTGTAATTACAGGTGGATATTTTCAAAGAAATAAAACAACAATAGATAGTAAAAACCCAACTTATTCTTATTCTCACAGTTATTACAATACAAATACAATATTATTATTAATGTGAAAACACATTAGTGTGTCACATATTGTTTGTTTTTTAGTTAAAAAAAAAAAAATCTTTATGACTAGCTATTCTAATCAATGAATCCTTGTAAAACACCAAAGAGTAAAATATGGAAATGTCTTTGGATCTTTTTACCTGATATTATTATTATTAGTATAGCCTCGTAATAGTTTTACTAATACATGGTACTTATAACATTTAAGATAAACTTGATTATCCCTGTGGGCAAATTTGTTATACAGACAGCAGAGAAAGCATTGTTTATAGAAAATGTACCAGTGCTTTAAATTAAGAAGAAAATAAATGGCAACACTGCAATGTGCACAAATGAAACATATTTTTAAAGAAAATAATGTATGATTTTTGTCCCTGCAGATTAATGTTGAAGCATAGAACCAAGGTTCCACCGTAGACTTCATCCGTCCCAGCAGTTACATAAGTGGCTTTGAAACCATCATTTATCTTCAGTGTTGTGGAGCTGACATGTGAATTGTGTTTAACTGTCTCTAACACTGGTTCAGACTAGTTGTTGACATGACTTCCTTGTTCACATTAAAGTGAAACGTGTTCTAGTTCGATCATTAATACAGTGGTGTCATGGTCTGGTCATTGTCCATTTGCACTTGTGCCAGGTTTTAACTCAAACAAACACAGGTCTTAAAAAGACTTTTGGAAGGGGATAGTAACCTTGTGATAAATCAATAGCGTCTGTATTTGTTGTTATAAGCCTCTCAACAGGAAATTTAAACAAGAGCAGATACTTGGAAGAAAATCATAATTACACTGTATCTGAGAGAACATGTTGTATCATTTGTTTGCTTCGAATAAAACACACGTAAAACGGTTTCTAGTTTGGGGTTTTGAGGTTGTGATCATTGGAACAATTAAATAAGTGTGTGTGTATGTGTGTGTGTGTTAGGGGGGCAACTTGGGGGACAATATAGAGGCTGTCCCCTGTAGGCCCCATGCCACATAAAGACCTGATTATTCCCCCCCTGTTGGCTGGCCTTGCAGAGTGGACAGACAGTGGACTCAGTATTTCCCTTCCTCTGTTGAGCAGCGGGGACTCTCCTCCAGTCTCAGCCAGGCCACCGCAATTTAAGGGGAGCTGTTGTTTTGGAGAGCCACTGTGGGAAAGTCATTAAAGTGTAAAGCATCTCTCTTTTATTTCTTCCTAAAGGACTCCTGGAAGAGACATCCACTAAGGCGGTGGATGGTAATGAGTCTTAGCACAAACCGGCCACCCCAACAGTGCCGTGTGTGCTGATAGCCGCTGCCATGGCAAACCGGTTCACTGTTAAAAAAAAATAACCGGCCTGTCAGACACACAGCGAGAAGGGCTTCCTCTTTTCGACAGGTGGCCACTGTCTACTAGCAATCCTTTAAATCAAGCCTTTTCTCTGTGCAGGAAAAGAGCTTTCAGTCACTTTAGTGGTTGTTGTTGGTGGGTTCTGTGGTGGGTATTCTGACATGAACTCCAAAGATCAGACTGTCATTATTTATTCAAACCAGACCAAGTGAACACCTGATACGTAACATATGGTTTAGGGATGCTGAGTTGAGGACTTTTAATTTAATCAAGGGTCATTTCTTAAGAGTCTCCTGTTACTGATCATATCATTAGTAGTCCATGTAGTGTATATTTAAGTGGTGTACTGGACACACCAATCATCTTTTCTCCACTGAAGTGATCCACATAGCAGGCTATTATCATAGCATTGTAAAACCACAAAAGGAGACAGTGTGCTGGGATAAAGGTACAACAAGCAGCTATTTGCACTGCGTTGTAATGACAGAAAATTGCCTTTATTGCATAAACACTTCATGGGAGTTCCCTGTCTTCTCACTGAACAGCATCATAAAGCAACCACATGTTATTCACTTGACCATATCCTACACATTCATGATCAGAAGGTAAAGTGCAGTAAATACTAATGGCTGCAGTGCTGAAAGACAATGGCACAGTCATCGACAAAAAGAGTGTGAAGTTGAATCCGTATGACAACCTCACTTGAAAGTGGAGCACTGAAACCGGTCTGATGCAGTCTGCTGTGCATAAGTGTTTTGCATTCATTGCCCCTGAATTTCTTTGAAAAACTAGGCCCTCTACTGGAATCAAGTGGTACATCAAGTTGTTTACCAACCTCTTGTAGGACATCCCAATACAATAATTGGATCATTTTGTTCCCTAATAATAATATGCATCACGATCTATAGAAAAAGTCACAGTATACAGTATCCTGACAGGTGCAGCATGCACAATTAACTCCAAAGCTCCTCTCTTATGAGAGGAATGCATATCAGTCTGTTGAATGCACAATATTGTGTTTGTTTGACTTAAAGCTGAGCAGTTGACATGTAGCCACCTTTCAATATTAGTGCACTGCTGGCCTAAGTTCTATTTTTGTTCTGCCTATTGATTTGCTTGGACAAACAGTGAGCCAAAGCAAAGGCTCTACATTCAGGGCACATGTCAGTGATAAGAGTTAAGATGAACCAGAGTCACTGAATGCACTGCCAGGTTCTCACCTGTTAAAAAACGTATAGGATTTTTTAACGGTTAGATGCAAATAAGTCTGATTACCTTTGCATTAATGCTGCTCACATAAGCTAAGTCTTGGTGATTATGGTCACAGTGTTTTGGGCCTCTCTGTCACGCTTTTACATTTTCCCGGAAATGTCCTATGCTGCCTTCTCTCAGGGTCCACATATGGTTGTCTGAAAAGCGAGGTTATGCAACATCCCGGCCAATTGAATAAACTGCTACTTACAGAGAGTGAATGGAAGAGTTAAGAATGGCAAGAGACCTATTGTCAGTGTTCATTGGTATGCAAAGCGCTGCACTATTACTATTAGAACCCTTGCTGGTTTTGATCAAAATCTGTGGTATCATTCCCCCCTGATGTGTAACCTTTAAACTGACCCTGTCACGAACACCACCTGCATGCCTCAGTCACAACACCCTTATCAACATATACAGATGCTAGAATACATGAAGCCAACTGATTGTTTTGTGACGATATGTTTGGCCTGAATAGTGGACACGTCCTCCACTGAAATAAGCCATGAGTATTTCTGTTGTGTGAAATATGTCACTGCTTTTGTTCAAATAATCTGTGGCATCCTTGTTGCCCCAGAGGGCAGGAATAATAGACAGTAAAGTGCATTTTAGCACATATTGTCACCTGAACTGACTGTGAATGCAGGTAAACGATGGCCTGATTCTTTTTAGCCTGAACATAAGGATTCACCCTAGTTCAGTAAATCCTCCTTGTCCTCCTCCTCCCAGTCTGTCTTTTAGAAGCGGAGTAAACTGGGTTGTGGTTATATAACCAGTGTCTGCCCTCATAGATCCTCAGCAGCTCGTCTTCCCCTAATCTTTTCAGCTTGATTACACCCTCCATCCCCCTTCTCTGTCGACTCATTCAGCTGAGAGTGTTCTCACACACAAGTGCATCCATGGGACCACATGAACATAGCGTCGGGATCCGCCACACTCCGGTTTAGAGCGGATGGGATGCTTGTGATTGCAGGTGTGAGAGTGCATGTGGCTGCAGCAGTGATTTGTCAGTGCACGCAATCATCAAGACACACAAGAAGACACTCACTGTCTGCATTTTAGGTTAACTGTACATGTTCAGCTGCTGGTTTTTGGCACTTTTGCATAGCATTTTCTGACCATGTGCCGTACAGCTTATCATGTTTGTTAATAGAAAGAAGAACTGCAACATATTTTTTTTTTCTCTAATAAACAGTTCCAGCAATTCACTGATATGGGATGGAACGAGCAAACACAGTCATGGAAGTAGATTGCATTAACATGTACAACTGTTTACTGACCACATTCACATGCCTGTCTGAGTCAAGTTAAATATATTGATCTGTTTCTATTTTCATCCACATTTTGCAAAAACAAAGTATGTTTGATATGTGATGTGATAGGAAAAAACAAGTCAGTGGAATTGTTGGTGCATTTACCTCACCAAGATATGGCATTAAAAAAAGGTCAATTAAAAAGAATTGCAACTCAGTTAAGCAATAAGGAAGATTGTATTCTCATGGCGTAACACTATAAGGCGAGACTTTACAGTAGGTGTTGTAAAAAAAGATTCACATGCCAAGTAAAATATGTCATTTGATAATCTGCCAGTGTAAAAAAGAAAGGGCGTTAAGTTCATTGTATTTGAAATTATGATAAAAATGTAAACGCAAACTGAGGTAAGGTAAAGTTCAAAGGGCAGGGAGTGATTTCCATTTGGTCCCATTTTTGTGACAACTAAGCTAAACCACAGTCATGAACCCAATCCATGAACTTTGTTCATGAAGAGCATAAACATGTAAATATTCTCCTGAAACTAGAGTTTACCTGCAGACCTGTTTTCCACTTTAAAGCAGTAAATGTTTTCTGTCTTTAGTCTCCATTTGGCTCAACATTCAGTATGTTTTATGAAGCTCTCCCGTCAAGGCCGACAGGTAGAAGACGTAGGATGTGCAGGAGGTTTATGTGTGACAGCAGGGCCTGTTTTGTGTAATGCAGCATAAATATGGAAGCAATTATAAGGTGGGAAAGAGGTTGAAAGGGGTCACATTTGATAGTGTAGCCTTAAACAGAGAAATCCCCACTGCATGCTGCAGATATTTCACAGTCTCATCATCTTGGCTGAGTTCCCTGCTTGGCTTCTGCTGTAACAGTGACCAGCCTCAAACCACCATCTGCTGCTTCAAACTCATAACACTTTTTCCCTCCCAGTGCGTACTGTAAACTTGGTTAGAAATTCATTTGAATAGATAATATATTATTACATGTGTTGTAGTATATAATGAAACCTTGTAGGTTTTTGTTTTTATGTCTCCATTATGTCAGAGCAGTTGTTCATGTTTCTAAATCTAAACAGGCAAAAACATCTAAAATACTTGTGTAACTAATCCTATCAATATATTTCAATAGATATGGTAAAATGTAAATGATCAGCCTTTCATCATCATCATCATCATCATCATCATCAGATTATCTATAGTGAAGTATAGTCCTTTTTTTCTGAAAAGGTCACTTTTTATTCAATTTGGATATAATAACCTTTGAACTTACTCTGATATATGGCCAGTGTATTAAACATTGGAAAATACTTGATTTTCACTGAAAAATGCAAAATACAAAGGGTAACATATAAAGAAATTGTCATAAATCACACACAGGAAAGGTTAAATGTAAAGAAAAATCCATTTGGAAGTTGCCATAAAAATAGCACTGTGTCTTTAGGGCTAATCAGAAAAGTGATATGTGAAATGATTTGTCAGTAGTTTCTTGAATCCTCTGTCAGCTAAGGACTCCCTCTGAAAGTAGGACACTCCAGAATCGGGTCTTCATCATGTCAAGAGCACAATGAAGCATTATCAGTACAAGGGATAAATAAAGCGATACTCTGATAATATTGATGCAATTAACCCTATCAGAGATTGGCAAACACAATCAACTGTCATGTTTTCACACAGATAAGAAGTAACACTGTTATAGGAATACAGCCGAACGTTGTAGAAAGATGAATACATTGTGAAAAAAAAGCAAACGATCTGTGATCATTTTGTAAGTCTTGTAAATAACTGGCAACCCACGCTGTCAGCAAATTCACCAAGACACAGTCTATCTATCATTTACTCACTGATGGCACAAACAAAAAGAGGCTGATTAGACTCTACTGACACCTATTGGTTTGATCCAAAACCACAATCATATTTTATATAACTCGTGTTAAAACTATAGATATGGTTCTATCGCCCTCTAATGGTGAGAACCCAGACTACATACATCACAGACGACTATAATAGATTATTGTTCCATGCTCTTTCGATGCCCTTTTAGTTCTTCAGTGAAGGATGAGAGAATATTTCTTGTACCTCTTGTACTTTGTTACAAAATGTTGCTGATATAACATATTACCTTTATATTTTCTGTCTTTGGCGAAAACCATTCTTTAAGAATCTCAATACATTTGATATTAAACATTTGTTATCCCCCAATTTCATGTGAAAATTTCTTAATGATATAGGATATTATTGCACATTAACTCTAATATAGCAAAATATGTCATGTCACATGCATGCAATGACAAACATCATGTTCTACTGAAATAATTATTTCAATGTTTTGAAGAGTTCACAAACTTTTTAAACGGAAATAATAAATTTCACAAAATATTCTAATCATTTCTTTTTTTATTTTGCATAAGTGCTACACAAATAAAAATACACACGTAACACCAATAAGTCACAACAGGGAGTTGCATTTCCATGATTGAATTATCTGAACATGCAAAATACACTCAGCTCTTGAACTGGAATGAGAGAGAGAAAGAGAGGAGGGGGGGGGGGGGAGCAAGATTTTAAAGAGAGAATAGTCCTGCTTTGGAGTCATAAATAATACAGGATAATACTGATGATATGTTGTGGTCAGTGGTTTTGAGTTTAAAGATGGAACCTTCATATAAGTTGCATGCATTTCTTATTTTCCACAAAAACAAAAATGTGTTGAGGTTTTCCTAATATCATGGAAAAGAAGACAAGAGCCAAACAAAGGCTTTCTGAGAAAAAAATCTAGTGTGCACTTTTATATAGCCCTCTTTAGTTTAATCCTGATATCTCTAAGGCATCATTCCTTTCAAAGGAATTCATAGTTTTAAATGTCTTTTTTTTTTTAACTACTCAAGTTTATAATTGAGAAGACATCACAGTGATGGGGAACAGATACATTTTATGCAGTCGTAGGGAACAGATAAATTTTATGCAGTCGTAATATCTAAATGTCTTGGCTTGTCATGTCTGGTAAAGATTATGTTCTGCTTAATATGGGCATCTGCAATTATTTCACGTCCGACCTAGGAAATTACAGTGTTTACCTATATTTTGAGTGCCATTGTGAGTCTAATATTTACAATAGCGCCATGGTAACTCAGTGAGGTAAAACCCTATTCTGTTATCAAGCCCGAAACCATGGGGAGGAATTATCTAAAATCAAGAAAAAAATGTCTTTAAATCCGTGCAAATATTATCAGTACAAATGTGCACGTGAAACTCAAGACTGTCTATGATATTCACAGTGATTGTGTTGGAGTGATGACAAAAACTTGTCCAACTATAGGATGGCTTTAACAATCCAATGCTGTTGGTATAAGAAATAAGTCAAATGGTCTTAAATATAACCCAGTTATCTTGTATTAAGAAAAAGGGGAACATCTGCTGATGCTGTAATCAAAAAGTGTATGCCCTGAAAAATCAAGAAATCTAAAAAAAAAAAAAAAAAAAAAAAAGGAGATTATTATCATTTAAACCAATGAAAATAGTTATTTAAGAAATAGTTAATATTCTGAAATTGAGATTTTGTGCAAGTGGAAATTAATCTGTTTCCTCTGCACCATTGTTTAGCTTGTTACTGGTAAAATGGAACTCAATATCAGCTGGCTATCCTGCTATGATCATGTTAATGTACAGTATTTTCCTAAAATGAGATTACTTGTCTTTGATAGGATTGTTTTCCTTTTACAAAAACACTTATTGTCCATAAACAAGGTTTTTTTTTACGGTCTTGAAATGTCTTTCTGTTTGTTTTTTTGTTGTTGTTGTTGTTGTTTTTTTTTACAGTGAATAAAGTTAACACACTTTCCATTATGAACCATTGTAAAAGTCAAGTAGCATTTGAGAACTTGAACCTGTGAGCAGAACTAACTACACACAAACTGTACAGCAAATTTAATCTCAAGTGAGAGAATATTGCTTTGGGACTGCTGTGACCGCTGAGACCTATAATAACTCATGTCCTCAAAGTTCACCACTGAGAACGGCACACAAAATGTCACATGTCACTACATACATACCTGCACAGCTCAACCCTTTTCCTCTATATTGACCTTTCACATCTAATCTTTAAAGTTCCAGGAAAAATTACTAACCACGTTTTCCATTTAGGTCCACTCAAACCACTGCTGACAAGTGAAGCGACACAATCAGAGTAAATGTGAAAGATACATGTAATAGTTTCGACACTTAGTTGGATTTTTACATGGAAACTGCTCATAATGCCCCACTGTAAAAACAAAACAAAAAAAAAAAATGTGAAAAAGAACAGCACTTTAGAGGTAGGAATCTGAATTCCAACACCTATGATTCACAGATACTTGGTTGGTTCAATAAATTTGCATGCTAATTACCAGTTGGCTGCAGAAAAACCAAAAAGCATACTGCTGACAATTCGTCACAACCAGAGATATGGCACGTAAACTGGAAAACAGAATCACACTCAGCAAGCCCTCAACTCAACATATATTTACATCCTCTTAAGTCTCTGTGACCTGCTAGTTGACCACTTCTTCACATGGTAGGTTGAGCCTCACCTCCCCTCCTGTTGCTGTGGAGGCTGAGTACACTGCTGTGGCGGAAATAGAAGAGGGGCCGTTGGTCTCCATGGTGAAAAGCTTGCACGGCCCTGGTACAGCTGTGTTGGGAGCTTCCTTTTCTGGGCTGGACATTCGAGAAGATCCTGGGGAGGACGTTGGACTGAGCTGCACGGCCGTAGTATCCTGTAGCGTGTGTTCGCTTGTCTCTATTTCAAAAGCAGCTCCTCCGGCCAGTCCACCATGTCCCATCAGTCCCGTACCCCTGCCGCCCACCTTAGATCGGTGAGAGCTGTGTGGAGGGGGGAGGCGACTACAGACGCAGCAGGCCCCAAAGAATGTAAAGGCCACCAGCAGGAGAATTGGTCCGATAATGATTGGAGGGTTGTCAGAAGGCACCATTGTGCTGAAGGCAAATGCTCCCACCAAGGTGATGTTGAGTCCAGCCAGCATGATGCATAGTCCACAGGCACAGCAGAGCGCCGGGGACGGGAGGCCATGAGGACGAGACTTCCTCCTCTTCTTCTTCTGTGTCTCCTTTTTAGGTACAGAAGTGCCTGTGCTTCTATCCGTGATGACCATGTCTTCACCCCCAGGCTTGTGTCTCCCGTTGTGTTATGCTATCTCTTTGTGTTTCAGTCCAAACATTTCCTCATGGTAGTGTTGAAATGAAAGGCATCCAACCCACAGCAGGTAAATGTCTTTGTCTGTAAATGATAACACATCACTGCTTTAAACAGAAGTAGGGTGAGACATAAAAAGCTTATTAACAAACATTTTGGCAGCAACTAAACACATCTTTAGAAAATCATTGCACATATTAGAACAGTGTCTTTCCTTGTGTTCCAGAGGCTTTGAGGAAATATTTGGAATCTGATCTACTCAGTTACATCTTTGTAGTGTTTGCAAATAAATATAAATATAAATAGGAAAATGCAGATACTGTAATAAATAGGAGGGGAGGTGGGTGTTTGATAAGACCTGCAATGATTATTTTTTTTTCCCCCACGTAAGAATTGTAACACTTTTCTCTTCATTATATAAACATACTTTTATATTCTTCCCACTTAATATAAACTGGCTGCAGAATATGTGCTGAGTTTGTGGTTTTGTGATAATAGAAGGCATGTTAAAGTGTCCTCCTTGTGTAATTCATCAAAGAGGTCTGAACATTCACTGCTGAGCTCTGCCACTCCTATAAATTACAAATATGAGGACAGTTTACAGCCTAGTGAATGTTTATACACACATTATTAGTCTAGCAGACATCACATGGGCATCTATAAGGAATTCATGAGGAATTCAAGCTTATATCATCTGCACATTTGTTCATAATTACACGATAATTAAGCCTCAGTCTAAATGAGATGCAGGCACCCCACGACTGTTGCACCAAGTCCTCAGTGCAATTGATCTGACATAACTGATCAGAATTACTATCTAATTTATCCTGCTTTGTGAAGTAAAGTGCCAGAAATTACATTGCAGCTGCTTCATTCATGTCATCTAGGCCACTGGGGAATAGCGTTTAAGTATTTAGTTAAAATTAAATTAGCTCTTCCATTCTAGCGTACACCCATTAAGTGAAAATGAAACGAACTGGGAAGAGAAAAACAGATGTGAAAATATCTAAGATCTAAGACACACAAAAAAATATGTAAGATCAGGACTGAATCACAGCGTCTTTGCTTGAAACACACTGAAGATGGTTACTGCATTGATGTGTTGCATTCGGGTAAAATTAAAGAGGTACAGAATCATCTTACCCCTGACGTCGAAGGTCTTTCCATTGTTTTTGATCAACGTGGATTTTTTTTTTTTTCCGAACGCGGTTCCTTTTTTTTTTTTTTTTTTTTTTTTTTTTTTCTAATTGCGGTGCGTAATTAATGAGAGTTGGAGTGGACGCAGAAGCACCAGACGCGCGGTTTTCATTGTGGTTTCATAGCTTTGCAATCCTGAGGGCACAAGTCATGACATCCGTTCAGTTACTGAGGAGACCAGACGAAATGAGACGCCTTATGAAGAAAGAAGAATCCACAGGGAGAGGGAAGATCACTTAGGTGAGGTGGCATTTCTTCTGAGTTGACATGTAGTCGCGCGGCGCGTCGCTTCTGCCGTGGACCGAGACGCACAGGTCATCCTCAAAAGCACATGACACGGAACGGCTCGACTGGAATCTGTGTGCATTAGCCATGTTTCATAGCTGATGTGGCGCACAGTGCGTGTTCCTTCCACTGTGAACCACTGGATGATGCTCCCCTGGCTCCACACACACACACACACACACACACACACACACACACACACACACTGCTCCCTCCCTTCACCAGCTCAACCTGGTGTGCGTGCAAACTGGAGGACTGCGTGTGCTCGTGCGTGCGTGTGTTCGTATGTGTGTGTAAAAGTAAACCATTTCCTTTTATACATGCAAACACCAATATTTCACTTTTAATCTCAACCTTAACCTGTTGTTTTAATTTTAGTATTTTACTTCATCTGTGATTAAGCTTTAGTTGACAGTTGACAGACAGCACCATTCTCTGTCATTCTCCTAAAATGTCATTTCTGCTGTAGTTTTAAATAAGACACTTTCTAATGGGGTCACAGGCAGCAGCTAATAATATCATCTCTTATTCTCATGATTAATAAATCACATACACTGGGATAAAACAACAGGATTCAGTGTGTGAACAACTCAGCACATCGTTGGAAGTTGAAGGTTCAACATAAAAAATGTTCTTATTCATAATGTATACAATTGATCAATTATTAATGGACTACCAGGTCTTTGTGAATGTTCCAAAAGGACACAATCCAGTTTATCCAGGTTATGTTTTGTTTTGTTTTATTTTGTTAGTTCTTTTCTCATTTTTCTTACATCTATTTTTATTATACCCTTTTAACTCTGTAGCACTTTGAGACTCCCAGGAATGTAAAGTGCGGTACAAATAAAATGTATTATTATTATTATTATTGAGTTAATTACATTTAGCACACGGGGGCTAGGTGTTTTCAAATGGATCATATTATGGAAATAATTATTAAAATACAGTATCTTCACTGTCTTTATTTCCATATTATTCTCAGGAAAGGTGCGAGGTGATGAAGAATAAAGCCCACAAAATTTGGGTGAATGTAGGTCAAAGGTCAAGGTCACAAAAATTTGATTTTGCAATGATCAGAGATAGAGCAAATTAGGAATTTCCTTTTCATTACTGTATACTCTACATCTATCTTCTTTTTGCTCTCACTGTTGATGTGCATTGACATCAGTACCTTGGAGAATATATTTGAAGACTCTAGGTCAAAGGTCAATGTCACAATCAGCACATTAATAGCTTACATTTTTTTTCAAGTCGACTTATCTGTCAAAGTCGAAGTTAAGTCGACGGGTCGTGATGGTGTCATCACATTGGCAGTGGACAAACAACATGGACACACATGTCCGTCCAGCAATGAGCAACTTGTATTAAAGTTCACTGTAACATAACGATGTCCACTGACAAGACACAAGCATCAACGTTTTAACCCTAACAAAACAAAGGCTAATACCTTGAGTTTTCTTTTAAATTTAACTGCACAACATCAGTAGGGTGAACATATGTCCGGATTTTGTCTGGACCAACGACTCTAAAACAGAACTATCCAGACTTCCAATGAGCACCAACATGCTCACCTTTCAATTCCGCATCTTGTGTGTATAATTTTTGACCAATTATTGACCCAAAAGGTCAGGGGTCAGTTAACACCTAAAAAAATAAAACAGACTGTAAAGAAAAAATAAATGGAGGTAGAGTCTTAGTTACTATTATTGAAAGATAGAAAACCTGGCATGGCCTTAAAATGGTGCCATGACCTCTGACTTTGACTGACCTTGAAAGGTCAAAATCAAGATCACATTATTTTAAATGATCATAACTCCAAAAAAGAGTCATGATAAGCACTTAGTTACTGTTGTTGACAGATATGAAACTACTACTAGGCTCCAAAATGACAACATAACTTGGCCCAGTAATACTGTCTTGACTCTGGAAACAAATAGCATGTTTTGATGGTTAAAGGTGTTCAATTCAAACCTAAATGAAGATGTCAATCAGTTTAACCTATTTTGGATTACATGAAAGTAAGTGTCAATTATGTCTCCTTCCATTGTTTAAGTTGAGACACTGTACAGTCAGGAGACTTTGTGATTTTGAGGCTTGACAATCAAACTGCTGGTTGTCATCAAGGCACCACAGACTCGTCAGGCTCCTGTTGCTGATTCCCATCAACGCCGCCTGGCATTATTCAGCCTCACAGCACGACACACTTTTTGTCAACGTGCAGTGTTCTTCCCCATGCCACTTTCCATGCAGCAGCCATTCTGCCTGCACTGTCCTGAATATCAATGTATTATATTTGACTGCGGGGGTGTCGTTCAGTGTGTGCAAGCAATGGGTGTGTTTCTGTCCTGTATGTTTTGTAATCTGTTTTCCTCCTCACAAACCCAGCAAACATGGCCGCCTCAGATGAATCATCTACCAATCCCATCATCACATAACGACCATAATAATTTCTTAATTGGTAGCTGGGAACATTGTGTGATGATGAGATGAGCTGCACAGAAGTAGAGCAACTGGGCTTAATTGACTTCATCCAACATCAGGAAGTAGGAAATACTTCCATAATAATCACAATCTGACTTTAGAGGTTTGCATATGTTTATTAGATGACATGTCGAGAGGGTGTTTGACATATAGCTGATATTATTTTACAGCAAAAAACAAAAGTCAGGCAGATTAAAATCTTAAAATCCTCATAATGACAAAGTTAATGATAAGGTTTAATATTTTGCGAGGTCACTTGATATATCATGGCAACTCTTGATCAGGAGGTGACTGCTTGAATTTCCGTCTAGATAAGACATCTGGCATGTCTGAGGATGTTCTGAAAGAGATCACCACATGAAAAATGTTAGCACGGTATTCAGTATTCTTTTCAAATATCATTTTATATGTAAGAAAGTCTCAGATCTTCTTAGATCTTAAAGGATCTAAGATCATTTGGAAAATTATATTTGGATGTTATGGTTTAATTCCAGCCAGTCTATGTTCATTTTATTATGTAAATATAATATTTTGAATGATTTAACTAGCGTACTAGTCAATTTCTATCTAAAGCCTATATACTTTAGTATTTCTGTATACTGTATATTTCATTGTACAATGTATAATTTACAAATAAAGTACTTTACTTTATTTTACTTTACCTATACACTATTCAGAATATACATATTCAAGTTATCTCTTATTTGCACTACTTCTTGTCTTGTCAAGTGGAGCTTTTAATTTTTACAAGGTCATTCCTACATACATATGGAGGGTTTAGGTTCTATGATGACTATCTTTTGTTGTTATTTAGGTAAAAGCTATATACTTTGTATAATTTTGATCCTGTATTATTACAACAAAAAAGAAATAGTGTAAAATAAATGCTTATTGTAAACACATAGTTCCAATTTCACAAATATTAGCTGACCATGACTTATATTTCTGGAAAGACACCGATGTACATCGACTGAGATTAAATCTTATAAAGGTAGGAAACAGGAAATGCAGATTTATACAATTATATTCTGAAATAAGAAAACAGGTAGTCTTTAAAGTTATTGCACATGTATAATATCAAGAGTTGCAGTAGCATGCGTGATGAATTACCTGAACTGACACTCTGAAACCTATCTATCTAACATGATCTAGGTTACCATAGTAACAACACCCAAAGTGATTGACTATGAAATGAAGGTGATAGCTTTAATGTTCACTTCTGAAAGTCCTTCTCTCCTCTGACGGATTACGACAGACATTACAGACATTATATAACATAGTCAGTTGACTCTACTTTTATAATGACAATTTTGTAATTTGCAAAAATAATAATATACCATGATCAATCCTAAACTTACAAAATGATTCAGATGCAGAAAGTTCACTATATGAATCTCAGTAAATGGATTTAAATAACATCCTTTTACAGATAACGCAGTGTGATAGACTATCCATGCTGCAATAAAAAACATTTTACGTCTTTAAATCATAGACAGAGAAAATACAAGCAATATAGATCATGGTTAATTAGTCATCAAATGATGCAGAAATCAATTGGTAATAACTCATTCCTTACAGCAATTGCCTAAAATGCAAATTAATTTTGAGAGATGAAAGTAGATCCACATCTAATTCAAGCAGTTTAAAGAACGACACTTCTTTGAAGTAACTTAATGTCAATGACCGATGGAGCATGACCTTAAAATGATCACAAGTTATAACATGTAGTCATGTAACGCAACAAAAAGGTAAAAACAAATCAGAATATAGTTGATGTGTGGGTTTATGTCGATTTACTTGTAATACATTAAAAATATTCAGTGATAGATGCAGTATGTGTTGACAGATAACACAGACTGGCAGACTGCAGTGTGGGAAAATATCACACTGATCTTATGATACACAACATGTTTCAAAAGAACAGTTAATGTGTTTGAATTATTATTATTATTATTATTATTATTATTATTATTATTATTATTATTGCAGATCACTGCATGATATAAATGAGTGTAAAATATACATCCTGAGGTTTACAGTTATACTGATGTAAATCAGACATTGAAACAGACGCTTTATTCATTTGTAGATCACAGCCACAGTAGTTGTGTGCCTCCTGCTTAAATCACAAACTGTGACTGTAGTGAGACTGTCCAAATGTAAACAGAGAACAGAACTGGGCCATGCACTGACCTCTGAGGGATCCTGCTGAGCTCTTCAGTGTCTAACTTAGAGTCATTAAGATCTGCCCAAGACTTGCCTGGAAGGCAGGACGTATCAGTAATGAGTTATTCTGTAATGCTCTCCATTGCCTAGTAAGGGTAATCCAAACTTGAAAAATGACTTATAGCACACTCAATGTTTCACAGCTACGTAAATATGGACATGCACTGTGTGAGTGTTTGGACCTGGACACCATATAAACAGTAGATCATATTCTCCTCATCTATGTTAATCCATAATGTTGATTAACTGCATGTAAGCATCATTTGTAACAGTGTTGAGCTCATACCCTTCATCTGGGTTGTTCTCGGGCATAGGTGCACCGTCCACAAAAGTCATCCGACTCTTAGAACGTTCCAGATTTAGCTGACTTTGAGTCCCTGAATGGACCACAGGAGGACACATGTGTCAATGTAAAGTTACGTATATGAACAGTTCACAGAATTTTGTTCACAGTGAGGTTTTTGAGAGAAAGAGAGAGGGGGGGGGGGGGCTCATACTTGGACTTTCTATTATATAATCACCCAAAGGCGTCATTAGGCCTGAACGAGTAAAGCTAAAGCAGAATCTTTAATGAACATCTTCAAAATAAAGTAACAAAATAAGAGCGAATCTAATCTCATTTTGATGTCTTATGGCTTCTCATATCCTCTATTTAATTTACTCTTAAATAACTTGAAAATGGAGCCAAAAGTGATTTTGTACCATTTGTGGGCTATGTTTATTACATACGAGAAATACACTGAAAAACAAGAGGGAAAAAACAGTTTCTACAAACCAAAGAGTCAAGTATATAATGCAGTTTGTTTTGCTATTAAATTCTTTTTTGTGTTTAGATGGTATGACATTTACAACATCTATCAAAAAAAAATACAGAATTTCCTTCAGGATCAATAAAGTACATCTATCTATCTATCTATCTATCTATCTATCTATCTATCTATCTATCTATCTATCTATCTATCTATCTATCTATCTATCTATCTATCTATCTATCTATCTATCTATCTATCTATCTATCTATCTATCTATCTATCTATCTATCTATCTATCTATCTATCTATCTATCTATCTATCTATCTATCTATCTATCTATCTATCTATCTATCTATCTATCTGTCTGTCTGTCTGTCTCTCTCTCTCTCTGTTCAACATATACAATTCTTATTATTTGTATTCTCATTTCCATCCTGTAAAATAGCAAAGCTAAAGATGACCCAAGATCTCTACACAGTAGTGTATTTCACAGTCCACAAAGTTTCTGAAATTACTGTAGATTTTACTGTATATATATATATATATATATATATATATATATATATATATATATATATATATATATATATATATATATATATATATATATATATATATATATATATATATATATATATATATATATATATATATATATATATATATATATATATACATATATATATATATATATATATATATCATACAACATTTACAAAGTAGTATAATATAAAATAAAATATGCAACAATACAATAACACTATGTGCAAACCTATTGTGACCAAGTAGGAGATCCATAATTAATGTCACATTACATAAAAGGGTTAATATCATACTTTTAAATGCATTCGAAAATCTTTTAGAGCTATAAAGGCTATTAACCCTTGTGCAGTCCTTCATAAAAGGCACACTGGCTGTGTCCTACAATCGGGTCTTAAAGACCCAGATTCCAAAGTTCAGTTCCATAGACTCATCACCCCACCCCCCAAGGATATATTACTGTTTTCAGTAGTAAGCAATGGCATCCTACAGTACGTATAAAAAGGTACATTTGTGAGCCACCGGGTCTCTTTGACCCGAAAGACCGCACAAGGGTTAAAAGATAGAAAGAACACCTTCACATGATGCATTTATTCACTTTTCATTGGACATAAATTCAGAGAAATGTTAAACATAGAGAATAATTATCAGACAGCACAGAACTCCTCATGTCATGGACAAAATAGATCCTGATAGATCAACACTAACTCTTAAACATGGGACATACATTGTTTTTCGACTCGTCCAATAAGATACCTGCATATCTAAATAGATTGGTGAATAAGGTTTATACACATGTGGGTCAGTTTCTATTGGAGCTGCTACATAAAAATTCAAACCAAATGTAAGTAAATCCAAATTTGCAACCAATCTTCTATTTTTAGCCAGTAAATCCATATTATTGAACTGTAGTCATGAAAAACCACTTACTGTAGCCTGAAAGTATAATGAGTTTTTTTTAGGGAGAGGCTAAGTATTAAGCTGAAGGGAAATGGCAACATTTTAAGGATATTTGCCTTTGATGGAATATCCACAGACCTGGATCAAGTCATTCAAGACTTGAAAACTTCAGACTGATTTAACAGTTTATATTAGTGATGACAGATAATGTCTCAATATGAATTAATTTCTCATAAAGTGTTTATATATATATATATATATATATATATATATATATGCAAAGTTTTGTTTCTTTACTCCTTAACACAAGCCTTTGTATTTGTATATGGTGTCATAACATACAATTAAAATAAAGTGTGGTTAAAACAATTAAATAAAAATAATTAATTAATTCTTTAAGTGATGTTTGTTTTTCCAACACAATTATATATTATGTATTCTATAAAGGTACAAATATTAAACATAAATACAAATTATACAAAAAACATACAGTATAAGGTTGTTATCCCTCAGTTACTCTTGTAGTTCATTTCTTTCTTAATATTTTCATCTTGGTCAACAAAATATTCTTATAAGTGGGAATGGTAATGCACTTTTGCTACCACTGATCCAAGCATTATATGATGTAAGAGATGCTCTGATATCACTCAGACTTATCATCTGTTTTGGTGTGAACAACGACTCAGGTGTTCTTACAGGTATCACATTTACTATCAAATAACACACATGCACACAATCGCTCAGTATCAAGACTCAAATTTAACAGAGACATCTGATTGTTCGATGATAGCTGTACAGGGGAAAGAATTTTTTTTCAAAATGCTCACCTTCTCGTTTTAGTGCATCTGCAGGTTGCTCCGGAGCAGGGTTGGCAGTTGTGGGGTGCACTCTGAAGTTTCCTGATCAATAATACTGACATTAAAATAGGCAAAGTACTGTTGGTGTGTAACAGATTAACAGCTACAGTATTAACATAAATATAAAGAAGGATATAAATGATGAAACACTGATGTTTTAATAGATGGATGTAAATGAGGTAAATTAATTCAAATGACAACTTACCAAAAGATGGAAGAATATTGTTGATGTTAAGCCAAGCTTTTATGAAGGGGAAGATCGATATAAGCAGGCCTGTGCAGCACAAAGGTAATTGGTTTGGTAAGTAACTGTTTCTGTAATAGTGGCCATGTTAGATTTTTGATCATTTCATTTTACTTTTCAGTGTAAAATGAAAAGTTGTGATGAAATAAATAAAGATAATTGTATTTCTCCCCTACTCTGAGTTTGCACAAATTATAGAAAAAAAACAAATCACCATTTTGTGCAGACTTAGCTTTTTATACTGATGAAAACCGAAATTGTCATGGTGATTCTAAAATTGCTGTCTGATTTTTTTCTAGCACGTCAAGTTTTTTCTCCACAGCTTACCCTCCAGATAAGCAAAATTCCACTGATTAGCTGTAGTTAGACTTGCCAGTTGATTATGACTGGGCTCATCTACAGTTATGCAATTACCATGGATACAGTGCAGTGAGTGCAGCTCCCAATAGGTCAGTACAATTACAGTAGAATTACAGTAGACATATCCTTTGTAAAAACATAATGTGAAATAAACATTGCAGTCACGCCTGTTTCGTTCATATTTCATTGTATGTCATTATTATACAACAAGCACATACTGGTTAAGTACAGTATTTTTCATATTTTTTTTAAGAAAACTGAGATCCTATAGTTCCAAAACTTGACACGATAGAAGAAGTTTTAGATCCTACACCCAAAAATAAAATAAAAACAACTGTCAGACATAATTCATCAAAAATTGTGTACTCCAGTGTAATACAGAACAGTCATTTGGCAGAGGCAGACTAAAAAAAAGTCTTTATATACTTCATATTATGACTGACAACAGGTTGTTATTTCTAGTCACGACATAGCCTTCAGATTATTTTTAGAGCACCAGCTACAGTGTGTAATCTTCCTGTTCAGTCTCAAGTATTAACTAATATCTGAAATGCAGGGCTTATGTGCCTCTCAGTGGCACATTGCTCCAATTCACAGTTATTGATTTCCCTTATAAGCAACCAGAGCTGGCATTAAACCCTGGCAGGTCCCGAGGGTGGATGAGATGCATGCGTGTGTTTAAAATGTCATGAAACTGCAGAAGGAGTGCAAAGATTTTTCCAAGAACACTCTGTTCATACTCATTAGTCAGCCTATGTGTCGGAGGAGGCATCATGGCACATAAGCCCCAAAACATATAATTAGATGCTGCTTATCTGTACTTGTGAAACCCGAGTGAACATCCTCTCCAACTGCTGTGCATACTTTTGATTTGGTGAATAGTGCAGCGCATTTCAATGTAGCATAAATTAATTATTGAGAGCTGATCAAATCATCAGTACGAATGTGTTTCATTCATTAACTATGTATGCTGATGTTGTCTTTAAAACCCTGCTCTTTGCTCTTGGTCTCAGAGACAGGAGTTAGCACATTCTTGGCATTCGACTTCAACTGGTTCCAGTTACACTATTGGATCAAGTTTTTTCAGATACTGTGGATGGAAAATGTCAAAGGCCACAGCTCTTTCACCTGAATTTGCAAGTATTGTTTTATTAAAACTTTATTGTAATAGTCAGTTTGCCTGGGAAATACAAGCCATCCTTGATACCACTTGAAACATAAATCCTCTGGCAGTATTAGTGTTTGACTGACCCATATTTGGTTTCACTGACCGATGCCAATTACACTGGTCTACATGAGAAATGCTTCAAGGATACAAATTTTAAAAAAAACATGACTAAACTTGTGTCGCTAACATCAATGATGCTATTTTTGTAGTTATTTTGAAGAAAAAGAAAAGAAAAAGTTAATAATAACACTAAAGCTTTGGCACAATTTATTATCAGCAGAAAGCTGTTGTTCCTTGTGTGAGCGTGAACAGGTAATTGCTGATGAGATAAGATGAGATGAGATCAAGTTCCCTAATCCCCTCAAGAAAATCCAATAAACCAGTGACTCAAAGTTATATATAATTAAATTAAATATTTAATATAATGTTTACAAAACAGTTGTGGGAGTAAATTGGAATGAACATATTAAGAAGTAGTAAATTAATACTTAAAATCTCAAAATAGCATTTAACCATTTCATGCATAGTGGTCACTACAGTGGACAGTTTTTCAAAGACGTCTCTTAAATATCCATGGGATTTATTGGTTTAGCTGGATATAAGGCAACACAGTGGACACTTATGCATCACCCAGTCATCCATCATACAGTGCAATTCATACTGTTCTCTGTAACTATGCGGCTGTTGATAAACGTGATCTGTTGTAACATGTTTTAGTATCAATCCACAAACAATAGTGGTTTTTTTTTTGCATATTATCTCCACAAAATGAATAATAACTAGTGCTATAGTATGGTAAAAAAAATTTTTAAAAATCTGATAAGCAGCAATAAAAATGTTTTTATTGCATAGTTTTGCATATCATTTTCTGATATTAGGTTTTAAATGCATTTGTCTTTGGTTCAAACATTAAATACATGGTATCTGATTGGATGGACATTTTTGTAACTTCTTAAACTTGATGGCATTTTTCTTTTCATGCCTAAGTAGAAATTGAAACAATGAAGGAAAAATACCTTGACTAAGGTTCTCATAATTCATGCATGAAAGGGTTCATGAAGTTTTTGCAGTGACATGTCAGTTGGAGAAAAACTTACATTAGTACATGAGTTAAAGTGTTATCTTTAAATAATTTGTATGTTACAATTTCTAAACTAGAAATAAGTAAATTATTCCTGGAGTTTTTCCACACACACTCACCAAGGCCCCCTGCTCCCAGAAAGATCCCTCCTACAGCATCAGCATCACACTCCCTGGACACCCCAATGATGATGCAGCCCGCCACGATGCTGAGCAGAGACGAGCCCACCCGCAGCCCATGGTAGTGTCCAACGCTGACAGAGTTCATTCAGCAGGTGGAGACCCACCACCTGCTTTACACACAGTGGACAGTCCTGACACTACTCTGCCTCGACGTGGGCCCTTCACAGCCACTAGTAACTTTTCTGTCATCTGTATGAGCCTTACCCCTCCCTTTCTTCCACTCTCTCTGACACAGAAACACTTTCTCTGGCAAAGCCTCCGTCTCTATTCTCTGTTGCTCAAGATGTCTCATGCATCTTTAAACACAGAGCTCTGGTTTCCTTCGCCACAGAAGAAAGCTTAGAAAGCTTGCAGAGCTGACTCTTATGACAACCATATGCAACTATACAAATCTCATCACAGTCTTATTCCTAATAACACTGGTATTTAGTCTCATGTATAATGAATGCCACAAGTGCAACCCCCCCCCCTCAAAAAAAAACAAAAAACAGATTAAGGGGAAACTGTAAAGTTAAACAGCTGCATGGTTGCATTGGATATGTACAGAGTATCAAGGCTTTAGAAGATGCAGTAATGAGCACAAGGGTAGAGAAGCATAAAGACTATGTGAGAATTGGAGGGCGGGTAGAGAAAAGAAATGGTGACGGAGTTTAGAGCATGTGCTACTTGTGTGATTTGTCTGTTAGCTTGAAGGGAATGTGTAATGAAAGGTTCAGAAAGTCCTCTACAGTGGGGGCCCGAGGCCATCCACAAAGGCCTGTAGTTGCCATAGGAATAGCATATCCATGGCAACAGAGGGAAAAGAGGGTAAGCAGGATTAACACCGGTGAAGATAACAAATGAAGTTAGTGGGTAGAGACGAGAAACGGTAACATATTTCCTGTTCAACAAGTAAACTCCCCCAATCTTTGTCTGGAGCCACAGACTACATTTAATATACAGTAATTATGAGCATGCACGTATATTTTGGAACGGAAATGATGGATACATTTAGAAAACTACATAGAAAAAGTTAATTAACAATGAGCTCTAGGAAACATGTCCAATATGCTCCTTCTTTGTCCAAGCTATGATGCTTGTTATATTCTCAGTTGTTGGTGAGAACACCTTCAGTGCCAATTTAACTCATGGACCTAATGACATTTTATATGATACAAATATACATTATTTAGAAGAACAAAAAAATACTTCAATACATAGAGGGCAGAAGAAATCACATTAGATTATTATCGAATGGTATGATATCAGGGAAAGACAGACTCCTTTTTTAGCTTTTTATCACCTATATAAATATGCCTTGTTAGTTTTGTACGAGTTAATAGAATTGACAGCTTTGTGTTCAGAGAATAATAAAATTTAGAACCAAACTGTTTCTGTGCAATCTCAAAAAACATAAAGGTTGCGTTGGCCGGGAATCGAACCCGGGTCAACTGCTTGGAAGGCAGCTATGCTAACCACTATACCACCAACGCTTGATAGCAACCAAAACTAACCCCGCTCATTTTATCTGTTGAAACTTTCTACTGCCAAATATCGTTACTAGTTGTAACGTAGTTCTTGACAGTAAAGATAATATATTTTGGCCACAGGGGGAACCTGTGGCGCGTGCCCTTAGTTTGGCCAGAGGCAGGTAGCCCGTAGAACTCTGACCAGCCAATCAGAAGATGCGGCAGTTTCTTTTGCAGTTCTGTCGTAAAATCGTGTCTTTTTATATCGTTTGTATCTTCTCCCGAACATACGATTAAAGGCGAAGAAAAACATTAAGTGAGGCTTTTTTCATACTCGTATACTCAAAATCTAACTCAACGCATGACATGGGGAAAGCCTCGCCACAGGTAAATTCTAAAACCACGTGCAAAAGGCTCTGTGGCCCGTACGGGGATCGAACCCGCGACCTTGGCGTTATTAGCACCACGCTCTAACCAACTGAGCTAACCGGCCATACGTCATCTCCGAACAACGTTAGAATAAGTACAATCATACTTGTTGAACAGTTGAAAGGTGTTTATTTATTTGTTTGATTGATTTAGCATTAACTTTGCACATTAACTATTCTCCATGCCATGCATAGTTAAAATTAACTTTCTTGATGTTTGCCATTTGTTACCTATGGTAGTCTTTAACACTACGGATGTAGTTTACAACGCTCAAAAATATGTGAATAATTTGAACAATGTCACTCCAAACTCAATCACACTTCTGTGAAATCAAACCTTCCACTTAGGAAGCAATGCTGATAGACAAGACATACCACAAATTGACCAATGGCTGTGTGAGTTGCGACCACGATTGCTCCCACAAATTGACCAATGGCTGTGCGAGTTGCTACTACAATTGCTACCAAAAATTGACCAATGGCTGTACGAGTTGCGACCACGATTGCTACCACAAATTGACCAATGACTGTGCGACAAAACGAAAGTATGTTTTTGTACTTTTTAAGCATTGCCCTTTCAATGGCAAGTTAAAAATAGCATCCACCCTCCTCCGTGGGGAAAGTATTCTATTAATAACACATATTTAAATAAACTTAATGTCGTACATCACCACATAATTATTTGTGGCAATCATGTTATAATACGATTTTTCCTTGTTTCACCGACATCACAGGTATTCTACGAACAGTTGTTCGTGCATGTTCATTTATAACGTATTTCACTACCATCTCGTAGACCTCGTGGCGCAACGGTAGCGCGTCTGACTCCAGATCAGAAGGTTGCGTGTTCAAATCACGTCGGGGTCAGTGTTTTTTCCCTCCATGATTTCTTTTTCTGAACGTACTTCTGGATCTTATTCTCAAAATAAGATTCAAACACTTATCTGCTTCCTTAATAATTACTTTGACATATTGCCATTTAAAACACGGTTGCTCTTAAATGGTTTAAATACATAACCTTGAGAGCTGTATTTGCGCTGTTCTCTAATATTTCCCCAAACTTCTCTATAATCTAGTATCCCTTCTTTTCCATTCACATAACACTGCAGCTGTTTAAAAACATAAAAATCATGTACAACACAATGATATGGGACTAAGACGTGACAAAGAACTTCAGGAAGACTGTCAAAATAAGCAAAGAGAATAAGAAGCGGGAACATACAGTGCCAAGATTAGTATAAAGAAAAAATGGGCTCGTCCGGGATTTGAACCCGGGACCTCTCGCACCCTAAGCGAGAATCATACCCCTAGACCAACGAGCCAACTTGCACAAATGCATATGAAAAAGCTTCAAGAAAATTCAATAATCAGTCGAATTACAGAATCATTCATTAGTATTTTGTCATTACAGTAGCCATGAACTGTACCTGTGTATGTAAAATTGACAGGTTATGAAGTGTGAATCATACGTTAGGAGCAGAATAACTGAATGCTTCTTCACGTTCTTTGGTTTTGATTTTAGGAACACACAGTAAACCTCCCTGTTGACCTTAAGGGTTTGGATGCTCTGTAGGTCTGTGTTGTATTTGGGAAAAGTAAACATCTTTATTACCAACAAGTAACCCAAGTCGGTTCTAATCATATTGAATCGTTTAATAATTTTGATGAATTGTCCCTGAATCAGATCATAGTCTGTGAATCGAGATTCGAATCAGATCATTGTGTGAATAAAAGATTCACACCCCTACTAGCTACTAGTGAGTCATTTAACTGTACAACACCAATTGGCTCTTTGGACATCCTGTTCCCTCCCCCATTCCGCCCTCTGAGTGCTCCTGCATGCACTAATTTGTCTTTTTATTTTCATTTTTGAAACTTTAAGTAATGCTGCAATGACTTCTTTGTAGTTTTCTTTGAAGTTTAAAATTAAAATGATGCCAGAAAATCATGGTCCCTGCACTTCTTTCTTTCCACTTCAAGCCCTGGTCAAGACACTTCATCTCCAGTGTCACTCGCACTGGTGTATGAATGCCTATGAATGCTTGGTGGTCAGAAAGGACCTTCGGTACAAATTGGCAGCAATACTTCTGTTAATAATAATAATAATAATAATAATAATAATAATAATAATAATAATAATAATAATAATAATAATAATAATAATAATAATAATAATAATAATAATAATAATAATAATAATGTTTTTTACTACCTCTAGTGCTATTATGTAGTAGCAGTATATATTGCAGGATATATTGTTTTGCATATACATAGGTATTCAATGGGGAAAAAAATTATCAGCACATAACAATGCACATACTGTGTCACAGAATAACTTGCAAGAGATTTCGACATAATTATAGGGGGTGGGGTGGAGGTGGCACATAAGGCCTATGCCATACTCCTGCCTTTACATTATATAAGTGTAAAAACAAGTACATTGTTTAACAGAACGTCATTTAACATATTGTGTCTTATATTACGTGCACAGGAAGCGTAAATAATATTGCGAAAATTAACATACAAGCAATATTCACTTCACTGTTGGTTCTGAATACGTAATAGTCAGCAAATCTTCTCTTGCCATACGGGTTTTATCTGATGTCATGTGACCCATGCTCAGCCATCTTGTGGAAAACGAAGAGAGAGAGAGAGAGCTCACAGCCACACAACCCGCATACAAACCTTGTGCTGTCAGAACAAGTAGAGGTAAGACAGCCAAAGTTATTACACTAGTCTGGAAAAGCCGTGCTTTTAGGTGTCATGCCATGTCTGAGAGTTGTTTTCTGACGAGCTGTGATGAGCTTGGGACAGTTGCTAAACCACCATGTTTACTTGGCCTCGCAGCAGCGGACTCCAGTTTCTCTGTATGCGTGTCCGAGTCGTGTGAAGTACGGGGCGGTTTGACGAGGAAATGTTGTTGTGGATCCAGGCTGCTCGAAAGGCCGCATGTAGCTGGTTAGCTAACATGTTAGCCTGCTAGCTACAAGTGTTGAGGTTGGGGATTAAGTTGTATCAGAGGATTGATACATTCGGTATAGCCATTGCGTGACATGACCCGCCCTCTCTCGGGCAGCTAGATGAGTGATGATAAATATGCACATTTTCACGTATGACAAGTATAACTAAGTTACTTTGGTATATAATGGTGTTGGCTAGCTAGTTTGGTCAACTGCAGCTAACGTGCTAGCATAGCTATTGCTGACGAGCTAGCGAAATTATGTTGGTGTGGCACCAGCATGCATAAAGTGGCGTTTTAACTACAACTCTACTCCCACCTTTTCATTATATGTACAACTATGTTGTTACTACTATAAAATTAACTGGATTGTCGTAATGTCATTGACAAACCTATAGGGATACACGAATAATCATTGTTATACGTTTATATGAGTTGCTAGCTTGGCATGTTAGCCGTTGAACTGCTGCTTAACAAACGGTTGGTTCAACTTAACCTTCCCGTTTTACCATCATCTTTATTGGCTTCTAAAGCTAACAGGGCTTAGCATGGTGAATAATGTTAGTTTTGAAGTACTATTGATGTGAATGGATGTTGGCGTGTTTGTAATCTGGGGAAATAACAGTGCCATCCAGTTTAGTAAGTTGTTAAAGTGTTGATGATCTGTGGTAGGACACGCGTTCAACACAAGTTATTGGTCGGACTTTTTCCAAATATCTTAGCATTCTTTGATTTGTATTTCAACCTGTCCAAAGGTAACTCGGACTTAACCATAATAATAAAAGTCGTGTTGTCAATTCGTGGAACAGTTGAATAGTTGTAGAGCTGTTAAGTTTTTTTTTTTTACTATTTACTGAGAGTTAAAAAAATAAGAAATTTATCAAATGATAAAGGGTATGTCGTGGGAATGTCAGTAATACATTTTTAGCTGAGTTGCTGAATGTATTTCTTTACCAACTAACCTACACGTGGCTTTTGCTAGCTCCCATATGGTCATTTGCATTGTGAGTGTAGTGTCGCCTTTTGTGGTTGATATTTCAGGACGATTTGTGGCATAAAATCCTCCAGGATTGGTAGTAAGAAAATTATCAGTAACTTAAGGAAAGCGATTATGTTACAGTAATTTCATTGCATTGATATTTGGTAGTTTGTTAAAGTTAAAGCAATCTCTGTTGTCAATTACAGGTGTCTGACATAACCCCTCACAGACTGGGAGCCTTCCTAAAATAGCTTTAGCAGATTGAAACTGTACACTGGTTGTGCTTGTGGGATGGGCTATATATCCTGGGGCGTTGAAATACATTAAAGTGGGTGACCAAACCAGAAGTGTTTTTCATAATTGTGATTGGTAGCTGTGTGCTACCAGTTGGATAAGAATACCTCAGTTGAAATTAATATGTTTAGCAGTTTATTTCCCACATCGAATATTTGCTCTAGTTAGTAAGGTGGTACCTAAACACAATCAAGATGGTGGACCTAAACTAAACTTTTATTTTCTTTTTAATTATCCAAATGGATGATTTAAGAATGTTTATTTGTCCTGAAAAATGTTGTTGCATTATATCTGTAGTGGCACAAAATCACAACTGTAACCAAATAACATGGTGTTGAACTGTTTTAATCCATTTTCTTTCTTTCCCTATTTATAGAACTTAAACGAATCATGGCTGAAACCCAGACACTCAACTTTGGACCAGAATGGTAATTGAACTGTAGTTCATGATTAGTGCATGAATAGTGTAGTATATGGACTGTAGGTTGGGAAACTGGTTTCCTTTTAGACTCTTATTTTCCATACGTGTACAAACATGCCAATTGCCACCTAACCTTCAGCAGTGTCTTCCTGTCCACAGCCCTTTTACTTACCATGTTCCTTTTACGACCCCTTTTCTCTCTTAAGGCTCCGTGCCCTGTCTGGAGGTGGTGGCAGTAGCAGTGGTGGTGGAAGCAGCATCACAGTTGCCTCTCCGCCCCTTTCACCCGCATTGCCAAAGTATAAACTTGCAGACTATCGCTACGGGAGAGAAGAAATGTTAGCACTTTATGTAAAGGATAACAAGGTGAGTATAATTTTGTTGTATGCCATATGTTTTGCATACAAATTGTGTTATTGATTTTAGATGTTCGTTACTTATGCTGTTCTCATTTTTGAAGGTTTATGCATTTTATTATAGAAGCACTGGGTTCTTAATTTGTCTTTACCAGATCCCTATAGACCTAAGTGATAAGGAGTTCCTGCCCATATTGCAAGAGGAGCCCTTACCGCCGCTGGCACTTGTGTCTTTTACAGAGGAGGAACAGGTAGGAAATACTTGTATATAGTTTGGATGAGTAACTGTAACATCATAAACAACCACTGGTGTCCACAATCGGCACACAATTGATAGCATATTAGTCCTGGCTCACATTTGTCAAACTTGGACTATATGACATTGCAGTTAATTTAATAATTAGACGAACAAATTCTGTACAGGTGCAGAGAAGTGATCTGAGACTTAATTGTCCCCCTTCCTCCTCTCCCCCTGTTTTTATTTGCAGAGAAATTTTTCCATGTCTGTAAACAGTGCAGCTGTACTTCGGCTGACAGGGCGGGGAAGTGGGCCGATAGCAGGAGCACCAAGAGGCCGAAGTACATCAAGGGGTAGAGGTAAGAATTTAACTGGCATAGTGTGGGAAGGTTTCACAGTCACAAAGAGAGTGAAACCAGTATGTTAAATTTTCTCTGCTCTAGTGTACTTTGCTTTGTCTATGTAACATCAGATTCATAGCAAGTGCAGATGGTTAAGATGCTCTTAAAACATCCACTAGTTTTGCTACAGCTTGAGAAAAGAAGTGTAATATTGGCTCTCTACAGGTGTTGTGCTTAGGTGTGTGTGGTTCTGTTTTAGGGTTAATAGGGATGTTGGTTAGAGTTATACTATTAGCATACGTCGTAGTATGACCTGCAGCTGGATTTTTTTTTGTCTCTTGGCTCTCTCTGTAAACTCCATTCTTGACATTAGACGCTGTATTTGACCACAATTAACATTCTTGCGATACAGAACATTCTCATTCTCTATTCTAGCTTAGAATATGTCGCTGTCGTGGACGTTGGCATCACATTGGCCCCTCCCATGGTTCCTATTGTCCTGTCGGAATGCAAACCCAAAGGTTCCCTAGTAATTATATAGTTCCTAAAACTAACTTATTTATCTACATACAGTACCATATAATTTTATTGCATCTGTTCTGGTTAGTTCATGCTTTGTATTAATGTTTAAGGATGCACAGAATGTAATAGCACAGTTATTGCTTTGGTCTATGTGTTGTTACCTGGCAAAGGGATATTTCTTTTTTTTTAATTTTGTGTTTATTGTTCCATAGTTGACCAGGATGCTTATGACTTATTTGCTTAGAGACACAATGGCACAAACCAATTTGGAAATGCGTGTTATAAAGGCAGATATGCCAGTGGACTAAATAAACTTTACAAAATATCAAAAGTTGTAAATACACAAGCTAAACTACTTAATCAGTGTTCTTCATAAAAAAACAAAACATACATAATGTAATTGGTTGCACTTTTTGTAGTTCCTGCAAACAAGATTTTTTTTCCCCATAAACATTGCTTAACATGTCCCAAGCAATCAGTTATGCAATGAAAACAATACATAGGTTCAGTACACTATGTAGTCCATTATGAGCAAAACTAGATCTGAAACTGGATCTAAATGTAAAAACACAAGAGATAAGTGGGTGTACATCTTCTAGTGGGCATAAGTAGTAAGAAGAAACCTAGTCAATATAACAAATATGTGCAATATCGATGCTGTTGAGTTCCTGTTTATACATTTGTGCTTGATAAACAATATACAAACCACTTAAAATACAGCAGTTTTTTTCCTCACAGTAACACCTAAATGTGTCCGTCTTAAATAGCTGTTGCACAACTAAACTGAATGTTGTGTGGCACAACACCAGTGATGAAGTCAGTTTTTCATGTCTTGTGGCTGCTTTAGGCCGGGGAAGAGGTGATGGAGGGTTTTACCAAAGAAGTTTTGATGACGTGGAAGGTTTTGGCCGTGGAGGGAGGGAGATGCATCGTTCTCAAAGCTGGGAAGAAAGGTATTGCAATACATGTTCACTTTAGTTATCTTGTAAATATAAATGTGGTTTCAAATAAAGTTGGTTTTAGTGTGTGATTAGTGAGATTTCTTTTGCTGTACCTTCATGTAATAGATGTTTTTCCTCTTCAGGGGAGATCGAAGGTTTGAAAAGCCAGGTCGCAAAGACCCAGGTTAGTGGTTAAATGTTGTAATTTTTTTTGGTTTTGTTCAAATCGATATGGGATGTAGTCATTGGCAAATGCACTGATGTAAATTGTACTTTGTTCTGTCTAACCCTGTCAGATGCTGCTCCAGGACATTTTCCACTGAATCACAGTAAGTGAAGTTTAAATATATACCTTGTTAATATGCGTACATGATACAAATAATATCTTTTTGGAAGACCTAAAACATTCCTTGTTAGATTGGAGGTTCATTTTTATCATTTCCATACCTATAACTCCTTGCAGTTCGAGGCAACTATGAGGACAGTGGAACAAGCCTTCCAAGGAAGCACGACTTCACACGCTCTGAGAGTGAGAACTGGCGTACGTCTCGTGATGATCAGAATGGTGAGGATGATGAGGGGGGTTGGCGCCTGGCGGGTTCTCGACGGGACAGTGACCGGTGGTGCCCCCCAAGCCCAGGTGGGCACTGCACTGACCACATAAACCCCTGTCAGATCAGAGACATATCCATTTGTGCAGCTGTGGCAAACACACTTTTTTCCTTTTTTGGGGGAGTGAAACTGAAACCACGAGAAACACAAGAAGAAATATTTTGGTGCTGAGTTCTTTTCAATTCATTAATCAGTAACTTTTTTCAGGGCTGAAGAGTTATCAGTTTTTGTACGCACACAACGTTTACATTAACCACTGTGATGCTACAGCGGATACCCCATCCTGTAAGTCATATTTGTTAGGTACAGGAACACCTTTGTTGCCAATAAAACTAGACGGATTAGCATTGTCATCCTGTTCAGTCCAGTTTGAGAGAATGGTCACTGCATCAAGTGACATCTTATCTCATGTATCTAATTAAGATCTTCTATACACACTTTATTGGTATCTAGTTAAACATTCTAAAGGATATACTCCAAAACATGCTGTGGGTTTCTGGGTCAATATCATTATAATCTGCCTTTAGTGTCCCCAGCAGTATTTAACTCTCTCACCATGAACATATGGTAAAATTATGACATTTTGGGGATAAGATAAGATAAGAAAAACTTTATTATCCACCATGGTGGAAATTTGCCTTTGAAATAAATTTGATTTATTATGAATGGGCAAATAGTTACACATACAACTGTAGAATTGTAAACCTCTTGAAATGCGATATTTATACAGTTTTCTTTAAGGGAATGCACATAATTTGTGCATATCCCTCACATTGTCCTTTTAACTTAAAAAATATTGCTGAGTTACATACTTTTTTGCCCCTTGTCTAGAAGTTCACAGAGGGGTAAAAAGTATTTATTTATTGTAATCATTTTGTCATCCGTCTTTCAATAATGCATCTTGACATGGAGCAGAAGCCTATTGAAAATCACTGAACTTGACCTACTTTTTAAAAGTTAAATGGCCTTGTTCCTTGTACAGTTATAGTATCTGAGGACTTTCATATACAAAGGGCATTCTAATCTAAGTTATAGGGTAGTAACTTTTAACAGAATCTTCCACTATATTTAGTACAGGGGTATTAAAAGTGTTCAGGCTTAAAAAGTATCAAAGTTTGAAACACTGTTTTCCAGACCTTGAAAAGTCTGGAATTTTTTGTGAAAGTCTTGAAGTATGGAAACAGTTCATTTTATAGTTGTAGTTTTATAGTTGAATTTTAGAGTATACCCAAAGGTGCATAATGTTATAAGATAATACATGAGGAGAGCATATAAAAACTCTGATTTCACTAACTGAAGTCAAGGTAAAAATGCTATTTTGAAAAAGTCTTGAATTTTCATTTGGATAAACACCAAGCACTATGAATCTGGTTGATGACATCACTGATACATCATCATCATTTTCAGTGTCTTTGTTGGAGGTGGAAACATAGTCTGTGAAAGCATTTAGTATTTACATTTCAAAATCTTCATAATTTTGTGTTTGTATTTAGATGTGGTCAAGCCTGGCATGTCCACCCTGTTACCACAATACCACATTTAATATAAAACATTTTTTCAGAAATTCAAAATACATTTGTTAGAGATAGGCTATGAAGTCCCTAAAATGTGCACAGTACTATTTTTAGGAAAAGTAAATCGAGGAAACATGCAAGACAAGGACTGGTATCCCATCAAGATTTGACTGGCAAAAATCGGGGTGAGGGTGGGGGTGGATGAAAGTCTGAAAGGCACCTTAAAGTCATTTTGATTCTTTTGTGTACACAGGTGTATACCTGGGTACTTGTGCTAGGATGTTTCAAGGGATTATATTATGCACCTAACCATTTTTAAACATTCCTCAGATGGGCCTCGGTCAGCAGGGTGGCGGGAACACCCAGAGCAGCGACGTCGTTTTCCATTTGATGCCAGAGAAGATGAGCGTGGCTATAGGAGGCCGCGGTCTGGCAGTGGTAGCTTAGAGGATGAGAGGGACAGCCTACCAGAGTGGTGTCTGGAGGATGCAGATGAGGAGGCGGGAACCTTCGACTCATCAGGGGCCTTTCTGTCTCTCAAGGTGACAGGCACACCCCAGTAAATATTTTATTACATAAATCACAAAGGAATGCAGGATTTTGAAATGTATGCCAGTGAGAAATTGTCGTTCAGTAGCAAAGCTTTACACATCATTAGTCACTACAGATTGCAGAAGTCTGTGGTTTGTCATTAAACATTCACCCGGAGTACATGTCATGAGTTAGTTTGTGTCTTTTCAGTAGATGTTTCCTACTGTAAACACTTGGGAGCGGTTCTTTTGTTTGAGTAACTAGGGCTTTTAAAAGGAAATCATAAAATGGTAATTTGGTTACATTTTTAACATGGCCAGCCTTGGAGACAATCATAGTGAAGGAGCCAGTGGCAGCTATTTTGACGGCATTTAACTTACTACAATCTTTGAATGTTCATGAATCGACACTTGGTTGTTTGAGATGACTTCATGATACACTAAGCAAGTTAAAATTTCAGTTAAATCTTTCAGGAGACAAACATTGATGTCTTTGATGGTTTTGTATATTTAAATTGTGTTTCATCATCTGTAGAAGCATTAAAACTTAAATTACTGCAAGTGTGGTGGGCAGATAGAAGAGTAAATACATTATTTATTGTGACATTAGAAAGCATCCAAGGAGCCTATTATGGAGGAGCAAGAGCTTGATTTCAAACCCTTGGAAGAGTGTGAAGAGGGTCTGGAAGAGGAGGATAGTCAGCACCAGGAGACCAAAGAAACAGAACTGGAGGCCAAGAGAGAGATGGACCGAAAAGGTCAGTATGTTAGTTAATAATTGTCACGGTGTTTTATTGTGAAGCAAGACTTGATTTTGTCAAGCTTGTTCTTCATTCTTTTTTGGAACAAGAATAATACTGTCGGGATGTGAAATTATAATTATTTTGGAATAAATTATCTTATTCAAAAAGCATGTTGGAGCAGAACAGCACATAAAACAGGATCAGTGATATTAACAGGATCTGTGATTCCCATGACTAAAGCAGAAATTGTAATTCTTGTATTAGTCACAGAAAAAGTATTAAAAACATGTCCTTTCACATCTGGTTGATCTGTAGGTTGATGCTTTTGGAGCCCCAAAATGCTTTATTTATTACATGTTGACATACTTGGCATTCATATAAAAATGCAGATTTCAGAACAGCGTTGTCTGTGTCAGGATTTTAACAAGATTGTGATTACAACCTAATCACTAATTATGCAATAGACCAAAGTATGTTTTTTTTCCACTGTGCACAAAGTCAGCAATTTCAAGAAAATCAGAGTGATATCTGGTCATAATTAAATGCTTTTGAGGTACATTTTGTTGTAACTTTTTCATTTTGTTGTAACTTCTGGCACTATCTTCATGAAATGTTCTCCCATTGTTCCCCCCTGTTATTTCAGAGTTATCCAGAGTGCAAGAAGAGGCACCACCTGTTACTCCACCTGCTGCTACCCCAGTCTCAGAGCCCCATGCAGTTCAGTCATTATCTTCTCCTCAGACTACAAGAATAGAAGAGTCTGAGAGGCCAGCTGAGCGGACAGACAGGCACTCGTCGCTCGAGCTACCGCCAGAACCCTGCAAAGTTCCCCTGCATGTCCCCATGTCTAACAACATGCTGGATTCCCTACCCATCACCCACATTTCTACTCCCCACACAGGTAAGCTTTGACGCCTTCTTTTCTTAATCGTGGGACTTTCTTTTTAATCAGCAATATTAACAGAAAACTGTTAATATTGACCTTTGATTTTTGTCACTTACAGAAGTACCTGCTCCAGTGTCTGCTGTCCAACTACCGCAGCCAAAGCCTATGGAGGTTCCAGTGGCAATAAACAACCCATTACCCTTCCCTTCAAGTATAATGGCACCCATTGGCCGGCCCACTACTGTGCCGCATGACACAGATGAAGATGAAGGGCTGAAACACTTTGAGCAGGTACATTAGCAGGTGTTTAATGATGAAATGTGTTATTACATTTTATCATTAAAATGATGAAATATAATAATACGTAAGGCTGTCTCGAGTATGGTTGATACTTCAATGGCTACCCTCTGTACTTAAGAGTGCAGTT
Source organism: Siphamia tubifer (assembly GCA_020466265.1). Classification (NCBI taxonomy): domain Eukaryota; kingdom Metazoa; phylum Chordata; class Actinopteri; order Kurtiformes; family Apogonidae; genus Siphamia; species Siphamia tubifer. The sequence goes on along the minus strand of CM035799.1, from coordinate 22,916,460 downwards.
TACTACTCGTATATTTGGCCTTACCTGCATTACTCATCATTCATTTCCTTTAGGTTTATCCCGGCACATTGTCAGTTCTTTACTTTAATAATTAATTAACATTAAGAATTATTTTATACAACTAAAGAATATTAATACCTCTCCAGGAGGCAGAAAAGATGGTAGCTTATCTACAGGATGGTGTGGTTGACGATGACAGACTGACGGTGAAGAATTCAGAAAAGCCCAAACCTGCAGGTCTACCCCTCACCCACGAGGCTGCTCTCAAATGGTTCTACAAAGACCCCCAGGGGGAGATACAGGGTAAGACCAGAAGAGTGAACAAGTATTTAATTGCTGAAAGTTTTACAAGATAAGATACCTTTGTCTTGGAGACTGCTTCATTAACATGCTTTTATTATTTTGTTTGTTCTCACAGGTCCTTTCAGTAACCAGGAGATGACAGAGTGGTTCCAGGCTGGTTACTTCACTATGTCTCTCTTAGTTAAAAGAGGTTGTGATGAAGTATTTCAACCATTGGGTGAGATTATGAAGATATGGGGGAGAGTACCGTTCACTCCTGGTCCTGCACCTCCACCTTTACAGGTACAAGTTTTTTTGTTTTTTTTTCCATTTTTGTTTAATTTTGACCCGTTTTATTCTTACCATTGAGATGTGTGCAGTGTCTGTATTGGATGCAGTACCCCTCATGTCCTCGAGGTGGTGTGATAGTCCATGCAATGTGTGAGAATAAATCATGGTTTACATGTGGCCTTTTCAATGGTGCTTTCTACTTTGACTTGAATTGTTTTAATTGGATTTTTGCCACCACTAGAATCATGCCAAAATAAGTCATGATTTATTGTTTGATTTGTTATTAAGATCAGATAATGTGCTTTGTATTTTATGGTATGTTGTATATGGTATGTTTTGATCTCAACCTAGGGTCAGACCTATGTGTTATAAATATATTTATAACTATTTTTCATAATTAAGGCCTCATGTTGTTATATAATTCAGGGTGATGGTGATCAAGAAAGGTTGAAGAGGCAACAGGAGCTCACTGCTCTCAACCTGTACCAGTTACAGCAGCTCCAATACCAATACCTCCTCAGGTACACTGTTCTGAGATCTACCAGTCATTGGCTGTTGGTGTTGTCATGTAAATTCCTCCTCTCTTTTTCTTGTAATTTTTCATTTCCACCTGTTTTCTACCGTGTAGGCAGCAGTATGCACAGGCTCTGGCCCAGCAGAAGGCTGCGGCCCTCAGCTCTGCTCCTCTCCAACAGCAGCAGCAACACCAACAGCAGATAAACCTGCTTCTACAGCAATACCAGGCTCTCAAGATAAGGTTGGTAAAACAGAGCTGTCAAATATGATTCTGATTTCCCATCTTTTTATTTATTTATTTTTGCATTGGTAAGCAGGTACAAATCAATATATGCTTGTTACTGCAGACAACAAATTTAAACATGCATGCGCCAAGAGATTAATCAAGATACATCTCACTCTGATGCCCGATCTTATAATTAGTCTGTGCTGGAGTTATCTTAGGATTGTATAGGAATTGTACTGGACACTAATGTTGAGATGCTGATGATGTTTTTGTTTTTTTTCATGTTCATAGAGCATCTGAGAGCCCCCTACCTCCTGTTACCCGGTCCCTGTCTGTGCCAGACTCTGGTTCTGTGTGGGAAATGCAGAACACATCCTCTCAGGCTTCCTGCACACCAAACCTCCAACAAGGTGCTCCAAGCAGTGAGTGTTGAAATTAGTGATCTGTTGTTTTGGTTACTTTCTAAATCAAACAAAGTACATTAAAGTGTAATATTCTCTCTCTCTCTCTCTCCTTTTTTTTGGGAATAGCATGGGATAGTAGCAGTGTTTGGGATTTACCTATAGACTCCATTGCACAGGCCCCAACCATCGAACAGATGCAACAGCTAGAAAAGTCAAAGTCTGCCAAGGTAAGCAGTGGAATTCTTCACTTTAACTTTTTGTAAAATGGTAATGTCCATTTTTAGTTTCCTTAAGACTGTACATAGCTTTTGTTGGATATTCTATCATAAAAGGAATTAATAGATAGATAAACAGACAGGCAGATACTTGATTGATCGCTTACAGGAAATTTCTTGGTCACGACAGTAAAAGAGCTGCTATAACAGGCTGCCCACCACAGGCGCCAACCACAACCAATCTGTTAATGTTTTTACATTTGGAAAATTGCCACCTGAATTTACTAAAGACCTGATTGAAGACCTTTGGCTGATAAGGACTTCGTAATGTTTTAGATGGTAGTTTATAGTAAATATAATTACACGTTGGCAAGTAATTATATTTGGCCCATGAAATAATATCAAATGTGTATTGGAGCTGCACACTGGCCTGTCACATACTATACTAATACTACAAATCCCAGAATGCTTTGCTGGTATGTTGGCATGCAGTCATAACCAGCAAACACTCTTCCTTTTCTGTTAAAGGTGGGGTACAAGCAAGCTACATTTTGAAAATGCACAATTGATAAATCCAAAACCCTTTCTCCAGAATACTTCTCCATGCCTCCAGAATACTGACACACACAATACTTGATCTTGAGGAGTCACGGGGGGAGTCACGGGTGCAATTTCTCTGGCTCCATTCTGGCTTGGGTTCCTGTTCTGGTCCATTCATACCTTATTTAGTCTCCTCCAACACCTCCGCTCTTACAGAACAGCCCCAGTTCATACCTATCTGGCTAACATTACATTTCCTTGTGATTTATGTTAGTGACTGAACCCTTTTCCAGTAAACTTTGCATCCTAATATGGCTAATATGGCTAGCCAAGCTCTGTCTTCATTTCTTGTACTCGTGTTCCAAACCTCTGAGAATACATGATTCAGAGGGGTACACACAGATTGGGAAGGAACAAATGGCAGACACTTCTACTGGACACGAACATTTTTTCAAACATAAATGTTTCTTTAGAACGGGCTTCTCTTCTCGACTACTTCTTCCTATCAGACGTCTGGCAGCGCTTCCTCTTGCACAGATAATCCACATTTGGCTTGAGGAAGGAAGCAGTTGAGACCCTCAATATGTCTTGATGCTCATCAGCAGAAGTGGGAATTATAGTACTTTGTTACTGTCCTTAAGTAGTTGTTGTTTTGTTTTGTTTTTTTTGGAATCTGTCTATACTTAAGTGTTTATTTTTCTCGCAAATTTTGTCTTTTACTTCCTCAGAATAGGCTTGTTACCTTTTCAAAATAAATGGATGTCACAGTATGTAAAGTATTTATGTTTTTTTTAGTTGTTGTTTTTTTTTTACCTGTCCCTGTACGTTTTCCAGGTTGTCTTCTACAAGAGCCGGTGCAGAACTCTGGTCGGTACAATTCACTGTAGAATTGGAAAACAGGGACTTTTGTGATGGTTAAAATCAGTATTGTTTCATTCATGACAAAAATTTAGTTTAACTTTTTTTTTTATTTCAGAATGTACTTTTGTACTTTTACTTAAGTAAATTAGTGAATCGGTACTTGTACTTTATGAGAGTATTTTTTCAACACATGTAGCTGTACTTCTACTAAAGTACAGAATGTGAGTATTTTTGCCACCTCTCCTTATTGGTTAGTTTGGTGCTTTGACTTGCGCATGGCTATTTTTTCTGTGCATACAAGACACATGGGGGTTTGTCCTGGAATTGTCTGTGTTTGCCAATATTTCTCTTCATGGTAGGTTTGAAAAAGCCATAACTGGAACAGGATAAATGTCTCCGTTATTTGTCATGTCAATATTGATGGGAGGAACATAAACAAATAGATCCTGTGAGATAAACTTGTGGGCCACACTAACATTAATCTGTGATATCAAGTGGGGGGCCACAAACTAACATGCTATGGGCCATGAGTGTGAAAACTCTGTGTTAGAGCATTTAATTAATTGGTTGAAATTGGGGAGTGAAGGGAATTTGAACCAATATAATAAAAAAATAAAATAAAATACTCTGGGAAAACATCTTGCAGCCCACCTTTAACAGTCATTAACAACCGTGCTACCAGTCACCGCAGGCAAATTAATTCCACCCCTCCACAAAAATGGCCAGACAAAAGCTGGACAACAGGAGTTTTCAAGACAAGTGGGAAGCATATTATCAGGGGCTCTCCCCTAGATGATAGCATAAAGGCACAGTGCCTCCTTGCCACAGTTGCAGTGCCAACTTTCCAGCATCAGTCTGGCGGACTCTTGCGAGTGGCATCAGTGACTGAGCTGTTTTTAAATCTGTTAAAAACATATTTATTTAGGCGAGCATTTGACATGGAGCTGACTGTCCATGTCTGTTTTATGTTGTAGCTATGGTTTTCTAACTTGTTTTTATCTTTGTTTTGTCTTGTTTTTATAATTGCTACTTGTTTTTATCCCATTTTGGAAAGCACCTTGTGCAGCTTTTGGTGTTGTAAGGTGCTATATAAATAAAATTTGATTGATGATTGGTCAGCTCACAAAGTTTCAAGCATTTAAAAGACCACTTTCCACCAAAAATTTTCTCTCAGCAACTCCAGCTGATGTGACTCATGACTGCAAGGTGCGCACAAAGCTTGTTTTCGTGGGTGCCTGTGTGGGGCGAGGTGGTGATCCAGCACACCTCCTTTCTCAGAATTTCTTGGGAGAGCCATGTTATGTGTTCACAAATATATAGGACCAAACAGTTTCTCTTGTGTGTGGAGCCAGCCTGGCTGTAAAGACAGAATATAAAATGAGAAAACACTATGAAATGCAACAAGTTTTTCAATAAATATTCAGTTTGGCCTGTGATCATCTCAGTTTTTAATTTTGGCCCTGTGTGAATTTGAGTTTGACACCCCTGCTGTAGATGGTTTTACTGTTGCTTAAAATAGTAGACTGACTCATTGTAATATTATTATACATTCAGACACAAATTAAACTAATAAAATGTATTTTTATGCATAAGTTGGAGCTGGAGAGGCGTGAGGCAGAAATGAGAGCCAAAAGAGAGGAAGAAGAGAGGAAACGACTGGAGGACGCCCTGAGAGCTCGACAGGAGGAGGAACGCAAACGTCTAGAAGAAGAAGAACTGGCACGACAAAAACAGGTCCACTATCTGAACAATGACATTTTGACTATTTCTTTTGGTGGTTTTATTAATTTACTTATTTATAAAGTATTATAGTGAATAAGTGCTGTATAAATTGTAAGCTGTTGTATGTTTTGTACTGCTTCTTGCCTAGGAACAGTAGTTATTTTTACTAATTCTGGTATATTTATATGGGTGTAATTTTTTAATACAACATTGTTCATAAATATATATGGTTCCTGTTAAATAAAACCAGTAAAATACAAAAAAGTAATCTTTGGTTGTAATGAGACTGACTAGTTGTCTTAAATTTCAAGGAGGAGGCATTAAGACGGCAGCGAGAACAAGAAGAGGCACAACGCAGGCAAAAAGAAGAAGAGGACAGACTGGCACAGGAAGAAGCTCTCCGAAGATTAGAGGAAAGACGGAGGGAAGAGGAGGAAAGGAAAAAACGGGAAGAATTCCTTCGTAAACAGGTGAACCACAGAAAGTATTTCACATATTTTACCTGTGCTGGGGATTTGTCATTCATTTCCCTACATGTCGATTTATAATGCTGAACACCTCACCAGGAGGAGGAACGCAGAAAGCAGGAAGAACTTGAAGCATTAAGGAGGCATGAAGAGGAGAAACGTGCAGAGGAAGAAGCAGCAGCTGCTGCAGCAGCAGCTGCTCTGGCTCAACAACAACAAGAAGAACAGAAAAGGAGAGAGCAGGAGGCCCAAAGACAGCAGGAGCTTCAGAGACAAAGACAGCAGCAACAGGAGGCTCTGAGGCGACTTCAACAGCAGCAGCAGCAACAGCAGCTCGCACAGATGAAGGTAAGAGCACACAGAAGAAGGTATAGATACTGAACATGCAAAATATATGTAGACGTTAAGTAAATGTCTTGCTCTTGTTTCGCAGCTTCCGTCTTCTTCAAAGTGGGGCCAGCAGTCGACAAACTCTATCAACCAGACTCAGAATGCTCTGTCACTAGCAGAGATTCAAAAACTGGAAGAAGAGCGAGAACGACAGTCACGTGAGGAGGTAAGGACACTCAGCAACTATCCCAGTCTTTATTAGGGATGTGGTTGATCCGATCGGGTGTCTGTATCGGGTTCCGATATCAACATAATTAATGTATTCAAAATTTCTCATCCAACCTGCGAAGATTTCTGATCCACACATTGTCTGCTGAAATGACTCTCCAAGCTTGGTTCCCTGTTGGCTGCTCTGCTACCTGCTTGCAAAATGTGGAATAGGCCCATCTCAATGAGACACAGAGGAATGATCAGGCACGCCTCTGTTCAATAATTCCATGTCATAGTTTGCCATGACCTAGCAGGCGAGCATTGAACAGCATGCCATTAGTTGATCATCTTTTTGGGTCAACATGTCCGCTGTATGGAAATACTTTTTAATAGATACACCACAAAGCAATACAGCAACGTACAATGTTTGCGAAGCTGTTATACCAAGAGGTGGATGCTCCGTTGCAACCTACAATACAACAAACTTAATAAAACATTGGCAAAAGCACCACCGTAAAGAGTATGATGACTTCTTAACCACAAAGTAGCTGGGGGGAATCACTTCAGCAGTCATGGAAGTTGTTAAACTCTAGATCCTGTCCTTACTGTTATGTATGTATGTATGTGTGTGTGTGTGTGTGTGTGTGTGTGTATATATATATATATATATATATATATATATATATATATATATATATATATATATATATATATATATATATATATATATATATATATATATATATATATATATATATATATATATAGGAGTCATTTATGGTTGTTTTTTTGTTTTAAAGAATAGTTAGACTCTGGTGTTTACTTTAATCCAGGTCACCTAAGACAAACTTGCTACTGCACTTCATTTGTACTGTTAAGATCATGTACATTGTTTATACCTATTATGGGTTGTTTTGAGTTAAATAAACATGGACAGCCAACTTGAAATCCTGCTTGCTTGTAGTCTGTTAACAGTAATGATGAGAATGTTGAAACAAACACTTTTGGTATCGGTATCAGCAGGTATCCAAATTCAGGGATCGGATTGGAAGTGAAAATGTGTGGATTGGTGCATCCCTACTCATTATTGCTATTTGTGTTTTTCATTAGAAACACTGTTTCAGACAATTTCTATTTCAGTACGTCCCTGATAACCTCTCTTGTTTGTCCCACAGCAGCGACGCCAACAGCAAGAGCTGCTGAAGCTACAGCAGCAGCAGGCATTGCAACAGGCCCAGCAGCCCCAGGCCAAACTGTCCGGCTGGGGGAATGTAGCCAAGCAGCCAGTTGTTACCAAGTCTTTGCTGGAGATCCAAAGGGAGGAAGCTCAGCAGATGAAACAGCGGAAGGAGCAGCAACATCAACCACACCCTGTTGCCATCCAACCGACTCGCACTCAAAACAGAACTGTATGGGACATTATTGCACTTATGTTTATTGCAAAAATTCACAAAAACCATGGGCCAGTGCAGTTCGTGCCACATGAATCTCACAATGTTTATGCACAAAGTGAAAGTTAACACACGTTACAGATTCCTCTATGTCTCTAATTGTTGAGAAACTTGGTTACCTTTTCCCTACCTTCTGAAACTTCCCAAACTTTCATTTGCCACTTGTTCAGAACCAGCCCCTAGACCTATTATATATTATAGATATGTATCAAAAGTCTAATGTGAAAATGATGTTTTTTTTGTATCAAATGTATGGTGTGATGGCAAGCATTTTGCCATGGCGCTGTGCCACAGAAAAACCTTACCAGTAGAAGACCTGCAGTATATGGTCACTTCATGAATGAATCATGGAAGTAGTACTGAAAATGGTTCAACCATTATTTGTCATTTCTTCACAGACAACTCTAAGTAATTCAGTGTGGGGCTCTGTCAACACCAGCCCCTGTGCAAACTGGGGCTCAGACTCGAGCAGTATCTGGGGGGACACCAACAACTCAAACATGGGCTTCTGGGATGAGGCTGTGAAGGAAGTTGTTCAACAGCCTCCTCAGCCTAAGAAAAGCAACGCACAGAAGAACAACAAGGGAAACGCCAACCTCAGGTACTGGTTAAATAAGCCATGGCAGTAAATGGAATTGTCATGATTCATGATAAGAGGCATGACACGACTAACCAAGCACAGGATATGAGTAATCGATGAATCTTACTTGGTTTGTCTTCCTTCTGTTGTGCATTTAAAGTAATTCTCTGAGTGGGCGAGCCAACAAAAAGGTGGAAGAGGAGGAAAAGCTGCTAAAGTTGTTTCAGGGTGTCAATAAAAGTCAGCAGGACACCTTCATGCAATGGTGTGAGCAAACCCTGCACACCCTCAACACAGCCAACAATCTGGATGGTAAGTCTTGGAAAAAAATATGCACCAGCTTTTATTAAATAATCACCTCAACCAAAAAAAAAACCCAACCTTCTGTCCTGTCTTCCTACCAGTTCCAACGTTTGCGTCCTTCCTGAAAGAAGTAGATTCGCCATACGAGGTGCACGACTACGTTAGGGCCTATCTGGGGGACACTTTGGAGGCTAAGGACTTTGCCAAGCAGTTCTTGGAACGTCGTGCCAAACAGAACGCTAACCAACGACAGGCACCGCAAAACCAACAGCAAGCCCTTAAACAGCAGCAGGTGAGGAAAGAGCTCAATATAAGAACATAGACTAGTAAATATTTGTTTTTATATAGGTATATACACCTACAAAGCTATATATACATATAGGTTTAAGGGGACTATGTCACTTTGCCAAGTTTACAAGTCAAACAGTTCTGGACTTGGCCATTTTTCTTGAAATAGGTTTCCTCAGGGCGGTTTCTGACAACAGTCTGTACAATTTTAGTCAAACTTCAGTTATTTCCATCAACTCTTTGGATCCATCCTGAAAGATGTCACGACACTTCAGCTCATTTTACAGCAAAAGGAGACAGAATCAATCCTTTTGCTAAACTGAGTTCTTTTGTTATACAGTATATTTCTGATGTGCCAGCATCCGTTCTTTTTTTTTTTTTTTTTTTTTTTTTAATTTGCTTGAATCAGCCTTTGCCTAGTCTTCCCACGTCATGTTATGGATTTTCAATTGAATAGCTACTAAATAAGGCACAAGTGACCCACATTTTTATAGTATTTATACAAGAAGGGGATTTATAATGTATGATCAGGAAGCAACAATCTGGCTGTTGACGTTCATGTCACATTATTTGAGGCTTTTTATAACATTTGCAAGAAATCATCCCTTCTGCAATAGCTGCTCTCAATAACTCAAAAATATCTGCACTGTGTTTTTAGGGTTTTTAATTATTTAATTTAATTTTTATTAATGTCGTAATTGTGGCACTGTGTTTTTAGTGGGGAGGGTGTTAGTTGTAAGAAGCTGTGACAAAGAAGAATTAATTTTTTTAATGTGGAACAGACAATAAAGCTATCTATTCTATTCTATTCTATGTACAGTTAGGAGGGGAAAATCTATGCCACAGTCTTACTGACTTCCAACAGCCTGTATGTATCAGCAGAACAATTATCCACGTGTCTTCCAAAAATGGTCCAGCATGCCTCCTTGCTCAGAATTATTGGGGAGAGCCATTACATGTTATTAATGTTGAAAAGATGAGGATATTTTCAGAGCACACTTTTGGGCAAGGCCTTAACGCTTATATTTAAAGATTTTTTTTTAATGTATTTATGCTAAACCAGGCAAGTAATGGAATATTATTTTGTCGAAGCTCTTCATCATCACCAGGTTCTTTGACAGAATTGCATAATTGATTATAGTAATAAAGTATTTTGTCTTAAATTCTAAATAATAAAGGCAGAATACAAACAATTGGCTCATTTTACATTAAAGAAGTTTTTTCTTAGGAGATTAAATTGCAAACGACGAATCATGTTTCAGGGTACTGGCTGGAAGCAGAGGACGGTCGGTGTTCTGGTCCGACAGGCCAAAGCTGCACACTGCACTAAGCCCTGTTTCAGCCTCTGGACTCAGCCCAGGAATTATGCACTAAACTGTGAATAAAGTGTACTATTCGTGTTGTTCACCACTTTTAATAACTATTGGTAAATCTACAGATAACCGTATGTCTACTACCATACCTGTTACTCTGTGTCTGGGCACTGAGTTACTTATATTTTTCTCCCTGGTTGCTTCGAACAGCGGGGATCCTATAGAAAGGTCTCACTATGTCCTGCTCTGTTGCCACATAAACGTTAACCATTATTAAGTACAATTACACAGTTAAACAAAGTTTTATGAAATATTTTTACAAATAGGTTTTGGTGTGGTTTTAGTCAATTCTGGTATGTAAAATAAAAATTTGATGTCTGTTTTAAGATTGGATGATGTGAATTTTATGTAAAAAAATAATAATAATAATAAAACAAAAAAAACAGTTTAGTTTTTACAATTGTATAATACAATATATATCCACTAAAATACAGTCTAGCATACAATGGAAACTAATAGGTAGAAACAAACAGAATGGAATACTATAATAGTTCATAAACATTTTATAAACGCATATTTAAACATAAACAACAAACACAATTTTTGCTTGATCTTCTATGGCTGGAAGTCTCTGAATCACCCTCAAAGCTCCAGCAGTAGTTCAGCCAGTAGCAGTGGTGTAGACTTTTCTGTGGAATGTGTCTCCATCTCACTTATATCCTGGTGGAATGTTTCACCATGTTGATCCCACACATCAGACATATTTTTAGGAAAATGAGAATGAGTCAGGAAAATTAACTTTTAGAGACAGATTCCAGCCAAGTTCTTCAAATAGAAATTCCAAATTTTCTTAAAATCTACCTGTAGAAGTCTTTAAAAAAAAAAAAAAAAACTGCATTTTTTAAAATCCATATCAAATTCTGTTCAGGACACACGAGTCGCATATAACATAAAAAAATATTTGCGCTACAGTGTTATCAGTCTAAAAAAAACCTTTCTAAACTGTCTTCCAATATAGCGGCGTAAACATAAATCACGTGACCCCTGACGTCATGTGACAGCAGTCTATATTTGAGTTTGGTATATCCATGACAGGCACTGGGAGGTCACAAGCGCTGCAGCATTTTTGAGTGTAATTTGTCTTTCGTGTCAGGACTCGGTATGGGGCGGAACAGGGTCATCATCTCTCTACCAGTCCAACCATACAAGCATGCAGCAGCAGCGCTTCGAGACAGTCACCTCAGGGAAGAAGAAAAAGAAGCAGAAGATGGTCCGTGCAGACCCAAGCCTTTTAGGTGAGAACCAGCATCCATCTGATGAACGTGAACACAGCAGCGATGTACCACTGTTTACTCTTTATGTCACATCTGCCTGTGTGATCGTGTCATTTTCAGGGTTTTCTGTCAATGCATCATCTGAGAGATTGAATATGGGAGAAATTGAGACTTTGGAGGACTTTTAAGGGACTGCAGCCAAGCAAACCCCCCTCCCCCCCGAACACCACCACCACACTGACTGTATCCGAACTGAACATCAGCTGGTTTACTCAGACCTCTGCCCCCTGGCCCTCGACTGCTTCCACGTCCTTCACCTTTCCTTTTTTGAGTTTTTCATTTATCAGATAATCTCCATTTGTCCCACATGCAGTCTAAAACGGGCGGGTGTTTTTTTTTTTCCTGTCGCTAAAGGACCTGTAACCTGAAAGATGGACAGTGAGACATCCGATCAGTTGAGCGAGCCTTCGCCAAAATGGCGTATTTGGAGGGGCCTGCAGCCGTGTTGAAATCTGCCTGATGTCAGAGCCACCGAGTCCCTTACGGTGATCTGTTGTAGACATTCACAGCGATGACCGATTTAAAATCTGGCCTCCGTTTGTAAGTGGATATATGGGTGGGGTGTTTGGGGTGTTATGGGAAAGGTTAGAGAGATTATATCCAATGTTTTTGTTTTTTTTTTTTTCTTTCTTTTTTTTATTTATTGAAAATTTCCCCCCTTACTTGAATCCCCTCTTTTCTTTTCCCTCTGTTTTCTGTTGGGTGTTCATGGATAACGATGGCAAAGTAGAGCCCAAGGATTTGTGCCCACTTATGTCCTGTTTTAAGGACATGTTCAAAAGTTCCAAGTAGTTATCTATTTCTTGTAAAATACTAGGCTGTTTAAAGAATAAACTTTCAATTCTGCATCTGTATTATATTATATGAATATGATCTGCCGGAGTCAAACTTTTTTATTGCAGTATGAAAATAAAACAGTCTAATGTGTGGGCTGTTCACACCTACTTGTGTCTGGAGGATTGACCAAAGTTCATTCATTCACACGTTCACTCTCAAAGTTTGCACCAGGGTATTTTCAACACCTTTGGTTGAAATTAATCGGTGACTCATTTTTCCCCCATTCGGTCGGTCTAAGAAAACCACGATGCACCTTCAATAAACTCAAATAATCACTGATTTATTCCTTTTTTTTTTTCTTCCATATCTACAGATCTTTGCCACTTATGTCAGCAGGAAAAATATTATCTCAAATGTGAGGTGCATTTTATCTCTTGACAGTCACCTCACACATTTACATGAAATATTTGACATTATAAGTTCACAAGTTTAGTCAGGTTTAAAATCCACAAAGAGGAAATGAAACCAACCTTTTTGCTGGTAGTGGGTAACAAACACCACCATTGTATGGACACAGATAGTGTCAAATAAAACGAAAGTAATCTGTGTGAAACCCCCGAGATAGGGAAAGTTTTTTTGTTTCTTGAAAATAAAGGTACTAGCAGTATGTTTGCTTGAACAGAAACATATAAAACTGACCAGTTTTAATGCCAAGGGTAATTTTAATCAAAATGGAATCACATTTTAACAGTGATAAGTATAAATGCTTTGTTGCTGTACTTAATAAAATCCCAAAGTTGGGAAATCACTTTATAACAGCAGCAGCATTCACATTCAAGTAAAAAAGTGAGGAGCAAAACAAAGTAAGATGTTTTGGGTATCTGTACTGGAGTATTTTTTTATTTTTATTTTGGCAACTTTTTACTTTTACTCTACTGTACATTTTTTGATAAATATCTACTTTATATTTCTTATATTTTCAGAATAGAGTTGCTGCTTTTTCACACTAAATGAATGTGACATTACATAAACCTGGAAACCCCCCCCCCCATTTTCACACCTCCCCATTACCAACCTACCCTGAAAATGTGAGAATTTCATCAATATTCGTCCATAAATTTTTGAGTTATCTAACTAACTAACAGAAAAACAAACTGGCAAAAGCATAACCTCCTTGGTGGAGGTAAATATTTTGTTTTAGAGGAAACCCTGGGTCAGTACCAGAGTCCTACGTGGGTCAACTTTTTCCTAAATTTCCTGCTGTGTACTGTGACCTGATGCAACACATTGTCAATACAGAAACTCATTTATAAGCACTTTATTTTTGGTTACATTCAAACTTTTTTTTGTTTTGTTTCAAAAGTATTGCTTCATTGATGGCAAAAATGCAGTTTTACTTTTATACTTCATTACAATTGAGAAGTTGTACTTTTTACTTTTAGTTAAGTAAATTAGTTGAATTAGTACTTCTGCATTTTAACAACAGTGAATAATATTTCCTGTGTCAGTACTTGGTAAAATATTACAGATAACCACATGATGTGATCATTACTGACACCACTGCATATTTCTACATGTTAAACTGATGCTGCTCTTGATTCGATTGACACTTCAAAAAATATTCAGCTGGCGTTTCCTCTTGACTACTGTCAGATGGAAAGTACCTGTGCATTTACTCATATGCTTCACTCATGTATATTACTTTAAGTTGAAGCTTCTTTAGAAAATTGAGTGTATTCTTCTTAGGTAATGTAGATGTAAAAAAAAATAATACCTTTATTATTAAGGGGGGAGGGGTATTGTTTTTGAGTCAGTTTGTGTGTTTGTCTGTCTGTTGGTTTGTCTTTAAGCAGCTTTATGCTAAAACTACTGGAACGTTTTCCAATCATTTTGTAGGAAAGATGCAAGGTGATCCAGAATAGATCCCATTAAAGTTTGGTGAATGTAGGTCAAAGGTTACAATCACTAAAAATGTGTTATTGCAATGATAAGAGGGTGGGCAAATCAGGTTAAATGTGTGCAAGGGGGCGTGGCTTGTTGTGCTGGACACCACTTGTTCATATAGTGCTTTTCATACAATGAAATGTGTCACAAAGTACTTTACATATAAAATCAATACAGCCCACCACTGCACCCACATACACACACACACACACACACACACACACACACACACACACACACACACACACATACATGCACACAAACAGAAATAAAAGACACAAAATAAACAGGCTGAGCACTGGGGGACCATACTCATATATTTGGTTAAATTGTAATATCTGTTCAACTGTACTCTCCTAACACTTCATCACAATATACTTTGAGACTAGCAATGTGTATTTAAAAAAAAAAAGCAAGGCAGTCAGAGACAGCGGACCTCCGCCAAGGCTTGATATGGCGTCAAAACATGACGTGATGGAGCCATAGGTGTTGACCCATCTGATGTCTGAAGGTGAGACCATCTGAATGTTAAAAAAAAAAAAAAAAAGCCAGATTCTAAGATATTACCACTGATGGGTTTAGCTGTTGACTTTTAGTGTGACCTTAACCTTTGACCTTCAGTACTCAAAATCTAATGGGTTCTTCCTTGACCCATTATCTATCATTCCTGAAAGTTGACTCAAAATCCATTGACATACAGACACACAGACAGACAAATGGACCCAAATTTCATACGTCCTTGGCAGTGGTAAAAAAAAGTAGTTTCAGGTATTTTCAAGTTGGTTTCAAACAACCTCCACTTTTCAGTCTTGAAGTTGAGGGGATTGAAAAAAGTGCTTTAAAGCAGACCACCATCAGGGGCAGATCACTAATGTGTAATTAACACATATTCATGTTCCCCTCCAGCGTCCACTGAATGTTAAAGCCTCAGTTTGGTGTGGGTGTGTCCTGTCATGATGTGCTCACAAAGTCCACAGTGTCCAGACGGAGTGCACACCTAGTCCCACCCCTTCTCCCAGCCCACACTCACCTACCCCCCCCCCCCCTTGGTCTCCTCTCCTGCTCCTCTCCTGGGGTCCGTTATTTGTCTGAAGCTTTCGCTCGCTTAAGTTTTGGAGACACTTTTCTCTTTTTTCCTCTCAGCAGCACCATGGTTCATCACAGCAGCAGCATCTGCACAGTCGTCCTGTTGGGGCTCCTCTGCCTCCTGGTCGCCTTAGTAAGCACAGGTAAACTGAAAATATGTTTGTATTTGCTTTTTGGAGCAACTAATAATTCTAAGATTTAAAAAAAAAAAAAAAAAAAAAAAGGCTTGGCATGACTACATTTACAATAACAAGAAATATTGGCAAGAATTTTGATATAATATCACACCTGCTTCTCTGGAAGAAATAATCTGATGTGTTGTACTGCTTCATGTGATCCTCAGGTTGGTACTTATTGGGTAAAAGGTGTATATATATATATATATATATATATATGTTTAAGTTTTCCCTTCTTTCTTGGATACACACATGTACGTTTGGATATGGAGTGTGCAGGCTGGTGTAAATGATGCAGTTGTTGAGCTGTGAAAGCTGCTCTTTGACAAACAGGATGACTCATTTGCTTTCATGAGCCCTGAAATCATCTGAAACCAAACACGCACAGCCTATGACGTGAATTAAAACTAAAATTGTTCTGTCAAAAATGGCTCAAGGTACAAAAAAAAACAGCAGTGGAGTGGGAAGTTGAATGACCTACATTTATTAACTTTTATTTCTGATTGATATCTGACATTTTTTTTTAGTTTCATATCGGTCTACTCTTGTTTATTTCTCTCAGACTCGGTGATACTACAGCAAGGAAGCTCATAGGTCAAAGGTCAGAACAGGGGTCAAGAGGGCAGTGGGCCGACAAGTTGACTATGTCTCTCTGTCCTGTGAAAAAAATGAGACATGAGACACAAAACCCACTGTGAAGACTTTTACCCAAATGCCATGTTAGGGTTTCTAACACCATCGTGCGATGACTTGACACAAATTTCTTGTTGTCTGATGGAATTTTTGACAGTCTGCTTGTAAAGTACGAACATATGCAAGTGGCCTTAAATACATACAGATATGTTTTTTTGACATATTAACATAATCTTGATGGGGATTTACTGAATAACATTTCAATGTGTAGATGATTGTTTTTTAAAGATTTATACAAAATATAAATGGCTTGTTTTGCATGGTCATGATATAATGCATCTGCTATTAGATTAGAGTAGAGTAGAGTAGAGTAGAGTAGAGTAGAGTAGACTTTATTGAATCACCAATTGAGAAATGTAATGAATAATATACAAGAAATAAATAAAATACAAGAAAAAGTGTATGTATGAAGACAGTTCATGAAAACAAAAAATATAAAATAAAATATCAATAATGATCATACAAACTATCCAGACTATGTACATATATACAACAGTCATGCCATCACACACACACATTATTTGTATGCACATTTAAATTTTTTACACTCTTAACCACAACACAAACCTGTGACTGAAACAACGTGACACTCACTTCCAAACAGTTGACTCATTATGGGAAACACTGATATGTGTCACATAAGCTTAAACACACGCCGTGACAATTACTCAGAAACTCTGGCTTTGATTTACTCTAAAATGGATGATGTGACAATAAACAGATTTAACATTAGTCTTGCAGCAGGTTTTTCAGAAGGCTTTAAAAGGCCTGTGTTACTGTAAAAGCAGGAGCGCCGCTGCCATGTTTTGGCGGTGTGGTTTGCAGGTTTGGTGTTCGGGCACAGCGTTTTTTTTCACGCACACCTGTCTGCTTGCTTAGTCATCTCTCTGGCTGGTGTGAAATCCTGACTGAAGAGGCCAACAAATGGCCTCCTGTGTTTTTTAGAGTCTGAAATGTACCGTGCCCACAGCCTGCCAGGCTTTTATGAGTCTGGACATGTGCTGTGTAAAGGAAGACAGGTTTTTGATTGACACTTAGACTCATGTCTTCAGGGAGTGTGACCAAGAATATGGGAGTCTGTTGTAAAAAGAAAAAAAAAAAAATTTTTTTGCAGGTTTGTTTTTTCAAATTGGATCTTTATTTGGAATCCTCAGGTACAGATTGACATGGAAAATAGTGTTATTATGTTTTTTGTTGAGTCCAGGAGAGGAAGTTTAGTTAGCTCATAAAGGCAAATGAGACAACAAAAAAAAGTTGCAAAACAGAATTTGTTCAACCTAGTAGTGATTAATCTCCTTCAATATCTTAAATTGAACAGCAGTTGCACTTAAGTAACTACAACGGGAATCATGGGAGTAATCATTGGTGGGGACATAATTTGACAACTTCCTCACGAGAGGCAACAACAATAAATAAATAACTAAGAACAAGGCTAAAATAATTCAAATAACATCTCATTTTCTTTTTGTCAACAAAAACTAAGAGACATTTTAGGAATGTTTTTATTTCTCAAGCTACATTTTGTCTGGTTTGTATTGGTGATCTATAAGTGCATTATATATTTAATTATAGTTATCGTCACAAGATTCACATTTGTGTCTAGTTTTGTCTAATTTTTGTCACGTGATAAAGGTTAATTGACAACAATATTTAGTCACTATAAGGTGCACTGGATTATAAGGTACATTAAGTGAAAAGTCAAAATTATGAGATTAAAAAGTCAAAATTATGAGATACAAAGTTAAAATTATGAGATAAAAAGTCAAAATTATGAGATAAAAAGTTAAAATTATTAGATAAAAAGTCAAAATTATTTAATAAAAAGTCAAAATTATGAGATAAAATGTAAAAATTATTAGATAAAAATTCAAAATTTGAAGTCACTAAGCACAACTAGAATTAATCCATATTAACTGTGTACTGTAGTTAAAGTCTTTCAAGTGCACTTCATAGTCCGTAAAATACAGTAACTTTTTTTTTCATGTAATTTCCCATCCAAAAATTGGTATGGACATTTTAGAAACATCCAAATATTGGCATGACAGGAATGTATTTTCCTCCAAAAGACAGTCTGGTTTGCCCATAACAAACAGTCAGATAAGGCTAAAAGTTTCTAAAGATGCTTCAGTTATGCTAATTTTCTTAAAAAAAAAAAAAAAAAAATACAAACATGAGTAAACCTCTCCATGTGGAAATAAACATTGTGTTATTATTTTTTACCCTCCCATTAAATCAAGCTGTCCAGAAGGCACAGTCTTTCACACATAGGGACTATTTAATAAACAAGTTTGTTTGACATCCAGTGCCCAGCCGGTGCCTGCTTTGGGCCTGGCTGGTTGTTACTGGTTGCAACTCGTCGTCTTCGGTGACCGCACAAGCTGCCTTTTGTGCCCCCGGCTGAAGGCCTCATTGATGGTTGTATTGGCCTGAGCCTCCAAACCTTCAGCCAGCTACAGGACAGGAAGCTGCGCACGACTCCCGAGTCAACACAGCAGCATCAAAATACTGCAGATCAGAATTTAGAAGACACCACAGCTCACTTCAGCACTTATATCAAATTTACGTGACCTCTTGGTAGTTCATCCAGCGTTCCCCTGTACAAGATGTATTTAAAATGGCACATGTTTGTGGATAAAAAGGAAATACAAAGAGTGAAAATGTGGGAAAAAGAGGTGAAAGAGTTTACCGTAGGCGTCAGAGGCTACAAAGTAAATATGTAGCGTTAAATAAGCTGAGTGTAAACATATTTGGTGTATGGTTTTCTTGGTATGTGTACCGTTGAGGACAGGATAAGTGAATCAGTGTGTGTGAATGGGTGGGCTTGTGTATGAGGAGTTTGGGTTTTTTTTTTTTTTTTTTTTTTAGGGGAGATGAGGATCAAATTTTACACTCTGTGCATTTTCAAAAGAAAAGTTGTACAGCTGTTCAATTACCCAAATGACAGGAGCAACCGCAATCTGAGAGTCAATTTGGAGGCTTTAGAGCAGGGGTCTTAAATTCATTTACTTTTAGGGGCCACATTCAGTTCAATTTTATCTACAGTAGGACGGACCTCTAAAATGATAATATTATAATAACCTGGAAATTATGACAACTCCAAATTTTTGTCTGTTTTAATACAAAAAAAAAGACCCCATTAAATTATGAAAATGCTTACTTTTAGAAAGTATTCAAACAAAAATGATATGAATCACCAGATAAAATAGGAGTTTCTTAAGAAAAATAAGTGCAATTTTAACAATATTATGCATTTATGCATGTGCGTCATGGGTCAGATCTACAAAAACATTACACACTTAAGTAACAGAAGCAGAAAATGGTTAAACTTGTGCTTAATTTTCTTTAGTCATTTCAGGTTTTTCACATTATATTGTTACAGGATAGTATATGTTTTCATAATATAATGATATTTTTTGCACTAAAACTAAGACAAAAAAATTTAGGCAAAAACATCACATTATATCAAGAAGAAATAAATATGTAGTCATTATTTTTGTACGTTATTATGCTATTGTTTGACTATATATATCATAATGGTATGTACAATATGTGGAAACTGAACTAAAATGAATACCACAGCCTTGTCTGTACTTTTTTTCTTTTTTTGCAAAATGCATCCCACGAGGCCACATTGGAACCCTTTGCGGGCCACATTTGATCCCCGGGCCACATGTTTGAGACCCCTGTTTTAGAGTCTGTTAAACTCTAAACTATCCAAGAGGTAGAGCGCTTTTTAAACCCAGAGCTTTTTAAATGAAGAGTCAGGAAACACAGAAAAAAAAGACAGTTTGTGTATTTGGCTGCTGTGGAGGTGTGAAAATTCTCATGGTAACTTCATACTCACAGAACAGAATGTCAGAGGAGGACAATTTGAGATGGAAAGAGAACAGACGAGTGATTGGCAAAAGAGTTGAGTGTGTCTGAGCTCCAGGCGCAGTCGGTAAACTCCTACCTCACCTACAGTCACTTTTCAGACTCTTCACTAAAGCACTGATACTTGACAAGTAAACGTAAAAGTAACTGTAAAATAACATAACACATGTTCACCTTCAGCCATAAAGACTTAGTGCTACCTTTGTTTGATTTCCCAAATTAATGTTTTTAACCCTTATTTAAGTGATTCATCATCTTTTATTATAATATTTTAAACTCTGTATTTTGAATTTTCCACTGTTAATCATTGATTTGCCATTATCTAATATCCTATACTGAATTTAAATGTCCATGAAAACTAGAGGTGGTCAAAGTACTCATATTCTGTACTTAAGTAGAAGTACAGATAATACTCTGGTAAAATTAGAAGTACTGATTCAACTCCTTTACTTGAGTAAAAGTTAAAAAAAATAAATAAATAAATAAATAATAATAATAATAATAATAATAATAATAATAATGACAACTTCTCAACTGTAATAAAGTAAAAAAAAAAAAAAAAAAAAAATAATAATAATAATAATAATAATAATAATAATGACAACTTCTCAACTGTAATAAAGTAAAAAAAAAAAAAAAAAAGTAAAACTGCATTTTTTGCTATGGATGAAATTCTACTTATTTAACCAGGAAAAAACAGGACAGTTTAAAAAGTATCCAAAAAATAAAGCCTTTAAAAGTGAGTTACTGTGTAGAAAGTGTGTTTGATCAGGTCATGATACTCAGTTTTGTGGGTATATGCAGGAAGTTTAGGAAATTTAGATGAAATGTCATCATTGTGACATAAAAAAGGTTATATGGGAGATTTTTTTTTAAAGTCAAAATTATGAGATACAGTCATACATATATGCAATAAGAAATGCATAATTATGACAAAAAGCATTGAAATTATGAGCCTTGACTCTTAATGTCTTCTGTGTCATTTCTGGACTTTATAAATTCATCCTGAGAGCTCATTTTGTCCCATCAGCCATCTGTTTGGCAACCCTGTTCTATAAAATTGATCAATAATATATTTATCTGTTCTATCAGGTAATCTTTTAATTGTGTTTTTAATTGATTCTCATATTTTGTTGTTAGAGAACCAGATTACTCACTTTCCCCTGTAAGTTGCTTTGGATAAAAGTATCTGACAAATGCATAAAATCAATCAATCAATCAATCAATCAACCAATCAATCTTGAAATCCAGGGTTTTTAGTCTGTTATGAAGACGACAGGAAATAAATGTAGGCATATAGTCCAGTGGGTCTGTACATGAACTACCCATGTCCTCTACACTGAGCAGGAAGTGTTGATCCCCTGGCAGATTATATAGAGCACCCAAGGGTGATTCAATCGTTTTAAAAACTCATGCGTGTCGTTTTCTATTAAACTGTAAAATAGTGAGGCCATAATCTGAGTCACAGAGGCTAAAGTGCCTGAGGAGACCTTTCCAGGACAGACACATTGTGTAATGTGTTGTCTTTAACTACTGTAATATCCTGTTGACTGTGACATCAGTGGCTTTAAAAGTATAATCCATATACTGTCTTTATTAAAATATCTGACAACAGTTATGTCTGCATTCTATATTTTGTTGACTTGTGGTTCTAGCAACAAATTTAGTGACTCCGTAGTTAAATTCAATGTCATCCAGTCATATGACAATGGGCTCATGTTGTTATAGTTTGATTTATATCTAAAATTGGTTTGAGTGTTATGGATAATAATTAAAAATGTCTAAAACATGATTTAAAATTATGTTTCTTTACTAAAATGATGTCTTATATCCTCATGAAGACCCAGTAGCAGGGCCGGAATTAGGCATAGGCAGACTAGGCGGTCGCCTAGAGCACCAGATGTCCTGGGGGCGCCAAGCCCCAAAGAATTACAATATTAAGATACCGTATTTTCCGGACTATAAGGCGCAATTAAAAGACTTGAATTTTCTCACAGTGTGCCTTATATATATGGATTAATTGTGGTTGTAGTTAGTGACTTGAAATTTTGACTTTTATCTCATAATTTTGATTATGAGATAATTTTGATTATGAATTTTGGTTTTGTCTCATAATTTTGACTTTATTGCATAATTTTGGCTTTGTATCTCATAATAGGGCCTTTTTATCGCATAATTTGGTGTTTTTATCTCAGAATTTGGACTCTTAAAGTTTGATTTAGCAGAATAAGAGTGTGTTTTGTTCCGTGTCATGAAGGTTGAGAGTTATTGTGACTGTTTACCTTCACTTAATGCAACTTATATTTGAAATAAACCATTCATTGACAGTACGCCTTATAGTGTTGAAAATATGATTAAATAAAGCAATAAATAAATAAATAATATTTTAACTTTATAGACAACAGTGCATGTACATATGCCAAAAATAGCCAATATCATATGTCTGCAATTGTACTGAAAAATATATAAAACTACCAGATAAATGTTGTGACATAAGAAGAAGTGAAGTGAAATAGGAGTGTGTATGTGTATGTCTTCTACCTCTACTTTAAAATAATTACCGTGTCCTGTTTAAAGGAGCATTAAATGAGTGGACAGGCTTGGTTGAACCCTAATGGAAAAATAAAACATGTTGAGAGGCAGCTCAAATGGACAAAATGTTTGTCCCCTACAAAGACATCCTTATGCAGAGGCCTGAGCCGTTGAGGCAGTCAGACAGAGACAGGCTGTGGATTCAGTTCAGACAGAGGCATGTGTGCAGCTCTGCCTCCACTGGACCAGTCAGCACAGCCATGAGGTACAGATACACAGGTACTACTGGGAAAATTAGAATACACTAAAAAAGTGCATGCATTTTTATGTGCATGCATTTTCACTGACCCATGTATCCCATGTAGACACTTGGACCAATGACTGTATCATCTACGTTCCTTAGACTTCCAGGTGTTACTCAACTGCTGCATCATCTTTCTGTTTGTACTTGACTTCTTACAAGTAAAAGTGATTCCAGAATCCTTGTAAAACACACAATATTTCTATCAGACCTGCTCTCCTACTAATGAGATTTACTTTGTGAGAATTTGCAAAATATTCTTGCTGAGACAAAAACAGGCCTCAAACCAAACCTACTTTCCTCCTGATCTGTGTCTCAAAATGTTTAGAGGATCCAGTATTGATTGGATATTTAGCAATGAAACACCATGAATCACATTGAGTTCCTCAATTGAAATCAACAGGACTTCTCCCAGCATAATATTTTTGAAATGCATTGTTATATCCCTGAATGGAGTTTTCAGGACATTATGTTTTTGGTCTGACTGACATATATCCTTTGTGTTTATGCAATAACTTAAAAAATATGAGGTTTAGAAATGTCAGATTTTACATAGCAATGAATATGATGGAGAGGAAGAACTGATTAAATATTGGATGATTTACCATTTCATTTCTAGATTAAAAAGTTTAAAATCACTGAACACTCTTTTGCTCATGTCCCCGGAACTATTTGTGTGATTGACTTTAAATCAAGTACAAATGAAAGGTCATGACCTGGGGAGACCTCCCATCATGACATCATTGGGGTGTTTATTCATAGCCATCACTTCCAACAGCTTGTTTTGTTGAGTTTTATTTCTTTATTGAGGTGGTAGTTAGGATTCAGAACGAGCTAAATTCATTTATGTAAGACGTTTACATGGTGTTATTTAATTCCAAATTATTTAATCAGAATAAAATAATTCGAAATTAAAGTGTTAATTCCAAATAAAGGTGTACATGGGAAACGGATGTATTCTGCTCTAGTTAATTTGCCTTTATGAGCTGGAGGTAGAGGGTGCTGGGCTGCTTAACTTTCTCCACTTCCTCTGTTCTTTATCACAAGATCAAAAGTGTTGCAACAATTGCTCATATTGAAACTATACCCCATTTATGAGTCTAAAAACATATTTACCTAGCTCCACATACAAACATAGGTCTCTGTCTGCATCCATTATATATCCATCACTAGTTCAATTCCCTCATGAAAACATATATTACTTATTATATTGAATTGAATGCTTTATTGTCATTGTACATATTAATACAAGGACATTTAGGGTGCGGCTCCAGTGCAACAGTCGGATTAATAGAACTCTGTAAAACCTATACATTATAATATAAAAACCTATGACACTAATATAAAACCTATACATTATATGTTATTTTAGTTTGGATGGTAAATGTTTAATCCAGTCCACATTTAATGGCCTGTTCCAAAATGAGTTTTTACTTTTGAACCTTTTTAAGCAATTTATCACCATTTACTGTAGGATTATCCAGTTTCTTTTTGTTGTGAAAATCAAGTATTTTCCTAAATGTATATTTATTTTACTGATGATGCAAATATTCATTAAAGCTCAAAAGAAAGTTGATGATTATTATATCAGAAACAGATACAATTGATGAAAAATAAGGATAAATGTCTCAAATAAAAACCAGTATCTCCATCCACTGTCAATGTTGTAGAAGATGATGGTGTTTCCATGGTAACTACAGTCTCTAAACGGCCAAATGGGTCATATCTGATGGCCATGAAAAGATGACAAACTGCATTTTAAATCAATTATTTACATTTATTGATAGGGTTATATATTAAAAAGTTTAGATCATAAGATGGTTTTGTTTGCTGTTTGATGTTTGGGTCTTTATGGGTTAAATACAGTGTTTTGTTTTGCAGAGACAGTTGCAGATCCAGCTTTAACATCCAGAGACCACCAGGACACCATGTCAGGAGAAATGCCCAGTGACGTGACCACCAAAGACCCTTTTCATGATCTAACGGAGCATGCCTTCACCTACGACTATGAGGATGCTACACACACGCAGACTATAGATGAGGATGAAGGTAGGACAAGTTTGACTGACAGGAGACATTTTTGGGACAAAATTAAACATATTCACAGGTAAGAAATCCATACATATTTGGGATATGCATGCATTGTTGGTTGTAGTTGAGCGTGAAATAAATATTTGCAAACTCTAAAATTAGTCTATTTATACTTGCTGTCCTCGACCCCCTTTAGTCTAGTTATGTTCAATGTCACTTTTGGATAGATTTCCCTGAGACTGGCTGACAAATCACAGTGAAGTTTAGAGTCAGACGGCGGGCATAACAAAGTGATGCTGCGACAATTCAAAGAGAAACAACCGGAAACATTATGACAAAAAAAAATCTGACTTCAAACATTACAGCTAGCTTTTCTTTGTTATGAATACGACTTCACACAAGTGACTCAACTGTCAAAATACGTCATCACTGCATCCACAGGCATGTGATGATGTCTGTGGATAAAGTGGTAAAGTTTGAAGTCGTACTTGTAATTTATGAAGTCATCATTTTTCCATCTGTATTCTGATGGATAAAATACACGAGTCCAGTCGTGCATAAAATCTAGAAAGATATATTTGTGTTTATCACTGGACTCATTTGAGAATTCACAAATATTTCTTTTATGCACAACTACAGACAAATACGCATGGGTATCACATTTATGGACAGTTATTTTACTCCATATTATACGCTTCATTTTGTCCCAAAAATCACTCCATACATGCACAGCTAATTTTATCTATTCAGATGATTCAACCTGCATCAACTGTGTGTGTGTGTGTGTGTGTGTGTGTGCAGGGGTCCTGGGGCCAGGGGCCATCACTGCCATCGTTATAGCAGTCTTCCTGGGAGCATCTGTCCTCCTCGCCCTCATCGTCATTACACTCCGGAAGTTCACAGCCTCCTAAAATGAACACTGTGTATGTGTTGAGTGTGTTGGCTGAGCATGAGTGTGAGTCTGTACATGTGTGGTTTTGTGAGTGTGTGTGTGTGTGTGTGTATGTGTGTGTGTGTGTGTGTGTGTGTGTTCCTTGTCTTGTCTTCTCGACTTCTCAGCTCCTAAATCATTCTGCCTCCTTTTCAAAGATGACTGTGTCTCTGGCTTTGCTGTAGATGCTGAAGATGTGGCAGGTCCCTTTAAATGACAGCAGACTCATTTCATTTCCTGTAAACACACTGACTGTTAAATATCCATATGTTACTAAAGTACAATGTGAAACTGGCTGGCTCTTCCAGTGGAAACTGCTGCAGCGTACCCATGTCATTATAAATTTGTTTCAGATCTTACTTCCTGGCTGTCTTTGTCCTGTTTTTGTCGTCACAGACTTTGTAGTGATGTATCTTACATGTTTGTTTTATGTCTATTTCAGGTGTATGTCTGCTTGTCTGTGTTTGGTTTTGGTAAAATGACTCACATTTCAATTTAGCTCCTCATTTTGTTTGTTTTTTTGTCCTTTCCAGTAATTGTCCCTTATCCCAAATCTATTCCAGAATTAATTCCTCAGTAAAACAAATTGTGTTACACCATTTACAAACATTTGTAGAGTGAAAATAAGAAGAAAACATTCTTAAAAAGACATGGCAGACATCTTTGATGAATGGAAACAGGGTCATTGGGTTGTTTGTTTTTTCTGCAAAGCAAATATGAAACATCGCCATATATGTGTTTGCACTTGTGTGTGTGTTTTTTTTTTTTATTGTCTTTTTTATTAGCAGGGGCAAAGTAGTACAAGGTGATAAAAGCATTAAATAAGACTATTCTGTCACAGTGACCTTACAGGATGGATGTTCACATGTAACCTCACTATCCAGTAATTATATTTGAAATTTACAGTGAATAAATAAACCAGATGCCAAATGTTTGCACCTGCTGGTTTGTTTTGTGAACTCACTTTTATAAAGTCATAAAAACAGTGAAAAAAAATGACAGTTATACGAGAAATTAAAGACTTCTACCTTCAAGAAATTTTTTTTTTAAAGTTCCCCCACTGGGATATTTACATGTCACTGTACAAAATGAAATGATTATTGTTGTTTTTTGTTCTATAAGATAATTTTGTTCTTAAAACTTCAGGTTAAAATAGTTTATATTTTCCTGAGACTCAGGAATGTCAAAGTTTGTGCTTTTTTGTATTAAATAATTGTCATCATTGGAAACTTCATTATGCAACAGTTTTTCCAGATACATTAGAAAAATAAAAAATAAACTAAAAATGAATGACTAAAGAAAAAAATAATTATTATTCTAAAAAATAAATAAGTAATAATATTTAAAAAATAATAGTTAAATGAAGTAAATAAATAAGTAAATAAAGTACAAACTACATATTTAAAAAAAAAATACATAAGAATAAATCTATAAAAAAAATCATCTTCAAAACTTTGAAAAATACATGTTTTGATTTGCACCTGTTTTCACCATGCTTTATGGGGACTTCTGGAAAAAAACAAATGAATGCACTTATAGGACCACATCGTATATATTTTAGGAGTGGGGACCAGAAAAACACTCAGCTGGTTTGTCCCACTGTTTTGTATTGTCCTGTCCTTACACACTTTTGTCTCCATGAGCCCTTCCTCCATGTAAGATCTGGTTAGATCTCCATCTATACAAGTAAGTTTGAGAATTAATTAAAAAAATACATTTGTTGGTGGTGGGTTGATATAAAACTATCACTTCAAAATCATCTGATGACAATAAATAATAAACAAATTTACAAAAAAAAAGGCTGTTGAACCTTAATATACTGAAGGACATCAGTGGATTTTTTTTCTTCCCTGACGTCACCGACATATTCCGAGACGACAACGCCAGGATTCATGAGACTGGAATTGGGAAAAAGTGGTTTAGGGAGGAGGAAACATCATTTTCCAGAGCTGAACCCCAGTGAGAGTCTTTGGATGAGCTGCAGTAGACCTACCACAGCCGTCTGACTCGAACAGAAACACAAGAGCTTGACTAATATAAAAATAAAAAATAAATTACATTTTGCAAAGCATCGCATAATGAAATAATTAAGTGTAGCTGGGCAGTTTATGACTAAATAAAGCTTTAACTCTTTGTTGGTCACACTACAAAACATCACAATCATTAGGCCTTTGCCAAGTACCACGATGGGCACAAGGCCTATTGATACTGATACTTATTAATACTTATTTATTTATTTATTGTTGCTTTCTCTCGCAAAAAGTCATCAAATTTTGCCCCCACCAATGTCAACATAAAAAAAGTCCCAAGAAGATCTATCAAAAGAATGGAACTTATTCAAATGTTGTTGGGTTTTTTGTTTTTTTTTTGAAGGGAGAAGGTTTAATATGCCATAAGAACATGACAGTGATCAGAGAGTCCAACAGTTAGAAACACTTTCTGACTCTCATAAATGTCATGAGGGTCCCATTGCAGGAGGGAAGAAAAGCCCCATTTATGATCTTCCAACAATTCCCTGGCTGAAGGTTTCTACAGAAAGGTCAACCATATTCTGTCACACAAGTTCATGACGGAGAGGAAGTTTTACAGTGATGGTGAATTTATAAAAGACTATTGATGTGAAAACACAATATATTGTGTTTCATCAGTGGTGCATATCTGAAAACTGGGAACACATGGGTCACATCTCAATGGACTGAAAAGTAGTGTTTAGTAAAATAGTGTTTTCAATGTATCTTCAGAGTACTATATTACTCACATTATGTAATTAAGTAGAAGTACTGATACTTCAAAATGCTCTCATAAATGTAAAAGTACTGATTCAACTCCTTTACTTAAATAAAAGCAAAAAAAAGTATGAGTAAAAAGTAAAACTGTATTTTTAATTTTTTTTTTGCCATGAATGAAACAATACTTAATCAAGTAAAATCATGGAAGTTTCTGTTTTCTAATTCTACAGTACACTGAAAAAAACTGTTGCATTTACATTAAAAAATATGGTTGTACATAATAAAATCATGTTATGCCAACATGATTTTTATACAACAAAAAAAAGAAAACATATTACACCATACTGAATATTTCCTTTTCATGACAGATGAACACTAGGTCTAATACCCAACAGGTAACCTGCAAAAACATGTGTGGATGGTATTAATAAAGTACATCTATGTGTGGAACACTTGAGTCCAGATGGGATTTGAACCCATAAGGTCTGTGTTGTGAATGTGATGATTAAGCCACTGAGCCAGAGAAGGATTTGCCAGGATGCAGAGAAGTTCTGGTAGTGGTGAATTTGATGAAGTGTGGATTTGACTGTCTGACCTTTGACCTAAAAAGAAGCATTAGTCAGTGCCTGAGCTTAGGTGGTGTTGTAGTGGTTAGGAAGACAATCTTTGCTGCAGGAGAGTGGGGTTCAAGACTATGTGTGTAAAGAGAGAGATAGAGGAATATTTCATGAGGATTGGTTTTTAAAGTGTGTTGGTGTGAAAATTGAGGCTAAACTAGGGACACATTTGTATAAAACAACAACAACAACAACAACAAACAAACAAACAAAAATAAAGCTGAATTAATATTTGACTAAACACAATCATATCAGAACATCAGAAGAATAATTTACAACTAAATTAGGAATTTTCGCGGCTGACTACATACACGCCAGGGAGAGGAAGGGTAAACTGTCACTATGGCGGACACGCCAGGACAGGTCACGTGGGTGGGAATCCCCTATATGCTATTATAACAACAATTAACCAATAAATAGGTTAGTTATATTTTACATGGCATATGCAACTGTACGCACCAGATGCTACTAACAGGTCCATGTTGGATAGTAACAGGTGTTGAGGCGGTAGCTGTGCTAGCGTCATTGCTTGCATTGTGACTGCTAGCATGTTCAGTGATGCTGCTGTCCCCATCACCGGTAGCTTTAAATTGTTAAAGTCTCATTTTATGTTAAAGTTCACCACCCAAATAGTCGATGTAAAACCTTAAAAAATAACAGGTTCATTAATCAGTTTTTCATATTTGTTATGTAAACATGTGTCAGGGTAATTCTGAATGATTGTAAAATTATGATTAGCATTTTACAATGCAAGTGTATTGCTGTAATAGCACAACATATATAACTAAAATAAAAAAAACTAAATAAAAACTTTGGGAATAAATCCATATTTTTTTCTTTCTTATAAATGCACATGTTCGACACTGCTATTGTACAACCTTGGAACATTTGTCTTTATGAGGAGGGGAGTAGTACATTATAAATACAGGATAGTTTGTGTATATTCTACTTCTTAAGAGTCTTGAAAATTAATAGAACAGATTATGTCAGTTATGTCTATTTTGTGTCACTAACTCCATTCCAAAGTTCCCATTGCTGTGTGAAGCCTGTAATGAAAGGTGGAGTGTGTGAGTCCAGGTGGGATTTAAACCCATAACATTTTTTTTATGAATCTGATGCTTTACCATGTGCGTCACCAGAGCAGTTCCAAGGTATTTACCTGTTCAGGTATTGGTGCAGTGGGATCACTGTGGGTGTGTTAGTGTGACCTTTTACCTCCAAAGAAGCTTATTAGATGTATGAAAAGCTTAGTCCTTCAGTCTAGGTAGTGTTGTAGTGGTTAGGAAGAGTATCTTTGCAGCAGGAGGGTGGGGTTCAAGAGTATGCAGGCACATAGAGAGTGGAACAACAGTGTATAAACAATGACAAATTCTAAACTACAAAATGGTGATTTCCTACAGTAGGTGGTGGTGTAGCTGACACCTGTATTTACAGAAGTCCAGCTTAAGTTCATATCTGTGTAAGTTACAGTTCTTTATTTATGTCTGTTTTATTTTCTAATTTTTTTTTTACAGAGGGTTTCTGTACACTTTGCATTTAATTTAGCAAAAATAGAGACAAAAAAACTTCACTTCTACAGGTGTCTTTAGATCTACATACAGTGACATCTGAAAGCAGGAAACCCTCAAACATAATCACAGGCTCATCTACTTTTGCAGCTTCCCACAGACTGAAAACAAGACAAATTTCCACTCAGACAGTAGCATAACAGTAACAAACATCACAGTATTTGAATTATATTACTAAAATATGTTTCTACTTTGAAGAAAATCCGAATTGTTTGTATTAAACCATTTAATATACACAGATGCCTGGTCTAAAAATGCCATTCTTTTTTTTTTTTTATTATAATAAGAAATAATCACTAAGTTTAGTAACCATAATCACATGACTTACTGAAAAGTCACATCTTAATGACTTCATATAGAAATAAAAAATCATGTTAGAGGTAAAACATAAACAATTCACTATTCATTTTATACTATTTTGCCTTTTACAGACTTTCATAAACTATTTTTTTTTTTACATATTGTCTTGAGTTTATACACTTATTTTCAGTTTACTGTATTTAACAAACCAATGTCAGTGTCATCAGTACGAGTATAATTATCACTATTTAACACAATTTTGTCAACTCTTTGTGGTGATCATACCCTTATGTGACCTGCTGGACATACTCACCTCTGATTTAATTTCAGATGAATTGAATGTATGTTTGAACACGGATGCATACGACGCAACTCAGGAAGTGGTGATGAAACAACAAAGTAAGGGAAAGCAGAAGTGTCTGGCACAGTGCAGTCAGACAGATAAACTGAAACAACTGATAGACTGGCATCTATAAGGTAAGGCCATGACTGGGTCTCAGATTTTCCACTGATGAACAACTCATAATAAAACAGTGTAGGTTTGACTTTAAATATATGCATGTATGTGTATGTGTATGTATGTATGTGTGTGGTAGAGTCATCCTGTCATTGTGAAATCTCTGCTTTTAAACCACCATGTAACTAATTAATAAGAAACTAAGATGATAAATATATGTAGTTTTATCTTTATTCACAACAAAACTGATCTGACTGAAAAGGGCTTCATTCGGACACTTGTGCCCTTTTCAGTTGTTTGTATATGTGGTTTTTTTTTTTTTTACTCACTGCATGTTGACTGGGTTAATGCCATTTCATTGTAGAAACCACAGAGGCAACTGTTGTTTTTCTCACATAGAAAGTAATATTTGACACATAAAACAATGGCAGAGTTGCTCCCATGAACATTTTTTTTGAGTAAACCTAGATTATTCATAATGGTGTTTGGACTTATATTACATCTATTATGAATGACTGATCAAAACTAAACCACAAATCTGTACCGTTTTGCTATGTTCCTCAACCTTTTGTGTACTTAATTATATGCAGAGGTGGTCAAAGTACTCACATTCTGTACTTAAGTAGAAGTACAGCTATACTTTTGTGAAAAAATACTCTGGTAAAAGTAGAAGTACTGATTCAATTCTTCTACTTAAGTGAAAGTAAAAAAGTACAACGTCTCATTTGTAATAAAGAACAAAAGTAAAACTGCTTTTTTTTTTGTCATGAATGCAGTAATATCAGACAAATTTCAAAAGTATTTAAAATAAAGCCTTTAAAAGTGAGTTACTGTGTAGATAATGTGTTTGATGGAGTCACAGTTACTCAGTTTTGTGGATATGGGCAGGAAATGTAGGAAAAATGGGGAAAGAAAAGTCACAATTGAGATAAAAAGTCATGATATTAAAAAATAGAGTTATAAATATTCGATAAAAATGCATAATTTTGAGAGGAAAAAGTCAAAATTATGAGATAATAGTCATATAACTATAATATATAAAGTCACAGTTCCTTTCCTCCACTGATTTTCTCTCTGAAGTAACAGATTTTTCATAGTTTGTAAAAGTTAATAAACTATTCTGAGAATGTAAGGAGTTCAAAGTACAGATATTTATACAAACACATGAATAAAATACATGAAAAAATATTTAAGTACAGCAATGAAGTACTTTTACTTAGTTACTTTACACCTCTGATAATATACCATCTCTAATTTAGGCTTACATGTCATACAAAGAGTATTATAACTGTGAAGTACATGTGATTTCACTTTGAAGTTTGGGAAATTCATGTATTTTTCATCAGAAAGCAGAAATAAAAAGCGCTCACACATGATAAAGGTTTCATATGGTGTGACAGAGTGTGGTGTCTTACTAATAAAACACAGTGTGGGAACTCACACAGAGGACAGTAATAACAGGAAAAGTACACTCATTTCTGTGATGTTTTCAAACTTTGAAGTTCTGTCTGGAGTGTTTGAATGAAACTCTTTTCTGTGCCCCAGCTCTGCCACCATGACAAGCAACTGTTCATTTGAAGCCGTGGATCATCTTATGAACTATTTGGAGCTGGTCATCTACATCCCCATATTTGTCTCTGGTTTAATTCTTAATCTTATAGCGTTGTCGGTGTTCTGCTTCTTTCTTCGTAAATGGACTGAATCAACTATCTACATGACCAGTTTAGCTCTGATGGACCTGCTGCTGCTTTTCCCACTTCCTTTTAAAATGCATGCCACCACCCACCGCTGGCAAGCCCACCTCCAACCCCTCTGCTCAATCCTGGAGTGTCTGTATTTTGTGGGGATATACGGCAGCATCTACACCATCATGTGTATAGCTGTGGACCGATGGGTGGCCATATGTCACCCGTTCAAAGCCAAACAGCTGCGTTCACCCAAAGCGGCCTTTTGGACCTGCACTGGTGTGTGGGTGCTGGTGTTGGGGGTGATTTCCTCCATCATGCACCGCTTCAGGCAGGCCGGGCAGATGGACTTCCATTGTTTCCATGAGTTTTCGGAGAAAGGGTGGAGTCCTGTGGTGATCACTTGTCTTCTGTTGTTCGGGTTCCTGGTGCCTGCTCTGGTGGTGGTTTACTGTTCAGTAAAGACCATCTGGGCTCTGCAGCGGTCAGGGCAACACAGCCAAAAGAGCAGAGCCTGTGTGAAGATCATCTACAGTAGTCTGAGCGCCTTTCTGCTGCCCTTCACCCCCAGCCACCTGGCCATCTTCCTGCAGTTCCTGGTGAGAGTCACACTAACAATAGATAAATAGATAAATAGATAAATAGATAAATAGATAAATAGATAAATAAAATAAAAAATAAATAAATAAACAAAAACTTCCCAGAATCAAAATATTTTACAGAGAAAATCAAAGTAATTTAACTGTTTTATATATGAATTATGAGATCCTTAGTCATGATTTTTTTTCCCCTAAGGGTTTTTATTCCTCTTTAGGTCTGAAAAAAAAAAAAACCAATGTGATTGAAATCTTTTGAATGAACTCATTTTTTATGGAGTTACAAAAATGTCCACTCAGCTGGAAAACATGAGTTTTATCTTTGAAATAAAGAAACATCTATTTAAAGTACGTTCAGAACACTATGAAATGAAACATTTTACTGCCGTTTATGTTTAAGAAGACTGTTAATTACAGTCTAATGCCAATAAGCAATTGATTTACACATAAACATGTTAGTGCAGATCAGGTTTTAAGAACAGCCAAGTTACAGTAATGATATAAACTAGCCGATATGTAACTGAAAAAACAAAACAGATGAATATACAAGAGAACAGCTGTAGAAGAACTGTCCACTGTAGTGACCAGTATGTATCAAAGGGTTAAATCAAATATTTACTATGCACAGGAAAAAAATAGTGAGCATTTTTTTTTTCAGAGTAAAAAATATTTTTCTCAAAAATAATATATTTAGCTCTATATTGAGTAAATTTAGCTCAATATTGAGTTTGGAGCGCTCTGCCCAAAGAGTAACTTTTATTCTTTTTAGAGAATGACTGTGTAGAGTACATTTTCTTTCATTTGAATACATTTTACGCAGGTAAATTTCCTGTGAGTGTTCTAACTGTAGATGTAATTGAGTTTAAAGGGTTTTGTGTTATTTAACTGAAAACTATGCAATTTCACACAATATTTGATGACTATCAATAGCGTATTTATACAAAAAAGGTGGTAGATTTTCAGATTTTACTCATAAATAAGGAAAAAAAAAAGGAAAAAATGATCATGGATGAGACAACCTCAGGTGTCATAAAAGATAATAAAACACTCATTGAACACAAAAAATGTAAGAATAATGTACTTCTGAAATGACAGGACAAATAAATATCTCAGAATCACAGCTGTTATTGAACATAATAAATAAGGTTTTTATGTATACAAATATGGCCTTTGTGAAATTAGATTTAAAAAAATACGATTTTATTTCAGTTGGCTGGTCTTATGTAATATATAGAATATGTTAAAAAAGGATGATAAAAAAAAATCACGACGTATATGTTCAGTAAAGGTGACATTTGTTGTATTGACTCATAGCAACATTTCTCCTAAATTCAAACCAAAAATTATATTAGTATTTATGTTATTTATTGACGTATTTATTGGCAGAAAATGACAACATTATCCTAATATTTCAACTCATGAAAAAAGGCACAGATATTTGGTTGTATAACAGATTTTTCAATCACAGTTTTCCTGCTCTTTCTTGTTGGCTGCTTTCTGTCACATCTGCTGCAAAAATGCAAACAGCTCAGTTTCGTCTAATGGTTTGTGAGGTTTGCAGTTGGTTATGAACATTTACAGAGTGAAGAATTTAAAGGTGCTTGTGTGTCAGAAAGTCTTCACTATATGATGTAGGAGCTTAAAGACAAGTAGCAGCATATAATAACACTGCTCTACACTTTTTTAGAAAGTATCTCCTTCAGGCATTAAATGTCCTAAACCTTACATACGTTAATATGATGAATCTGAAAACAAATGATAATGTTTAATATATATGATGGTGTGTTATTCCATGTATATGGTGGTTTATGCACATGTATTATAAATATTTCACTAGAAAGAACCTGTAAAGTGAATGGATCATAATGTGCAGACAATGTTTTAAAGTAGATCTGGTAGATCTGAGACCAATATTCCTTTGGAGTAAAAGAGATTCTCTTGTTAATTCTAAGAATTTCACATGTTAACCCAGACTTATCTTGGAAACTTGAGCCAACCAGCATTTAAGATTTAAGTTTTCTTCATCAGTAACACACACGTAGTAAAATTTCATGAGCATTTTACTTGTAGACAAGTGTAGTTGGAGGTGGGAAGTAACTAATTACTTATACTTTGTTATTGTACTTAAGTAGATATATTTTTTAGATATCTATATTTTGCTTGAGTATTTATTTTTCTGGAAACCTGTTACTTCTACCCCTTACATTTTTGCTTAAATATCTGTACTTTATACACTATGTAAAATGTGCCATACCAGAGATAAAAATCAGTGAATATATGTATATGTATATGTATATGTATATGTATATGTATATGTATATGTATATGTATATGTATATGTATATGTATATGTATATGTATATGTATATGTATATGTATATGTATATGTATATGTATATGTATATGTATATGTATACGTATATGTATGTATATATATATATATATATATATATATATATATATATATATATATATATATATATATATATATATATTACAGCAAAGGCTGTAATAGAGTCCATCACATGTCCACGTTGTCCAAAATTTTCCAACCATACACACAAAGCTGAGTCCCATGACTGCTACCCATGCCTGTAACCCCCGTCCCCGTCCCCACATGTTTTTGTGGGTTACCTGTCTGGTACTAACCAGAGTCCAGCAGCAGGTCTGGTACCTTTCACTGTAGAATTATAAAAGAGAAACTTGTTTTGCTTTCTCTGGTTAAAGTACTATTGTTTCATTGATGGCAAAAATGCAGTTTTGCTTTTTACTTTTGTATTGTATTACAATTAAGAAGTTTTTACTTTACTTTTAAAGGAGTTGAATCAGTACTTCAACTTTTATGAAAGTATTTTTTGTGACAGTACATAAAATATGTGGCTTCAAAAGGAATGTCAGTGTGGGAGAGAAGGAGCCCAGGGTCAGTATCAGAGTCTTACATGGGCCAAATTTGATCAAGAAATGTCCTGTACACAACATGCTGTGTACTGTGACCTGATTAAACATATTGCCTGCACAGCAACTCACTTTTAAGTGGTTTATTTAATTTTCCATATTATTTATAATTTTGTAAAATATTCATTAGTTTTTTGTTAATTTTGTTGCTCAATTTGTTTTATTTTTCAATTTTTTTTCTATTCATATTTTTGTTCATAGTTTTGATGACTGGCTGTTTTGGTTCATTTTGTTGCTTATTTTATTCCTTTTTTTTTTACTGCAGAACTGCTAAAGTCTCAGGAGTTAAAGAGTTAACTGAATCATGTGGCAGAGGGAAATATCTCAAACATGCCAAACACTGTATATAACACCTGTGCATTAAAATAAATGCTCTTCTATGTGTAACCTTTCTTATTTTACAGGTGCACCAAGACGTGATTGAGGACTGTGGTGACCAGACCAACATCAGCCTGTTCATCCAGTTAGCCATGTGTCTGTCCAACATCACCTGTTGTCTGGATGCTCTGTGCTATTACTTCATCGCCCATGAGGTGAGGAGTACCAGAGACACCATCAGGTCATCGATCCAGAGACGAGCAACGTTTAGCACGTCTGAAGTCTGAAGACATAACACAAAAAGAACAAGTTGTCCTCAGAGCACCTACTGGTACTGAAACTGAAGAAGTGGCAGTGGTTTGTGTCAGCAGCTGGCAGGTTTCTGTAGTGGGTGCAGTTATGGGTGGGGTGGCATTGGGTCGCAGTGTGATTTTAAGAACCACTGAGGCCAAACTAGGTCTAAAATGTAAAGGTTTTGTTATGTGTTATAGATTACAAACATAGTGTGTGACAAGATTAGAGAAGCAATGAGTGTATTTTGGTCCAGCAAAAGGAAGCAGATAGTCACCACTGTAACCTCAGACTCTTCACAAACACCTTTGAAAATAAAACGTTAGCTGTACAATGAGAATGTACCTCCACAATAGATGTGTTTTTAATAGATATTAAAGTCACATTGCCCTTAAGTATAAATGTGGAAGAAACTGGCGTGATTAATATTAAAGTAGCTCAGAGAAGAGTTTTATTAGTATTTATTAGAAGACACAGGTCTGAAAATGAATGTTTGAATGAAGAGCCATGAGGAGAAAGATATAATTAATGGTTACATATTTTATTTAAATGACAATTATTACACATAGAGATTTAAACTGAAAAGTATAAAATAAGGAATTTGTATCTCATTTTAGATGCAAAATAATTGTCTAAAAATGGCTATTTTAATTTAATTATTCCTTTTTTTAAATAACAAAAATGACTTTTCTTTGCCTATTTCATCAAACAGTTACGTTTTTTAAGTTTTGTTTTGTTTTACTTCTTTCCCCATAGGCAGTTATTGTAGGATGATGACAATATCTATGTAATAATATCTTTAAATGAATTAAAATATATAAACAACAATTGTTTACATTTCATCCTACAATTATTTTTCGTAAACTATATAAAATGTACACATCTTTAAATTGTTTACATTTAGACATTTTAATAACAATTCATTAATTCATTACCAGTATATTTTGATGAGAGCATCAGAAAATAGATGTAGTTTCACTCATACTACTTCATGTTTTGTTTTTTTTTGCTGTTTTTACAATGCAGCTTTAAATGTGCAATATAATTAGTTGTGAAAGACAAGAGATACTGAACGCTTTTAACCACTTATTGGTCATACTACAAAAATCTAACAGGGACTATTATAACATAAACCATATGTATTAGCGATTAGCACTATCAATTAGCATTAGCGATTAGCATTTCATGACCCTTTACTGTCTTACCCTTTGGTTCAGCATGTTTTCAAAATATTTATTACATGAATACCAAAGTATTTCTGAAACATGATGAGGATTATTTATGTAAAATAGACTATCTAAAAGTTAGTTAACCCCCCCCCCCCAAAAAAAAAAAAAAAAAAAAAAAAAAAAAAAAAAACTGCAATTTTGTGTCCAAAAGAAAAGATCATAGCAGAGGTGTTGTCACGGTTACGATCTTCTTCCTTGGTGGTATACTAGTATGACCTGAATATATCACTGACTGGCCACAACGTTTGGTGTCAA
The DNA here is from genome assembly GCA_020466265.1 of Siphamia tubifer. Lineage (NCBI taxonomy): Eukaryota > Metazoa > Chordata > Actinopteri > Kurtiformes > Apogonidae > Siphamia > Siphamia tubifer. The sequence continues at coordinate 22,877,783 of CM035799.1, read as the reverse complement.
AGGACTTACAGTACATTTAGATTAGATATCAGTGTTCAAAGTTACCTCTACCAAACGATTGAGCTGACCAACAAAGGGTTAATATTAGTTCGTTTACAGGAAGATGTTTAAGTTAAATCAACGCAGTCAAAGCTAAGCTCAAACTGCTGTGTGTACATTACATTAAGCTGCTGTCCAGATGGACATTAAACATTGTCTTTGGTGGCTTTGAATTACAGCATTTATATTTACATTGTTGTTGTTGTTTTTTTTCATTATTTCTTTTGGATGAAACTGTTACTGTTTCCTGTTACTTGTACTTTTAGTTTAATTTCATTAATTGTTTTACTTGTGTGACATTTTGTAACTTCGCTGTCAGATTATGTTAATTATTTTATGCTGAATTTTGTTTACTTTATTATGTTTGTTTATGTCATCTGTAATTATGATATGATTCTCTACTTGTAACAGACTTTTGTGAGGGCATGGGTTTTTTTGATCTGACAGTGTGTGAACTTACCTTTTTGTATTAGTTAAAATTATATTAAATGTTAACAGGATTCTCATTCACATTAGCAAAAGTGTAATTTAGCTGAATATTGTATTCCAAATTAAACTGCAATATTTTTTATTCTGTTAAGTGGTATATTCATGTCAACTACTCAGAAAAATTATGAAACTAATGAGCCATGGTTTGAGGACTTAATATACATATGAGATTACATGAAATACTTCTCTTCTTTTTTTTATAGGGAAGTACAGTGTAACCATAAAACCATTATTTTTACATGTACAAGTTGCCAGAGTTAATTAGCAGTTATGTTTATCTTGGTTTAAAAAAGTGTCCCCAATTCCTGTGTATTTGTTGTGTTTAGGTTTATAAGGAAAAATTGATTATTCATTTCTGTATGTGAGGCATTCTATTAAATTGGTTTAAATTATAATCCTATAATGAAAAAAACAATTAGGTATTCAGATTTTACATGGCCTAATTAACCACAATATATTTATTTAGACAATAAAAAACTTAATCTATTAAAAAATAATAATTTCTATTGGAAGGTGTCTGTTCCCCATGGGGGGTGGGTAGCTCCCACCAGCACCACCAGTGGGCCTGCTGTTAGTTCTGTTCCCCATGGGGAAGGGGATGCATCATAAAAATTCAACATGACAGAATATGTTAAAATATTCATTTTAATGTATTTAACTATGTAAACCACCTCCATTATTATTAGTTTTTAAAACAGCCTGTACATGGGGGATTGGAAACAAAATATAGTTTAATATAATTACCTTAATGCTAAAGATAATGTTCAGTTTTGGTAGTAGCAAATTTTGGGAGAAGAAATGTATTCCAATAACATATGCAAATTTAAAGAAAAAAAGAAAATTGACGGTACTTTTACAAAATATGTGTTCCTTAGAATCAATTCAGTAGAATGACTATCTGTCCACATTTTGATAGTGAAATTCTAGCCAATTTCTGAAGCCAAATCATGCTTTTAGTGCAACTGTTCATAATGAAAACTAAGACAAAAGGAAAAGGTTGATCATTTATTCTTAAAGCAGCAAGATATTACAAGAAGAATCTGATATACAGCGAAATAATGTTTTCCAGACAATGAGAAAGACAAACATGACTAAGTCTTATCAACATAGATGTATTTGCTCCAAGTTGTACATTAGAAAGACACCCCCAATTCCTTTAAAGTTGGGACAGATTAACATTGGAATAATAATGCCAAGATAGGAAAGCCTGAGAATTAGCAAAAGCTAAAGACAACAGGCAAATCCAAAGGGAAGAAGAGGAAGAGCAAGACAAAAAGTGTTTTAGCCTTTGATATCATCTACAGTTTGATCTAAACTATAAAGCGTCCTTTAACTTTTGTGTCCTTATCATTAAGCATTACTGACTGCAGACTTTGGTTCCTTCTGTCTCTCTAAAGCACTGCTACTAAGTACAGTCTAAAGCCATTTACATCCAAGGAGTATGAAGGTGTGATACCAAAGGAAATTACAGACTAAAATAAATGATCCTTCACAAAACAAGTTCATTTCTTTTTAAAAATCTATGCATGTAACAATATGAAATTCAGAACAAACTTAATTTACAGTATATATTGCTTAAGAACAATCAGTTATATACACCATTTAAAAATAAAACAAAGAACAAAACAAAAGAATGTCTAAACTACATGAGGTATGTTTTGCCATTTTTGACATAAAAAAAATTAAATTACAACCAAAAAATAGATATCCATATAAGTACACAGTGCAAGAAGCCTCATCCACAGTGCACTGGGTTTCTAAAACCAATCAAAGAAATCAAGTATTTTGATGAAGACACACATCGACATCCACTTTTACACAACCTGATAAGCTACACATATATCCAGACACATTTATGACATCATCCAGATATACAGAACATCTGAATAAAAAAAAAAAAAGAGACATCAACATTGTACATGAACAAATAAAAGAGCATTTCCAACTAGAGACAAAAAACGACGACACTGAATTGAAACCGTTGGACACATACTTGCTCGTAAAGTGCAGTTATAAGCCTAAAGAATTCAAGAGGTATGTTTTTTTTTTTTTTTAAGTTGGCTTCAGTGATTGCTGCTCCAGATTTACAGCCTGTCGCAGATTACGGTCTCAACCACAAAAGTGTTCTCAAAATGACGAATGCTGTGGCACGTCTTGGTCTCACGCCTTTCAATACCTGGAAGAAATAAAAGAGAAAATCTGTTCAGTACTGAAAGCTGAGCTTGGCACTGATGGTTTTACTATTACTACTACATTTTGAATCAGCAGTGGTTATCCCCGAGAATACATCCATATATGCACTAGAGGGGAAGTTTCCTGCATCATTTCTGAATCTCAGACACCAATCACAGGCAGCAACGACACAGATATTACTCATGTGCATCACTACCTCCTCCACAGTATGTGGATGTGTCCACTGCACTATGAGTGACTCACATAGCAGGAAGTTCCCAAGCTTTGCCCACACATACTTACACAAACACACACGCTGATATGATAATTAGACTTCCAGGCTGTTAGAGAAGGATTTCAAGCTGTTCATACCACTTCAAGTGTGGACGAGGAAGCCCCTATTTGGATGTGGCTGTATTTGTTTCTGATTGGTCACTTTTTCTCAACTAGCTCCATTGCATCCAAATGATCAATGGATTACTTGTGACAAACAGTGGACCCGTTTCTCTCTTCATTAAAGTGAGACAACTGTGACCCAGTGTGTGTCACATGATATTCACTCATATTTCACACGTGCTGGTGTGAATATGAGTAGGGAATTAGTGGAAACGACCCACTTAATATTTAGCGTTTCATATCAGAGAAGGCAACGGAAGTGTGCACTCACGTCTACGCTGGTTGCGGCGTCTGAGGCGGTAGGTTTCTTTGCCGTAGCAGAGCCGGTGGATGAACGGGCCCAGCTGCCTCATGCTCCTCACCCTCCCAGTCACCACCATTTCTTCCTGGATGATGTAAGTCTGAGGAAGGTATGTCCCTCTCTGCGACAAAGAGAGCAAATGAATCACTCAGTCATTTTGCAGGAGGAGAAATAAGGACAGGAAGATAAGAACACACTGTTCTTTAGTCTGTAAAACTCGCATTTATCTCTAAGAACACTTCCAAAACAGCCAAACAGGAGGGCCTCACCTTGACATTGACAAGCAGCTCCCACAGATTGCGTGGAGGCATAACCAACGTTGTGTTCAGCTCAGTGATGTAGCACTTGTCCAAAGCAATGTCATAATAGGCTGTGAGACCCTGGAATAATTAAACAGAATGAATAAATTATTATATTATATATTATTATATATTTTGATGAGAAAAATAGTGTGAGATCCAACCAGCAACTTTTACAGCTGTTGCTTCTTACCCTCTGAAAGTCATGAATGATATCAGCGGGGTCGCTGCCTCCAAAGTGTGGTACGGGTACACTGATCTGTTCATAGTTTTCGTCAAGGTAAATGCCGACATTTTCCTCCAGTTCTTGTCGGCCTCTTAGAGGTGCGTAGACCGAGTCCTCATAGACAACCCGACAGTGGAACAGACTGTCTTCTGGGATCTGCTAATGGAGTGCAACAGAGCAGAGTTAGCATGTGACAGTATTTTTCAGTTATTAAAAGCATTATAGATTATTTGTTTTATGACTGCATGGGCAAGAAAAAGGCCTTACTTGAGGTATAAAATAGTAGCGATAGACGTAGATGGAGGCCAGTATCAATCCGAACATGAACACCACCAGACCAAAAGTGAGGCAGCACAGGCCAGTTGGGAAAGGCTTCTTGGACCTGACAGGAAGAACCAGCTGCTCCTGTGGACACAATGGCAGCTTGGTTAGATGACGATACAAAATATCTAAGGTGAACAACAACTTTTTAACCTTTTTCTTTTATTGTACTTCAGACCACAAATGTCTAGTGCCCATAGAATTATGCAAAAGCTGTGCAGAATTCCTCATCTTAATTCCATACAAAATCTAGGTTTGACTGACAAAAAACAGCATCTGGTCCTATGCGTGACGGTCAGTAGGGTCCCCTCAATCTACCAAGTGTCCAAGTATCAATTGTAATCGAGTTAATTTTGTACATGTGGCTGTTGCCAAGTTGTTAGTCAGGTCTGGCAGACGTAAGACGGACTGCTATGAGGCATGCTAGATGCCCACCCACAGTCTTTCAGTCAATCTGCTGCCTCTCCCTACTACTGTTGCTATGGAGAACGGAAGTGAGGAGAACAGATTGAACCAGGCTCTGACGAAGATGCTGGCACGTGGCCGTCTGGTTCTATTCTTAGAGGCCTACTTCCACACTCCATATTTGAAATAAGTTCCCTTGCGCCTTTAGTGAGAGTCAGAATGATAATGATTTGCGTGGAGCAGGAGTCCCTCAGCAGAGGCGAACATATTTATAGATCTACACACATTGGCTCTGACGCTTATTCTGCTGTTGCCAATAAGAATCTACAAAACCTTTGGGATCATGTGTTATACGTCTATGGATGTAATAGATGAGTCAAAGAACCAATGGATGTGTCTGTGCTATTTATTTTTCACATTATGACAGGAGACTACAAAAGGTGTAGGTGGCTGCCTGTCCATTCAGTGTCAGTTATATTATCTTTGACTCTTGGGGTGGAGTCCAGAAAGAGGGTTAAAATGAGTTGAAAAAGGTTGAATCCCTCAACAGTTGACCAAACCTTTAGTATGGATTTTGACCAGTCTGGCTAACTCATAATTGTATTTTGTATATGAGATTGTAAAGCATGCTGACAAACTAAATCTGTCAGCCTCACTCATCTGTCTTAAAAACAAATTTGATTCATTTTGTAACACAGAGATTAGCATCCTCACACTAAAGAAAAACTCTGACCTGGAGAGTAGCTCTTCCAGACCCTCAAACACTACAGGACTGTAATGTGGAAGCACTACAATATATAGTATTTGTACCTGTTTTTATTCATTTGAACTGCTGCCTTGTTATAAAGCCCATTTAGAGAAAAAAAAAATCTTAACTGCATCTAAACCAAATCCAATGTTTGTATGCATCAACCTAATCTTGGATTACCTCTGTCCCAGAAGGCATATGACACGCCGCCTGCAGGATTCAGAGAGTAAAACACCCCGTGACGTAATTGACTGGCGCAGTGACCACATCTGACAGCTCATTTATTTTCCATGTTAGAAAAATAAATAAATAAATGGAAAAAAAGTGAAAACTCTCAGGCTGTCATGCAATTTTAACGCCTGTGGTAAAGGTGCAAAGTAGATGAAGAGGCTATGCAGAGTCAGATTGTTGTGAAATCACACACTGCATCGGCATTGTGTCATCTCGGTGGTAAAACCAAGTGACGTAATGTCAACATGGCCTGCAATATGTTACCCCTGTTATTGTTATTATAGTATCACAGCATTGTAAACCTGTCTTTTATAGTTATATACTCCGAGTGCACACGTAACAGCATCACGACATACTACAGTCTGATATGTTTTACAGTAAGTCAGTTGTATACTGGTAGTTATTTGTGCATAGGACTTTTTGCCTTGGAAACAAACAAAGCATTGGTCAGACTGTATAAAATCCCATCAGTGGTTGGATGATGCATAAATCAGCTCAGAGTAAAGATTAAAGGATTAGCGTGTAGTCAGGTGTTTTAACTAACTACAGGCTATTTATCCTCAACTTAAAAAAACACACAATGTTATAACAATACGAAACAAAGAAAATACAAAGTGTGCAAACTCACGTGAGCCTGAGGTATAATGATCTTGTCTTCATCCTGGTCTTTTTCAGGCTTCTGCGCCGAAACTGGCTGGAAGGTGATCTTCACCATGTTTTTCTGTTCAGTATGTGTGTGTGTTTGCTTTGTCTGCTATCTGTTTTAGTGCGCTGGTTTCATCTACCAAGCCGGGAAGATTATATAGCGAAGGCTCACTCTCGCCCCCGGGACTCAGTGACCTCAGAAGAGCGTCTTCTCTGACGAACAAGCACTGTGTGGGTCTCAAGGAAAAGCCGCCTCGCCGCTGTCAAAATAAGAGGCCACGTCCGGCTAAAACGTTAAAAAATAGAACATAACCGTAGCTGTTAACATAATTTGCAAATATGTCAAAGAAACTCAATACTGTTTATTGTTAAAATGAAGAAATACCATATACATCTTTGTTTTGCTGATAATAAAATACATTGTGATTTTATTTTGAAGGCAAGTGCCAGATATGGTAAGGCTTTCCGTATTTTATTTAAAGCTGCATCTCCTTTTCTCAACACTGATCATCCGGAAATGTAGGGATGTTAGAAAACTCCCAGCAAGTGAGTAGACTGAAATAAATGAACATTAGGTCACTATTACTATTATTACGATAAAAAGGGATTCTATGAGGATATAATGTGGGGTTTTAGTGCTGGGGGTAATTTTATTTTTAAAATATCCAAAAACAAATAAACAAAACACCCTAGACTATTATGACAAGGGGTTAGTATTATATGACTGCTTGAACTCAGAATATTAACACACATTCTGGTGATTATTATCTCGGTGTTTACTGTGAAAATAAAATAACACGCAATTATGCACAGATCTGCACACAATTAAACACATTATGTCCATATGTCACACTGTAGACATAAGCCCCACATAATGTTACATATGCACAATTCTGATTAGTTCACAAGAAGAAGTTTAGGAAAAAAATCTTTATTTTTTCAAAATCAGTAATGTAATAGTCTAATATGATATATTCTATTTGTCAGTGACATTACAATTGCCTCAGAAGCAGGCAAGGGTACTTTTAGTGAGCCTAGCAAATTACCCAGTCATTGTTCGGTTAATTCATTCATTAATTTTCAGAAGAAGACGTATATTAGCTTGATTTCAACTGATGGATCACAATCAAGCAAACAATTGGCAAATTTAGGACAGAATTGCCATAAGTGCTGTTGCTTTTGGAAGGAACGTCAAATAAAGCAAAAGTGATTTGTGTTTTATAATGAATGTCATCCTGATTAGACTTAAAACATTATTTATGTCGGACTTGTGATGGTATGTCATTATATGGAACCACTGTAAAAAAGGTTAAAAAAAAAAAAAGCAACAACAACAAAAAACCCTATATTAAGTGTCATTCACTTGACCCTCATTTCTAAGCATTTCTCAGTGTCCAATCATATTTCATCCACAGTGTGTTTCAGTGTTGTCGGGCACGAGCATGGCGCGCCCTCGCTGTGCCTTGCTCTCATACCCAATTCAGCCTTTCTTATGTAAATGAGCCGTCATATATAGCTAGTACATACCCCCTCCGAGCGGCATTAACGATCCTATACTCTCTGTAGGCTTTGTTGGCCTCTGGGATCGCCAGGCCATCTGTCCCATTGACAGGCTGTAACGGCTGTGTGGATTACAACACTAACCTCCAGTCGGTTCAGCTTGTTTCTGGCAGCGCCGGGGTTAAACTTCAACATGGCCCCCATTCGAAACAACACAAACTGTGTGGACAGAGGTGATAACTGCAGTGGAGTTAAATCTGACAGAAAGGTAAGGGCATACTACTAGTGAACGTTTCCTGTCTGGGTTGTTGTTTTAAATGGGTAAACCCTGACAAATAAAAACTATTCTTACTGTCTTGGCAGATGAGAAAACCTCTGGTCGAGAAGAAAAGAAGAGCTCGCATCAATGAAAGTTTACAAGAACTCCGAGTTCTCATCGCGGAAGCAGATGTAAGATGCTATATTTACATTTTCATGACTTTGAATCGTATTTAGTCGTTTCTTAAACTTTAGCCAATAACTCTCAGAGGAGCTAGCACGGGTAGTCAGTGCTTACACATTTTTGTCACCTACTGCAGTTACAATCAAAGATGGAGAATGCCGAAGTACTTGAGATGACGGTGAAACGGGTGGAGAGCATCCTACAAAACCGGACTCAAGGTAAATAATTACCTCTAAAATTAGTATACCCTCATATCTATAAGGTTCAATCACATTAACATTTACATTCATATGCGCATTAAATATTACTGAGTGCTCGACTCTTTCAGTTAATTACATATAGAGTCCTTCCGCCGTGTGTTATAGTTCTTTAATAGTAAGTTCAATAACGGCTGGCGAATTAATATTGTAATCAACTGTAGCCACAAGTGAGCATGCGCACTTTTGTTCGTGTGTGATTAGTGATTGTATAGTAACTTTTTGTGCTGATGGTTCATTTGATGTTTTAATTTGACAGAAATTGATGCAGTGAACCGGGAAGCTTGTGAGCGGTTTGCGGCAGGGTACATTCAGTGTATGCATGACGTGCACACATTCGTGTCTAACTGTCCGGGGATAGACCCGACAGTGGCCGCGGAGCTCCTGAACCACCTCCTGGAGAGTATGCCCCTGAACGACGAGGACCGCCTCCGGGTCATGCTGCCCGACTCTCTGGCAGACTTCCCCGGCAATAACAGCACTTGCTCCCTGTCTGATAGCATGTACTCGGCTCTGGTGTCTCCGGCTTCATCCGCTACCTCCAGTGACGGCCTCTCCTCTGACCTGGAGGAGACAGACTCAGAGCAAAGCCATGTGTCTTCTTCAGAGGAGTCCGACCAACAGGACGCATCCAGTTTACCGTCTTTAACTCAATCCAAGACAGTGTGGAGGCCATGGTAGATGATGTAAACCTATGTTGTAAACTACCTTAGATGAACTAATGCTTTTTGTTAGGATGTTGTGTGAGATAGGTCTTAGTATAAAACACAACAATGCTGGACTGACAACTTTGAAAGTGACTGAAAAGCATCTGAGAAGCTCTTTGTGTAATTATTCTTGAAAGAAAAAGAAAAAGAAAACTAAAATGTATTTAATAAATAAAATATGTAATTAAATCTGTTTTGCAGAGGTCAGCAAATTGTAGGATCTTCATTTGGAGGTGTATTGGCCTGCCTTCTGTGAAAGGGGCATGTGTAAATATTTACTTGTTGAGTAAGACTGAGCTGTATAGAAGATATGTCCCATTAGACATGCATTTTTAACTGTGTGTAAATTATTTTTGAATTAGCGTGTCTTTAACTTTGTATTTATACATGTCAAATGACTGTTAGTAGGCTACCTCATTGATTTGCCTATGCTTAAACTACAGAGGATTTTCAATAAATCTCTTTTGACCAATGACTTGCTGTGAATTTATTATCTGAGAAATGGCTTTTTCAACAGAAAGTTGTATTTTTTTAACACAAGAATCCCACTAACCACCTACTTACGGCTGCTTTCAGGATACTAGTTATTACTCTGCAATTGTATGCCATTTGTGTGCACTCTCTCTCCAAGCACATCGTAGGCATTTGTGAGGTGTGAAATGAGTAATCCATTCTCTCCTTATATAGGCCTGTTTGAATACTTGACAAATGAGTTTTATAACTTGACTTGAGTTTTGCTCATTTAATAACGTTGACTTAACAGAGGAACAAATTATTTTATTTTCAAACAGAGCAAAAAGTTGACCTTATAATAAAGAGTGGATGTATTATATTTTAATGCTTTAAAATGACCCACGGTGTTTTGTCAGGAATGTGACTGTACATGTACACACATATATATGTATATATATATATATATATATATATATATATATATATATATATATATATATCTATATATATGATGCATAATCTGTAACAAAAATGTTATTTATAAAGCGCTGTACAGGTAGTTGACACAGATGTTTAGACAATTTACATACTGACCGAACACAACTATTTAAAATAAAATAAAACACATTAGACAGCCCAGAACATACAAAAGGGAACAGGGGCCAGGATTCCCATGCTAATTCTCTTGAGATTCATTGAAAGCATGTCTGCTCTCTCAGACACGACCCCTGTGTTCCCGGTGAGACTCACAGACACAGTTCTGCCTCTGCACCATGAGCTGCCACCAGCACAATGAATAAGAAAAGGTTGCAAGTTCTGAGTCTTAAATCCACCTCTAATTCAGTGCCTCCCCTGGTGTTCCTGTGATGCCTACTTGAGGTGTCATTTTTTACACTGTTCCTACAGGGGATCACTCATACAACATCACAGAAAGGATTAACACAGCAAATCTGGCATTAGAGCAAAGTTAAGTCAAACATTTCTGTTGTTCATTTGTAAATTTATGGAATTGCTTAAAATAAATAAGACATTTTCTCTACAAATATTTATATAACTAGAACTTGAATTAAACAGTAAATATTATATACATATATGCATTTATTTTTTGCCCATCACCACCCCCTTATTGGAGGACAACTTTGTTTTAAATGTAAATGATTTACTACATATACATATATGCATTGATGCTATGATGTGATGTTATGTGGAATAGGTTTCAATGTAAAACACAACAGTAGATCACATGGAAACTTGGAAGGCATCTATGAATCTGTGTGATTATTCTGAAATCACAGTTACAATAAAATGTGTAGCCTACAGAACATGCAAATGAATCTAACTCAATGGCTTAAAGAATCTTTAACTTTAACCCATAAAGACCCACAAATCCACTATTAACCAAAAACATCTCCTGATCTATAATGCTTAACATCTCTTGATTAATTAATCCTATCAATTTATGTAAATATTTAATGTAAAATGTAGTTTGTCATCATTTTTGGGTCATCAGATATGACCCATTAACCATCCTCTTGTGGTAGCTTTCTGTTATCATCATATGTTAATGGACTGGTTTTGACCGATGTCTTAAATTAGCTGTAAAATACACTAAAACATTTATTACCAGTATGTTTTTTGTTTTTGGCTTCCTTATCTGTGAAAATACAGGTTTTAATATTTTTGATGTGGAGCTCTGACTCATTTTATTTTGTCAGTATATCCTTATGATGGTCACTCTGTACTGAATTCACCTCACCTGTGTGGGCAGTGGACATGCATGTCTGTGCTTGTTCTGTTTTTGTGCAGGTATACTGGATAACAATGCAAAATAAAAATGAAGCACACATGATTGGGAGGGGATTTGTCTGTCAGTGTGTTGGCTGAAAGATCACATAGGATTTCAGTTTTGGCATTTCGTAACTTAGTTAAAAAACAAACTAACATTTTTGTGTATTGTTCTGTTAAAATAGAAGTTTCTGACAAAGTTAAAAAGCCTTGAAGTAAAACATACATTTTCTGCGGTTCATTAATGCATTTAAAACTTAAAATTGGTCAGTGCCAAATCTTAACATAAGAGGAAGGTTAAGACTTTCAGAGGCTTTGTTACCATGGAAACACTGTCACCTTTTACAACATTGATTCACCAGTAAAACCCATGCAGTTTAATAAAAAAAAAAAAACAATAGATGGAAACTCAATTTATGTTCAGTTTATTATATCTTAGCTGTAAAACTGACATTTTATTGAATTTGTTCTATTCTGCCATAATAAGCTTTGAATTAACTTGGGAGTTTTCATGGATATCTAAATCAATTATAGGAAATGAAATATAGAAAAATACATGATTCACAGTGTAAAACAAAATACAGATAATAATATTATAATAAATAGTGATAAATCACTTAAGAAAGGCCACATATTAGACAAAAAATATTTTTGGAAGTGTCACAAAATAAGCAGTGAGTCTTTCTGGGTTAATCCAGCAATGCATTCTATCTGTTGCAATTGACATCCTTTGCATATGTCAAATAAACAAACAACCCCCACCCAAAAATGGCTGCATAGTGTTGTTTCCAATCAATGCAATTATTTAATGTAAAAAAAAAAAAAAAACAACAACAACAACAACAACAAAACAAAATATAACATTTTCTTTCTGAGTCCCAGGAAGATCTATGAACAGAATAATATCTTTTTCACATGTTTCTTTAAAGGGTTAAATAGAGAGAAACATTCACCTGGGAACTGCCATTAAGCCTTAGATGCATGACCTACCAGGATCTACACTTTGACATGAATTTGCTTAAAAATCAATAAATGTGATTTATTTAACTGTAAGACATATCTGTCAGTTCACTGGAAAAAAATCCCTGTTTAAAAACAAGTACCCCCCTCCCTAAAAAAAAAAAAACAAAAAAACCTAATACAAGCAAAAAAAATCTGTCAATGGAACTAGTGAAAATGACCTTTATTTAAAATAAGATTTTCTGGATATATTGTTTAAAAATAAGCTCTTATATCTACTATACATATTATACATACTAGACTCTACTAGACTATAGTAGAAATGAGAAAAATTATGTGGTAAGATTTAAGGTTTTTTGTACCTAAAGAGGAATAAAAACACTCAGGAAAAAATATCTTATCTAAGGTTTTCATGATTCATGCATGAAAAGGGGTAAATATAGAAAAATACCTGATTCTGTGTGAAAAACAGCAAAAATGGAGAAGATGATATTATAATAAATGCTGATAAAATCACTTAAGAAAAGCAAAAAAATGAGGAAAAAAAAATGGAGCAAGCAGTAGCTACTGGGTCTTTATGGGTTAACTTGAAGAAATGGTGAGATGATGAACTAGTCGTGTCTTTATAGTGACCAGACTCAGACCAGATTTACTGAGGTGTAAATGACCGCCGCAGGAGGCCAGTTCGTAAATTTTTGCACCTCAGCCTAAGTCTGGAGGTGTGAAGAGTGAAGAGGAGAAGGAGGAGGAGGATAAGGAGGAGGGAGATAAAGAGGAGGAGAGGGGATGCTTTGATCAGCCTGTTGAAACCAGTCTACTCCTGAGACACGGAGCAGTGAGGAGGAGGAGGACCACAGCTATTGTCTGACTGTGGGAAAGACAGACAGACACAAGGTCCAACAGGAAGGTGAATGTCATCAGCGCAGGATGCAGAGGAAGGAACTGCTGTTGTGCCAAGGTATGGATCCACACAATTGGTTCCCCTGGTCGTGAGAGTTTAATTTCAAACCCCCCCCCCCAGAATTATGATTAACCATAGGGATTTTGTTTTCAAGTGGTGGAAACAGGCTTCTATAGATTTAAAAAAGATCTAATTATTAAATGTTAGAAACTGTGAGATAAAAAGTCAAAAATTTTTATAAAAATTATGAAATAAAAAAGCTCTAAATCATCACAATGAGGAAAAAATATGATATAAAATGCCAATTATGGGATGAGAAAGTAAAAAAAGAGATGAAAAGTAAAAAAAAAAAAGGAGATAAAAATCATATTAACAAAAAAGGAAGTGACAATAAGATTAAAATTCAAAAATATGAGATATAAAGTAAAAAAAAATCAGATACAAGTCATAATGAGAAAAAGTAAAAAAAAAAAAAAAAAGATTTAAAAAATGACAATATGAGATAGCCAAAATGATCAGATAAAAAGTCAAAAATATGAAACAAAAAGTAAAAAAAAGAAATAAAAAGAGTAAAAAGTAAAAAAAAAAAAAATCATGAGAAATGTAAAAAAAAATGAAGCTAGTGTTCTTTTATCAATAATTTTTTACATTAATAATTCATAAAAAAAAGTATGTATACCCTAATGGGACAAAGTAATTTATAAATGACTGTAACCCAAAATAACGGTCAAAGGTCAATTTGGTAAAGTAAGCATAGGAAACTTACTTTAGGGCTTAGTACACTTAAAATCAAAGGTCTTTTTTTTAAAATGAATTTCCGTAATATGTCCCAGATGGTTCTGACAGCCCATCACTGAACTATTTCTACAATTCATACATGAAAACCAACCCAGTGACCATCAGTAGATTGTTTTGTGTGTTTTTAATGACATTTTGTCTTTTGTCATTTGAATTTGTCACCTGCTCATAGTGACGACAGGTCAAAATGAGCACTGCTAAAACAATCTGGCATATTTATAACTGCAATTTCTGTAGATATTCATTATAAATAAATGAATAAATACAGTGGATTTTGAGCCAAATAGCTGTGTTTTCTAATATGCGCAATGATATTGTGCAAATACAAAATAACACTCATGAGAACATCACTATAAATGGATAATATTTTATTAAGAGACAGATTAACATAGCATTATGCATGAAAAAGAAAAAAAAAACTGAGATAAAGGTGCGTTCCTGCCAATGTCTCTCTAAATAAACGAAAGACAGTTGACAAATTCAATGTTCATAGGATTCTTTCGTCTCAAATTAACTTAAGCTTCAAAGTGAAGGGAAAGTCCCCACGTAGTCACTTGACATCTGTCTGAGCTGCTTTATACCGTGCAATAACCCTAAAATTGAGTCTCTGAAGTGTTTACACGTTTGTTGTGAACGGTAATGAGCTTCAGCCTCTTCCACAGGATGTTTTAGCTTTTTTTTTTTCTCCATATTTATGAGGGGCAACATCAGACAATTGTTAACATGGCACACCCTGTATATTTATCACTGTAAATATCACCACTCTTTCATGGTATGAAGTGCCCCAATGTTGATCACACAACTCACATTTTCAAAAATTACAGTAAAAAGAAATAAAGTTGGTCCTGCTTGATTTTAAGCATTAGAACTGAAAAAAAAAAACATTTACATTCATACAGAAGCTGTTATTTTATATAAAAAAAATATGCTCAGAGTAAAATGCCATTACAGTCACACCAGCATTAAAATGTATTAGTTGTTTTTGACAAACAATAGGTAGGTATAGTTTCACAGCTGATATGAGATAATGAAAAGAAAAAGCAAAAGCACAACATACCAAAACAGTTGTCTGGTAGAAACAGGGGCATTTTAGAGTTTTAATTAGATTTCTTTTGGAAATTGCATAACATGAGCTTATGAATAAATAGTGATCAAGTGTAGCACCTGATTCATTTCACCATTGGGGTTTTGTTTAGAGTCCTTGGACTATTAAATTAATAATTCTAACTGGGTTTATTTTATATAATCCCACACCAAACACTCCACATTCCAGAAGGACTTTACAACTATCTTCACAGTGATTAAAATTGGGTTCACTTCAAGATTTAATTCATTTCATTTTTTTTTGATTGTCATTTTCCTTTTATTAAAAAAAAAACAAACATTGAATGATTGCATGTATAGCAGATGGACTCATCCTTGTTTCTCCACTTCAAAACACAACAGAACCTTGTGTTACGATATGTGACTGAACTTATAACGTTGCTTCTATATGTCCATGTAGAGCTGTGCTGTTGTAACTGAGGAAATCATGTCAAACTGATTTAGACAACTGATGTAACTACATTAGTTTCAACTCCACTCACTTCCTGGTGTGCAAGTTATGGACGCTAGGCTCCAGGCAGTTATCGTTTTGATCTTGACTACCAAATGTGACAACGCAAATTCCTTTTCCCTTTCTGTAAGCTTTAAAGTTTTCAAGTACTGCATATAGATATGTAAAAATGAGGAGTAAAGCTGAACAGAAACCATGGATATTTATATTTAATCACTAGAGGCGAGGGTTCCCTGTCAAACACAAACAAAACCCTGCCTGGTTTTATCACTTAAATAGTTTTTAAGATACAGCAATATAAAAAAATAAAATATTATCTTCATAGCAATAAAAAGTAATGAATTAGAGAAATGAAGGATCCAAATTATTTGGTGTGACAGCCAAGTGCCTGTCTGGTGCTCCTTGTAAAGCGGGTCCCTCTAAAAATCATTGCTCTTCATCTTCACATACAACATGAGGATTAAGGGTAACAAAAGTCATTTTGTAAATCTGTCGTAGTTTATTGTCTGACTGGTTGTGTCTGAGAGCTGGTGCCAGTAGAGGTGCTGAGGCATGAGGACAAAGTGTTTGAGGGTTCGTCTCTGGGCCTCCTTTGGCAGCTGACCTCTCCTGTCTCTGCGTCATCCATTTCCAGGTCCGGTTGATCCTCCGCCACTGCAGCCGTCGCCCTCTCTGCGGCGCTGTCACACCAAGAACACACCTGGATACGACAGTGAAAAAAAAGGAAGGAAGGAGTTACCCATGTGTGCATATAAAGGGGGGAAGACAGTGTGCACGGCTGGAATTTTTCAATCATCCGACAACAAAAAAAACTTGTCGACACACTGTAAAAAAACAAACAAAAAAAAAACAAAACTCAAGCTCTTGTCTTATTGAGATGTTCCAGTTAATCTTGAGCTGCATTAAAGAGTATCAAAGTAAAATTGTGGTTTACTGTACAACCCTTTACAGCATGTTTTGTCACTTCAACAAACACACAAATTAAAGTGTTACAATAAAATGTTATGATATTAAGCCAACATATATTATAATGATATAAACTGCTTTCATTTAGTCTATATGAATAAATAAAATGATATAATTTTGAACTGTGTAACACCACATACCTTTCTACATTCACAATTAAAAGTAAATTAACAGTTCTGACCGTGTTTAGACAATTCCAAATAGATTTTTAGTGCAGCTATTAACACAAACTGTGCAGAAAATGGAGGTGATTTGTGGTTTTATTGAGGCCGTTTTCTGTCTAAAAACACAGCTAAGCTAACAGCCAGTGTTAAAGTAATCAACCATTAGTGTTTGTTTGAAGAGGAACACTTCATCCATACCATAATGCAGATGTGTGTAAATAATGATCTCTATACTTTATTCAGTGAATGACAAATTAATGCTGATTCATTTGTTGATTGGTTTGATAGTAACATCACCTTGCTGTAAACATTTATTTATCAAAACTACATATAATCTGTTTAAAGATCTTGAGTCTATTTTAAGTAACTATTTTCTTGTTGTAACACCTTGCACTATTAATTTAATGTTGGCAGTTGGATTTGGGTTTTTGCACAATATAACAATGTTATTTTCAAATACTTCCTGCTTAACTCAATATACCTTGATGTCTATGGCTTTGGGCAGACCTCCTTTCTTCATCCAGGGGTGGACCTCCATCAGCTCCTTTTTCTGCTCCTCAGTGAAGCGTGGCTGGCTCTTATGAAGCTGCCTCAGCTTTTCTCTGTCCTCTCTGAGCACCCTCTGGATGTCACTGCATACATAAGCAAATACACAGACACATTCAAGCACATTATACTGCCACAACCCATCAGTTACAGCTGATTAACTTTAATGAGGGTGGGAATTTGCAAATATGCTCATCAGAATTTAATGTATTAAATCATTAATTACAATTACAATTGTTATAATTATATTGAGCCATTAAAGTTATCTCATTATGGCTTTTTAGTGCATTATCCTACTTCGTGGTTGAATCCCCTTTACATGTGTACAGTGTTTATTAACATGTGCCATCTAGTGGTGAAAGTTTGTAACTGCAAACAACCATCCTTGTTTTATGGCCCAGTCACAGGATCCTGGTTATGGTTTACAAAGGGGGAAGAAAAACTTGGAAAGACATATTTTTTACCTCCACCTAGGTGGTTATGTTTTTGCATCTGTCAGTTAGCAAGATAAAAAAAAAACATGGCTGAATCTTGATGAAAGTTACAGGGTAGGTTGGTAATGGGGAGATCTGGAAATTATTGTACGTGGTGGTGATGCGGGGTGGGGTGGGGTGGGGGAAATACATTTCTCCATTTACCACAAGAAAACTCAAAAACTTATGGACTAAATTTTTAGGATGTATTAGGAATGTCACAATGAACAAATGATTACATTTTGGTTGTGAGATATCCTGTATCACTTTGAAATTCATTTTTTTCATTTACTGCAATGTAAAATCTCAGGATGTGAACCACCCCACCCCACCCCTGGATCACCACCAAAATACAATCATTTCCAGATCTCCCCATTACCAACCTACCCTGTAAACTTCATCAATATCATTCCATAACTTTTGAGTTATCTTGCCAACTAATAGACAGAGACAGACAGAAAAACTATGGCAAAAACATAACCTTCTTGGTTTGAAGGGGTGGGGGGTCTGCCTTGGCGGAGGTTTGCGCTCTCTTAGAGAGCAGTCAAAGCACTCTCTGAGTGCCTTCCTTGTTAGGTTATGTTTTTGCTGGCGTTGGTTTGTTTGTGTACAACATAATTCCAAAGAAACATGTAATGCATAACAGCATGAACCAAAGGAATGGCATAACTTACTATGATGTTACTTGACATGTTTTAAATGACGTAAAAATGGAAGTTCGCCCTTAGACATGCTTACCCTTTGTCTTCCATTACATTTAGACAGTTGATACAATGCAAAATGTAATTAAAACCGCTTTTCACTTGGGTACTATCCTACTATTTATTGGCTCTGTCCTGCTACTCACCGCGAGGGCAGCTGATAGGTCATCATAGTCTTGTCATCAGTGTTGGCCGTGAGCAACCACACCGGGTCTTGCAGAACATACTTGATGAAATGTTCCGTCTGTTCCGTTTCCATGGGCCTCCCGTCGATGCTGCCCAGATGACCTTTGACCTTCTGGCTGTTCTGGGATGAGTCCACACTGCCAAAGTACTTACTACTGTTGTCACTTCCTAATAATAAAATAACAAACAAATAGGGAGTTTAGATTTTCTACAAATTAAAACAGTGATAACTGGTATTCTAGTCATTTCATTGTATATCACAGGTGATCAATTTTTGCCTAACTGGGCCTTTACACAGACCTGTGGAGTCTATAGCATCACAAAAAATGCTTTGGAGGATTTGTTTTGTAGAAGGTTTGCACAGTCTTAAAATTATAAAATAAATGAAAACTATTTTTTTAATTAAGCAAACAACAACATATTTAAGAGTTAGAACTGTTAATGAGAAGGGTACACAGTTAAGCCCCTTTGTAGACTCCGCATAATGCTCCTCTGACACCTTTAGTTGCAAGGAGTATTCTATAATCCGTTGCCAAGAGCGGTTGACTCCCTCATTCTGAGGTATAGCAAGATGAAAAGCAAAACACACCTCAGCCTAATATAGTTTAAGATTCTGCTGAAAGTTACTGTGTACATTTGATGCAGAAATCTGAATGCATGTTTTAGATAATACGATTGCATTGAAGGAACAGAGAGAATCTTACAATTGCAATATCCCCTTCAGCCTGAAGTTGGCCAAGAGGTAACCAGAAGTTCAATTTCTTTCTACCATCTTTGCAGTTCTCCAATAACACTTCTGGTTGCAATAACCTTGACTTTTGACCATGTTCCAAACAAATTAACTTTCAGCCCAGGTAGTGTTCTGGAGATCAACTCTGTCTTGAGAGCAGACTGACATAAGGCCAGTCTGTCCTCTGACCTCATGGCCTTTAGGTAATAGTGCTTTTTCTAGTAATTTTAGTTTATTCTTACATATGAGTGAATAAATGTTAAATTTGAAGTAGGGATGTCAAACGATTAACATTTTTAATGGGATTAATCACAGGGTTGTTTTGGATTAGTTTTGATTAATCATGATAAAACTACTTTATGTAGGTCAACTACTCTGTCTTGTGTGTTTTTTTGTACTCAAAGTTCCCACAAATTATATAAAAATACATTGAGAAAAACTAAATGTGAAGGGGAAAAAAAAAACATGCCGAAATCCACCAAAAAGGAATGAAAAATCCAAAAGTTATCCAAAAATGTCTTTTTCTAAAATACAGAAAAAACCTCACCAAAAATAGAATAGACTTTATTGTCAGTGCATACAAGTTACAATGAAATTGCACCACGAAAAAAAATAGACAAATAAAAACAACAATAAAAACAAACAAAAGCCAATGGCAGTTTAAAAGCAATTTCCCCAATTGTGAGATCAATAAAGTACTTCTATTCTAAACAATAAGGTTAAAAATTTAAAAATTTTAAAAAGGTTAAAAATACCAATGAAATTAAAAAGTGTGGCGTGCAAGTTATGTTATGTTCAGTTAAGTCAGAGCATGTGTGTGCGTACGAGTGGTAAAATATGCACAACATATGCAAAAATATGTTTATGCAATTAACATGTTTTCTCAATACCTTCAAAACTTGCAATAAAACTAAATTGTTACATTTAACTGCATTAAAAATTAATATGTGTCAATGCACCAAGTTTAAATTTGAAGAAATTCTAAAATGTTTTCAGAGAAACTTTTAAACATAATGGGCGTCAATGACCAGCACTTCAGATGCATCTAAAAATGCATATTTTATGAGAAATTAAGACCAATATGTGTTTGTCATTTAATTTCACTATTGCTGCCTATGCTGCCGCTATAAGCTCCATGACTTTAACTTTACTGTTGCTGGATACCGTGTCATTTTGTAAATATTACAATGACAAAGTGGAGTCTAATATGGATCAGATACTGCTCTTCTGGTACTGTGGTAGTCTTACTGTTTTATCATATGTCATGCTGTGTAGAACAACTGGAGAGTTTAGTCCAGACCTGTTCCACTGCCAGATGTCCCACTAGCAGAAGCGCTGCTGCCTGATGTCCTGCTTTTAGATGTCCCACTGTTGGACGTCCCGCTAGCTGAAGTTCCACACCCGTTTGATGCCATGGATCCTGAGGTGGCCGAGCCAGTGCCTGAACAGGAGTCCTCATGCAGGATTATGTCCAACATGTCGCTGGATAAGGAGTTGGCATCACTGTTGTTTCCATCTCCATGTGAGCTCACCTGTGACAAAGAGAAACAAACTTTACTATATTGTGTTGAATAACAAACCATAGTCCTGCCATGCTGGGTATCGCTATCATCACTGGTTGCGTTGCATTTTACCCTCTTCTAGTCTTAAAAAAAAACGGAAGAAAACTGAGCTTCAAAAATGTCAGTGGATGAACAGTTTTTTCCCCTTTTCTTCTCAAGCTCATGTACAGTAGAGGAGGATAAGATAAGGAGTTTAGAAAAAATAATGTCTTGGTTATAACACCTGTAAATTTGTCAGTCATAAGCGTGTTGCATTTGTTAGTTTGTATTCTCGAGCCAGAAGAGAAAGCAATAAAATTTCCCCACTTTTTCTCTTAATAATTGCAATTCCTGGTTCCATGTTCATGTGCCATGTCATGTCTTTGAGGACTTGTATTAAAAACCAAGGAGTACATGCATCTCTATACAACTGTAAATAAAGTTCTATTGTGTTCACTAGGTTTGGTTTTAATAATTCACTTGCACTTCAGGCAAATTATTTCATGCTTTTAAGAAAAACTTCTTTTGCAACAGCATATCGTGAAAAACAAATTGTTATAGCCGTTACGGACACATGGCATTAAGGAGGAATGGGATTGGAGAAGTGTGGAGTTTTTCTGATGATTTGCCTACCTCATTGCTGCAAGCCCTCAGCCTAGAGCACACTTTATCCCAAGAACAACTCTCACTGACACTGGACGTGTCCACGTAATACATGGGTCCAGGTGGACCAGGGAGATTGAGAGATGGCTAAAGGGTGTAAGGGATAATAACATCATGTGTTAACACCCTGGGCCACATTTCATCTCGACTGACTTGACACATGGCACAGTAATACAGTAGTCGGTATTAGAAAACAAACTGAAACTCTAGGACCGTGGTATATTAAGTCCCACAAGGCTGAGTGACATGAGAATGTTTCAGGGGAATATGTCACAGCTTAGCCATAGGCCTTAATAATGAAGTTCACCGAGGTGTGGATATTATAGTGAATAGTATCAGTCATATGCATTGGGTGATGTGGGGAGAAAGAAAAAAAAAAAGACAAAGAAAAAAAAGGGAAGGACGAGAGCAACCCAGAAGAGGCTTATTTTCTTGTTTACCTGCTGGAGCTCCCTGTCCTTGGCCTGGCTGCTACTGGCTCCTTTCTCTCTCTCTGCTGCGGTGGTCCCTTGTCCTCCAGAGGGGACTCCAATGCTGTCCTGCCTGTCCACAGACAGCTCCAGCTCCAGCAGGTTGAGGGGTGAGCTGCAGCGGGACTGGAACAGTGGTGGGGACGAATTGCGTCCAGCTCCTCCAGACAGTGGCGTTGAGGAGCGAGACTGGCCCTCAACAGGGCCTTTTGGGGTTTCCACAGACGTAGGGAAGTAGAAAGAAGGGGTCAGTGGACTTGCATGAGGAATCAAGTTCTGGGAACTCAACGGGTTCTGTAGACTGAAAGGTGGCACGGTGAGGGTACTTGGTCCTGAAAATACAGCCTGGCTGAAAGGTGCTTGAGTAGGGAAACTGCTGGGGTCTGTGTGGTACATTGGCTGTGACACCGAAGGTCCAGGGGCCACTGGAGGATACAACAAGTTGGGCAGTACCAGAGCAACGACAGGGGTGACCATGGAGGTGGTGTAAGGAGCGTGATGAATAGGTGGGGGGCACTGGGGGGGCTGGACACGGTGATTGTCTGGTGTTGTGGTATCTGTGTGGGGAGCTACTGAGTTCGGTCTGGGGTAAACTTGCAGGGGGTAGGCAGGCATCACAGTCGGGTAGGCCATGGGGAACGTGGACTGTGAGGTGTCAGAGGGAGACCAGGAGGTCGGGTTAAGGCCCTGGTTGAGAAGAGGAGGCCGCAGGTTTTGTCTGTGATGAGAAACCGTACTGTCTGAGGACTCGATCTGCTTTGCTCGCTTTG
Source organism: Siphamia tubifer (assembly GCA_020466265.1). NCBI lineage: Eukaryota > Metazoa > Chordata > Actinopteri > Kurtiformes > Apogonidae > Siphamia > Siphamia tubifer. The sequence goes on along the minus strand of CM035799.1, from coordinate 22,854,943 downwards.
ATTTGGTCTTTTTATTGCGCACTCCTCGTCGTGTTGTGGGCTCTGCAACTGGTCCAGGCTGCTTACTGGACCGAGCAGTGGGTCCAGCTGAAATTTATAAGGATAAGAAAAAGTTTGTTAATAAATGCAACTGTTAGACTTTGTTGAGCCGGATAATGAGTATGTTGAATTTATATAAATAAATCAGAAACCTAGATGGCGTCTGATCCATTATCAGTTACTAAGATTTATTTTTTTTTTTTAAATGTAGCTGTAAGGATTGCTTTGTATGACAAAACATACTTCTACCCGACTTTGGTTTACTCAAAATATGTATGAATATAGCGTCTGTTAACTTCAGTGTCGTAATCAAAAATATCAGTAAAACTAGACTCCACTGCGAGATGATGTGGCTGAAGTTGTGAGATAAAGAGCTGTGATTTGAGGTGTCAGTGTGTCGGTCACCATCGTTGGGAAAGTGTTCTCTTTGACGCTCCAGGTACTCAGAGCAGTTTCCTTTCAGAGCTGTGTGTGCGCGAAGTTCCTTAAAACGAAACAGAAAGGCCTGCTCTTCCTTCTGCGTATGGGCAGCCAGAACCTGCTTGGTCAAGCCCAGTCTCTTGTAGGACTCCCTCTCATGACTGGGAGGTGATACAGGACAAGGCGGTGGTACGGGGTTCACGCTGCTTTCTGCCATTTCTCCGGTTCCTGGGACATCCTCAATTATCTCTATATGGAGGCAATGACAGTTGAGAAATTATATAAACATACTGTTAAGTAGTGATAGTGATAGTGATAGTACACTTTACTGTACATTTTAAAACTATTTAACCTATGAGCTGATTATATCAAAAACATTACATCATCACTTTCAGAATTTGGAGTTTAGGGTGATGATTTCTGAGGATAAAAATGTGCATTGTGACATATCATTAGTCCACAATGATTATGGTGTGAAGAGTCAAAAACTTGTATTAACTGAAAAGGTTCCTAAATGGTATTGCTTATAACTCTGCAATACAATTTTTCATATTTTACATTTAATTTCATTTCATGTTACCTTAATTTTTAAATATCATATGTTTTTTTTTTTATTTTGACTTGATGTTCTTGGTTGCATTAAATGTTTTCATATTCTTTAACAGACTGAATTGAAATATGCTACACAAATAAACCAAATTTCTATTTTTAAATACTCCAAAAATTGCCAAATTACAATTAGAGTTTGGCAAAAGATTATTCTGATATATCACAGCTGTTACTGACTTGCATGTGCTTTAATAATAGGACAAAAAAAATCTAAACAAAAATTAACTGTTGTGCTCACTGAGAACTCAAACAGTTGTAAAGCATTGGTCTGCTAAATCCTAAACAAACAGTTGGTTGAATTTACAGTCCTGAGAAAATCACCAACCACCAAGAGACTTGTATTATATCAGAAAGCTACACAGACTTCTGTGTTCGATGGTTACTTAATGACGGTCACATATTAATTGGATTTAACAAATCACCAAATAAAGATTAAAACAATGGAAAACTGTTTTATTGAAGCCTAGACTTAACTCCCAAAATAACAATATATAAGTCCTTAATGCTCCAAAACATCACTATGTCTTAACTGATGGTCTGTTCAGTGATGTGCCTTACACTGATGGTAAGAACAAATGAATGAACAAATATATATTTCACTCAGATCCAAAACACATTTTAAGATCTGAAAGTAAAATCTGCCATCAAAATTGCCATCGCATACCCGACTCTGGTTGAGGTTTCTTGTCTCCAACGTGCACTATAGTGCTACTGTAGCTACACTGGCTGGTTATGGACACAACACTCTCTGGTTTGTTGGGTACAGGTAAAGGTAGTGACGTGCCCACGACAGCTGTAGCTGCATCACTGGACTTTTTATCTTGATCACCCAAAGTGGAGAGACCAGACTGATCCTTCATCAAGGCTGGTTCTGCGAGAGAATAGAGAACAGGGGATACTCATGTAGAACCATATCAGTACTGTTTAACTGATGTTGAGAGTCCAAGCTGCAAGGGAAGAATGGGATGGTGATGTCAAGAGTTATGAGGTGACAGATAGTTTGAGATTCTACCTTCAGAAACTTGCATGCTGCTGCATGCTTTTTGTCTCTCCTCATCCGAATTTGAAGACGTGGTGTTCGATGAGGACTGGCATTTCCTCTTCATGGTGATTGGAACATTACAGCTCTCCAAGTACCTAGAAGAAGTGTATACATGAGCTTAATCCCATTTATAATCAGTGAGAAGAAGACAACTAGATGTACATCAAGGACCAGAATGTGTGTTTGTACCAGAGCATTAAAACATACAAGACAAGTATTGAAAAGGACTGGACATAATAGTTTGTGCAAGATAATTTATAAGATAATTGAGAGAGACAGAGAGAGAGAGAGACAGAGAGAGAGAGAGACAGAGAGAGGCTTCTGCACCTTGAGCTTCTTGAAGGTTAAGTGATTTGGAAAAATTATTTTTAAAAAAAGCATAACATATCCTTTTGTACCTGCCTGTGACAGTTACTAATGGAGGGAACACTGCTGAGTACTGAGAGCAGGTTGTAGAAGAGAGAGAATGTTCTTTACACATGTTAATTTAGTTGAAATTACAGAAAATGATCAGCATAGACCAAACAAGAAACAATCCATATGTTCCTGGAAAGCATCAACTCAAGAAAAAGACAAAAGCTTTCAATGGCACACACAGTTACACAGCTTCATGCAAAAAAAAAAAAAAAAAAAAAAAAAATCTAGCATGAAAAAGAGGAATTCCTCAGCCCAATGTTTTCATTTTTTCTGTGGCCAATACAGACAGCATGAAATGTTTCCAAACTATTTCCGAAAATGAAAATCAATGGCCACCTACCGTGTGGAATAACTTAGTACCACTAAGGGTTGGCCACAGACTTTTGGGAAATGTAGAGGCTAGAACTGAGCACTATAGCAGCTACAAATATCACTTATGGTCATAGTGCAATCCTGTGTCGCCACAGACCCCGCCCTCAAACTAGTTAATGAGGATCACCTGCCAGCACTACAAGCTTGTGTATATCCCACTCAGAGCCCCATATAAGGAGCTCCTCTGTTCCAGGATGGTGCTGCTACATCTGCTCCCACTAGTATTCCACAGCCCACCCAAGTGTCTTTTGTTAATCATGCCCATGTTTATTTTCTTTTTCACTTTAGTCCTTCAGCACTGTGGGATTGAATCTGTTCATTCTCTCCATTTTGACAGTGCATCTCCTTTTGCATCATGCTTTAACTTCCTCTATATAGAATGTGTTATATTATGTGTTTTATTTAAATGTATTTTAATGCACATTACCACTTTAACACATTAGCACTTTTTAAGTATTTAATTTTTTTTAACCATAGTGTGTATATACATGTTTTTTTTCCTCTGCTGATATATGTAGATTTTTTTATATTGTCTTTTATATTGCTTTTATTTTATTTTGTAGAACTACTTACACAGAAAACATTCTTGTCTTGACATGTAAAATGATCTTTTAAATGACAGACATGTTTCAAATGTGATTAAAAAAATGACTTGTCTTTCATTATCGACTGTCATACACGTTTTTTTCCCCCCTGAAATAAGGTCCAACAGTGCATATTTGAAATATATATATATTTGAAAATATTAAGTCACAGAGTCAAATCTCTATTACTTGAAAAAGGTAATCTGAGCAGAAACAGGCCAAAACCTGATGGAAAATAGGGAGGAATAAGTGTTGAAACTTACATTTATGAGGGTTTCCATTAGCTATAGAATTCTATTCTATTCTATTCTATTCTAATCTAAGTTTTTCACAGTGGTGATGTGGATATACCTTTCTGAATATGTTAGACATTACAATCTTAAAGTATTTTAGGACACTATTTTAGACTAGGTCACACTGATCCATCAAATCCTCCAGTTCTACTGCAGAAAATCCCCAATTTGCTGCTTCTTTTCGGGCAATGTTGCCATTTCCCAAAATAGAAGCGTGTCAAAACTGCATTTGCTGTTTGACACATTACAGTAACAAGCAGTGAATATGTTGATGTAGAACCCCTCATCAGGTGTGTCTATATACAAAGTGTCGCTGCACTAATTTGAGCTGGTTTCAGTAGCACAATGTATACTATTAATGAAATTAACTTATATCAGTGTTCATAATTTTGGATTCTGTTAATAAATTACTAGCAAATTCCCTTATGCAATTTTAGTGGATTTCTGCCTCACTAAATTGCGTCGTCTTGGTAAATCTGGCCCAAAATGTTCTTGAGGCTTCTTTTGTATTTTATTACACGGATAAGCAATTACATTTTGAAGCAAACAACACCTGGATAATAACTAGAAACCATGTTTGTACCTGATAACACTGTCCAGACAGCTGATTTGTTGATAGGAGTAGACGGACTGATCGTTAAAAGGAAGATCCTCCTGAAATGTTGCCCTGCTCTCCTCAGTTGTCGAACCAGTCTCCTTCCAGTTCAGAGGAACAGCCGAGTCTTTGGGTCGCACCACCACTGAGCTCTTGTGTACAGACTCTACTGAAGAGAGGTCAGGAGTTAGGGGTCAAATTCATGACAGGTTCAACAAATATGACACTTTATGAACAACTGATGAACTACATAACAGTGGCAGGTACAGATATTCTGCTGTTTGTTTCCTTTTTTGGAGGAAAAGTCTATAGCGACAATAAATGTGGGAATAGAGAGTATTTGAATGACATGCTGACTCATACTATGAACAGATATTTTCAACTTTGCACACACAGATAACCAGGTATTTATCAATGGGACTTACTGATGCTGCCTTTCTTGTTGTCTGATTTTCCCGTCTGCTGCTCCTGGCTCTTCTGAAGGTGAATTCCTTTACAGATTTCTTGAAATGTTCGCTGTAAAATAGATTTGGTGTTACATAAAATAACAGAACTTGACCAGGTTAAATTAAATTAATCAGACTGACAGGTATACTTACAGGTCTGGATTTTCTGCTCACTTCCTCCTCCTCTCGTCGCATCTTGGTCACACTGCTGTTGTTAAGGCTCTCATTGGAAGATGTCATGCTCAGAAGATGATCGTTGCTGTTCATACTACCATAGCCACTAGAGCCACTGTTATGAACCGGCTGATCATAGAAAAAAATAACAAAAGGATTTGTGAGTGATGAGCTCTTACTCTGCTATGATCTGCAATTTAGATTCTGTATTTGATCATAGATGCTACTACTCTCAGCTGTGCAGTTTTCCGTTTTTGACTAAAGTTCATCACTTTTAGGTGAAAGAGTAGCATCTGTGATCTATTACTGCATAAATAAAGTAAGTAAATCATAGAGGAATGCCTCCACCCATCCTCACCTGCAGCAGGAGTCGATGGATCTGCTCAGTAATCTCCTGGATGTCAGAGTCCATGCCCTTCACCTCTCCCACAGCAGAGGATGGGGCCACAAAAACATCTTCATTCACAGGACCCCTAGTGAACAAACAAAAAAAAAAATGTCAGTTTTATGAATCGCCTCCGAAACTCCCTTGTGATAAACTAAGACAATAACTGACAGTAATAACAGACAGTAATACCCACATGCGAACTTTGTGCCGTCCAATAACAAAGGAGACCTTGCGGCTCCAGGGGTTGACGAAACTGGACCAGCTGGTGTCAAGGATGATATATTCCCCATTTCTTGCACAAAATCGGATTGATGAGTGATCAAAAGGCTGTCCTGCATACTGAAGGACTGCAGAGAAAGCCATAAAACACTGTTAAGATCACAGTGGGGACACTTTTCCTGCACCACTGTGGGAAATTCTTCCTTTATCTGGGCACTTACTCTTTCTGTGAATGGCCAGCATGATTGGTCGATCATTGGGGTGCAAGTGGAGGAGGACTGGGGTGCCAATCAAGTCCTGCGGGAGGTACCCAAGAAGTGGAACAGCCCTGTCACATACAAAACAACAACACAAACATTCGTTCAATTCTGCGATTTAAAAATTTGGTTTATTAATCTCATCCAACATTGGTTGCGAGGGATTATTGTAATCGCTGTGTGTGTGTGTGTGTGTGTGTGTGTGTCTGCAGAGACATATCATGCTATAACCCAATGAATACTTGAGATATCACCATGAAATTACACGAGCATATACATATACCTAATGCACATCAGATGCAATGATCCATTTGAGTAAAGGTCAAAGGTCAAGGTCACACATTATTGGCTATAACTCAAGAACAGAGGGTCACAAAACTTTCAGATTGGTACCAAACGATGCATAATTAGTGTTATCACCTATGACCAATCGTTTTTGAGATCTCTGGAGGTCAAAGGTGACATGTGGCAAAATTAACTTCTGTAACACTGTTTGTGTGTGTCAAGCATAGACATATTACACTATAACTTAATCAATACTGGATATATTAGCATAATATTACATGCACTGATGCATATATACATATAATGAAATTATCAATGTTGAAAAAAGTCAGCAGAAAGGTCAAAATCACATTATTGGCTCTAATTCAAGAACGGGTTGTCATAGAAACTTGAGATTGGCACAAAATAGGAGATTTGGCATTCTCTGAATACTTGTTCCTACAGTGCCTTACCGCTCATCAACATCCTGGAAAACACAACTTGGAGTGTGTGTCGTGGTGAAGATACGCTTGTCTGTTGGAATTCTTGGAGCTTAAATAAAGAGAAAAAATGAATTACTGATACTGATTAAATGATACAGAGCAGTTCTGTAATAGCATTAATATGGCTCTTACCATCATAACCAGAGTGAACTCTTTCAGCTAGGAGGAGGCAGCAGAACTGATCCTCAGCATGTACTGTGTCCTGGACCTTCATCAGGTAGGGTGTCATGCGGAACGGATAATACTGCAAGTCGCCCTCACACTCTTTTCCACCACTGAAAATGAAGTGGGAAAAAAAAAGCACAGAGCAAATCAGAAATGCTCATTCAATTCTAGTTCATACATTCATAAATATAGTTTTTTCTGGAAGAAGATTCTCATGTTATACTAAAAGAGGTTTTTGGAGAACATGTGGACTATTATTTCTTTAACTCTTCCACCTATATGGAGCCAGCCCCATTACAATTTACAGACCTACTGTTAAGCCCTATAGATTTAGAATCATTTTGGGGGTTTCTAAATGATGTTTTCTCCCCATTTAATCTCTCTTTAAGTGTTTTGTAACCATTTATTATAATATCATCCTCTGCAGTCTGCTTGTCTCATTTTCCTTTATTAAATCTACTGATCGTGTAGACGTTCATAAAAGATGAAAGAGATTTCAAATGTTATTCTATCAAAACAGAGAAAATGGAAAAAAAAGTGACTTTTTACAACAATGTATATAATTAACTGAACATAAAAACTGACATCTAAACCCTTGTCATTCGTCAAACTACATGGGTTTAACTATTAAATCAGTGTTGCAAAAATTACAGTGTTTGCACATTCACCACAGGGCATCTGAATGTTCAAATAAGATGTTTCTAATGCTGCAGAAAAACTGACAAAACTGTATTTTACCAGATTTATTTCAGTGTATTACTACTATAAGAGTTTAAACCGTTATTACACATTTTAGATCAGTAGATGATTTTAGTCTCTGGGAATTTCAGTTTGGAATGTGGAATGCTGCTTCCCAGCTGGAATGAAAAAATAGTTGGTTTCCCCTTGAGATAAAATGGGATTTGTTGAGGACATGTCAGCGGGAGATTAAAACAACAAGTTATGCAGAGGTCTGGGAAAAAGAATGTCCAATAAGCAGTATTGAACCACAGAGTCTGAGGAAAAGCTATGCAAATTTGTTTCAGAGTAATACAGGGCTGTGCAAAAGTCAGATTATATTACTAAATTATATTGATCATACATATGCATTTGTGTTTCTGGACCAAGATCTACCCAGAATATACTGCACAGGAAATATCCTTTAAAAATATGTTGTTTTTTTTTAAATACAAACCTTTCTACAGACCAAAATGTCACATATTTAATGTGATATCCCTTTGCACTTAACATGCCCTCAACTGTTTTGTACAGACAATACAAAGTGTAAAACAATAATATTCTAATATTTTATACCAGATACGTAACATACATAGAATTTTGTTTTGTTGTGTCAACAGAACAGAAGTCACATTAAATACTGGCTTTTGTCTGAAGTGAATATTTATTTCACATTGTACACATATTTGACATATTTCCTTATTATTTAATAGACCTGTTAATTCATATGTATCTTGTGTGCAACCTCTCAAAAACAACAAAGCTAATGTTGACCTAAGACTTTAACACAGTGTATGTTACAATATGAGGGGTCATTGTGCCAGTAACACATCTTTAACTAGAGTTGTTCACCTCAAAACAACTGTGAAAACATAGGTTAGTTCACTAGATAGAGTTGAACAATTAGAGCTAATCTGATAGAAAAGCCCACATGTGCTCCCCTAGACAAGGGGTGTCAAACTTATTTTAGCTCAGGGGTCACATTTGGCCCGAACTAATACAATTTTTTAGATAATAATGTAGAAATCATGTCAACTCTAAACTTTTGTCTCTGTTTTAGAGTGAAAAAGTAAAATCACATTATGAAAACTAAAATCATTTATCATTTACGCATATACATTCTAATTTACAGATCACAGTGGATCTACAGATAAACAAAATATTTAGTAAAAGATAGAATATCATTAATATTGTATTTCCAATTTTTCACATTTGTTCTGATTATTGCGATTTATTGGGGGAAATTATACTTTGTTTTAGTGTCACTAAATGAAAAAAATGTACTTTTATAAGGAGACTTGTGAATATATACAGTATAGGTTAATATGAGACTGAATTGGTCTGAATGAGGACCATGAACTAAAATGATTTACATCTTAGTGTAATTTTTGCATTTCATACATTCATCCAAACGGCCAGATTGGTCCCTTAGACAGGCCGGATTTGGTCCCCGGGCCGCATGTTTGACACCTGTGCCCTAGATTATGAGTAAAGGTCATCACATCCTTCAATCAGTGAATCTAAACCCAGGGCAATGAGGATTTATGCTGTGGGTTGTTTGTATGTGACTTCACTATGGCTGTTAATATTTTTTTATAGAATCTTTTAAGGTCCAAGAGAACAAATAAAAAACTTGAATGTTAATACAGTCACTACACAAATTTTAAGATGCTAAACACAAGGGGGCAGTGTTATATCAACTGTGTGTGTGCAATGAATCTGGGCAAACAAATTTTGTGTGGGAGTGTCATTATTCTGTTTGTCTAAATTAAATCTATTTTTACAGTCGGTGATAGAGATCAGTAGATTTGGATTAAATGCCTACGTTTAGAATTAAGTGTGTTTTTTTTGTGCAGGTGTGTCTGTTTGATTCATATGTATGTCTTTGGACTGGAAAAAGCATATGATTAGCTCCTACACGCCTCTGATGTCACAAGCCGATCATAAAAGCACCAAGTGTGGAGGGAAAGATATGAATAAAAATTAGAGGGGGCTTCAAGCGGCAGATGGCCTGACGCTACAACTCGACCAGCATCCACCCACCTGATACGACAAAAGAAGGACTTCTCCTGCATGCAGTCAGGCGGCGATGACTCTGAAATGGAGAAGGAAAAATGTTTGAATTCAAAAGCAACACGATCCTGTCGGGTCGGTGTCTCAGATCCTGCAGGTGCTTCAGCTTTCATTTATGACATAAAAAAAAAAATTTAAAAAACATTATTTAGTAGCACAGCTTTAATGCAATTAATTTAAACAGAGTTAGTTTTCTAAACCCTATGTCGCTCCAAAATATTTTAGAAAAATAGTCTGTGCTGATATTGTCTAATTTGAGAATATACCAAATGATGCTATTATGCATTTAAAAGTTTTTTCCATTCACTGGCTCATTTTAGCTCTGAAGCAGTAACATAATAACATAATAAGTCAAAACAACTCGGCCTGTTCTGTACAGTATTCGGTTTTACAAGTGGCTCAGGTCAGGTTATCTTGAACTCTTTTTACCATATAAATGACATGTTATTTCTGACGCACTTCCAGAACAGGTTAAGTTACAACCAACTAATACATAATCTTACTCTATAAATGAATACACTTCTTGAAAATCCTGGAAGACTGTGTTCAGCAGTCCAGACCCTCAAAGGTATTACAGTGTTGAACATTTATTTTTTATTCAGTCCTTCAGTCTGGTTTTGGATTCTATGTTAGTTTTAGATGTCTAGTTGATTCAGTTTTCTATTTTATTTTGAGAAAATTATATGTTTTAGTTGATTTTTAATCAGTTTTAGTGTTATTTTTTTTTCCAGACTCAATGGACTAAAACTGGTAAAAGCTTGCACACCATGTAACATTAATCATTATATTTATTCTGTTTTACTTAGTACTGCATTGGCAAAAGTAGCATTAAAGTATTGCATGGTACTAGCAATTTTATTCCAGTTTATAGTAACCCAAGTAGTATTCCTCTTTGCTGTAAATAGGTATATAGTTTGTATAGTTTTATATTATTTTTTTAGTAGTGTCATTATCCATATACTCTTGTATTTTCTTGCACTTTATTCTGTTGCTGCCTCGACCATTGAATTTCCCTGTTGTGGGATTAATCAAATTGAACTGAATTGAATTGAATCAAATCGAATAAAATTCAAACTAATCTAAACCAATCTAAAATAAACTAATTTAATTTAATTTAATCTGACTCCGTGATGAAGGCTTTGATGCCGAAACGTGTTGGGTTTTTTATAGGATTTTATAGGTTTTTGTAACCAAGCCAATTTAATAAAGGCTTTTTAATTTTCACTTATAAGCCTTGGAATTTTTTCTTTTTTAATTTAATTTCTTGTTTGTTCTTTGCAAACAAATTAGTGAAACTTTGCCTCTCCTTGTCGCTTAAAGTCAGTGATGTTTGACTTTACATGCATTTGTCTTTACCTGCTCCTGTGCACATGCTCCAAGAAGGGAGGCGGTATGGTGTTGTGAAGCTGTAGAAAACACTGACATCTTGTGGTGTCAGGAACTCCACAAACTTTGAGTTTTTGAACACATCTCTTTTACAGTTGAGGATGGAGGCAGCTTGATCTGAGATGTAAACTATCCTCCCGGTGATGAGAGACACAGCCACAGCAAAAATGTCCTGTGGATAAAGAAGAATGAATGAGTGAAGACCCAATTATTTAAGATATTTTTCCGAATCTTCCAAACCACTAAATCTTACTTGATGGAACATTTCTCAAAACTACAAAGTGAGACACATTTCTCACTGCAGGCAAAGTCAAGGATTGCACTTTTCTGATTCTCACAGACTCACATTGTTTTTGAGGGTGTATTCTGAGGTAATACTGTCTATTTCCTCTATTGTATAAGAAGATACGTCAAGGCCAGAAGGTTGGCTATCATTGATCATCAACAGCTGGTAATATTCCTCATTAGCTGCAAGAAAAAGAGAAAACAATTCAAAGCATGAAACAGACTATGGACTAAAAATAAGTTAATAATAAACTCATTCTAACATTGTTTTGTATCATGGTTTAGTGCCATACTAAACTGCGTCATACTGTGCGTCACAATACCCAGACTGAAAAATACATGGACTATTCTCCTTTTTCCATGCTTTGGTAATGAGGGGAGAGTTAAGCCTTTGCCGACCATTACATTTAGCACAGCTGACAAAGTGTTTCCAGCTGTAGTGCTGAAATTTTAATTATCTTTTCCGCTACATTCCTGTAAATTCCAGAATGGGATACTGTAGCTTTTTTAACTCATAGTGTGACTTTATTTAATAACAATAGTAAATGAGTACTCTTTAAAAGCATTTCTGAATGGTTTATGCTAATGAAGTTGTAAACACTTCATAAAAAAACCCATTAGAAAAACACAAAAAAGTGGTTTATAACTTGCAAAATAATGAATGAATGAATAATACATTTACTGTTAGTCCTCATTACTGTATTTTCTTTGACTCCAAAAGTTCATTTGACCAGCTTTACTTGGTCAATATTGTGTCATTATTAACATAAGGGTGTTTTCCTCAAGTACAGAGAAGACAAATTTAGAAATAATTATATCTAAACTGAGCAAAAATGACCCCGATACAACATGAGTCTGCTGAATAGACATCATTGGAGGACGGTAGTAGCAGGACCCCCTGCAGAAAGAAATAGGTCCTTACCTTCCACTTGTTTGACACAGCGCAGGGCGTACTTGAGGGTGTTCAGTGTTGTAGACTTATTATTATGTCTCTTTTCAGCAGGCAGGTGAAGCTTTAGCTCTTTGAGAGTTTTAATCACCTCCTTCTGGGTCTTGGCTTTTGCAGACTCCTCACTGCTGCAAGTTGCATTAAAACCACACAGACACACACATGGCAAATCAAATATAGTACAATAAAGAAGTGCACATCAGAACCAGAATTTACAGATCCCATGTGGAGAAAAAAAACAGATGTTTTATAAAATGCAGTAAAACATTTTTTTCATTTGAACAGTATTTAACTGGCAATGACGAAAAGAAAAGATTTTCCTGTTTAATTGATACTGCAAATATAAGCAAATTAGTTTTTTTTAAGTCATACAATAAGAGGTATTTCCCACTGGTAGATCATTTTTCTTTTTATTAGGCCATTTAGTCATTTGGGAATAGGGGACATCAATTCTTTCACTTTTACAACTGGAGTGTTTGCCCAGTCTTTCTGTTTATGAGATTTAAGCTACTCAACAGTCGATGCTGCTAACAGTTTGACTCCTTTTCATGACGTCTGTATCTTGGGAGATTTTTGGATTGCAGTCAGGACAGTCAAGCATACAAGTAAAGACCATAAGACGTCAAGTCGGCGATAGACCTCAGGGTAAAGACGTAGATTTTATGTCAGTTTACAAAATATATCTGCATATTACTGGTATCTTCACCCATATGTTGGTCAGCTGTGGGCATAAATACAGCCCCAGATCATCACGGACGTAACATCTGTTTTTCCTCATAACAAAAAAACATGGGTTCATTTGACTGCATTACACATTTCCATTGTCCACAGAGCGTTTTCTGTACAGAATTGATAGAGTACATGCTTCTGGGTAAAACAGTTCCTGGTTGTCAGAGGCAGACTGTGTTGTGACAGTTTTCCAAAAAGAGCTCCTGAGCCCACGTAACTACTATATTCATCATTTCATCACATGGCCTGTCACACACATATAGCTCTTGGCTTTTCACTGGAAGAATCTTTACATAATAGTATGTACTGCAGATGGCTACAGATCCACAAATATGAGCCATTTCTCATCCTTACTTTGGTGGATTCTCCTTTTATGGCCATTCATGATCTCCTCATGTGTTACCAGTTGACCCGCAGGCTGTGGTGTCTGACAGAACACTGTTGGCTGAACAGTTTATTCTATACTTTTCCCTTTCACATGTTGACTGCAAATTTTTTTTAAGTCTCTATTTTAATTGACTTTTAATGCATCTTTATCATTTAAATTTTCTTCTGTTCTGTTTCTGTTTTTGTGTAAAGCACCTTGAATTATCCTGTACATGAAATATGCTATACAAATAAATTTGCCTTTGCCTTTTAGAAAATATCCACTCTTTTCTCTTAATGGGATTTGTAACTTATAAAGCGGTGCATAATAAAGGACATGAATTTTTGTAAGTGGACTGTGAGGTGATACCTGCAGCCGCTGGTTGAAGGGTTGTCCTGCTCCGAGCTCAGAAGGCTGAAAGCGTTGGAGCTGCTTGGAGGAGATGGACTGTGGGAGTTTGAGCTACAAGGGAGATAAAGAGAACATGTGTTTCAACAGAATAGGAAAATATAACTTAACCCATAACATCCACCACTAGTGACCAAAACATCTACTGATCTATAATGTTAATACCTGTTGATCCATTAATTCTTATCAATACATGTAAATAATTGGTGTAAAATACAGTTTGTCATCTTTTCATGATCATTAACTATGACATTCAGAGTCTCAGTAGTGAACATGGAAACAAACACCATCATCTTCTGCAACATTGATTCACCAGTAAAACCCTGGAGTTTGATCAATGGCAATAGATGGAGACACTTGGTTTATCTTCAGTTAATGATATACTGGGCAGAAAATAAATCACAATTTCTTCGGTTTTCTCTGTTTTTGATATAATAGCATTCAACTTTAATTCAAAATTTTTTATAAACAACATGATCAGTAAATTAAATATAGGAAAATACTACATTTTTCACTTGAAAACCCTAAATACAGAGGATAATATTACAATAAATGGCAATGAACCACTTAAGAAAGGTTGACTAGAGAGAAAAATTCATTTGGGAACTAATTAAATTAGTATTTTATTTTATCTCAGACATATGTGTCTGTCTGAGATAAAAGAAAATGCTAACTTAATTTAAGAGAAAGACGTAATGAACATTCTATCGTCATTGCCACAATAGTAAGACTGGGTCTTTATATGTTAAATTACCCACAAAGGCTGTAAGTGATTGACATTTAGTCCGTTTTTCTGCTCTTCAGATTACAGATGACTAAAAATGCTGTAAATGTTATTTGTTATTTTGACTGAATCTTTGTATTGGTTGTATCAAACCTGATAGAAGATTGACAAAAATGCACAAAACAGAGTGAAATTATGGATATGATTAAGTCCAAATTAGTATGACCAAGAGTCTAGTAGTCTATATTTAAAGTATATTCAACCAGCTGAGATACCTGCTACTGTGACGGTACAGAGTGAGTGTACTTGATTCACAACATGTGGGATTGTTAAAATGAGGCCAAGAAAGACTTCTGCCTCTGTGGAGGTGACGAGGGTACTGACTGCAGCTTCACATTTTATTTAGAAGACAGGCTGTACCAGAAAGATGACACATCAGTTTCAGAAAAGAAATAAGGATTCACAGCAGGAGGCAAACAACAGGACTCATGGGCCTAAAATGTATTAAAATCTACAGTAACTGTGATGTTCCGAACCCCTGACTGGGAGTACTTGTTTATTAGACATGATTAATATCGGATTCAACTCAAGAACAAGTATCTAAAAAAAGTTTGCTTAAGGAGCGCTACCTGGACTCAAAATAAGTAATAAAAATTAGAGGTGCTCTATTGGATGGGAGAGAACAGCATAAAACAAAGAAAAATTCCAAGGCACTCTCTTAAAAGTGAAAGATAAAAAGCCTTTATTAAACCGGCTTGGTTAACAAAACCTATAAAATCATATAAAAAACCCCAACGCGTTTCGGCACAAATGGCCTTCATCAGGGAGTAACAAGTATATTTGAGCCCTGGTTTGCAATAATCTCTGATCATGCACAATGAAACATTTGCATTCAGCTGGTGAATGGAAAACGTCTTTGTGTTCTGTCAAAATTCGAGATATTTTGGCTTAGCAGGCCGTCAAACCAGAAACAAATGGAAGCAAACCCTGATCTTATCAGGACCTTTTAATTCCATATGAGAACCAGCAAAGCTTACTGTCATCAATAAAATATGAAAATATGAAGAGGAAAAAAAATGTAGAACTGCACCATTTTTTTCTTCCTATATTGATGAAATCATAAAACAGAAGATACGTTTTGTTTGAAAGAGAAGACAGACAGACAGACAGACAGACAGATAGATAGACAGATAGATAGATAGATAGATAGATAGATAGATAGATAGATAGATAGATAGATAGATAGATAGATAGATAGATAGATAGATAGATAGATAGATAGATAGATAGATAGATAGATAGATAGATAGATAGATAGATAGATAGATAGATAGATAGATAGATAGATAGATAGATAGATAGATAGATAGATAGATAGATAGATAGATAGATAGATAGATAGATAGATAGAGAGAGAGAGACAGAAAGAGAGAGAGACAGACAGACAGACAGCAGTAAGTTCATAGATAAGGAGTCTGTATGTTTATTTGTATGAACCATTAACCTACAAGCTTACACTCAACTGTTCAGGCTCTGAGGTGTGACTCATTACAATCCAGGTTACTATGTATAACCTGATTATGTGTCTAACAATAGAAACCACCTGGACGATAAACCTTCTCCATGCACAAGTAGGTATTTAATTCTATTAAATTGCATCAAAGTTAGCCTGCAGATGCTGGTTTTAGCCTGGGCTGACTAAGCTGGTATTAGTGTGTGAGTTGCAGAAACAGTTTACACGAATCCATCCTGTTACCATCCTGCAAAATTATTTACTGACTGAAATGCAAAGTACTTTGAAGCTTAAACACACATTCCAAATTTGTTAAACATTAGTGTGTTTCATTATTTTCCATTTATTTATGTTGTATTGATGAACACAAATATATTTATTATGTGTAGCGACTGCATGTGATGGCAGTAAAATATACTACGCACAAACAATTGATAATATAGCATTGTGACACAAACTGCTAAAATAATAATATCTGTAGTTGATTTATTCCATTACATGACTCTACTAGTGTAATTTTACGTAGAATGGAGTCATTTATTGATAATGACGCAAAATATCAGCTCTGTAAATGTTTTACAATATTCTATGACAGTGATTTCTTCTTGCCAAAAGGTGTACGGTATATTGTTATATGATAGCTGCTTGTTTTTACTTGTATTGAAGGGATGCTTCACACTGAAAAGACAGACTTTGCCTCCAAAAACACAGCAAAAATACTAAAAAAAAAAAAAAAAAAGAAAAAAGGAAATTAAAGAAGGACATTTGGGCAATTTTATAGTCTTTCTTGTGGTATATTTGCTGTTCCCTGTGGTTCTAGTAATTTCACACTTTTATCAATCCACAGTGAGAAGATATTAAGACAGAAATAGACTTGTTTGAGAATTTTGCCAAATAACGGAAACAATAAACTATTTGTACAAGGACATCCGGACAAATTCCTATTATGGTAATACTTAATCAGTAGAAAAGAATGTACAGTAGTGAGCAATCAGTAAGTGGTGAAGTTAAATATTGTTATCGTCACTGTGCTGGTTTCATCTGGTTTGCTTTGACTGTTTGCAGAATGTGTAGATAGAGAGTTCAGTGACCTCAATCGACATAGTAAAAAAAAAAATCGAACGCACACCTGTAATTATAGTCATCTGACCTCATACGACCTGCAGTTCTGTGTTAGTTTATACCCCTATAGGTCAACAGACTGTACGTTTGTCATCCACCGTGTTAGTTGAAGCTTAACTGAATACTATTAACAGCTGTCTGAGATACTGACTCACTTCAGCTATAACCTGGTTACTAAATTTAACCTACTTACCTGCCTAATGAGAGAATCCACCTGAGATAATACCCTCTCCAAACATAAATAGGGGTCTAACTCTACTAAAATTAGCTTTCAGTGCTCAAGGTGCAACAGCTGGTTTTAGACTGGACAGACTGAGCAGGTATTAGTGTGCAACATTTTTTTCATCACTGCTATTTTTTGGTTTGATAGTAAAATGACGTGCTGTTCCAAGGAAGCGTGTTAGAGGCAGAAGAGTTTCAACCAAGAGGTTAGAAGAGGACAGGACAATGTACAAACTTGCCCTTGAACTCAGCCACTATTTATATATCGAATAAGAAACAGCACAAGATATGCAGACAGTGATGAAAAACAAAATACTAAAAGGATATTTCCTGTCATTAAATGTTGCATTGATTGATACACTATGGCACTGTACAAACAAACTGACTGCAAGATATAGAAGAACACATAATATATAGATGCAGTATGATAGGCATTACTCTACAGCATAAGTTGTATATTGTATTATATTGTTTAATACATGTCAAATTGTTTGATTGTATTTGTATTTAATGCAATTTAGTACTTTTCTGAATCTAAAATATAAAATTGTTGCGAAAATCACAACAAATTATTAGAAGATGGAAATCTGGCCCTATATATATATATATATATATATATATATATATATATATATATATATATATATATGTATATATATATATATATATATATTACTTTATCTATGAGGGAAAATCTGAAGTACACCATCAGTAATAAGGTTAAATGTGCAGCTTTG
Source organism: Siphamia tubifer (assembly GCA_020466265.1). Classification (NCBI taxonomy): domain Eukaryota; kingdom Metazoa; phylum Chordata; class Actinopteri; order Kurtiformes; family Apogonidae; genus Siphamia; species Siphamia tubifer. Next base: position 22,836,924 of record CM035799.1, on the reverse strand, counting down.
TTCTTGACATCATTGTTGATTTTCAGCTCATGTATATTCACAGGTGTTGTAGTATTGGTCTTGTTTCGAATGGACTGTCTGATCTTGATCTCGACCACAATTCTTTTCAGTCATGGCTTCCTCTTTTATTACCAGACTGGTTTATTTGTTCATATCACCATGAAATAAAGTCTTTTAGGTGTAAAACATGTTGCCTATAACCTTGAGTTGCCTTACATACATACTTGAAACCCAAAAGATGAATAAACACCTACACCTTAACTTCAGCATTATGCTAAGAACTGGTCTAGTTGTATCATACTATCATCTGTTCAATATATGAACACCTTATATCTCATAATAACCTTTATTAACTGTTTATTTGGTCTTGGTCTTATCTTGTCCTGTCTTGGTTTCAGACGTGAGGTCTCGACTGCTACACTTGTGTCAACTTTTTCAAAATTTGTTTAACAATTTGCAGATAATGGTTGAGTACACTTCAAGTTAAACTAATCCAGGCAACACAACAACAACCTCCAACTTTAACCCATTTACTTCAAAGCCAAGATTTGTATGTGTGTTACTTAAAAGAACAGACTCTAAGCTTTTGTTTCTCAACCCTGGTCCTCGAGGAACATTATCCTGCATGTTTTAGATATATCCCTCTACAAACACACCTGATTCAAATGATCAGCCTATCATCAAGGTCTGCAGAAGACTGATAACGACTGTCAGGTGTGTTCAATGAGGGAAACATCTAAAACAGGGATGTCAAACTCATCTTAGTTGAAGCCATATTCAACTAAATTTGATCTGAAGTGGACCGAGCCTTTGAAATAATACCATAATAATGTAGAAATAATGTCAACTCCAATCTTTTCTCTATATTTTAGTGTGAAAAATGTTAAATTGAACAATGAAAATGTTTATATCAACAAGCGATCCTTTCAAACAGCATGAATAATGTGAACAAAGTGAAAGAATAAGCAGGATTTTAATAGAATAATATTCTCCTTTTGTTTATCATTTCATTATAACTTACAGGTCACAGTGGGTCTACAAATACACAAAACATTTAATATCGGGTAGAATATTGTTAAAATTGCACTGACTTCTCTTAAAATACTTTAGGACTTGTCATTCAAGTCAGAGAAAAGAATGAAAATTCTTCATATTTCTTCACATTATTTCGATTTTTGACAAAATTACAATTTGTTTCACTGTATTAACATTTACAAAGAGAAACATTTGGAATTGTGAGTATTTATAGATTATTATGATAGTATTTTACTGGTCTGACCCACTTCACATTGAATTGGTCTGAATGTGGATCTTCAACTAAAATGATTATTAATACCATAATAACTATTTTTGCATTTCACAAATTCATCAACATATATGATAGTATTCCTCGAGAACCAGAGTTGAGAAACGCTGCTGTAAGGAGTTTGTTGGAATGTGTTAATCATCCACTGTGTTGCTTGAAGCTTAGCTGAATACTATTAACAGTCTGAGATACTGATTCACCTGAGCTACTACTACTACTGGGTTACTATATTTAACCTACTTACCTGCCTAATGATAGAAACCACCTGAGATAATGCTCTTTCCAAACACAAATGGGGATCTAATTCTAGTACAATTAGCCCAGATTGAAGTAAATAGAGTAAAGATAGTTTGTCACGGCTGTTTCTCAGTGTGGTTTCAAATCCAGGGAAGCATGTTACCAAAAAAGAAGACTCAGAAACAGAGGAGACACTGTTTTAGTTTCCACTAAGCAAAGTACTGATACAGTAGATGTCACTACAAGGTGGAATGATCATTTAACCTCATCCCTTAACTCATCAGCTATTAATATGTCTTATTTAAAAAGAAAAGAAAAAAACAGCACAGGAGATGCAGATAGTAAAAAGAAAAATAAATGATGCCGATAAATGCACTGCACTGTGAGATTAAAGAGGTGGGTTTAAAATCCCACATTACAGACTAGTTAATGTAAATACATGTATTTATTTTGTAAAAAAAAAATAAAAAAAATAATTAAACCTCAATATTAATCTATTTTAGGGTCGCAACCAAACAATATATGTGTCTTTTCATGGGATTAGATGCCAATGGTCTGTGAGAAAAATATTTCCAGAGTAAAAGTGGTGAAGTTTTACAGGATTTGAGCAACAAAACTGATGTCAAAAGTAAGTGGTAGCTTTAGTTTTGAGATACATTATTGATTCAAAATAAAAAATAAAAACTCTTTAAAGTGATGAGACTTAATGATAATGTATGTTTATTTCTAGGTTATTTTCAGATTTAGTGTCTCTATCACATAAATATACATCAACTTAAGTATGCAAGACCACAATCCATACCAACCCTGAAAAAAAATATCCTAATATATGTAGCAATGAAGTTGTAATAAATAAAGAAAAAAGTAGAAAAGTACTTGGAGAGTGCAGACTCTGCCAAGGCAGATCAGTTCTCCCCTCTTAAATGACCCAAATTAGCGCTAGTTTTCACTTTCACTTCTGCAGGTCCTGGTCCATCCCTGACCTCCTGAATGAAAGACATTTTTATCATGTAAATATTGCTTCATCTTTGGTGTCGTATTCCACTAAAAAGTTCTGTTTTGCCGGTTGCAGCCTCAAGATATCAGTGACATATTGAAATATTGAGAGTAATGTGTAATTACTGACAATGGAATGTCTACACTGAAGTATGGCATCCACTTTGAGGTGTCTCCTGAGACCCTTTCCACTGCAGATACTTTGACTTATTAGGTCAGAAAGTACACAGGTGTAACTGGTATCATTACTAAGGGCCTCCTACGACTCAGATGTATCAGTTTCAGGCCTTGAATCTGTGCATGGTGACTCACTGGTGATCATCTGGTTCAAGTAAATGGAACTAAGCCAACTTTAATGCTATCACTAACACCTGTGCTATGCCTCTTTTTACAAGTAGAAGCTCAATGTAATGTCTGCTGTTGTGAAAATCTGCTGTTGTGAGTTTTTAAAAAAAAGGGGGAAAAGAGCCAATGCTGTTCACACTACATTGAGAACATATTAAATTTACGTTTTGTTTAGTTTTATTTGAGTTGAACTCTATTTTGCACATTTGATGAGTGCCACAAAAGCCTCATTCCACTATGATTCTGTGGTAAAATGATAAAACTTCTTCATCTTCTTATCCAGAATTCTTTCCTTGTTCTTCCAGACATCATAAAAATCCCGCCTGAACATGCCTTGACCGTATCTGAACATCCAAAGGGAGAAACGCGATCTTATCAATCTTTCGCGTGACTAGATTTGGGACCACTTCATCCAATCATCCACTCATTTCCATCCATCTGTGACAGAAATACACATCTGAGGGCAATGAGACGGATGTTGGTGACGAGAGGAAATATTGTTTAGAATAAATACTAAGTGTGTCACAGCTCAAAAATCAAGAAAAATTGGAAATCCTTCTTTAAAAGTCAACGCTGACAGTATGTACTATGTAAATTTGGTGACATTATCTTTGTGGTCTTCCCAAAAACTTCATACAACACTGTTTCTATAGAAATGTTGACCTTTCCTCTGCACAAGTTGTGGAGCTGAGTCTGGTTTTTGGGCCTCCATGCACAATGATGCTTATTCAAATTATATTTTGCAATAGGAGCTTTGTGATCACCCCCCTCCAAAAAAAGGACTGTATTGGCCTTCAGCCACACTATAGCCATTATGGAGGTATGCTTCGGATCACTGTCCTACTATGAGATCTGTTTCTCCATGTTTCACAATCTCCTCATAATTCTCCTTGTTCATGATGCCCTCAGTTTTACACTAGTCCCTGTTGCAGAAAAACAACCCGTATTCCGTAATTCTGCCGCCCCTATACCGATTTGTTGCATTCATGACACAATGAACTAAAGTCCTGTTCACACTTCCCATGAGCATTTCTCTCCCTCACATGTATTTTCAGTTCTATCAGAAAAGAACTAAGATCATCTAGAGTCTAAAATTAGTGCTTTTCTTGTCTTTTTTAATTTAAAAATAATTCTATTTTGCAAACCGCAGCAAAAACAGCAAATGGCAGCTTTAAAGAGACAATGCTTACCTGTATACCTACACTATGAAACAATCAATAAAACCTGGATATCACTATGATAACACTGAGTGGTCCATTTGTTTTGTTTGTTCTCTTGCACATTTAGAGTTGCATCTTTTAATTGCAGTACATTAAAATTTGTCATTTGGAGAAAAAATTTGCAGACCATCATAATTTGTGGTGTTTTCAGACAACATTATACATAAGAAATACTCCATGGACTTTATAAACTTGTTAAGCCATTTTCTAACAGTTTAGAACAGTTTTTTTTAACTTAAATGGAAGACATAAGCTGTGCAAACAGTCCTTCAATTTGTTGAACAATGCATTTATTTCACTCAGTGAGATGCAGGGCTGAACATTATAGGTCATTCATCTCCATTGGTGTCAGACTGTACACTTGTGTCTGTTCTTGTTTAAGTTTATTTCTATGTGACTTTCTTCTGTTTTCTTGAGTGGATGGAATTTTTTTTCCCTCTGAGGACATAAGAAGGTGATCTGTTTGAGTACAGACTGTTCAAAGAATGTCGACATATGAATCTCAGACCAGCTTCGAAGGTCGTCTAAGGTCCTGTTGAGATCTGGCATTAACATGTGCCCTGAGTATGGAGAGCTCTAAAGCAGCATGGAGATTCAATCATTCAAGCCACATTTGGAGATGCTTTAGGATCATCCAGCCATGATCATCCAGCTGTTTGAAAATGGAGATGGGTTTAAGGACTGTCTACTCAGCAAGTTCAATCCCGTCTTCAAACTGCATCACAGCTAAAAATGTAATAAAGAGCTAAATAATTTTCGCAAGAGCTTAATTTGTGTAATGCTGGAACATGATCTACATTGATCCTTTCTGTGTGGGGGAAATACAATCCATAATTCACGTAGTTTGATGGAACTTCATGTAAATATTTCATGCACCTGGACATTCAATCATCACTAAATCACATGTCATTGCAAGACACACAATAAAACCAAATGGAATGGTGTAGACTGTTCAAGTTGAAATAGAAACGTGTGTTATATTTTAGGATGGATATATAGGATAGCTTCTTTATTTACATAGAGTGTAGGAAAGGAACATCTGATACAAGCAACCACTTGAGACCCATTTGGCACCATTTATAAATGTCAGGTATCGACAGATGGGCTTTTGGATTGGATCATATGTGGATGCCAGGTCTAAACATGGTCATACTGTAACTTCTGATCCTCTGAGAATGGAATAAAAATAAATAAATGTCAAACTGAAATTCTCTCTGCAATCATTCTGGAATTTTACATTAAAAAAAACAAACAAAGAAGTACAGCTAACTGAATAAAATGGGGAAATATAAATCATACTGAACTGGACAGGAGGATGGAAAGAGAAAGTTGAGCAATAAAAAAAAAATGCTATAGAAAAAAAAGCACCATTTTGTGCTGAGGGAATAGTTTACAACAGAAAAAAAAAAAAACAACCCGGGTACAAAAGGTTAGAAGTTCAACTGTGTGAGAGGGGGTGGGTGGGTGGTTGAAATCAGGACATGGAGAAGGAAGTGGAGAGTTAGAGTTGAACAATGGTAGAGCAGCTGTGGTCACCCTATAGGAATCCAAGGGGAGAGTGCAGTATACAGCGCAGACAGCAAAGAGGGAGTGGTTAAATGAAGGATGTGATTAAGCAGTTCAACTGAGGTAACATGGGCTGGGCTAAAAGTGAGAGACCGAACGTATGAGAGTACGCAACTTCGCTCACTCCGCCCAGTGATAAACACCCATAAACATAGTGTTGCCACAGCAATAGCAAAGACTTTGAGAGTGTGACACAACCCATCTGGCATTAAGAAAAAGCCAGCCTTCAGTCTACCGGATGACATCAATCCAGTCATCCAACTGGGACCGAGACATATTTTCCACCATCTGAGACATCAGCGTTCATGTCCTGGACAGAATAGATTATTTCTGTTCTATTTTCAGTCATGCTTTGGTCATGTCATGGTATATTTTTATGCTTTTGGAAATATGCATTTATAATTTATGGTTTTAGGTACTGGACCACTATTGCAACTTGCTACATAGAAAACCTACACAGACATTTATAGTATATTTAAGACATTCCAGCAATATATATAGGCTGGTTCTTACATCTACATCCTCCTAAACAAATATAATCATCATAATGTGGAATAGGTACAGAAAAAGAGTAAGGAGAAAAAAATTATCTGGACTAGTCTCACTCTTAGATGTTTTTGGCTGATTATGTTTTGGCTGAGGCACTGTTGTAACTTCCAAATCTGAGGTCTGTCAGTTTCAATAACACAAACAGGGTCAGCTAAGGATACTGTACAGAGAGCCAGTCATTACTGCAAAGCAAACCCCAGCAAGATAATGTGGGCTCACACTAAATGTAAACATAACTGCTACAAGACGGAACAGTTTGACTAAACAGTCTATTACATTGTACATTTGGATCTGCATGAACTATAGCAACAGTATATTATTCATAGCAACCATCCTACGGTCTGTTACACTGAAATAATAGACCGAAGGGCCCAGAATTCAACAGCAGTGTGTAATCAGAAACACACTTTGAGAATGTACCTGATCAAACCAGCATTTATTTTCCTATACACAAATCAGGCTGTGTTTGTCTTCTTGTGGTTTACATCAAAAAGTAGATGCAACCAAGTGCTGAACACACAGCCGAAAACATCACCAGCAGCCACCTTCATCAAACGCAACATGTGAGTCGCATATAACTCTGTGACCACGAGTACAACGAGGGGAGTACTGATAAAAGCACTGTAATTTAAAAGCAATTATCCAAATAATTTCTTGTCCATTACTCATTTTTCATAGAAAACTCTCATGGCCGCTGAAAAATGACTGACTACCGTAGGTCTCCCTCTGATGACACAGACGACCATATCTGGTTTACAGATTTCAGTCAACACTGGCAAATACAATGCATCTGTTGGTAGTAATTGAATGCATTATTATAATATTGTGCCGTTCAAGGACAATCGGATGTGAGTTTTTTCATCCTAATCCATATGAATGTAGCTTAGTTGTGTAGGTTAAAAACAAGAGACAATTTAAACCCTTTAAAGGTCGTACCAAATATCATCAGTTCAATCTGAATCAAAAATATGTATAAAAAAATAAATGACGATTTTATTTTACTGCAAGGTTTAGGACAATCACATTTCCCTCCAGTAAGTAATAAAATGAAATAAATCTTATTTCACCTCACTTCAGTCTAAACCGTCAGTCTGTGTATCTCTATGAAAAGGTGAATCTAATGGTTCCCCTTTCATTTAAACATATAATCTCAGGAATGGCTTGAGTCAATGGGTTAAAATTTGGCACCCAACTTCATTTCAACTTAAGGATGAAGTAGGTATATTTTTGGCTGGCAAAGGTTAAAGGTCAAATGGGCTGTGACCTTATGGATTACATCACAGCACAAAAAAGTTGCCATTAACCATAATATTCCCACAATTGTTGGATTCTACAGTTAATAATTATTATTAAAATGTGTGGCACTAATTGTATGTCACTAGTAACTAGGAGCACTGTTTGAACAGATATTGACGTGGGATAGTGAATGCAACTGATTTAATTTACAGTTCTCTTTTAGCTATAACTCAATTTGAGCCATGATTGCTGCTAAACTGTTCATTCTGGCATTGTTGCTGACCCACTGAAAGTTTCCTGGCTTCACAAATGCATTGGTGCTGGCATCACTATCAGTATATTATTCCTGCATCTTTAAACCTTTATATGGGTTGTTTGCTTAAGGGTGCTTTAGGATTGTGCAGCTGAGCAAGCAAACCTCATTTTCCGTTCTCTTGTCCCTGCAGTACATTTGCTATGCAAATTCTGTGTGCTTTTACTGTGTGAAAGGGGAACCTTTGATCTCGAGCTGCTAAAAGCTGCGAAATGTTCATCTGGAATCTGGAAGTGATTCGCAAAAGTGGTTCATGAAGCCAATCAAAAATTTTACAAAACATGTATATGACTGATTCTGAAGTTCTCGCTTGGACCATTTATTCACATTGACCATCAGATGCTTTGATCAAAACAGACCACCTCCATCACAACTGACCTTTTGTTGCTTTCAGAAGACTCCAGAAGTGCTGAGTCTTTGCTGTTGCCGTTGGAGCTGCCCGTGGACTCATGGCCATGGCTCTCATTACCATGGCTTTCGTTACCATGGCTTTCGTTGCCATGTGATTCAGTGCCACTTCCGCTGGACCCACTGCTCTTCATCTCAACGTCCTCCTCAGGGAGGGAGCGTGAGCGAGTGTTCTTGCGATGGGTGTGAGGTGAGGCGGAGGGCTCCGGACCGCTGCTGTCGCTGCCCTCTGATGGGAGGCCCAAGTCAGGCCCACCTTGGCTGTAGCCACTCATCCGGTGTAGCTGGGCCATAGAGCTGCACCCAGAGGCCCCCCGAGGCATGGAGCTGCATGATGAGGACGGCCCGCATCCTGAGGCCCCATCCTGGTCCTCCAGTACCGGGAACCGATAGGGCTTGGAGTCTGAGTCTTCTGACATTAGGAGTGCTGCCTGAGGCGTGTTCCAGGGTCGTTAACAGGATTATTTAAGAAGTGAAGGCAATCACCCCATTTTCTCAAGGGTGCAGCCACAGGAAACAGGACAGGAAGTTGACTGGTCTGTAGGAAAATAACATTATACATATTAGTTTTCAAGCTGAGTCTTAGAAACATGTGAAAGATTCTGTATAAAATAGTTTTATTTATGATTAAATATAAGATTTGAATAGTTTATTATTAAATGACTGTCTAGTACATGGTTTTAAGTTTTCTTTAGTAACTGACCATTGAACAATGCTGAACACTATCAGTCCAAAAAACTGTTGTAGATTACAGAAATAGCCCTTTTTTCAGATGCATATAAAATGGGTTTCTTGAATTGAACAGTGGGTAATGATAGGTGACCATTCTTCATTTCCTCTTTTATGAAAAAGCACATGGCACCATACTGGCCTTTTCATCACAAGTATTTTCCAGCCAATCATGATGTAGAATCCTAAAGCAGTCAGTGCACAAAAAGTAGATTACAAGGTAAGAATGTATGCACCGTTTATGTTTATGGAGTGGTGGCTTGTAGAAAAACTGTCATACCTGATTTTTTGTTTTTCTACAAACAACACAATGTTACTAAACTTAATTAAAATATTATTCAATGCAATTACTATTTTCGTCGAAGGGGCATTTAAATGAAATTATGAACACCACAGTTGTAAGGATATAATTTGTTTGCAACGTTACTGTACCTATCTGTCACCTGCATGATCTCAGTAGAATGGGATATTACTGCACATAGACACTACACATGCAAGTGAGCTCACACAACTGAGAAAATATTTGAGGTACATAAAACAATGTCCTATCAATCATCTTCAAAACGTCTAAAATTATACCAGACACATATGAGCTTTTAACCCCTGACCTCTGAAATCCCTGCAGGTGCTTCTGTGATGTAAAGTATAAAAGTTCACTAGTACCAATGGTGTGGCCTTTAAGAACAGCAGGTCTGTCCCATCTAAGCACCCAGACTCTTTCAAAGGATCAGGACCTCCCAGACTGTGTTAATGCCAGCATAGGTCGCTCGCCAACAATCTGACTGTAGCCTTAGTTTGAGTAACATTTAACACTTATGTCAGTTAGAAGACGTATTTTAAAACATACAGGGCTGGAAACTGTGTCATCTAAAATAATGACGCCATGTGAAGGCCAGATGTCAGAAGACTGAGTCAAAGACATACCGCGTAGTCTTTTCTAGTCAAATACCCCAAGTACTGAGTTAATCTTTCATGGGAAATTTCCTGTGGTTGCTAGAAGGACGTGTTACATTTCTAGACACATCAACAGCGGTCTGAATAAACACATGGAAAACTGTATGGTTACTAAGATTGACCAATTTTTCTGCTATAATCTAAAATTAAATGCCCTGGAAGTTTTCCTCAGTGTCCTCAGTTAACTTCTTGGTGGGTGTGGTTTTCCTATAAGTCTCGTCAGTTTTCAAACCCACCCTCCATGCATTTTCTGCATGTGAAATAAATAAATAAACGAAACTGACATGTGAAGTTGATTTAAAAAAAATAAATAAAATACCACAATAATTCATGGCCGATGGAGAAAGAACTGAGAGAAATGAGAGGAACATAATATAAAGAATAGAGGAAAAAGAGTTAAGTGAAATCTATGTCAACCACAGATGGAGTTCACAAAAGCTTGGGAAGAAGTTGTAATGGAGCTTTGGCCCATAATAACATATAATTATGCAGATTATACGATAAACTATATACACTGTATAGCAGTCTTACAGTACATTTTGTACTTTGACTGGCACACGTTTGCAGTCACGTTTGCTTAAAGAAGTGAACCAGTGAACTATGAACTATATACTAATGATACAAACATATAGCATCACTCATGCAGTAAACTCCTAACTGACGTGACTTAATCTCCATCCTGGCTTGTCTCCAAGGGTAAACTCACTATGTCCTCCTGTGACTTTTCCTAGTGCCCTGCAATGGAAAAACATCTACAAAGCACATCTGAAAAGCACACAGTCAAGTGGCCTCCTTGACACACCCACCAATGCTATGAAGGCATTTCAGCGTGTTTATTTAGTCACCCCCCCCCCACACAAGATTATCTTTAGTATAAACTGCGTAGAGGCATTGGCATTCGTCACGCATGGTTTTCCGTGTGATAGGCCAATGGTCTGTTGATTTATTAATCAAGTGTTTAAAGCAGAGCAGTAGGTGACAGTATGAGGGGACAGTACAAGTGCTTTTAAGGACACATAGGTAGAAAAATATCTGACAATAGGAACACGTGATGGAAAGAAGTGGAAAACAGTAGTAAAGATAGCCCTGAGTTTGATAATACTAACCATTATTAATTATTAAATTAATATGTTTTGAACTCCTAAAAGTACTTTAAATCATGAATGTTGTTTATTTAATTTAACTATATAATCTTGTTCTATTTGTTTACAGTTTACTTAATAATGTAAGTCTGTTGAACTTCCTCTGTTTGTACTTAAGGTATAAAAATAACCAGCTGGTTTAAACTGACCCTGTACAGTTAGATAGATGCTAGAACATGTCCCGCCTACACAACTACAGTGCTTTGCATACGTGACAACTTGTTGCCTCTGAATGGGGCTGTCTTGTCCTTCATCCAATAGTAGGAGTACATATTAGACAAGTACCTCATCTAACCCTACTTCAAAATACTGAAGTACTTCTATAATGATTAACATATCTTGTGCTCTGGTGTTCTATTCAGATAAAAAAGTGCAGTGATTCGAGGTTAGTACGTCTGCTTGTCACTGACCTTCTGGCTTGGGAATTTCAGCATACAGCTGCCATATGATCTAGGTCATAATATCCTAGACACCGGTGAGACGAGGACAAAGACAGACACAAGCACGGTTCTATGTTTTTTGCTTTTTTATTTTATTTTCTGCTGTTAAATAATAATTTCTGCAATATTTCACCTTCTATGCTAAATGCACCACTTTATATTTGATTTGTAGTCAGACTATTTTCTGCAGGATGATATTAAAGCCTCTTCTATTCACAGTAGACTGTCTGACAGAGATGTTACTCAGCCGACATGCTGAACATACTCAACATTCTGGGCAAACCGCTGACCAAGATTTGTCCTGCACAGAGATTTGTGTTGCACTAACTTTTGCTGCAGCTGCTGGTGCAGAAGCAGCAACTGCTACTGTATAAAGGTATTAGTCCAGTAGGTGATTACAAAGTCGAATAGTTCAAAGTGGTAACCAACTGCTAAAACCTAAAAATTTTCACCTCATTAAATATTATGCTGTAACTGTTGGCTCTTTATCAGTACACAGTCAGACATGCTTATTCATTATCTTTCAGAGGCCTCCCTTTGCTACTGCTTTCTTATGTAATAACTGAAATTCAAATCATTTCGTCATTATTATTGGTAAAAAAAAAAGAAAACTCTCATAATGATTCAAAGTTACAATGCACAAAATCAAATAGTCAATGCACAAACCTGCAAGAGCCTGTTAACACATTAAGAGGAGAAGCCAGTGATCAAACAGCCCACTGTACATCATGACCCTCACCCACCCACGCTGCCTTTAACCTACTGAACTAGTGTCACTTTGTTCCACTACAGACTTGTGCATGTTCTTTCTAGCTGTTCAAATAGTTTAGAAAGCTTCAAGAACAAAATAAATTGATCTGAAACCGCACCAAAAGATAACAGACAAAAGAAAATCAATTGTAATTACACTGAAAGATATTTTTCAAATCAGAACACAGCGACAGGTGGGTCTTATCTGAATATTTGTGTACATGGTGTTTCTGTACTTATGTACAATCAAATATTTACTCTAGCAATGCTGAATATTTTATGGCATCATTTTTCCACAGAGAGATATTTCTGTGCTTGAAGAAAATTAGAACTTACTTAGAAAATTACTTACTGATATTTTCATTTGAGAATGAAACCTTTTATCAAACTGGGTTGCAATATTCCAAATATATCCAGCCTGTCTCAGTACTAGGAGTTATCTGAGGTCAGGTCGACATTTTATTGTTGTGTGTTTTCCTCATTAACTTCAGGAAGGCACAAGAGAACAGAGAAGTAAAGGTAAAGTGGGTTTATGGTGATGTTCTATAAGGCCAGTTATTTATAGCAGGGTTAAGGGAATGCATTTGATACATAGGCTATTCTGTTTTATCTTTGATGCACTTTTTTCTGCATCATTTAATTTGATATAATCCATGAAAAGCCATAAATGCCAGGTATGACATCATGACTTTTTTATCAGCTTGGATGGTTTAGACAGCTATTCGATCGTGTGTTCAGTGCAAAGAGGAACAGGTGGCTAACAGGCCAGAAGGAGAAACATAACACAATTGTGGCTTATATATTCTTCTTCTTCTGTGCCGTTTAAAGTCATTTTAATGCAATCAGAAAATCGTTCTGAATGAAACAACATCTAAGCCTCTGGGAACATGTTGCTAACTTGTCCTTTCCAAATCTTTGGAGACTTAACAAGAGGTAATTTTAAAGAAATTACTTTTCATTAGAGAAAAGACAGAACAGATGCTTTATACCTATCAAAGAAAAGGTTAAAATGAGAGTGGAAAATTAAAATGGGATTGTATAAAGCAGCCACTGAATTGAATTTTCCCCAATTAGTGGCATAAATATAGTTTTTCTTGCCCCACGTAAGCTACATTTTCATTTGTTCTCACTAATAGATTACCTTAACCAGGGATCAGTGACGATTAATCATATGCTGACATTATCACAGGCCTAAAAACTGCAAAAATGCTCTGATTGCAGATGAATAAAGGCCTTTCTATAGGTAGCATCTGGTTTAATGACGTGATTGCAACGTTGCACATCTGCAATCAGTAAAAGACTCTCCTTATCTGAATTAAGTTGAACTTAAGGCTATTATCATGTGACTTGTATGAAATTATGTGTGGTAAATATGCCCATTCTGAATTGCGCCCATGTGAAACTGTTAACGTCACAGTTGTCTGTATTATCGTGTGATTCAGCTCCATCTTATACAAGAACAAGTGGCTGTTGTTCATAAAATTAATATTGTTTTTCTTATGTGGTGTTATCATGTGAAATGGATTCAGTAAACACAGGAAACTGCAGAAGTGTAGAAGCATGGACAATTCAAACATAAAAAGTGGGGAAAAACTTGCAAATTAATTTACTAAAATTGGTCAAAATTATAACATAGGCTATTTTTCACATATTAAAGGTGGAAATCAACTTTCAATGCAAAAACTATCTCATGTTTAATTATAAAATCTCTCATGTATTTCACGTTCTTAATTTTGCTGCGGATGTTAAGTGCAACGATCCCTCTTTTTTTTTTTTAACTTGTTTCCTACAATTGTTCTTCATGATCCTGAGAAATAAAGGCTTTAAATAGCTCTAATATTGGCCAGACACCACTTCAGTCAATTATTGTGAGTTGTAGTCTGAATACAATTTCATTTAAAGGTCCAGTGTTTAAAATTTGGATGGATTTCATGAGGATCTCACTGCAAAAGTGGAATATAACATCCATAGTTATGTTTTGGTTAATGTGTCGTAACATGAAAATAGAAACTGTTGTGTTTTCTCAACTTTTTAATGAGCTGTTTATATCTAAAGAGGTTGCGTTCACTGACTCAAGCATGTTGCAACATTATATTCATACAATAGCACATAATTTATTGCCCTTTTTCTAGATTTATAGTCAGAGACATCAGCATTCAAGTACATTACACTCGCCTACTATGTTTAATTGTCAACTATAGTTTATATCTCTTTTGCCAAAAGGCTCAGACCAGACACAACAAGCACAAGCCATAACACAGGCCACTGTTGAGTGAAGTAAGGAGTGAATCTCCAAAGTCACCATTAGAGGTCACTAAACATCACATAGTGAACACATGCTAATCGCCTTATTTAGATTATGACATGCAATTTTGCCCCAATGCAAGGACTTTTACCTACTTACTTAGGTTAAAATAACAAAATCTAAAGTGAACTACCATGATTAATTTGCAACTCAAGAAATGAGAAAGAAGCAATTTGGTTACTCCTTAACAGTTTCCATTTTTCACTCCAGGAAAACTTTCATTCCACTTTCTTCCTGGCTTGATCTTGTGAGTTTCTACAGTTACCAGTCTGATGTAGTGTTTTCTTTCGCCAAGGCAACAAGGGAATCCTTGTGGTTTAACCTGTTGAAACCTTTTCACAGGTTGGTATGAGGGTTTTAGACATGACTGTATGTTTGAAAATCTCATTACTGACAATCAGAGTGTAATGTGTGGATACTGCTTATTTTCCTATTTCTATGCTTTTCTATGAGCACAACAGTTACTTGAGGAATTTCACATACACATGACTGAGGTTACTCTTCAGGGCTTATTCCACATTTGCTGACCTACATCTATCTTCAATGACATCTTAAATAGTCCTAACAGATCAGCTCTGAACTCCACTCTACACACCACCCTGCAGGACACTATGGATTTACAAGCTTCTAAAACGAGCACTCAAGTCTGGTGGTTCAGACTCAGAAAGCTTTATTCTCTTTTACATTGAGATCACCTGAGTTGACTGTACAAAAATGCTGTTAATCCTTCCAATCAAAATACTGCAAAAATGTTTGTTTTAGACCTAGGCTCTCCTGTCTTTGATGGCATCTGCCCAACCCATGAATAAAGCTTATTCACAATGCATATAAAAAAACAATCCTATAAGTTCTTGTACTGAAACTGTGTCTCTGGCACAGTACCAAAAGTTTCCACCGATTGCGACATAAGATAAACACGTCTTTGACTTCTCCCTGCTCAACTTCACGTGCGTCACTGATCCATTCTCCTCCCACACAGGAGGCGACTGCATTTAACCACATTAGACTCATTCAAAGTGTTCACTCCCTTTATCCCATTATCTCATCTGATATTTCACTGTGTTATTGAAAATAAACAAATAACTTTTGCTGCTACTCACATTCTTTAAATTCAAGATATTGATATCAGGGGATCAAAAGTCACATATTTTCTTATCTAAACATGCAACAAAATATTAATGTATTACCGATTCATTCATATTTTAAAAGATAAGTCCTTGTCATTTTTACATATAAGTAAATAGATTTATATGGTCATAGCCTATTGTACATATGCTGATGCTGTGTAACATCAAGCAGAGGTTGAACATCAATAAAGCTGTAAAAAGTAGTTTTGAGCAGGAAAATACAGATACCAAACAAGCACCCCCCTTCAAGTAGGTCTGACATAGTCTGAATCCAACAGTTAATTGTATCTGTACAACTGGAACTAATCATCATGAACCTAGCTAAGCAGATAAATCTACATGATTCTAGGTGCGAATTTAATATTTACATAATTATTTAGCGTCAGAGTCATATCATTGGCCACGGTCACAACAACCAGTAGTTTGTAAAACATCCTGTCAGCATGGATTAATTTGGCAACATCTGTTTTCAAGAGTTTCAAAAGTAAATTGGTATTCTCAAAAACTCTCTCAATCAAATGTTTTTTAGTATACACATTAACATTTTTATGCAATCTCAGCAGTTTTACATCATGTCTGTTAATATGACATAAAATCACAAAAATGTATAAAATCAATGTTGGTATGCTGCATGCACTGATGCTGTTGACATCGATTCCCTATAATATTAAACTATATCAGACATTGCAAACTACTGATATCTGATCATTTCTAAGCAATTCTAGTAACTAGTTTAACTTATGACAAAGATGTTCATCATATGTAGAAGAAGATTTAAAGTACCTGCCAGACTACTTATATGTTACACACAAAATGCCAATTGTAGAAGTGGGTGATAAATAATATACCTCATTATGGCCCGAATATCATTTGAAAGTGTAACAATCCACCAAAACAGCAATTACAGTCTTTATTTTGCAGCAACAGTGATCAACTACTTTTTGAAAGGGATCACTGCTGAGTACATTTTGTTCTCTTCACTGTTTACCGCTGGCTGCTCTTTCCTATCTTGCATCAGTAGTTTGCAACTGAAACTTACAGGACACTTATTGCACAGCATAAGTTTAGCAAGGCACAAACCACTAGAAAAAACAATTGCTATCCACCCTATTTGTCTGGCTGTCCTAAAAAAATTAATAACATATTATTTATTTTATACTTGGGTCTCCACTAACTTTCATGAAACTCTGATTGGCAGTTTTTGCAGTCAGCCCTATACTGACAGACTGTGAAAGAAAGTAAAATGAAACCCTAATGAACTTGGCAACACATGACACAAACTATATCCTGAAGTATAAAATTTAAATAATACATAGACTGACTGAACAAATTCCTATAAGTTGTCAGTAGGTTAAAATCTTTGAATGAATTAACATATAGTTACTTATTAGCACCCCCTAGTTCACCATATTAATGTTATTAAATTCCATATTTAACTCATATTTTCATTACAATATGAACATTTTACAGGTTACTTAATTTATATGAGGCTGATTCACTCCATTAGTTTGCATTTTTTCCATTTGCCTAGAAGGTCATATGACTATATCTATATCCATATGTCTATATATATATATCAACTGACTTGTGGAGCAGTGAAGTATTGTATAATGAAGGATACTTATATAAAGTCTGGCTACATTTATTATATATAAAGCTCAGCACTCCTACTTAAATTACTGTTAAATTTTGATCATGACAGTGCCTTCCCATCACTACTCATATTAACACTGCACAGAAATTCTCTTGGTTAACACTTTTTTTATTTAAATATCACTCTATTTATTATCGTTTTAAAATAATTTCCATTCATTCACATTTTCCGACTGCATCCCGTGGGGACGAGTGGTTTCCACAGTGTGCGTGGAGCATCACTCAGCATCACAGTCTGATCACAGTACTGTACCTTCCGGGTTAACTGAGGTATTTTACTCACATCATATCTCACAAATTCTGCATGTGAACTTCTGCCATGTGCTCCTGCAGCAGACTCTTTATGTAAGGCCATAGTTTGACACCAGAAAGCACGTCCACAATGCGCCGCATGAGCCGGTGACATTCCCATCACCACCATCATCATCATCACCATCATCATCTGTCAGAGCCGCAACTTCAGACTGAACCACAACGGGACGTATTCTGATGTAATATGATTTACAGTGTGATTCATTTCCCTAGTAAATATGACTTTAAGCTAAAGTTGTCGTTAACATTTAATTCTCTCCACAGATGATGGCATTACGTTCTGTCATGTGGCCAGTGCTGGTGCTTAATGTTAAATCCACGATAGTCTACTGACCCTCAGTCTCACTGACACAATTACGCAACTTGAGTTACACGTTCATCTCCTATTTTACATAACATTCAGAGCAGTGACATCTATCTCCATTCACTGTGGAAATTATCCTCAATTATGCCCACACATCAGCGCGAGCGCACGAGGAAACTCTACCTACCTCACAAAATGATATCCTCTTGCTCTGGGTATCTCCGAGAATTAAAGCTTGGTTTAACGTGTTGTCACGCTGGGGTCCTGGAAGAAAGATACTGCACTTGTTTCGCCGTTCGCTGTTCAGACTCTCCGCTTTCCCGTGTAGGTTTCTACACTCGCCGGGACTCTACCCAGATCTCAGTGTAGCAGTGACCTCATTTCTGACTCCGCCCCCTAAACCCGCCCATACAGGGAAACCCATTGGTTGAGAAAAGTGGTAGTTCTACGTCATGTCCGTCTGGACCAATCGCAGCAGACCGACTCAGTGGGCGCGCTCACCACAAAGGCCGCTTTAAGCAGTGAATCGTCCACTGAGCTGCCTGTCGTTTTATGTAAGGGTGTTGCCGCTTTCACGTGGGAACCCACGGCTTCAGCCGGCGTGAGAGCTACGAGAGCAAATCACTACGACGCGACTGCCGGTGAATGAAGCGGTGCCGGTGGTTGGCTCAGAACGGCTCCGCACGGACGACTGTTATCTAAACGGTTATACAAGTGTGTGCATGGACAATGTGGGAGAACCGAGCAGTGCGCAGTCATCAACCTAAGCAGCAAATATGCACCATCACAATGTGATAATAATACCACTCTCATTCTACACCTTTTATTTATTTGTTTATTCAATAATAATTTAGCTTTGGAAAAAAAAGTTATAGTTATAATATTGTGAAAGGTCAGTATTTCTTATAGATCCGACTTATAAACTCATCGTATAAATGTGACCATTTTTGCTCATTAAAAAGTGAGCTATGTTTAAATGAATGACAGGAAAAAGCCAAACTTCAAACAAAATTGGTTTATGTCTCCTTCGTACATTTGTTTTGGATTGAAGTCGAAGGTCAGGAGTGAGTATTTACAACTTTAAATGTTAAATTATTTGGGATTAAACAAATTTTTTCTTACGCCCACTACTTTTCGGGTGTAAATGAATGGTTTAGAATTTTTTTTACTTCCATGTTTTATATGAATAATTGAAATAAACAAATACATGAAAAATAATTACTAAACAATATTTCAGGAACAGAATATAATATAGCTCATGTAGGACTGTTTTTTTTAACCCTCAAAGATCCAAACAGCCATCGGCATTCAACAACATATTCTGAATCAAAATGTTTCTTAACTTTTGAACCTCCTAATCTATGAATATGTTGAAATATAACTTTGTCATATTTTCATGGTCATGAGATATGACCCATGTGGACATTCAAAAGCTCCACAATGAATGTGGAAACTGTCATCTTCTACAAAACTGATTAGGATAATCCATCAAGTTTGACAAATGATAGTGGCACTTGTTTTTAAAGTCAGAAGTCAAACTTTTTTTTAGAGATCTGATGTTCTTGTGGGGCCAAACACATGAAACATTTGCTTTAAGTATAATTTTTTTTTTTTTTTTTAAAAAGAGCTATGTTTACATTAATAACAACAAATAGTCATATTTCTCAGTAAATAATATATAAATAAAGAATATCTGATGAAAAATAATAAACAATCAGTATTCTGAGAACAGATTAGCTCATGTTTAAGTACTGTTTTATTGTATTTCTATAGATAGAATACAGAATACAGAATTTTTTAATTGGTCAAGAGACAAAAATGGCTAATATGCATAGTGCATGTCCCACTGTGGGTTCAGGACACAAAGTCAAAGTCATGACACTGTACTATTTCAGTATGTTCTTTTTATGTGCTGTAATAATATACATGATTTGACATTTACATTATAGGTATTAGATTTTTTTTTCATATATAATCTATAATACAATTGTACATTTAAATAACCAGTAGAATAGAATAGAATAGAATACAATAACTCTATGGCTACAATACATATAAAAATGTAAAATATGTAAATAAAAAATGTATACAAAGAATACACATAATATAAAATCAAGTATCTGTGATATTAATTATTTTACAGTATTGCAATAATACTACAGTATGTTGTATATAGTGAAAGATATACTTTATAAGTGAGTATATTTTTATAATAAAGTAACATCTCTTCCAAACAACAAGAAGTAAATCCTGCACAACCCCATCCATAAAATGATGGTCATTTTATAGTTGCAGCTTTCTACTGGATTATTTTAGATTCCTTTGTCTGAAAGCCAAACCTGTCCCCCTAGTGGCTGCATTAAAACCCAGTTGTGGATGACAATGCTTTTCAGTGGTAATTTAAGTATAACTTGCCTCAGGGAGACAGAGGTTTGTATCCAATGCCAACAATAATGGGACTACTTAAGGAACAAATTATAACAGTTACATTGGCACAAACTTCCATATTTCAATCATTATCTCAGGTGATGCTTAATACTTTTAGATAGCTACATGTGATTGTGGTATTATCTTCTGTATCTGAGAGCAGCTGTAAAGCAGAGCCAAGGCTGACATGCAAAGTGTAGCTTCCAGAACAAGATTTATAGTCCCAGGGAACCTCCATTGCAGGGATCAGGAGGATTTACAACATGCAGTAGACAAAGTGTTTAGGCATGTCTGTCTGGAGGTTATAAAGACATAAAAGGTACAGAAAAACTATGTATATCCTCAAGGAAAAGACAAAACGAGTCAACTAAAGAAAAAATAATTACAATTAAACATTTGATTCTCTTCGGCTGGTTTTATTTCATCAGTGTCTTTGTCTCTTTTTCTCTGCCTCAACTTTTTCAGGTTCAATTCCTTTCTCCTCTTCTTCCTCTCAGTAGCGTGTAGAAGAGAGGCTGTGTCATTAGTATGAAAGCCCCAAAAAAAAACGTGCATTTTAAAAAGGTCTGTTTCTCCAGATTGAAGAGTCTGCTGTTTCTCTTCATCAGTGTAGTATTTTGACCAAAGCCTGTCACAGTCAAGTCACTGAGGCACCAGGGAACTGTGTTACCTTGTGGAAAATAGGCATGATATGTCCCCTTTAACATATTTTAGGGGTGCTGAACTGGGCTAAAAAACCACCCATGTCTACAACACTGTCTTCAGTACGTCCAACTGCTCACCAGACACTGAACTAACATTCTTTACCAGTTTGTGTAGCCATCCTGTGTCCTTTTGCCTTAGGTGGACCACACCATAGAACAGCAAACTCAGCTTCCTTAGAAAAACATAACCAACTCTGTCCCTTTTCATAGAGACCATCTGTGTTCAGGCACCAGTTCATCTTGTTGTTCAAATGGGCAGACAAATATTTTTCTGTTGGCAGAATTTCAATATCCACCCTATGGACAGTGACTTATATGGACATGGACGTATAAACAAACAGTGGTGCAAAGAGAAGACTGTTTCATCCTGCAGATGGATGGTATAAAGGAAAGTCAAATGTTACATGTTAAAGCTGTGGGGGTTGATAGTGATTTAGTGTTTTTGGGTTCAATTATTATCACTATTTATTCTATCACCATACTATTAGCACCTCAGTATGATGTAATTCAAGTACACTTACTACGGGCCTGTATAAAATTAACTCTAAGACGCCCACATTTTGTTAAATCCCAGGCATTTTCAGACAGGTAGTGCAGTTAAATAGGTGATTTACAGCTGTGGCAACCAGTTACTGATCTGAATCCATCAAATTATTCTGCCGCTCTCAGAAGTTTGGAAAAGAGCCCTCACTTCCATCTGTAATTTTGTTTTTGACCAAGAGAACAGAGCTGCAGAAGGAAGATATGTATTGATAAATTATGGCATTTCCTCCTCTTCCTGATTCCATATCCATCAGCTTTTAATAATGACAGCCTTAAATGTCATTGTCCATCACTGGAATCTATAAAAAAAATCTACATCTGCAATCTTGGTTGAAGTTTCAAGGTATTTTTTATTATCCCTGTGGGGCAATTTGACATATAGCCAGCATTAAATAAATAAATAACACCAGTCATCCAACACCATTGCAAATTACACTGTGTCATTTATCAGGTTATTAGCAGGTAGGCTAAATAACTTTCTGAACATGTTTGTTCTGCACTGTAGTAGAGTGCATCTGCATCCTGAAACAACAAACATTCACACCACAGGGGAAGTACTCGGATCAATCAGCCAAGTTCAATCGTGTTTCTTCAAAGACTTGGTGCTTTGATTGTTTTGCTGTGTCTCAGCAATTTTTCTGCACACCTTCACAATATCAAGCTGTTATTTGTTTTGTTTAAAGGTGTCATTCCGCTAAAAACCACTTTTCCACACTCCTTTGGGAATCTGATGGGTCACCCTGACTTACACCAACACATGCTGCCTTTGAAAGTCAGTTGTCACCTCCACTGGCTGCATACTGCATTCACAGAAAACAACAAGAGGAATGAGGGACCCAGAAAAAAACGGTCCGTTGGACGCCAGATGGACTTTAGCGTCACCCACGTGGGGTTAAACCCACCCCCTGGCAGCAAATCTGAAGTAGCATTAGCATTAGCATCTACAAGAGAAGACAGAGCCACAGTAGCTGCTGCACAAACTGGAAAAAAAAATGGCGGATCAAACTGGTTCATGTGCTCTCTATGGAAATAAAACCTTGTTTTTTTTCCCTGCAGGTTTTCATAACAAGCAATGGCATGAAACCTATCTGGGTGCTACTTGGGTAAATGTAAATACATACACAGCGAGAGGGGAGGGGGGAGTGTTCCTTCACGCATTCTTAGCCAATCAGAGACGCCTCGTGACCGCGTCATGGACATGTATGAAGGAAGTACCATTAAACTGTTGTTCGACCTCAAGTCATTTTTCTAAAAAAAAAAAGCTTGAAACAAAGCAATCCGGATGTTTTTTTAAATAGAACCAACACACAATGTATTCAATAACAATGGAGAACACAGTAATATTAATGAAATAACCATGGAATGACAGCTTTAAGAGACAGTGAGGCAGTGGAGCCCCGGGGATTAATGAAATCCGCCCTGGGTATCTCAAAGTTCTGGATGTTGTAGGGCTGTCTTGGCTGACACGTCTCTGCAACATGGACATCAGGGACAGTGCTACTGGAGTGACAGACTGGGGTGGTGGTTCCCATTTTTAAGAAAGGGGACCAGCGGGTGTGCTCCAAATATCATGGGCCCGTGGACTGTGAGTTTTGTAACCTGGACATATTATCACACTTTCACACACAGGTAATGTGGAAATAAATGTATTTTTTAAAAACCTTGTCTGTATGTCTGTACGATATGAGTAACTGGAGCACATAGGAAACACGTGTCAACATGTTGAGTCCATGCATTAGTTTTATTAACTGCAATCCAAGGGCCAACACAAGCAACAGCAGAGCCTCATGTTGTTAACTCATGTAGTTAAAATAACCACATAGATACAACGTGAGCTGCGTTTAATGCATGCAGTGTGGATCATGACACCAAAATAAAGGTGTAACTTGGCTTTAACTAGCTGCACATATCTCCATCTTGAAGAGCAGGTGGATATTTAGCATATCTCACATATTATCCTGACCTCCGTTCACACATTTCTAAAGCTGTCTAACCATCTGTTTTTGCAACGAATCATTGAATATTAAAATAATAAATCATGACAATTGTGACTTTATTTGCCACACAATAGACTTAGTTTTATTTTCATAAACCTGTAAATATCATCAATTGCAACTCATCACAGTTTTATAAATAAATGACTAACTGGTGAGAAAGAAATACAAACAAACAGGTCATAGAGAAGGTGACAGTCTTTATATTTTAGAGTTGAAACACTGTGATTCTTCATCAAAATGGAACAAATATAACATAAATAGAATTATTTTTTGTTTGTTCCTATATTACCATGGAGCACAGATGGACCAGAGCATGTTGTCTGACTTTTGCAGAAAAACAAGTCCCCATATAAGGAATGGTAAACCAGATGGCAGAAAGAAACCAGCCTTGACGTGTTGACTGATATTCTGTTGAAACTTGTGCCAAGGAGAAGAGATACAGAGAGAAAGTAGGTTTGTATGGCCTGCATGAGTCCAACCAGGCACACAGATACACCCTCATCCATGATTACACATATACTATGTAAACATATAAGCCTATTAGAGACAAATTCATGCCATTTCAGCAATTATTAACTATGATAATCATCAGATGGGTTTAATGAATTTAGATCTTATTTAAAATAATTGGTTATTATCAAGAAATTCAGTCAGATGATAATGGGGGCACTGGATGAAATGTGTTTTTGTTGTTAAATTAAGTCACTATTACCTTTTAAGTAATTTAGCACCATTTATTATACTACCCCCATTTTACATTTCTTCAGTAAAAATCAGGTATTTTTCAATGATTATGTACATGTTCATAAAAGCTCAGATTAAAGTTCATTGTTATAATATCAGAAACAATGAAAAATGAAGAAAATGTGACTTTTTCAACAAAATTAATCACATTAACTTAGTCCATCTACTGTCACTGAACAAACTCCACAGGTTTTATTAATGAATCCATGTTGAAAAAAACAACAGTGTTTCAACGTTTACTATGGAGCCTATGGACATCTAAATGGGGTCATATCTGATGACCATGAAAAGATGACAAACTACATTTTACACCAATTGTTTACATGTATTGATAGGTATAATGGATCAGAAGTTATTAAACATTTTAAAATGGTTGATGATTTTGGTTGCCAGTGATTGTTTGTGTCTTTATGGGTTAATTTTAGGTATTATCAATGAAATATGAATCTGTTTCTACTGTAGTAGCTTTTTTCCCCCAATATGTCAGAATATAAAAATGCAAACATTCTACTTGAAAATATATATGGATATATGTTATCACATTAACATATTGGTTACCAAAAAAAATTCCAGTGTTGTCTGTGTCCGTGGAAAAACCTTTGATCTATAATCACGCCTCGCCAAATGTGTAGCTGTTAAACTAGGATTAATAATAGCCACACACGATGAGAAATGATGACACAACGCAAGTGTTTGCCTTATATGGAGCCTGTAAAATAATAAAGTGAGAGAATGACGCAAATCAGCTCAGCAACGTCTTTCTCAAGTTGTCTATGAAATGAAGGGTATCCCTGCTGTGAGGGGGTTGGGTGAGAAAGAGTCACCTTATACAGTATGATTGTTATCTGTGTCTGTGGGTTGTCTGTAAAGGATGAAGATCTAATAATGTGAATAAATATGCAGAAAACTGATCTAAAGGAGCAGTTGTTACAGCCAAGAAGTGCTTTTTTTGTACAATATGCATGAACATTGTAATTGATCCCTATTCAAAACATATCTAATGTGGTAAGGGAAGATATTAGAGGAAGAGTGTAGATCCTGTTTTTTCTGCATCCCACTCTAACCTACGAGCTGCTCACACAAAGAAGAAGATAAGACACGAAACACTGTTGAGACACAAACATCCAGTCACAGAAAAGAATATTCGACCATCAAAAGTTATTAAAAACTATGGTTATATAATCAAGTAGTAACTCCTGTGTGTATCATGTCACTGAAACAGACAGAAAAGAAAACATGGAATGACTGAAAGCACTGTTTTTGTCGATACAATGCCATTATGACATAGATATTGATGTAAGAATTGAACTGATTTTGGTTATTATCGAGAAAACATGGAAAATGAATAGATATCAGCTCTGAAATTAAACTCTTATGAGAGGTTTCTGTTGTTTCTGTTGTTATCATTATATTTGTCCAAACAAATGTACCTTTAGTTTTATATATATATATATATATACATATGTTATATGTTATATGTTAGGTGTTAGATGTAAAGTAAAAAGTATATGGAAAAATATCACCAGTTTTATTTTTGCCATTCCAACACAGTTTGATTGAAACCGATATTTCCTTTGTCCCGCTGACACACAAAAAACAACAACAACACAGGAAAAGTACCAGAAAATAAGCCAGTCTTTTTCCCAAAATATAACTTTCACAGATTCATAAATACAGCAAGACAAAACAAGTAAAAATTTTATTCTTCCTTCATCATGTGACTGTAGTCTTAATTATAAGTTGGAAAAAAGTAAAATAAATAAATTTTTAAAAAAATTATATGTTTAATGTGTGTATTATCTCTACTTCACAAATAACATG
Source organism: Siphamia tubifer (assembly GCA_020466265.1). Lineage (NCBI taxonomy): Eukaryota > Metazoa > Chordata > Actinopteri > Kurtiformes > Apogonidae > Siphamia > Siphamia tubifer. Next base: position 22,810,796 of record CM035799.1, on the reverse strand, counting down.
ATAGGGAAGTGATTGTGTGCTAGGAGGGAAAGGTCCCTCCCACAGGACATGAAATTCTGCAGTCATCTTCCCACTCTTATCACAAAGTGCTGCTATTTCCACAGTAACAGCAGTTTACGTCACGGCCTGGCAGAGTGCACAGGCAAATGATGTGGGATAGTTTCATTCCAGGATACAGATATGTGCAGATATATCTATGGAGTGCTGCCCGCTCTTTGTCGCTCTCTTTGAGTAGTTGATCATTATCAGTACATGTCTGGTGATATTTCATGAGTTGATCTAGGAATTATAAATGTGTTTACTGATGTTTTCAGTGACACAGATATTATGTTTGATGACAGTTAATTATTAAGTACAACCACAATAATAATAATCATCTTGTCTTTGTCTGAACCCACTTTATCACAGTGGTAATAATAATGAAGACAAAATTAAAATAAATCAAAAAATAATAATGATTAATAGACTGCCAATAGCACTTTTCAAAGTGTTTTACGTTATATCTGTATAATGTGAGTTCAAAGTTTAATGAAGAAGTTTCTAAGTACTTCTCATTTTATCTGTAAGTATGTGATTACAGGAACATACTTGTTCACAGTGTGTGTATTATGGTGAATGAAAACTATGAAAACGATGAAAAAAAAGGTAATGGAAATAAATACAAAACTATAATTAAAGGAAATATGGGGGCTAAATGGGATTAATTTAGCAGGATTACTTTGATTATTTATTTGATTCCACCTTGTATTAACCATTTGTTACCCATGTGTGAATGGTTTGTTCATGATGTATTAACCATTTGTTACTTACTTGTCACTGTTTATCAATGTATTGTTTATGTACACTTATTCATAAAGCAGTTTGTCACGCAGCTACAAATGTTTTTTTCATAGAAAAATAGAACAAATGCTTTGCTCTTGATGAATTGTGTATGAATAAACCATTAACAAATGGTTAATACATAATTAACAAGTGGGTAATAAATGGTTAATACATAGTGAACTGTGTGTAGGTATTATAAAGTGTTACCAAATTTTTGTTAAAGGATTCTTTTAGTGTTTTGTGTTTTACTTCCTTTTCCCCCTCAGTTTTCTTTTCTTTTTTTATTACCTTTATTGTTTGCATTATTTGTAAGAAAAACGTACATTTAAATTTTCTGCATCACCTTGAATAGGTAACTTTAATTTTAAACAAATCCAAATAAATCAAACAATCCAATACAAATAGTGTCAGGTGCAACAAAAACATTTTTCATGACTGTGACCTTTGACCTACATTCACTAAAATTTTATGGAATCTATTCTGGACCACCTCACACCTTTTCTGTAAATTGCATAGAAACTGATGCAGTAGTATTTGTGTAAAGCTGCTTATAGACAGACTGACTCAAAAACAATAGCCCCTTTCTCCTTCATAGGGGGGGTGAATTCCTCCTCTGGTTTGATTATTATTTTATTGCATGTATCTAATTATGTACATCAGGATTGTAAAGAAAAAAAATCATGTAGAGGGCTTCAAAACTCATGTCAAATATGATATATTTGGCATCACAGGTTTAAAAAATGATTAAACTTGACTACATCTGTGAACAGAATGTTTTGTATTCTGTTATGTTGATTTTGATTTTACTTTTGGTTTGAAATATTTATGTGTATTTACTATATGGATTCTTTAAATGTGAACTTCTGAGCTAGATACCAGTATCTAGAATGACAAGTGGGACAACACCTAATGCAAATATTGATGTTATTTCCTGTTTCCATGTTTGCTTTTGTTGCTTTTTATCTCCATCCTCCAGAGTAATCTGTATGATTAATAATACCAATACAGGCAGACATCAGTATCCATAATTTATTCTGTTTAATGTGATATTGATGAAAACGAGGACATCCACTCAGTGTTTCCTCAAACTTTAAATGGAATTAAATGAATAAACTAAATGGATACACAGAGGGATGAATTAAGAAGGGGAACTATACAAAATCTTCTACAATCTTTTTGTGGGCTGTGACTCAGGTTTGGGGAGTAAATCCTCTCATATATTTCACTAAATTGAGTAAAAGAAAAAAAAAAAGATGAATTACAAAAGCGTTTGCGTCACTGTAGAAGCCTGGTGGCAAAAACCATCAATAACTATCTGAGTAAAACAGTGAAGACATTATTTTCCCATGGTGTTCTCTAGAAACCACGACCATGAACTATGTGTTTTGCTTGAAGGATTTTATCCAGATCCAGAAAAATATAATATGCGCACGCTACAGCACTTCCGGCAATGAAAGCAAATGTGATAAGTCTTTATGTGTGAAAGAGCAAATTAAGTCAACAGGGAGTAGAAGGATGATCAAAAGATTAAATCTGATACAGTGGTCGGCCCCACAACCCACCATTATGTGGATGACTCTTTGCTGTATGAGCTTAATCAAATCTTATAATAACAATATAATTATCTGGTGATTTTTTATTTTTTTTTATCAGAGAATCAATTAATTATATTGTCCAATGTAGAAAAATCTCAATCATGTTTCAAAAACCTCATGTGTCTTAAAATCCAATAATATTCTTTTAAGAAACTAGAAAATATTTAAATTTAGGAGGACAATAAAACATTTTTCTTGCCAAAAAACCCCCCCTCAAAATGAGGTGTTTAAGGCAGAACATTTACTTTTTTAGATTACATGTGCATGTCATTCTTTCCAAAACTAAAAAGGAATTGTCCTTGTTTGTTATTTCCTATTATCTATTCAACATGGTGCGTGGTACACTGTCCCTGTCATTGTAACCACTTGCATTATTTGTTCACTTTTTGCAAAGTGGCACTGATGTGTTTGCCATTCAACCAAAAACTAATTGCTATGACTATTTTTTTTTTTTTTTTACTATTCAATACAAGTACCATTTTGAAAGAAGTCCACAGATAGAGTGGCTGCTTTTTCATCAGTGACAGATCTTCATCTTTTTCATACAGCAGGAACTCTCCTACCCACGGTCGATGAGTAGGAAGTGATTCAGCTTGAGTGTTGTGAAAATGGGGATGACCCCAGATAACACCTGGTCCTGCATGGAAGACATGGGTGGGTGAATTTTTTCATGAGGTCAACAAAATTTCACTTTGTGTAGGTGATGTGTGGGATGTGAAATACACAGTCTAGGTTTGTAACAGAGAGCGCAGCATCCCTTTATAGAACTTAAAGCCCATCCTCCCTCGGTCTGTGAATACACTCCTACCCATATGCAGTTGGAGGGGGGGGGGGGTAATATATGAGTGTCAATACCGCTGTAAGAAAACTACTGGAAGGGTGTCACATTTAGTGACGTATATCACAGATGGCGTCTTTGTCAGGAGGTGCAATGGTGCTCTTGCATATTGGCACCAAATGTGACTCAAAGCAAATTAAAATAGATAGATAGATAGATAGATAGATAGATAGATAGATAGATAGATAGATAGATAGATACAGTAGATAGATAGATAGATAGATAGATAGATAGATAGATAGATAGATAGATAGATAGATAGATAGATAGATAGATAGATAGATAGATAGATAGATAGATAGATAGATAGATGTACTGACAATCACTCTTGGGACGATTTGAGCCTCTCGTCCTATTTACTCCACATGACATTTGTCTAAATACAGCTGTAGCAGCTAAAAGCAGACAACAGCATTTCCACACTTTTTATATGGTAACTTTCATTAACAACTGGATGTCGTCACACATACACGTCTTGTCTAAATATGGTGGTGCCAGAGCAGAGAGGATATTACAAACCTCCAACCAGCACTTCACACCTCTTTTTGCAGTTCTTCTCAGCTCCTATTTTGTTAATGACATCTCTCTCTGCTGCTTCAATTCATATTCTTTTATCACTTCCCCAGTGTTCATTGTCACATTTATTTTTAAGTCACAGTTTTCCATAACAACCCTTTTCCATATATAATCCATTTGAGTTTACACAAAAAGATCAAATCTACCTTCACTATAAAAAAAGTCACAAATGAGTTTGTTTATTCGGTCGCCAGGGACGACTCACAACACTCACACACATTCACACATTCACGGTAGCGAGCCGTGTACGAGCATGTGCACGTCACACACACACGCACCGCATATTTGCTCCTGCTCAGAATGAATGGGAGTCTATGGGCCACGGCCACTCAGTGTCACTGACATGAGTGAAAGTGTGTCAAATGTGACCTTAACCTAACAGTGACATGGGGAAAGTCGAAAGATTTTATTTGAGGGCAAGTCCGGGGGGGGGGGGGGGGGGGGTCAGAAAAATGCTATACTGTTCCTGCTCGGTTTCTGAATTTTTATTTATTATTTATTTATTATTAGGCCTTACCACAATGGGCGCAAGGCCTATTGATACTGCTTCCAGTTTGATCTGATTCAGCCCTTTGACCTCTAATTTGACCCCCTGAACATGCATGAAAACTCACCAAATTTTGCACACACGGACTATTTTTAGTTTCGTAAAAGTTGAAGTCAGCCATTTTGGATTGAATTTTTAAAAATTTGGAGTCATGGATTTTCCCTGTCATTGGAATTTAACTATCTAATTTAACTATCTTGGCCATTGGGCCAAATGAGCTCAACATCGGTGAACACGATCTAGACAAGTGGGACATCAAAAGTTATCCAATTTATTTGGAAAAGTTGCATCATTTTTGTGCTACACTGTCACAAAATTTGCAAAGATTTCAGGAAAATTACTGCAACATAAACTGCTTCAGCTCGGACATACGAAAGCCGATTTGGCTGAAATTTGACACAGACGTCTATCTCGCTGGTCTACATCTATTTAGCTAAATACATTCTGATTGTGTACTATAGCACCCCCTAGAAATGTACTTTTATTAAAATGGTGATAGATTGGACATACGAACACGGATTTGGTTGAAATTTGAGTCAGACGTCTATCTCTCGGTCCTACACCAGTTTATCAATAGAAATTGCGATTTTGCACCCCCTACAAAATCGCCTTTACCAAAATCGCATAGGGTTTACCAACGTCGCATAGGGTTGCGGTCGCGAGGGATGGCGAAGGCCATTGAGACTGCTTGCAGTTTTAATTAATTTTCCACTTGTTGTTTTAGGTGAACTGCAGGATTACCCTCTTCAAACATGACACATACATCTGTTCTGTTATTAGATGCAGCTATGGTGGACTGCTTTTTGTCTGATTGTGACAAAACGCATTTTTTTGTGTAAATGATTCAGTCCTTTCATGCATGTGCTTCTGTCTTAAGTGAGGATATGGGATCCCTCAGTAGTGCTCAGAGCCAAGACTGAGCCCATCTATGAACACATTTCTTCCCACATGCAGTTTGTCACTGATGAGTCGGTATCAATACTCCCCTTTAAAAATCGTGCCGTTTTATGTGATAAAACGTGACATATGCCACAGAAGACATTGAATTTCAATCAAGGGGGTCTCACAATTTCCCACCACACAATCCCTGTGGCAGTAAATCATCTGCACATTTCCATGCGTCCCACGATGCAACTGTCACTTGTCTACCAAGAATGCACCTGGATAACATATTACTTATGTTTACTCACAAGATACTAGGGTCTACAAAACAAAAGGTAGAATATTTCTGATCATCTTTAGTTATAGGTTAATAGGTAATAAATCCATTTTCTCTCAAGTGTAATCCTAGTGCTCTAGTTATAGGTTTCAAATTTTACATTAAATGTTTGCTTTAGTTATTAAAGGATTTAATATTTTTTTTAGGAAAAGGATGATGTAGTTTTAATTACATTTGCAGACAGTCCAATACTTTCTTTATAGTATCTTTTTCTTTTTTTAGAGCTCAGGATTATTTGGGACTTTTTATTATTTCAATCTGTGGCAATAACCTTTCAACATCTTAAACTAGAATAAAAGATTCCAGTCATTTACCAACAGCGATTAAAATTCATCTGTGCTGCACATGTTTAGTTAAATTTGAGCGTTATTTAAAAACAAAAACAAAAACATGAGACATACCTGTTTGTTCTCTATGTTGTGAAGAATAAACCAATTATTTTCAGCATTATTCCTGCACATATCCATATATTCAAACTGTCCAGTCAACTATTTACAGTCTGGTCTGAGAAGTCTAGTGTTGCCAGATGAAAAGATTTGAGCAGACTGTAGTACATGTCGCCCTCTGCTGGTGTTAAGTGATCTACTGCAAAAATCTGTTTAACCTAGGTCATTGCAACTGTGGAATAATTTGTCAAAAAGCCTGAGGGACTTATCTAATTGACCTGCATTTAATATAATACTAAAATCTATGGCGTATCATTTGTGAAAGTTGTACTTCTTGGATGTGTTTATTTTACTGCAGTGCCACTGTTTTTACTGTGAATGATGTGTACATTTTCTACTGTGAATAATGTACAAATCTGTATTGTGAATGATGTATAAATTCTTTATGTTTGCAACTGGGACCCCAGGAAGACTAAGACCCACTACAGTGGAAGCTAAAAGGGATCCACAATAACAATAATAACAATAAAAATAACAACAATAATAATAATAGATTAGATGTATATAGCGATTTACATGTGTGACAAATTATGCAGTCACTCTCACATTGTCATTCTGATGGTGGTAAACTACATTTGAACCTATGGCCCCTCTGACCACACCAGTGTGAGCGGAACATAAGTCCTGCTACACCTATAGTCTGTCCATCAATGGGGGTTGATTTGTCTTTCACTCGTGGTTCTTCCCCAGGTTTCTCTTTTCCCACTGAGTTTTTCCTCAGGTCATTTCCTTCATCTACTGTTTATTTGACTGTAGTTTTTTTTTTTTTTTTTTTTTTTTTTAAATATCCAACTCATTTTGTGCAGCTCTGTAAGGCAATCTTGTTGTGATGCAGGGCTCTATAAATAAAACAGAATTAAATGTAATTGCTTCTTGTTTCTGCCAGTGCAGCGTCACCACCTGCACCTGAGCACAGACCTTTAGCTCTTTTAGGATTTCTCTGAGAGTATCGCCTCCTCTTTCTTCAAAATGCTCCTGACCTCCACACACACGAAGAGGCAGAGTCTCATCTGACTCCACGCACATGTCTGTCTGACGCAGGCCAGCTGCAGCAGGAACAATCAGTAGACGTCAACGTAGCCACAGCTATCTGGTCGAAGCAGATTCAGAGGCCACATGTCAACAAATGGCCCCGTCACGCTCTGATGGCCCCCCATCCTTCCACCTGACCTTAAGATCTCCTCTTGAATAAATTGACTGCAATAATGGGGCGGTGTCACCTTTTTCCCCATTTTTAGAGCATCAGCCATCACAGACACATGTTCCTCTTCTCAATGGTCATTGGTTTCCTCAACACCCCAGGAGTGTTGCGCTGTAGAGTCTTTAATGAGACTCGCTGCATCTGGGCCTTGGTCTAAAGACAGAACACTTTCACCTTGAAGATGCTCCTGACGAGGGCAGTCATTATGGAGAATCAATACCATAGTGTTGGACCTCATTCCATATGTCTTTAACAATTTTAAATAAATCACCTCATTACACTTACTTAGGCAAATCAGAATTATATTTGTATTACTGTAATAATCATTTCAACCTATACAATAAGAGGTGAATGAAATTAAGAAAATTCATATTTCCATGACTATTTTAACATGATTTTGACTATTTGAGCTTTGACAGTTTTTTTAATGGGTTTTCTGGATGTCCCACTTTCTATGATGAGCAGTAATATCTTTGAACTGTATATTTCAGTAGAAGTAGGCATGCACAGACAGCAGTATTATTTTCTGTTTCAATTTAATATCCTTTCTCTGCCCCTAGGGAAGAATTTACAGTCATTAGTTACCATTATTTGACAATTTTTTTTAAATTAATATAGCACAATGCATAAATATGGGTCACTGCTCCTAGTAAAATTACACCTGATTGACTAAAATTGATCATTGGCTTGTATGTTTGGACATCTAAGTCAAAGGCTAACAGATTTTATATAGAATAGAATAGCATTTTATTGTCCCTATCACAGGCACAATGAAAATCATTTTAGGACCTCATCTGTTTAGCAGTAAAATTACTTAATGCAAAAAAGATTGTATAAAAAATATCACACAAAGTGCTGAAAATGTCAGCAAATGCAAAAGAAACTATACAAAATATTAATTTCATTTATAAAAGAGTACTACTAAAACTATTAAAACATAAAAACCTTAAAGATACAACAGATCAGAAAAATGTAAAAAAAATAAATAAATGTAAAACACATTATATACATACACAGGCAATAAAGAATAGAGACAGGTACGATTAGGAAAACTTAAATATAAATTGTAATATTGTATAAAACCCACAAAATAAACAGAAATGTAATAAAATATCTCTTCTTTATTAAGTTTCTGAAAATATATAAAACAGCCACCCAGCTAGTTGTGTTGACATAAAATTAACAGAGCATTGTTAATTAATATAACTCGCACAGATAACAATGGATTGGCTAAAATTTAATTAATGTGATTGACATAGTCAACAGATTATATACATATTTCCTTGTTGAAACTGAGAACGTAAAAATAACACAGTAAGAAAATCATGCTTACCAAAGATAATGATGAAAAACAGCTTCTGGATTCCATGTCTGACAGTCAGTGAGGGTAACGCCTGGATGTCAAGACGATCCACTTAAGACAAAATAGCCTGAAGGCCTTGTGTCCACCGTGGCACGAATGACAAAACATGTGTCAAAAAGACGAGTCATCATCAAACCTGAGCAACAGAAGCATGTGTGGTGTGAATTTAGTGACCCTCCATCAAAGCTGTCAAAAGTTATTGACAGAACAGTGTTCCCTGACAGACGTACAGATGGACAGATGGACGAACAGCATTTCTATGACAGTGGACAAGTAGGACTCATACAGCAAACCGTCTGTAGGATCATACATGTAGAAAAAAATAAGTTCATGCTAAATCACAGGCTAATAATGACTTCAGTTTTAAACATAAATTAAAAATAATACAAGTTCCTGTTAATCTGCTAAATGTATCCTAAGCCAACCCAGCTTTACATGTCCTACAAAGAAGCCACTTTACTTCAGGTCATCAATGAACGTCATGAGGCTTGTGCAGCTGCGAGGGTTTGTCACCATCAGCAACAACTGTGGCCTCCAGAACTTCACATGGTCCCTCTGTACTTCCAAAAAAGTACTTTCACACCTGAATAAAGAAGAAACATGTATTAGTTTCGTAACTTATACAAACAATCTGGTGCTTATGGTGACTCAAATGTTTCCCCTGGTGAAAAATAAGGACTTAGCTGATGGGACTGAAGTGGTGAATGAGGATCAGAGGCAGCACCATAAATGCTAAATCCATAAAGTGACTCTGATCAGAAACATAATGACTCTGCAACCAGAATGCATGACTGCCAGGTGAAAGACTGGAATGATGGAAGAAATGACAATTCCAAGGCACATATTTAACAACAATATTCTGTACTGCAACTGAAGTTTTGTGCAGAAGTCTATTTAAGAGCCAAACAGCCCAGGTTTCCAGCAAGAACACTACAGGAAAAAAGATGGTTAAAATACCATACAATACATTAGCAAACAAATAGCACCACCTAGTGGCATAAACAGTCTACTGGTTCAGTGAAATATTTGTGTCACAGGTTAAAATCTATGCCTCTGACATATTATTGAAAAAAGACTTTTTGATCAGCCAGTTATTTAAAAAAAAATCCACGTTGATGTTTTGGTTTTAGAGAGAGAGAGAGAGAGAGAGAGGTAGATGCAGAGTCTCCATTTGCTTTGCAACAAATGCACAGGAGTTACGTCATTATGACAGTTGACCAAATGCTCTTGGGAAGTGGAGTCTTTACCTCTTAAAAATATCACAGATTCTGGTCAAAGGTGTCTACAATCCACTTTTAACAAATTCTTTGTACAGGATTTTTTTTTTTTTTAATTATGTAAATAGCCTATATTTAATACTCCAATGTCACCATAATTTCTACTCTTGTGCTTTTCAGAATTCCTTGTTTGGAAATGAAAACTTAAAAACCACTAATAAAAGCAATTACAGTATTTAGGATTTTGGTGCACATATATGAAATGCACTTTAATAAACATTAGATCTTTATTTAAGAATCACATCAATATCACTTGAGGGTTCTACTTGTCCCTGAACAACAATGGACAGAGTAATAATAACAGATTTACCAGGGGCACCTCACCCCCCCCTCTCTCTCTCTCACCACTTTCATTGCATTGTGGAGTCTCTAGGAGACCCTCTAACTTTGTGCGTGCATTAGACTTCTGTGTTTCAATATGGGTTGGGTGGGTTACCGACATCGCAGCTGACCTCTGGTGCCTGTTGTATGTGGGCCGGTCCCCACCCTGGTGACACAGGTGGCACGTGGGTCCCTCCCAGGAGAGAAAAGGCACAGCGGGAGTGGCGAAGTCTGGGTCACTGGAGCTGCGACCTATCTTCACCCCCTGACCTTTCATGGTCAACCCAGAGCTGATCAGAAATGCACCCGGCGGGAGCACAAGCCAACTAACCCGGGGGGAAGTCCTGCAAGCATCACACCTGCTGAGGTTGCATCCTCAGGTAGACTGCATGGACCCCACCTGTTTACCTCTAAATGGTTTCACACCATCTTGAACCTTCTCTTCAGGTACTTGTTAACAATCAGTCTTCACCTCAGATGGAGTTTACCACCCGCTTTGGGCTACATTCACAAACACCCTAACTCTGACAAGATTAGACTCTGGTGTGACAACAACTATATGCCACATTTCCCACACTCACCAGTGGGACGGGGATCCAGCTCTTCCCTTTTCAATCGTCGCTACCGAGGGAATCCTGGTTAGTTTGTTTTCCTCCACTTAGTAATATGCTTACAGTTGGGAAGGAGGCTCATAACTTCCAACACAAGCTTTTTTCCCATAGAAACCCTCTGTCCTGCAATTTATCAAAAAAAACTGTTTGTTTTTTTTTGATAAATTGCACCCTGGTTAAAGCCACAGTTCATGAAGTTATTGATTTTTAGTAATACAGCCTTACTCGCTACTTAGAAGAATGACACTGAGATGAAATGAATAGTTTACAAATGGTATCAGTTTGTCTTCCTTGCAGAACCATTCAGGTTTTCTGTGTTCCTCTTTAACAAACGTTCAGTCATTCAGAAAACCAGAGTCATTATGTGCAATATGCTTCACACTGGTGGGTAGAAAACACAGATCATTAAATACATTTTCAACTGTTACCTGTGGATCAGATATCAGTTTATCTACCTTCATTTCAGCTCCATTCACTATTAAACTTCTCCTTGTCCTCCTGCAGACAGCAACCCATGAAAATGACTATGGAACATAACAACAAAAGTGATTTTAATTCATTTAGATTCATGACCTACCCTTATTATGGAACATTTGTCTTTGGTTTTCATCAAGACAACACCACTTTGTAGTGCTCTGGAAAAATTAAACAACTGGAAATGAAAAAGAGCACAGAGATGACCTAAATAACACTGAAAAACATTGTCCCATAATTGAATACATGTGTCCACCAATTAAATTTCAGTTTATATAGTGTTGTTAAAATCTGTTCCTGGTGAACAGGCAAACAAAGCCTGGGCAGTAACTACAGCTTGAAGCTAGGAAACCTGAAGATTACTGCCAAAAAAAATTTGATCATTAGTCCCTATCGTCTGTTCTGTGAGATACAAAAAATTGTTTATGCTGTTTGGATGAATACCAGAACCTCTTGTTACTTTTTTTTTTTTTTTTTTTTTTTTTTTTTAACTTTAATACCTTTAATGAAAGATTTTAATGTTTTATGACCTGTATATCTTTATAAAGAGTTATAATACTACATAATGGCCACAAAATTATTTTTGCAGACACTATACTATTATGTTGACCTTTTTAGTTATAAAATGTCATTGCATCATCATTTAATCCAATAGAATTTATCATAATTAACTGATAAATCGATGCCTTACAGCACAAAACGTGCTTTGTGAGGTCATCCGAGACGTTATATAGACAAATACTGTGATGCCATTTCCTGCTGCTGTGGAAAAAGAAGCCAAATTATTGGAACCTGCCATGTTGTCTTCCATGTGATGGAATCTAGAGCCAGAGTCTGCACAGTAGAGACAGAGGGAACAGGATGTCTCTCCAGCCAGCTGCCTGATTAATTTCCTCCTGTACATTTGACGAAGCCTTTACTGTGATATGTCTTTACAACTGTCATTCACCTTGATTCATTTATATGATTCAGTAACTTTATGAGAAGGAAATCCTTCTGATGATGGCAACTTTACTGCAAATCAACCTCATGAAATCAATGAAGAGACAAAATATCTGTGGTGGCCATGAAGGGCAAATCGCAATGACAAATTATTAAAAAAGAAAAAAAAAAAGAAAAGAAAAGCACACAAGAGAAAAAAACAACAGCAACATATTACAATGCACACAAAATATAACATCATACAAACAGGACTGCAAAAGGTTAGTCTTTATCATGAAAAGGATCTGAATGCTGATTAGATTGTTGTTTTGATAGCATGAATGACAGTACATTTGTCCAATCAGCATCCAGGTCCTGGTTATGGCAGGTACGCACCTTTTCTAGTCCACTATGGTTGTTTTTTCTACCATGTCTTCTATCTCTATTTCCACAGGGAGCAGCTTGAGCCTTTACTTACCTCAGTACCAGGAATTTATCAGGAGGCATATATAAAACTTTTTTTTCTGGTCTTGATTAGTGGTATATGTTTTTTTTATCCACAACACTTCCTTATCTATTTCAAAATAAAAGCCCTCCAGCATTTTATGGACCAACAAATATTTCAATTTGCAAAAATTGCCTTTCTATGGCATGTGTCATATCCAGAGATTTATAAAATACTATTTAGTGTTTTCACTTCTGCCACACTGTTTGACAGATTTCATTTTGTGTTCTGTCTAGTCTAACCTTTACCCTTGTTTCCCCATGTGTTGTCTAATTATTCCTTGTCCTGATGTGTGTCACCTGTGTCTTGTTGTATCCCTGCCCTTATATGTGTGTCTATAGTAGATGTTTTCCTCTTGTCTGTTGCTAGTTAATCTTGCCCAACATTGGTCGGGAGAGATTATTGTAGTGCATCTGTCGGGGTATCTGTGTGTCTGTCTGTGTGTCTGTCTGTGTGTCTGTCTGTGTGTCCGTAGAGACATATCATGCTATAACTTTATGAATATTTGACATATCACCATGAAATTACATGGGCATATACATATCAATCAATCAACATTTATTTATAGAGCCCTTTACAACACTCAAAGTGACCAAAGTGCTTCACAATGAAATCAAGACAATCAAAATTAAAACTGTTCATAAGAAAAATACAACTAAAGTGCATATAAATAACGTATCACAAGGCTACTGAGTATTAAAAGCCAGTCTGAATAAATATGTTTTGAGCCTGGATTTAAACAGGCCAAAGTCTGTGATGGTGCGCATATCGGGGGGCAGTGTATTCCAGAGTCTGGGCCCGGCCACTGAAAAAGCCGATCAACCCCAGTGTTTGTATTTGACTCTCGGGACTTCAAGCAAGAGCTCATTTGAGGACCTCAAAACTCTGGTCGAACTGCGAACATTCAGGAGCTCGGACAAATATGCAGGGGCGAGGCCGTTGAGTGTTTTAAAAACAAAGAGTAACATCTTAAAATCAACTCTAAAAGAAACTGGAAGCCAATGTAAGGAATAAAAGACTGGGCTGATGTGTTGACGTCTGGGTGTGTGTGTTAAAAAACGAGCAGCAGCATTTTGCACCAGCTAATGCTAATGCAAATCAGATGCAATGATCCATTTGAGCAAAGGTCAAAGGTCAAGGCCGTATTTAACAAAAACGTCAAAATCACATCATTGATTTTAATTCAAGAACGGGTTGTGATAGAAACTGGAGATTAGCACAAAATAGGGGTGAGATTAAGCATTCTCTGAATACTTGTTTGACTTGTTTTACAGAGAACCAAGCCAGTCACAGTCTGTCTTGTAGTTTTTTTTATTTCTTATTTCTTTTGTTTTCCTTGTTTTGTCTAAAGTTTTTCCTTTGATACTTTGTCACTTAACAGTTTTACCCCAAAGAGAGTGAATTTTAGTTAATACTTTGTCACATGATGGATTTACTTCTACAAGAGTGATTTTTATTTGATACTTTTATTTGTTGGAGTTCCTCTATATGAGTGTTTTTTGTTGTACTTTGTCACACATTGATTTTTCTGAACATCAAGTTTTTTGAGTTGTGCATTCGGGTTCAAACACTAGTTTAGTCATGACTGCATGTTTACATTTCTACAATTGGCAGTTCTGTTGAAAGATAAATACCTACACCTGCAGTGACTGAAAGGAGGTGATATGTTAGCATTAAGTATTGAACATACAGTAGCCAGTTATTCTGCTGAATGTATGAAATAAAACCTGCAGAAGTGTGTACTCTAAGCTGATAGGATTATTACATGAGGTGCACAAGAAATGTGGCCATCCCCTACCTGTATTTGGAGAAAGGCTTTTCTATGGCCCTCACTGCCTCCCTGGTATTTTAAATTTGCAAGAATTGGATGGATGTAAAGTCATGGTAACCTTGACCTGTGTCCACCACTGTATAATCATTTAGAGCAGGGGTCTCAAACTCATTTTCTTTCAAGGGCCACATTCAACCAGATTTGATTTCCAGTGGGTCAGACCAATAAAATAATAGCATGTAAATAATAACTCATATTTTGTCTGTGATTTAGTACACAAAAAAACCCAAACTAAATAATGAAAATATTTTCTTTGACAAAGTACGCAAACAAAAACGATGGGAATAACCAGAAAAAAACCTCAAATTTCCTAGGAAAAATAAAATGCAATTTTAACAATGTTTTGCTTCAGCATATCATTGTTATATGAAGAAGCAATTTTTGTTTTTTTAATTGTACTGAATTTTCTTTCGACATTTCATTTTATTCATACTTGTTTGGGTTTTTCATATTTTATTTTTACATCATAGTTTGTAAATGTAAATATTTTACATATTTTCATGTTTTGTTTTGTTTTTTCTAAAAGAGAAAATGATTTATCACATCAAACCAAGAAGAAAATATTGATTTTTTTTTTCTAGGTTTTTATATTAATTGACTAGTTAATATTGGTCTGTATGTGGAACCTGAACTAAAATGAGTTCCGCAGCCTTAACTATGGAATTATTGACCTTTGCAAATTCATCACATTGGAACTTTTGACAGACCACATTTGGCCTCTGGGTCACATTTTTTTGAGACCCCTGATTTAGAGCAACAGTTAATGTTTGTGCTAGGAAATCGTGAAACATTAAGACATACCTGAGATCATCTGTGCATAAGAATGGAACAGAGAACCTAAAAACAATGATCGGGAACCAAGATGCTCATTCTTAATATGTCTGTCACCCGTACATGTGACCAGGAGGTGAGCGCTGACACCCAGGGGTTCCCACTGCCAGACATTTTCTTTGCCAAAGCAAGGACTCCACCTTTAAACATTTACAACACATCAGAGTCAGTGTATGCTACTGCTACTGCTCCACAATCAGATAAACAACTGAGTCATCTTGAACTGGTCCTTAAGCAGAACCCTCACAATGAGAGGTCTTTTTTTCCCTCCATGAGAAAGTCAACACTGCATGCCATCTGTTGTCAAGTGATGCTTTCCAAATTAACATTGGCTTCATTAGGAAAATGAGACACGATGAAATTAATAACAAGTGTCACTTTCTCACATTTGAGATGGAGGCCTATTTCAACAGATGGCAAATTATTAAAATGTTGACTCAGCTTTATGAAGCCCAGCTGGAGTTGGGTATGCTTTTGTATACGCTGGATTGACTATTTAACCTGATCATTATCTCAACAGTAAGTCATTAAATTCTCCATTAAATATCTACCAAAGGGTCACATGAACTGAAAATCCACACTGGTTTCAGACCCAACAGGTGGTAGAAACTACAAAGACTGGGCAGAAGGAGACATTAGTCATAGATACTTATTAAACAGGTTGTCTTTTGACAGGGCATATAGGATTCTGGAGGCTCCTGTGAGGTTACTCATAGCTGTAGAAATGATAGAAGAGTAAACACAGACTTTCACCAAGGGAGGCCACACATTGAGGTCTCCAAGGAAACTATAGTCTCTTAGCAGAAGGATGATAGCAGAGGGATGATACTTTTTCTTAGCACTATGGACACAATTTTGAAGCAAGAGCACAAAAAAGCCACTGAAACTGGGGTTAAGCAGAAATATATTTATACATATGCATCAAATATATTGAGACAACAGACTGGAAATGTGCACGTCCACATCCGCTACATCATGTCTGCACTGCTGCTCATAATACTCAGGTTAGCTAGCAGATGCTGCTCATATCACTCAGGTTAGCTAGCGGATGCTGCTCATATCACTCAGGTTAGCTAGCGGATGCTGCTCATATCACTCAGGTTAGCTAGCGGATGCTGCTCATATCACCCAGGTTAGCTAGCGGATGCTGTTCATATCACTCAGGTTAGCTAGCGGATGCTGCTCATATCACTCAGGTTAGCTAGCAGATGCTGCTCATATCACTCAGGTTAGCTAGCGGATGCTGCTCATATCACTCAGGTTAGCTAGCAGATGCTGCTCATATCATTCAGGTTAGCTAGCGGATGCTGCTCATATCACTCAGGTGAGCTAGAGGATGCCTCTTCAGATGCCGTGCATGAAGCTTGTGTTTTTGTTCTATTTTAAATTGGACTTGCATATTCTGCAGGTCATTGTGCTGCTTTGTTTTGTCAGACCCACCACCCTATTTTACTTGCAGTAGGCATGTTTACTGTCTGACTGGTCTGTGTTACGCCCCAAGAGAGAGGGAGAATACCATGCAACTTGTCGAGTCTTAACTTTCTGTTAATGCCCTATTATCAATATTCACACACTACTCCCTTTAGTGGCCACATCCATCTGTGATGCCCTGTGATGTAGCTGTGAATAAATTCAGTGTATAGCTCTGTAATATAATATATTTTGTTGGCATAATTCTGTAGATAACACACTTTTACATCTTTTTTTATTTTATTTTATTTTAAAGTAGAACTATTCCATAGAGCTACTTTAATATTTTGAATTTGAGGATGCAACATGAACTCTAAGCTGCTTTTCCTATATCTATATTTTACATGACCCATTTTATTACTCACACATTGGGTTGGCTTCTAAGGTGAAGGTTGAGGCTGGTATAATTGATGATACTCAGGCTGGAAGTGTTAACAACCGTGTCTGGCAGAATAAACTGTGGGCTCCACTATGAAAAAACTGACAAAGATTGATGCCAGAACACTCACAACAATAATAAAAATGATAAAAGTGGCTTTAGCATAGATATGGGCTCCCATGTGTAATGAAAGAGAGGTTGAGAATTTCTGCTCTTAACAAAATTTTTTAAAGAGAAACGATCATTTAACAGCCACAGAATAGAATAGAAGTCATTAGATACTATAGTGCAGCACAGTTGAATTTAGATGCAGCTTCCATTGTAACAATATAGAAAAAGAAGAGAAAAACAAGTCATAAAAAACCCCAAAGAAATTAAAATCTAATGATATACAAATTATACTCAAGTGACATCATTTACAGCTTCAACTCTTCAGGAATGTGCAAATGGCAGCAGAAATGTGTAAGCATTTGTAGCATGTGAGTAGCATATTTTAAAGTGAATGGATTGGGCCTATACTAGCAAATGTTAACTGTGCACTTTATGGAAAATCTTTGAGAGGGATCCATTTGCCTGCTGACTAATATATCAATGATCTTAAATGTTGATGGATGGACCATTAGCTGTTTGAGGAGGATTCAGTGACCTACACTTTGAACATAAACCATTGCATACTCATACTTGCATTTCATTTGTAGCTCAGTACATGCGTCATGAAAATAATCATTGATATCTGTCTGGCAACAGGCTCTGAAAATGTGTGGGCAGTTACCGCACAATGATTAATCTTCAAGACAAGACATTTTTAAAGCAGCAATTAAAAAGGAAAAATGAAGCTCACAAACAACAGACATCAACTTTATAGCAGCAAGGAGCTAGGATGCAGTCGCTGGTTACAGTACAAGACTATTCTGTTCATTTGTATTATCCAAGGATTATTGAACTAAATGCAAAATCGAGGTAAAAAAAAAAAATGGAGGTAAAATGAAACCAATTAAGTCTCACCAGGCAGACAATGAAACATATGAAAAATAGGATGGTGCCATAAAGTACAGACCACCAGTATCCTAAAGGCAACATTTGATGGGGACCTGCAACATCAGCAGTCCCCTCTGAGGCAAGAGAAACACATAATATATTCATGTTGAGGCTGTGTGATACATTGTGTGAAGAAAAATGGCTGTTGTTTCATATTATACTCTATTGTTGTAATTCACATTCTTTATGGCAATATCTTTTGTCATTCGGCCAAGTTTCCACACTGCACAGATTCCGCCAGCAAATTAGCATGAAACAGGCATGAAAGAGAGGGCACAAAACAGACTGAGGTGATTCTGAACAGGAGATGGACCCCTGATGAGCCAAGACAATACACATAGCCAGTACATAAAGTTGGACCGTATGATGACAACAGAAATGTGTCTTCCACTACATATTTTTACAATAGAGTTTCTAGTGCTGCAGCTTTCATTCACTACATTTACATGCTGTTTTTTAATTCAAAATTATTTATTCAGAATGAAATAATTCAGAATTTAAGCTATTTCTTTTGTGTTTACATGTTTATACGTTAATTCCGAACAAAGGTTTATTTAGCAAATGGGTGTAGTTAATTCTAGTTCATTCGTCTTTAACAGAGGGTTCTGATTGGACAGAACGGCCGGATGTCTACCAGAAGGAAATGATTGTGTCCACTTACTTTTTTGCATTCGTTTAAACAATAGACATGGTGTACTATGTCCGAAGTGGCATATGAATTGGCGAAGGCGTGGTCCTTGCCGTTACTACCAGACACAGCCACCTGGAGTCTCCACTCCAGGACCTACACTGGCATGTTGACACAGTGGGCACGGACCTGTGGGCCTGCCAGCTCAGTGTGCTTACCCCCAAATGCACATAGGGTGGGGGTCTTTCCCTGAAATCATTGCTCTGTATAACGTAGGGCAGCGACAGGAATAGCCCTTTCCCTCCTTCTGCCCAGCACCAGTGACGGAGGTCAAGGCAGCCATGCCAACCAAGGAAGAAATAACCTAAGGATGAACCTGGGGGAATTTCTTTATTGGGGGGGGGGGGGGGGTCAGTGTGAGCCTAACCCTATGACCTGCTGCCGTTTAGAGAATTAGCTCGCCGTAACGTGTTAACGAAACTACAAAATGACTGTGGCTAACAAGCTAATGTTACCCAGTAGTAGTACCTTCATCACAGTCCAGAGTAGGCTGACCACTGGCATGAAAGAGGAAACTTGTGTGTGTGTGTGTGTGTGTGTGGGGGGGGGGGGGGGCACCTACCTTATTTACTAAACCTTTGAAAGACTTACACCTGTGTCAGATTCATGCACGTGGGTCCACTTTGTTCTTGATAAAAAAAACATGTGCCAACAAAGATTCCAAATTGTCATCCCTCTGCAGCAACTAGTATCCTTAGCACCTTACCTTCATCAGGTAATCAACTACTTCTTTTTTTAACGAATGACTGTTGACAACCAGCTTCAAAGCACATTATGACCACAGACTAGACAAGAGTATGTGCAGTAAATTGGAAGACAAATGAATGTAAAACTAGAGAAACACTCGGAAAAGGCAGATCACAAAGAATTTCTGAATTAAAAAGTACAAAGGCTGCTTATATTGAAGACTAACTTTCTCTACTGCTTCTTTCAGTACTTTCCTTTCTTCTTCTTCTTACCTCCTGCATTCAAATAGAGCATGCTGTGCTGATTCACATTCACTACAATGATCACACTTCCCATCTATGTGTTTTCCTAGTTCACCCAGTGTGTCATTTAACCCATCATGCCCTATTCTAATGCAGGAACTCACTACCTATACTTCAGGTAATCTACTTCCTGTTTCCTGTTAAAGCACTCAGTTGTCATGGTGATTAATGCAGCACCCAATATGTTAGAACTGAAATGAGACAACCAGTTTAGACTGTGATATAAGTGTATTACATAAAAGGTCACATTACATTCTTTGCTATGAGCAGCATTTATGTCAAAATAAAGCATTTAACTTAATGTAGAAATACACATACACAAACAAACATAAAGTAAATGACATAAAATAAGATGTGAAGTGAAATTATTAAAACCCAAGTGTAAAGAAATAAACAAACAAACAAAAACCAGACTAGCCTTACAGTTGTTCTTTTTGCAGGCAGGTAGTATATAGGAAACCCTACATGTCCCTCAGTATAATGATTCATTATTTAGTTTATTTTATTGCATTGAGCTAATTAAGAAGCTGAATATCCCCTGATCAATCAATCTGTTATGATCTGATCTTTCATAGTATTCTATGAGATACCTTACTTTAGAATTATATGAAATTTATATCTCATCTTAATGGAAACTTGGAAAAATGACCTTTTGGGATATTGCAGACAAATATTACCCCTCTAGGCTACATAACATCTCTTGGTTTTGCATTATGAGAGAATAAGAAAACTCAATAATGTTTCATTTCTTCCTCATGTTATGTTAATTATCCTCTCTGCTCATTCTGCAAGTCCTTTCCCTGTCATTTTCTTCTCTTTCAGTTGCAGTTCTTTTTCTAGCCACCAGAGAAGAGTGTATTTCTACATTTATGTAGAGAAAACAGTTCACATGACCAAAGCAGACGGCTCATAAATGAGAGTTTTGTGAGTGACAAGTAGATATTAGTTGCTTCTGCTCTGATGGACTGGAACTCGCACCAGCTGTTTGTGCAGAATTTTCACAGAAGTTGTTCTCTTGTCACTTAGGAGTGCATCTGTCTGCCAGATCAACCATGAGCCGCTCCAGTTTGCCTGAAATGAGCCGGTTGTAGGTCAGCAGGACTGTGCGAAGACTCTGGGTGCTTCCAGGAACACAAGACAAAACCGGACTCTCCACTGGCCCCTGATGGTTCATATAAAAAAACAAAAAAACAATTTAGATTACCTTAAAGTTAGATAATAACTGGAGGTTAGAGATACAAGGTCTGATGAGATGTGTACTCAACAAATTGCCTGAATTTTACACACAGAAACTGTCTTGAATTGTTGGGTGACTTTCCAGAACAACTGTCTAATTGGGAAAGTATGCAGTGCTATCATTTTCTTGTCCTGAGGAAGGAAGGCCTGGGGTCATGCAACATAACATTGCTTGGAAAGACAGAAAACACCATATTTATGAGAAACCAGAGTATTTCCACACTACAGGAAAGTGATAATGCCTCTGAATAAAATGCAAACCAGAAAGTCAAGTCATTTTCATTTGTGTGTAGAATAGAGAGAACATACAATATACAATTTCACTTGGCTGTTTGACATCATGAGGTGATAGTAAGAAGTAAACTTTGGTTTGCATTATACAAAAATAAATCATTCAAGATTGCAGTTCAACCATGTGTGTACCTTTTGTTTCTACATATTTCTAATATACATACTGAAATATAAGGAGCAATGAAATATATTTGATAATAATGTGCCAAAATTGTCATCATATATATATATATATATATATATATATATATATATATATATAATTATTTTTTTTTCTACCAGTCAATACTATTAACTGCCTATTTTTCTTTTTGGTGTAAAGGCATTCTTTTTATATAATTTACAATCTTAAAATGACAGACACTTGCAAAGCAACAGAATATGTTGCAAATATATGCTAGAACAAGAGAAACAAACAAAACAAAGCAATGTTGATTCCACATTAAAATATGCACATAACGTAACACAGGACACCACTGAGCCATTCTGTAGGTGTTTAGTTGATAGCATAAATAAAATAAGCTTTATAGATTAAAAAAAAAAGAAGAAAAAAGGGAAAAAAACTCATTCATCACAATAATTACTATGGGTTTTTTTTGTGTGTTTTTTTTTAATCACCCAGCCCTCTGAGTCACACTTCTAACCTTGACATCTTCTCATCTTTTGGTCAATAAACATCAAGTGTTTCTGTACTTGTTTGCATGCATCCCGTTACTACGGTTACTCCTTACACTCAGCTCCAGGTGTGTGAGAGTGAGCAGGTAGTTGTTGATGTTATTCTCCAGTCTTTGCAGTAGTGAAGTGCCACATCCTGGTTGGCTGAGGACCTTTACAGCCCTCACACCTTCAATTAGTAGCTGCAAGGAAGCAACTATGTCTCCCCTCTTCTCCTGGTGCTGTGGTAACATTAATACACATGTGGAATGTAAAAGGAGAGGTACAGACTCTGGTGTTAATGAAGATGGAACATTCGACTCTTAACGAAGACAGCTTGGACTCATACATGTGCCAACATACTGATTTGTTTTCCCAAGATGCTATGTGAAGCCCAGCGCAGGGAAGCTTTACTGCTGCGGAGAGGGTTGTTGAGCCGTCACAGCCACTCTGCCACAAAAGAGACACGAAGAAACAGGTGATAGACAACAGAGAGGCAGAGTGATGGCCGAGCACAGGTAGACAGACAGGTGAGAGCATCAGAAACATCACTCCAGCAGGAGGAAGGAAAGCAGAAAAATGTGGAGAAAGTTTATCTCTCAACTGCAGAGCGAGAGAGTCGAAGACTTACCAATGAACTCTCCATCTCTGCTACAATATTCAAAGCTTTCCGGGATGCTCTACTGCATACAAAATCTACAGGTCTGGTCTCAACATCCCACACCTCAGAAACTACCATACAGAGCAGCAGCAGTCCTGGGTGAACACAAACTCACACTGAAACCGGACTCATACAAACCAGTTCATGTAGCTCATATACTATAGCATTTCCAGGATAATAGTCATGAATTAAACTTTCAGATTCACTACTTACTGCTTAAAGCCATGCCCTGCCTGGCCACTCCTGATAAATCCACATTTGTTCCATTAAGAAATGTGCCTGCCAGGTGAAAAATGCCCCGTGTCCTCTATAGTGTCTCATCAAAAGGAGCTCTGTGTCCTTTTTGTCTTCCCACCACTTGATTTCCCACCTTCTCATTCACTAGTGGGAAGTGCGAGTGTTATCTAGCCTAAGACCAGGATGAGATCCAGCTTCCTTGCTGTGCAGTATAACAAAATGTTATAGACTGAAAATGGTATTTGTTTCTGTTTTGCTTTTCGTTTTGTGTGGGTTTTTTTTTTTTCCCCCCAAACATTCAGACAAAGCATGCGTGCTGACTAAAAGGTTAATGATTTATTATTGTGAAAGACTCCATTTACACAGCTGACATCAAATCCAGTCATTGCTGCTAGAGGCTATTTACTTTATGTCAGCGTTTACTCTGGCCAATGGTGGCAGTAGACTGAGTTCACATAATATACAAGATTGGTGTCAAAGAAAGAACACACAGCCCACTTTCAGCATGTGGGTGTATGTTATATGTGGGTGTACTGTACATGCTGACTTGTCTGTGTGTGACATAATACATGTAGATAATACTGTTTCTCAGTATTTTAGGCACTCAAAAGCCTGTGGGAATTCCTATCCACTACAGCGGCACAATTAATAGATTTGTAACTGCAATGTCAGCCTGTGCAATTATATAATCGCAAAAGACTGCAATTTAAAGGTCCAGTATGTGAATAGTGATAGTGACATTGAGTACAGGGAGGTACTGTGTGAAACTATACTGCTGTGTTGTCTCTCTTTGGTTTCTCAGCTGGCATTTTGCAGCCAGGAGGTTGTGTTTTGGAGGCAGATATGACTATATTTGGACTATGGGAAAGACCTGGTGGAGCTCATACTGATTCTACAGATACCTAGAAATAGTAAAAAAATAAAAATAAATAAAAAATAAAAATAAAATAATAATAATAATAATAATAATAATAATAATAATAATAATAATAATAATAATAATAATAATAATAATAATAATAATAATAATAATTGTATGTATGGAATATAAGGAAGCAATTAATATCTACAGTCAAACTGAAAATCCATTGTAATGAATTTATCCCAAAACCATATTATTAGTATTAAAGATACACCACCAGAACAGTCATTTGAGAGTCCAAAGAAATATGAGCAATTTACTTATTTTAGTGAGAGGTTCAGTGTATGTTTATAGGAAACTGGATTTTTTGGTGCAGCATCTGGCCATTACATGTACTACATATTAAAGGATTCAGTATGTAATCAATGCATCTGGTCAAAGGTGATTATTAATGTGTATAAATATGAATAAAAAGAGGAAAAACTCAGTTATTCAAACTTTACAGGTTACAGTATACTTGAACAGCGACTTCACTTTTGAGCTTGTGCAAATATACGCTAAATTAAAGTTAAAATAAAATGTTGCTTTTAGAGTACATTGTATGATTGATTTAAAATGTACCATTATTAGGTTTATTTCCCTTCATGACCACAATTGATAATCTCAGTTGTCCAAACTAACTGAAACCTTTTTTTTTAGATTATTATTTTTAAAAATAGCAGCAAAAACAAACACTACTTAAGATTTTTTCAGTTTCAGATTTATCCAGAAAGATTGTATGACGTTTTTTGTAAAATCCACATTTAATTTAGTCACAAATGTGCAACTTTACTAATTTTTTTTTTTTTAACATTTCTCACCAACCAATCTGTGATTTTTTACATGGACGAAAATGTGCTATTATTACCTGTATGGATCATTTAATGTCATTTACTTGTATTTATCACCCAGGGTGAACTGAACAAGTGTTAACCCGGATACATGCCTCATGTCTCGGGTGAGGGGCGCATCTGGAAGACGCCGTGACAACTCCAATTCAATTTCCAAGCGGGGGTCTCAGAGGTATAATAGCTGTCAGAGGCATATATATAAAGGAAATATTGGGGAATGCACCATCCATTCTGATTTACGCCGCATGTGTGCACTCATCACCTCAGCCTGGACAGTGACTGAGCCCCTGCCTTCCTCTATTTACGCCCAAGCTGTTTGTGCATGACATTTATTAAGGCGCAGGACGCTTGATATAGACCTCTGGAGTGTTTCTGTGCGTGTTGTCACATGCATAAGGAGGGAGAGAGGTGTAGAGAGGCACAGAGCATGATCACTGAGCACATGTTCTTTTCCCTGCCCCTCAAACCTCCTTTTATGACTGCAGACAACCCCAACTGCAGTTAATTAAGACGAATGTGCATCGCCGTTCAATAGATAATGACCGGAGAGCCTGGATTTCTGCACGTAAGGAGGAAACTGCGGGCCATGGCACTGACGGTACCCGCATTGCATCACGGACACGACACCCGGTACCCCGCTGTCTCCCTCCCACCTCAAGTGGAGCCGATGAGGAGGCTGTAACATTTTATAACAGAGTTGCTTTTTGCCGCACAATCCCATGCAGCCGTCGTTCCAGGACTCCAAACCCAGGTTCCCACTGCCTGCTCCTCTGCGCGCTGCTGTGGAGGCGCAAAGCCGGTAATTACGCGCCGTGCTGACAACTTTGGCGCGGTGCTATATGGATTGCGCATCAGCAACAGGCCATTCTCTTGGGTCTACTGAGAATCCACACACCTCCCCCCCCTCTCTCTCTCTCTATGGAGTAAAGTGTGATTTCCCAGGAGTCTTCCACTGACCCATCATCATATCGACGATTAGGTGTGCGTTACAACCTGTAGCTGTGTGCCCCTTTTCCATTTCAGGCATTATTCTGTCAAGGCGCAATGGAGGGACACAGCTGACGGTTTTGAATCCGTAACCCGAGGAGGAGAGAAGGAAAAAAGAGGAGGAAAGCAGCCCCAAGGGGAACCGTAAGTAAACTGCGTACTGACAAGACTGATCACTGTCTCTCTTCTGTCTCCCAAGTGTCAAATCCATGCGTATCTTCCTAACTTTGTCCACATGTCGCTCAAGGGCAAATCCTAATTGAAGGTCTAATTGGGTTATGATGTGTTTGATGGCAATCTGTTGGCACAGTCTGGTGATTTGAGGACAGTTTAAGTATTTGTCTGTGGCCCGTGGCAAATCGGAATATTTTAGGATTAGTAAACAAAAACTAAACGGGGTACAGGTGGTTGTACATCCTTATGTCGCTCACCAAGGACTCAAGGTCCTTGTTCATGCATGTGTCCTGTTGCAGTGAAACATGTCTAAGTACTGAACATCGCATGGTATTACACTGGAAACGACATAAAATCAGTTGCTTCCCCCATCTTTGAAAATGTTAAGTAGAAAGATGCGTCTCTGATGATGACTTAACATGACTTAACTCTGTACTTTGAAGAGTCTTTGTTTTAAACACAAAATTAAACCAGCTTTAACACAATGCTTTAAAGTCAAAGTTGTTGAAAAAAAAAAAAAAAAAAAAGGATATTGGCAATAATCCACACACCAGACCAGGGTTTATTTTATTTTTCATCTGGTATAGTCCACACAGAGGTGTATGTTTCTAAAGAATCCTAGAGATGGAGTGATATGGGTCAGTGTGCTGGTGCTCGGGGCTGCAGATCACCCAGTTAATGTACTGCCAGGACCACAATACCCTCTGTGGCTCCTAGCTCCCTGATAAGATGAAGTGTGTGGCTCTCTTTACCTGTATTTTTAATGTAAGGACTATTGTAGGTGCACATGAACCTCCAGGGCATGAATTAAGTGATTGAAATGTACACTTTTAAGTTAGTGGGGGGCACTTTTGGGTGAAATCCCACCTGTCAGTCAGTGTTCTCTGAGGCCCTGGTTCATTTTAGCGCCTGTGGTCCAGCACTTTGAATGTGTTGCCTTGCCAACCGCCTATCAGCTGTAGTCTTGTGCAGGACTGTTTTATCATCAGCCAGTCAGAGGCAGTGATTCCCACAGGAGTCAAAAGTCTTTCAACCTGGAAAGGGATCTGAGGTTTGATAATCAATCGTGTGTTAAATAGTTTCATGGGATGCAATGAACTCAAAGGCTGTATGTAATATTTTACCAGTGGTGACACATTATACACCTATATTTTGTGCTTTTGTAATTGTGTTTTACATGGATGTTTGTTTCATTCAGAGGACTTTCTGAACACTTCCATACATTCCACACATTGAATTGAAGGCATAACAAACACAGAGGGAGATTGGCTTTTCAAAAAGGCATTTATGAATCTTTGGAACTGTGGTTTGCTTTTAGGTGTGAGTCTCACTTGGCACCATCTTTCAATTCAGTAGATTTCACTGCCAGTTAGTAGCACCTCTGAAAAGCCTGAGACAAAGTCTGGAGACACAAGCTCCATATCATCATACAAGTGTGTTCTGAAAAGTTGAACTGATATGGAAGTGTATATTTTGCTTCAAGCACATGCACAAACCCAGAGGCCAACTTAAATCCACCTGTCAGTAACTTCTGTATTTGACAAGTTGTCAAAACAGTACTAATAATAGCATTTTTTTTTCTCCTCTTCTGGATGATGGAAAAAAGCCCATCAGCGGGAACAAAAAGTGTGTAGTTGTTGTTCATTGTGTTGTTATCATTGCTCAATTTAGTTTCCATATATATATATATATATATATATTTTACCCCCAAGGCAATCTATTGCATACACAGTCTGTTAGGTGAGACCTGGCATCTGCATGAGTGTTAACACATCACCAAAAAGAACAGCATGAAACAAACAAAAAAAAACCACATGTATAAATATTTACAAAATAATCTTTATTATATCCTCCAGAAGTACAAAGAAAGCAATTAGAAGAGAGAAACTTTATGAGAGTGGACTATTTTTATTGTGATTTTTTTTTTTTATGACATAGATGCCAATAATAACCAGTGGTGTCAATGATGGTAAAATACTTCTTTTTTTTTTTGTCTTCTAAATATTTCTGTAAGACTTAAGCAATACATTTATGTCCAGCTCAAGCCTCACCCATGCGAATTAGTCATCAGGCTCCATCGGTCCAGAGATGACTCAAATCGGGAGCAAAAGGGCAACAGAAACACCGCAGCACAGCAGAAGACACGCACATCACGACTGAACTTGGTGTAAAAGTCACACCTGCACACATCAGCTCACGAAGGCTCAGAAATACTCAACATCAGTTCGATCAAGTCCGGGGGAAGAGACAGGAGCTCGGTGAAAGTGGAGGAAGGAGGCGGTGTTTTGCAGTCAGACTGCACCGGCGACAACCAGCTGCTCTCATCTGGTGCGCGCGCACACACTCACACACACTGGCTCACACACGCACACACGTACGGCGGCGGTGGCGGCAGGCTTTGCATCATGCACCGGTGCTTATGTTAAGAAACCTGTTACACACACACACACACACACACACACACACATGATGGCAGATGCAGAATAATCGGCGGATTGCTCCCACTCCCGCAAGTCTTCGGTTGGGCATCTTTATGAGGATATTGCGGCAATGGTCAAGGACAAGGCCGAAAACCGGACACTTCAGTATCAACAAACTTTGGTGAGTTTTGGATGAGAGCTTTTGATGATGCTGAGGGTCAGACACGTAGCGTCTGTGTATAGCTTCGGTTTTGATCACATGATGGAGCCGGCTGCTAGGCTAAGTGTCCAGCAGGAGGAAATGAGGAGTGTGTGCAGCTTTTGTAGTGCATTTAATAATAGCCCAATTCTACATAAAATAGCTAACACATCTATTTCATCTGTGGTTGTCTCCAGTCTGGTGCTTTGTAATGTTCACTATCCTCTTTACTCCTTTCAGTCACCTTGATCCACAGGTGTTGCATCACTTTCAGCTTCCCCACCTTTGTAATGAATTCTTATCAATTCAAATTTCACCCCCTATGTCATACATATAGGGCTATCACTATGTATGGCCTAATGAGCCATTATTAAGATGTTAATACCCCTGAAGTAAGATTACAGCCGTATGCTCTGCTTATATTTCACTCACGTCCTGTGTCTGCCTTATCTCCTCCATTTCTCCTGCAGACTTTGTCCCTCCTAGTGCCCCCCATCAACTGCTCTGTCATGCTCCCCTCTGTTTCTCCTGATTGCCGGCACGGCCCCTAATACTTAAGGACTAAAAGTAGAGTGTTTTATGAATATTAATTGCCTCATGCACCAGTTTTAGACACTTATGACATAGCTGGGCTGACAATGATACCCTGGAGCACTTCACAATGGTATGTTTAGAAAGAAAGATAGCAGACAGTCAGACAAACCAGTAGATTAAAGTGTCCTTCCATCCTAATATGTGTCTCTATCTTGATGCACTGTGGGTGAATGTGTCAAGACTGCAGTTGCCTCGTATCCTGTATCCCTTTTCCCCCTTTTTGTCATTATATTTGGGAGCACGTGTTTCTGTGCAGAGCACATGCAGTCTTGGTCAGTCTGTCTTTGTACAGATGTGTCTGGCCCAAGAGGCACCGAGGTGTTTTTCTGCTCCCGTTGGTGTGACGATCGATGCCACGCTGCGCATCTCAGTGTAAAGATCAATAGTAATGTAAAATGGCAGTCTGTGTCTTGGTTTGGAACATGCCCCCCAACCCCCCATACCACTACCACTAGCACCACCACTACACCACACACACAAACGTACACACCTCCCTCCCCTCTGACCATTGAGCTAAGATCAATGGATTTATCATTCACTCTCTGCACCATACTCCATTATCCAAAAATAGATGCACGTATGTGTGTTTCTGCACATGCAAGCAAGACTGGACAGCTGGTCTCTTGATAGTTTCGAAGTATAAAGTGGCAGCGGATTCATCATATACAGTCCCCTAATCTGAAAGAACACATCTACAGTACGTTCCCCTTCTTCCAGGAAAAGTCAGTGACATGCATGACAATTACAGCTTTTAACCTGAGGGAAGACAGAGTTTATTGCAGTTTTAGCTGCAGTCTAAAATTAGATTTTAATGTTGACAAAAGACCCTCAGTGTTTTATTGTTTGCCATCAGGAAGATTCAGAGGTTTTGGCAGCACAGAGACACTGGTGCTGTCGCAGGACTGAGCAGATGACATAGGTCAGAAAAAAAACACAGATTTGTCTGATACCTTCTTCAGGAGGAAGCGGCAAAGAAATCTCATCATTCACAGCTATTGTACTGAAATGCCATGCCATTTCTCTTCAGCATTTATGCATTTCCTGCACTAACATTTGATATACTCAGAAAACTCAGAATTCACACATTTAAACACAAAAAGCAAAACTGAAAAAAAAAAAGCATGGTTATCCGTATTTTTTCATTTTGGTTTTGACAACAAATAATGAAACTTGTTGTTTAGTTGTCTTAGTTTTGGTTTTATTTTGAAAAACCAATGAACAAATTATACACAGATTGGGTATGGTCATATTGTATGTTGCACCAAAATTCTTTAAACTTTCTGAATTTATCATCTGGTAAAATACTAAACAATCTGTTTGTTCAAGAGGTAGATGAGCAAATGCCTGTTTGACCAAACCTTCTTCAACTTGAGCCTTCTATCATAGGAATTATCCCCTTTTCATATCCAGGCAGGATCTTGGGAACAGTGATTGACAGTTTGAAAACACTTAGGTTTTGGTGCATGGGTCACTGCCTTCTGCAACTGCTGCCAATTGCACAGCATGCTGGGACAGCAGGCTGTGGACGTCCGCCCCTTTGACAGCTTGTGGGATGGAAGGATGGGGTAGGAAAAATGAAAAGGAGGCAGGTCCAAGAAAAGAAAAGAAAATTGATACAGGGACTTGGTATAAGTGTATATTTTTGTTTGTTTTTTTAGAGGTGTAGGAGGTCTGGATGTGTGATAGGGTTTACATGTGCATTTTTTAGAGGTTTTCCCCATAGGTCTTTTACATGTACAGTATGTAGAATAGATGCATGTATGTATAAACCTACAAATACCTAAATGGGTGTGTGGTAAGTCTCTGTCAGAGCAGATGTTACAAGCAGCATGTTCATGTCCTTCCGACAGCAGGAGGCGCAGGATTCGGCTGCTGCAGAGATCAAAATCATGATCAACCTGGAGTAGAGAGCTGACACCCCCACCCCCACTCCCACTCCCACATACACCTACACTAACACTCCCACCACAGGGTACTGCAGCACCAGCCATATGATACACAATACACACGCTACGAGTGATACTGGATGTGTGTGTGTGTTTGTTTCAGAGCTGCATTGACTATGACCACACGCTCATTTCTTTCTCTTTTCTATATGTCTGGGGTTGGTTAATATTTAAAGCCACACTATGGCAGAAATTTTATGTAAAAATATGCACACAGTGGTGCAGGATAACAGAAGACACTGTCAGTTCTCCCATTGGGACACAATTATTGGCAGCCAGATTGCCCAATTAAAATTCAGGTATCAGTCATTGACATTTTCCCCAAGTCAATGGAGAAAAATGAATGGAAAAACACAAAATATCTGATATTATTGATCTCATATGTGAAATGTTAGCGCAAACATGTAATATTTCACTAATGTTTCCTACTCTTAGCATGTATTATACATTGGGACACAGATTGAGACAAAGCACCAAACTCTCCAGTGTGTTATCTACTGCCTTTCTCATTTCTTTTGTTTGGTGTAAAGACTCACAGACCAGTTGGGTTGGTAAATATGAACATGCTGTTTGCAGTTTACTTCTATCACCTTTAAAAGATTTCGAGGTTTAAAATTAAAGTGTTAGCAATTCTGTCATTTGGAGTCACTGCTTTTCATTGTGGTTGAAGAAGAAAACAGATATTTTTGATGTAAGTTAAATACCATATGTCTCTATCGTCTTGTTTTCCATCTGTCTCTTTTCATCACACACACACACACACACACACACACACATACATAAAAGCGCTGTTTATCAGGGGGGTCCTGTTCCTCAACGTCAGCATTCTGTCCCTTCTCCCACACAGATGCTGGCTTGAGTCCATTTCAGGTCCTGTCACATCCCAATAGTGTTGTTACCTGCACACCACTGAATGTGCTACTGCAGAGCCCACAGACACAGAAAAGGCCTTCTCACCTCATTTGTTTCTTAAAATAGACTATACACCCTGTATTATATAATATACCATGAAATTATCGATACATCAAAATAAATGGTGCATAAATGACAAAGTGATAAGATGTACTGTACTTGTGAACTTGGGGTCTATTAATAGCACGCATCCATGAATAAGTTGTGCTATGAATAAAATATATAGTCAGCAAAAAGCATCATCTGTAGTAGTGTGCAGAATCTCTCATTTCAAATTTTCAAAATCATGTAGTTAATATTACTGTTTTATTAATAATAAATAAGCTATTCTCAGGTTTGTTGAGAAACTGTTTGTATCATGTACAATTTAGTGTGTGATGTTGAAGAGTAGTGTGAATTTATACAAACTGGGAATATAAATATCTGGAATTTGTATCAAAGTATTTTGTGAGAGACGTTTATCTTCCACTAGAGCGGTTTGATTGCTTTTGACATTATCAAAAAATGAATATGAACGTGTACGATTAACACAAGATTATCTGAAAAAGTGTAGATAAGAAAAATCACTTTATTTACTCCTGCTGTGCATTTGGACAAGCAGATAAAGGCCCAGTTACTCGTTGAATACCTTGATAAAAAAAAGAGGTGAAGTCCAGCCCCTTTCAGATGTGCCTCATGGGACATCGCTTCCACATAAATGGGTTTCCACTCAAAGGCAACAATTAGGTCAGTGGTTCCCAACTTTTTTTTTTGGCTCATGACCCCATTTTAACATGACAAATTTCTGGCGACCCAAGACATGTTTTTTTTTTTTTTTTTTGCTAAAATGAATTGGGTTTTGATCATGTAATAGCAAACTATTACATGATCAATATAGTATGTTACAAATAACTATTAATTATAGAAAATATTTAGCCTATATAGAGGCAGAAAATCCTACTGCACAAAGTGAATATGTTATTTTCCTTGGTCAGGATATATACAGTTAGTCCAGCTTGTACTTAATACAACATATTAAACAATATGTACTGAAAAAAAATAATAACTCAGGCTATGAATTATGAAAGAGCTGAAGCATTTGAAACTGGCCACAATGAATATTTGACAGATAAACAGTACCACAGTCAGTTTCAGACTCATCATTGATCATGTCTTCTATGGACTGTGATGGTCTCTCTCACCATAGAGTTTTTCATTGTTGTTGTTTTGTGTTTTTTTTTTAGCAATTATTAAAAATTTCAGGTGACTGCATTTCAATTCCAGGTGACCTCACATGAACCCTGAGGTTGAAAAACACTGAGTTAGATAGTATTGTGTCCCAATTGAATTGTTTCTAAATATTTAGCAATTTAAAGGATAATCTTATAATTCAGGAAAGTGGTTGTTTGTGGTAAAAGGTGACATCATTGTAATCATTATAATCCTCCCTCTACAGTCTGTTCAGTCATTGTGGATGTTAATGTGGTCAGATTGTAGTTTCTCATCTCATCATACTGTTTCAACTCGATATTGATGATTGAGCTAAACTGTTTTGGTGCTGGTGACATGTATTGTGTGCAATGAGGGTCGCAATCCATTGACCTGTTTAACATAAAGCCTAAAGTTTCTTTACAGTCCTTGTCCTGTCACTGCTTGTGTAGTTTTTTTTTTAATGTTAGACTTCATATATATGTAAATAGTGGCACAATTCAAACAATTAAAAAATTATTTGTGTCTCTCCATTGACCAAAACTAGCCTTATGCGATTGCAAGCAATGAAGCCCCCTGTTCCTTAACCAGACAGCTATGATGTCATGACTTGATTTGAAGATATGAAAAAATACTCAGGAGTATATACTGTAACAACTGTGTGGTGCCGAAGCAAACACTCAAACAGATTAGTGGTCGACAGAATATCCATTTCAGTATCATCCTTATTGTACCGGTAATAATAATTAAGTACAATTATTATTAAAAATACATGTCAAAATAAAATAAAATAAAAACTATTAAAACATAAATACAAATAAATAAAACAAATAAAAATTAAATACATTTAAAATAAATTAAAAAATAGAACTAAAAAAATTTATTAAAACTATATTTAAAAAACTAAATAAATACAAAGAAAAAGAAATAAATTCCACAAAACTGATGTTGCTTTTCTTTCTGGCACCCATTCTTGGTTTTGTGTGATTTTTTTTCTTGTTCGTTGCTCATTTTTCAATCTTGTTATCAGTGACTCACTCCAAACTGCTTCAGAATGCTCAGTGTGTGTCAGGTTCTATTGGAATTAGATGACAAAATGTTGAGCTCATTTGTCTCCTACATTGCAGGAATGGTGATGTGACTATTGCGCACATATACATTGTGATGTTGATGCTCAAACAGCTCTAGTTTACATGTTCTCCCCATCTCTGTGTGGGTTCCTTCCAGGCATCCAATCACATGCACTGATAGGTTAAGTGGTTAATCTGAATGGCCCATAGGTGTGAGAGACAGAGTGCTTGGTTGTTCGTCTGCTCATTGTTCTGTGTGTTTACATGCCCAGGGTGTACCCTACTTTTGCCCATAAGTAGCTGGGATGGGCTCCAAGCGACCCCTGTGATCTTAGGGAGGATAAAGCAGTTCAGATGATGAATGAATGAATGAATGAATGAATGAATGAATGAATGAATGAATGAATGAATGAGATCTGCATAGTGATTGACTCTGCTCTTTGTCTGTAGTTCAGACTGTTAGTTCACCCTTTTAATTCCTTACTGTATTTAATGGGTGTTTTGGCAGCCTCTGTAGGAGTATGTGTTAAGTTGTAAAAGTTGCTAGAGGTTTACGCATGATGCCGGACTTTAAATATGATGGGATCCAAGTAAATGGACACAGATCTGTGAGTTGTAAGACATTGTAGGAGTTCGAGTAAGGATTTACCTGGCTGTCTCCAACCAGCAATCATATTTTTTTCTGAAATTATGGCCACTTTTAATGCAAATTTAACTATGCTGTCATTGACATAAGCAGTGGTGGAAAAACCCCATGCATTTGTGATATATTGTATTAAAAATCATTCTTAAGTCACTGACATTTGCCAAGTATTGTTTCCTTTTCCAAACCCCAAAACTGGATGTTTCAGCAGAAAAACATTTAGGGCATAACGTGTTGAAACTGTCAATAATTTAATTTTATTTTCTTTCTTCTAAACAATAAACAAAAACAGAAACATCATTTGCATCCGTTTGTGTAGTGCAGCAACAGCTTTTGAAATACAAAAAATACTTTTCTGCAAATATTTCATGATAATATTGTGAACTGTGGACTATTTTAAGAGTGTGCAAAAACTTTTTTTTCCATTGCCACACAATATATATATATATATATATATATATATATATATATATATATATATATATATATATATATATATATATATATATATATATATATATATATATATATATATATATATATATATATATATATATATATTGCAGACATTTACATATCTGAAAAATGCAATTTTTATAAGAAAACTAAAATAAACTTGCTGTTGTTTTACAGAACAGTATTTATTAATGAAACCTAAAATTTTTAACCCCTGCATTTTCATCATTTTGACATTGAGATATGATTCATGGTGGTTAGTTAGTTAGTTAGTTAGTTAGTTAGTTAGTTAGTTAGTTAGTTAGTTAGTTAGTTAGTTAGTTAGTTAGTTAGTTAGTTAGTTAGTTAGTTAGTTACCTCCGCCAAGGAGGTTATGTTTTTGCTGGCGTTTGTTGGTTTGTTTGTGACAAGTTACCTCAAAAACTTATTGACAGATTTTGATGAAATTTTCAGGGTAGGTTGGTAGTGGAGATATCTGGAAATTATTAGATTTTGGTGGTGATCCGGGGGTGGGGGTGGGGTCTGCGCTGTCAGAGAGCTTTTCTAGTTAGTTAGTTTTCAGTTGGTTGTTTTGAATGTTTTTAAGTATTTTTTTGCATGGGAGAAAATAACAGCCTTTAAACATGCACTCTAGAAAATAAATGCATATTTGCATGTCTGTTCTGTCTGAATTAATTACATTTCTTGGCTGTGTATATCTGTGATAAGAACCACTATACAATAATTTCTATGTAGAGGGTTTGGGTTTCATCCTATTATAAAAAGGAAGTGGACTCTATGTGTCTTGGCCATCACACAAAATCCCAAAAGAGCTGACTGCTGCAGTTTGACATAGTTGTGCATTTCTGGTAAGGAAGCAGACATAGTGAAAACAATAAGTTGATAGGACCATTGTCTTGTGAGATATTAGTAATTTTGGAATACAGTGGCAATCATGTTGCTATGTCCAGAATCATGGAATCATCACTGAAGTGAGTTACATATCAAAAGATAAAAAAATAGTACCACAATGCCATGGTATCAACATTCATGTACTGAAACAGTCATGTCATCTGAGAGGTTATTCAACTAAAAATGCTAATGGATTTTTTTTTTCTAGAACCCATCAAAATGCTAGTTTTCTTTGAAAATCCTAATACTTGTTCTGCAGTTCTTCGTAACCAACATAAACTACTGTTAGTTTACTAACAGCTACTGCCAAGGAACAGCACAAACTTAATGCAAACACACAGGAATGTACACATCCTGCACAGAAAACCTCTAAACACTAAATAAATGATTCAACATTTACTGCAATTTTTGGTATTGACTGATGGCATTGGTATATAATGTTGTGTTTTTTGAGTCCAATCCATGACAGCTGGTCATCAATTTCAGAAGAGACTTCAGCTGAACCAGAAGTGAAGTGTTGAGGCTTGAACCCAAATTAAGACATAGATAACAGTTTTAGTTCTTCACTTGTTCTATTGTTCAAGCACTCACTATGGCCAATGTACAGACTCAATGTAGTCTATGTATAGCATGTTTCTTGTTAATAAATAGGACTACATTTGAAATCAATAGTTGACTTTAATATTCATTTGTTGCATTAGAGTAATGGCATTTATTGTTCGAATGGTTTTATGTAATTTTCTGTGATGTTTACAAGTGTTGCTGACCACTGAAACTTGATTTGAATAAAATCGTGAATGAAATCGAAATTGCAATATCTGCCAGAAAAATCTAATTTAAAAAAAAAAATCTTTAATCCCTATTTAGTGCCATTCCTCCTGACTTTCATCAAGAATATATGTAACATTTCTAACAACATTAATATGGTCAAAATAAGTTGATGCTGTACATACCAAAGAGAATCACCAAGGGACGCTCCTACGAGGTCATAATATACATTTCAATGCATTGACATCAGAGGAAGTCAGATAAGTAAGACTTTATGTTGGGCTGTGGCTCAGTTGATAGAGCAGGTCGTCCAATGACTGAAGGGTTGATGGTTTGTGTACCGGCTCTGGCTGTCCACATGTCAAAGTGTCCTTGGGCAAAGACACTGAACCCTGAC
Organism: Siphamia tubifer; assembly: GCA_020466265.1. Lineage (NCBI taxonomy): Eukaryota > Metazoa > Chordata > Actinopteri > Kurtiformes > Apogonidae > Siphamia > Siphamia tubifer. Next base: position 22,773,378 of record CM035799.1, on the reverse strand, counting down.
TTTAGGCTCCCAGTAGGACTGACAGAACCTTAGAAACCTACGGGTGAATGTGAGGCTAATGTAAAGCGCTTTGAGCACCATGAAGGTGAAAAAGCACTATATAAGTGCAGTCCATTTACCATTTATGTTTAAAAATAAGTCATTTTTAATCTCTATTTAAAGCTCTGAGTCCATGTGATGTTTGTTTTAACCCTGTGGCATACAGTATGTAATCCATCAACATGAACATTCTTTGCAAAACTACCACTCCCACCTCGGGTCGTGGTCCTTTTGACAACCTGACATCTCTATCCATCATTTTTTGATAGACCTGTGCTATCACACACAGTTCTGCTCAACAACATCAAGTTGGTCCATGTTTATTGGCCTGTTTACTTTAAGTGTGTGTATGTGTGTGTGTGTGTGTGTGTGTGTGCTGTGACTCATAGGTAACTCTTGTAAAAGCAGCCATGTCACCTATATTAATGCAAATATAGACCGCAGGATGAGTCAAATTTGTCACTTCCTCCTCTAATTCAATTTTCAATCTCATCCCAGGAGGCAACAGGAGTCAGATTAGCACAAGTGCTTTAGTCCTCCTGTTATTCCCCTGGTTTCATCAATACACACTCAGCAGATGCTTAAGTAATCAAAGCACCACAACAGCACTGTTTTCACCAGTTTAAGGGTCTAAAACATCCATCTTCTCCTCTGCAGCAACAGCTCCATCAGTATTTTTTTTTTATATATAAAACAAAAAAAGTGATTAGTCTCATGAATATGTATTCAATGAAAAGGGGCATAAAGTAGCAGAGTTTTACATCTTCAATAGAGTGTCAAATATTTGTCCTTGCTATGTCTTCAGTGAATAAATTATCCTGCAGGGCTTTGGGGAATTGCTGAATAATAAAGAAGTTTTAATCTCATCTGTTGTGCCAGGCTTGCACATGGTCTGTGGTGGCAAAGTAAATGACAGACCAGTTAGTAAGGTAGGGATGTTATGCTGCAGAAAAGTTGAAAGACATGCATGGTTCTTTCCATGTTCAAATCATCTCCTCTGGGAATTATAGGTTCAGCTAAGTAGCAACAAGAAGCTGTTAATATAAGTATGAATGGAAAGGAAGATGACGTCCAAAAACTGAACAAATTCAATCAAAGAAAAAACTGAGTGTGAACTAAAAGCAGTTTTGTTAGCTCAGTGAGCTCTCAGCCTTTACTATTATATGTATTGTTTTGTTTTATTTGCTCTGTAATAGTATTTTTGTGCCTCTTAATTAGTTAGATTTTTTTTTTCCAGCCACATAAAACTATCAACCATACAACACTCAAAAAGGAGTGGGAAGAAGTATCACTTATAGGCTCTGTCTACTTTATACAAACTAATAATAAAATCAATTCCTCTTCCTTTGCTCTATTTCTGTCTATTTTCTAATAATACAAAATATCCACACAAACCATTCACATGCAGTTTTTTAGTCAACTCATACATACACAATCAAAGTTGCATAATCAGCCCCTTTTAATATAAACTATATTTATATGCACTTTAAATATTTACTGCAAATACAGTATTCAATAAATGTGATAGTATCTCCTAGTCTGTATTAATGTATTCCAATAATATCTTATTTTATGCATTCTGTATTTCATTATTACACTAGATTCATATATCATTTTAAATGCACAAATTAAAAAGACATTTTAGGTTTTGGTACTGATTATTCCACAGATATTTCCCTCTAATAGAAATACACTGGCTTTTTATGTTTGTTCTACTCTTCATTTCCTTCTTCTAAGATTCAAATAAATCAAACCAGACTGAAACCAAGGCTGCTCTTTTGAACGAATCCCTTTAGATTATAAATATAAAATCAAATACCTAGATTTGTCTAGAGCTATCTAGTTGAGTATTCAGAAAACCAGAGTCGTGTTCATCTTTCTCCCCATTACCTTCTTCTCTCAATGTTTATTTCAGTCCCAAGACAGTTTCTTCACAGTGAAGATGGAGATTCCTTAAAAAAATCACAAATATATGGTTATAGAAGATACATCAGTTCACTTTGGAGACTCTACCACTGTTGTTTTGTTTCATATTTAGTCAACCACTGGGGAGGTTAAATTCAGCTAGTACTATGACTATCATTTTATATTGGTGCATGTGTTGATTTATATCAACACATATTTTACTCAATATGTGTTGATTCTAACTTAAGTCTGTGAATTTACATTAAATATTCATCATTACAAGCATCAGTCAAGAGACAAATATCGTGTCGTTAATCACATGTACCCAGAATGATTTGCCCAGGCGTGAAATTAAATATTACTTTGTCGTCAAATAAATCAAATACTAAATGATTTTTTAAAACTACTTACTGCAGTTATTTTAGCAGAAATTATTAAGGTTATAATTTTTTTTTGGTTAACTGAGCAATCACTTACTCTCTTGATTATTATTATTATTAATAATAATAATAATAATAATATGATAAATGTCACGTAGCCAGAAATTATTTCAAATACCTTGTACGGTCCATAAACCTAAGGTATTCATTCATTATCATTGTCAAAGAAGTCCAATTTAAGATGCTGCAATTTAAAGAAAATATTTAAATAGCTTAAAAAAAACATACAGTATGATACCTCCAGAGCATATACAGAGCAGCAATGCAAGTGATCTGAGCCATAGCTGAGGAGAGACTGAAATGGCTGTAAAAATGTTGTTCATCTATGTTTATCCAGTGTCCGAATTCGGGTGTTGCACGTCCGGAGTGGCCCTGAAGAGTCCAAACTCGGGTGTTTACGTGGCGCGTCACAGGCGTAACATGCGTAAATTTGTGTTTGGTGTACACCACACAAATTTCCGTGTGTACACCTGTGAAGCTCTACGTAAACACCCAAGACTGGACGCTGGATAAATCTAAATAAAGCAAATCTGTCCTGTCAATTCCCGATCCTGCAGAAGTGCAGCACGGGAATTCCACCACCTCCTCCAGGAACTCCACCTGGATGAAGTCTGCTTTCAAAAGTATTTCAGGCTCCGTTTTTTTTATTTTTTTATTATTTTATGGAACATAAACAAACATCAACAAAACAGGACAACAAAGACAATAAATGCAGTTAATGCATAAAAAAACAAATTAATAATTAAAAAAACAACAACAACAACAATTTAAAAAATAAAATGAAAAAAAATAATTCAATTATTATTTCCTGGGGTCAGATTAAAAGACAAAGCAGATAACAAACTATAAAGGCGTACAGCATTCTTCAATTAGGCTCCGTTTTTCTTTCTGCTGCTTCCGGGTCGGTCCGAGCGTCATACATCGTTCCACCACGACGTTGGCAGCATCTCAACGCTGATTGGCTTCCATAGCACAGTGACGCGCGAATTCACTTGAAGAGTTCAATACTTTCAACTCCAGCGTTTACGCGGTTTTGCGGCAAAACGTGCCGCTCCACCGCCCGGACGCTCCAACGCACCGCAGAAACTCCTCCTTTCAACGCGCCGCCCCGGGTGAATCTGCGACAAAACGCGTTTCTCCATTGACTTTGTATGTAATCACGACGCGCGGATGTGAAAATTCGCGTTCGGTGTGGCCGTACTATTATTCTGTGGAATGGAACAGGAAGTAGGCGTATCGATGATTCTCGATGAGGCTTCTGATTGGCTTGTGTGGAGATGTCATTTGTCTAACACTGCGCGTGATTTAACAGCTCTTTATGCAGATCAATATAAACCTAAATACATTTTTAAAAATGCTGCTGTGTGCACGAAGTAAAAAAAATAATAACATGGAGCTTAAAAATATGTTTTTCAAAAGTACCTGGGTTTGTGAAAACATTGGTGACGCTGGAGCTCTTTTGTTACACAATCATATTTATGTTTCTGTAGGAAAATGTAGAATATCAGTATTATCTTTAAAGTAGATGAGTTATGTTGTTCTTGGTGATTGATTGATTGATTGACAGGTGTTTCAGCCTATCACGATCACAATCCAGCAGTAATGGGCTCATATTTGGGTGTTTTGTCTATATTTAATACATTGGCCTTAAAAGGATCAATACATTAGATCAACAGGAGCTACATTCATCAGTTATTTGCCATAAACACACTGTATCACTGTTGTGAAATCCACATCAAACTGGTATTCTGGTCAAGTCAGTAGCAAACAGTGGGAGGCAGTTAAACTGGTGTGGAGGGCTCGGACGTGGGAGGTAAGCTGACTAATGTAGGTGCAGAATTTGGTCATGTGGGAGGTAAACTGGTTACAGATAACAGCTCATTTAACCCACAGGGTCCCACCTGCTGCTGTCCCAGGGGGCCGTGCTCCAGATGGCCAGTGAGTGCTTTCTCGTAGGCCCAAGTAAATAAAAAAAAGAAGAAAAAAGAAAACCACCAACAGGCTACGTTTAACTCCCCGTGGGTATTTGTCTAGTACTGTATATGTGGGTGTGATCTAACTATAAACATGAAGATCAACAGTCCCTGCCACTTTCCTCTAGTGTTTCACCGGTCCAGCTGACAGATATAGGTCATTTAATTTAGGAAACACCAACACAGTCATGATGATGCTGCTTTAATGAAAACAAAGTGGAACTGACCTCTTAATAATTATCATTTCCAGATTTTGTCTGTTTGCTTTCTTTCCAGCTATGTGTTAAATTGACTGAATAATTGGCTAAGATTTGTTCTATCACTTGTTGTGTTTTTGTCATTGAGAATATTCATGTCATGTAAGATTTTGGCACCTTTGAGCATCCTGCTGCTTTTTGGGAATTGTGCCGTCACTGGGGCATGAAGGTGGTTTTCTTTGCTCCAAAACACCACAGTATGTATAGGGAATTATCTTTTTTTGCAGATACGTGTCCATGTAAATTCCGACTGTAATTAAAAGTGACAAATATTAGATGAACAGAGGCTAGGAGATAAACTGTTCTGGCAGTTTGAGCATTTGCACTCGGAAAAGTTTGATCATTGTTTGATCACTAAATTAATTATGGTAACAAAGTGACAATTAAAATAATTGAAGATATTTTATGTCTTTCAACTTTGATTTAAAAGTATTGATTTTGAGTAAGTTAAAACACATTAAATCCAAAATAATGAAATTATTAGTTGAATTATTTTGGATTAATTTAAGATTTACTATGCTGAGTAAATCCAAATCAATTTAGGGGGAAAACTAATTACTAGTTATCTCGAAAATATTCAGATATACCAAATATCTCCAAAAAAAACATTTAGACTTACTAAGTTGGAATGAATTCATATTACAGATGAAACTTTTTTACTCAGTCATCTTCAGCTGACAAACAAAAATGAGTATAATGCAATTGATAAATTAAAATGTCATTAACTCAACATAATATACAAAACTGAACAAAGTATTTTTTTTTTTTCAAGTTTGGGTTGAATAGATTTTATTAAGGCTATAGTCACACTTTTTAGAGTGTGGTCAGAATATTTTAATCTTATTTAGGGCCGATTTATTTGCAGTGGAGTACATAGGATATATATATATATATATACATTGATAAAATTTAGTTTTGAGACTAATTTTTAATCTACTCAGCATTTAACACATGCTTAGTGGCCATGTTACAGATACCCATTCACAGCTTTTCTAGCTGGTGGTAAAAAAAAAAAAAAAAATTAGCATTTTCACTCCACTGTACGAGGGAAGTGACACCCCATTAATGCATGTAGTATATCCTGCTTTAAATGCATCGCAGCACATTGAAGGTAAAGTGGAGGGAGATGAGCATCCCTGACAGCATGGCCTTGTCTCTGCTCGTCAGTCAGAAGGAACCTTCACGGCTGCTCTGCTTTCCCTCTGCACCTCCTGTTCATGTGAGCAGAAAGAGTGAGTCTGGAGGCAGCGTGATGCCCATCTCAATGAGAAGAGGGGGTGGAATTGGAGTAGGACAAAAAAGGGGGGTGTTGCACAGAGCAGTAGGGAAGAGATTTTGCAGGTTGTAGCACACACAAGAAAACCTAGAGGGACCATTATATTAAAAAAAAAAAAAAAAAAATGTATAAAGGAATAAGTCGAGCAGTGAGTCTGGAAATATCGTGATGCTCATCTTAATGTGGGGTGGAAGGCAACATACTCATCATTGTGAGAAAAAAGTGCAAATAATGAATATATTGCACAAATACTAAAACTATTATCTCATCTCTGATCCCCCCCTCATTCCCATTTATATGTAGCTTTTTTTAAACCTTACGTACCTAGGCTCCACATTCATAAACAGCCATTATTCAACCTTTTGATTTCTCAGCACTATACAAGAGGAGTTACATTACAGACAAAACTTGCTGCCTAAGCATGAAATGTCCCTCCTAAAGAGAAGAGTTTGACCTTCAGATTAGAAACTCAAGACAATAATTTGCAAGCCAAATTTCTAACAGGCTTTATTTAAAAATAAAAAGTTATGACCAGACATTGATGCCAGTGCTCGTCACCACTTTAATTCAAATGGGAGGATCATTGGTCTTGTTATGAAATGAGGATGACTTCTCCACTCGACACCAGTGTCCCCTGGTTTGACAAAACCTCCTTTGCAGCTGCATCTCTCCCTGCAAGAGAAGATTAAAATAAGTATTTCCTGGGATGATGCAATAAATAGTCAGATCCAGAAATGATATACATGGCATTAAATTAAAGTCAGGTTTGGCATAACTCTGCATAAAACCAGTTTACTTTAATGGTGGGGGGGAAAAAAACTAAAATAAAGACAGCGATTAAATCACATGTCAAATCATTAGTTTTAAGCAATATTTCTAGACAAGAATCATAAAAACTTCTGTATTGAGGCATAACATGACAGATTGTGTGTTGAGTGGGCCATTTTAAAAAGCAGGAAAACAAAGATCTTCAAATTTGTATCTGTCAGATAGTCAGTCCATCTCCAATTTCTGCAGATAAGCTACTTACGTTGCCGGTGGCAGGGCTGTTGACAAGAGTTTGTGCTGGTTTCAGTGCACACTGCAGCAGTGCAGTGGATGTACACCTGGAAGGTTTAAGGTTTGTGTATTTAGTACAGACATTCTTGTTGAGTGGATTAAAAAAAAATATATATATATAAAAAATTAACCAGATACTTTACCGAATCAGTCCGACGACGATAGGTGCTTGGCTCCACAAATGCAAACATCTTCATGATAAAACGTTTATGGTGCATCGGATAAAGGAGCCCAGATGACTCATCCACAGGTACCACTATGGTCTGGTATTGGTCATCAGGATAAGGACACCTGTAACCAAAAAGACATCCTTTTTAGTGATTAGACTAGCTTCCTTTGTTTAAGGAGATTCATTCACATCTTACCCATTAAGCAGGAGGTCCCACTGAGGGAGACTGTGAGGATTGGAGTCACTTGTGGCCCAACAGTGCTCCAGAGTCAGGATGAGGTTTGGATCCGCCTTCCCCACAATAAGAACGTCAACATAAATTGGCTCCCTCATCGTTTTAGTGATTGGGTAATCTTCTGGACTATAGAAGGAACTGTATGCTGCAGTCTCTGAAAGTCAAATATCACTTATCAATATTAAAAATGTTTTGTACTGCCATGACATTTGTTGAGTGTCAATTCAAATTATTTAATCCTAAACTCACCCTCCACACATCCCTTAGTGTGACACTGTCCATTTCCCAGTCTGAGCTCCACCCTCAAGGGTCCTATACCAGCAACAGACTGCGGTGGAGGAAGGTTCTTCACCTCCAGGACGAGTGCCTCCACAGCAGTGGCAGAATATTTGCACTGGAACAAGAGCCTGTTGGAAAGAACTCAATATCCCAAAACTGTAGTTGACAAAATAGGGGGGGGGGGGGGACAAAAAAAAAAAAAAAAAAAAAAAAAAAAAGCTGAGCAACTTAACATGTACTCACTCAAAATGGCTGTCTCTGGTAATTGATCCTCTGGGTCCAACCCCCACCTCATATGAGGAAGCCATGTGGTTTTCATATACAACAAAACCTGCTTCATCCTGTAGAGTACATTAAACAAATGTGTGTTTGACACTTATGGTTCAAAAGAACCAAGACTAGTTCAGAGGGTGTACAAACATTTTTAAAAAAGCCTGATCCTGTACAAACTGAAAGTACACAGCAAGTAAAACCCTTCAATGCACATCATTGTACTTCAGTGTAAAGGCTACAAACAGGTCACTTATTTTACAAATGTGTTCATATTGATTTCACAAGTTCTCTTCACAATACCTGGAAACTATTCCATTCAAATGCAATGGCAGAGACCCAAAGCCAGACAAATATACACATTTAAGTTTCTCCAAGTTCAGAAAGTAAGCATCTTATAATCTTAAACTTCATCCATAGATTTATATAAAATACACACACACAAATCTAGACTCCACCTACACTGACAGTCGTGCCACATGCAGTTACAGGGAACTGAAAGACAATAAAAGTAGATGTGACTCCTGCAGGGTTACATGAAGGAGCATTGGATTCCAGCAGAATGAGGTTTTCCAGATCAATAGGGGGCTGAATGATGTCCCGAAACACAACCACCACAAACTGGCCATCTTTGGTACACTGCACAGTCACTAAGTGAAAAGAACAGAATTACTGTCAGAAAAGTTTAAACATATATATACACACACATAAAGAAAAAAGCAATACCTGTTTTCCCATAGTAGCACTGGTGGCCGTCAAAGCAGCAGTTTATGTTTTCACACTGCTCAGGGGTGATACCTGAAATCCCACAACGTATTTGCGCCCTCTCTTCCACTTGACACTTGTCAAAGGAAGGTGTAGGGACCATAGACTGTTGCTGATGAAAAATGGGAGGGGGAGACCAGAGCTTAGGCGCCGATGGCATATACTGACCAGTAGTGACATCACAAGCCAAAACTACCAGCAGAAAACCAAAGAGATCCTTGAAGAGCTCCATTACAGAGGTGGCGTCTATGTAGTGGCCAAACCCACAACACAGGCCTCAGTGCAAGAGAGTGTGTCTTTATACACATGATTGATTATCAAGAACCACACCTCTGCTCATTAGAAGTCAATTGTGTGCCAGCTCTGCAGAGTTAATTAGCACAGAGTGAACAGGTGGAGTTATTGTGTGCTCATCCATCTGCAGAGAAGCCATTACACTAGTCAAAGTTGAGTGTATGTATTCTGGAAGGAGACTGTTGTGGAGCTGCAGGCTGTGAATTTTGTAACACCTGGTTGTGTTTGAACCTGAGTGTGTTCAGTGAATCTGTGCACCCCATCCATGTAGAAAAAGAAAAAAAATCTGCTATATTGCATTTTTGTTTTTCTTCCACCTTCCTCCCACTTGTGTCACCTGAATAAATGCTGTGTTTCTTATACAGATGTATGGGCGGTACACACAGGAGCTGGGTGTGTATGCCAAGGAGGAAGCGGCCCGCCTCCGGGATGGAGGAGTGCGGGACGGCGGAGGACTGCGGAGGAACACCAGTGTCCGCAGTCGTGCTGCAGACCTGCTGGAGTACGAGAAAGACCCCTGTGCAAAGTGTCAGTGTAAGTGACCCCAGATCCTGAACGTAGTCCTAATGTCCGCCTGCACTTAAAAATCATCTTGCATCTTCATCACACATCATTTTCTTTTTTATTTATTTGAACTATTTTACAGTTTAGTTTAGTTCTGCTGCTCGTCTTGTTGGTTTAACATCAGTAGATTTTCCTTCAATAATATAAGTAAACGTATCAGTGACTGCAGATCTGCTACTACCACCACTCTGGCGTCCACCATGATGGTCGTTTACGAATGAATGTTGCACGCTTGGCTGCTATTTGTTCTGGTCATGTGGTTGTGACGTAGCTGATAGGTGTTTTACTCGTCCACACAGCAACGCAACAACACCGTTGCCAGATCTTTCCACTCTGGAACCTGTTCTCAAAAGATAACAATCTTTGGGGTAACCAAAAGGCTGTTGCTATGGGGACGTGAGGCTGAAACAAAACAAACTGTATCGGATTCACTCAAACGTTGCTGTGTAAGTCAAGCAGATATTTATCCCTGAAATGACAGTGTTTTTACATCTTATCTCCTGTGATTTAAAATCCTTTGTGGACATGTGTAACAAAAATGTGCGTCTCTTAAACCTAAATTATGTTGACCAAGATGTGACACATTCTACTCTAACAACTTTACCACTCACCAATGAAACAAAGGAATCTGAACATAACATTAAATACTAATTACTAAAGAGATTAAACTAAAGACCTCAACTGATGAGATTAATATAACATTTCATTACCTCACATTTAAGCGTTAGTTGAAATACATTTTAATTAATTCTATAAGAACATTTCTTAATAGAAGAGCATCATCTTAAACAACAAAAACTGAAACCTAATGTCCAAATCTAGTAAATATATGCATGTAAATGTATTTAAGCTTATCCTTTCCATTAAAACATTTTGTCTCGAGTTTGAAGCAAAGTATTTTTAAATGAACTTATTTCACAAGATAAAAATACACATGCATAATCATACAAATGCTGATACTCATCCAGGTTACTTATCTTAGTGTACTTTAAAGGGGTTGTATTTTGGTGAACCCACTTTTATTAATCTTTGGTACATTTATTTATGTATTTGGATCCTAATAGTTGAAAATCTTTGAATTTTCTGTTGTTGCCTGGAAAATGTTGCACCACTTATACTGTCATGAGTAAAATCACCAGTGACTTTTCGAGTTTACTTTTCACCTTTGCATTACTTTGTATTGCATCACTTAATTCATTCAATTTATAGAAGTAAAAAAACTGGTATGATATGCTGGTAATGGCTCTATATTTAATTTAATTCTGACTTAAAGGGGTCATATTTTGCTAAACCCACTTTTATTAGCCTTTGGTTCATTTGTGTATTTAGACCCTAATAGTTCATAAAGTTGATTTTTGAACCCTCGAGGTGCCGCAACGTTATGTTTACATAAATTTTGGCAAACATTTAGTGGATTTCTACAACCTGTTTTAATTCATCATTAATTTGTTACAATATTTGAGAAATGTTTAGTGGAAGTGTTGACCTTATATCTGCAAAGTACGACATAATTGTTTGTCAGCAGCAGCAGTTGTAGTAAAAACTGAAATATAATAATAATAATAATAATAAGAAGAAGAAGAAGAAGAATAATAATAATAATAATAATAATAATACATTGTATTCCCTCCACCAAGGAGGTATTAAATTTGGGTGTGTTTGTCTGTCTGTCTGTCTGTTTGTCTGTCAGCAGGATTACGCAAAAAGTTCAGAAGGGATTTTGATGAAACTTTGAGGAATGATAGATAATTGGTCAAGGAAGAACCCATTGGATTTTGAGCAATGTAGGTCAAAGGTCAAGGTCACACTAAGGGTCAACATCTAAAACACATCACTGGTAATTTCTCAGGATTCAGACAAGATACAATCGATGTTTTTTTTCATATTGTCTCACCTTCAGACATCAGATGGGTCAACACCTATGGCTTCATCACGTCATGTTTTGACGCCATATCAAGTCTTGGCAGAGGTCTGCTCTCTCTGACTGCCTTGTTTGTATAATGCTTTTCATAGCACTGAAATACACTTTACATACAACACAAGAAAAGCACAAACCTCCTCCAAGGCAGACCCTCCCCCCTTTAAAGGTAGAGAGTTTCACCAAGGGGGTATTAAATTCGATTTTGCTCCTTAAATGAACACACTAACACCTCATGAACAAAGGCTGTGGTTGAGGTGCTCACCCCTAACGTAGCGCTCCGGTAAGTGTGAAAGTAGTGTGAAAATACCATCTTTTTTTTCATTGAAGCTACAATAGAGTCCACTGTTATCCTGACCAGATACAAGAAGAGATTAAATACGAGTGATGTGTGCAGTGACCTCCAGCAAACAGGACCGTCTCAATGTCAGACAAAGAGGGCCCCCTCTGCTGGCTGTGGGCTCGTCTGTGTGCGAAGACGTTTCTAGGCTTTAAGTGTGTTTGTGTGTGAGTGTGAGTGTAGTTTTGTTTGTTTGAGCAGGAGTCAGATCTGAACCGTCAGATTATTTTACGTCTAGTCTTCCCAGATGACTGCAGATAAGGAGTGGCATCAAAGAGCACTGCACTTCAAACTGATATACTGACAGTCACACTGGGTTTGTGTCTTCCATTTTACAGGTTTTCCTTTTTTTTTAAAATATATATATATATATATATATATATATATATATATATATATATATATATATTACAGCATCGTTTGCCTTTTAGTCGGTCTATTTCAGCAAACCAACAGAATTACACTGCACTTCAAAGTCCCAGTTCAGTTGGAGTAATCTGTAAACACCATCATAGAAAAGTGTGTTGCTATTACAGTCTTTATTTTGAGAACTACCCATCAGTTAGAATAAAAATGGTGGAAAGAAGTGATTTACTGCCATTTTTATAATGAATTCACAGTATTTTGTCTGACACAACTGAGCTGTTGTATCCTCTGAGGCGAACAAAAAAATAGCAAAAATGATTAAAAAGGCAATGTTGCATTAATAAATCTGGAGGTTGATAACCACAATGACTATACAGCTATTTATCTTCTTTTTTTTTTTTTTTTAAATGATGTGAAAGGTGAATTTGTAACCAGGACTGGACACTTAATTTAAAAAATGATCTGTCACAAGTATGTTTGCATGTTCAAGGAATACAACAATAAGATGAATTTTGAGGCAGTATACTATGTACACCACAAAAAAAAGCTGTTAAGTTGTTGGAATTCAATTTGCAGACAGAATAAGATAATATAAGATTTATTCCACCATGGAGAAATATTACAGTTAATAGCAGCAACATATAACAAGCAAATGCAGAGAAAAAGATTGGTAGAAAACCACCAATGAGTGAAAAAAGAATATATGTTTAATTTGATTGATTATTAATTTCAAATAACATTTAATACCGATACAAGAAAAACCTATATAAAAAGAAAATGCGTTCAAAATGAAGCAGGATGACATTCAGATGATATTCTCCAGCCCTTTTACCTCATCTTTTTACTAACCATAAATTCCCATGTCCATAGGTGTGCACAGATAGAGGGTTGCTAGAATACTTGCCTCTTTGCCCTTTATAAATGAAAGTGTCCTTTTTAAATGATGATTATTACTATTATTAACACTTTAGTGGGGCCTATGTTGAAATGATCTTATAGAAAAGCTGTGCGATTAAAAAAAAAAAAACTACTGAAAAAATGCCCTGAAATGGGCAAAAAAAAGTGCCCCCCCCTTTCCCCCCCGAGCACCAAAATGTATGTGCACACCACTGATCATGTCAGCTTCCATAATTAAGCTTAACAAATCTTAAAAAATATCAAACATGAGTAAAGACTCAAGAGTAACTCAAGAGCAAACACTATATATTAGGGCTACACAATATTAGAAAAAATAACTAAATTAAAAAAAAAAAGAATAAATAAATACATAGTGAATAAAATATTGTTTTAAATTAAATAATAATAAAAAAGAAAAATGTATGCTAAAAAAATAATTGAGTATTGTGCACACGTACATTGCGATGTCGATGCTCAATCAATATATTGTGCAGCTCTGCTATATATATATATATACACACACACACACACACACTGTAGACTATACATTCGTAGTATAAAGCAATTTGGGTAGAATCTGGATACTGACTGTAATGTGTTGAAACATAAGTATAAGGTGTAAAACAAGTTGAAATGTTACCACTAAGAGCTTGCAAAATGACATTTAAGGCCAAATACATATCATCAAAATAAATTCTGACTAAGCCTGTACAATACACACAAAACTCTACATGTCAAAAATAAACACGGGCCACGTCAGACTCAGAACAGTATTACACATCAAAATAAACTGTCCATTTCATGACGACAGTACACATCAAAAGTCAACTCTGAACCAAAATAAGATAGATAAAAATAAGAAATGTGGTATTTATATAGATAATTTAGAATAAGAAATGTACCTTTTAATTAAATCTTGTGTCATCAGTGGTACATAGGAAACACTGGGCACTAGACACATGCAGCTGTAAAACTGTGCAGCCTTTCATTTCCTTTTTCTATTCCAATATGACGCGTTGGAATGAAAAATGTTGCCCAGGCCTGTGTTTGATGATCTCAGGGAAAGCGAGAGAAATTATGTTTCACACGTGCTCGCTCAACTGAGCCAGCATGGCCGTATTCCAAAAATCTTGGTCTCTTTGCCCTTGTGACTGCTGATCTGATTAAAGGGGGATAGATTGTACGCTAGGTGAAAGCTACACTACATCAACCAGCCTCACACACTCACCATAATAGAAACCATTTAAAACAATCACTTTCAGATCAGGGCCCAGAGTGATTTGTGTGCTCGCCGTCTGTGCTCTGTGTGAGCTTAAAGATCAAGAGGTGTTTGTATTTTTAGACTAGTCTTTGGATGGATGCTCAGGCTGGACGCTTTTTACTCATGTCTTTTTAGGTTGGCTTTTTTTTTTTTTTTTATGTTTAAGGAGGTAGTCCTCAGATTTAGTGGAAGTGGGAGGTTCAGTACTTGCCTCTTCATGTTTTGTGTGGGAACATCTCTGTGGGTACTGGACTACAAGCATGTTCCTCGGTTCAGATCGGTAATCGGAGCTAGAGCTTTTTGAACAGGGCAGCCTACACAAGCAGCCAAAAGGCAGTGTTACCGATTTGTGATGGAGAGCAAAAAAAAAAACAAAAAAAAAAAACCCCAACCCATTCTGCTCTATAGTTATGTTTATTTTAACTCATGGGCTGAATCATCATAGGACTTAGAGCTGATGTTATTGAAATAGATGTCTGTCTACCATCAGTCTGTTATGTTTGCATTAGTTTTTAATAGTGTATATAAGTGTCTTCGAGCAATACTCCTAATTATAGGTTGTTGGCATAATGTGGTGTAATGTAGAACTAGCAGAGGTGAAAAAATGTCTGGCATTGGGTATGATTTTATTACAGGATCAGGAGAAGACATCTGTGAGTGCCGCTGAGCATGCGGATGTGAGCGCTAGCCAAGATGCACACGGAAGTATGTGGCTTTGCAGGTGCCAGACAAGGTGTGTGTGTGTGTGAGGGAAAGAAATAAAAAAAAAAAATAAAAAAAAAAGAAGATGGTGGAGTGGGGTTTGGGGAATTTCCACAGCATCTCTCATTGGAATGTCCACTGAACTGTGAAATAAAAAAATTATAGATCCAGGAAAATATGCCTTCAGACTCTGGTTAAATCTGCAGATAGATTTCTCCACGACCTTTGAATTTCTTTCCACTTAGAGGCAACTTGCCACTAAGCAGGTGGCCTAGCTGTCGGCAGCTTGCACCGACATGCACACATTTGTCCCCAGGGAGACTCGGCGTCACCCTGTGACCTGAATCATACACCAGGGGGTCTGCCACACTGCGTCTTTTATTGTTCATCTTTATTAATTAAGTGAATAGCAAACAGATACATGTGATCGGCATCATAATGAGGGAGAATGACTTTTAAAGGAGTGATATTTTGCTTTTTCCAAAACAGTTGAATTCTGCATTTTTAAACATTTTTCCTGTGGTCTACATGAACTGTAAATGATATGTTTAGCTCTGAATTCTTCATTAATTCAGCTCCACAGGTTCAAGTCTGTTTCTGAGTAATGACACCAGAAAAGGTGTTTTAAGTGTTCGCGTTTTAAATCTAAATGAGCCACTTCATGCCTTCACTGCCTTGGCACTTTTGGAGGTTTGCACCCTCGGTGCTTTTCTAGTTTATTTGTTTATTAGGAGCTTCATCATCTTCAGGTTTTTCAAAACTCTGCTGCAAGGCTTTTAACTCACACCAGTAAAACAACATATATCACACCAATTTCAGTAGAACTACAACAGCTCCTACTTCTTTTTAGGATGCATGAAGGATTACATTTAGAGCTTTTCTGTGCAATGCAGTCGGTCCATTATTCATTCACTCTCACATTCTCTCTCTGGTGGTAGTAAACTATAGTTGCCCTGTAACAGACTGACCATTTTGTGCCTCTGACCACAAGCAAACATGAATACACTAATGTAAGTGGCACTGGAGACAAGGAGGGTGAAGTGTTTTGCCCAAGGACATAACAGCACACGACAAAGACAGAGCAGAATTCGAACTGCCAACCCTTCGGTTAATGGTCGACCTGCTTTCCCAACTGAGCCACGGCTGCCGCCAATCAAAATACAGCCTTTAAAAATACACTATATATAAACTAATCTAATCTAAATATAGTTTTTATTTTAATTTTGTTATATTATTCATATTATTTAAGTTTTTAAAAATATTATTTTAAATCCTTTCTTAATACAGCTAATGTTTTTATGTTATCTTACGGGGGTGTAAGAGTATTAAACACCTATAAGAAATCCTACCACAATTATTATATAATTACATAATTTTATTTGATTTAGATACAATTAATTTGCATAATCCTGCTCATAATAATCTCCTTTCACCTGTATAAAAACAGCTGGAAGTACTTCATTTCTCATTACTTCATGTTATTATATATATATATATATATATATATATATATATATATATATATATATATATATAAAATGTTTTTTTTTTCATTAGGTTAACTGTATGTGTAGAAATATCAGTTATTTGTACGGTAGTTACTCATCCACTTAATTAACAGTTACTTAATTATCATGCTGCTTATGATCCAACGTCATCCTCACATGTTTGACTCGTCACCACATGCCTTGTTCTTTTACCTCTCACTGTATTTTGTCACCTTCCATACATCTGTTGCTGTCCATGCTGTATCTTGTGTATCTTGACTATGTCGCTTTTAAAAAATGTATGAAATATGGATCGGGCAAATGTGTTAGTAGCACATTTTCAATCTCTCTAGGGAGCGGCACATCCATGAATGCTCTGGATATTGAAGTGAATTCCAGGCTTTGGCAGTATCTGCAGACGAGAAAGAAGAAATGAGTCCAGTGATGCTTCTTTTAGCTGACCTAGCTCAGAATTATAGATTATAATGTAATGGTAGAATTTATAACTGTGACCCAGCTTTGCTTTGTCACTGTATTTGAGGTGGTTGAAGATAAACATTCATCCCTTTAATTAATTAATAACTAGTATTTGTCACAGCTCACCTCAAACATGCTGCCTATAGGATGAATTTATACAAAATGCAAAAATTCCACAGTCAAGGCTGTATAATTAATGTTGGTTTAGGTTCCACATGCAGACCAATATCATCTACAGTTAAAAAAAAAAGAATAAATACATTGTGTTGTCTTTGTTTTAGTGCAAAAAATGACAAAGTATGAAAAATATTGACATTTACAAATGATCCTGTAACAATAAAATGTTAATAACGTGAACAATTATGAAGATCCTGAAATGTCTAAAGAATATTAATTATTATTAATAATAATTTGAACTATTTTGTGCTTCTGTCACAAAGTGTTTAGTGTGGTGAAATATTGTGAAAGTTCCACTTATTTTTTTTATTAAGAAATGTCAGTTTTTTCAGATTATTCCCATCTTTTTTTTTTTTTTTTTTTTTTTTTTTTGATAGTTTATAAAAGTATTTTTAGTGGGGATTTTTTTTTTTTTGCAGTAAAATATAGAATTTTTTAAACTATTATTATTTTACTGGTTCGGTCCATTAGAGATCAAACTGGGCTGAATGTGTAAATGAGTTGATCTAATATAATATGGACGTCCTCTTTACTTTGTCAGTTTTAGATTCTCTATTCTCTTTTTATTTATTTATTTATTTATTTATCAACCCAACCATAAGTATAATCATTTCCCACCTTCCTTCATATTTTCATCATAAATAAGATATATGTTCTAATATTCAACAGATTCAGTGACATTATTGCCTTTTATCAGTCTTAAAAGCAAAAATAAAGAGAGGTGAACACATTATATAACTGGTTTATACACCAATAAATCAAAATATTATGACCACTGACAGCTGAAACGGTCATAATGTTGATTACCTCATTACAATGGTACCTGTCGGTGGCTGGGATTTATTAAGCAGGAAGTGAACATTTAATGCATTTAGTGGTTGAAGTGTTAGAGGCAGCAAAAGGGGCACATGTAAGGATGTTTGTAACTTTGATTAGGGACATTAGAAGCAAATATTTTAGATATAATGTGGACATATTATATTGATATTATTCAGAACTAATGGTGTGTGATATGGGAAAGTATTGACCTTTCTAAGACACAGTACTGTGTAAAAGTGTTTGGACAACATTAGGTTTGTTGTTTTTGTAGGGTTGAAATGAGCATATAAATGTATTGATTATTCCTTCAAGTAAAAATTACAGCTTCTATAAACCAAAGTGGTATTTATTGTGACATGTTTCGACCCTTTTATTCAAACAATGAGTTTTATTAGGTGAAATTTCTGATGTTTTAAAACAAGTTGCATTCAACACATGTCAAATGTTTTTAAATGTGCTGTTTGTCATCAGGGTCAGAGGTCATATTAAACATTGACTTTAACATTTAGAACATGTAGTTCAGTTGTTTGTGTGTCTTTTATGGCTATGCACTTATTTCCTTCATTTTTGGAAAAAAAAATATGTTTAGTCATTACAAACCTGCAAAACAGAACTAAAGGCAGCCTGAGACTTTTGGACAGTACTGTATAAATCTTCATTTTTATTATCACGATGTGCTTATCATTCCCCTATTCTGAGTTAAACATTTTACAATAACGGTAGTATTTAATTATAGTAAACTACAGAACTGGAAAATAGATCAAATATAGTCTTTCCTCTCACTTTGACTTAAATACTTGGGGAGTTTAGAAAGGGTACATTTGATGTCCTTTTCATTTATCATTTTTTGTGCAAATTTAAGTAACATTGAACATTTAAATATTCAATTGCAATTAAAAAATTTTTCCAATTCAATTTTGTTTAACATGAATTCAACATTAAAATTTTCATTCTTTTAACATTTTTAATTGATTCCTTTTCAGTATATCCTCACTTCCTCAAGTTTGTTTTTTCACAGTTTAGTTTTTGTTATGATGAGCCTTTTAAGTCTCCTGTTTTTGTCTTTGCTCTCAGCGTGTGCATCTCGCTGCCAAAAGTTCCTGATTTCTCGTGTTGGAGAAGACTGGATCTTTCTCATTCTGCTGGGGCTGCTCATGGCTCTAGTCAGCTGGGTCATGGACTACGCCATTGCCTTCTGCCAAGAAGGTAGGAAAGAGACACAGAGTCCAAACAAGCATTTACAAACACAACTGAGCACTTTACTCTGAAAGTATAGGTGGATGGAAACATATAGAGCATATCATTTATAAAATGATAAAATGTGTGTACATATATGTGTACAGGTGTATATAATAATGGATTAGATTTATATAGCGCTTTTCAAGGCACCCAAAGCGCTTCACATTAGTGTTCCATTATTCATTCACTCTCACATGCTCCCTCTGGTGGTGGTAAACTACATATGTAGTCACAGTTGCCCTGGGGCAGACTGACAGAAGCGTGGCTTCGGTGGGGGGCAACTTAGCCACGGCCGTATATGAGTGTATAGGTGTAAAGACATAGTAATATACGTATATTATAGGATATTTTGTATATTACATATTTTTGTATCATTTTGATAAAACAACTGGAATAAATTTATATAAATGTTTTGGCATTTGTATTATTGTTTGATACAATAGGGGTGGGAGATAATATGTTTATTATCTCCCACCCCTTATTAATTAATTAATTAATATTCTTTTTTTTAATTTCTAAAGTGCTTTTTACATTTTAAGTATTAGCCGTACAGGATGATGAGGTTGCAAATATGCAGTTGGATACAATCTGTAAATTCACCACTAGATGCTATTAAATTTCACACTGACTCTATAGGGTCATTGCAAATTGTAAATGTTAAAGGTAATGTAACATAGATGTTCTCTATTATTAAAATCACATTACACTAGGGGATAGATCCAGCAGGTGTGACTAAAGCCAGGTCAGGATTGATAATAGCAGGTGTTATTGCAACTGCCACGTTTATTCTGCAAAAGTAGAAGAACCCACATGAGCCAGAGTTTACGAAGTGGTTTAAACTGCTGCCTCTGAAAATATGATTGCTAAGGTCCATAAAATTGCAAATAATAATTGTCAGATATGACAAATGTCTATGGCTCATATTACAGGGACAATATCTTAGAAAAGGTACAGTGTGTGTGTGTGTGTGTGTGTGTGTGTATTTGTGTTTATATAAATCAGGGGTTTCTTACTCACTTTAGTTCAGGGGCCATTTTAAGCCAAATTGGATCTGAAATGGTTAAATAATAACATAGAAATAATGTTAACTCCAAACTTTCCTCTATGTTTTAGAACAAAAAAAGTAAAAAAAAAAAAAAAAAAATACAATATAAAAATGTTTATATCTACAAAATATCCTTGAAAACAATGTGAACAACATGGACAAACTGAAAAAAATCAGTGTAATTTCAAATGTTTTCTACCTCAGTTTATTATTCACACATGTACATTGTAACTTACAGATCACACTGGATCGATAAATACACAAACATTTAGTAACAGGAAGAATCTTGTTAAAATTGCACTTCTCCTAAAATGTTTATTTTTGTTCATATTTGTTCAGATTATTAATTTTTTTTGCATATTTTTTTTAAGAGAAAATACATGTAAATGTTATTATGATAGTATTTTACATTATCTTTCCCACTTGATGTTGAATTGGTCTGAATGTGGAACCTAAAGGAAAAGGATCGTTAATGTCTTAGTGAAATGTTTGCATTTCACAAATTCATTCCAAGGGCCCGACTGGACCCTTTGGTGGGCCACGTGTTTGACACCTGTGATGTGGGCGTGCTGAAGGGGTCTTTGCAGCTAGTGTTTTAAGTTGTTTTGTTTTGTGTTTATTGTATTATAGGTGCCAGATGCCTATTTTATGCCTAGTTTTGAATATTATGTGCATACTTGATATAATAATTTGATAATATGTTTTATATTTTGTAAGTTAATGATTGACATAATTCATACTTTAGGTTGAAAACATTGGTACAAGGTTAAAAATGTGGATTTAGAATAATTACAGTGTGTTACTGTATATAATGGGCCTTTAATCACTTTGGAAATACTGTGTGAGGGTCCAGTAGACATTGTTAGATTGAAGCAGCAAGAGGACGGTTGGAGTCTCACAGTTTTCTGACCATGTCGTCGTATCAACATGTCGTGAAGCCTTGTGGGATTTTTTAATTTATATTTGTGGACATTTTAGAAGCATAATTTTGTTTTGATTAGTTTTTGTTGTAATTTTAGTTTTAAAATAAAAGTACAAAACGTGACGATTGGTGGAATATTTAATTTTCTTCAGATACTGCAACATGCTTTTTTTTTTTCTTTCTTTTGTTTTTGTAAAAATTTTTCTTTTCATTTTGTTAACGGACTGAAAATAATGTATTTAGTTTACTGTGTTTCCATCTTTTATTATTATTATTATTATTATTATTATTATTATTATTATTATTATTATTATTATTATTATTATTATTATTATTATTATTATTATCGTTATTATCGTTATTATCATTATTATTATTGTTGTTGTTGTTGTTGATAATAATACATTTTATTTGTATAGTGCTTTTCATGGCACTCAAACACACTTTACATGAAGTAAAAAAAAATAGAACAATAAGACTCTGACTACAATAAAAAAACAAAAACAAACAAACGATAGAAACCAGAGCAATCACACATATAACTGACAGAATAAAAGTAATCAAACATTAAAAGCATTCTTGAATAAATGAGTTTTTAAAGGGGATTTAAAAGTGTTGAGGTCAGACGAGTGAGTCCCAGAAGTTTGGGGCGGCTACAGAAATTTTTTTTTTTTTTTT
Organism: Siphamia tubifer; assembly: GCA_020466265.1. Classification (NCBI taxonomy): domain Eukaryota; kingdom Metazoa; phylum Chordata; class Actinopteri; order Kurtiformes; family Apogonidae; genus Siphamia; species Siphamia tubifer. Next base: position 22,751,525 of record CM035799.1, on the reverse strand, counting down.
TTTTTTCTTGTTGTAACTGAATGAACATATGTTAAAGCCAATCAAAACTTAAATGCCAAAAAAAAAAAAAAAAAAAAAAAAAAAAGAACATTCAGACTACAGCCTGATCTATGAGTAGTCTTTGTTAACTTTCTTATGTGTGCATGTGTGTGCAGCACAGAAGTGGATGTACGGTGGCCTGGACAGTAACATGCTCCTACAGTACATCGCTTGGGTCACCTACCCTGTAGTGCTCATCACATTCTCAGCAGGTTTCACACAGATACTGTCTCCGCAGGCTGTGGGTAAGACACACACACACACACACACACTTATGTAAACATACCTTTCTGTATGGATTAATCTAATTCACGGACTGTTTGAATAATATAATAGGATCTTGTAACACAGCATAAGGGCTTCAAGGACAAGTGCTGTGTGTCTTTTTAGTGGTCATGTCTACAGAAAATCCATAAAGTAAAGCTCTGATGAGACATGCATACAGGAAGGTATATGAATATCAACCAGCCTCTTCCACCCGCCCCTCCCTCCTACTCTTCATTTATTTTTCTCATCTCTGTTTCTGTATAATTGCTTCCTTTCAACTCACCTTTCTGTGTCACTCCATCATCCCACTTAGCATCTCTTTGTTTTATTCTTCAGGCTCCGGCATCCCTGAGATGAAGACAATCTTAAGAGGGGTGGTCCTGAAAGAGTACCTGACGTTTAAGACGTTTGTGGCGAAGGTTATTGGTCTAACCTGCGCTCTGGGCAGTGGGATGCCTCTGGGGAAGGAGGTAGGGTTTTTTTTTTTTTTTTTTTAATATTTGTATCATCTCTCGCCATTAGCACTGTCTTTGCTGCACAAATGACTCTTGATAGATTGCTTGACAGTTTTGAAGTTTCCTACTGGGAGGATGTAAAAATCGCTCCTCTCAGAGTCCCATTAAATTCATGGCAGTGAAAATAAAAAATGTGATTTACTGCTAATAACACTTGCATTCCCAACTCAGGGAGTAATAAAGCTGTTTAAATCTGAATCTAAGCAGGATTTAATCATGCTCGGCTAGGCTTGTGAAGAATGTCCCTAAATTTGAGTGCAGCATGCTTTACCTTTTTGCAAAAAAAAAAAAAAAAAAGTGCTTTTATCGATATCCTGTGTACTAACATCCTTATCTCTCTGCTCTACTCCTTCTCAGGGACCTTTTGTTCACGTTGCTAGCCTGTGTGCAGCTCTCCTTAGCAAATTTATGGCTGCTGTTTTTGGTGGGATTTACATGGTGAGTGTGGTGGAGGAGGGTGACTGGATTACAAACACTCTGTAATTTAAGAAGGGAAAAAAATACAAACTGTAGGAGAAAAGTTTCAAAGACATGTCTAAACCCTGCCTTCCCCTAGACTAGTTATAAAATATAACATCAACATTAAGGTTCTGAACAGTCTATTCCCTCTAGTGTTACAGCACTTCATTAAAAAAAAAAAATCCCTCTTTTTTTTGTCATTGTTTTGATGCAAAAAATCCCATTAAATTATTTAACTTTTTTTTTTTTTTTTTTTTTTTACAAATTATCCAAATGTTAATTTTTTATTTTTTTTTAACAATATTCTGCCTCAATTTATCATTTATTCATCAGATCTACAAAGACACTAAACTCTTAATAATGGTTCAAATTGTGTCTAATTGTCTTTAGACATTTCAGGTTGTTCCTATTTGTTCAGGTTATTCACATGTTATTGTTACAGGATCATTTGTAAATGTAAATATTTTCATAGTTTTATATTATGAAAATATTAAATATTAAATACCCCGGGACATATGTTTGAGACCCCCGAGTACTATCTAGAGGTGACTATGATGTACAATGGGGCAAGACCAAATTAGACCAAATGGTTTAAGTCCTGGGATACATGACCATCTTATGTTAGAAACTTACGCCACCTTTAAAAAAAAACTGAAACGGTAGTTAATCGTAAGCCAGACCTGTTCTCATTTTATGTAACTTTGTTGTCTTTCTATTAGGACTGCACGATATGACATTGCGATTTTTAATTACATTTTATTTTTTTAATCTCTGCAATATAGAAAAAAATCTGTGTGGTGGTGATGCAAACAGACGACACAGAACATACTGTACGTTTCAGTATTGTCCTTCTTGTAGCTGAAATAATTATATAAAATTAACAATTAAAACCAAATACATAAAATAAATAAATAAATAAATGTGTGGAGTTTGCATGTTCTCCTCGTGTCTGCGTGGGTTTCCTCCCACCATCCAAACACATGCACTGATAGGTTAATTAGTTAATCTAAATTTCCCATAGGTGTGAATGTGAGAGTGATTGTTTGTCGATATTTGTTCAGTCCTGAGATGAACTGGAGACTCATACAGGGTGTACCCTGCCTTCGCCTATTGTAGCTGGATTAGGCCCCCACAGACCCCCGTGACCCTAGTGAGGATAAAGTGGGTTCAGATGACAAGACGAGTAAATAAATAATACATGTTTTTTTATTCAAATTAAATGTATTAAAAAAAAAATGAAAGTATAAACAAATAATACATAAAAATACAATAAAAATAATTGCAGGAGCTGCAGTGTGTGTATTGTACACATGTACATTACAATGTCGATGCTCAAACAATATATTGTGCAGCTCTATTTTCTAAATGGACTTTTAATGTTAATTTGTGTAAAACTGTATTTATCCATTTGTATAGTGTTTTATTGTTTGTATGTCCTTGGCCTGCTGGAGGAAAATGGATGTGAATTAATAGATCTATTAACTCCTGCATATTTACATTGACAACTTGGGCTGACATGTTGATTAATATGCAATGTCCTAATCAAATAAATAAACAAATAGTTTGTAGAAATCCTCACTATGTATGGATATAAAGATAGCTTTGCAGCACCTGAAGGGTTCAAATTCAAACTTTTTGAAATATTAGGGTCCGAATACACAAATAAATTAACTACTAGCAAAATATGACCCCTTTAAAAGCCTCATATGGTTCTGCATACTGTAAATGTGTTGTGATTCTCTGTTACAGATGTCCATGAACATCCACACGTGTACATTTAAACACAGATCACCTCCACCACTGCCTCATTCTGGCTTTGGTGTAATATTCACAGTTTTCATTAGTGAAGCTAGAATGAGAACAGGGCTAAAAATCTACTGTAAAACCATACAAGGAGAAAGGAGAGCTGCAGCTTTGATGGATAAAAAGCCCATTAAAATGTATGTTTTCCAATTGATTTCGAAAAGTATATGAGACAAAACTTTTTAACTCCACATGGATCATAAACCCTTAATTATGGAAAGATTAATTCATATCTGTGTAGAAATGTGAGTGTTGTTTTATTTATTTATTAATTTTTTATCACAGCAAGAACCATTAAAAACTTCCCTATCCTTGCATCATAAGCAGTTTGTGCAGTTATCTAAATTATTTGACGTTACAGCTACATGTCTACAGAAATCAAAGTCACCTTGTAGAATGTCAGAAGGTGTTTCTGTAACTATTAAAGCAATTCTTATGAATCTTAAACTCTGCCATTCCAATAACAGGCAGGGATATGTTCAGAAATTATATTGTTAGAAGCTTATTTCTGTAGCCTTCAGGCCTTTTGTGCCTGTTTGTGCACCATAAGTGGTTGTTTCTATAGAGAATATGTCCTTTGAGGGATTTATATCAGGCTATTCTGTTTACTGCTGGTGTTAAGGATCCACAGTTTTTACAACCTCACACTTCTACAGTCTTGCAGTCAGAGGCAAATATTTTATATTAACTACACAACATTTGTCTGGTGGTTTTAGTTCCTATTTAGATCACAATTTGTAATGAATTTGAAAATGAAATATACTTGTTTTTCCTTCTTAAAATCAAAGTATTTACCACGTCAGGCTTGTATGTGTAATTAGAAAAGCTCATATTTGACTCATTCTTTACCCTGGACAAATGAAAAATGGATGCTAGTGCTTGAGGGAAACATGACGTTCCATTAAGAAAGTCTAATAGCGTTAAAAAAAAAAAAGAAAAAGAAAAAGAAAGAATAGGAAAATGGTATCTTGAGATTCTGTTACACTAATTGTGTTGTTATGTTACCAATACACACATAAACTCACCTGTACCTTCTAATAACTCTACAGGGATGCTTTAGAGACAAAATGCATCCTACTGTAATTGGCTTGAGACACAAACACACTGGCCAAGGTCAACATCTATGTATGTCTGAAGATGGTACAAGAAAATAAAAATAGAAATTCTAGGCAGAGGGAGGGGTTTCTGCAGGTACGAACACTACAACACACTCACAGCAGGTCAGAAGTAATGAGTGAATAATAACCCGTATTGTATTTGTTTGTTCCACTTTCAGGAAAATGTTCAATACTTTAGCTTTAAAGTCTAAAACTCAAGGTAACTCACAGGATGACAATGCTACAAACACAGTGTTCTAATACACAAACCTCTAGAGCAGGGGTCTCAAACTCATTTTCTTAAGTGGCTACATTCAGTCTGATTTGATCTCTAATGGACTGGATCAGTAAAATGAAAACATAATAACCTATAATAAATAATGACAACTCCAAATTTTTTGTCATTGTTTTAGTGCAAACAAACCAAAACATTAAATTATGAAAATACTTTTATACATTATCCAAATGCAAAAAAAGTTTACTTTCATAAAGAAAATAAGGGCAATTTTAACAATATTCTGCGTCAATTTATCATATAGGGGCAGCTGTGGCTCAGTACGTAGAGTGGGTCGTCTAATAACCGAAGGGTTGGCAGTTTGAATCCCGCTTTGTCCTAGTCAGCCTGTTGTGTCCTTGGGCAAGACACTTCACCCTCCTTGCTTCCAGTGTCACATACACTGATGTATGAATATTTGATGGTGGTCAGAGGTGCAAAACGGCTACATATGTAGTTTACCACCACCAAAGGGATCATGTGAGAGTGAATGAATAATGAGTCACTAATTTAAAGTGCTTTGAGTGGCCAAAAAAGGACTATATAAATGCAGTATATTATCATTTATCATGTTTTTTAATATGGATCAGTTCTACAAAGACACCAAACTGTTAGTAACAGGAGCAGAAAATGGTTCAAATTTTGTGTAATTTCCTGGAGTTGTTCACATTTGTTTAGATTATTCACATTTTATTGTTACAGGATAGTTCGGAAATGTAAATATTTTCACAATTCATTGTCATTTATAGACAAAGGAAAAAAACTGAGAAGAAAATATGCAGTAATTTAACAGGTCATTATGCTCTTCATCCCACGGGCCACATTGGAACCATTGGTGGACCACATTTGGACCCCGAGCTGCATGTTTGAGACCCCTGCTCTCTATAGATTAATCAAAGTAAAGCAGTTAGAATGAGCTTAACCATTATCTTTTATAGAAGAATGCAGCTGTAATATGAATCCATTTGATCCACTGAATCCCTTTTGACTTTTCTTACTGAAAGTACGTTCAACTGGATAATACATTTAGTTTAATTAGGTTTTCAATGCACAGCTTAATCCTCAACAGGATATTAATACTGGAAACTATTTTTAAAACTGACAAATGACACTTTATTAGCACGTACATGCAGTCTTAAGTATTTAACACTAAAAATGTTTACCCACCCTGGAGACTTTTTCTTGATCGTATTTTATTTTTGTATTTATTGACTGTGTAGCTGCAAGAAAACAGCCACAAAGGCACAAATGAATTTGACATTTCTTTGATTTTCTGCCATTCCCCAGGACATACACTCACCTTCACTCATGCGAGACCAAACCGTGGGCTTCTGTCTAAATCTGGACTAATCTGTGCTTCTTTCACTGGGAAACTTCTCCTCCATGCACCAGCAGAACTCAGTATGGTGGAAGATAGACACCAGTGATGTGGAGGAAGAAAGGAAAACACATGTCTGCACATCTTAGAAAGACTCAAACAGTCCAACAGCCCGACATCATTAAACCTAATCACTCTGGGGAAAATGTTAATTCAGTAAACTGTGGAATCAAGACTGTGTTTACTGAAGCTCATTCGCTGCTTGTTTGATTTCTGTGCGGTTTGGATGATAACTTGGCTGTCTTCCAAGCGGATGAGGAAAAAAAAAAAAAGAAAAAAGGTAAAAATCTACACTTGCACAGATAGCGCTCACATATATATATCTTGTCTTTTTTTTCTTTTTTTTTCTTTCCACTGTTTCTGCTAAAGGAAGAGCCCTTTGAGGGAAGCAAGGTATGATTGTAGAAGTCAGACAGTGTTTTTGCTGCCAATGCCATCAGCATTAATAATCCATGCTGTCCATTACTCATACTGATACAGATTGATGCTGATCCATTTGTCTGGGCTGGATTTGATTCTGTTCAGTGAACTGTCGCAGTGAAGCATCGATCTGTGTCGCCTTCGGTTTTATACAAACATCTCATTCCATAATTTCAGCACTCAACCCTAGTTTTTTTTTGGTTTTTTTTTTCAATTACAGTCTCCCATATTCCTGTGCTTGTATAGATTATATCACCTCATGTAATGTAAGAACATGCATCAGTAATACAGTGACTTCTTGCAGATGTAATTCACTGGGGTTTTTTTTTTTTTTTTTTGTTTTTTATGCAAACGAAATGCATGTTAAGTATTTGTGCATTGCAGGGTTTTTCTTTTTGCATGGACGTTTGGATTTTGGATGTGTGTGTTTTATTTGCTTGAATGCATTGCTCTGTGTGTGGCTTTCTGTATCTGCCTCCGATTGGACAGAATGAGCTGAGGAACACAGAGATGCTGTCGGCTGCCTGTGCAGTGGGTGTGGGCTGCTGCTTCGCTGCCCCCATTGGAGGTAAGACAACATGGCTGCAGCCCTTGATTGAATGGTATCTAATTACGGCAAATAGTTCCAAGAGTTAATTGCATGATGGGAACACTTAACCGGCTCGAGGCTTGAAGATGCCACTATTCATCAGTCTGTCCATTTAACTGCTTTAGATTAGAAATAATCACAGGACCAAGAGATTAGTATTGATTTTAGTGAACTTTAACCTCTTTAGTTGCTCCATTGTCAGCTCATATAATGTCGACACTTTGGTCATCGTTAATGATTGAAATGTGGTGAAATATATCCATGCTGTTTAGGTGTTTAGTAAAGCTTCTGAGCTTTTTTTTTTTTTTTTTTTTTACTCTCGTCCAACATTGGTGTGTGTCAGAGACATATCATGCTATAACTCAATGAATACCTGATATATCACCATGAAATTACATGGGCATATACATATAGCTAAATCACATCAGATGCAATGATCCATTTGAGTAAAGGTCAAAGGTCAAGGTCAGAATTAACTAAAAGGTCAAAATCACAATATCTGTTATAACTCAAGAACAGAGGGTCACAAACCTTTCAGATTGGTACCAAATGATGCAGAATGAAAATGTATACAATTCTCATATTTAGTATTATCACCTAGGACCAACAGTTTTTGAGATCTCTGGAGGTCAAAGGTGGCATAACTTAATATATATTGGATATATTATCATAATATTACATGCATTGACAAATATTTATATATAACGAAATTATCAATATTGTAAAAGGTCACATTTAGTAGAAAGGTCAAAATCACATTATTGACTGTAATTAAAGAACAGGTTGTCATAGAAATTTGAGATTGGCATAAAATAGGGGCAAGATTAGGCATTCTCTGAATGTCAGTTTTGTTTTTCATTGTTACCACTAGAACAAATGCTCCGTTATTCACATTCTTCACTGCCTGAATGAGCATTTTCTTCCATCTCATCATTTTGTAATGTTCTGTTTGGGAGCAGAAGTTCAGTTACTTTCACTGTTTACTGTTGTTAGCTTTATCTCTTTCTACTTTCCAAAATATTAGCTGTGGGCAGCTCAGCTCACATGTGAAAGGAAATATTAACAACCACAAGAGAAGCAAATGTTGTTTACATCCAAAAAGCAGAGGTGTTCAAAGTACTCACATTCTGTACTAAAGTAGAAGTACAACTACTAGTGTGTGAAAATACTCTGGTAAAAGTAGAAGTACTGATTCAACTCCTTTACTAAAGTAAAAGTAAAAAAAATTACAAGTTCTCAACTGTAGTAAAGTAAAAAGTAAAACTGCATTTTTTTTCATGTGGATGAAATAATACTTATTTAAACAGGAAAAAACTGAAAAATGTCAAAAAATATCCAAAAATAAAGCATTTAAAAGTGAGTTACTGTGTAGATGATGTGTTTTATTAGGTCATGGTATTTAGTTTAGTGGATATGGACAGGAAAATTCAAAAGTCATAAATAGGAGATTTTAAAAAACATAATTATGAGATAAGAAAATCTAAATCATGAGATAAAAAGTTAAAATTATGAGCAAAAACTCCTAATGACATACGAAATGGATAATTATGAGATTAAAAGTCAACAACGTACAAACAGAAAAACAAGCAACAACACATAGTGCTCACAAAAATAGGGACCAAGCAAAAATTACACATTAATTATATTACAAATATTCATTTGATGCTATTAAACATTAATTATATTATAATATCCCATTGTTATTATTATATTGCAAATGTTCCTGGCAACAACAGAACTTAAAATTCAAATCAGCTAGTTAAAAACATCTTAAATGCAAGTGAATGGATGGATTTAACCCCCCCCCCCCAGTTTGGATGACGGAAAAGATTTCAATGAAGTTATTTCTGAAATGTAAACCAGGTACCATGGGGCTTCTACTCAAATGTGAATATTAATGATGATTAAACCACAAGAGTAAGTGCCTAACATTTTGGAACAGTTCTGGACAAAAATGAGGTTTATTGGGCTTGAAGTTCATATATAGTGTTGAATATGAGCACATTAGCATATAATATCTTTAAATTATCAATTTATAATGTCATTTTTTTTTTTATCAGGTTTGGAGTCAACATGCCTGATTTAGTCAAGATCACATGTTTTACCTCTGGTAGCCTTCTTCTTCTGTGCTGATCAAATATACAAAAGCTAATTATGTGAGCAAGGATTTGTGATTAATCTCGCTCTGGGTGAGATTATTGTAATTACTTTGTGTATGTGTGTGTGTATGTGTGTGTGTGTGTCTGTGTCTGCAGAGACATATCATGCTATAACTCAACGAATACTTGAGATATCACCATGAAATTACATATGTATAGCTAATCCATTTGAGTAAAGGTCAAGGTCATAATTAACTAAAAGGTCAAAATCCCATTACTGGTTATAAGTCATGAATGAAGGGTACAGAACTTTCAGATTAGTACCAAATGATGTGGAATGAAGATTTCTACAATTCACATGAATGGTGTTATCACCTATGAACCAATAGTTTTTGAGATCCCTGGAGGTCAAAGGTGACATGTCACAAAATTAACTTCTGTAACACTGTTTGTGTGTGTCAAGCATAGACATATCACATTATATCTTAATCAATACTGGATGTATTATCATAATATTACATGCACTGATGCATATATACACGTATGACGAAATTATCAGTATTGCAAAAGGTCAAAGGTCAAGGTTGCATTTCGCAGAAAGGTCAAAATCACATTATTGGCTCTAATTCAAGAATGGGTGAGATTAGGCCTTCTCTGAATACTTGTTTTGGTCAGTAGTGTGTGATTTTTTTTTTTATTTTTTTTTATTTTTACCAAATGGGTAATATTGCACATGTGTCATATGTCTGATAGAATATTGGCCCAAACACTGATAGTCAGGCATTCATTTTGCTACTAAATAGTATCATAGGTCTTGTACATGTTGTCTTATTTGTGAGTGAAATGTGTGTTTGTGTTTTTCCGTCGCAGGGGTGCTGTTCAGTATCGAGGTCACATCAACATTTTTTGCAGTGAGGAACTACTGGAGGGGCTTCTTTGCTGCGACCTTCAGTGCCTTCATATTCCGAGTGTTGGCAGTGTGGAACCAGGAGGAAGGTAAAATACAATAACACCTGTGACGGTGTCTTTGTGCACAACATAACTATAGTATTTGTCTGTGACATTGTTTGGTTTGTTTCTTGGTTTAACACTTTAGCAGCAAAGCTATTAGTTGAATTCATACAACAGTGGGTTTATGGATAGCCAGTGACTGAGAGTGGATCTGATTACATTTAGGGAAAAGTAGGACAAAATTATATATATTTTTTTAATCCTCCTTTTTAGGTCTAATGGGTGAAATATGTGCAAAGGGAGGGCTTTGTGGTGTCTTATTTAATACTATGATGTCCGTGTGACTTACAGTAAATAACTATTGCTCCATCTAATTAGAAACTTTTTAAGTGTAAATACACATAAAATGTCAAAAGAAAAAAAAAAGTAGTTTGTTGTAGTTCAATGGTCTTCTGCAAAGTTTGTATAGGTTTAGACTTTGAAAGACTGTTTGTCCATTTCAGATTTTTCATCAGAAATGACATTTTGATGTATTTGAGTCAACAGATGGCAGATATAAATGCAAACAGACCTTATATATACAGGATAATATATACAAGATAGAAAAATTTTGAGTATAAAAAAACCTAGAGTTGTCTGATTTAAATTAATATGCTTTACTATTTACTATTAATATCTTTATTATTCCCTTTTCCACATTTTTGTTTCTCTGATTTTGGTCTCTGATAAGGGTTTAGATCTGCCAGAGAAGCAGATCAGATCTACTTCAACATTTTTAATTTAATCATAACTCAAAACATTTTTCTTCTTTATATAAATGTTCAGGTTTTCATTTATGGTATTTCAATACCACACCGTTCCTGGTACTTTTGGGGTTTTTTTCAGTAAATATTTATTTAAGGTATTTAAATGAAGAAAACAATACAAATATATGTGCAATAAATGATTAGACTATTAATAAAGGAGTATCAGCTTCAAACATTCTAAGCCTTTTTCTTCAAATACACACTTTTGTGTATATATTCCATTATTTCAATACTCATCCAAGTGTGCAAAAATAAAAAATTAAATGAAATTGACTGAACTGTTGTGTACAATGTTTCTGGAGGTGACATATTTCTGTCTTACACCCTCTTCTTTTCCTCAGAGACCATCACCGCTTTGTTTAAGACCCGTTTCCGTCTTGACTTCCCGTTCGACCTTCAGGAACTACCAGCATTCGCCATCCTGGGGTTAGTGTGTACCTCTGGGCCGATGCCACACCGACACACACTTCGACTTGAGACAGTTCGGTGCCTGACTTATACCAAGGACATTTAGGACTTAATTTACTCCCAGACTAGACAGAGGGTTGACTTGATTTCAAAGAATGGGCCATGAAATATACTTTTTTTTGTCCATTGATTACACTGTGTTCAGATCAGTGCTTCCAGAATGTATTAGACGCCAAAATATTTTATTAGACAAAAACAAACAAAAAAGACCAGCTTCCTGTCAGATTAATTTAAGCAGGAACAGACAGACTTGCAGCTGGAGGTACATGTTGTTATGATGAGATGACATTTTCCCAGGATGCTCTTGTGAACAGGTGATGTTTGTTTCTGCCTGTAGCATCGCCTGTGGGTTTGGTGGCGCTCTGTTTGTCTACCTGAACCGACTGATTGTCGAGTGCATGAGGAAGCAAAAGACAATTAACAAGTTCCTGCTGAGAAAGTAAGTGTCTGAGTCTGTACAACTTTATGAATCTACTGCAATGTCCAAACTTTAGAAAAGATAAAAATACAGAAAATGGTCTAAAAACGCAACCACTTCATGTGTCAGAATGAAAATGATCCAGATTATTTTTAATAGTCAATATTATGCTAAAATATGACTTACTTTAGTTTATCACAAAATGTTATATTATTATGCAACCATACTAAAAAAGAAGCTTTACAAGCTGACAGTCATGTAGAAAGTTATGTAAGTTTATGAATTATTATCAAACTACAAATCACACAGACATAAAAAAAAGAACAATTTCACTATTAACTGCATTTAAAAGTATGTAAAAACTTTACAACAATGTATTTCAGTTCCGTTTACATTTATTTTGAGCACACAAAATCATCAAATCGTCAATCAAAAATAGTCAACAATTTCTTTTTCTTGCACTCGAAAAGGAGTGAGAAGAAGTAAAACTTACACGCTACCATCCCTTTTGACATTTCTTCTGCATTCTAGTGTAAGCTTTAACACCATTTTTTTTTTTAAATTTCCATTTATCATGAACACAAAGCATCCATAAAGGTTTATAAACACATTGCTTTATAAGTCACCTCACACAATCCGATTTGTATAATGAACGATTAAGTATATTTATTTTCACTTTTAATGAACATCAAATACAATATTTAATAGACATGATAATATCTTAAATGTGCTAATAATTCCACTACTTTTTTATTGTCTCTGTCTCTAACCTACATTAAAATAAATAAATAAAATTTGGTATTATAAGTGCTGTTGATGCCAAAGTCCACTGTTACATAGATATTATGAACAGTCTGTTCTTGAGCTGTAATGACAACGCAGACATGTTCATCAGTCTTCTGTACCTATTAATAGAATTTCTAATTGAGATGAATCTGCTCCAGTAATACCTGCAGTATTTTTGCATATGATTAATAACATCAGCCATCGTGGACTGAAAGTGTCAGCTTTCAGCTACTTTTACAATATTGTTATCAATATGAAAATATAACAACTATTTTACATGTCATTTCCATAACTCAATGTACAAAACCACAATATAAATGTGGTCACTATCCATGAAAGGGTTAATGTTATGTGTCCAAAGTATGAAGTGGGTTAGGTTCATATGTCACAGAGGTGTTTACTTCATCATTCATATGTTGTGACAAACACACCCATTAATGACCCTGCAGTCCGTCTCTTCCTGTCAGGCGTCTGGTGTATCCTGCTCTGGTCACGCTGCTGGTCTCCACACTGACGTTCCCCCCAGGCTTTGGACAGTTCATGGCTGGACAGGTGAGAAAATACTCTACTAGACAGGATAAGTAAACCCAATATGCAAATGTAACATCTGGACACTGAATTACCATATGCACTGAAGACGAACATGAATAAAACAAAATGTTACACCCTTGGTTTCATGTCATAAATCAGGGGTTTTCATAGTGTGACATAGTGAGCCTCTCCTAATAGAGACAAAAAGCAGCAGTGCCCCCCTTTATTTGGATCTTTTTTTTTTAAATTTACCATTTTTTAAAAGTATATATCTATTAAGCATCTTTATCTTCCTCTCTATATCATTAAATACCTTTTTTTCCCCACACACTTTAACATTTTGTTTTGTCTTTTTACAATTTCTGAATGTGTAGATTTTTTAACATCTCTTTTAACACATCTTAACATTTTTGTGTGTTTTCAGCATCCTTTTAAATACAGTTTTACATTTGTGTATGTTTTTAACATTTCTCCCCATAATTTAAAATCTTTTTACCTTTTTTTCTTCTAAATACATTTTAACATCTGCGTATGTTTTTTATAACATCTTTTTTTTAACACATCTTAAAATATTTTTGTGTTTTTAACAGTTTTTAGATACATTTCTGCATCTGTGTATGTTTAACATCTCTTTTAACACATCTTAATATTTTCTCTCCTTTTCAATTTTGCTTTTCACATGTTCTGTAGTTTGCTAAACACATGTTTACATGGTTTTATTTAATTTTTTTATTCAGGTTTATTTTTTCTCCTGTTGCACCTCCCCATTAGTCCTCTGGTGCTTCACTGTTTGAAAACCCCTGCCATGAATAAAAAATGAGAGCAAAAACAAGTTCAGTCCAACATTACACTAGGGAACACGATTTTTGCCGAGTTAGGTCTGACAGCCGTTTTTAACACATTTTTGGGTACGCAATCAAAAACTGATCTCAGTTCTTCTTGATCACGTCAAGTTTTTTAACTATATGATCTCTATTTCCTTAAAACATATGAAAAATATTGTGCTTCACACGTCTGTGCTTGTTTTATAAGAATGTTCAAATATTTACATACAATGAAATATGAAAGAAACAGGCATGACTGCAATGATTATACAACACTATTATGTTTATAAAGAATATGTCTACTGTCATTGTACTGTCATATTGGGAGCTGCACACCTCTCACTTCACTGTCTCCATGGTAACTGCACAAACAAGTTGCAGCTGTAGCTGTAGATGAGTCCAATCCTAATCAGCCAGCAAGTCTGACTACAGCTAATCAGTGGAATTTTGCTTATCTGGAGGATAAGCTGTGGAGAAAAAAAAACTTGATTTGCTAGAAAAAAAAAAAAAAAAAAGATAAAAATGTTAACACAATGAACTCATTTGTGCTGCAGTATGACTTTGAACGTCTCTGGCAACACATTTTGGTCAGTGTGTCCAAGTAGAGTCACTGTCACACATGAATGAACAGGCAGTTGATCCAGTAGTGACAGGCGGCAGAACCATCAGACACTAAACAGCATGTTGACCTCTGGATGGAAATACGAGGACAAAAACCCCCAGGATGAAACAGTTGACCGACATAAAGTATTATACACATTATACACGCTACCACTTTGTCTAACATGTGGTCCAGCTTACGACAAACATATTAAATGTATTTATTACATTTCCTTCCTTCTTGAGTCTGTTTGCTCATGGAAAATGAAATGTGATTAATATAGATGAATAAATGAATGCTATTTAATTGTGATTAATAGAAATTATTCCACAGAAACTGTGTCATACATGTATTACATATTTTTGCAGTTGTGCACATAAAGTGTCTTCTTCTTATCCACTAATATAATGGCTTCAACAGTTTTGACATTTGTCCATTGATCAACATATTTCTGGCCTTTGTGGATCATGAACCTGAACTAAATGCAGCCTGGTAACAATAAAAAGGTAAGAATAGAAAATTAAATGAATATGATTTTAGATTTTATAGACTTGTGGAACACACATTTCTGGGTGTCAGTGCTGCTTTTACACCTGCCATACTGCAAAGGCCTCATGAATAACAATGAGGTACAGAGAGATCATTCTTACTTTCATGGTTTCCTCATTTCCAATAAAGTGATGGTGATTTATGGAAAATTCCAGACATGAAAAAAATACAGATTGCTGCAGTGAGCATCCAGTGGCCTAGGGAATTCAACCCATACAATTATATGATACAAATGTCCTTGGTTTCTCTGCACTGTAGATTTATTTTCTCTCTTAGATTTATTATCTAGATCATGGGTCTCAAACATATGACCTGGGGGCCAAAACGTGGCTCGTCCAAAGTTCCAATGCAGTCCCTGGGATACATGTACAAAATGCAAAAATTCCACAGTCAAGGCTATGGAACTCATTTTAGTTCAGGTTCCACATACAGACCAATATTATCTACAGTCAAATAATAGAAGAATAACCTACACATTTTTTTTTGTCTTTTGATGTAAAAAAAACAAAAAACAAACAAACCCCAAAAAACCCAAATGTTATGTCTATAAATAATGACAATTAAAAAATTTTCTTTGTTTTAGTGCAATAAATAACATTAAATGGTGGAAATATTGACGTTTACAAACTATGATGTCAAATGATGACAAATATGAACAACCTGAAATGTCTTTTTTAAAAAAAAAGCACAATTTGAACCATTTTCTGCTTCTGTTACGAAGAGCTTAGTGTCTTTTAGTGTCTTTGCAGATCTGATCCATAATGCATGTATAGAATAGATAGGTTGAGGTTATTTATTTGTTTTTTTGTTTATATAATTTATAAACGTAAGTATTTTCATAATTTAATGGGGTTATTTTAACTAAACCAAAGACAAAAGATTGTAATTGTCAATATTTATAGGTTATTAATATATTATTTTACTGGTTTGGCTCACTGGAGATCAAATTACACTGAATGTGGCCTCTGAAAGAAAGTGAGTTTGAGACCCCTGATCTAGATGAAATAAAGGCAAAGATTTGACCACTTTTAAATAACTAGAAGAAAGTGTTGGGAGTTGACAGACAGAAAGAAACAATGTGCTCTTAGTATAAGTTTAAAAAAAAAAACTGTATTCAGACAATCTGAATTTATTTGACATTTTTCCTCGATTAATGTGGAATACGTGGTGTCTTAGGACCCTTAAAAAGTCTTAAATGTAATTGTCCTAAATTAAAGCTGGAATTACCCTTTAAAGATTGATAGTAAATCATTGCAATAAATTTTGTCCTTAGCAATCTTAAAAATGTCAGGCACAGTAATGGATATTCCTATAATTGCTTTGGAAATCACTCTAAAGAAAATGTGATTAGCATTTAGCATTTTAAGCTAGTGGAGCCTCCAACAGTCAGTGGAGAGGTTCAGGAATGAGCTGTAACAATTAGAACATCTGTAGCAGAATCATTAGTCATAAGAAATGAAAATGTAACATTAACCAAATTAAATATAGTTAAGACAGCTTCAAGGCAATAACTATGAGAGCCATTATACAGATAGTTTTTATGAATGTAAGACATTAACATCAATCAAAAAGGCCTTAAAAATATCTTTAAATTTAAGTAGATTACAGTTTGAAAGTAACAGCACAAGACTGCTTTCAGATTCTCATGAAAACAAGATCCTTGAACACAAGATTTTTTTTAACAGTATCTATATAGAGCTTGTATTCTTTACAAAAGTTTATATTATTGAGTGACTTTATTTATTTATTTATTATTTTGGTAAATCTTTAACCCCTAACATATCTGTAGTGCTTGTTCTTCATATGTGATTCATGATATTCATAAAAATTCAACGATTTTAAAACTTTGTAATAAAATAGACCTTGGTCTTGCCATAAACATCTGAGCATGCTCAGTACACCCACCACCTCCTGTGGAATGGGGAGATTGATTGACTTGCTATAAAAATAGACAGCTTGTGCTTTTTTTTATGCTGTTTCCCTTGTGATTTTGTGTTTTTACTCTTATGGTGATTTGATTTTCTTTATTTTTATTGTATTTTTCTGGAGTTTTGACCATGTAACTGGTTTGTGGAGTTCAAATAAGTGCCAAAAGGCAGTTGGATTGATTTAGAAAAATAGATCCTCAAAACAAAAACTACTGAGACAAAATTCAAGTATTTCACACTTCATATTCAAAACGCTAAATCTCTTATTGACGTACATTCTGGATGACTTTAGTAAAAAACTTGTCAAACATCAATTCTTATCTTTTTTTTTTTTTTTCTGTTATTCCACCATTTTTGACCCTAAAACACACAGTGAAACAAAACCACTGCAGATAATTAACACAAGCGCATAACGTAGCTTTTATGACCCTGAAACAGACATAAATTCACAGCAGTGCACTTACCTGAAATAAAGTGTCGGGGGTTACAGACTTAATCCTGAACATCATTCTCATTCTCATCCTCTGTCCCTGTGTCCTCCTGTCAGCTGACCCAGCACGAGTCTCTGGTCGCACTGTTTGACAACCGTACATGGTGTCGTCAGGGTGTGGCTGAGGAGTTTGACTACATTAGCCACCACCACGGCTGGAAACATCCTCAAGTCAACGTCTTCATCACACTCATTCTCTTTGTCATCATGAAGGTGGGTTTCTGCTCTATGTACATGCACTATATCTGAAAATGAGCAGGATTTTGATGTGTTTTCTCTCTGTTAGTTCTGGATGTCTGCTGTGGCCACCACCATGCCGGTTCCTTGCGGTGCCTTCATGCCAGTTTTCCTCATCGGTAAATTAAATCTGTTTTGTCTTCTTTTTGTTTCCATTGCAAAGGCAAACAAGTGGTGCCAGGCACAATAAGCCCCACCCCTCTGAAATGTTTTAGCTCTTAATAGACGTTGCTTCTCAAAATGTGAGATTATGGATCACTTAAGGTCAAATATCGTGATGCTATTTTGGAGCCTACACACAGTTTCCTATCTGTGAACAATACTGAGTACTTACCACCACTATTTTTGGAGTTATGACCATTTAAAATAAAGTTAACCTTGATTTTAACTTCTTGGGTCAACAATGGGTCAAAATCCATAAACATAAAATGCAGAATTAAAATACAAGCATGTTGGTGCTCATTGGAAGTCTCTAAGATGAATAGTTGAAAAGTTCTATCCATAATTAGATTTCTGACCTTTATTGTGATCTTGACCTTTGACCTAGAGGCTTCAAATTTATCCTTCAAAGTTTTGATGTCAATGCACATCAACAGTGAGAACAGAAAGAAGCTCGACGCAAAACTGAGTATACAGGAATGAAAAGGAAATTCCTGATTTGCACTTCTGTACATTTACACAGTACATTTTTGGTGATCTTGACCTTTGACCTATATTCGCCAAAATTTAATGGGCTCTATTCTGGAGCACCTCACACCTTTCCTAAAAATGTCATGGATATTGGTCCAGTAGTTATAGTCTAGAGTTGCTAACAGTCAAACAGACCAACCCAAAAACACCTTTTGGTTAAAAATGGTAAAGAATAACTGTTCCCTCTGTGTGTGTGATGGACAGGTGCAGCCTTTGGCAGACTTGTTGGGGAGATCATGGCTGCTATGTTTCCGGATGGCATTCATGCAGATGGAAGCGTGTATCCCATAGTTCCTGGCGGTTATGCAGTAGTAGGTGTGTTTTTATATAATCTTTTGAAGAGCCTCTTTACTTACATTCTGAGTATTTTACCTACTGCATGACATTGAAAAGTGTTATAATGTTGGCAGAAGTTAAAATCCAGCAGGGGATGACTGAAGGTCCAGGTGTGGATGTGTGTGAGGAGTTCAGGGACATCTCGAGGACAGACGATCACAACACACATTTACACAACCATATGAGGAGCTGAAAGGCGTAGATTGGATTGTATACTGACTGACCAGTAAAACAAGGTGCACCTAGGAAAATCAATACCACCTTAAGTGTGCGATATATTTAGAGTATTTTTATTGCTTCACCCACTGTCCCTGAAGTGCTCTTAAAACTAACCCTGATGATAATACCAATTCTGTGTCCAACTTGATCGATGCTTGTGTTATTGTGTTTTGGCACATTAGTTCAGATATGAACTCATAAAGTAATGAACCCAACAGTAATATATATATATATATATATATTGTACTGTATAAATGGGGGCAGCGGTGGCCTCATCGGCTGTAGAGTGTCCTTGTGACCGAAGGGTTGCTGGTTTGATTCCATTCACTGCCCTTGATCAAGGCAGTTAAACCCCCTCCCCCTCCATTTGCTTCCGGGGCATGATCTAATGATGGGCTAAAGGGAGAAGACAAATTTTGGTGCGTGATGAACATTTATCTGTCTGACAAAATATTCTATTCTATTCTGTTCTGTTCTGTTCTCTATTCTATTCTGTTCTAAATAATTAATACTACATGATGTAAAACCACAAGACAATACCTTAACCATGAACTGCCCTTCTGGTAGAGAAAGGTATTTTTTCTTTTTCTTTTACAAGAGGAAAAAGAAAGGGGGGAAAAAAAAGTGTTCAGGCCTTTAGAGTGTTATTTTATCTCACTTCAATACACATTTTCCCATATGACGTAAATCTAGTGCAAATCTGAAGTCATTTTTATCACTTGACACCAGCTTATTGAAAGTGACTGATGCAAATCGATTTCACTTTAGTTGAGGATTACAGTTTGGACTAAAGTAAATTAGAAAACTGCTCAGTACAAAATTGCCATGGATGTGACTCATCAGCTAGTGTGACAGGATGGTGTTGGGATGCTATGATTTAGAAAGGACGTCCTGCAGAAAATTGTGTTTTGATTTGCTGTCTTGCCATAATCACATCTGTGAATCATTGCACACAGTTGCCGTTCACATTTAAACCCCGTATTGAACTGTGTGTGAATGGACGAGACACAGAAGTCACCGAGTGCTTTTCTTTCATTCACTTCCCTCCCACACAGGAGCCGCAGCGCTGTCTGGAGCAGTCACCCACACCGTGTCCACAGCCGTCATAGTGTTCGAGCTGACCGGACAGATCTCCCACATCCTCCCTGTGATGATTGCTGTGATCCTGGCCAATGCTGTGGCCCAGTCTCTACAACCGTCGCTGTATGACTCCATCATCCGCATCAAGAAACTTCCTTATCTGCCGGAGCTGGGGATGGGACACCACGAGTGAGTCTGTGCCATTCTCTTTTCTACTTTGTGTTCATGCTTGGTTTAATGTGATTTTAAATGAACCTGTAAAGACCCAGTGCTACTTTTGTGGCAGTTCCCAAATTAATTTTAACCTTCAGTGATTTATCACTGTTTATTGTAATAATATCCTTATTTTTCATTCTTTCATTGTAAATAATCTGTGTAAGTGGTGCAACGCTTTCCAGACAAAAATAGAACCCAAACTGTGATCAACTAGTTTCATCAACGTGATGAAAGTGTATAAACGAGTGGATGGCTGAGTATCTAAAAATGTATTTCCTCTACTTAGACCTTCATTTTTTTCCCCACACCTAATTTGAAATCCAAATTTCATCAAGGATGAAGTAAGAGATGAGCACAGTGGACAAGTTTATCACAATATTTAGTGAAATATTAAGTGAAAACCAGCAATTTAGGGCACTTGAGTTTAAACATGGGTATCACTGCTGGTTCCTACATTAGAAACAAGTACAAGAGCAGATGTCTGTAGCAACCCCCCCCCCTTCAACAATTTTATGCAAAAACTAATGGACTAATTTCTATGAAATTTTTAAGATAGGTGCAAGGTGGTCCAGAATAGATCTCATTAACTTTTAGTGAATGTAGGTCAAAGGTCAAGGTCATCAAAAATGTCTTTGTCCAATGATAAGAGAAATCTGACAAAATACGTGTGTGTGTGTGTGTGGGGTTGCCCTCAGCACCACTTGTTAACCATTTAGAGCCAAACTGACAAGTTTTATTCATAACTGTGCTTGATTTTCATATTTCTAAGTAAATGGTAAATGGACTGCATTTATATAGCGCTTTTCCACCTTCATGGTGCTCAAAGCGCTTTATATTAGTCTCTCATTCACCCATTCATACACCAGTAGGTTTCTAAGGTCTAAGGTCAGTCTTACTGGGGGCCTAAGCCAGGGTTCAGTGTCTTACCCAAGGACACTTCGACATGTGGACAGTCAGAGCTGGGACACGAACCGCCAACCTCTCGGTCATTGGGCGACCCACTCAACCAACTGAGCCACAGTACAAGTACATGTCACCAAAGATAGGTTAACCTATCTTTGTTTAATTCCTTATGATGATTTAGAATGTGATTATATTATATTAGATTAGGGACACTTTATTTATCCTTCTAGCAAAACCCTCAAGAAATTGAGGTTTCCAATAGCAGTACAAAGACTGAATGACACAAGGACCAATTGATTAGATTGATTAGATTAGATTCTGGATCACTTTGAAATTTTACATTGTGGTAAATGGAGAATACATTTCAAAGTGATCCAGAATCCAGGATCTCTTCTAGATCTTCACCTAAATCTAATCAATTAGTCCTTGTTTGATTCTCAAGCTATCCTAAAAGTTTCATGGAATTCCGTCCATAATAGTTTGACTTATGTTGTACAAAGACAGACAGACAGACACTAGCAAAAACATAACCTCCTTGGTGGAGTTAATAAAAACACCATCATATTGATACTGGACCATCTCCATCAGTAGAGTCAAGAGAGTCTGGATCTAGATTTCCCCTTTAATGTGATAAAGGATTTAAGTTTGTATGACACCCAGCACATGTGCTCCTGTATTTGCCATATCATAAATAAGGATTGTACCCGGGTATAAACTGGAAAAGGTAACCCGAGACATCTATGTGCTCATTTGTTTTCTATTCAGCCTTTTGTTCCATCTCCAGTTTCCCTCCCTTGCTCCTTTTCTACCCCTCCTCTTCTGTCATTTTCTCATCCGCCGCTCCCTTTTCTCATCACTTAACCTTTATCCTCACCCCTCCTCTCTAATCCCTCTTTCTGATGCTTCTCTCTTTCCCCATTTCAGGAAGTATAACATCCGTGTGGAAGACATCATGGTTAGAGATGTACGTTTCATTACGCTCACCTCCTGCTATCGGGACCTGCAGGAGATGCTGCTGACTGGTCAGCTCAAAACACTGGCCCTGGTTGAATCTAGGGGTAAGTCCATAGGAAAAAAAAGTCACCATCTTGCCTTTATTCCAGTTTGTGCCCAGTGAGGTTGTTTTGGTTGTCACCCATATCTCATTAACTGTGATATTTCAGTCATACATCCTCTACTTTTTTCTACAGCAGACATTTTGGCTTGTCAAAGCAGCCAAAGCACAAATTATTTGTTATGGATCTGTTCCATTTAGTC
Source organism: Siphamia tubifer (assembly GCA_020466265.1). Taxonomy (NCBI): domain Eukaryota; kingdom Metazoa; phylum Chordata; class Actinopteri; order Kurtiformes; family Apogonidae; genus Siphamia; species Siphamia tubifer. The sequence continues at coordinate 22,729,295 of CM035799.1, read as the reverse complement.
GCTCCAGGAAGTGATTTCAATGAAGTGAATTTAAGGCCTGACAGTGATAAATCCAAATGGGATCCAGCGATTTATAATGATGCCAGAACTACCTGTGTGCTTGCTCTAATAAAATGTATTTTTACAGCACAGTGTTTTGACTTTCTCCAGAGTTTCAACAGCACAAATTGTCAGTTGAAATTGAATGTAATTAAACCGTTATTTTAATTCAGTCTTGAAAATGAGAACTATTTTGATTAGCAATTTAAGTGTAACACCTAAAAGTGGTGATAATACACATCTGTTACCTGGTTAGAATATATTTTTATTAGTTACACTTCATTATGTGATATATAATACACAATATATATTTAAATATATCCATATAAGTAGTACTTTTCAAGGCACCCAAAGCGCTTTACTTGATTGATCCATTATTCATTCACTCTCATATGCTCCCTCTGATGGTGGTAAACTGCATTTATAGCCACAGTTGCCCTGGGGCAGACTGACAGAAGCATGGCTGCCATTTGCACCTATGGTCCCTCTGACCACCACCGAACATTCATACACCAGTGTGAGTGACACTGGAGGGGCGGAGGGGTTAATGGGCGACCTGCTATACCAACTGAGCCATGGCCGCCCCCATTAATAATATACCGCCGAGTTGGCAGAGGAAGGTCTTAGATCAGTGTTTCTCAACCCTGGTCCTCAAGGAACACTGTCCTGTATGTTTTAGATGTTTCCCTCTTTGAACACACTGGACGGACATTCTGGGTTTTCTGTGTGTTTGGAGAGAGATGCATCTAAAAAAAAAATGCAGGATAGTTGTCCTCAAGGACCAGAGTTGGGGAAACATTACCTTCGATGATGATGAGGAGCAATATTTCCTTTCAATTCTCTTATTGAAACTTAGCGGCTGTGGCTCAGTTGGTACAGCGGGTCGTCCAGTGATTGAAGGGTCCCGGCTCTGGCTGTCCACATGTTGAAGTGTCCTTGGGCAAGACACTGAACTCTGACTTAGGCTCCCAGTAGGTCTGACAGAACCTTAGACACCTACTGGTGTATGAGTGTGTGTGTGTGTGAATGTGTGAATGTGAGGCTAATGTAAAGCCCTTTAAGCACCATTAAGGTGTAAAAGTGCTTTATAAGTGCCGTCCATTTATCATTTATCTTCCTCCTCTCTTCTCCTTCAGATTCCATGATTCTGCTGGGTTCCATAGAACGATCCCAGCTCCAGTCTCTGCTCTCCCTTCAGCTGGGTCGCCAGCGGAGGTTGGAGTATCTCCGTCAGCTGGCCCAGGACAACGGCACCCATGATCACCTGCCCAGTCTGACCTCCGACAGCACCCCCAGCTCCCCCTGCGCCCACACCCACATCAACGCTACGGCCAACACCAACGCTCGCCAAGGGGTCCGCTTCTTGGTGAGCACCCAACAGGTGTGAGGCGTCCGGGGGCGCCAGGGTGGGGCTTGGGTGGGCGGGCTAGTAGTAACAGACTAAGCACTCAGCATGTGTGAAGCATGTAGCAGTAGGTAAAGGCACAGATTACATTTTTGGACAAGCTGTCAGGGTAAGTGGTTTTGCAAAATGGAAAAAAGGAACTTCATAAACTGTCTAAATGTCCTTAATTTGTATATTTCCATTAACACGTGTCTTCTGTTTCTCTGTCGTCTGTGCCATTACCTGTGCTGTCTTTGTATATGCATGTGCCTGTATCTGTCTCGCCCATGGGCATGTGTGTGTCTGTTTGTGTACGCTTCTGTCCGGCGTCCTTTTTTAATACATTTTCCATATAGATCTCCACAGAGGAGTCTTCGTCCTTCAGCCCAGTGGTGTCCAACGTTCAACTTCCTCTTAAATCTGCCTTGAAAACTGTGTCCGCCGTCAGTGACACAGAAACACCAAATAGTACGTATTTCCTGCATAAACACAAACGCACACAAAGGTCTGTTTCTAAAAGCAGATTTAAGGAATGGTGAAGTTAATGCTTCACCCTGAGATGATGAACTCTGATAATAAAACCCTTGGCTACAGAAGAAAATACCTTATCAATGGAGCTATGAAATGAATGGTTTTCTGCAGAGGGTGATGACAGGCCGAGCATTTATGGTGATTTAGTCAAGATGGTAAAACAGGCTATGCAACAATATAGGCTATATGCAAGTGTGTGTCTGTGTGTGTGTGTGTGTGTGTGTGTGTGTGTGTGTGTGTGTGTGCCTAATTTTCTGGGGACATTGATAAGTTTACACAGTCACATCATGACCATCTGACATTATGGGGACCAAATGATGTGACCCTATAAATACTTTTTTTTTTTTCCGGAAGTCTCCATAAAGCATGGGGAAACAGGTGCAAAGTGCATTTATTTGTTTGTTTGTTTGTTTGTTTGTTTTTGTTTATTTGTCTGTTTGTTTATTCTAAAGTAAACATATATTTAAGTGTTTACGTTTTTTTTTTTTAAAAAGTATTGATTGATTTTTATGTGTTCAAAAACGTTTTTCCATTTTTATTTATTTATTATTTTTCAAATATTATTAGATTTTTTTTTAAATTTAACATTATTTATTTATTTATTATTTTTGTTTATCTAGTTTTTTTTATTTAATTTAATTTTCAAATGTTTATCTTTTTTATTTTATTTTTAAAAATATGGATTTAAACTCACTACCCAATGGCTACTTGATTACAAACCTGGTCCTCATGAGATATGCAAACGTGTATGTGTGTGTGTGTGTGTGTGTGTGTGTGTGTGTGTGTGTGTGTGTGTGTGTGTGTGTGCGTGCCTGTGTGATGGCTATGAATATGTGCTTTTCTCTTAAAATATGACTGCACAGATGATGTCCTGTAGCTGTTTTATTAAATGCATGGGCCAAAACTTTTTGACTGAAGATACAAAAACAAACTGTTGTGTCTAATTAAACCTTCAAAGGGTGACTGAGTAAAAAAGAAAAATGAACATGAACTAGTTACTGCAGAAAGTGAAGAAAATCCACAAAACTGCCATCGTCACAGCAGCAGTGGGCTGTTGTAAGAAGGTTTAATTTTCCAAAATACTAGTATTAATGTGGATCCTTGACTATAAGTGAATCTGTGATGTATAATATATATAAATGTGATGGCAGTGGTCGACGTTCACATTAATCCATGACCACATTATATTATGAAAACATTATGGTTAGCAGCAAGTTCGACAGAAACTAATGTAAAACTTGAATGAAAAAAAGAATATGCTCTCCTCTTTTAAACTACCTGCTTTACCATGAATGAGGAAATGAAAGGGTGTATCAAAGCTTCTTCAGACAGCAGGGTGAGGAGAAACAAAGCCTGCTAGCAGGTGATGTGGGATCTTAACCTTCAAGGCTTTATGGGAGAGAGATTCTTCAGCAAAAAAGCTTGAGGAAGTCAGGTGATGCAGTATAATGAGTGAAAAAGTCCACAGGTGGAGGAGTGCGTCATGGTTGAATGGGTTTTAATCAGGATCTGTCATATAGACTGGGGTTTGTGTTCACAGGAGAATTGATTTTTAGACTTGGTATATCCACTTTTTAGGATTATCTTCAATTTTCATTTACAGTTTTGTGAGCTTTAGGCTCCTAAACACTTGTTTAGGTTCAGGAGAAGGGCATGATTTGAATTAAAATGGACCATGTTACAACAACACAATAAAAGCCTTTCTGTGTTGAAAGACCTGAAGGTAAACTATGGCTATTTCAGACTGAGAATGGATGAGGTTTATGAAGTAAGTCACTGTAAGTTAAAGTTAAAAAGCCTGTTTTTCACAGAACTAGTATGACCTGGGAACCTCTGGTGATGTGGAACTGAATTAATTGTGTCTGTGTTTGATGCACATTCACACAAAGTATGTTTCAGAGAGAGAGAGAGAGAGACTTAAATAAGTGATTGGACACCTGCCACAGGTGCATCTTCACCTGAAAGACAAACTTGAGTGAGGCCATCTCAGACCCATATATGCAGCCCCATTGCTCACATGGACATACTGGCTGGGACATTGTGATATGAGCTTCCAGAACTAAAACACTTTCATATGTCATCAACAGCATAGCCAGGAAATTGAGTGAATGTGAATAAATACATGGAGCAAATACAACATTGAGCAAGTCAAAATTGTCAGTTAACATAGGACTAATATGTACAGTAATTAGTGGTAGTTTTTATTACAGGCAACCTACACAATCATTACAATTGACCAGTTTTCTACATGTAATAAATTTGTCGTCCCAGGCTAAAGAAAACCGTGTTAACAGAGTCAGAGTTTGGTCTAAACCTGCTTTCTAGAATAAACCCAGCCTTCCTAATGACACTGATATCAAAACAATTCTGTTAATTTACATCTTCATTCTGTTTCATCTCTGAGGTTCTCAGACACTTTCCTGCGCTGACCAAGACAAGGATCTGCTGGAGGTGAGCAGAACAGAGTGAAAGAGAGGAGGATGTAGTGTACGTGTGTGGGTGGAAGTGTACTTACTGTAGTCAGCGAGTGTGAAATGCACCACATGCAAGTGTGTGTGTGTGTGTGTGTGTGTGTGTGCTCTATCTGAGTCCACGAAGACACTGTCCACCTCGCCGTCCTCCTGCTTCTCATGGGCAGTGTCCACCCACAGGCAGCAGGAGTTTCCTGTGTAATCTCATGCCATAATCTTGCTTTTTTTTAATTTTTTTTAATTACCTCCACCAAGGAGGTTATGTTTTTGCCAGAGTTTGTCTGTTTGTCTGTCTGTCTATCTGTCTGTCTGTTTGCCTGTTAGTTAGCAAGATAACTCAAAAAGTTCTAGAAGGATTTTGATGACATTTTCAGGATGTGTTGGGAACAGGTCAACACATCCATTCAGATCACCACCAAAATGGACTCCTTTCCATATCCACATTACCAACCTACCCTGTACGTTTCATCACGATCCATCCATAACTTTTTGAGTTATCTTCCTACAGTAACTAACAGACAGACAGACAAACAAACAAACTCTTGTAAAAACATAACCTCCTTGGCGGACCTCTCTTTATTCGACGGGGGGAGGTCTGCCTTGGCGAAGGTTTGCGCTCTCAGAGTGCTTTTCTAGTTTATTTTTGTTCTTAACATCTGAGTCATTGCCCCTTCACCACCCAGAACTCTCATTGCCAGTCAACAGTTGTTGAACATCCTACATTTTAGCATTTTTGGTTAAACCTCAAGCAAAATAGTGTATACAGAATATATAATAGTTCCCTGCAGTTTAACACTACTTACTCACTGATCGGACAAACAATGTTCAATCCTACAAATATCATGTTTAATGTATTTAGAATTCTAAATTATGAAGATAGAAGTAAATTTATTGGGACCTATAAGTGAGAAATAATTTAAAAATGAATGCGCGTGATGTCTTGAACACCTCCTCTGGTGCTATAAATGTCTTGGTCTCAGGTCTGAATCACCAGGTACTTACTATTTATATCAAGTGTAAACAAACCTGCTTATAGAGATATTGAGAACATGAGACGTTGACACGTTCTCTGTTGTGCAAATGAGAAATGAAATGGAACGTTGAGGGCTCTCGTGCCTGCACAGGTGTTATGAATGTCATTAGCTTTGGTTCTGTCCTTTTTAATTGCAGAGGAAGCCATAGTCATAGGCAGCATGTGTCACACTGAAGCGTTCAATAAGATTCAGCCATTAATGTTATTATTTACATGTGTTTTTCCTACTTTGTCATGGGAAAATGTCTCTTTTGCTATATTCAGTTCATTAGCGTACCCTCTTCCTATTAATTTGGTCTCTTTTGTTTGTTTTTCCATATGAATAAATCTCTCTAACCTTAATTTGAACCCAGACCTTTGGCAGCCTTGACAACATCTACTGCTGTTTTCTTGCTGTTACCAAATTAATCCAATTCCTGAACTCTTCCACAAATATTTTGACTTGTCACAGCAGGAAAAGCACAGGTGAAACTAACAATATTAATGATGGCTCAGTTACAGCAATTATTGTTTTGTGATGCAACGATTAATGATGCTGTTAACATCTGTGCTTGTCTTGGGAAAAGACCTTCACAGGGCTATTCAGATTCACTTAAGCCTGTAGTGTGCAGCTCTGAAATGGCTTTTTCTGCTGTGAGGGATAAAAAGCAACACAATAATGGTGTGTGAACTTTATTGATTTATTATTATGCAGAATAAGTGCAATGAAGGCTCTGGTGTGTAACTGAAATGCTAAAATGTGCTGTATGGTGTTCAAAATCCTCGTTTTCCTGGCAGTTTATCAACCATCCAATGTTGCGGTAACATTGGGTTTCTGGTGCAGCTTTTTGTGTCTTCACCTTCATCTGTGGTGTAGTAATTATACCCTTTCAGCAACATTGTGCTCGCATCGTGGGTACTTCTCCCAGTAGAAGTCAGACTGGGACCCAATGTTGCAGTGACACTGTGTTGTGGGTAAAATGTCCAGTTTCACTGATGCTGTGTTAATGTTGTGCTATGTTGATGCCTTCTCTCCTCGGCCGGAAGAGCCCGGCTGGGCCGGCTCCTCCTGAAAAAAAGCCCAAGCCCAAACGAGTGAGGATCTCCATGGCGGTAAGATTGTCTGCCGCCTAGAGACTGTTGCTTAGTAACCGTTGCCTTGCAACAAGCACATAGTGAGTGCTGAACCTAAATATTTGTGGTGCACCAACCAACGCAATAGAGTGGCTTTGCAGAGAGAGCGAGAGAAAAGTGTGAGAGAGAGGTGGGGCAGTTATTGTTTGTGGTTTAAAGGTTTGATCTTTTTCATCTTGAGTGTAAAATTCAATGTTTCATCAGCTGGTAATGCTTGAACTGTGTGTGGCTGTCATTCTGTGGTTTATATTTTGGTGATCAATGACTTCAAAAAGTGTCATCTGAGTCTTTGTAATGTAGTTTTTTGGGATCTGTGTGCACTGTTTGACTACTAAACCAAGCTTTTTCACACCTTTACCTTGGAAACTCTAGGCTTGATATAAGTTATCCACTGGCATAGTCTTCTGTGTTTTCACACCACAGTGACAGACATACCTCATTGTCCCATGCACAGTGTTTTTATACAGACTTTATGATAAAAGTAATGTTTATAATGAAACTGTTTTTCTTTTTTTCAGGACCATACTGAAGTGGAGGATTGTATGAGTCCACCAGAGGTCAGATTCTAATACAAGGATAAATATACACAGGTTATTGTGGATCACCATTGTTTACTATCCTATGTTGCTTAGTGTTTTCACTTTTTTTTGTCTCAGATAGCAGAATGGGAGGAGCAGCAGCTCGATGAGGCAGTAGAATTCAAGAACTGCAAGATTGACCCTGCCCCCTTCCAACTGGTGGAACAAACATCTCTGCATAAGGTGTGGTAGTTTATAAATTCACTTCTAATACAGAAGTCATAAGTAACAAATGAAAACAAATACAATACATATTGTGATTTATATAGAGTTGGTGTTCGTCTGCTGCCTTTATGTCACCACTTTAAATATTCAACAGCTGTCAGATAAACACTGTTAATGAATGGATGGAACCATTGGATTTTGGTGATACTGTAATGTAATTTTATTATTTAAAAAAATATAGTTTTTTTTTTATGAGGCACAGACAGAAAGTCGGAGAAAGAAGTTTTATCCTCCAGATTTACAGTAAACATCTAAGTGAGATTTGGATACAATGTCTCGGAGCAGCAGGACTAAATAAAATAAGTATGTGCAAAAATAAAATGTATGTATATTAAGACTACCTATTAAGTAATAAAAATCTTATTTCAAGTAATAAGTTATATGTCATAGTTTTATTGCAGAGCAATGGAACTTGAACTCCCTGTGTATCAACACTGTCGGGTGTCTTACTAATGATCAATGAACATGACACAAACTGTGAGAGGCCACATGATCTGACCGGTCATCATGATGCATTCCAATGAATAAGTCTACAGTTTATTTGCATATAGATATATCTACCACCTCAGTTGTCAGTCCATTGTAAGCCATGTAGGGACTGAGTTTCAGTTATTGCAGGAAAAGAAAAACAAAACTGCTATTAAAAAGAAAAAAAAAAAGTAAATAAAAAGAACAAAACTAAATGAAAACTGCAATGAACCACACAAATTAAAATGACCTCAATTAGACCATTTAAAGTCTTACTTTTGATTTAGCCTGAGGTGTAAATCACTGAGTAATGTAAAGTCATGAACTGGCCTTGAAAATTATATTTATCATGATTTAGAATCATATTCATATATATATATATATATATATATATGAAGTTGCAACCAATGACTAATATATATACATCTATTTTAAAATTCTAATAACTATTGGAGGCAGCTTGACAAGACTAAAAAAATTCAGCAGAAATTGTCCAGGATGATGCTCATGATCACAGTGTATTCATATAAAATTCACATCAGAATCATTAACCAAGTAGCTTGTGTGGTCCCCTTATATTCACAATTAAGTTAATATTGGGAAGGGGGCAAGGGTTGTCTCAGAACATGTTAATTTTTTCATGTCTCTTTGTCTAAAATGTCATCTGAGCACAATTTCCATAACCCTGATCCAGTGTTTAATTTCATCCACTGGTTCAGATCCTATCATGTCTCATTTTCCACAGACTCACACCATCTTCTCTCTGCTGGGCCTGGATCATGCCTATGTGACTAGTATGGGCCGCTTGGTGGGGGTAGTGTCTCTCAAAGAGGTAGGTGGGGTAGATTACGTCTGATAGTCCTGCTGCTGTTTATGACCTTTGAAACTCATCTCCTCCTTTCCTTTCCCTCGTTTCCTGTTTTTTTCTTCCCGTTTTTACTGCTTGTCCTGTTTCCAGTTGCGTAAGGCCATCGAGGGCTCAGTGACAGTGACTGGAGTGAAGGTGCGCCCCCCTCTGGCCAGTTTCCGTGACAGTGGGAATAGCACAAATGTATCCGAGGTAACAGAACTCCACAAACTGTGCATCCGCCACAGGGGGCTCTCGTTGCCACGGGAACCCAATCGTCCTCTCACAGAGGACCAGCCCGATCTCCCATACAAAGAGATCCCCGTCGACTTCTCGGACCAACCAAATTTGCAGTTTGCCACCAGCCCTGTTGACATCACAAATGATTCGTCAGAGTTGGTTCTCCAGGAAAGTCCCTCATTCGCTGAGGACCAATCAGAATTCACTTTTGACTGCAGCCCCTCCCATACTGAGGAGTCAGAACTGGCCTGTGACTATGACCCCCCCAGCCAAACCCCTGAGCCAGATGAGATGGAGCAAGAACAAGGGAGTCTGAACAAGGACCAATCAGAACCTGAGGGAGAGGGTAGCCCCACCCACCCCGAAGATCAGTCCGAATGATGACAGGGGATCCGTATATTGCCTCATGAATGTCAACGTTTCTTACGTTTGTCGAGGTCACTCACACCTCTAAGTCCAGCCTAGATACAGTGTTTATACCATTATGGTGTGAGTGAGTGTGAGTAGATGTGACAAGTAAGTATCATATTTAAACTGTTCAAATGTTGTTTAATAAGGCTGGTGTTTTTCCTATTTATTATTGTCAACAAATCACTAATCTGATTATGTGTACAGGTTTCTGTGTGGTTCAAACTAGTGGTCTGTACAGTTCAGATTCAGACTCTTTAGTTCATTTGGTGCTCATCAACAACTCTAAAAACTGACTGGCAATGTTGTGACATCTTCAAGACCCCTAATTTATATGTAAGGGACAACAATCAGCAATAAGTACAACAAATTAGATGGGTATTGGTGATCTAAATTAGTAGCATAAATGGGCAAGCAAAAAAGTATATATATATATATTATATATATATATATATATATATATATATATATATATATATATATATATATATATATATATATATATATATATATATATATATATATATTAGATAGGTTTTGGGTTAGGATTTGTTCTGCGTAGAGGATTTTTTTAAGGTGGTATCATGCATGAAATCAGTGAGTATGATCAGACTGTTCTGTTTAGTGTAAATAAGTGTTTCAGAAGATAAAGGAACCTTCAGCAAAACTCTCTTGGGTTCCAATATTCCAGTATATAAATGAATAAGTTAATTGACTTGACTTGAATGATTTATTTTTTTTTTCCCGTTAGACTTTCATTGTCCTTGACTTCCACATCTTCAGCATCTCTTTGAATGGATATTCCAACCTGCAACTGATGATGGTTTTGACAAAGACACAAATTATTTTAATACAACACTTTCTCATGACTATGTTCCAACAATTCTGTTTTGTAAATTAACTATTGCAGTGAAACAACCCAAGTACCTTTACTCCTATCTGGAATGATAGAAGGGGGTGCCAGACCTATCTACAGCACTGGCACAGTGATAATAAAGTGTAGAGATAGGTCTGGATATGCAAGACTAGGTTCAGTCGGCACATCTTTTAGGAGAAGGCTCCTCGATATCCTGAACAGGTGTCCTTGATTTAATGGCACACATCTAAATATGCAAAATGCGAGAGAAGTTCAAGTCCTACTTATTTGTTTCTCTGCACATCGAGCTAATCCCTTCATGATGATAATATCATTTTTTAATCTATTTAGGGTAGCAAAATATGTTTTTAAATAACAAAAAGTAACAACAGATTTGTAGTAACAAACTGGTTTCTCATAAATTGTGTGTTACACAGGTGGCTCCTCTGGTACTGGACTAACCATAGGTCCTCCTCCTTCTTTGACACATTATTTAATTTTCTGTAGGTGTGACATATTCCATTCTTTCAGCCATGTGTCAAATGCGGGAGCGTCTCAGATTTCCAGAAAATGTCATATCTGTTTTTTAACTGTGAAAAGCAAGATGGCCAGGGCTTTCATCCTTCACTCTATGTGATTTAAGGACAACAAATGGTACAGTGACCCTTAGATCAAAGAGAAAGTGTCTCTCAAAGGCCATAGAAAAAATAAAACTTCATATTTGACCCAAGACATTTTGTTGTGTGACATTGTAAAAACTACTGAAATTGGTTTCCTTAAGCCTATGAATGTTTTATACAGAGGTGACATTTTGAACATTTCTGTACAGCTTTTAACTGTAACCTTAGCATTTATTGAACCACTGTGAACCTTTTCAATACAGATTTTCCTCATTTCCATAGAGAGCAGTATCCAATAATATTGCTGTACATTTTTGGAAGTCTTTGATGTGATTTCCACTTAATATCGACCATTTTCTGAGGATCCGCCACATTACATTTGGACAGTTCTGTCCTTAAGACCAACAAATATTCACTTAAAAGTACCAATTCAACTAATTAGAAATATTCCATTACATGTAAATGTCATGCATCAAAATTCTCATTTAAAATGCATTAGCATAAATAAATAAATAACTATATCAATGTAATAGTATTGGTTCGGTTCCTTACTGATGTTGTTATAATAAATTTTTAAATAATGAATCATTGGTCCCACTGGATATTACTGAAGGTGAGCAACTCTGTGGGCAGTTTATGGAATTTATTTCTACTCTTTAGTTTTTTGAGAGGTATTAATGTAAAAAAAATAAAAATCAACATGGATGTTTTGACAGGCCAATGATACTTTAAAAAGAATCCATATGAAAAAAATTTGGGGAGGGGTGGGCACTACATTATAGCACTTTTAGCTAACATGAGTCAACTAAACACTAGTTTTTGCAGGATGCCAGAAGCCACGGAAGTTAACAATCACTGATTTAATCTTTCACGGTGTGTCATTTTATTATTCCTAAAAATGTTGTGAATAGATTTCATAGAGTTGAGGTCTAAATTGTAATGTTCTTTTGTTTGTTTTTCTAGATTTGTTGACAATAAGTAAAACAGAATTTCACTAGACTTATCAGCTGTTTATGTAAATGTGGATGTTTGTGAGAGATTTCTTGACACTTCAAATTGGGTTTGGCCTTGAAAATATCATTTGAGCGTTCATGCCAAATCAACACCCTGTAAAAATGACTCCAAACATCACAGGGAGGGAAATGAGTCACATGTAACAATGCCGACGGAGGGGGTCAAACATCACACAATAGAGATGAAAGCACAGTGATGGAGAGTTATTACAACGAGCACATGACGGTTTGATTTCAACTGACTACCTAATACCCACTGGACTGGTGCAGTGACAAGTCCAGTATCATGACAATATATAGTGACGTGGGTTTATATTTTGGCTGATATGCAATATATTTACAGTAATAATGCAGTAAAGGTGATTTTAAGCAACATAATAAGCTTGTCCAGACTCCATTGTTTACAATACTCTGCAGTTTTTGCAGAGGTACATTGCAGCATATCATTGTTATCTTTAATCATGTATGCATCAACCCCCAAAATCCAAAAAATCCATTATCAGTTGGAATCTATTGTTCACACTGATGACAAGGCAGCTTCCAAAGGTCCACCAAGCTTAGTACAGGGCTCTGAATACTATTAAAGCACACTGTAATTACCATCAATATGATTTACTTACTGCACATGTAGCCTTGTTTTGGCTTTATACGTAGGGACTGATTCAACAAGACGGTCGCCATATATGAAAACTCACACTAGAGTGTATTTAAAATGTATGAACTGCCTTGATATCTTCAGATATGTGATTTTACTGTGTTTTTAGCATGATAAAGGAACAGCAACTGTGTGAAAGGAGAAGATACCGGCCTATTGTACAGAGCACACATGCACGGTTGCGCCACATGTATGCGGCCTGTAGATATGTATCTTTATGACCGAGTACATTTAATCCAGCCTGACCTCTAATGTCATTTTGAGAAATGTAACTACTGTATGAAGCACAGTGATAACCCAACAAGTCCAAAAAAACTGTTGTAGAGCAAAGTGTGTGAGTCCTTGTTCTGACCTGAGTCAAATTACAAATGGATGTAAGTATTTTAGCTTCATACAATAATTCTTTTGAGCCATATTTCAATCTTATGTGATACCACACCGACTCTGGCTTGTTTTATGTCTGTGTAAACATTTGTGCAACAACTTATGAACGTCTTAACTTTTGTTTGCATTTAGAATGTGAAGTAGTGCTCGCCATATAAGATAATGTATAAGGAGTTAAATGTAGAGAGTGTATAAGCTACTTTGCAGCGTATCTAGTTAAGCAATAAGTCTCTAGTATCTCCCTTTATATGGCACTGACCTGTATATGCTTTGTACATATGAAAATAAACGGATGAAATCTACGTATATGCTATGTACATAGGAGAATTATGCATTTGAAATTCAACAGCCATTGTTATTTTTCAGAGAACATGGAATTGTTTTTTTGTACATGGGTGAATGATTAAATTTAAGAAAAAAAAAAGAAGAAAAAAAAAAACCTGAACTGTGTGTTTCTTCCTGGTGTGTTGGTGAAGGAAAAACAATGAGAAAGGAACTTAATCAAAAAAGTTTATATATATATATCTATATATATATATACTGTATACGCAGGACATTCACACATTCATTATCAAACATTGCCCAAACGACATGACGGAATGACCCCGAAAAACAACACTACAAAATATCCATAGAAAACCAACGCAATAGCAACACGTGACTTGATCACAAAACTGTACAAAACTCAGTTTGAACAACAGCTTTACATTCTGGTTGAACTCTCCAACATGGTATACTGTTTACAGCAGCAATAAACGTGGAGTGAGATCAGTACGTGAAAAGGCTCGGAGAATGAGAGACAGAAGGCAACAAGTTGGAGAAGGAAAAGAGATAAGAAGGTGGATGGGAGGGTTACAGTAAAAGAGGAAACAGATAATGTCAAATCCGGAACCAACACAATCTCCATAAGGCGACATTCACACTGCAAGCAATCAGATTTATTACTCATTTTTGAATTATTTTAGCCTGGTCAATATTAGATATTACATAAAAGAACAATAGTTAATCAATAATCACTGTTGTACTGAAATAAACCTAGAGGCCATGGACATCTGTGTTTCTGGTTTTATTTATAAACTCATGTGCAGTGGAAGCCAGTACATTCAAAGCCTGATGAGAATGAAGAGAAATGGAGGTATATTTTTAATAACTTAATCCAATCTAAGCTAAATTATGATGAATGTCAATCTAGAGCAGGGGTGTCAAACATGCGGCCCGGGAGCCAAATGCAGCTCGCCAAAAGGTTCCTGGGATGAATTTGCAAAGTGTAAAAAATTCCACACTCATTTTAGTTCTAGTTCTACATACAGACCAATAAGAGAATAACCTACAAAAAATAATGACTCCATATTTTCTTCTTAGTTTGAATATTACATTATGCCTAAAAATAATCACTTTAAATTTGTGTCTTTGTTTTAGTACAAAAAATAACATTGAATTATGATTTTTTATTTTTTTTTATTTTTTTTACATTTACAAACGATCCTGTAACAATAAAATGTGAATAACCTAAAGAAATATAAACAAATTAAAATGTCTAAAGAAAAATAAGCACATTTTGATCCATTTTCTGCCTCGGTCCATAACTGTTTAAGTTTCTTTGTCGATCTGATCCATAGTGCACATGAACAAATGATAAGTTGATTTTTTGTTTTTTTTCAGGTTATTTCCATCTTTTTTGTTTGGATAGTTTATATAAGTGAGTATTTTCATAATTTTATAGACCCCCCCTCCCAAAAAAAAAAAAAAAAAAAACAAGATTTGTAGTTGTCATTATTTATAGATTATTATTTTTATTTTATTTTTTTATTTTTTTATTAGGTTAAATGTGACCCTGTAAAAATTAGTCTGACACCCCTAATTTAGAAGTATCTGTATCTGATCCGTGAGCATATCTGGAGCTGGTCTAGATCCAAATGGAATAGTTTCAGATTCTATGCGATTAAAAAAACAGTACATTTGAGTAACATATGGCTAAATACATCTGATTATTGCCTGCAGTGTGAGTGTGACCCAAGAGACACAAAGATGGACATTAAATCACATTAGGTATTCTTTCTCCCCCTTCTTTTCATCTTCTTCATCATCTCTCTCCTCTTCCTCATCAAATGAAGCTACTCCAGAGGACGCACGGTCAGAGAAGAAGCTCCTCGGGCTGCAATGCCACACCCGGACCTCATGGAATACACTGCCTTCCTCCTCCTCATCCTCTTCATCTTCCTCTCCAGGAGACTCAGAGTGGGAGGTAGAGTAGCAGGAGTCAAACCTGCTGCTCCTGGCCCGAGGCCTCCACTCAGGTTTGTGGTGAACACAAACCTCACCATGATGATCCTGCAACGGTGCGGGCTGTTCCTCATCGAGCCTGTCGTCTTCCTCTTCTTCTTCTTCTTCTTCCTCCTCCTCCAAGAATGGACTCAGGCAGTCGCTGGGTAAAGTAGGTGAATTGGTCTGGGACAAATGTGGGTCATTATGAGAGGGAGGCCGATTGTAAAATAGACTGCTACTGCTGCCGGAGCCAAGAGGAGTCCCAGAGGGCGGGGCTACGCTGTCGACCTTAGGCTGGTGTGGTGTTCCCAATGACGGACTGCACGTGGCGGCGTCTGAGGGAGGAGCAAAGAGTCAGAACACCTGGAGGTAGATAGATTATCAAGGGATGGATGAGAAAATGAGGAATGTTTGGTCAGTGATGATACAGAAAAGACAATGGTGAAGTGAAATGAGATGAAATGAAATGAATGAATGTTCGGTGACAATGAATACCTGAGCTCTGACTGATAAAAGTATGATTCTGTCCAGGAGTGTTGGAGTCTTCATCATTAGAGTCTTCCTCATCATCATCTATAGATGCCCAGGCACGGAGCTTGGCTTCAGCGATGGCAAACTGCTCAGCCACCCCTTGGAAGAAAACAAAGAAGATCATCAGCAGATGAAGTAATGATCCCAGTGGCTTTCAGTTACAGCCTGAACACAATGACATTTACTTTCTTTACAGGTTCAGGGAGATATTGTTAGAGATTCTAAATATTCAGATGTAAACCGCTTTAGAAATAACCTGACTGTCACCATCTGGTATCACCTGAGCCTAGCATGTAGTTTGACGAAATGCAGCCAGATGACGTGAGACGTGAGTTACTTTAGAAATCCCTCAGATGGACATGGATAAGCATGAAAAACAATGATGACCTGTTTGCAATTTTTGCTCCAGAAGTGAGTTAAAGCATCATCAGCAACTTGAAAACTGCATGGAAACTATGAAAAATAGCAAAGTCTACCAAGTATGAAGATGCTTTCTGTGTATAATAAACAACATTGTATTTTGTGTTATCTATCATTTATTTTAAAAACTTTAAAAAAAAAAACAAAATTTAATAGTGTTGTCAGTATTTTCTACAAGAAACAAAAAACATTGGCTCCTATAAACACTAAAAATGGGCCTTCACATTTTTTTCTGAGCTGTATATATCTGGATAAATACAACACTTTTCTCCTGTTTTCATGTTTTACACTTTTAAATTTTACTTAAACTTCTATCCATCCTGTTTGTTCAACTTTGTAATCAAGTATTCAAGTCTAAATGCAAATTCTTCTCCAACATATAAATATAAACTACTCATAATAATAATAATAATAATAATAATAATAATAATAATAATAATAATAATAATAATAATAATAATAATAATAATAATAATAATAATAATAATAATGTCAGAACATATAGATCCTGTTGATTTTTTCCCCTTATCATACAAATTTGTGATGCATTCAAATCTCCACATCATGATAAAAGCTTGCGTATTAGACCCTAAATGGTTGCAAAATAACTGTTTTGACACAAATCCTGTTCCCAGATCTGTCTTATAAACCTTGGTTTCTGATGGTATCAAAGAAACCTTCCCTCTGCAGAAGAAGAATGTGAAAACATCCCAAAAGGTTGAAACCGTACTGTGAAAAGAGCATGAAAACACACTTATTTTGAGCAGAGGAGTGTTGATGGACATGCCAGTAGATCCCAATGTGAGGACTTTGTATTGTGTTAATGTACACAGGCTGCACTGCCCCCCCCCCCTCATCAAACCATGCCCATGTCACTGGAGCCAGAAAGGATGAGTCACAACTAAACAACAGGAGCTGTTGTACCATTGGTGGGCAGTGAAGTGTTTTGGGAGAGTGTCTAATAGGCCACCATCTGCTGCCAAGACAAGCCGTCACACAAGAGACGGCGCAGTGGGTGGGGCCAACCGCTGACATTCAGAAGTTTTAGGGATTAGGTGCATGACAGAAGATGAAGCTGGAACTAAACCAAGCTAAGTAAGAGGATACACATGCCCACACAAACAAACAAATGACATACACCAGACACCAGATATTCTCACTGCACGTGTACTTTTAACAAACCGGGTCTGGGAATGAATACCTGCAGCAAAGCGTGCCTCCTTCTCTCCCTCAGTCAGATGGCAGTAGGAGCTGAAGTGGGGAGCTGGCGGTGGGTCAGCTGGTTTGGGCCAGCCTTTCCATTCAATGAGGTGTGCGACCCGGCCCTGAGCCAGGGAGGTGGGCTTGGTCACATGATCTCTCACTGCCTGAGAGATACCTGGAAACAATGAGGGAGGGCAGTGAAGTCACAGTGTAAAACATGTACACAGGATTACTTACATGTGTTTAGATTCAGGAAAAAAAAAAATCAAAGAGAATTGCCAATTAAAATATGAGTGAATTATTTGTTCTAATTCAATTTGTTTACTGACTTATTAACTACATGTTTGTCGTTTGTTCAAGTAAGTTCCATGATGCCTTTAATATTGCATTTTGTAGTGTAAAAAACTTGTTTCATTGCTTAAAATAAAACAATAAAACAAAGTTTAGAAATAAAAGTGTGTTCTGTGTATGGAAAAGACCATAAAAGGTGATTACCATTTAAGGAGGATCTAGCAAGTGCTGCAAACTCATGGATGCTGACACCTTTTCTTGAGTCTGCAGGAGATTTTCCTGACTTTGGAATCATTTCACACTCCTCAAATTTCACCTGGAAGAAATATTACATGTTAGTAAAAATCCTCTGCCTGTTCCTGTGCATGAACAGAAAAAAAAAAACTTTGTTTTGTCTTCATTTACATTCAACATGCATGATTAGCCAACTATTTCAGCCCTTCTACAATAGGGTTTATTCTGCTAATATTTACCGTAACCAGGTTTTCTAAAAAGCATCTAAGAGTGAAGTTCAACTCAAATACAACTGAGCAGACAAACACACTGACAAACAGCAGTGTGTTTGCCCAAACAACATAGTAGAACTGCAGCTCTGTTTAAATTACTAAATGAAATAAATGACTAAACTAGGCCCTACCTCTTCCTCTCTACGTCTTTCTGTGCTTCTGGATCTCAGCCTCATTGTTGCCATGTAGCGATGGTGTCGCAGCTCAGTCAACCACCTCAACTAAAAAATCACGGCTTGGGTTCACTGGTTTAAACCAGCATGCACACAAGCAAACAACTATGCCCTAAATTTACTGCACAGATGCTAAAGCCATGGTAAGCCGGTGAAACCGGTCAGAATGGTTGAGGTCAAGGAAGGTTGGGGCAGCGGTGGCATTCTACGTGCAACCAAGCAAACATATGTGAACGTCTCTGCTAAGCAGCTTCAAATAGTCTTCCTCACCCAAAAGCTGCTGATCCTTATTAAAAGTGATCGCACAATCTAACTAACTCTGTCCAAAACAAACTCATGTTTGTGTACAGCTGGTAAATCTAAATCTGTGCCTGTGGCTCAAACTGCAAAAGAATGATTTGCTCTGATTGTTTTAGGAGGGCCTCTATCTCAACAAGAAAAAATGCCTTTAAAAATCTCTGCATGTGCATGACTTGACAGATAATCCTGAACAGATTGGCTCTTAAAGCAGCTAACAAAGAGGAGGCTCCTGGCTGTGGCTGGAGGCTTATGTAAAGTTAAAAATGACAGTAAATCTGTGTCACAAGGAGGCAGGAACCTGGGAGGCAGTGATATGAGCATACAAACAGCTTGAATGATGTTGAGCACTCCTCAGAGACGAAAGCTTCAGCTACAAAACACACCTGTGAGCACTGCAGACGTCAACCATGCACAGTCCTGATAAACACAACACACGTCTGCCATGAGGAGGTTCACACAGCTCCTCGATGGGACCCAGACACACTTATGTCAGCACCATGGACAGCTCACATCTCTTCTACCCCTCTACATATTCATGCCATGGAGATAAGAAGCTGTACCACTTTGTAAGACTTTTTGACTGATTATTAATAAGATTTTACAACATTTCACAATCCCTAAAAATAGTCTGGGAACCCACAGAAAGAGTCAACTGTCTCTTTTTTAGGGACACACGATTATTTAGTTAATGCCAGATCTAACAGTAATACATTGTTAAGAACAATGTTATGTAAAACATTTAATTACAACATATGTATTGGCTGTTTTTTAAAGTCTTTATGCTATCGTCTCTGGTTAGACGGGAAGCTACTGATACTGCATGTACGTGAAAATTATGACATTTATATAGATTTGTTAACTAACCATCTACAACTACATTCCTGTGAATAATTTGTTACTGAATGTTTACTCATAAATAATAGATTAAATAATTCTTTGCAGGTTTCGTTAATAGTGTTATTTTCTGTTTTGAGTGGAATGAAGCCTATTATTTGAGTAATCATAAATGCATCATCATTTTATTTTTATTTTATTTTATGTAACCTCTACTTAACCAGAAAAACCTAATTGAGATTTAAAAATCTCTTTTCCAAGAGTGTCCTGGCAGTATTTCACAGACAGCTGTACAATAAATAATTACAGACAGAGACATGCATTCATAAAAACAACACATTCATACAAATCACAGATTAAAATGTTAATATGAGGGCAGTCAAATGATTTATATTTTTAATCAAATTAATTAGAGTTGCTTTGGATTAATGTTGATGAATCATGATTAAAACACTTTATGTCAGTTGACTTGTTTTGTTTCTTGGTTGTTAATACTCAAAGATATACTAAGAAACATTTAAAAAATGCTGAGAGAAAAAAAATCACTAAATTTCACAACCCCCTCCAACACAAAAAAGTGATAGAAAAAGCAATATCCCGCCCCCACCAGCCATGTGTGTTTCAAAACTGCAATCAAAAAGTCAGGGAGTGCAAATGAAAAGGATGGAGATGTAATTAAGGGAGAAAAAAAAACAACAACCAAAAGTGATCAAGATGTGAAGGCAACTATTTTACACAATCTGCAATTTTTTTTTCATTGCAGTCTCATATATTTCATTTGAATTTTTTTATTTGGTATTTTGCTTGCACTTTTAAAAATATTCTTTGAACTCATTGACACAAATTAAACACCACAGTCAGGCACTACAGATGCACTGTGCAACAAAACAACCAGGCATAAAAACAGCTGGATAAGTCACCACCATCATAAACTTCCAGGTATCATTTTTAATCACTTTTATTATATTTTTAATCGTTTTCTTCTATTACTGCACTTTTTTTAGAGAGAGACCTGCTAAAGACAAATTCATGTTATGTGCAAGCATGGGGAGGCAAAATCACGCCCTTCTACTTCCGGTCCATGGATGCTAACAATTTGAATGGGAGTGAATGGAGCGAATCAAGCTAAATTCTGATTCCGTTTGACAGGTGCTCTGAAATTCACATATGATAGCTTCGTCGTCGTCTTCCGCTTATCAAGGTCCGGGTCGCGGGGGCAGCAGCCCCAGCAAAGAAGCCCAGACTTCCCTCTCCCCAGCTACAACAGCCAGCTCCTCTAGGGGAATCCCGAGGCGTTCCCAGGCCAGCCGAGAGATATAATCCCTCCATCGTGTCCCGGGTCGACCCCGAGGTTGCATATGATAGAGGTTAATAACAAATATTTGATGTGGCAATGGCAGTCCACCTGTTTATGATAAGAAGCAAACGTGAGTTTGGTTTTATGTGGACTTAAGAGACTACAATGCGTCGCGTATGTGACGTCACCCTCTGCTCAGCAGTGGTGTGGGTTCTGTGGTGAAGTCACATGCGTGCGAGGCGTGAACAAGTTTTACTCGCAAAGGAATCAGCCGTTGGTTAACAGAAGCAGTTGAAACACACATCAACAATTATCATTTATTATGAGGCGCAACATGTGTGTGATTCAGCGAACATGACAAACCAGATACGATTTTAAGATTTTATTCTACGGCCCTCTAGAACGTTGCTACAGCTCCCGTTTACTTTGAATTGACGTTGCCAGCCTTCAGCGGGCGGATTTTTTTTCCCCAATAACCCTCCGCTGCGCCGTTAACGCCCGCTGCCCATGGCAACGGGTTTTGTCACTTCAGATTCACGTTACCATATCACTCCGCGGGTAGTTCGGCCACTTTGAAAGCAAATATTCACTACGTTGTAACAGCTATTTTATCTAATCTGTTAGAATAGTAGCACTAATAAGCTGTAATAACCCGTAGAATAAGCGTGATAATGCATTCCCCACGAGTTATTATCAGAAAAATATTCCCCGACGGGCGGAGGGGTGTTGTCCCTTGCGTATTTCCCATGAATACAATTCTTTTCCGATCTTCAGCCACCATGAGCCTCCCAGAAGAGGCGGAGACTTAAACTCCCCATACTTGGCCAATACAATCTGATACTGATATCAGTCAGTTTATATCATTACTGTAACTTGGTTGCTCTTACTTGATCTTGACTAACACTTACGTCTAAATCAATTGCTTGTTGTTATTAACTGTAATTAACAGTTTTCTTAAACGAAAATAATTTAAAAATGTTTTATTTCATAGTGTTCTGGTATTGCGTTTTAAATACTTTTCTTCAATGCTTAAACACATGTTGTCCAGCTGAGTGGATGTTTTTGTAACTCCATAAAAATAGGTTCATTAAAAAATATTTCAATAACATTGCTTTTTCATACCTAACGATGAATACAATCGTAACTAAGGCTCTCATAATTCACGCACCAAAGGGTTAATTGTCACTTTCTTTTTCTTTTCTTTTTTTTTTTTTTTTTTACCATAATTCATTTGCATAGATAATAATCGAACTTTTCTAAGTGTATGCACCAGTTAATAATGCCGTGGTGCTGATAGGTGGTCTAAGATCACCACAGCTGGTGGGATGGGACTCACCGAAACAGAACCAACAAGTGGGATCGAGTTGTCTGTGGACATGCAGACCAAATACAAGCCAGGATATGGCAAAACATATTCAATATTTTCGTCTTATAAGGCGCTTTTAAGCAACACAAGCGACACACTTGACGTCTGAATACTCCATCATCCCGCTATTGGTGGCTCTGCAGGCCTGCACAGACCGCAATTATGAGGGGGGGGGGGGTACAGTATAAAGCAATGAGAGGCGTGGGTGCAGCGGGTCTCCTGGCAACCTCTGATCTCCATCTGCATACCAATGGCTCCCATACCTGCATTGGACAAACAGATGCCAAGAGCTACTGCCCTTTACATGCACCCTGACAGCCCTAATGACGTCTTTATGTGTATGTGTGTGTGTGTTTGCGTCACTGAGTCGACACTCGGCGCTTACTTACCTGTAAGTGTGACCGTCGCGGCTCATGATGATAATGCGTGTAATTGTCTCCAATCCGATCAACAGATGACACCGCGCGCTTCGTCCTGCTTGTGTGATGAACCTATTGTACAAACACACAGTCGCCGGAAACATCACCCCCACCACCCCCCACCCCCTTAAACTCCAACAGTAGGTCTACCAGCTGCACAGACGCACCATTTGTTGCTCGGTAGGATATATGGGTTACATAGGCTTGTCCAAATGTCTCCCGATGGCACGCGTCATCAGCGCAAGGCGGTGTCACATTCCGTCTCCCCTCCCCATGCAGCCCAGATCAAGATACAGAGACCCACAGTTTTGAGTCCTAGAAAGCACTGCGGTTCCCTGCAACTTCGCATCTTTGACATGTTTGCTCATGCAGGGTGTCTGTGCGATTTATTTAATAACATGGATGTCAAACTCACTGTAGTTCAAGGGCCACACATTTACTGTACAAAGGAGCTTCTATGAAACAGGACAGATTCAAAGTAGATGTACACTGTAGAAGAAAAAAAAAACTAAATTAAAATGAAATAAAATCCCATTGTTTTAAAAAAAAATGGCAGCTGTGATTGCCAGAACAATCCTGTAAAAACACATTGAACCATAAACATATTTGTAAGAGGTTTCATATGTTAAACATGTAGATTCAACATTTTAAATATGTGGATTTTAGTACTTCTATTAACTCAGATCTAAAATAAATATGTCTCTTTGATGTGCTTTGTTTTGATTGGCCATTTATTTGTATTTTGATTTTCTTTCAAGACCCATTCAGACCCAGGTGTGTGTAGATTAGGAAGTTTCCCTTGTCCTTGTCACTTTTCTCATGTCTTATCTTTGACAAACACACAAAAAATGAGCTCCAAAGTTTATTCTTGAAGAGGCTTTAATTATCACAGATTTTGAACTGGGAAAGTGATGCAGAGGAAGAGATTTCAGAGACAGAGGACAATGTTATTGATGATCCAGATTGTCAATTTTCCTGTGATGAGGATGAATCAAGGTGTTTTTGAAGATAAAAGTTGGATGAAATTGTTCTTAAATTTAGTTTTGGAATTTAAAAATGTATTGTATATTTTCAAAATGTTTATATAAATCTAAAATGTTATTGGGTTTAACCTGTTTTTTTTTTACTGTTTTGAGTGGATGTAAAGGGAACGGGTCAAAATAACCTGCAGCATAATCAATGTAATTTTTGTTCAACATAATCCAAGGGTTAAAGGAATAGTTCACCATTTTTCACATTAATTTGTATGGAATCAGTGTTATTACTCTGGTGCATCCAGTGACTTTTGGTCAAAGCGAAAGTAGTCCCAGCAGGTTTCCTGAGGTCAACAAAATATGCGTTTCTTCTCAAAACAATGTGTTTGAATAAGTTATTTGCATAACAAAACCGTCACGGAAAAAAAACCCTCACCTTGTAATTGCTTGTAGTTACTTTCTCAATAGTGATCAATGCGTGTTGTCACTGCCAACAGCTGTGCGCCTGCACGTAGCAGCTGCAAACACTGCTGCAAATGTTTGGAGGGATAAAAGAGGGATTGGAATAGCTTTGGAATGAAAATATATCGTTGTTTTGCAGTTGTTTACTGCCTGTAAACAACAGGAGACAAATTATTTAATTACCAATTCTTCTTGAAAAATAAGGGCCAAAATCAGAATATAATGCAGTCATTTTTTTTGCAACAATTCCACAAACTCATTTAATCAAAACACCGTTTAGCAACTTAATAAGTCCTTTATTTGCAATGTTCCAATAACTCATCTTTCCAGTTTCAGATGCAAAAGAAGCAATAATTTCTTAAATAAAGAAAGCAAAAAGAAAAAAAAATATTTACAAAAATTCCAAGAAAACTAATAATCAATGGATTATCTAAAGCACCTCTCTGCATCTGGATAACTGTGGTTTCTGTTGGAAAGGATACACTGCAATTACATCAGCAATTCATTGTTTCTGAAAAATAAAACTGAACAAAAAACCCTTAATTATTTTTATTATTATTATTATTATTATTATTATTATATATTTACAGAACGCTCCTGAAATTAGTTTCCACTTTAAGTAGAAAAGGCTTTCGGATCATTTCTGTTTTTTTTTTTTTTCTCCTTTCTTTAATTCTATATATTTCATCAAGTCAATTTCTATAGATTTCAAGTTTTAACGGTGATTGGGTCTTTTAAGTGTCCTCTACAGGGATTTCCCTGACAGCTCAGGTTGAAGTACAGAAGAGGTAAAGATGAAGAGTCAGTCAGTGTGGTTCACTACTGGGGATGGGAGAGGATGGCTTAGAGGAAGCATTAAGACCACCCCCTAGTAGTCAAGGGCAACATCAGTCCTCCACATTTCTGTCCTCTGCGAGTCCAATCATAGGAAACAGGAAGAGAAAATAGACAACCTTTGCTTAAAAACTCCATCTGTCAAATTAAGATTGGTTAGCAATGTACATTTGTCCATCAACGTTTTGTCCCATGTCATTATTAGAAACACACTTCAGTCATGCTGCACACTAAGTAATGGGCAAATACATAAGAGCTGTGTTTAGATTTAACACATTATGGCATGATACCCACACCAGGGAACTACACCTCACGTTCTGTTTTTTTAATTAGGTTTTTTTTTTTATCAGATAGGATGTTAGGCATCATATTTATCTAGAACCATAAAAAAGCAGCCAGTTGGTTTGTATTCATTGTTAAAAAACAAACGTTGCGTAGTGATGTGGCATATTTCACACCTTGTTACCAAGTAATCCTGCTGAACCAGATTTCAAGTTTTTTTTTTTTGATGA
This sequence comes from Siphamia tubifer, assembly GCA_020466265.1. NCBI lineage: Eukaryota > Metazoa > Chordata > Actinopteri > Kurtiformes > Apogonidae > Siphamia > Siphamia tubifer. Next base: position 22,704,043 of record CM035799.1, on the reverse strand, counting down.
GGACACTTGCTGTGACAAGCAGGTGGGGACAGAATGAGGAAGCAAGAGAAGGAGGGTAGAGAGACATGATTGTTTTCTGAGTCCATCTCTCAAAGGAAAGAAAACAAAACAAAACAAAGATTTATCCTCATTGAGGATTGATTAGAGTCTGCCTTTCTGGCAATATTGTCCATGACTCCTCACAGCTGCCTGTCACACCCATGCCTTGTCAAAAGGGGGCAGCAGCTTTCACTTCAGTCTTTTAGTCCTTGTCAGATTCCTCCTCGGCCTCACGGAGCCAGGTGAAGAAAGCGGTGACCGATTTCAAGGCCACGCCTTTGCCCGTTTGCTCTGCTGGGTCTTTGCTGGATTCCCATTTGTAAAAGGCCTCCTCTTTAATAACATCCTCATCGTACAAGGCATCGAAGAACATCCGCAGCAGGTCTACAAAGAAAAAAAAATAAAGAGGTCTCATCAGCTCTGTGTCAAACCTCAGCTACTGTGTAGAGTAGGAGTATGTGGGGTAAAAATAACTACCACTGCACAAGGCTGTAGTTTGATGTGATCTTAGATATTGTGCTGGACATATATCATGATTGTTTGGCACAACAGAACATACTTTTCTGTTCCATTGTCATTCTCCAGTGTTGGCACTACAGTGGATCAGAATTACACATGTATTTGCACAGACATTTGAGAAAAGATAAGACAAATTTACAACAGACCGCTTTCACAACATTGGATTAAGAAATGTGGCAAAGCAGTTGGCAATGAGAACATTAAGAAAGAGTTTCCTCTAAAAAAGTTAAGACAGCAGTGTATTCAGAACCACATAGTAGGCAATTTTTGCTATTAAAGTCTCAAACAAAAATATAACATAGCACTAGTTGATACCGTTAAATTAAATGTGAGTGTGCCAGTTGTTTTCACCTTCATTCTCATTTGTCATAATTCAGACAAAGTATTTTTACAGCAGAAGTCTGTTTACAATGCCAGTTCATTCTAATTAAAGTAACATCAGTTACTTTAACCACACCACTGCAGCCAATGGATTTACATTGCTCCCTCGCCTGGACCTCACTGTTTCTCAGGGCTGTGGACTTGGTGCGTGCTGCACACTCTCTCCCCCACTAGGGGGCGGGAGGCACAGGCCCTGCCTCCCTGCACAACTGCTGACAGGGGCAGACTGTCCTAAGGCTCTTACCACCGTGTCTGGGACAGGGGCTGGCCCACATGCTGGGGGTCTGCAACCCACCCAACCCGCCTGGAAAGACAGACTAGGAAGCGAGGGCCGGTGTGGGTGGGCTGAAGTGGGATCCCAGTGATGGGACTCGTGCACACCACTGGCTCATCTCATCATTCCTTTTCCTGACACCCGATAACTTTTTCTGATACCTGATGATTTTCTTCCTGACACTGAAGCCTGAGTCCGGTGTCAAAAGATGTATGGCGTAGACAGTGGTTTCAGTCACACGAGGAAGAGGAATAAATCCATCACTGTCTTCCGTTTGGTTTAATCAGGTGCTTTACTACATAATTAGAGGCACCACTTGGTAATGATCAGTTAAGGAACAGAAATATATACTTTCTGTGCAAATATCTTGTGTTTACACAGACATCAGTAGTTCATAGCCCGTTCTAGCTTAGATATATGTACATCTTTTTTTTTTTTTTTGTTTAAAATTTAGTTGCCGTGACTTGGATTCAGGTGCACTTTGTAGTCTAGAAAATTAAGTACTTAACATTAAGTGGTTACATCTAACAAGCCTTTGCAAGGAATGAAATGATGGGTTTCTCTGAATTTGAACATTGTAAATGTGATATAATGCAATTACACAAGTCAACAAAATAGACTTTAGACTTGTTCCTATGTGAATATTAATTGTAGCATCAACAGGAAAGATTTGAGTGTTCAGTTTCCTGTTTTAAGTTGAAGTCACCAAATCATGAATATTACAGGAATCACATTTGTTGCAAAGGAGACGCTACTGCTAATCAAACCTAATACTACAACCCTACACCTAATGTGATCATAAGCACACACTTATTTTAAAATTAATTGGTTTGTGCTTACTTTAACCAGACACAGTAAATGTACTGAAGCTTGTCAGTTGCGTCTTCAGGTTTAATTAACAAAATGTAAAGCATTTTCTCTGCTGGCTTAGAGTCACTCACTTGCTGGCTGCTCCATGTGCACCATCAGAGCCTGAAGGGCGTAAAGAGCCTGCAGCTCCTTCTGCTCATCACACATGTACCTCTGTAGTAGCCGGGCCCTTTGACTTATCTGCTCAGCATCCACCTTATATGGGTTGTCACCTATAAGTGGAGGAGTAATAAGGAGTTTAAACAAACCAGGAAGAAACGCGTGTTAACTGCAGAACAACGGGTGCATCAAACAATCCTGAAACCTCTTAAGGAATTAGCTTTAGGATTAAAAATATATAAATCAAACAGCCATAACTTAACAAAGGTTATAGGTTGCAAAATAACATGGATAGTTTTAGCTGGCCACATAGTGCTCTTCAATTCATGCTGTGATTAGTCATACTTACAGATGATGGCGGACTGGCACACCGATGTCATCAGGGCCCGAATGAACTGGTTGGAAGCAGCCTGCTGTTCATCCAAGTTAGCCTGGAATAAATAATGCAAGTTACACCCAAAACCCCTATGTGGTCAATGCAAGTCTAAAGAACACCCAAGCTAAAAAATAATTAGTTTAAACACTGGTTCAGTCACACACTTCAACCCAGTCTCTGATGCGTTGGTTGTTGGCTTTGTCCTGCAGGAGTCTATCCAGTTGTTTACTGAGCTCTTCTCCACTGAAAACCTTTTTACTGGTTTCCTTAGACTCCGTCTCCTCTCCTGTGGTGTACTCCACTTTCTGAAATTAATTTAATAAAGAAGACAGTCTTTAGAAAATAGTACAGGGTTTTTGGTCAAATCACTATAAAAAGGTGTGTACTACACATTTTAAGATCTTGTTTTTCGTCTACAGACCTGATCAGTAACAAATTTGTTGACGTCTTCGTCCTTTGGCAAGAAATTTCTCCAGTTCAACCCAGCATCTGTCCACATGGCTCCAACCTTCTTTGGAGTCTAACACACAACCAAAAACAAATAGGGACACATTAAATCAGTACTTTCCAATCTTGGGGTCAGGATCCCTTGTGGGGTGGCCTGGAATTTAAATGGGAACACCTGAAATTTCTAGTAATTGGTTAAAAAATAAATAAAAAGACTAATACATGGCAAGTTGATAGAGAATCACAATACATAAAAGGCATGACAAACTCAAAAGTTGAGGCACTGTGGTACTGTTTATCTGTCACATTTTATCATTGTGGCCAGTTTAAGATGCAGCTCTTTCATAATTCAGTTTGAGTTATTGTATTTTCAGTATTAACCCTTTCATGCATGAATTATGAGAACCTTAAGATGTTTTTACCTGTACATTTCCATTCTTCTTTAGGCATGAAAAAAAAAGAACAGTGCAATTGGCATTTTTTTCTGAGCCTATTTTTCATGTCCACTCAGATGGATTCCAATATGTTGAATTTTTGAAGCAAATAAACATTTACAGAGATACTGTGTAAAAACAATGACATTTTTTAATGCTGCTAATCTGATGTTTTCCCATATTTTAACATACTCCGGACTGGCTCTAATACTAGTTAGTATTCACTTCATGGAGATAATGTGCAAACCCCCCACCCAAAAAAAACAATTGATTTACACTCAAACATGTAAAACAATAAGGTTACAGCAATGGTATGAATGAGTGGGATGGTGCATAAGTGTCCATTGTGTTAGCGGATATGGAAGAAGACAAAATCCATGAATCTACAAGAGAACAGCTGTAAAATACCTGCCTACTGTAGTGATCACTATGCATGAAAGGGTTAATTTGTAGCCTTGTAAATAATATCAGTAATCGATTCAATTTCTATAGCACTTTCAAGGCACCCAAAGGGCTTTACATTATTGATTCATTGTTCATTCATTCTCACATTGACACTCTGGTAATGGGGTAAACTACATGTGTCCCTGGGGCAGACTGGTGGAAGCATGTCTGCTAATTCGTGCCAAACAGCCCCTCCGACCACCACCAAACATTCATACACTAGCATGAGTGACAAGCCCAATGACTGTACATATCCTGGATAAAATTCCAACTTTGTTCAGTATTCTCATCCTGTCCATAATAATATACATTGTAATATTACAATATACAATGCCATCTAAAATTAACATTTCTTTGCAACATAGTAGAGCAAACTATTACATGTTCAAAGACACCTTAATTTTGGTTAAGAAAAAAATCTTCGTTTTTAATATCTGGGGTCACCAGAAATATGACGTTTAAGTGATTTCACAAGCAAAAAAACAACACATTTGGTTAACATGGTTTTAAAAGTATTCCCCATTAAGGCCCATTTATACTCCGAAGCCAAGTCGTATCTGATGTGTTGCAGGTACATCGCAGACTCTTTAGCCCCCGTCACAGAGAGTTGCACGCACTTCCCAGAAAATGTAACCCACCGCAGACAGTTGCAGACAAGCCCAGAAGAGGCCTCTGATTGGTCCATTCTACAGCCGCACTACATGGACTTGCGCTTCCTTCTTTTGTGTACACGAATGTCATTGTTAAGACGACTCATGTGAATATGGATTCGGCCAAGTGTATGAGAAAGTCGAAGAATCTGCGTGACAAGTTTGTTCGACAACGAAAGGGCCTGGATCCAGGTGGGAAATCCTAGCGAGTTTGTGAGAATGCCCCTTGTGTTGTGGTGGTGAACACTGCACGGCATGTACTCCACGCACTGGCATAAATTACATATATCTGCAACGAATTAACTGCAACACTTTGCCACAAGAGCATGCAGAGGCCTTTACAATGTTGTAGTAAATAGACTACAATAATAAAATGGTATAGGGACTGAACTTGTATAATGCATTTCATACACCTTCATGAAGGCCAAAGCACTTTCCAATCACACTTTTTTTTTTTTTTTAGCAGTTCATCGTTCCATCATGGACATGCATTGTCAAACTATGGCGCCCCTGTGACATACCATTCCTTTGCAGAGCAGCTTGAGGATCTGTGCCAACAGGACACCAGCCTTTCCAAGAGGCACAAGAGGCTTTGAGATCTCCCTGAAGACACAAGTACATAGAATTAAGATTAAGAAGTCGTCCGTTTCAACTGTTGTAACTGGGCTTTTCTATCATTATTTTAAGTGCTTTTTGAGAACTCACCTGAAGAGCTGTCCCATAGGGATGCCTCCCTCATGGAGTATGGGTGTAATGAGTTCAGCCAGGTAAAGCCAGATGTGAGGTATATCTATGGCCATGTCCTCTGCTGCCTCCAGGATCTCAAGTAGCCTACAGGCACATAAACAAACCACATTCAACTCTTGTTTAAAAAAAAAAAAACAAACATTTGTCCTGATGTCTTCTAGGTCTGCACAATTAATAAGCCTTTGATGCATAAGACCACGTTGTTCCCCTCACCCTTTGTAGTACTGCTGTTGGGGCAATGTTCCAGCCTTCACAAGCTGGTGCAGCAACAGGCCCATGTGCTCCCGAGCAATGGTGCTGCGCTCAAGTGTTGATTCCAAACCAGTCCGTACAAATACGTAGAGCAGAGAGGCACTGTTCAGCTCTGACACACATTGCAATGCCTCCTACAACAGAAGGACAAAAGGACATGTTGAACATCACAGCTGTTTCATATTATGAGCATTTTTTGCCATGTTATACTAGTACACATTTTACTAGTTTAGTACATGTTCTTTTTTCTGTACCTTCAAGTCATTGATGTGGAGGTATTCTTCAATTATAGCATTTGACTTCTTTTCCACTTCCTCTTCAGTCAAGGCAGGTTTAGGAAGAGAAGGAGGAGGAGTGGGGGCACTTTCACGCTTAACTATAGTAAATAAAAAAAACATTTAAAAAAGGATGAGAATCATGCTGCAGATGCTTTTTTGCCGAGTGCATACCTTACATTATTGGTCCAATATTTAAACCAACTTTCTTCCATTATATTCAGGTAAAGTCTATTGGATTTTATACCTGGTAGATCTTTGCTTGGACCTCTGTCTCTGCTTCCCCTGTCTCTGCTTCCCCTGTCTCTGCTTCCCCTGTCTCTGCTTCCCCTGTCCCGATCGTCAGTCATGCTGGCCACGCGACGCACAGGCTCATTTGAAACACGGCCATCTCCCCCTCGTCCTCCACGCTCCTGGGACTCTCTGCTGAAGCTTCTCTTGGTGATTTCATTCCTATTGCCTCTGTCATCGCGACCTTCCCTGCGATCAAATCTGTCAAACCGATCCCTGTCACGATCGCCCCTCTCTCTGTCCCCACCACGCTCACGGCTGGAGCTTGACCTAATAGGTTAGAGAAAGATAGAGGTTGAAAAATTAAATATTTTAAGATCAAGATTAGAATCTGATAAATTTAGAACATTATTAATTTTCACAGTATTAAGGCACTTCTAATTCTATTAAAAGATGTGTCCATTAAACATTTGATTATACATATTTATGCTACTAATAATGTACCAAGAGTATAGGAAGAATATATGCTAAACTCAACTGAAAAAAAAGTAATTTTTAGAAAAGTCCTACTTAATATGATAAAGTGTTTTTGGTCATTTAACTTGCAAATTATGAAGCCACAGACAATAGCAGCAAAGCAACAGAACAATATCACTTGTTGGTGAAATATTCACAACTACTGAATACCTTTGGGGAACTCGCCGGTCAGAGTCTGATGACGACAATAGTGACCCAGACTGTTGCAGGGCTGAGAAACGGTTGAGTGTGCTGGTGGCTGGACGACCAGAATCTAAAATAAGGAAACAAGCAGATTAACAAAGCAGCACTAAAATACATTTTAATCCACTGTATTTGTAGTTTTTTTCCTCATTACCCTGGTCTCCACTTGCTGGTTTAGCTCCTGTTCCTCCACTGCTGCCTTTTCCCCAGCCCCCCCACATGCCTTTGCCTCCAGGAGCCAACAGTTGATTGTTGAAGTCCAGAGCACCAGACTAGAAAGAAAGGCCAAAACCATTATTCATTCATTCGTGTGCTGGTCAAATTTGTTTTGAATGCTTAAAGCTTCCCCAAAGTAAGTGCTAATGATCACAGAAATATCTAAGCAACCACTGTAAAACCCTTAGAAACTAGCTGTTGATTCTAAGAAGAAAACCATTGGTTGAGCAACATTCAAAATAAGTTAATATGAACTATAGTGGAACTGTTATATTAGACTTGGACAGTACCTTTGTAATCTTGCTAAGGAGGTTGGTGTCGATGGGTCTATTCTTGGAGATGGGTACCGTGTTCCACCCCTCGTCCTGAGGCTGGCTAACCCGGCCACCTCCTGGTGTGTGAGGGCCACGGCCCCCCATGCCACCTCCCATCCTGCCACCGCCGCCGCCTCCTCCTCCACCACCTCCTCCTCCTCCCTCCTTCTTTGAGAGAAGCTGCTGTTGGACTTTGATCTGTTCTCTGTGTTCCTCCAATTCTGCGTCCTTGTGGATCTGATCAATTGTTTTAGGACCCTGGTCTCCTCTACGAGGTACCCAGTTACTCTGAGGACAACAGATGAGAAGAGAATGTTACACTGTTCTATGATTGTCATTTATCTGCATAATATTAGTGTTATTAATGGTGGTTATCAGTAATTTAGGGACAATGAAGTAGCAGTCAATGCCAACTATAACAAAATAACTAGAAAAGCACTCGAAGCGCAGACCTCTGCCAAGGTTCAGAACAGTGCTACCTTTCGGAGATCCAAGACATCTTGAAGCATGAAACGGATTCGGGAAGAGGTCTTTCTTTCTTTGATGATCTTGTCCATCTGGTTGAAATACTGGTCCATTCGAGGCTGGAAAGAACAAGGCAAAGTGCTTTGAGTCATGGGTAGAAGAATATATTTGTTAAAAATTAAGACAGATTTTATGTATACAATAATGTCTCTTCAGGTCCTCAATCCCATCACTAAGAATCAGTGGCCCAGACACGTGGCACAAAAAAAAAAATCATCATGGGAGATGCCCTTTCTGATTCACCATTTGAGGTTCTTGAAATATAAAATTTTTCTTTACCTTGGCCTTCTCAAAGTCCAGGTCTTTTCCAATTGTGGAAAGCAGCCTGCAGAGACACTCCAGAGATTCTTCATCATGATTCTTCAGTAGTTTTACTACACAGTCATGCATGATGGCTTCTGTCAGCATCTTCAGTTTGAAGAGTTCACCAATAAACTTTATGTTACCCAGTGAACGGCGCCTAGCTTTGTCTCTAGCCTCCTCCAGTTCAACTCTCAAGCGCTCGCGCTCCTCGTCCTGTAGACAGAAACAAGTAGGTGTCAAGGTATGCTTTGTGTTGGGATCAAATGATTAAGTAGAGGCAAAAATCAAGAAAAACATTATTGTGGTTGTAATAGAGACGGTAAAATAATTCTTACGTCTTTGGAAGCCTCTAACTCTTTCTGTTTTTTCTCAAAGATCTCATCATCATCCTGGTCCTTTTCGAACTCTTTCTGGCAGCGATTCAACAGTAGTTTGCGGAAGTTCACAAAAGCTCCTGGCTTGTCTGAGGTGGGGACTTTGAGCTATGAAAGTAAAAACATTAGTACATTAACCAGGTTGAATTTTGTTCTATAACAGATATACTCAACTGGGGTCTAAACAATAAAACATTAAGTACAATCTGTACATTAACAGTAATCGGAGTGCACTTTGCTAGTACCTCAATACCATCATAAACATTCCAGACACATGGCACAAAACAGAAGTCATCATTGGGGCAACAATCTAAAACAAATAGGGCATGCAGTCATTGACGTACCCCCATAAGGCAGCGGCACATGTTGGCATAAGCCACAGAGAAGTTTGGCTCCGAGATAGCCTTCTCAAAGATGAGATCAATGGCTCCTTTCAGCCTTTCCTCTGTGTCTATCGTCAGCTCCGTCACCTGCTTCATCAGCTCCTGAAATTTCTGAGGAGTTAGTTTATTCAGGATGCTGCGGAGCCGTTTGAACAACTCCTGAGTTTTGGCCTGGTCAGGGTCATCTTCTTCAGGCTCTTCTGCACCACGGCTACGAGTAGACTTCTTTGCTGAAGGTTTCCAAGCCTTCTCAGCCTTGTTAAGTTGGACATCGTCATTGAGAGACATGCTACTGATGATTTTCCTAGGTTCTTTCCTCTGACCTTGCTGAGACCGACGTGGTCCAGGAGGCTAACAGTTGGGTGAGAGATGAGAACTAAGATGAGGCAAACTGTTTTATTCAATAGAACAGAGGTCTTCAATTGTGGACCTCACACTGTCCTGCATGTGTTAAATCTCACCCGGCTCCAAAACATCTGATTCAAATCATCAGCTTGTTGTCAAAGCTCTGCTGAAGTCTGGTAACAACCCATTGCTTTGAATCACGTGTGTTTTTGCAGGGTGACATTTAAAACATGCAGTGTAGCCCGAGGTCCAGAGTTGAAGACCCCTGCGATAGAATAAATACTTAGGGTACACATGAAAAATTCCAACTAGAACAAATCTCATACCGGGCCTCGTGGTCCTCCCATTGATCGGCTCCCAAGGTTACCCAGATATGAGGGGGTGAAATCAGGACCAACACTAATTAATCGAGCTGGGTCAGCAGGTCGCAGTGGAGTCTTGTTCACCTAAAGAGTAAGAAACAAAATTACTTAAGACAATGTCAAGGATCATGTATATCAGATTTCAAACTTGAGTTATCAACTCACTTCAGAGCAGAAGTTCAAAATGAGATGAGAAGCACAGCAAAAAATGTTTTAGTTTTTTTTGGTAAACATAGTCTCGCAAAATATGAATAATAGTAATGATTTATTAGCTTGCTCAAATTTTTGGTGGAAGTGAGTTGCAGCCCATATATTTTAAGGAATTCAATATAATTTGAAACAACAGGTTTTAAAACCAGTCGCAGGTGACTGAACATGGTAAGTGTCAGTAGATGGCATCAACTTGCTTCAGTCGTGTGAAGCTGGTATTAAATACTTGTAAACCACAATGAAACATTACTTACTTTGTCCAGAACCACATCACTGATGATTGGCAACCCCTCAGGTTTATGCATACTGGCGCTGATGAACTGGAAGCCCAGTAGGAATTCCCTGTCGTACCTCTTTTTTTCCTCTGGGTCTATTGGCTTCCATTGCTCTGAAAGATGCAAAAAAGTACTGTGAAGCATAGTTCTGATAAACTGAGAGGTACGGTATCGCAATAACCTACCCTCTTTGTACTGGTATTTCTGCTCCGTGAGCTCAGGTGTGGGTTTAGGCCCATCAATTTCATTCTGTTTGTCCTCTTTTTCCTCCCAGGTCTCATCCACAACCTTGGTAGGAGGTTCGGGAGGAGCAGCTTGGATAGGGTCGGCCTGAGTGGTCTGGGGTTCAGAAGCCTTGGCATCCTGCTCCTGAATGAGATGTTTCAGCCTTAGTTCAATAATACACGTTCTTTTAAGAAGCAATACTGTGCTTTAACTATACACCCCCCCCCCCCAAAAAAAAATAATGCACTTATTTTTAGCTTAGCTAACTTAGCCTGGAAAACTAAACCATGTGATTTGCGGCTCTTTAATTTAATCTTGTATATACACCTCTGTGAAGGCATCCAGGAGGTTCCCAATGGCCGCCTTCTTGTTGAGCTCCTTCATGTTTTTCTTCTTCTTTGGCACAGACATAGCAGCTTAAGGAAAAAAACAAAAATGTCTACATTAAATCTGACACAAATCCAGTGAACCAACATTAATAACTATAACATAACTATACCATACCTTGCATAGATTCCTCTGTGGGGCAGCTAACAGGGGCTGATGGGCCATCTTCACCTTTCTCCTTCCCTACTTCCTTCTTCTCTTTCTCCTCTTCCTGGGCTGGCATTGCCGTTTTAACCACGGGTGCAGATTCCTGAGATGGAGAAGTTTCAGGCTCATCAAGGGGTGTAGTGTTTAATGATGCTGTGTCCTCAGACATTTCCTCAATGTCCTGAGGAAGACCATTGGAGAGAAGAGGCTCAGCTGATTTAGCCACTGGGGGTTCAGGAGGTTCAGGATCACAGCTGGGGGTTTCATTCTGGGTCACTGGGCAACCAGGTTCCTGTGCCGAGTTTGGTGGCTGAGACGTTTCAGTTACTAGCTTTGTAGGTGGACAGGAGGTTTCTTCTTTTGCCACATTAACGGGGGAAACTACCGCAGGCTCCATCATGACACTAGACTCCTGGTCTTCTTTTTCAATTTTCTTCAGTTCCTCTGATGTCTTTTGTTCCTTTTCTGGTGAGATCTCGGCTATAACTGAGACAATCTGTGGTTCATCTTTTTTGACAGGGACCTCTTGTGCTGCTAATGATGCTGAAGGACTGACAGGAGCATCTACTGTGTCACTGACTTTATTATTATCAATTGTATTTTCTGCCTCGGCAGGGGAAGCTGCTGTTTCAGAGAGTGAAGAAGGCAGTTGCTGATCCTTTATCAATAAGGGTTGCGCCTCTGTAGTCAGTGTAGAGGCTACAGATTGGGGGGCTAGGTCAGTAGTTAGTTCCACCTGGCTGTCTGGCTCCTGTTGGGCCTCCTCCGTAGACTCTGGATTCGCACTAGATGGAGGTGGTGGGGTTTCAGCACTAGTAGGAAGTTCTAGGTTATCTTCTAGGATGGGAAAATACACAATATAACAAACATGAGTACAGGGTATTTATTTTTCAAAGTACCCTAATTTTTATGAAAACCAAAAAGTGTACTCGCCTCTTGTCGTCACTGTATTGATGGGCTGGAGAACTTCACCATTTGTCTGTGGTGGACTCGCATCAGCTATAGAGGCCTAAACTCACAGAAGACAAAGTTCATTGAAAGTTCAAATAACCCACTTCTTACTACAGAAATGAATAGATACCAGTTAAATAAATAAACCCACCATCACATCTTTTCAACTGAAATTTTTGACAACTAGACCAAAAACACTCTTTTGCATTTTTAATAGCATTCTTTAAAACCTGTATTTACAATTTCCAGTGATGTAACATCTCTTAGTGTTTTATGATAAAATTCATTCACAATTGCAAAAAAAATTAAGGAAAACCATCTATTTTAAGATGTGTATTTTTCACAGTGGAAGTATACTTAGTAGAAAATCATAACAACAACAGATTAATTCACACATCACCTTTGTAATTTTACACACTAAACATCCAAATTAAGCCAAACCAAACCAAATAGGAACATGCTAAATTATGTCAGAGTTGACAAATGGCATCAGATTCACACCGACCAAATTTATACTTAAAATCCTTTCTGTATTTACGAAGTTCCACACTTCATATGTAAGAGCATTAAACAATTATAATATACTAAATAAGTACTCCATGCAAGTTCTACATCTTTCACTTGGCTACTTCAAAACTCCTCTTCCCAAACCGTCTCTTACCTGTGGGGGGGTTGGTGTGGTGGTGGACCGTCCACCTGACATGATCTCCTCTGTGATATCACGCCCACCCTGGTTGGGGTCTCTTATTCTTATCTTTTGTAAAAGAGATAAAAATATTGCGTAAGAGTCAACTAAACATGCATCCAACAATAAATACAAGAGTATGTAACTATCCAGTCGCCAGTGATCTATAGCTGAAACCCTTCATTCTAAATACTATTGTTATTTTGAGGTAAAAAGGAAAGTTCCGCATTGAAAAGGACAATACACTTTCCCTCCATTCATTTTTTCACCTCAGACAAGAGGTGTGATTCCCTTTTGTTGTGACACACTACCGGTTTGCGTTCCCTCTTTAATGGGCCTTGTGACTGTGCTGGGGGTTGCTGAGGAGGCGGAGCCTGTTGCTGTTGCTGAGCGGGGTTGATTATGACTGGTGCAGGCTGGACAGATGGCGGGTACTGCGGCTGTGCTGAATAGTATGCTCCTGCTGTAAAGTTGGAAACAGAGGGACAAAACTTAACACATGCAAAAGACTCATAGTAAAATCACCTAAATAACTTTAAAGGCATCATAAGATCTGTTTATCGTTATTGGCTGTTCTTCTGAACTTGTACTTTGAGGGAATTCATACTGAGCAAATTAACAATGCTACAACAAAGATGTGCCCACAGCCGTCACAGTAGACTTTGTTGGAAGAATGTCAAAAAAAGAACTGCAATCAAAAATGTTTACTTTTCTGATTCATTATATACAGTGGAATAGCGGCGCCTACAAGTTTATTCATATCCATGTAGAGAATTGTATATACTTGATTGCTATGAACATAGAAATACAAAAAGAGCATTTATTTTTTATTTTTTACATTTTGTAAACAAAAATTGCACATGGCAAGACAGTCACAGATAGCTAAAATATACAATTACTGTCCATTACTAGAAGACACACAAAAAAAAATCTACTGGCAACAGAGACCAATCAAGGTGAAGCAACACCAAAGGATGTTCTATAAAGCGTGCTAGTCTGACCTCAAATGGTGGAAAATTATGCAAAAAATGATTAAATAATATTTGTGTTGTTTCTCAACAGGACGAATGGAAGCCATGATGAAGATTATTCAAGATATTTGTGGCTGGCTCATAATTCTATACATATTACAGCCTACATCAACTGAGTGACCATTGATTTATAGATATTTAATCCAAACAAATACTTTTCCAGCATGAAGCCCTATTGATGTTATTCAAGTTAATATGGAACAGAAGAAACTTGAAAAAGTCATCTGGGCCGAAAGATGCCCTTTTGACAAAACAACCCATGTGATTGAACAAAGGACTCACCATTATTACATAGGTTGTTTGTTTAAATGTTAATATTTTGAGATGCTTCACATGGTCATAAAAATTAGGGATGCTCAATTCAAATATAAATACTCTCTTGTCAGTTGCCAGTATTTAAATTTCAGTCATGAGTACGCGGTTAGTAAGGCACTACGTAATCAACATTCATCTTTTAACAAAAAATAAGTTTTTAGTGTGTACAGGATTGCACATAGAGCAGGACTGGATTGTACAGATGTGCTACAGAATGAATGTGCTGAAACACTGACTGTGTGACAATACAGCTAATCAAGATTAGCTGACTTTTACCTGTACTGATCACAGGTTCATTACCCTTGCATTAACTGCTGTGACAACACCACCTAATTTTGCTAAAAAATAAAAAAGGCGGAAATCTAGTGAAAAATGTTGTGAGCTACATTGACATTACTCTGGTTTGTTAACAAGCACTAATTATCTTTATAATTAAGAGAGCAAGTTCAATCCTGGGTCATATGTACATCATGGTCTGGCTGAAAATCAAGCACAAAGAGCTTAAGGGTCAACCGATACAATGGCCGGCCAATATTTCAGTGTTTCTTTTTGGGTTTTTTTGTTTTTTAAAAGTGTATCAGCATCGGCCGATTCGCATGTGGTTTCGCTGACACCCCCCCCACACACACACACATATTGACAACAGTAAGAATCAGGAAGTGCCACAAAGAATTTTAGCCACTGAAGCCTGCTGACCAACACACAAGCACACACACTACTCACCGGGGTAGCGCTGGGAGGTGAGAGGAGCACCGTGGAGAGAGAGACGGCCGTTCTCTCGCCCAGCCCCTCTCCCTCCACCACCCCGCCTCTCCCTCGCAGCAAGAGAGGGCTCTGAACCAACGCAGCAAAAAAGAGGAAGGGAGTGAGGGACGGGAGAGGGAGGAAAGAAGCAGAGAGGGCAGGAAGAGACAGATGCAGAATGAGTTAATGAGAAGATCCAGGGGGAAGCAGGGTGTTACAAAGGTCCCATGAAATGATAAATGCCTTTCTTCAAATTTTTTTTTTCCTGTTCTGCAATAAATTTTGCAGCACCACCTCTGCAGTGTACATAAAATTTTAGGTCAATTATATGAACTGTCACATTTTTGACAAAAAATAAATCAATAAAAATGTACTCATCTGCTTTGGTCAATTAGTTTATGATTGTGTGTCCTTATTCCAACTCTTATTTCACATAGCACAGTGGCTGAGCAAAACTTCTGTTTTCCATTCTGAAATCTTGTCATGCACACTAACTTTATGGGTTCCACGTGTAAATTTTACACAAGCTTGTGTGGTAACTCAAGTTTGCACTCTCGTCTGTTCTGTATTTTCTTGGGTTTAGCCAATTTAATTTTCTATAATGACTGTGTTGATTACATACATCCATAATGAGAACCTCTACATTGATATTTATGCCAATAGACCAGGTCAGTCTTTCCAAAACATTTTTACATTTTCTCCCAAGTTCAGCATCTCTTGTCTGCTAATTTCCACCAATAGCTTAGAAATAGAGTTGGTTACATCAACAAAAGAGCAGCACAACCAACCTTTATACAAACTCCATGGTGGTACACAAGTATGTGCAAATCTTCCATGTTGAGTGCATCAATTGCATTCTAATATTGTGGACATGCACCCAAAAATGACAGCCCTTTTAACTCATTTCATGGTACCTGTAAGGCAGTTTCAGGTGAGACCCCAGATAGAAAGAACACAAGCCAAAGCAGAGTCAAGCCAGAACACAGGCAACTGGCAATTCACCACATACAGCTGTGTTATTTTGACTCAAAGACATTTAACACACAAACATGTCAAGCAAAACCATGACATAATCAGTACCAATGTAAAAGGTGAAAAAAAACATATGGACTACATACATTATAAATGTGAGATTGTGGTGTTTGATTTGTTGTTTAGGTTATCGTGGATTATGTGCCAACTATGTTCATGGTTGTGCCTGGTTGTCACAGGTGTTAAACACACACACTTACCATATGTTGGGTATTCAGCAGGGCTTGTTCCTGGGTAGAAGCCTGCTGTGCCACTTGTCACAGGATACTGTTGAGTG
The DNA here is from genome assembly GCA_020466265.1 of Siphamia tubifer. Lineage (NCBI taxonomy): Eukaryota > Metazoa > Chordata > Actinopteri > Kurtiformes > Apogonidae > Siphamia > Siphamia tubifer. The sequence continues at coordinate 22,688,184 of CM035799.1, read as the reverse complement.
TTTGTCATATATGGGGCTCGGTACTGCAAAAAAAGAATACTAGTTAGAAAAACTCAATATATTTTATTCAGTAAAACATAAATTCTCTTGTTGATCAAAAAAGCATTTGGAACCAGTCCAAATTAAAAAATTTAATTATTAAGAATCTAAAACTTGTTTGTGACATCACATATTATACTTTTACTACATATCTTCACTAGGGGTGTTCTAAAGCACTGATTATTAGTCATCACAAGACGACATGTGGCAATTTCATAACATTTCACAAATGTTCAAAACAATTATTTTTCGCCATTAGTAAATGCCAGGAACACAAGCACAATGTGTGCAGGAAAATAAAAGTGGTGCAGGCTGCTCGGACACGCAGCAGCTGCAAACACTGCTGAACAATTGATGAAAGTAGTTTGCTAAGGCGCACAGCTGTTAGCAGTGACAGCGCGCATTGATCACTATTGAAAGAAAGCCAGGACTACGTTCACTTTGACGAAAACTGGACCAATACTCGATTCACAGGACACTGTCAAAAGCTTCCTCTTTATAGTCTACACTACAATGCAAAAGAGTTTGTGAAGTGTAATGACAGATGCAGGCTGTTTTTTGTTTTTTTTTTGCGTTTTTTTTAATTGATAACAGAAAATTATGACCCGACAACGTTGATGCGGTCAACCTTCAGTCAAATGGTCGTCGGTTAACATCTCTAATTCCTACATACAACAACTAAGTAGTAACTAAATAAAGTTACAAGTAATAAGGACCAACTCAGGTAACTCATCAGTATTGTGTTAATAGGTTTCTGGGAGTCTGCCGTATGAATATATTTCCATATTAATACATTTGTGTTTATCAAAGTGAGCCCACCTGTCCAGGGGGAAGGAAGTATCCCTGAGGGGACCCAGCAAAGGGGAGCTGCTGCTGGGAAATCATCATCATCTGGGAGCTGGGTGGATAGACATGAGGAGCAACAGGTCGTGGGCCACTGCTTGTCTGTACCCTTGGAGCACTGGTGGCCATAGCTGGTCGGTTCTGATAGTAACCCTGGGGGACAGAAAGAGAGCATAAAGGGAAAGAAAGATGAAGTTTGGTTTTGCTCCAACAAACCTGTTGTTCCACATGTGCTCTTGGTGTTTTAAACATGGCACTCTTGAAGATGCCAAACGTGTGTGCCCAGTCACACAGACACACACACCAAACTCCAGCTTCAAGGAATGCACTGACATCAAATGCCAAAATGCACAGCATATTCAGTTCTTGGGTTACATTAAGTATAAACCATACTGAATTTAATGGTTCCCTCTGACCCTTAGTTAGCCCAAGATAAGAGAAGCTCAAGAGAAAAGCTTTTACCTGTATTGCTCTGAATCCACCCTTCAGCCGCACAACACATGAGCAGAGAGCAAGAGAGGGAGTGAGATTAAAGTGAAAATGAGGACAAGACACAATGTGGAAGACTGAGATTACAAAGTGTAAGGAGTAGAAGTATGAAAGACAGCAGTGCATCTCTCATCCATGAACTGTAAGTTCAAACAATACATGCAACTCTCTATAGGTCTGCTGCTTCTAAGTAGGTTCCCCCAGAAGTCCTGCGGGTCCCAATTTTAAGTGGTTAGAATAGACTAGTGAAGCACCGATCAGCATTTTTTGGCCCGATCACCAAAAAACTTCATGTACCGATTGCCAATCACGGAAGGAATTTGAAATTTCCATGCCTTTCATCTCGCAGAGGGTGCATTGTTTATTGATATTCTGCATGTGTCGTCACGTCTTCTTGTGCCTAAGAGGTGTATGGCGGAAGTAAAGTATTTATGCACGGGAATCTGTGGTAACTCATCGAGTAACGCATACTTTTAGTAAACATGGTGAGCACCTGCTGTGTTGTGGGTTGCGCAAACAGAAAGGGCTACAAGCTAGGTGCGACATTTTACCGGATCCCGAAAAATAAAGAGAGAAGGCCATTAACACCTTATTTAGGCTCACCTTGGTTCGTGGTCTCATTTATAAATGCAAGACCATGCCATAGATTTGGGAGTAAGGCTAACGTAACAACTTTCCATCAAGTAAGGTTGAAGTTAGTCTACTGTAGAATTTAGCAGCTAACAGTATTGTAGATCTTCTCAGGGGCTAATTTAGCTTCTGCTATGCTATGTGCTGTGTAATCTATGAAAACAAATATGGAATGTATAAATGCTATTAGTAAAATAAGGACACAGGCTATGATATTAAGGTTGTTTAAAAGAGTCATTCCATGGCTATTTCATTAATGTTACTGTGTTCTCCATTGTTATTGAATGTATTGTGTGTTGGTTCTTTTATTTTATTTTTTTAAATGTTCAGATTGCTTTGTTTCCAGCTGTTTTGGGAGGGTAAAAAATGTTGGTGCAGCAACTGTGACACCATCTTCTCTTGTAGATGCTAGTGCTACTTCAGATTCGCTGCAATGGGGGACGGGCTTAACCCCACGTGGGTGACACAAATGTCCCTGTAACGTATTATAGACAGGCCTTTTTTCTGCGTTGTTTTCTATGAATGGGAAATACAGTCAGTGGAGGTGACGCACCACTTTCAAATGCAGCATGTGTTGGTGACTCACGGTGACCCATCAGATTCCAAAATTAGTATGGAAAAGTGGTTTTCAGCTGAATGACACCTTTAAGCTAAAATGAACAATCAATCATGTTTACATGTTTGAGTATGATTATCCAGTTAGCATTAGCATACTATCCAACAGGCTAACTTTGCATCTTGTCAATACTCAGCAAAATCATTATTTAAAATGTTGCACATATGTCATAATCCATTAAAGATTTCCATTAAGTTAAGTTTGAATATTTATTTTCACTGATGCCATAAAAAACATAATCAAACACACTCATCTCTTGCACTGATTTTCCTGTAGCACCTTGCAGTTAATAAAGAGGTCAAATTAAATCGAGCCCTACTAGCAGCAAATTCAACATAATGGAGCAAAGGATGGAGCAAAGGATATTTTCGCAATGACTTTAAAAATCGGGGGATATTCCATGAACAACAGATTGATACAAATCATGTGGAGTAAAGTGTGGTAACAAATGCGCTTTTGTTAAATACGTGAACTTCTCTGGAGAAAGAAGATGGGGATCTGTCTGCAATGCAGCAAGATTTAGTTAATCAAAATAATTCTTGTGAACACCTTTGAGGTGACCCAGCACCAATGACAATGGAACAGACATGGCGCATGTCTCCCAAGTAAAAATCTACAAATTAAGTATGTTTTGTTAATTTTTATCTGTCCAGACTGTATCTCTCTCCATTAGCTCTCCGTTTACAATCTGCACTTCCGCCGTGCGGTGAAACATGGTCACGTGGTATTGTGATGTCAATGAAGAACATGAATAGAAATAAAACTATTAATTAACTATATTTTAAAAACTACAGGAACTCTCAAGACAAGATGGACCTGTTCTGTAGCGTGTTTGCCAGTTTGAAAATGGTCGCTACTAATTTACGTCACGTGATCGGCTTTTTGATCGGCATGTTTTTCCGATCACCGATCAGGCTATTTTTAGGCAATATCGGCCGCGGATTGATCAGTGCAACATTAGAATAGACTATTTGCAGGAGCATGCAAGCAATCATGGTATGCTGCAGGGAACAATAACTAATTACTTTAAATGGACCACTGAGATGTATAAACAGTGTAATGTGTCTGAAAATGCAAAGTTACACGTTTAGAACTTGATGTTTTGAATTTCTTTAAGGAGCCAAGGTATAGGCTAATTTGAGCAACTCATGAATTTGGAGGAAAAAAGTTGTGATGTGAGAGCATACAGGATAAATAAACAAAGTAATTGGGTGAAGGACTGTTTTTAAAACAATGCTGTTCTACATTTATAAGTGCCACAGCTAAGTGTTTTTATGAAAACATGGACTAAACAATGGGACTTGAATTCTGGAATAGTATACCCATCTTAAGTCATCACTACATATTGTTTATGTAATTAAAAAACATTTAGCTAGAACTGAAAACATGCATTGCACTACAACACAGAGGGAAGTAAGTAAAAGTAAGCAATGTTAGTACCTGTTGGTGTAAAGTACGGGGCCCTGCAGCAAACTGGGAGAACAGCAAAAAAGAGAGGAAAGAATTCAAGACTGACATTCAAGGAGAAAGGTGACAAGGTCATACACACATTTAGCCAAAGCTTTATAGCAAAAGCCATGAGAAACCTATGTAAGAGAATAAGAAGATAAGAGCAGTATGGTTCTCATACAAGACAAAAACATTTAACAGTGCAAAACCTTATTTAAAAAGCATGCTATGAACAATACCTGTCTTGGAGGTGGAGCAGAGTTCATTTGTGGAGGTGGAGGGGTGGCAAACACAAGAGATGGGGGCTGTCCAGGGCCGTAAGCAGCCTTAACAGAAAACAAGAAAATTACCAAACCGTATCCTGTTAATAAAACATGTTTCAGTCAGGTCAGTGACTCTCACCTGTGTCAGTCCTGGGGAAGGGGCAGGGTTTGGGACAGAAGTGGGTCCCGTTATAGGCTGTGGTGGTTTATTCATTTCACGTTCTTTTATGGTTCTGCATCAGGGTGGCGTTCTGTTGCCAGCCTTACTGTGGTTAAAAAAAATTTTAAAAAAAGAGGAAAGAAATATTAATTATTGCAATGGGTTTATTGTATTGAAATTAACTTGTTTCTGTCATTTAAAATGACCTAAAATCATATTCTAAAAGATCCAGAAAGTAACAGATAAAAGTAGTTCATATTTATTAAACCCAACAATACAAGTCTGATTCAGACAGCACTCTTGTGGAGACATGAACTGTAAGTGTGGCAACATCTAACCTAGCACTGTGGGTGTGGTCTGTAGTTTTGCCTATGATAACACTGCCACCTCCCAGTTTTGCTGTCTTACATATTGCTTGGCTCATCCTTGTGTTGATGAGTAATTAGTGTCAATACACACCAAATTCTTTACTCAGATTGGACTCGCTTAAAACACTAGTCTGACTGTATTTTTTGGTAAGGGCAGTTGCAGAACCCATTGGAATCATCAATAAACATTAGGAACATGTTTTCAATTGACAAGGACTGTTCTGAAAAATGCTTGCAGGGACAAATAGGTTACTGTCATGAATTGGTTTTGAGGTCTGCTTCCAACTTAGAACTGGCTTCAACTAGTCTGGTTGTGAGTGATTTTAAGAAAATGGATACCTGAGGTCAAAGGCCATGTACTGTTACCAGTGGCTTATATGTTCCCACTAATGCTAGCAACATTTGCTTTGTTCCATTAAAAGCAGTGTCACTTTTAAAACATTTATTTTTCCTAAAAAAAATAGAAGTGATTACTACCTATGCAATGGTATATCCAAGTTAAAGTATTTACAAAAACTGACATTACATGCAGACGTGTCACACACCATCCACCTGCTGACACAGGAACTATCGTTAGCTGCTAGCTGAAGCCATGCTTCTTTTAAATGGAGCATCAGTGCAAAAACCTGCCATATGGTTTTACCGGCGATGACGGCTAGCAAGACTGGCGAGATATTGATAATGGCATACACTATGAAATGCAGCCATATGTGTGTTTTCACTAACATATGAATGAAATTCACTTCAGTGGCCCGCTAATAGGAAGCATTCCTGTCCTAAGCAGGTTAACCCGTTAGCCTGTAGTCGGCTAACATTACGTGTCCCTCCATCAGTCATTTCGCCTAGTTAAGCTACGCTGTGAGTGAACGAGTCCACGTTTAACCTTAATGTGCTCTGAACTCAAATGCGAAAGTACAACTATGTTTATTGCCAGTATTTTAACAATTACGGACCAAAAAACAACAAAAAGCCGACCTGGTAGTAAAGTTGCAACATTTGACAGCGATTAGGTTACAGTTAAGCTATTGTTGGTTAACATTAACGGTTTAGCCCAACCCTGTCTTACGAGGTGGATTTAATTACAGGCCCAGCAAATGAAACCAGCAACCTGACGTTTAACTTTAAATATCAATATGCTAAAAGCGGCCGAAGTTAACATCTATGATGAGGCTGTTAGTACAAATCTATAAATTATCTCTACAAATAATATTAAGTAATAAAGACACCTTAGCCCGATAGCTAAAGTTAACTATCGATACCTCATGAAGCCTGCGTTGATGAGATTAGCCCGAAAGCCCCTGTCATTTCTACTACGATAGATTAGCGTAACGAGTGCAACCAAAGCCTTGAATCTAAGCAAGCGAAGAACAATATCATTAAATTTATAATACATCAGTTTCATCCGTGTTCGTCAAATGGGTAAAATTAGATAGTAGCGATTATGTGTGGACTAACAGCCGGCAGGGCCTGTCCGACCAGCTAACGGTAGCTAGCGAGTGTGTCTTTGACAAAAATGAAGCCCAGCTCGGTTGCACTTACAAGCTAGCATTAACACCGGCATATAAGACTTATTCTTACCAGGAATGAGTAATGAATGTGTTGTTTGATTGGAACTCGGGCACCTCAGCCTCAGACACCCTGTCTTCTGTTAATAAAAGTAGTGGTGCTGTAGTCTCCTTGTCCTTTACTCCAAAAGAAAAGTAATGCCCCTTTGGCTACTGACTAAGCTAGCTAGTTAGCTAACCGGCAGATGGGGTGAGTGCCACTACTGTCACTTCGGTTTAAATCCCGGGCGTGCAAAAGTGACAGTGCTCAAAATCAAGTAATATAGTACTTCGGGAGTACTATTGGCAACTCCGATGGCCCCGCAAAAAGCCCCTGGACCGGAGGTCCATGATCAAGGCGTCGATGGTGACGGATTGCCGGTTAGGTTTGTACACACTAGCGTTTGAAGACGCTCAGAGCCAGGCCATAGTGCGATGTTTCTGGTCTATGGAGCCGGTGAGCCTCCAAGTCGCATGGGTAACTTCCGGGAAAATTAAAAATTGATGTCGTTACCTTGGTCATGTGATACAGGAGCTCAGATCATTTCATTTAGGCTAGAATGTGATATTCTGAATCGCATATATATATATATATATATATATATATATATATATATATATATATATATATATATATATATATATATATATATATATATATATTAACCTAAATTAGGAAATATTACTATTAATATGCGATTCAGAATAGTATGTAGTTTGGTGTCTATGTGATTGAGAAACAGCCATCTGCCTAAAATACTATCTTTAATATAAACACCTGGTTGATATTTCTAAAGTATTCTTAAGTTCCATAGATCTAGTTATTAGTTAATTTTGTTCTCACAGATTTTTATGAAAAGAACATTACAAAATTAAATGCATCTTAAAAAATGTTGCATCACACTGTTTTCAATGAAGACATTTTTTATGCAAAATCACAAAAACTTGTACTTACTGGGTCTCAGGAGGCTTAATGATGAGAAACAGGTTTTTCTGTATTTATTTGGATTAATATCCACATCAGTGTGTATACACAAGTCACGTTTTACTGTCCTTAGGACTGATGGTTATTTTCCAGTCAATTTTCAAGACATTTATTTATTGTGCTGTCTATTACGACATGTCAAATATGATCAGTTACCATGATTTAACAAAATATTCTACCCTTATAATATCTTCTAAAATTGTATAAAAATGGGCTTACATGTGCCGGTAATGGCCTCTCTTCACTGATGCTTAGCATGATAATGAAACAATTATGTGCTCCTACAAAAATATTTGGTGGACATGTAAATTCACCAAACCAAATCCTATCTAGAATAAAATAGCAGTCATAATAAAATAGCAGTCATCAGTCTTTTCCCACCTCCACCCTCAGGGAGGTTACAGCACCATAAGAAAAGACAGCATTAACAGACAATACAGATAAAAACAGCATGCAATACATTGCTGATATGACATACGGAAGACAACAATAGTCAGGTAATGGTTCAGAAACACTGGATATCCCAATCCAGTACCCCTGCCCATCAAGCTTCCACCTTCCCATTCTCCAGGATTCCCACAATATTCACCCCCCCCCCCCCCTTCCAACCACAGACACATTCATAATAGAATAAATAATTAAAAACAATCATTCCATAATTAAAATATAGTTGGGACAAAGATATATTCACTAATGCATGCCCCAACCCCTCCCAGCTCACGCCCCCACAGCCATTACTTCATCACATCACTAAGGTACAGTCACTTAAAGGTCTATTTTGTCCACTCAATCACATTTCTTCCCTGTTTATTAAGTAGCTTGATAGACTGAGGGATAAAGGAATGTTTGTAGTGATTGTATTCTCCAGGGGAAGTCTAACTCTTCTCCCAGAGTTCAAAAAGATATTTTCCCCATTCAGTACATGATCACAATCTAATACAATGACATTTGCCTTTCTAATGGTGGCCTGCTCAATGAGTTCCTGTGGGTTATGTGTGTGTGTGTGTGTGTGTGTGGGGGGGGGGGCTCCCATAATCCTGCTGGCAGTTTTAATAAGGCTTAAAATTTCAGCCCTGTATCAGGGTGAAAATCAGTGTTGGAAATCACAGCTAGAAAACAGCATAACATCTTTTTTTAAGTATTAAAGTAACATTTTCAGCCTGTTGTTGAATTCATATTTAGTATTTATGAGAAAAGATCAAATCAGATGAACTTTATTAGAAGAAACTGTCATTACTCTAGCAAGATGTGATGGATGCCTGCTAGTTTTAATCCATTGCACTACAAAAAAAGCACTTTGAGAGCGCAGACCTCCGCTAAGGCAGACCAAAATCTAATCATTTGTTGATCTCCCCATTATCACCATACCCTGAAAATGTAATCAAAATCCATCCATAAGTTTTCAACTTATAATGTACATAAACCAACAAACAAACAAAAAAGAAACCAACGCTGGCAAAAATATAACCTCCTTGGCAGAGGTAATAGTCACAGATGGGATCCTGTGGTTTCTATTACTATAATTCCTTACATAAAACTACAAACATTTAACTCCTCTTGACTTTAAAAACACAAATTTGAATTTTATGATGAAGGTACCATTTTAAGTGGAGCATTGTGATGCTACAGGGATGCTTCAACCTATAAATCATATTTCCCTGTTGTAAAGGAATAAAAGTCAAATTATAATTTTTGTTTTGGGTACTGTATATTGAAATTTGAATTTCCATTAAAATTGTAATTTCATGTCAAATTAACCAGGTGTAATGAAAGATAATTGAACTAATTTGACTTTATTAATTAGATATGTTAAATACATATTCATCAACCACAGGGGGAAATTCCAGTTGACACAAAAGAAGTGGAAGAAGAGGAATAACATAAATATAAATATGAAAATACAAAACAATGTCTGATGTTTGTATATTCACAATATTTGTAGTATATGTGTAATATATATGGTATGACAGTTTAACATGACAAAGTCAAAAGTTGATGTATATGTAGGACTGCAACATGATTATTTACTCAAATTATTGCTAAAGTGAATGTGATGGACTTCAGTGACAATAAAGTGTTTACTGTTTTGACAGCTTTAGTGCTTCATAGGTTTTTATGGTCATTAGGGAAAATGTAATACAGTATATTGTTATTAATTTTTTGTTATCTGTCTTTAGGTCGTGATAAAAAAAAATCAGCAGACAAGAGTTAAATATGTGACAACTGTAATTAACAGTCACTGTTAACATTCTTCAAAAAACATATTTTATTTATTTATTTATTTTATTTTTTAATTTGACCTTTATTTATCCCCTTGAAAGTGTCCAGTGAAACCAGATCTTTAATTCTTAAGTCTCTTTGTAGTTCATTCCAAGTGAAAGGAGCCACAAAGGCATCTTTCCCCTGTTCAGTTCCAACTTTAGTAACTGACAAAAAATATACTGAGAACAAAGATTATCGGTGTCTGGTTCTCAAATTGATGTAGGTCAGAAGGAAAAAGATTTATGGAAGGTGAAATAATGACACATTACTTTTCATTAACAAGTGGTTCCAGGCACAACAACCCCCCCCCCCACACACACACACAGATTTTACCTGATTTGCTCTATCTCCTATCATTGTGAAAAGGCGTTTTGGTGACTGTGACCTTTGACCTACATTAACCCATATTTAATGGGATTTATTCTGGACCACCTTGCACCCTTTCTGAAAATTATTATGAAAATTGGTCTAGTAGTTTTAGCATAAACTACTTATAATCAAACAAAGCAACCAACAGACACACAAACCAACTCAAGAACAATACTCATTTCCCCTTCAGGGTGTGGTGTAATAATAACTGTACTTGGAGAGCATTTGAATCCAACCCCATTTTATGGATATTATCTATTTAACAAATTAAAAGATTCACTCTGATCTTCCACCAATTTCCATGAAAATTGGTACAAATGCTTTTGTATAATCTCACAAAACAGTAATGCACTAAATACTTATTCATCTCCTTGCCAGAAGCAGGACTAATAATACTGTAACATTTCCAGAGTTATGCAATCTTGCACAAAGTAGCCTATGAATTTTGATTTTTCAAATAAAAAAAAAAAGGATCACAATACAGATTTAAGTTGGTTTTATTTCACAGAACTGAGCAAGTAACACAGGTGGTGTTATGATCAGTATGAAAAAGGGTTGCTGGTTGTAGTAGTACATTTTTTTATTGATCTGAAACAAGTTAAAAACAAATTTGCTTATATTGGGGTTGAATGGTTGAGGTGCATGAATCACTGAGAGGATTCTCAGACACTAGCTTCCATTTTCCACACACCCAACAAGTTGGTTTACTGACACCTATGGAAAGTGCAAGATGTCTCCAGATCTATATAGAGAAAAAAAATGCAAAAAGAAAACAAAAAATGTGAGAATGTATGTCAGACATGCAATCACATGATGTAATGTGATGTGTCAAGGTAATGAAAAAAAAAACATGGTCCTTTTAAACTCTGATTAATTCAATGTTGTACAAACCTGGTGTGTTGCCACTGCACTGTCTGAATGATCTCGTAGCAGTCATGTACTCATTGCCCAAGAAGTTTTCATAGTTGTCAACTTCTACTTCCTTGAGACACTTGGTGGAGTCTGTGAAGAGGAGGTCCCTTCCTCCATCTGAATGGAACATTCTGAATGTCTCATCGATGCCATCCGGACCAAACATGTCCTGTTGCACACAATAATTGTTGCTGATTTTTTTGAGCATGCTCAAAAGATATTAGACATTCTACCAAAAAAAATAAAAAATATTGGCAAAGTAATCCCATGAAAATAAATAAGTTATTTTAATTCTTTTTAAAGTGCAACTGAACCCAAAGTAAACCTTAAAATTCATTACTGACCTCCTGATCCTGGAGAAAACGAATTACTTTTAAGCGACTATCTGGATGTGCCATCACAGCATGTGCAGCTACTTGAGCCAGGTGGCATGAGGCAAAGTCAGTGACTGGTACTGGACCCATCCCAAGGCAGATAAGCTCATAGTCAGCAGACTTCAAATTATGAGCCCACTCTGGACCATTCCCTTTAAAAAGAACAGTTAAGGTCAAATATTCTTTAAAGGAAATATCATTATAAGGATCTGAATGGATCCAAATGAATTAATGATTTGGAAAAGTTAGTGTCATTCTCTTACTATCAGTATTTTCGAAAACAGTTGTGTGTTTGACGAATGCAACATCACCAGCACCTTCAACAAGACATCTGTAAAGACAAAACACATGCACTTAACACAGTGAATTATTCCATTCTCAGCAGATGGATCTATAAGAGTAACCTAACCTTTACAGACCCAGTATATATTATTTAAGGGGAGTCTAAAAGGTGGGGAATCTGAAAACACAAAAGCAGCACAAAGGAATCAAGGAAGGAACAAGCAGTAACAGGGAAGAATACCATGTGCAATGTTAGAAACTGACAAGGAACAAAGGGGAGGTGAGATATATGGACTGTATGTAGAATATGAGTGGATGCAGGGCCCAAGGAGGAAACATGTGAGGAAGAGCAGGAACACAGATGAGAGGTAACAGGAATCATCAATATAACAAACACAGATGTGACTGTCTGATGATGAGGGGGGTAAGAAACATAAAAAAGAGGAAATACACTGACTAGGACAGATAAAGAGACAATATAACCACTTGAAACAGACAGTCATGTATTGTCATATTTTTACTCAGATTGCACTACCTCTTCTTTTGTAACATTACATAACAAGTACTGTAACATGCAATGTTAATGTCATTTACTCTATATTACAGTTAAAGTTCCGTCCATCCTCCCGGACTCTCCATCTTCTGCCCCTTTCCCCTAGTCTCTCTCTGGCTCTTTCCCTCTCTCTCTTTCTCCTAATTTACCCTCCCTTTTTTTTTTTTATCCCAAATGGTCAAGGTAGATGTCTATCCTCCAGGAGTCAGGGTCTGCTCGAGGTTTCTGCCTGTTAAAAGGAAGCTTTTCCCCACCACTGTCACCAGTCACAAGTGTCTGCTCCTGGAGGATTCTGTTGGGTTTCAGTAAAGTAGAGTCTGGTTTAAAATGGACTCCCAAGCACTTGTGAGCATGCACATGATCACACAGAGTTTCCACAGAGAAAAAGCCAGTCAATTCAGGCACCCCCAGCCAGATGTGCAATTGACTTGGATGCTGGATGTAAGTAACACTTTGATTATATTTATTTTATCGTGCCTTTGACCAGTAAGCATATCACATGCGTACGATAGATTGAATTTTGACGTTAGTAAGTTTTAAGTAAGTAAGTTTTGTATGATATGAACGTTATGTACATGATGTTGCCTGGGTGTTAAAGTTCAGCCATTAGCTCAACAGGCACAAACAATAGCTTACCTTTTGAGGAACTAAATCTAAATACAATATTAGAAAAAAAAAAAATTAAGAAAAGTCTACCTATAATGGTAACATTATATGATATCAATAGTAACATTTCCACATGCATAGTAACATATTTTGGCAGAATCATGTGAATCTTTAGAGATTATTATCAATTTTGGCTGCTGGTAGCTCATTTTGACGAGGGTGCCCATTTTGACAGGACACCGGCTCTAACTACAGTGTCATGAGATAACTTCTGTTATGATTTGGTGTTATACAAATAAAACTATTTGATTTGATCTGTTAACCAAAACCAGAGAATAGATTATATTACACTTTTAGCCCTCGGCCTAAAAGTGCCACCTCAAGCCACCCTATGCAAGCTTGAAGTGGGTGAGTTTGACATTTTGGAATGTATACTTATTAACTGTGCTATTTTTTTTCCACACAGTATAACTACATCATTACTTCTTACCGAAAGGCTCCTGTATTGCCATAGTATTTCTCATCAGCGTTAGGGTTGCAAATGGTAGGATGACCTCTATATCTTCTACTGCCGACACACCGAGTGCAGAATGGAGAGCTAAGGTTTGCTCCAGGGGCACAGCCACCACTGAAGAACTTAGCTAAAGATGTGAAATAGAGTCAGTTTGGTTTCTGGAGATAGCATACAGTGGAGAGACAAGAAGCAACAAGGGACTGGAACTGGAAATCAAAAGCTGCTGTATTACAGCACTGGGCCACATGTGAAATGTGTTCTATCAGTCACTTCAATGCTCCATCAACTAGTCAATTTTAGTTAAAAAATGTAGTCTTAATATTTGCTTTGATATAAGCCTAAGATGTGAGAACAAATCTTCATTCTTAGCTTTTAATGGTCAAGCTTAATAATAAAACACTCAGATTATAATGCAAGATACTCATGTTCACCTTTGGTTTTACAGACACATAAAGCTGTGTACCATCATAACAATTAATACATGTCTTGTATGTGATTTTCCAAATATAAGCAAACAGCTAGCCAAAATGGACTGATGGACTGATCCTTGAGGTATACTGAAATGTACATCAGAAATCTAAGACATTGTGTTATTGTTCTAAGTTCCACTAAATATTGGTATAATCTACAACCTATTTCTTACTGATGATTAATACCATTGTAGCTTGACTGACTTAGTGTAGCATTTAAAACAGGGGACTACAGCATATTTCTAAACTACTTGGAGAAGTTCTTAAGTTTTCAGTCATATTTCCACTCCATCTCCTAGTAAGTTGGAGTTCTTTACTCACCATGCATGCAGTGCAGGTGTACTTACTGAAGTCACAGTCATTTGTCATACTGTGGATAAAACCCATAGGGACGTTCCATCCTGCACTACTGCCAATGGCACCATGACAGGACCTTTTGCCTTGCATGTTGTGCCAGTTCACATGTGAACCCTTCTTAATCACAGCAACAGCATAATGAGAAGACACTGGAGTCAAAGGACAGAAATAAATTGATAATACAAAAAATAAGAACAATTTATTATCTGTCAGTTAAATGTAAATAATTCAATAGATTTTGAATGCTTTTTTATAATTTTGCAGGTGTAATTTGCACCTTAATAACTATCATTAACACTGCTACTTGCATATTTATTGGAATAGCCACAGCATCTATTTACCCCTGGGTCATGTATAGGCCTACTATTACATGGTATGTGTACCAATGTTAATATTGTTAGTAAATTATCTATTTTATCCAAAACCATTTTGTTACTGTATTTGAGTGAAAAAGTCAAATTGTTGTTTTATGGTTATACGCACCACCAGGGTGCCCACACTTCTTTTTATTCCCTTTGCCCAGAGAGGTTTTATTTTTGCTGCTGTTAGTTTGTCTGTTAACAGTCTAGTGTCCACAGTATTTGACGAATCATTTTGTTAGTGATTAGAAATTCATTTGATTTCATTCTAATTTACCTCACATATGGTGTCATGATATAGTGCCTAAGAAAAGTTTGACAGCAGACACTTTTCTAAAAGTTGTTAGAGATTCCATGTTGTGGAAATGAATGATCCCAGAGATCTCAGTAGTAATCTGAGAAAAATATCTGCATAAAATTGAGATATATTGGTATTTTTTTGTCACTAAATCAACAAAATTGACATTACCAATTTTTGATGCAATATCTTTTGACATTATATATGCATTAGACTAAATTCTGATGAATTTTTACTGAGATCAGATTTTTTCCAAACACTTTTCTTGACCTTGACCTTGGACCTAGAATAGTCAAAATGGAAATATTTGTTGTCAATGACAGCAGGGTTTTAGCAAAAAATATCTCTGATTTGTCTATAAGGGTCGACAAACATTTAAATATGAAACATTGGTAATCCCTGGTAACATAATCCCTTTAACAGAAAAATGTTAAATTCCTGAAAAGAATGGTACAAATTATTTATTTTATCAACATTGTCAATTACTACCAATAGTAAACTTTTTGTATAGCAATAATAATAATAATAATAATAATAATAATAATAATAATAATAACCTTCAAAGAATATAAGAAAGGCAGATGTATTACCTTCTGGGGTTGCACAACTTGCTGTAGAAAGTAAACAACAAAAATTTTAACATAGAGAAGGTAACACAAAAAACATAGGACGATATAGTACAGTGCATTATACCTTCATTATACTCCTCGACCATAACAGGAACCAAACCACATTTTCCTGCTGTATACACATGGGCTGCATCCATTACAACTGCATCAGCTTCTTTACGCTACATTAAGGGATTCAGACAATAGAGATACATTCCACAAAGTGAAACAAAATCTGTCAAGCTAATGATGAACCTATATTTACCAGAATCATTTTTATACATTCTTCAATTGTGTCAGCTCTCTTGCAACTAATGACCCTTTTGTCATGAGAAGTAGAAAATGCGTTCCACACATAGCATTTGTCTAACTCAGCAAGACCCACTGCACACCATTTAATGGGCTCAGATGCAGCATCACGGAATTGCACTGGGGAATGAATGAAAACATAAATATTAGCCAGTGTCTGATTGTTTCTATGTCTGTTGATGAGCTGTAATGAGTTTGGCAGATTGGCAGGACCTGTTGTAAAGGAACGCATGATACTCATGGCTTCAACACCCAAGTACAGGGAGGAATCTGTGTTTTTGGGCACTTGTATAAGCCTCGCTGTGGAGTCTGTGAACATCAGGTTTTTGGCAGGTGCATAGTTTGCAGAGGAAAAGAGGTTGAAGCCCTGAAAAGAAATGAAGTATATGAATGTACATACTGAAAGTACAATGAATCCTGTTTATTTTTCATCTATGTAATGCCTACTCCTACCAGTACTTATTAGTCAAACTTTCAGCTTTTCTATTGGTTATTGTGTTCTGTAGATAATTTTGTATTGTACCTGTACAGAGTTGAGGCTTGTCCAGATGAAGTCAGCTAATTCTGGGTCCTCGCGGGATACAACAGCATGAGCAGGTACCCTACCCAGGTTACAGGATGTATAGTTGTCCAGAGGCGCTCTGGTGTTGTCTGTGCACAACAGCTCATAGTTTGCCTTTTTAGAATCTGAAAACAGCCAGTTAAACATATTCATCGGTCTTGTAATTATTTATGTATACATATGTATGCGACAAGTTTGAAATGATTTTGTCAAAATTTTGAAGGCGTGAGCTCAACCCCTTTTACAAACTCAAATAAAAGAATGAAAATGAATGAAAACAAAAACCCAAACACCATGTATTATGATGATATATATAATTGCAATACATTTATCTTAATTTCTTACATGAAACTAATATTACCAAAAAGCACAAAAGCAAATTAAAAAAAGAAAGGAAAACACAGAAATAGTTAATTTGTGATTCTAACCTGGAATAGTACCATGCTTCATAAACGCCACGTCCCCAGTGTTTTCTTCAAGACACCTGTAGGACAAGACCAACCACAAACCTTTAGCTGGATTATGATGTTTTCTAAGAATGTGCTACAACATGTATTGATAGTCAATATCATGTCTATATCCTTATGCTCTGATACTGTACAAAGTCAGGAAATGTGAAATGACCTGAAGGCTCCATCACTGCCGTAGTAAGGTTCCTTTTCAGACTTGGAACAATCTCCTTTGCACAGACGGCACAGATTTCCCTTCGCCCCTGGAATACAGCTGGAGTGGAAAAAGTGTTCCACAGCTGAAAATCCAAAAATACACGTTTCAGAAACACTCAGGTTATTCCACAAGCCCCAAATCATATACTTTATATTTACTGATTATTTAGCACACTATCATTTTTTCTTTTTTTTTTTTGTCATTTTATTTCGAATATGTCAAACACAAAAACATTTGATCTTTCAAAAGCCAATAATTGATATAATAACAAGACAAAGACAATATAGCATAAACAAAAAATAAGAAGGCAAGTAACATATTCGAAAGGGAGTGGGAAGAAGTAAAAAAAAAAAAAAAAAAAACCCCTGTATTTAGCACACTATAAAGCAGGGGTAGGCAAATCCAGTCTTTGAGGGTCAGTATCCTGCATGTTTTAGATAATTCCCTCTTCCAGCACACCTGGTTCAATTAATGATCAGCTCCTCACCAAGCTCTGCAGAAGCCTGATAATAATGTAATGGCTTTCAAGTGTGCCAGAAGAGGTAAGCATCTAAAACATGCAGGACCTAGAGGACCAGAATTGCCTACCCCTGCTATAAAATTTGGGAACTTTGTTTCAAAATAAGGAAATCCTTCAAGTTTAGCTAAATGTGAAATATACATATGTTGGTGTTTTAATCAATGAAGAGAACACATTGAAAATTTGACATGTTTATAGGTTTGGTTAGCTTCAGGTTCTGAATACATGTACATATAAAAATAGTGAATCCTTTCATATTCAATGTAGCGGCACCCATCATGTATATAACTCCTAAATCTACAAAATGTACCAAATCTTGTCATCCATGGCAAGGATACATGTCTGACCACCTGCGATCTAACTCACCGTCCTCCACAGTGTGTAGCCACAGATCTTCAATTGTCCACCAAAGGTGGCCCATGGTCAACAGAGTTCCTATGGGTAAGTACCAGCCCTCAAAGTCCTTCAGTCCGGTGTGGCAGGACCTCTTCCCCTGCAGCTCATGGATTCCAAATGTTGTGCCTTTCTTTACAACAGCCACAGCGTACTGACAGGAAGATGCTGGTGGGTTGCAAAAAATATATAATTAAGATAATAATTCATAATAATATAATAAATAATAAGATCTACAAAGAAAAAAAAAGTGAAAATTTTTTGCTCATGCCACAAAATAAAGCTGATTTGAAAACATACAGTCAGGGTCCTCAAGGGTAGTGACGTCATCTTCACCAGCCTGTTGGGGAGAAGGTATGTTTTTATTTCCATGAGGATGATCTTTGCAACAATCCCAGGATGCATTTAATTTTCAGTTGAATTTAAATTAACCCTTTGATGCATGATGTTTTTTTTCTTCCCCTTTTTTCCTCAAAAAAAAAAACCAATGTGATTGAAATCTTTTTAATGAACCTATTTGTTATGGAGTTACAGAAATGTCCACTCAGCTGGACAACATGTGTTTAAGCTTTGAATCAAAGAAATGTGTTTTTAAAATGCAATATCAGAACACTATGAAAATAAAAATGTTTAATGGGGTTTTTGTTTATGAAGACTAATAATTACAGTCTAATAACAACAAGCAATTGATTTACACATAAACATGTTAGTGCAGATCAGGTATTAAGAACAGACCAGTTACAGTAATGATATGAAGTGGATATGGAACTAAAACAACAAAACCCATGACTATATAAGAGAACAGACAAGTGCATATTTTACTTAAATAAATTAGTAAATAAATAAGTAATTTTTTTTATTTTAATGAATAAACAATGGCTGCTGGTAAATTCCTCATCAAAAATGTAATGACTCTATGTTGTGTGCTTACAAATGTCATGAAAGGTCTGACGGTTTTTGGGTTTCTTTGTTTTTATTTGAGGGGGGGTGGGGGGGTGTTTATGCATTTCTGGTCCAAATAAAATCCATCCGCTTTCACATCAGTGAGAACCAGAAAACATGTATGAATACAGCTTGAGCTGTTACCTTGCCCAGGTTGCAGAATTCATAGCTGTCGATAGGAGCTCTAGAGTTGTCTTGGCAGAGCAGGTCATACCTTGACTTTTCAGACTCTGAAAATGATCAGTTCAATATGTTATTTAAAATTAATAAGATATTTTTTCTGTTCTTTGTTATTTCAATATGTGCTTATTAAAGTATTATTTTTTAACTTCAACTTCCATGTTGAGGTCAATTTTCTATCCATAAGGCCATTTTAGTAGTTGGACATGGTGCTCCTACTTTGTCTCAACCTCTTTTTACACTTTTTCTGTTATGTTTAACGTGGTGATTATATGTAAAGCATGTAACCACTCTCTGTTGACAATGGCTTGAGATAAGAACATATATGGGATATACTGCAGGTTCAGAGGTACATATAAATATACCAAAACATAAATTGTAAAAGTATATGTAAAGTGTTTTGCCTAGTTTAAAATACTTAAGGAAAGTCAAAAAAATATCAAATTATTGGAATAGATAATTTATGAGAGTGACCTGGAACTGCGTCATGTCTGACAAATGCCACTTCCCCGCCATCTTCTTCCAGACACCTGTAGGATAAATCAATTATAGACCACACACAGTAAATTTTGCAGTGTTAAATCAACACTTAGAGAGTTTATTTAATTTCTTCTACAGTGTATTTGGTCCCATTTTCTCCAAATTAACACTGCAAAATCTACAGTGTATTTGCATTAATGAGATAGAAATGGATCAGTATGGAAATAGATTTTAATGGCTGTTTTAGAACCGTAGCTCACTTTTACCAAGAACATATTTATTTATTTGTACACATTTATACATTTATGTGCTGTGTGTGTATTTGAAAGTGGTGAACTGTCATGACCTCCGCTCCGGTGACCTTTCCCCCAGTCATTTCCACACTCACCTGGTCCCGCACTGTGCAGCTGCAAGCCGTTCCTCATCTGTGACTATAAAAGCAGTAAGGCTTGCAGTTGCCAGTGCGGGACAATTCAGTATTGTCACCTCCATAACCCGGACAACTTTCACCATCTCCTCAATCACCATAACCTGGACATTCATCATCACCACGGACTCTGGTCGTTTGTTCCCAAGTTTTGTCTGTCTTGTCTTTATGTTTCTTAGTTTTGTTATTAAATTATTTTTCCCTTCAGTACTGTGCAATGGAGTCCTCCTTCACCTCACCCCGATCCTTGACGGAACTATGTGACAACCTAATTTCTCTGAGGGGATGAATGTGTGTCTGTCTGTAAATCCGCAGTATGTTATATTTCCATAAAGACAATGTCATGAAAAGAAAATGTCAAAATATTCAATAAAAGTAGGTCTGTAATTTTTTAAATCTATATAATCAGAGTATTAATTTTTGATTAAATAAACTATGATTAAATATTCCTTTTTAATCTATATTAATTGTGCTTCATTTGACATGAGCAAACGGACTCAAGAAAGAAGGGAATATATATATATATTTACACAAATTTACCACAAAATACAGAAAACATACACAAAAAGAGCAGAAGAAAACTAAACTAAATCCCAAAAAATTAAGTAACACAAAAAAGGGCTAAAAATCCAAAATACATTCAAAAAGTCTTCTAAAATGCAGGGGAAAAAAATACCAAAAATATGATAAAACATCCAAAATATAAAAATCTGAATATAATGCATTCATCATGTTTATTCAACACCTGCAACAGTTTCAACAAAACGACTTGAAACAAAACAACTGTTCCATTAATTGCAGAAAATGTTTAATTGGATTAATCATCATGACGAAATCATCTGGATTAATTTTGACAATAAAAAGTTAATATCCATAAATGACCATAGATGCTTGCCATTTGATACAGATTACAAAATTCAGTACAGAAATATGTAGAGACTTTACATCTAACTAATCTAACTAAGAAGAAATGACAGACTAATACTCACTTGAAAGCTCCAGCATTGCCAGAAAAAGGCTCCCTGTCAGACTGGGTGCAGTCTCCCTTGCACAGGTTGCACAGGTTAGGGCTATTTATCACCCCTGGGACACAACTGGAGAAGAAAAATTCGCTCACAACTGGAAAACCAAAACCAATACCAGGGTCAGAACTTCAGAAAGATTCATAGTTTCATTGTTTCATGATCCATTTTGTTCATAGTTATTTCTTAGACGTAGTTTTGTTTTTAAAATCTCATTTATTTTCTAAATGACATTACCCTTTGACTACAATTTAACCCTTCCATGCACAGTGGTCTCTACAGTGGACATCCATTCGGTTACATTTTATTACCTAGAAACTGCAGAGTAATTGCACTGGAAACTTGATGGAAACTGTCTGTAATAAGTGGAAATAAAGGCAATATTACCATGAAAAATTGCCATATAATTACCACATAATTAGCTATCCATAATGTAAAGTGTTACCAGCTTATCTATGGTTCTTCTCTTGTATATTCATGGATTTTGTTGTTTTAACTCCATATCAGTGGACACTCACGCATCATCCCATACACTGCAGTTCAAGCCATTACTGTAACTTTGCTGTTCTTGATAAACCTGATCTACACTAACATGTTTGAGGGTAAATCAATTGCTTGTTATTGTCATTAGACCATAATTAACAAGCAAATCTGTGTGTGTGTGTGTGTGTGTGTGTGTCTGTTTTTTGCATATTATCTCCATGAAGTGAGTAATGACTAGTATTAGAGCATGTCAAATGATTATGTCATAGATTTCACACAGTATATCAATAAATACATACATTTATTTGCTTCAAAAACTAAATACACAATATCCAACTGAGTAGACGTTTTTGCAACTCCATGAAAAATACATTCATGAAACAAATTTCAACCACTATTTTTTTTCTTTAATATCTAAAGAGGAATAAAAATACTCTAGGAAAATTAAAAAAATATATATATATATTGGTTAAGACTCATAATTCATGCATGAAAGGGTTAAAAAAGAGAGAATATGTGTATATTGTGCTCACATTAATATTTTGAATCAGACTATGAGCTTATGACAGCACAACACTGACCAAATCTTCAGCAAAACAGTTCACTCTGTTGACTTAACCCACCCTGCTCCAGAGGTTTATTCTCAACTTGAGGCCACTGAAGCAGCTTAAGTGACACTAGAGTGCCCATGGGAGTGATCCAACCTTCAGGGTCTTTCAGTCCACTGTGGCAGGATCTCTTCCCCTTAAGATCTCTGATGTGAAATGTGCTTTTCTTCTTTACCACAGCCACACTGTAGTAAGGCCCTGGTTAAAATATATATTTATATATTACAAAAAACTCAATATGACTTTTTTTGTGAGTTGTATTCAAACTACTAGAACAAGAATTAAAAAAACCTTTAACTTAGTAAAATCAACATCAGGTATAAAATTAAGTCAATTCTGTCAAATGTCACATCATTTATAACAGATTACAACTGATAGAAGATAAAAAAAAAATAATAACACAAACTTAAGATTTTTTTGTGATGTCCATTTTCTTTGTCACTTTAAACCAAAATCAGATGGAAAAAATACCTAGATGATGCTAATAATTAAAAAAAACAAACAAAAAAAACAAACATGTTGTAAGATCATAATCAATGAAGCCGTAAGCTGATGTTTCAGTCCTCCCGTTTAATCAATGCCCTTTGTAAAACAAAACTAAAAACAAACAAACAAACAAACAAAAAACAGAAACACTTGGTCATTCTTAAATGTTTATTAAAACGCTTTAAGGAGAAGTTAAGCAACTATATGTGGTGCTCACATTTCTGGATACCAACTTACTTTTAGCAATATAAAGTGCAAAATTCTCCCAAATCAATGTGCAAAATAATGTTTTTAAATGTAAATCATCATTTGCTCATCAAGTCATTATAAAATTGAATCAGTGAACACCTTCTATACTCATGTTATGCTTTGTGACATTTTATTAAAGCAATGCCAGAGCACATTTCTGTAGACTCTTGGCAGTTTTAAGGATATAGCATCCTTTAGCACTTATCCTAGTCTACTCATGTGCTACTTATGCCCTGTTCTTTGCCTTGCAGACACTAGCCGTATGCTAGTAGCTATAGTTTGGAAGGTCATTTGCACTTAACTGCTGGGATGTCACCTCCTATTTGCTTAGTTTGCTGCATGAGCAAACACTCACCACACTCATCCATGCAGAATCAACATGACTGATACCTTTCCCATTTACATATGACTATTTATTTGTTATGTGTATTCAATTGTGTCAATAAATTACTTTTTTGGTGCGTAGCCTCCCTTCTTGGTGCATAGTACTCTGCAGCAATTGGTACCAGATGTGTGTATCTGAGTCCAGCAGTGAAGATGTCACCCCCATTCAGAGTAATGGCATCTGCTTTGTGAGCCTGTTGAACCAAGAGTCTTTACAGCAGGGATGTCAAACATGCAGCCCGGGGCCAAATCCGGCCCCCAAAAGGGTCCAGTCTGGCCCCTGGGATAACTTTGTGAAATACAAAAATGACAGTGAATATACTGATAATTTAATTTCAGGTTCCACATACAGATCAAAATGGGTCAGATCAGTAAAATCTATCATAATAATAATCGTATAAATACTCCACATTTTGCTCTAATTTAAAAATGTTCATGCCATTTTACTGTATTTACAATAAAACAAACAAGTATTTAATGAAAAACATGAATAACCTGAACAAATATGAACATTTTGAAATGTCTGAAGTGTACATTTAACAATGTTCTGTCTGTTATTAAATGTTTTGTGCATTTGTAGATCCACTAATAAATAATTTGTACATTTTAATTGACATTGACATGTTTTTTTTTAAGAAGTGTTGGTTTATTCATATTATTTACATTGTTTTAAAGGATGGTTGGTAGATGTGAACATTTTCATCACATAATTTAACTTTTTTTTTTTTGCTCTAAAACATAGAGGAAAATTTGAAGTTGACATTATTTATATATTATGTTATTATTTTAGTGGTTCGGCCTAATTCACATTGAATTTGGTTTAATGTGGCCCCTGAACTAAAATGAGTGTGACACCACTGCTTTACAGCTTCTGCAACAACCTCAGGGAGTATTTGTCAATTATTGAATCATGCAGATCACAACAGACTGTCCCAACATTCTCACTGAAAGTATAGATGTAATGATCAAATACACCTTTATGTTCTGTTTCATGTTCCATTTACATTAAACAAATGCTTTGAAGAAAATGTTATAAATATGGCAATGATAAAGTGACACAATCTAACATCATATTTACCTAAAATCAATTGTGATCAGTTTCAAAAATGAATTAAAATCAGAGGGAAATCACTATATCTTGATGTGAGGATGATATAGACCATAAACTGTTACCAGTGTACAGAGAGTTTTGTTGTTCTTTAATTTTTGGAAATGTAAAATTAATTTGTCTACAAGCTAAATAGTCCACTTTCTTATGTTATTACCTCCACCAAGGAGGTATTAAATTGGAGTCTGTCTGTCTGTCTGTCAGCAGGATTACGCAAAAAGTTCTGAAAGGATTTTGAGTAAACTTTCAAAAATGATAGATAATGGGTCAAGGAAGAACCCATTAGATTTTGAGCAATGAAGATCAAAGGTCAAGGTCACACTGAAGGTCAACAGCTAAAACACATAACTGGTAATATCTCATGATTCAGATAAGATAGAATCTGGCTTTTTTTTTTTTTGCATTCACATCATCTAACCTTCAGACATCAGATGGGTCAACACCTATGGCTCCATCATGTCACATGTAAATGAAAAATCAAGCCTTGGCAGAGGTCTGCTCTCTCTGACTGCCTTGTTTCATTTAGCATTGGTTGTTGAGATGTTTGGATGTCTTGTTCATTTTTTTGTGGACCCCAGGAAGCATAGTTGTCACAGCTATTATAACTAATGGAGATCCTAAGTAAAAATAAAACAAAAACAAGTGGTGCCTGGCACAACAAACTCCGCCCCCCTTGCACACATTTGACTTGATTTGCCATATCTCTTATCATTGTGAAAACACATTTTTGCCAACTGTGACCTTTGACTACATTCACCAAAATGTACTGTAATGTAAATCGCACCCAGCACACTTTGATAAACATTAGTTTAAAATGTAATTTCTACAGTTTATATGTTAATGAGCAGTATTTCCTTTATATATGGAAAGAATCTGGATATTCTTTCCTCATTAAATTAAGTAATCTATAAATGACTTTATAATTAATAACTCAATATTCATCATTGAATGCATCCTATTAAGTGTGTACAAAGGAACATTTCCTCACCGTGATTAAAAGTATGCACTCATATGCATTGTGCCCTCTTACGCAGGTGAAATTCTGGCTATGACTTGTAAGGTCCATACATTTCCTCAATTCTGCATCTGATGTAACGCACCATTTCACCCCCCCAGTTGTGCCGGCCACAAATACAGAGGCTGTGAATGCAGAGTTAGAAATAAAAATGCATATTCATTGAACATATAGATGATTTAAGGTTCAGGAATGTACATACAAACTTAAATCTATTTACCCAGACAAGCCAGCAGTGCTAGAATCTTCATTTTGGAGAAAAAACAGAGGCAACTCCAGACAGAAGAGAGGTTTCTATATGAAAGCGCCAAAAAAAAAGCCTCAGTTTGCTCAGATTTCCTAATATGGGCACATGTACTTTTGTCCCTTTGTTCACAAACATACTATGTACACTATTAACATCAAAAAAGATGGAACCAAAACATCACACAGACACCAAAATGCTCATTTGAAGTATTTGATCCTATTTACTTTCAAGGACAAAAAAAAATAATTTACTGATGGACTGACAAATATTAATAACATGCATTAAATCAGCTGATTTAGAAAAAATATATTTGTCCTAAAGCAGCATTATCATTTTTTTTTCTAAATTCATTGCAAACTTGTTCCACCTACAATCAAATAATTTGGTAGTGAGGGTATGACTGCAACAGACCTGAAAATGCACTTTTGTCAAACTGATTCATGTGATTAATTATCTGCCAACTTTAAATAAATACATGAACAACCTCTAAAGAATAACATTTATTATATCAGCTGTTGTGACCATTTTAAAGATAGGACAAAAAGACTAAGATATGGTTGTCACAGGACACCAATAATACAAAAGCCTACGAAGAATCAAATTACTGATTATTGTTTTAAAGAAGCTGTATCATGTAAGACATAAAAGTAATGTTTACCAAGTCAACATTGCATAAGGTGCGAGCTAAGGTTCATGTTGATTTATCAATTCTCCCAGAAATACCCCTTTGACTGTTTTCATTTACATCACCCATAAAGTAGGTATACACTTTTTTTTTTTTTTTTTTTTTTACCATTTCTCATGAAACGGTTTTGACAATTGGATTTATTCTTCAAAGATAAAGTGTAGCTCAGACTCAGAACGTAACCTTTGCAGCCGGTCAAAAGTGATTACACAATTTTTGTTGAGTTAGAACTGACAGCTGTTTTTTTTAACAGATTTTTGGGAGCAGAATCCAAAACTAGTCTCACTTTTTCTGTATCACATCAAGTTTTTGAATTATAGGATTTCTATTTTCTTAATACATATGAAAAATACTGTACTTAACAGGTATGTGATTGTTTTATAAGAATTTTCAAATATCGACAACCAATGAAATATGAAAGAAACAGGCATGCATGTAATGTTTATTCAACACTATTATGTTTGTACAATGGATCTGACTACTGTAATTATACTGATCTATTGGGAACTGCACAAACAAGTTTTCACGTAGCTGTAAATGAATCCTATCATAATCAGCTGATAAGTTTTACTTCAGCTACTGTGGAGAAAATATTGACGTGCTAGAAAAAAAAACTGACAGCAGGTTTGGGATAAATATGACAATTTTAGTATTAATCAGCTTAAAAATCTAACTCAACTGATTTTTTTTTTCCTCAAGGTTTTTCCCAAGTGTTATTGATGTGTATAGACAGTGATAAAATAGGAATCAATTATTAATTATCATTGGCACAAGTTTGTCATTTTAGTGACAAACTCATTCTAACCCATTAGTTTCAGAAATGCTGTTGTGAAGGTGGCCCTCATTTTGTTTTTGTGTTGGAGCCAGAAATGATCATATTTGGCCACAAGAGTCCAGGAGGGTTAGAGGTGGACTACTGCCAAGTAGTTGATACTGATAAAAGAGTGAACTTTTTCAAGGATTGAACCTATTGAACCACAATTACAATTGAGATATGAAAAAAACTGTACATCTAAGCAGGTGAGTGAGCTGTCACACAGACCTATCACTCATAGCTTGACACTGAGATCTTATTAATATGGAAAACTTAAAAAATGGACCATCAGATTAGTTACTGAAGATTCCAATAAAAAAAAAAAAACAACCCAAAAAAATGAATGAAGCAAGATTCAGTCCTTTTAGAAAATGATTGGCTGACTGATTTTTAGACAGGTTCTGCACTATCTGTATCTAATGATGATTGAATATTTACTTTAATTGATTGAGTATAATTGATATTTCACACCAACTAATCTAAGGCAAATGGGTGTTGATGAACCACCTAACAATGAAAATAAAAGATTATTAAATGTGTTTTTAGAAACTGCATTAGGCATTAGTTTCACAGGTATCATTGGCTATAACGGCTACACTAAAAAAAAATGGTATTTTATTCATTTAATAGACATAATAAAGCATATGTGAATTTATTTATATTACTGTTGTTGTTGTTTTTTATATAATACACCATATAATATACCAAGTGACAAACAGAAGATCAAAGTTACATACAATACTATACAATAGTTACATTTAGTCATCATACTGTGTGTGTGTGTGTGTGTGTGTGGGGGGGGGGGGGGGGTTCTGGATCTGGATCTTGTCTTGGTTATGTGAATGTGGCTTGTGCAGTGTGTAAAATGTGTATGTGGTGTGAATAGACAATAGGATCTGCAGTGACTCACCTGTGTCCTCTGCTGACCTGTGACCCCAGACCTCCTCCCCCACCCTCACCTTTCTGATGGATAGACCTGCCCCCCCCTTCCGTTCATTTACAAATGGACGTTCATCTATAGCCTGTTCGTCCATGCGAGTGGATCTCTCATTCACTGTGGTTCTGCCCGAGATTTCTTCTTTCCCACTGGGTTTTGGAGTTTTTTTTTTGTAGGGGATGGTTAGGACTTCATCTATTTCTGTGATTGATTGTTCTCTCCAATCAACCCTGTAAAGCCCTGTGAGATGACATTGTTGTGATTTAGGGCTCTATAAGTAAAATTGAAATGAAAATTGAATTGAATGTTGTGGTGTGGGCTTTTCAAAGATAAAAAGAGATAGAGGGGGAAAAAATAAATAAATAAACAAATAAGGGATATGACTCAAAAATACTAATTAAATAAATGAGACAAAATGAGAAAGAGAGAATGTAATATACTGTTTTTATAACAATAATCCTATTATGACCACATGGTCATTTGTGGGGATTACACACAGACCACAATAGCATTTGGAACAATTTTCACAGACACACATACAATGTCACACTATAAATTAAATAAAAGATCACAAAGCAGCATTGAAAATGTTTTATTTGAGAAAACTGGTTCCGTAACATAGGCAGCATAACATAATGACAAAAAACTGTGTATTTGTAGGTTGTGGATGTGCAGTGGATTAAATATTCTTGTTTTGTCATCTGAACCCGCTTTATCCTCACTTGGTTCGCGGGGGTCACTGGGGGCCTAATCCAGCTACAATGGGCCAAGTTGGGGTACACCCTGTATGAGTCGGCAGTTCGAACTAAATATTATTTATCTAAAACAATAGCAAAAATAATAAACACAATGTAATTTGGGAGTTGAGTGTAGGAAGTATGCATGAATCACTAATGGGAGTCTACGTTTTCCATCCTTCCCACTAGTTGTTTTGCTGACAAGTATGGAAAGTGCAAGATTTCTCCAGATCTATCAAGAGAAAGACAAAAAAGACATCAGAATGCAGATCAGACACACAATTACATGATGTATGTGATGTGCCATAGTAACAACAACACCACGGTCCCTAAAATCATGAATTAGTCGAAAGTTGTACAAACCTGGAGTGCTGCCACTGCACTGTCTGAGTGATTTCATGGCCGTCATATATTGAGGGCCCAAGAACTTCTCATAGTTGTCACCTTGTACTTCCTGGAGACACTTGGTGGAGTCTTTGAAGAGGAGGTTCTTTCCGCCAACTGACTGGAACATTCTGAAATTGGCATCACTGCCACTTGGACCAAACTTGGCCTGTAATAGACAATAAGAGTTACTGAGTTTAGTGAGTTCAAATCAACATCAAAATATCCACATGTTAAAGACATGTATGCACGGAATCCTATTTTATCTTTTAATCAGTGTTGTCATGTTCATGCCATCAGCACAGCTGCGACTGAAAAACTTAGCTAAGGACAAGAAACACATTCAGTAGGAATTAGCAAACCAGTCTACACACTGCATTACATATAAAGGAGCTTTTCTGCCTGCATTTTATCAACTATAGGGTTATTCCACTCCATTTCAAATTTTTGCATGGCACAAATGTATCATGTTATTTTCTTTTATTCTACTGCCCTCTAGAATGTTGTGACAGCTCCTATTCACTTTGAATTGATGTTCCCAGCCTTCTGTGTTCGATTACCGCCCGCTGCGCCATTAACGCCCGCTGCCATGGCAACGAGTTTTGTCACTTCAGATTCACCGCCTGTATCACTCCGCAGGTAGTTCGGTCACTTTGAAAGTAAATATTCACTACGTTGTAACGGGTATTTTAACCAATCTGTTAGAGTGGTAGCAGTAATAAGCTGTAATAACCCGTAGAACAAGCGGGATAATGTATTGCCCACCCCAACGCCGAAAGGGTGGGAAATACATTATCCCTTGCAAGTTTAATTTTAAAAGGCTTTGGCTATTTAACATAAGCCTAACCTAAAGTCATTACTGACCTGCTGATCCTGAAGAATACGAACTACTTTATTGTGACTCTCTGGACGTGCCATCACAGCATGTGCAGGTACACGAGCCAAGTTGCATGAGACAAAGTCAGTGATCGGTACTGGACCCTTTCCAGGGCAGATCAGCTCGTAGTCAGCAGACCTCAAACCCTGAGCCCAATCTGGACCGTTGCCTTTGAAAAGTTAGAATTGAAATCAGATCATGTTTGTAAGGAAAGATTCATAATCATACCTTATGTGTAAACAGATCATTCACTTACCATCACTGTTTTCTGGAACTATTGTGTGTTTGATGAAAGCAACATCACCAGCACCATCAACAAGACATCTGTAATGACAAAACATACGTATTTAACTCTGAGTACTACTCCACTGAGTGTTAGTATGTACGGCATTTCTGAAAGTGGAGTAGAACATTGATTAGTGACTGGACAGTCAGGCTAGCAGTGTGTGTCTTTACCTTCAGGTCTGTATGCTAAGCTAACTATTACCATATTTTCCAGACTATGCCACACTTAAAAGGCTTTAATTTTCTCAAAAAATGACAGTGCACTTTATAATCCAGAGCACTTTATATATAGATTAACTCTGGTTGTGCTTCGTGACTTTGAAGTCATTTTGTGTTTCACGGGATGAAGTAATCCATACCATAATATTACAGTGTGTGTACAAGGACTGAACTGAAAAAGTCAGTGTATTGTGTTGGATTTTCCGTGTTATAACTGAACAATTTTGACAGTTATTGTGAATATGCCAACGTTTGATTTGGTAAAAGAGTGTTTTGTTATGTGCTAATACTTTGAACAAAAATGAGAGTTACTCTGAATGTGTTGAATAAAGTTTGACTGACTTATTTTTGTTCATTTTTGTTCAGTCCTGTTTTGTTTCACTTAATGTGCCTTATAGTCTAGTGTGCGTTGTATATGAAAATATTTTAACCCTTTAACCCATGATGCATCAGCACTAATGGATTCTGAATGGATTGTTTAGTTTAAATAGTCCAACTTTTTTTTTTTTTTTTTTTTTTTTAAATCTGTGTTTTTACTGAGTTTTGCTCATGGAACTGGGCTATGGAAATAAGCAAATGTCAAAAAGCAACTGATTTAAAAAAAAAAAAAAAAAAAGAAAGAAAAGAAAAAGGCAAATCTATTGGAAACAAAGTTCTTTCTTCTTTTTTTTTTTTACTTAATTGTTCTGCAAATGATTTCATACTACTTGTTATTTTGTCAATAATTCTTTTGTTTTCTTCTTCATTTTGTTGCTTATATTGTTTATATTTGTAGACTTTCTTTTTTGTTTTTGTTTGTTTCCTCAATTGTTCCATTTGTGTCTTACGTTGTTCACGTTACTTATTATTTTTGTTGGTTTATCCATTTTTTGTTCATTTTTATTGGTCACTTTGGCTGTTTTTTTTCATTGTGTTGCTTTTTTTTTTTTTTTTTTTTTTTAATAATTTTTCTTTTTTACCGTGGAACTGTGAAAGTCTCAGTAGTTAAAGAGTTATATATATATATATATATATATATATATATATATATATATACATATATATATATACATATATATATATATATATATATATATATATATATATATATATATATATATATATATATATATATATATATATATATATATATATGGCACACAGGTATGATAAAATAAGTTTCCATAATCTCTTCTAATGAGCAACTATTGTGATAATAAAATCCCTCTTTCTTTAAACTACATATGCTTCAAATTTTCATAGGCCTACACTAATTGAACATTGCCTCTTACCTAAAGGCCCCAGCGTAGCCGTAATACTTTTCTTCGGAGTTGGCTTTGCATTTAGCTTCGTCTCCCACAGTTTTTCCACTGCCAGCACACTGAGTACAGAATGGAGAGCTGGGGTCTGCTCCAGGGGCACAGCCGCTACTGAAGAACTTAGCTAAGGACATGAAACACATTTAGTAGGTATTGGAAAATCAACAGTCTCCAAACAAAGTTACAAATAGAAAAACTTTTCAGCCTGGATTTCATCAACTACAATGTGTTTCCACTCAATTTCACCTGTCCACACAGCATAAATCTGCATTGTTCTTTTTTCTAAGTTTAATGTTGAAAGGCTTTGGCTATCCTAAATAAACACAGTGATGCCAAGGTGATATCCTACTGTAGGAAAATACTGAAATGTTTGATGGGGTACTTTTTTGTATTTACATCTACATTTTTATGCACAGAGCATACTACTCCATTTTTAGCTGCAACAATTTAACTTAAAAGAGTATGCACAAAGTTTAAAAGGAAGTATTTACTCATCTTTGACAGTATGCGTTGTAATTACTTACTGAAATCACAGTCTCGAGTTTGTTGGTGAATATGTCCCATAGGTATATTCCATCCAGCAGTCCTACCCATGCCTGTATGGCACGACTTCTTGCCTCGCAGGGTATCCCAAGTCACTCCTGAATCCTTCTTAACAACAGCAACAGCATAGTAAGATGAGGCCTGATCTACAAGAGAGACACAAGATTAATAGAAGCAAACTCTCTGCGATAAGAATAATTTATTATCTGCTCTTTAGTTGAAGAAATTCAATTACCATATTTTCCGGACTATAAGGAACACTTAAAATTCTTTAATTTTCTCCAAAAACAACAGTAAGCCTGATAATCCAGAGCACTTTAGATAATATTAATTCTGGTTCTGCTTAGTGACTCGGGATTTTGACTTTTTATCTCATAATTTTGACTTTTTATCTCATAATTTTGACTTTTTATCTCATAATTTTGACTTATCTCAGAATGTAATTTTTATTTTTTTTAAAGTTTGATTTAGCAGAATAAAAGTTTTGTGTGTTACAACTCAACAATGTTTGGAGTTATTGTGTCTGTTTGGTTTCACATATGCCTTATAGTCCAGTGCGCTTTATATAAGAAAAAACCTACAAAAAAATTACTGACAGTGCGTTTTATAATCCAGTGCACCTTACAGTGTGGAAAATATGACAAATATGAAATGAAAGGTGATTTATCAGACATACCTCCTGGGGCACCACACTTCGCTGTGGAATAAATAAGACAAATATTACAATGGAGAAAAGATGACGGGAACATATGCAATCGTTTTCATGCTATGAGGCATTGTACCTTCATCATACTGCTCAACCATAACAGGAACCAGGCCACATTTGCCTGCTGTAAACACCTGACCTCCATCCACTGCCATTGCATCGGCATCTTTCTTCTACAATGAAGGACAGACATATTCAGACAATAAAGGCACATCACACAAAATGGGGCAAAATTGGTCAAGCTAATAATATACCTATATTTACCATAATCATTTTCACACAGTCTTCAACTGTGTTGGCACTTTGGCAAGTAATGTCGTTGTTGCCACTCTCATCCACAGTGTTGATGGCCCACATATCACACTTGCTTGTCTCAAGACTACCCACAGCACACCATTTAAGAGTATTGGCAGTGGGTGAAGTGCTGGGGGAATGCTCTAAAGTATGGAGAAAAACATAAATGTTAGCCAGTGTCTGATGGTTACTATGTCTGTTGGTGAGCTATACTGCATTGACAGGACCTCTCTTTAGGGAACGGATGATACTCATGAATTCAGCACCCAAGTACAGGAAGGAATCTGTGTCTGGGGGCACTTGTACAAGCCTGGCTGTGGTGTCTGTGAACATCAGGTTAATGGCAGGTGCATAGGCTGCAGAGGAGAAGATGTTGAAACCCTGAAAAGAAATAAATGAATAGTAAATGAATGTACATACTGAAAGTATAAAGAATCCTGTTTATATTTCATCCATGTAATGCCTCCTCCTTCTACTACTGATTAGTCAAACTTTCAGCTTTTCTACTAGTCTTTGTGTTCTGTAGATCATTTTGTATTGTACCTGTACAGAGTTGAGGCTTGTCCAGATTAACTCAGCTAATTCTGCGTCCTTGCGGGATACAACAGCATGAGCAGGTACCCTCCCCAGGTTACAGGATGCATACTGGTCGAGAGGTGCTCTGGTGTTGTCTTTGCACAGCAGCTCATAGTTGGCCTTGTCGGCATCTATAAACATTATTATAAGTAAAACATTATTTTATATATTGTCCTTGTCCTTTTTAATATTCATATATAGCCTCGATCTGTTGACTGTTCCATATCATATTGAAATAATTGTGTGACTCTGACCTGGAACAGTGCCATGCTTGACAAATGCCACTTCTCCCGCATCTTCTGCCAAACACCTGCAAAAAGACCAATCACAAACCACAGCTGCATTAGCATTAGTTGTATTAACAAGTCTACATGATTGCAGTTTAATATAGGTCATAAAACTGACTTGAAGGCTCCAGCATCACCGTTGTAAACGTTACTATCAGACTTGGAGCAGTCTGGTCTGCACAGTTGGCACAGTTTCCCTGTTCCGCCTGGAACACAGCTAGACTGGAAAAATTCTCCCACAGCTGAAAATCCAAAAGCAACACTCAGGTTATTCCAACTCAAAATGTTTCCTGAAACTAGAACTAGAACCAAAAGTTCACCAGAGATTTAATGGTTGAACTCACCCTCCACCAGAGGCTTGTTGTCAACGCCTGCCCATGGAAGTACATCCATAGACAGTAGAGTTCCTATGGGAATGTTCCACCCTTCAGCATCTCCCAGTCCACTGTGGCAGGTTTTCTTTGCCTGAAGATCTTTGATGTTAAATGTGGAGGTCTTCTTCACAACAGCCACAGAGTAGAAGCAGGTTTCAGAAGCTGATGGTACAAAAAAAGCATAAAATATTCAAATGTCATACTTCCACACAGGCTGAACATCCTCTTGTTCATGTAAATGTCAATCCCATTAGGAAACATACAAGGGTTGTAGTCTTCAGCAATTATGGGTGCAAGGTCATAGTTGTTCATTCCAGCTGTGTAGATGTCATTACCACTCAGAGTGATGGCATCTGCTTCACCTGCCTGTAAATAATTAAATAACAAAAATTATATATATATATATATATATATTAAAGACAAAAGCATTCGGTGTGACACATGATGGAAGTACTTTGGTATTGTTCTTGTGTTAGAATAAATAAAGAAATAAATAATATTATACATGCATTTTGTTGCATTTTTTCATTTATTACATTAACATTCTATTAGTGCTTTTAATTATTTGTTAAAAGTTTATTCAATCAAAATGACTAGTGCTTCTTTTAATTATGCAAAGGACCAGACTAGTAGCTTAAATGAATTGACCAATCAAAGTTATTTGATTGGTCAATACATATAACATATAATACCCTCACCTTGATTGCAACGATGCACTCCAGGGCGCTGTTCCTTTTCACACAGGAGAAAATTGGGGAATGACTTTTGAGGTCTAAACATTTCCTCAATTCTGCGTCTGATATAACGCACCACTGCACTGTAGTGGGGGCTGCAAACCCAGAGGCTGTGAATGAAGAGTTAGAAATAAAAATGCATGTTAATTCAAACATGTGGTTTAATTTTCATAGCTGCACATGGAAAATAAAATCTGTTTACCCAGACAACCCAGCAGTGCTACAAGGAAGAGAGGCTTCATGTTGGACGGAGGGGACTCCAGGACAGAAGAGCGCAGACACAAGGACACAGCAGAGGTTTTTATAGGAAAGGGGAAAGAAAAAAGAAAAAAGCTTCAGTTTGCTCAGGTTTCCTAATGTTGGCTCATGTGTGAGTACCTTTGTCCCTTTGTGTACATGGATGACAGAAGACAAAGATTACATGTCCAAAATTTCCACATCACGGAAATTCACCAACATTTTTCTAATGTTTAACCATTGTTTACACTATTAACATGAAGATTGAAAAAAAATGAACATATAATGAAAGTTTTTTTTATATTATTATTATTATTATTATTATTTCTTTATCTCTTAGAGGACAAATAGAATCACTGAAAATGTTTGTGTGTTAAAGGACGATATAATGACAAGGTAGTGCATTAAAATACATAATTCCTGATGTAGTTTTAGCAAAGCTGATTTAAAAATGTAGTCTGATCCTTTTCTACCTTAATAAAGTATGAACACAATTTACTTCATAGATTGGATTTATATCATTAGGTGAGTAAGCAAATAAATAAGAATGTTGTTCAGTTCAGTTCAGTTAAAATTTTATTTTGAGCACACAAAATCATCCAAAACATTAATCAACATGGTCAACAATTATCTCTTCTCTTTTTTTTTGCGCGCGAAAAGGAGTGGGAAGAAGTAAAGCTTATAGACTCCCACTCCACTTATCCACCCCCGTCAACATAGGCATCCAGAACAATTTCAACTCATTGTCACCTCACACAAGCTGATTACACAAACAGCTCAGCTCACTTTATGAATGTATGTGTGTATGTGTGTGTGTGTATGTGTGTATGTGTGTGTGTGTGTGTGTATGTGTGTGTGTGTGTGTGTTTGTGTGTGTGTGTGTGTGTGTGTGTGTGTGTATGTGTGTGTGCGTGTGTGTGCGTGTGTGTGCGTGTGTGTGCGTGTGTGTGCGTGTGTGTGCGTGTGTGTGTGTGTATGTGTGAATGTGTGTGTGTGTGTGTGTGTGTGTGTGTGTGTGTGTGTATGTATGTATGTATTTATTTATTTTTTGTTATTATTTATTAATTAAGGGTTAGACTTCATATATAGGACTGTCTAGTGCATATGCTTACCACTCAAACAACACAAGTTCAAAACTAACACCTGCGAGATGATTTTTAAAATAATTGTTTAATTGGTGAACCAAAGGAATCAATTTGGAGTCAATTCATAACAAACAAACGAAGCAAAAGAATCCCGTTTTATTAAAAGAATTGGACTTCGTATTACTACAAAATGTGTATAAATCCAAACCAATACTGTTAATTAGAATATGTTGTGGCATTAAACCAATACCTTACGATAGATTTATTGAAATAATTGTACAACATCTTTTTATATTTAAATAACCATGTGCTCTGGAAAAAGTTCCATATTATATAACATCATTTTATTTGTTAGAATGTAGATAGACCTTTTGAGTATAATTTCTAGGTGACACATATAAGAGTAATGTTGACAGAGTCAATATTACTTAATACATGAACTAAGGTTCATGGTCATTCCTAACTTTCATCATTACTACATCTGTGTTCATATTCTAACTATGGCCTGATCTTTCAATTGTCCAAATTTCAATTTAATGAGGAGTTAAATCATAGTTTACATAAAAATATCTTTCTTAGTCAGTCTTAAGTGTTAAGTTGATTCCAACAACATCTGGTTTGTATGGCATAATAATAGCAAATGGTTTATTATTGCTGTCACCAGTAACTACTATTTCACCTTGTTAAGTTGACTACGCTGTGCACATTTCTCTGTTATTGGCTGTGACTGTGTTTCTGTTTACAACTCTGTGTGGTGCATTCTCCCTATGTTTTTGTTATAAAATACACTTTTTAAAATGTGTGGACTTTAGCAGGATAGACAAAAGTTAATCAAATAAATAATATTATTCAATAGCATCATATATATAAAATCAATAAATATAAATGTGAATAGGATGCCAGTGCAGAATAGAATAGTTAATTTATAAACCACTGAGCCCTATCACATGGATGTAACATTGTTAGGATGCATTTCAACCTATAATACTTTCTGTCAGCCTATATGTAATATTTGGAGGGAAAAAAAAGAGAAAACTGTCAGGGTAAGTCAGATTCTGATGTTAGGTAAGTATTTACTTAAAAATAAACCACAACTGGAAAAAAAACTAACAAATAAAAAAAATTAATATCATTCAACACTGCTAGGTGAAATAGGTGACTAGTTGAAAGCTAACTTGCGCAACATTTATTCAAACTCCATGACCTTAACCTTTTCCCACTATGTCTGAGTCAGTATGTTTTATTCAGTGTGTTTCAGTTGTTCCATTGGTAGATTTTTTTTTTCTGCTTGAATTAAGCAAAAATAAATAAATAAAGATGGAATTAAGAAAAAAAAAATCTTCCAATGGAACAACTGAAAATTTGATCTCTTGAAATAAGATTTGTAAGATTTTTTGTCTAAAATATGTTCTCATACCTCACTGGAAAGTTACTTTTCAGGTCATTAGGTCTTATTTTAAGTGTGATGATATATTTTGAATAGAAATAAGAAGAAATACACCTGGTAAGATTTAGATTTTTTCCAGGTGAATTGCTTTTTTTTTTTTTTTTTAAATGATAGGAGAACTGAATGGCTGCTTAAGATATTTTCCAGCCCATCATAAATGTTCTCAGGTGGATTCATGACTGGACTAAAGTGTCCACTCAATGTGTAAAAATGATGGGTCCATGCTCCTACACAAGCCTGAAGTGCCTGATGGATATTTTACCTCCCGGAGAAATGTTTATTTTCTAGCCTTTCTTCTTCATTACTTTGACTTGAAAATAATCAGTTTAATATCAGTAATGTTGAATGAATCCATTTTGACTGACCCACCAACTGAGCTGTCAGGCTGACAGTGAACACACCATTCACAGTCTGTTGTTAAAAATAGTCATATATGCATTCCACAAATAGTGCTACGTATCAGCAGGAAACCTGGTCTCTGTACATTACTATAATTCAGAGACTGTGTTTTAACAAAACCGATAAATCAGCAGTTTTACTTTCCAACCCCCCTCTCTCATATTCACCTATTATATGAGGGCCCCAGCTGATAATAGACACAGTCTGTACAGGGCAATGGTCAGAGTTGATAGAAAGGGACTTGCAGCTGAACAAACAGAGAAGTACAATGACACTCACTTACTCGATGCTAAAGTACACGTAGGTCATTCCTTTACCACAGTTATTTTGTATAATGAACACAAAGTGGAGATGTGAGGTCAAACTCATGAACTCATTCACCTCTGTCCCCAAATAAATCTATCTATCTATCTATCTATCTATCTATCTATCTATCTATCTATCTATCTATCTATCTATCTATCTATCTATCTATCTATCTATCTATCTATCTATCTATCTATCTATCTATCTATCTATCTATCTATCTATCTATCTATCTATCTATCTGGGAGTTTGTGAATCATTACTAACAGCTCTTCAATTGATCAATCAATCAATCAAACTTTATTTATATAGCACTTTTCATATACTGTATGGTGCTTGCAGCACTAAATACTTTACAACAAGCCCCCATTATCCTGCAGTTGCAGGAGCAGTTAAAATAATAAAGAATAAAATTAATAAATTAATAAATACATACATACATAATAGGTATGAAATAAAAGTAAATACATAAATCAGCAGAATGAAGTAATGTTAAAATAAATAAAAACTTAATTATAAGCTAAGTTAAAAGGGCAGGTTTTCAGTTTATCCTTAAATATATGAACACTCGCAGCAGACCTCAGATCCTCAGGTAGACTTGGGGCCATAAAAACTGAAGGATGTCTATCTGTGCATTTTAGTGTTAACTCTAGTAACAATTAAAAGCTTCCTAACTGAGGACCTGAGGGTTCGAGAGGGCTCTAAAAGCAGATCTGATAAATAAACAGGGCCACACCCATTAATAAGTCTCTTAA
The DNA here is from genome assembly GCA_020466265.1 of Siphamia tubifer. Classification (NCBI taxonomy): domain Eukaryota; kingdom Metazoa; phylum Chordata; class Actinopteri; order Kurtiformes; family Apogonidae; genus Siphamia; species Siphamia tubifer. The sequence continues at coordinate 22,648,774 of CM035799.1, read as the reverse complement.
AAACTAATAAAAGCAACTTAAAATCGATCCTGAAGTTCACAGGGAGCCAGTATATATTACAAATCCTACTAACATAAGCAATGGTGTTCACAGAGAAAGTTGGAGGATTAAAAATATGACAATATATGACAGCTTATTTGTAAAGTATCTGCCACTCCTGAAAGGGTAAGAAGTTACAGTAAGAGTGGCAGTCAGTTGTGACTGGTTTGTCTGTTGCATAAAACGAAACTGACCCAGATTATCGAGGCTCTATCAGTTGCTTCTCGGAAAGTAGGCAATGAAAGATAATGTGTGATCGATCACAGGTTGCGGGAGTTGAATGTAATGTACACAGATGAGTAATTTTCAGTAAATGTTTTCAGGTGGATGAGCTGTTTGCAGTCTTATACATTTTATTTGTAAATGCCTTTCATGGAACCCAAGGACACTGTACAGCTGAGGAGAAAAAAGACAATACATTTAAAAAAAATAAATAAATAAAATACAGTAATGCTACTACTATTTTCTGTTGTCACTGTGGTACTCGATTGTGTTTAGAGACACAGGGACAGTGAATGTATGTTGAATCTATGGGTTTATCCATTGATTGGTCATTGGTCACAGCTTTGTGTTATTATAAATAACCTTATAAAATCATATTTTCTAATCAGGATACTCTCCTGTTCATTTTAATTACAAGGGTGACACTGCCATGAGTGGGTTTGATCTGAACATGCCTCCATTTTCACCTCCTTGTCAAGTGTGAGATACATAATGCTTCCTTCACATTTGTATTTCTTTTTTCATATTTCACATGTATTTAGGGGAAGCGCTGCACTGTAAAAAGAAATTATATATATATATATATATATATATATATATATATATATATATATATATATATATATATATATATATATATATATATATATATATTTTATATATATATATATATATATATATATATATATATATATATATATATATATATATATATATATATATATATATATATATATACTGTAGAATTAAGATTAAACAGTTGTAAAATTGAAGTATAAAAACACTAAAACAATGCAAAGTTGTGTTAATGATTAAATCAATTGGAACTGTAGTTTTTACTGGAAGAGGATGTTAACAAAATTAGATCTGCATGTTGAAACTATGGATTTGTACTATTTTGAGAAAATAAAAGTGTAAATTGAAGAGAAAAAAAGCTTTTTTTTCCCAACATTGTAAGACCACAATGTTGAAATAACAGACTTTTTTTTTTTAGCAAATAAAAAAGTAATAAAGAAGTACATATTTAACAATTTAAGATAGATGTTAGATTTGTTAAAAAATGGGTGGCTGTGGTTCAATTAGTAGAGTGGGTTGTCCAATGAACAAAGGTTGGCAGTTCGAATCCTAGCTCTGACTGTTTATATGTGCAGGTATCCTTGCAAACCTCTGAAGACGCTGAACCCTTGGCCTTATGACTTTAGAAAACACCATCTGCATCTACAGGTTCCAAGGTGTAGTCCATTTGCTGCAATAAATGTAAAATCTATATATTTAAAATGTAAAATCTACATGTTACTCTGTAAATATTTTTACAGTTTAATGTGATTTTTACAGCGTTTTTCTAGCTATCATAGGACAATTCAAGGTGCTTTACATAATAACATCAAAATGCATTAAAAGACATTTAAAATAAGAGACATAAAAACATTTAAAAGGCAATTAAGATTGTAAGTAAAAGCTCCAGTAAACAGTAATGTTTTCAGGCCTGATTTAAATGAACTGACAGTTTTTCTCAGACTTCAGGTATTCACAGGTGAGGAGCAGAACAACTGAATGATGTTTCACCGTGTTTGGTTCTGATTTTGGGAACACACAGTAAACCTGTTCCTGATGACCTATGACCTCAGGGCTCTGGATGTTTTATAACAAACCAGCAGGTCGAGGATATATTTGTGCGTTATAGACCAGGAGTAAGATTTTGAATTCTATCCTTTAACCCACAGGAAGACAATGTAAGGATTTGACGACCGGTGTGATGTGATCCAGTTTCCTGGTACTGGTCAGGACTCTGGCAGCAGCATTTTGGATCAGCTGTAACTGCCTGGTTGATTTTTTTTGTTTAGACCAGTGAAGACACCATTACAATATTCAAATTTACTGAAAATGAATGAATGAGTTTTTCTGTGTCTGGTTTGGACAGAAAACCCTTTATTCTATTTTTTTGGGTAAAAAACAATCACTTCTGTTTTGTCCGCATTAAGCTATAGAAACTTCTGGCACATCTACTCAATGTTTGATGAATACATTGAGTGTAAGTAAGGGACTGTAGTTATGTGATGACACTGAGATATAAAGTTGTGTGTCATCTGCGTATGTGTGGTAAGAAATGTTTAAATGCTCTATGATCTGAGCCAGGGGCAGCATATAGATGTAAAAACAGGATTTTTTTTACAGTGTGCCTGTACGTTCTAACTATCCCTTTGTTGTGTATTTGAGAGGAATCATTGATTGTCAGCTTATCCAGCCTGATTCAGCAAACTGAGGACTACAATTATCAAGAGATGTGCAAGCAGTCACAAGAGACTGGACGAAACAAGACTTAAAGGTCAGTGGAAAGTAATTATAATTATTTACCCATAAAGACCCACTACTACTTTTATGGTGGTTTGCAAAATAGTTTTTTCCTCTATATTTAGCCTTTAGTAAGTGATTTATTACCATTAATTATAATTTTATGCTATATATTTTGTTTTGGTTTTTTTTTTCAGTGAAAATCAGGCATTTTCCTATATTTAAGATCATGTTACTGTCATAAAAACTCAGACTAAAGTTGGTTATTATATTAAAAAACGGAGAAAACTTAAGAAAAAAGTTACTTTTTCAAGAAAAAACTCAATAACTGAAGATAAACCAACTGTCTTTATCCACTGTCATTGATCCAACTCTATGTTTTAGTGGTGAATCAATGTTGTAGAAGATGGCAATGTTTCCATGGCAACCACAGAGCCTTGAAGATCCAAATGGGTCATATCTGATGACCATGAAAAGACAACAACCTGCATTTTATCCCAAGTAATTGCATGTATTGATAGGTTTAATTCAACAATAGTTAGATCAGTAGATGGTTTTGATCTTTAAGGGTTAAAAAAAAGGCAGTAAATATGCATATTTACTTATACACATGTACATGTACATGCATGCCACTAATATTAAACTATGGTCAGGACAATTACCACTGTCAAATAAATTTCATCTCAATATTCTCACTTAATACAGGATAAAAACAATGCTTCCTATTCAATAAATAATGCATGAATGTCATTCTTGAGGAGCACAGGGTGGTATATTCACTTGCTGGTTGTGTTACACAGTGTCTTTACTCTGGATGCTGCTGAGTAACATGTCAGATAAAATGTAATAGGTAATCAATAAAACACAGCCAAACAGACAGAAAAAAACAAGACTGAAAATAAATGTGCTGTAGTGGGCATAAACAACAGCTATCGTCTAATAGAAGTGTTTTTTTTCTAGTCTGGTTTATACAGTTTAATCATTTGTTATGTGGATGTGAGTCCATGTGTTGGAGATTTTAACACAACTATCTATATGCACATCTATATTTGACTTAACATGGATTAGTGTTCTGTAAAGTTTTTTTCTTTCTAAGTTTTACTTACATTTTCCAGTTTAATGTCAGAGAATTGTTTTTTTTCTCCTTAACTATAAACCCCTCCAACTTCATGGAAATGTAATTATTTAATTGAATTCTTTTAAGATTCTTCTAAGATCTTTTTGTTGTGACTTATAAATGAATTTTCCCCTACATTTAATATTATCCTTATTTACTTACCTAATTGATTTATGATTATTTAAAATATATCGTCTGAAGTTTGAATTTTTCATTGGTAGTAAAGGAACTTTCTTTTGTTTAATTTATTTAGTGATTGTTATGTTATGTGTCGTCAGATGTGCGTTTGTGCTTGTTTCCATTATCCTGTTTTATTTTGGTGAGGGTTTCCTGTTTCTTTGTGTGAACTGTTTGTCTTGTCTGCATCTTCATTGAGTTCACCCTCAAATAAATGGGAAGATTTGTATTTTTTTTTTTAAATCATAAAATGTGATCTTTGACCTACTTTTCTAAAATGTAATGATACCTATTCTGGGTCATTAGAAAACTGTAAACTAAATTGGTATGTATTCAACCAGTACTTTTGCGGCTAGAGTAGAAATATTCAGAAAACCAAAGAAATAAATGGAACCAAAAACAATATAGCTACCTCATCTTTTTTTTTTTGGGGGGGGGTATCAATTGTACAACTGACAAATTGCCTTGTGATTATATGTGGTACTACAATCTGAACTATTACAGAAATATGAAAATAAAAAAAAAACCAACAAAGAGCAATGATAAGATTTTATTTGAGAAAACCTGTTGATTTGTACAGTATATTATTGGAGCGAATTATTGTTGATCTAAAGTAAAGATAATGAAATTTTTGTGTTCAGCGTAAGAAGTGACATTGAGGTGCACGAATCACAGAGGAGTCTTAGGCACTACAGTTTCCACACGCTGCACTGGTTGATGTCTGACAGTTATTGACAGTGCAACATTTCTCCAGCTCTATTAAGAGAAAAAATAGAAAATATTTCAGATCAGATCAGACATACAACAATGGTTTACAACTAAAATGCTTATGGAATAATAAAAAAAAAAAAAAACCTCATGACATTTTACCACATGTGTGTTACTGATAAAGAAAACTCAAGTCTTAAATGCATCTTGGCTCAAATTTCCAAGATAAGTTTGGGGTTAAAATGTGAAATTCTTAGACTTAACAAGAGAATAGGTTTTAGTCCAAATCAATATTGGTCTCAGATCTACTTCAAAACACTGTCTGCACATTATGATCCATTCACTTTAGAGGTGATTTCTACTGGAATATTTACATGTACATAAACCACCGTATACATGTAATAACACACCATCATATATATTAAAAATATGAGCTAACCAACACTATTGTCATTTGTTTTTTGATTCATCTTATTAAAGTATTTACGATTTAGCACATTTATTGTCTAAAGCAGATACTTTCTAAAAAATAAAATAAAATAAAAAAAATGAAATAAAATAATAATAATAATAATAATAATAATAGTAGAGCAGTGTAATTAGTGAAGTAGAGGTTGTGATTTCTTAAAGCAATGACAATAATGATATAAGCTACCACCACATTATGGCAGTGTAAGTTTGACCTAAGTCAAAGTTATACACACCTGGAGTGTTGCCACTGCACTGTCTGAGTGATCTCACAGCATTTATGTACTCATTTCCCAAGAAGCTTTGATAATCGTTAGCTTGTACTTCCTGGAGACACTTGGTGGAGTCTTTGAAGAGGAGGTTCCTTCCTCTCTCCGACTCAAATATTCTGAAAGTATCACTGCCATTAGGACCAAATCTATCCTGCAATTGACAATTAGAAATTAGAGTTATTGACTTTCATGGATCTAAATCAGAGTAAAAATATTTACATTTTAGGGAAATATCTGTATACTTTTTGATAATATCTCAGCTGCATCATTATACGTCATGTCTCAGTGAAGGTCATTCAGTAAGGTATGAGATAAAATAATAACTTAATGTTTTATGCATCTAGGTGTAAGAAAACAAAAAAGGGGTGGGGGGTTATTAGTGTAACTCACCATACTGTATGAATATCTCCACCAAATTTCTAGGGGTTTACACATGTATGCATCAAAAATATTAAATAAGAGTGGTAAAAGTATAAAGTGTACTTCAGAATTGTATTGTGGCTCAGGAAAGTATGTTCCCTGAGAGGCAAAGTATTATATGCTGCAGTGATGAGAAGTTAGGCATTCTTCTTAAACTTAAACCTGTAATAGTTCCAAATGTTAACAGTCAAAAATTTACAAAATATGTAAGAAAATGGACAATAACATCCAAAAATGTATAATAAACCAACAAAATAATAAGTAACATAAACAAAATAAGACACAAATGGCACAAAAGTGAAGAAAATATATAAAAAAATACAACATTAAATGTCAAAATATAAAACAACACAAGGAACAAAATTAACAACAAAATAATAAATATTTACAAAATAATAACTTAACTTAGGTAAAATAAACTAAAATGGAGTATAAATAAATAAATAAATAAATAAATAGTAATTTGGTTCAGCTAGTTTTAGTTTTGGCTTTTTCTTTTTTTCTAAATTAGTTGCTTTTTTTTTATATATTATATCCATGAACAAAACTCAAAAAAAAAAAAAAAACAGTAAATAATGGTAAAATAATCAGGGTCAAATAATCCCCTAAAATAAAACTGTCATGATTCAAATAAACCGTAAAATTAATTCCTGACCTGCAGTTTCTGGAGAATACGAACTATATGGGTGCGCTTCTCTGGAAGTGATATGACAGCATGTGCAGGTACACGGGCCAGGTTACATGAAGCAAATTCAGTGATTGGCACCGGGTTCTGTCTCCCAGGGCAGATCAGTTTAAAGTCAGCGGAGCTCAAAATCCGTGTGCAGTCTTCACCATTGCCTTTGAAAAGAAGAATTAAATGAAATAATGTTCATAGGAAACACCATTCTCATCAGTTATGGGAAACAAATCATAGTTACCGTCTGTGTTTTCTCTAACAGTTGTGTGTTTGACAAAGGCAACGTCACCAGAATCTTCAACAAGACATCTGTAATGATAAAACACAGGTACTTAACTCTAAAGACTACTCCACTCTGAGTGTTAGTATTTACTCTATTGCTGAAAGTAGAGTAAAATGTTGATTTGTGTGTGTAGAATGATTGGACAGTCAGGCTAGTAGTGTATGTCTTTAATTTCAGGCCTGTATGTTAAGTTATATGTGTTAAAGATACTCTCAATGTGGACCCGAAAAGCAGCAGAACAGAAGCCAGATGTGAAGAACTAAAATTATTTATTTTGTCTATACAAGTATTTACTTTTAACCCCTGATGTGTTAGCACTGATGAGTTTTGACTGGATGGTTTGGTTTAAAAATTCAGAATAATTCAAGTTTTTTTTTAGTGTTACTTTATTGATAATTTTGTTCATGGAACTGATGTACACGTGTCAGAAAGCTACTGATTTAGAAAATGAAAAAAAAAAAAAAAAAACAACCTAAAACTACTGGAACCAAATTATAACACTAATCATTTATTCCTTTTTTTTTTTTGCATTTTTTTTGCATTATTTGTTATTTTGTGAATATTTATTAGTTTCTATTGATGTTGTTGCTTATTTTTGTTTATTTTTTCTACGTTTTGTTTATTTATTTTATTATTTTTTTTTATCAATTGTGTTCGGTTAGTGTCTTACTTTGTTCATGTTACATATTGTTACATATTATTTTGTTAATTTAATATTCATTTTTGTTCATTTAACTGATCAATTTGGCAGTTTTTGTTCATTTTGTTGTTGTTGTTTTTTTTTTTTTTACTCTGCAATTGCTTAACCTAGACTAAGAGAAGAACTTACAAACTGCAGTGTGATAAAACATTCACAAGGATGATGCACTGAAAACAGACAAAGGGGAAGAGGAGAATGTGTGTAAGAGGGATCACAATCAGGTGTGAGGAATCAACAAGAGGCGACCAGGTGTAGACAATGAAGGAATCAGAGAAGACAGACAAGTCAGACAGAATGCAGACACAACAGGAAAACAAACACTGTCACCAAAATAAAACAGGAAATGAACGTACATGAACAGATCAAAATCATAATTGCAGATGATACTGGGTCAGGCTCCAGTCTAACATACAGGAATGACTCATTTGTCTTGTGTAATGTAGTAGTAGTCCGTTCAAAAGAGCATCACACACACACACACACACACACACACACACACACACACACACACACACACACACACATTCGTTTACATGTCTAATGAGGACTAATCAAATAGCCATTGGGTAGTGAGTGTAAATGCATCTTTTGTTTAAAAATAAAATAAAATAAATGTAAAAATAATACTAAAAATTAGAAAACTAAATTAAATTTAATAAATAAAATTAAGGAATAAATTAAATATAATTTAAAAAGAAAAGAAAAAGAACTAAATAAAATAAATGTTTTTTTAAAAAATGTATTTAAAAAATGAATTTTTTTTTAAATTTTTTAAATACATAAAAATGAATACTTTTTTTTTTTTTAAAGTAAACATATCTTCAAACCTTTGAAAAATACATGTTTCACTTTGCACTTGTGTCTGACATATTTTATGGGGACTTCTAGGGGAAAAAAAAACCTAATGTATTTATAGGGCCACATCATTTCTATTTTACTAGTGGGGACCTATTATTTATATTTAACCCTCATGGAGACCTGAATTTTGGTCCCCATAGTGTGACTGTGATATCAATGTCCCCGTAAGGATAGGAATACACACACACACACACCTTTTGGACCTCCATACCAAACGTGTGAAAAGTCATAGGCTAAAGCAACAGCTTATATATACTGACCTCATTTCTAAAAAGTAACGTTGCAGAATCAAAACAAAATAGTAGTTTTAATTTAAACAATAAAATAATAAGTCAAACAATATAATCTAAACAAAATCATAGATTCACCCTGATGATTATCTTAATTTATATTAATTGAATATTATTTTTAAATATCATTCAAAATGTAGTAACTAAAGTGCATGTTTACATACTGTCATATTCAAAGACTTCTGGGTTTATTTTAGAGCTTTGACATCATCATGTATACAAATAAAATGGACCTGCTCTCATACACATCAGATTTTCACATGGGATAGGTGCAATATTATTTCTTACTTAAAGGCGCCGGTATAGCCAAAGTATGGCTCAGCATCGTTGGGCTTACACTTGGCCCTTCCACGACCAGCACACTGAGTACAGAATGAAGACCTGGGGTCTGCTCCAGGGGCACAGCCTCTGCTGAAGAACTTAGCTAAGGACATATTAGTGCAACATTTATGCCTGGACTTTGTCAACTACTAAATCATTCCAGTTAAATTATACTTTTGCACAGCACATATCAATCATATTCTTGTTTTAAGTTGAATATTAGAATGACTTAATTGTACTAAACACAAGCATAAATAAACAGAGGTGGTCAAAGTACTCCTATTCTGTACTTAAGTAGAACTACAGCTACTTAGGTGAAAAAATACAAAAAATAGAAGTACGGATTCAACTCCTTTACTGAAATAAAAGTTAAAAAAAAAGTGCAACTTCTCCATTGTAATAAAATAAACAGTAAAATTGCATTTAAAAAATGTATTTATTTATTTTACCATGAATGAAATACTTATTTAACCAGGAAAGATCAGAATAGTTTCAAAAGTATCAAAAAATAAATACCTTAAAAGTGAATTACTGTGTAGAAAAGTGTGTTTGGTCAGATCACAGTTACTCAGTTTTGTGGGTATGGACAGAGAATTTAGGAAAACTGGGGGAGGAAAGTCACAAAGTCATTATTATGAGATTTAAGAAGTCATGAATATGAGATAAAAATACACAATTAAGATTACAAAAAAAAAGTCAAAATTGTTAGATTAAAAAAATCTAAATTATGAGAGAAATGCATAATTATGAGGGAAAAGAGCTGAAATTATGAGATAAAATGGCAAAGTTTATATAAGTAGTCATAATTGTGATATAGAAAGTCACAATTTTGCTCTGATTTTACTTAAGTACAGTAATGAAGTATTTTTTTTCTTAGTTACTTGCCACCTCTGCAAGTTATAATTATACTCAGTTGATATTATATTGTAGGAAAATAATGAGATGCATTGTTAGGGAACGTTTTTTTGTATTTCAATATACATTTACAAATAATGAAAGTGTTTCTGTAGTTTTTTGAGCTGCGACAATCTAACATAAATAGCGCAGTTCATGTAAAAACTTCTAAAGGAAGGAGCTCCTTCTTCTGCATGTGTGCTGTCATTACTTACTGAAGTCACAGTCATTAGTCTGATTGTAGATGTGACTCATAGGGATGTTCCATCCAGCAGTTCTGCCGAAGCCAGTGTGGCAAGACTTCTTGCCGCGCAAGTTTTGCCAGGTAACTTTTGAGTCCTTCTTAACCACAGCAACAGCATAGTAAGAGAAAGCTGTATCTACAGGAAGGAAAACAGATGAAGCAAACTGTCTGCTAGATAAGAACAATTTATTATCTGCATTTTAGGAAAGTTAAATGAATAACATTACATGATTATATTTATGTTATGTTAAAAAACTAATGGTTCATCTCAAAGCTGGGAAATACAAATAATGGAAAACCCATTATATTGCTTTACAATTTACTAATAAATTGCTAATAATACTGAGTACTTGATAATTTCTGAAAGGTTTTCCAGAAAGCACGTAATAATGTGTTTTTTTCTTTTGTGTGTGATTTCTTTTTTTAAATAAATAAATAAAAATTTGCACCTGGATACTACTTTGCACAGACTGAAAATGCATGAAAAATTGTATGTTGCATATTAAACATACAAAAAAAAAAAAAAAAAACGAACTTGGAATACATTTTTCTCCACACTATGATACTTATTCATAAGTATCATAGTGTCACCTGTAATGTCTTGCCTTAAATTGCATTTAATTTATATTATAACAATCACTAGTTCATCTAAAAAAAATACTGGGAAATACAAACACTGTTAAACCCATTTTATTGGTTTACAATTTACTAATAAATGACTCATAATCTTAACTACTTGCTAATTTTTGAAAAGCTTCCCTGAAAACATGTAACAATGTCTTTAGTTGTATTAATATTCTGAACAATAATAATCAACTCATTCCTTAGCATGAAAATTAAAAGTATATAAAAAAAAAAAGACGTACTTCCTGTGGTACTGCACAAGTCTGTGGAGAATAAATGATATGAATAGAATTAATGCAAAAAAAAAAAAAAAGTGTCGAGAATATGGAATGGTTGTAATGCTGTGAGGTATCATACTTTGATCGTACTGCTCAGCCATAACAGGAACTAGACCACATTTCCCAGCTGTAAACACCTCTCCTCCATCGGCTGCCACTAAATCAGCTTCTCTACGCTATGATGAAGGACAGAAGATTCAGACGACGACACGAAATTCAACAAAGCATTCAAGACAATGAAACTTGGTGGATTGCCATAATCATCTCCACTGCAGTATTATCTATCCAAGGGTGCCAGGGTTCATTTAATTTTCAGCATTTAATACTGTTGCATACTGATGTCATTTTACTCAACTACTGTGTTATAGTATAGATGCATACATATATGAATTATGGTAACATATAGTCTGTAAAAACAAAAGAAAAAAATTTGAATGTAATACACAATTTGTAATTTTACAGTAAGAAGGACCCTGGTTCAATTCCCACACCAGACCTTTCTGTGTGGAGTTTGCATGTTCTCCCTGTGTCTGTGTGGGTTTTTGCCGCGTACTCCGTTTTCCTCCCACCATCCAAACACATGCACCGATAGGTTAATTGGTTAATCTAAATTACCTATAGGTGTGAATGTAAGAGTGATTGTTTGTCTATATATGTTCAGCCCTGAGATGAACTGGAGACTCATACAGGGTGTACCCCGCCTTCACCCATTGTAGCTGGATTTAGGCCCCCAGTGACCCCCATGACCCTAGTGAGGATAAAACGGGTTAAAAACACAATAATGTATCAAAATCAATATTGTTATAAATGATCTACAAGGCTCTAATATCTGCAACACAAACACAAAAGCAATCTTGCACTTTAAGTTATGAAATCAAATATCCAGTTAAATATTGAAAAATATCCAATATTTATTTTTTTCAGTGAAATAGGGGGTATTTCTGCAACACAAATGGAATAAATTTGTTACAAAAAAATCTATCTACCGATTTTATTTTTTTTAAAGGGATTAATAGCAATTTTATTATTCTGGTCAAGGAACTTGATTAAAGATTTGAGCCTTTGAAGGCAAAAAAACAAAATAAACTTATGGCACTTTTTAGGGTGGAGGACTGTTTTTGATACAAATGGTAACATAATGGTGACAGGATTCATTCAATGAAATCTCCTCATAGAAAATAACAAACCTATGAATACAAAGTTAATACCACATCCTATTATCTAAGTTCAAACAGCAGGTACTTTCCTCACCTTGATTGCCTCGATGCAATGCAGTACGCTGTTTCTTCGCACACAGGAGAAATTCGGGTCACGATTTTTAAGAGCCTCACATTTCTCCAACTCTGCATCTGATGTAACACACCACTTCAGCATGTCATCTCCATTAACACGGACCATAAATACAGAGGCTGTGAAAGAAATGTTAGAAATAAAGAATATTAATTGAGCCTAAATCTCATTTTAGGTTGAAATCTGTTCACAAAGTTTGTTCACCCAGGCAAACCAGCAGTGCCGTAAGAAGCAGCTTCATGGTGGACGGTGGAGACGTCAGGTCAGAAGAGCATGTAGACAGGGAAAGGAGAGATTTTTATAGGAAAAAGCAAACAAAACAAACAAAAAAAACCCCCTAAGATTGTTCAAGTTTCTATTGTGTAAGCACCACCCACCCTGCCAGGGGTGTGTCCACATGTATATGATACGCTTGGATCCAAAACTGGCACAGCCAACAGAATCCAAAATAGATATGACTTAACTGCCAGTTCAAAACAGTTATTATCACATTATGATCATATGACAAATGAAAGGAAAGATGATAAATCAGATACTGCAGGTTCAGGAGGTCATGCTGAGGTCATCACAGCCGCTCATTGTTCACTCACTTTACAGAGCATGAAAATATAGTGGAACAGATGCTTTCTGCAACTGAGTAGCTTTTATAATATAAAGTAACCCCTCAAAATAAAGCATTCAGAGTTTGTTGCAGACACATGTGAGAAGCAGAAGATGTATTCCCCTCAAAAATTAAAGAGGGAAACTGTTATATCCTAAAGACCTTAAACATAAAAAGTATTCAACAGTGAATCATATAAAACCAGCATCAGGACACCATGACACCACTGCTATATAATAATAATAATAATAATAATAATAATAATAATAATAATAATAATAATAATAATAATAATAACAATAACAAGGCAGTCAGAGATGGCAGACCTCCGCCAAGGCTTGATACGGCGTCTAAACATGATGTGATGGAGCCATAGGTGTTGACCCATCTGATGACTGAAGATGAGATGATGACAATGAAAAAACCAAACAAAAAAAAACATGAGATTCTTTCTTTTCTGAATCCTGAAATATTACCACTGTTTTTTAGCTGTTGACCTTGACCTTCTTTGCTCTAAATGTAATGGGTTCTTCCTTGAACCATTATCTATCAATTCCTGAAAGTTTCATCAAAATCTGTTCAGAAATTTTTGCGCAATCCTGCTGACAGACAGACAGACTTGAATTTAATACCTCGTTAGCAGAGGTAAAAACAAAAACAACAGAAGAAAAATCTGAATCTCTGGACTGTAAAGGAATGAGTAAGTATAGGCCATGTTCTCTACAGCTCTGATCTGACCTAAACTACAATTGTAGATTATAGTCAATTTCAGTGTTATTTGTTATTGTAGCTTTAACTTTCATTTTAGTCGCTGTTTTTCATGTGACGTTGCTGCTCTATGTGTTAGTATCATGTCTACTGATTATCATCATCAATGTTTTACTGTTTTACTTTTATCAATGTTTTTTTTTTTCCAATAATTCGGACATATTTTCTCACTTTCTTCAAACCAATAATAAACCAATAACCAATAACAGAACATATTCATCTGAATTTCTGATTTCTACTACTGTATAAGGCAAAATATATATTCATGAGTATCAGTTATTTTAATAATTGATGAAGTGTTTTGAACTACTTCACTTATTTTTTTTAAAGCCTGAAACTTTCTGGAAACAACTTTCTTTCTATAACCAGTCATGATTGCTCTAGGCCAACTCTCACTGTGATTTCGGCTACTGACCAAAACCAAAATTAGTCTTTTATATCTCAAGGCACACTGAAATACTTTTAAAACCCCAAATTATTATAAAACAACTTAGTTAAATGATGGCATGTGAGGTGTTTTATAATGAGTCAGGATATTTTCATCACAGATGTCGTTTCCTAATTGAGGAACATCATAAGCTCTTCACAACAAACTGCAGAATTATTTTTTCATTATACAATTATTCATCATTGCCCACCTTTGTACCACATTCGAGAGATTTTCATTTGAAGCTTGTGTGGAAGTTTGACAAGACTCCACTGTTGTTCTGGACTCATGTCATTTATCTCATCATATCATGGTTGTGAGGTTTCATTTAATGAACAAACATGTTTAGACAAACAAGTTTAGAAAAACAAGCAAAATCTCCCTTGGTTTTGGTGGTTATATTTCAACATCAGCATATTTTCTTGGCAGCATATAAAAAAAAAAACAAAAAAAACAAAAAAAAAAACATTTACTACAGCTAAATATCAGTCTCTCTAAGCCATCTCTGTACAGTGTAGGTCCGACTGATGAGATGTGCCACCCTTAATTCATTCATTCATTGCTGTATCAAAAGCTGAAATCCTTAAACAATCTACCAGCCTCTTATCAACCCATAAAAACTTGAGTAAAAGTGTGCAGATGAAACCAGTTCTTTCAGATCTACACAAGCATGTGTATTATACATGAAACATTTACTCAACTTGTCATTTGTGGATGTTTTCTCTTAGGTCCCTTACCCCTCCAAATCATGCCCACAATTTTGAGCATTGGGGGAGGCCAAATTTGGGTAAAAATAAACAATAATTAACTTCCCATTACCTGTCCTAAGGTACAGAAAATGACAAAAGCTAGAAAACAAACTCAGGTGGTAAATGTCCTTTTCTGGGAAGGGAAGTCTTTCTGTTTTACAAAGTCCTGATACCTCATCATCATTTACCAATCCACTATTTGGGGTTTTGTATGAATATGTGCTATGTATATTCTATTGGTTTTTCTTTTGTTTTTTTTTAATTTAACAGCACTGACATCCATAACATCTTACTGGCCAAATGTAGAACACTACAAGCAGATTAAGTTGTCAGTAGAGAGTCAGTATTCTAGCGAATTGGTGGGGAATGTTGTCCGTCCACTCACAGCTGCTGTGGCCGAAATGGGGCCTAATTCCAGGAGAACACAGGGATTTCAGATAATGGCCAGTAACATTGTCCCAGATCATTGGTGAAAGGGTGAGATCTACCAAAGAGATACAGACAAGCAAAAGTGAGGTCGTCAAAGGCTAGTTCCTCTCCTGAACAAATACAGTCTCCTGTGGACAAAGCCCTGCCTCCTGCAGTGTGATGTCATAGTCCAAGTGGGCCAGTTTTCTTCTGGGAAAGTTGGTGACAAGTTCAAAGCGTTCGTTAGGGTAACCCTTCGACTGCACGTGTCTCACCAGCGCCTTGAAGGAAGAGAGTAGAAGAGGGAACAATTACAATTACTGTTAGAAACATTCAGAGTTAATAGAAGAGAAAGTTCCAACATCCATTTCTAGGACAAAAAAATTGAAGTATATGCGATGTGCTCTCATTACTCACCAAAAGTTTTGCTTTTGAAGATAAGGAAATTTGCTCTCTCTGTCCATCTGGGTAACGGAGCATCAGCCTCGCCTTAGGACCTACAAGAAACAAAACAAATGCATGACACCTTTTTATTATTATTATTATTATTATTATCATCTTTTCCTAATAACTACTGAATTAAACAATGTTATTGTAAAAATTAGACCCTCTGGACCCATCAGTACAACCTCGGACTGGGTGAAATAACCTAATTTCTTTTTGAGGAATGACATTTTAAAATATTTCAATATTTTCACACATCTGTTGACAAATTGATGATCTTCAGTAACTCTTTGCTCATAAATGACAAACCATTTCCTGGATGGTGCTTTCAGAACAACTCATAGTCACTATCGGCTGCTTCAAAACACTGTAGTATAACACATTATTAGTCCTAAATAACCCCTGTTCTAACTTTTTCCTTGGACGTGGTGCATCCTGAATGTTTGGAAGGCTTGTACAGTAGAGTATATTTAGAAATGGAAAAAGCAGTTGATCAGACAAATGTCAAGTATTTTGTGTTCATTCGGTCTAAAATGAAACAGAAGTAAATATTAATATCACTGCGTTTATATAAATACATTTCTCTCACAAAGTTCAAACAATTGCTTACAAACAGCAAAGCCATGAGTCATTGGTGTGGATCATTCTCCAACTCATAACAGAAGAATTAAGACACAAAAACATGATGTCATTAAAAGTCAGCTCTAACTGTGACAGGTGGAAAACAATGTAGAATTAATGAGTTGATGTTGTTGCCAAAATGAAAACTATCAGTGAAGTTGGATGGATTTACTGAAGCAGTGCATACATGGTGGAATATAAATTAAACTATGTGTGTAGATTGGCACAGATACTGGTGGAAGAGGTGACAGGCTGCACATATTTGTTTTGAAGTGCACGGTTTACATGAATTTCAACTGGGCTGAATATCTCAGTTCTAATGTCTTAGATGTAGCCTTGAGGAGCATGTTCAAGTTTTGAAGTAGATACCTTTTGTAGTTCACAACTATTGGGCCATTTCACTGCCATTAACCTGTGGCATTGAAAAAATGTTGTAGAAAACATTGCATTGGCATTGTAACAGGTATTGGCATTGGAAAATGTTGAATGGCTGTAGCCATGAGGGGGAGCTTCTCTCTCCTCAGAATGTAGAAGAGTGTTCATCGTGCTATAAGCCCCGCCCTCTCCCCCGCTTCATCTCCTCCCACCCAATCATGTTAAAACACTGCCAGTGAGTTGAAACTGAAGAAAAGAAAACTGAAACTCAAAACCTGAGAAGCGTGAAAGAAAAAAAAAAAAACATTGTAAAAAAATCCAGATTGGCATTGTATATTACAAAAATACCCTCCCAAAATACTGTGTTTTTTCAATGCCTGTATTTTATATTTCCATTCAACATTTTACAATCCCAAAACCAATGATAATATCAATGCAATGTTTTCAACAATGCCAAGTTGTTTTTTTTCAATGCCACAGGTTAATGGCAGCGAAATGGCCCCATACACAACCAGCAAATACCTCCATCTGTACAGTTGAATAGATCTCTGTCTTACCGTTATCATCCAGGCAGTCGATATCACAGGTTGTGGTGGTGCTTGTCTTGGAAGTGCTTTTGGCTGCTGTGGTACAGTGGTCTCCTCCAGAATCTGCTTCAGGCGGAGAATGATGAGTACTGGCAGCTGGAGGCTCCAGGTGGTTCTTTTTGCTCTCCTCTTTCTTGTGACCCAGGTTGTTTTCTTTGTACGGAGACTTTCTATGACAAGACGAGGAACTGTCAGGATGAAGACGCTGCTGGGCCATGGTAGAGGTAGAGCCCAAGGTGTGTTTAGTTGTGGTACTTTTCTCTTCCAGGGGTTCTGGCATTTCACTGTCTGAGCCGTCAACCGAGATGGGACCCTCACTGTCCGAGAAAGGCTCTGCCTCAGATTCGTCATCTGACCGGGGAGAATCGGGGGCTTCTGGAACATTTGAAGACTCATAGTGGGTCTCCTGTAGGGAGGCTCGAATGGCAGCCTCCAGCTGACTGTCTTCACTGGCATCAATTAGACTCTCCTAGATCAATAAAACAGAGAGTGCAACTGTTGTAAACAATTCAAATACTTTGTGCAATATAATATAGAGAAAGGGAGCTCCAATGTGTGTTGGCTTAAAGGTGTCATTCCATCGTTATTTCATTAATATTGTTGTGTTCTCCATTGTTATTGAAGACATTGTGTGTTGGTTCTATTTTAAAAAAACATCCGGATTGCTTTGTTTCCAGCCGTTTTTGCACGGTAGGAAAATGACTTGAGGTCGAACAACAGAGTTTACCGGTACTTCCGCATACATGTTCATGACACGGTGACAAGGCGTCTCTGATTGGCTCAGAATGTGTGAAGGAACCCCCCCGCACCCCCACCTCCTCCTCATCCTCTCTTTGCACAAAAATATAAGTATAGGAATTATAAGAGCTTCTTTTCAGTGGATGTGACACATCCAAACACAAAACTACATCTATTACAATAAGACATATCCAGTTCTTTAGAGGTGTAATAGTAAACAAACAAATATGGACAAAACAATGAGGGCTAACAGAGACAAAAAGAACCCACAGATCGAGCTCGTTTTGCAGGGGGTGCATGGCTGGATGGCCCGTCTAACTGCCCGTGTTCAGTAAGGAAGCCAGTTGCCTGCTCCAGGAATGATGTCACATCAAGCTGGTTCCACTCCACCATTTTTTGACCTAAAGAGAGGATGGTTGGAGAATATAACATTAATGACAGAACTTCACCATATTAAAAGCAAACTGTAATTGCAATAAAGGAAGGAAGTAAATGTCCTTCCCCTTGGACCACTGCAGGTTCATTAGGATGACAACCATGTGAATTGCAGGTTGCTTGGACCTACAGTTGTGAATAATATTCAATGAAATCTCACCTGTACGTGGGTCAAGAATCGAAATGTAGGGAAACTTGTTCAGCTTATAGAACTGGATGTATCTTTGTCCCTCTTCACTATCATGGTATACCTGAAATAAAAGAAAAAGCATAATCTATGTAAAGTACTTTACTTGTCATTACACAATACAACGTGTCCTCTGCAATTAATCCATCCTTTCTTTGATGCCATTGAGGCAACCTGAAAGGAGCAGTGGGCAGCCCAAAGGCTCATCTCCCTCTGTAGAGCCAGGCTAATGGCCAGAATCACCTGACTGGAGGATTTTACCCTAACAAACATGTTTTTGGGTGATGGAGGAAACTGGAGCACCTGGAGGAAACTCATCCATAAACATGCAGGCTCTGCACAGACAGGCCCACATGGTCTGGGAATCAAACCTGGGTCTAATTGCTGTGAGGTAAGAGCACTAACCACTCAGCCACCGTCCCGCCGGTGATAATAAAATAACTGCAAGTAAACGTCATTTTTTTTCTTTATCTGTGTTTATGTCTCAACACTGACACAAAGACAGATTACTAATGGAAGCACAAACTAGGAAAATGTTAAAAGTGAGGTTAACTCCAAGTTTCCAAGGTCATTGCATAAGCATAATGTACTGTGCACTTTTAATACTACCCTGGTCAAAAATAGTAATTAGGTCATTGAAAAGACATGTCGCCATCTGACCTTGAAAAAGTAGGCCAATGTAACCTATCTTCAATAAGCTTCTGCTGCAGATGCCAAATCAATTATTGTACCCCTTTGGTCTGAAGTTGGCCAAGGGATAAAAACCACCAAATGTGAAACTGAAACTGCATACCTGCCAAAATATAAAATGTTCTCTGATGATAGTCTTCACTGCATCATTACTCCACACATCCCTGTTCAGGCACTGGCAGGCAAAGTCTTGAACATTTTGAATGTTGATCATCAGCCACTTGTTCTCTAGTTGTCCGCAGTCTTTTGCCTACAAGTACAAAAGAATAATAGAGAAAAACCTCAATAAAGGTCTGGATGAAGTTGAGCATATGTGCAGCAGGTTTCCAATATAAACATCACACAACCCAATTTCCTAAATACGGTATGCAAATGGGAGTAGTACAATAGATTAGATTAGATAGAGCTTTATTAATCTCTTAGGCAGAGCCCTCGGGAAATTAAGGACATGTAGTGATAATCACAGCTTACATACTGTAATGGAAATATCGTGATCCATTTGTTTTTTTAGTACTGTCAAATGATTAAAAATATTAATGAGATTAATCACTGGGTTGGTGTAGATGAATTTTAATTAATCACGATTAAATATTATTTTTTAATCTCTAATAATGGCATTTCATTTTGCATTAGCAAACAAACTGAAGAAAGAATGGAATATACATACACTTAACATATTAGTCACAAGCGAGGCAACATGTTAACTGTAGAATCCCAGACTAATGTGTGCTTTGTGTTCATGTGGTATTTTAAAGTGGAAGTTCTTCAGTGAAAACTAAATTCCTTCCTCCAGAGTGTGCATAATACTTTATGTTAGTTAATGCTTCCATCTTGGATTTTTTTTTTATACTGAAATGCTTCCTCCAGAGGCCAACATGCTGTTAAGCATTTTCCATTGTTATGGGTTAGTTTTGCTGCCTGGCACTACTGGATCAACTACCCATTTGCGCATGTGCAGCATTAACTCTACTTGGACAAACTGCCCAAAATACATTGCCAGTGATATTCAGAGTTGTACTGTGCTGCAAGGTTAAATGGGTTAAAACATTTTTTAAATCAGATTCATCATGATAATAGATTCATCTTCATAAATGCATTCATTTTGATAGCCCTTGTTTTCTTTTCCCCATTTCACACAGTGCTTTAGATCAGGGGTCAACAATCCCGGTCCTAGAGGGCCCCTATCCTACATGTTTTACACATTTCCCTCTTCCAGTACACCTGGCGGTTGTTATCAGGCTCTTTATTTGAATTAGATGTGTTGGAAGAGGGATTCATCTAACATGCAGGATAGGGGCCCTCGAGGACCAGTGTTGGTGATCCATACTCTAGATAGGGCCAGAATGTCCTTTCTGTTATTATATTTAGAAAACAGTTCATTATTGTTACTCTTCTTAAGTATCCTGCAAGGTCCCCTAGTGAAATCACAAGACAGTGAAGTCTCAAACTAATCATATCTATATCTTTTTACTTTGTCATTGAATACAGACTTCCGTGTGACTGACCTCTTTTGCATGAAATAAACCTCTCAAGACACCTCTTCTCGCATAGGCCTAATTTCAAATTTCTCACCAAACACACACCTGACTTTTTGTACTAGTGAGTTGACTAAAAGTTCAAAATCTCCTCAGAATAAAGAGGTATGGTGTAAAGTGTCTATTGAGTGAGTCCTTACCGTTTCAAAGCTGCCTTTGTGCATGAGCTCAATGGGAGGACGGAAAAGGTCTGCCAGGGTGCTAAGTTTCTTGTCCACAGTGCCACCATTACGCAGCTCCTGTTCTTGACGTACTGATAGAGACACAAACATCATTATTTATCACATTGACAATCTAAGACAGACAGTTTAGTATTTTTAATGATTAGGTATTGTTACAGTTACACTGCATTTTCAACACACTGACTTGTTTCTGTTTGGAAGTCTCGGAAGCCGTCAAATATTGATCGAGCAGGTCTTCTTCGCTTTGGAACTACATGTAAAATAAACACAATAAACTTGCAATAAGCCTCTAGACGCATCAACAATAAAAACAAGACTAATATTGATTCATGTGGGAAAGGGCAAAAATAAAAATAGTACAGTACCACCAAACAGAGGTTCCGGTTCGACCAGTATTTCCTGCTTCTGGGGAATAGGTGCTCTCACTTCACTGAGGGACAAGGGAAAATATATTAATTTAAGATGCAAAGAGATAGTGAGCAAAACATTTACTGTCACTTGAGTGCTGACAAAGGCACACAAAATAATAAACAACTTTGAGAAAAGAATTCTGTGGCACACAGTGAATGTTGTATCTCAACTTGTGGGATTGACCAGTAACTAAGTTGTGAAGCAACAATAGTTCAATTCAATAATGAGAAAAAAAATTAATGAAAGACAAACTAATTTTTTTATCTGAAAAGTAGTAAAAATGAGATAATCTTACTCTGATGGAGGAGCTCTACTGCTTGATGCTGTTGAACTGGAGCTGGTGCTTGGCTCTTCTGCTATCCCACCTCCATCCAGAAACATGGTTACTGCCATCTCAAGGTTATTGTTGCATGCTTCCAGCATATGTTTTCCTACACTTTCTGTGGCTCCTGAAAAAGTGCAGAATGTTTCTGAGAATGCCTAGTATTGCGTGATTGTGGTTTTAATGCAAATGATTTACAGAACATATCTAATTTCCTACATCATAAATCATTTACTACAGATGAAGCATAGCCTGTTAAAATGATTTCTGTTAGGTCTATAGTAGTTTTAATTACTTTAATTTTTACTGTTAGAACTCATTAATAAGTTTATGTAATCTCCTTCAACTGTTTCATTCTTTTGTGGATTTGACAGAACTCGACAAAAACGTTTACTTAAACTTGGTCCTTAGCCAGAGCATGTGCCGAATATAAAGTTATTACGTTTTGGAACTCATCAGTAAAAAGTATAAATATGTGATACAAATATTAGTAATAAATAAACAATAGAAAGCAGCAGATTCTAATTTACTTCATAAATATTGCTATTCAAAAATTGCAAGATTTGGTATTTGATTTCACTACAAGACCTTAATAGAGGCAGAAAGTGTCACATTCAACATATATGAGCCTTGAAATACTTAAGATAATCAGAGTCGACATCCTGATGACAGTTACATATCTAAGGACAGAGATGCTGAAAACGGAAGGATCTCAGACAATGATTTTGCCACTTTCACATAAGTTTACTCAATTAAAAACGTAGAAAAGTAGAAAAACACATTCAACCTTGGTTGTTGTATTCTTTTCAAACTCATCGTTAGTAATGAAAAATATACAATGCGTTGTAAAGTAAAACAAATGTCTATAAGGTCATCATAGTTTTCAAATATAAAAAAAATATTATCTGTCGACGTCTCGAAAAATGTTTTGCACTTGTTCAGAAAAAAGAAGTAATGACTCGTTTCTATTCTCTTCTGAGCGTTTAGTGCGTTTATCTACGATGATCTTCCAGTACCTACTGCGCATGTCCGTTTCACTTTCCAAGTCCAGCAGTAGTGCCGAAACTGAATCGTCTGTTTTCCCCATGTAATAACTTCATATCAGTTACTGTCATACAAATGAAAATGCACATAAACTATAGAGGACAACTCAAAGTGTCTTCTACCACAGAAAACGCGCGTGTCCCCGTGTGATTAACCCAACAGGCATGCCAAGATGACAGTAACAGAACATGAAGCCTGGCTGATGGAAAGGGGAAACGTTGCACAGGCGACGTCCATTCCACATTATCAAACAACAAGCAGCGCAGAAAAAACTGGATAAAGCTCAAGGCTGACAACACAGTGTCTGTAAGAAGAGCCACAAAGCTAAGGTGCTATTTATAATGTGTCTGTGGCAGATTATATTTAAAGCTGGTGCCTTTATGAACCCCTTACTAAGTATTTTGCTTGAGTTTAGCAGATAATGCCTGTGCTTTTTCCCTGTGCACAGCATTGAAGCGCAGGGGCCAGAGCAAGACTAAATGCCTCTTGTCCCATCTACGCAGTAATTTCATGGTTAACTGGCAAAGGGGGCAATTGCTATACGATAATCCTAGCCTGCAGAAAAGATCAAACGCTTCCACGAATTTTATTTTTACCTGTTATTGCTGTGAATTGCTGTATTAACCCGTTCATCCCCGGAGCTGAGGTGTCTCCGAGCGCCGCCATCTTACCGCCACAAACAACAACATAAATCTGGCGCATGCGCTCCACCAACCTTTTCCTGCTTGGCGCGGCGCGAGCTCCCGTGCGTCACCGGTGGTTTATGTTGCATTGTGGGTCGTGTAGTTCATTACATTCAAAAAGGGCTGTTAGAACTGAACTGAACAGAAGAAACTACTATTATTTTGAAGAGTACATTCAATGAATGAAAGTCATTTACTTTATAGCTTTGCATTAGTGTGCACTATACCAGCAATAAGTATGTGTAGTATTAGTTACATGTGGAATATATCAACCATAGCAACAATATACACTTTAAACACAGAGAAATGTAAGTAGTGTAATTTTATTATTTGCATAATACATTCAGTTTGAAAACAGTGTCAACCAAGTCTAAGACCTGGAGACTCACCTCTGCACCAGGTAGCTATAGCAATTTAAACTGCATTAATTGGCCAGTGAAGGCCAAATTATCTTATATTATATCTGACATAAATCTGTTGTTATGCTGTCTGATAATAAACAAATTATGGTGAAAAAGATCCTTTACAAAGGGAAATGATGATGGCACTAACTTTCTATATAATGGTGTCAAAATTATTTACAAATGCACTACTTACACCTCCCACTGGCCAATTGTCTAAACTTTAGTATATTACATTCATATTAATAATGCATAATGTCCTTCATTTTTGCAAAATTCTAACTTAAAACGGGTTATATTCATTATATCCACTCCTGTGAAACAAAACAAAGCATAATGCTGACCCACAGAGGGAATGCAGGCCATTTTAACCATCTTAAAGTCATTTCAAATTCTGATGAAAGTAATGGGATGATCATGATCAGTGTTTTAGATTAACAGAAAGTACTGAGGCGAAGTACTTTCCATCTAAACTCATCAAAGCATAGAAACCTAATACTTGTATTATCAACGTGTGACCTTTGCACCCCTAAGTGGCATTTTTTTGTACAAGAAAAGCATTTTCCGTATTGTGATAAGAAGTTAAATTATATTAAATGCATTCAACATTTTCAGAAGAGAAGATAAATGAAATTGTCATTTGGTTTTCAGTCCATGCATTATTCTTAATGATTAATTTTGGAAATAGAATGGCCAATAACTTTTTAAAAGAAACATTTAAGGCCGTATGAAAACAATATGCAATGTGTTACTGTACTGCCTTAAAGAATCTGGAAAAGGACATTTGAATATTTTTAATTGCCCCAACAGCATAAGTAATCTAGTCCTGCCTTTTGCACAACATTTCAGTACAATTTTTTTTTCCTACTGTAGTTTCCTGAAGTCACAAGAACCAAAGCTTAGTGTTGCATTCTTTTGAGAAAAACATACAAGATATACCATCGATTACAAATTGATTTTGCAAAGAATTTTACACTTTCATGACATTTGTTCAACTGAGAAGTTCATTCTTGTTAGAAACTGGCATATAAACTGCAAATTCTGCCCTTTGTCAGTAAATGTTAGCAGCATATTAAGCTCATGAACCACTTTTTTTAAAGGTATTCTTTTATTCCTAATTGCTTTAAAATGGAAATATGTTCTTTTTTTGTAACTGACTTGAAGTTTTATGCTTGGCTCAGTAGCTATAATGAAATCAAATGAGAAGATTGATTGTAGGCTGAAGATTAAAATGTTAAAATTGTATTTTATTGTGAGCTTCCCCTTTAAAAAGGGGTGAAACGGTCATGTATTTTCCAGGTTCTTGGTACCTTGTGAGAACAGTTCAATTGTGTCCACCCAAAAATATAAACTCACAAAATCTAACTTATAAGAAAGCCAACTTCTGTGTTTACAGTGTAATTTCATAATGTGATTTTTGACTTTGTCATTGGCAATCAAGGTGTAAAAGTGATGTTTCCGTACCAAACTGTGTCCAACATGCAAAACAAGGAAAAAGTGCAGAGGAAAGGTGAGGAAATGAGAGCAGTTTTAGATATCATTTTCACATTTCATATCCAGCTTAATAAATAAATAAATAAGCTTCCACACAACAGCACAGATCAAGGTGTGAATGAGTGCATACATGCATACATGTACTGTATGTTGAGTGAGCCATGGGTGAGTCTCATGTTGGAATGTGTACTTGTGTATGATGTGACTATATGATTGTGTAAAGCCAATGGGTTTTAAAATAAAGTCTGTTTTGTTGTTGGGCAGCAGGGTGGTGAAGGAAAACGCTGTAAAGTTTGCAGGTCAATTGTATACTGCAGTTTAGAAGCGGATGAAGGTAGCGTCGATCTGGCGCACACTGGGCAGCGCCAGCATGATCTTTCGCCGGTACTGCGGATCCTTCTGTAGTGGGTTTCTTTCAAGGTATACCGTTTCCAGAGACCTTGCATTCTTCAGCTCGTCAAGATCTGACCAGTTCTCTATCTGATTATCGTTCATCTGAGGAGAGAATGAAGAATGACATAATTGAAATACACAGCAGATACAGAAAGTGGAGTCATTGAAACATATGGGGGTGCACTTGTGTCAGAGGGATTACAATAATTTATTGTTTTATGAAATTATAAAAAGGAGGAATTATAAAGTTCAAAGAAAATCTGTGACATGCTCACATCGAGTCTATAAATTCACCTCTTAAAACAAATGCACAAATTGTGACAATGACATCAGATTCATTTTCCTTTAAAGTTGTAAATGGTCTATTTGTTAAGGAAAAAATCAATTAAAGTGAATTGTCACATAGATTGTTCATTTCAAAATGTTGCCCATAATTACTGGGGTTCTTTGAAACAGAACAGATCAATTACTATTTATAAATATTTTTGTTTAATCCATTGAGTGACATATTGTCAAGTTTATTTTATCCAATGGGTATTCTGTGGCTAAAATACATTCAGAAACATTATACTAATACGACTCCATTAACTTATGTTGTTACATTTTAAACTAGTTTGTAATGCATACCCAGAACTCCTGCAGTTCTGTCAGATGACTGATGTTCTCAATCTTCTTAACTCGATTGGCTGCAATATCCAGGGTTGTAAGTTTTTTCTGTGAAGGAAAACATCATTGATTGTACAGAAAAAAATCCTCCCCCAAAAACACTTTGTAGTAAAATAGAATATAATGGGCCAGTCTTTTCAGTCCAACAACTCACATTGTTTTCCAAGCCCTCAATGACCTCTATGCCATTGTGGCTCAGATAGAGCTCTCTCAGGTTGATCAGGTTTTGTAGACCTTCAATTTTAGTAATCCTGTTACTCTGAAAATAAAGAAATGAACAATGCACATTTCCAAAACAGACATAGATTCTGTAATTCATGGTAAAATATTTAACAGCATGTCTTTATTGGTTCAAACATTATGATGCATATTCGAGATGATGTGTGTGTGTGTGTGTGTGTGTGTGTGTGTGTGTGTGTGTGTATATAATCACCTGAATGCTTAAAACCGTCAGGTTATGTAAACCCTCCAGGTTCTGAAGTTTAGTGATCTTATTCGTACCAAGAAACAAACTTTGCAAAGATGAAAGTGAATCCAGGTTCTCAATAACCTATGACCATAAGACAAAAAATTAAAGTCACCACATTGGTTTTATGTCAAAAGCGATTTTCTTGCACTAATTTACAAAGCAATTCATATAAATAGATGTTTATATAGAGCATAATTAGCTGAAAATCTTACCCTGATACGATTGGAGCCCAGCTCCAGCATCTCCAGGATTTTAAACTGATCAAGGTTGCTAATGCCAGTAATTTTATTGTGAAGCAAAAATAGTTTCTTCAGCTGAGTCAACTGCTCCAAACCCTCAACCTTCCGCAACATGTTGAAAGACACATCAAGCTGCCTGCAAATAGTCAAATAAATGTGATGCAAAATTTTAATAGAAAAATGCTAATTAAAATTACTCCAAGTCATTTATTTATGCATTAAAATACAAAACTCCCTCATGTTTGTAATTTTCTTTAGACTTACTCCAACTCTGTGAGGTTGTTCACATTCTCCAGCTTGCGGATCTGATTGTCATAAAGATCTAACTCCCGCAATGAGCTCAAACTCTCAAGGTTTTCTATCTTTTTGATGAGGTTCTGTCGTAAGGAAAGTGTCTGCATAAAAATAAAGATGAAAACAAAATTATGATTAAGAGAAATCACTTTATTCTGCACTTCTTGTTCCGTTATTCAATCTTCACTCTGACAACTGCATTTTTACCAACAAGAAGATGTGTTACTTACTTTGGCCTTCTGTAGCACCTCCAGTCCCTCAATCTTTCCAATGCGACAGTGAACAAGATCAACGTCCTATGGAAACATCAGACATTTTAGGAAAACACACCAACCTGCAATTCACGTGCTACATTACATTGTGTTATTGTATCCAACAGAAGACATCCAAACCTCTTCCTCAGGATCTAAGGTTATAGTGTCCATGTCAACAGGAGACTCCTCTTTACCTTTTGTAAGAACAAAATATGGCATAATGTCAGGGTGTTCAAACAGATTATGATCACATGACAGGATACTTTCATGGGGAAAAAAAAAACGACTGAAAATGATGCAAAGTTGATATGACTGCTCATTTACACAAAAATCAAGATTAAATAGCAAATTATAAAATAAACAGTTTCTTTTATTTGTCAGCATATTAGCACATTTTTAATACTCAAACCACTCCCAGAACAAAATTATTAGAAAAAAAGTGATTTACCAGTGTGCTTTAATCGATATTTTTCAACACTTCAGTTTTATGTGGGTTGTTACCATTTAAAACAGCTTTACAACAATCAAAATAAAACCACTCACAACAAATTTTATTTGTGCTTAAATATGACCAACTTGAGATCAGCTGAATAAAAAAGTAATAATCAAACTGACAACCAATAAATATGGAACCTTTAGAATTTAAGGGCAGTGATTT
Organism: Siphamia tubifer; assembly: GCA_020466265.1. Taxonomy (NCBI): domain Eukaryota; kingdom Metazoa; phylum Chordata; class Actinopteri; order Kurtiformes; family Apogonidae; genus Siphamia; species Siphamia tubifer. The sequence goes on along the minus strand of CM035799.1, from coordinate 22,620,523 downwards.
CTTTCCCCATACAGATTAAATTACTATGTGTCAGTATTCCTAGCTGAGATTTTGATTGTCAACCACTTGCCATTATCAGCTAATAGAGGCTCCTCTACTGGGAGTTTACTAAACATGTCTATAAATCATGTGACCATTTTTCATTGACATACAAGAGAAGAAATTGCTCCTTAGATATTGAGAAATGAAAGGATTTCTTTGGAGGCACCAAACCCCTACTGTCAAATTTGTCTGTGATGGATAGGTGATAATTTACTTGTGGTAGTGGACTGATTGGGGTCCACATCACCATTGATGCTCTTCCTCCTGGTCTCATCATCCCCAGACTCCTCAGACTCTCCCCTTCGGTCCACTACAATCAGCACACAGAAAGAAAACATGCTTAATTTCGCATTTTGGGTGCAAAGCTGTTGTGTAATGCATCAGTCATGGTTAGCTGATGTACAGTATATGTAATATGATATGAGAACCCAGGCCAGCTCCACCCCGCCCTCTCGAGATTCAGGTATCATGGGGATCATTTAGCCCCCAAATTTTAAGATTCATTTAAGTTTTCAGGGTTTTTTTCTGCACACTACCGAACATTAAAAAAAAAAACCTAAAAGACAGCGACACATACACATAGTTAGCATGTTTGCTAGCCAGGTGGGTTAACCTTACACGCCTGTAAGTTACTCACGAGGCAGCCTCATTGGTTAAAACTGAAAACACGATAGTTAATTAATAGAAACCCAACTACGGTACAACATGCTAGAACTTCCAGTAGGAAGCAACTGAATTTAGACGAGAATTTGCACTGCAGTGTTACCAGGATAGCGTTAGGCTTGTTGTTAGCATGTTAGCAATTCTATCAATGATGGAGGTCTGGGTAGTAACACGCAGAACGAGCCGGGACATCTAGCCATTTCTAAATACGCAACTCTGAATGAATAAAAGCCCGCTCACAAAATTAGTATAGTGCTGGCAGCGCTCCATCTTTGAGAATGTACTCACCTTCCATTTCTTGAAGCTCTCCAACAGACAGGGAAGCCATGTTTCTTGTAAACACTCCCGACAACCGCTCAGCCAATCCGGTAGAGGCAGTTATATCCGTTGGCCACCAGAGGGCGCTAATGCCTTCAGTGCCATACAAACAGAATATAATACAATGGTTTCAAATGTATGCCTCGTTTACTCACGGTTACAGAGTTACCGACGACTCACCTACCATTTTTGTAATTTTTAAAAAAAATCTCATCAATTAAAGTAAAATTATTACTTGTCATTATTTAAAATTGAAGATAATTATCATATAGATAGATAATTGATAGCCATATAAATAAGGACTCAAGTAATACTTTTAGTATGTTCTTACTGTAGTGCACTTTTTTTTAGTTAATGATATCTTTGCATGGTTATTAATCGTCATCTAATACCTACAGGCTTTTGCCATGATAAAAACTAATATCTTTCTATTTTAACATATATTTGTCTTTCCAGTTTGTATATTTTCAGTGTTAAGGAAGATGGAGGAACTTGTGTTGATCTCCATGGAGGAAATACAACCTGGACGTGTTTGATTAATGGAGTTAAACTGTCAACCCCTCAGACCAACCATCTTGGTGCATATGTGACAACTGCCAAGAAATGCCCACTGATATGGAACAGCCGTCTTACTACTACCCAGCCCCCCCCCCCCCCCCCCCCAAAAAAAAAAAAAAAAAAAAATCAGCGTGCCTGTCAACAATGGTAACGCTGCAAAAACTATATATACCTAAGGGTATAAATAAAGTTACTTTGACTTTGTATAAGATGGTGTTTCCACAGTAATACTGAGCCTCTGAATGTCCAAATGGGACATATGTGATGACAATGAAAAGATGACAAACTGTATTTTACCTGAATTATCTAAACATATTGATAGGATTATTGGTTCTGACATTATCAAACATTTTAGATTGGTAGATAATTTCAGTTACTGGTGGATATTTGGGTCTTCAAGGGTTAATAACTGGCTGAACTGAAGACTTGAAGTACAAAACAGCTCAGCTTCAGACTCCTGAACTTCGTGAAGGACCCCTTTACTGTCGGAACAAACTGTTTATACAATCACTTCCCTTCGGTCTTGCATACCTTCCATTTTTAAAGTGCCCCTGTGAGCACATGATCTTAACTGTCTGCAGAAATAGAAAATCATAATAAAAACACAGTTTGTATGACACATGTTATTGTTACATCTATAACTGTGTGTTCCCGTATCACTTGTTTGTCATAGTGGAAACTTGTGAAAGTATCAAATATCATTTAACAGGAACACAGAATCCATGCATGACCTAATATTTAGATAAGCTGAGTGTGAGACAGAAACAAACAAAATGATCCTTAATGTGTGACACTACCTAAAAAAAAAAAAATACTTTGACACAATGTTCAGTAACAGCCGCTGCATTAAAACTGAACTAGGACAGACTCAATATTTTTAAAGCTGTTTCAAATTAGCATGAAAAGGAGGACAATATTGAACATTAATCATGAACTCTTTCAAAGCTTTAACTAAGTTTATCCATTGGTTAAAAAATAAACACAACAGAGTGCAAAAAAAAAAAACACAACACACATTATGCAACACTGCCACAGCTGTGGTTGCTGACATTTAAGTGTAAAGCAACACACAAAAAGGGAAGTATATTGTCAATATACAGTCAGAAAAACATGTGTCTTATAGTGGAAATTGTATTTTCCTTGCAGCAGTAAAATGTGTCATTTATCTCAGCCTGAGAGAAACACTCATTGCAACAAAATTACATGAATACATTAAATTGCTCTGCACAGCTTGTGAAACACACCCCTCTTTATTGTTTGATAATGTGCAATGATTTTTCATGGACTGTAATGATCCAGTTTTCTTTTAGCTTGTAAATGCTATTGACTTTTCTTAATCTGATTACATTATTTTTTGTTATTATTATTATTATTTTAATCAACTGTTTATTGTTGGATGTGTGACTATGTTCACACAGAAGGTCTTTTTTTTTGTGAAATCTGATTTGTTTTTATGAATTCTCATTCATATTACACATTAAATGTGGCTTTTATTAATATTGAGTGTGAATGGAATGCGTCCCTGAAGTGACCTGCATCCGCAAAAGGCTCCAATGAAAAGCTTTGCATTGGAAAAAAAAAAGAAAAAAGTCCTGTGAACAATAAAAAAGAAGGATTGGAATAAACATTATTGGCTTAAAGAAAAAAGAAATGAAATGGATTCAAGAAAAGGAAACAAGAAAAAGTTGATTTATTTCACTTTTCATTTTCATTTTTTTTCATTTTTTTTCATTTTTTTTCTTTGAATGTGTGGATTTGGGAATACATGTATGTGTTACATAGAATAGAATAGAATAGAATAGAATAGAATAGAATAGAATAGAATAAAACAGAATAGAATAGAATAGAATAGAATAGAATAGAATAGAATAGAATAGAATAGAATAGAATAGAATAGAATAGAATAGATCTATATTGTCACTGTTACAGGACCAATGAAAATCCATTTAGCAGCAAATACTTCAAGTACAAAAATACTATAACAGAAATATCACACAAAATACTGAAAAATATTGGAAAATATACACAAACTATAATGATGAAATATTAAATATCCAAATAGTATTGAAACACTACTAAATACTACAGCAATACATAAAAGGATAACTAGACAACAGATTAAATAAATATATTCAACATGTTTGTGTTTTCGTTGTAGAGCATCACAGTATTATCACAAACATTTCAAAGTAGATTAAGTAACTGACCTTTGTACACAGGATAAAAAAATATAATTGAGCTGATATTATACCAAAGGCTCTCACTGTGTTTGTTGTTTTTCCAAGGTTATGCTAACCTTACATATGCATTTCTCAGCCTCTGTATTAAGATACAACTGGAATATACAGGAATATACAGTGTTAAAAAAATTATGATAAAAGTGGTGAGTAGAGTGACTTGCATTTGTACCTATCTTTATATCTGCACTAATCCTCCTCAGGGTTTGAAATACAACAGATACAACAATAAAAATCTCCAATAATGAAACATTTTCAGATAAGCAAAGTCTTCTCAGGTCAGGTTGGACATGTTTTAAATCCAAAGAACAGATGTAGGCTTGTAATAACATTCTTGCCTTAAAAAAATATTTGCTTCCTTTTGCATATGATATGTCTGTAAAAAATCTCTCTCTCTCTCTCTCTGTGTATGTATATATATATATATATGTATATATATATATATATATATATATATATATACACAGTGGTTAAATACACATGTGGTTATATTTAGCATTTTAAATGTAGACCAGTGTAATCTATCAATACATGTAAAAAAATAAATTGGTATAAAATACAGTTTTTCATCTTTTTATGGTTATCAGATATGACCATTTTGAATGTGGAAACACCATCGTCTTCTACAACAGATTTACCAGTAATACCCATGGAGTTTGATCAGTGACAGTGGATTGAGACACTTTATGTATGTTCAGCTAATGCCAATTTAACGTTAAAGTCATTTTTTCTTCAGTTTTTACAATAACTTTTGATATACCTCTGAGCTTTCATGAACATTTAAGTGACCAGTTAATTCAAAATAGAGAAAAATGCAAAATGCAGAGGATGACATTTTAATAAATGGTGATAAATCAATTAAGAATGGTTAAATAGACAGAAAAAATAATAATTTGGGAACTGACACAAAAGTCTCACTGGGTCTTTCGTTTCCTGAACCTGCTTTATCCTTACTGTGGTCACTATTCCAGGTACTTATAGGTGAAAGCGAGGAGCAGTGTAATTATTCTCACTTTCACACCTACAGGCAATTCGGATTAACCTATCACTGCATGTTTTTGGATGATGGGAGGAAGTTGGAGAAAACCCACACAGACACTGGAAGGACATGCAAACTCCACACAGAAAGTTTTTTTTATTATTATTTTTATTATAGATTAATATACAACCAGCGTATTATTCCCACTAGTTTAAAGGCAGTGGTCTGATTATATTTGTATTTAAATATATTACTCTTATCGACCACGTGTCACCTCATGACCAATCAACATCGAGCCGCCCATACATTCACGCGCACGCAATCTTGTAAAAACTACATCCATACAATTTTCCAGTCTATCAGAGTCTGGATAAACAGCGTTCAAATGAGATGCCGTGTTAACCCATGAACTGTCTGCATTTACTTCTAAATGGCTTAAAACAATCCTGACTATTTTTAAATCCTGACGGGTTTGTCCTTCCTCGACGGTCGGAGGTTTTCGTCGCTCTTGCAGCTGAAGTAAAATGCATTTTCTTGGTTTTATTCTGTTGTCGTTGTGGCATTTGAGCAGAAGTTTTCCTCTTCCAGTCGGTAAGAAACCTGTTTTATTTACTTTAACACTGGCAGAGATTAGACCACATAAAACCTTACGTGGAAAATGTCTTACACATCGTTAAGAAATGACCATAATTCTACTTGTTTCTGACATGTTCATATTGAGGGTTTGCAGGGTTTAAATTCTAATAATCAATAAACAATCGATTTCTGAGTAAAAAAAATAAATAAAATTGAACCAGTAAATGCTGCGCATGAAAACATCACTTTTGACTTTCACTTTCATTGTTTGCAGCTCTTTAAATGAGTCCAGACTAGTGATGGTTTTAGTTTCCTCTACTTTGTTATTACATGTTTTTTTTTTCCCCACTGGCACATTAAGAATGTGACATGTCAATAGAAATTATATTCTACTTTTTGGTTGTTTACAATATAAGACAGTCTATGTAGGGCTGTGATAGAAATCTATAAAGGATTTAAAACCCCAGAAATAGGAAACCTCTCACTGCATTTTGCAAATCTTTGACATATAACGAGAGTGCTGATGAAAATGACCCATAAAATGCACCTGTCACTAGTACTGTATGCACGTCTACATCAAATAATGTTAGTAATATTCTATGTTCTGGACCAGATCAGAACACATTCTTAACTTTGTTAGAGGCATCCATTAAATTTGTGTTTATTCCACAACTTAACTTTACGTGTGGCAGAAAATGATCCTTATAAAAAGGAATGTGAAGATCCATGGCCTTTTCTAGTTGGATTACAATGCCGTTGAGAATTAGAATCAATACTATATAATTTGAATACTATTGTTTTTAATAGATTAGCATCTGTAAAGTACCTGAATTCACAGTGCATTATGAAAAATGAAAGCAAACATAAAGTTGTTGCAACAGCAGAGCTGCATTCAAATGAGGGTGAACTAACTGTCGATTTAATGTTTAAACAGAAAGGTTTCAGTGTGAGATTGATTTTTAACTTTACAGAACTAGTTACTCATGAATTGGAGTATTTTTAAACCAACCTGTTGAATGTTAAATTGTAGTAGGAGCCATAAAGCCAGAGTTGACTTTTGGTTTTGTATCAAATACAAATGTTTTGGGTTTTTTTTTTTTTTTTTTAAATCCACTAATGGGGTTGAAAATGGTGAAATAATTAAAAAATAACTACATTGCATTTTATCATATCTCATTAATATCTCACAATTTGTTTTCTTCATACATACAGCTTCATATAACACCATTCAGTCCATTTTGTGTTATATTCATTCTTCTCTGTTAAGAATATAGTTTATGGTACCATTAGGGAAAATACATGGCCTATAGTAATATGACTGTATGATAACACTGTAATCTAATTCCAATATCAGTAGGTAGTAAATACTGCTGAGTGTATGCATTTACATACATTTACAGAAGTAAAAACAATACTGATTTATTTATATAATGCAAAATGACATAACCACAGCAACAAACATGCGTGTTTGTTTTACCATTGTGAACATGTGGAAAACCCAAACATATCAAATGGTGACAAATATTGGCACAGATAGTTTGATTTGTGACACAATGAGCATAATGTGATCACAGTATATTATTCTAATGGTGTAAATAATGCATTGAATATAATTATAGCAGTTTGTACAAGAAGGTTAGGATTGAGGACGCATGGAAATGTATACTTGTGTGTAGTGGGTGTGAATAATGTACATTATTTTATATGTTAATATTTTTTATTTATTTACTTATTCTAACATTCTTTTCTTCACTGTTTTTAATTCTTTTTTTTTATTTGTTTATTTGTCCATCTGTCTGTTTTTCAGTAACTTGATACAAAAAAAAAACTACTGGACCAATTTCCTTGAAAATCTCAGGAAAGGTGCAAGCTGGTCCAAAATAAATCTCATTACATGTTGTTGAATGTAGGTCAAAGGTCAAGGTCACCAAAATGTGTTTTCACAGTGATCAGAAATGGGACAATTCAGGAATTTCATTTTCATTCCTGTATACTCAGTTTTCCATATAGCTTCTTTTTAAACCCATAGTCTCACATTTTGAGAGGTGTCTTATAAGCAAAGGAGATGGGGGTTTGTTTTACCTGGCACCACTTTTTATAATTATTAGATGTATATTAACCTATAATGGTAGCTTGAATTGGCTGCCTTTTCTATTTTCCAAAATTTTCAGTGTTGGTTTACATGTACATTACATAAACACACAGTAGATTGACATAATTTGTTATTTAAAGTTTGGAATCTCTTGTTTTTGTTTTGTCTCTCCTCAGATGCCACTATAGTGCAGGTCCAGGTGGGGGCTCAGCCTGCTGTACAGCGGGTTCTTCTCAATGGAGTCTTCTTTAGAGGCACAACTCGGGAACTTAACAACATTATCCAGACTATTATGGCTGATGCACTCCCTCGACTACTTATCAGTCTTAACCAAACTATGGAACTGAGTAAGAACATTTTGACTCCTTCACTCACTCTGATAATGAATGTAATGAATCGACTTCAAGCCAATTCAGTGTCTGCATAAAGTTTTTATGTGTTATTTCAGATTCAGGCTACTTGATTAATCCCTGAAGGGCAATTCAATTCAGAGTTTCCCCACCTAATTAGACAAACAAATTTCCAATTCCGCTCCCCAGGAAACCACTCCGTACTTCGTTCTCGAGAATGCATATTGGAGGGGTCCCAGCTGCACTGGACCGACCGTGTATTCTATGATGGGAAAGTCCACCTGACTCTGGACCACACTGACACCTGGATGGCACATACACCACAAGCACAGCTCCTCAAAACCCTGTGGGACCAGGACACAGAGCGCACCAGGATGGAAAGGATCCTCCTTCAAGAGGGATGCATTAAGTTAATGAAAGAATTAAAGCTGTCTGAGGAGCAGCCAGGTATGCAAGATATTCGGTCTAGCTCTGGAGAGTAAAGTTTGTTCTTTTTACAATCAAAATACCAGGTTAGTTATATCCCAAGCATTTAGAAATGTACCTAATTCAAACAAATATCGTATGACTTTTTGAGATGCATATAATCAGCTTGTGTCTCCATGTACTATACTATATATACTGAGTGAATATTTTTTTACATGACCGAATTCAGTCTCATCTATTTTATTTGGAACTTCTAATAAGTGATCTGGTTTATACATCCTTCCTGTGTTAATTAGATATCAGGGTGATGGCAAATGTTTCATATCTGGCTCTGTATTTTTCCTGCAGAAATACTTTCAGTTTATTGAAACAAACTATTTAATAAAGCACGTTATGGCAGAAAGCTCATCTGTTTCACTAACAAGATTTTAAATTAATTATCATGATGTTTAGTCCATCAGTAAGGAAGTGGCTAACGTTAACTCATCATTCCATTAGTCTTACCCTTTTTGTCCAGTCACTTTGCGCTCCAAAACCCCAACATGGTGACGTCCGAAATCACAAATTGACTGTCTTCAACATGGCATTTGCAAAACCAATATTTTACACCATGCTTCCTTTGTCTAATAATTATATACAGTATGTGATTTTTAGTGATGATTAAATGAATTAAATGCAGTCGGCCAGTCACAGACACTTCTGCCATATAATGAAAATGCTCATATGCACCAATTAGTTTTCACTCTTTTGTCATGTTTGGCTATTTGTGTCTCGTATATCTTTTTTTTTAAAGTTGTTTTAATCTTTACAGTTCGTTTAATTCAGTTTAACTACATTGTTATATAAATTATTGGTGGTAAAATGTTGTGTTGCAGAACTAATTGTACACTTGATCTACTGTTTTTAACATTATAAGGATAATGCACTCATTATTTCCACCCATAGCTATGATGTAATATCATATCATTCTAGATCAATGTGTCTCTTTCATTTTTAAGTCCAAGCAGTGCACTCCTTTTACAGCATTTGTTGACATGTAGGTCAGCTTACATTTTTTTGGTGTGTTTTCCTAGTTTCAGACATTCCTTTGCTCCAGTTTCTGATCCCAGGGCTGGCTCTCCTGGCCTTTAGTGGACTAATCATAATCAGCCTTTGCCTCTCCAAAAACATGGGTGAGTAAATGAGATTTAATTTCTGTTCTTTTTAAAGTCCATTAAATCGAGGCATATTTTACTAGTCTGCCTGAGTTGTACTACAAGACTTTTATTTGAGTGTGAAGTAGGTTTTATGTTTGCACTGCCAATAAACTGTAGTTAAAGTTTCATTTTGATGTTTATCTTAATGCCTCGTTCCTTGTTGAAACATGTCACATGATTTTGGTATGGAGTCTCATACTCGGAGGGAAAATAAAGCATGGTCATGTGTTTTGCCTTTCTCTCTGCAGGTTTGAGGCACCCTGGAGGTAAGACAACAACAACAACATTCCCCATGTTTTCTGTTTCAAATTCTGTCCTCTTCTTGGAAAGTAATGTTAATTTTCAAGCAAGAAGTGAGAAATATATATATTACCATTACCATTAAAACTATGTAAAATGAGATTAGATATTACATATTTCATCAACAAATGAAGATGAAATGACTAACTTTCAGACTTGCAGTGTTCAGCGTGCAACGTGACACTGCTGCAGGCAAGTTGGCATGTGTCAGTACATTGGCAATAGGGGCTTTTCTATTGCAGAACCTCTAAGTTAATGGAACAACTCGGTGTAAAATAAATACGAAAAGCATAGCAAACCTCACGAGGCAGTTAAATATTCACTACTATATTTCTAAAGAGCTGCATCATCATTACTTTGTAGGATATAACATTACATTGACATTTACATTACTTTTGAATCTTGAGTATTGTGTATAGACTGAAAATATTCTGTCCCAACTGATGTTTTTGTCCATTTCTTTGTAATGTATGTGGTTGTCAGGCTCAATGGAATGGAGTTTTGTCCACCCTGATTGGTAAATGACAAAAGACTGAAATAGCAGGAAACAAAAGACAGAAACTGCAGGATTACTGAATTAGAAAAAAGCACAACCATGTCTCAGATCTTTGAAATGACTGTTTTGGGTTTTTTTTATTATTAAGTGTGATGATTATTAAGTAATGATTGTATTGACCTTATTCTTTGCCAAAACGTCTGCAGCTTTACTTTCTGTATTATAACTTGCATTCTGGAGTGAAAGTTAACTAACTTTGCAGTATATCATTGTCGGCTTATTATTCTTTACTTTCCAATATATTGAATGTGTAGAGCTGTGAACATATTCTAGCAGAGACATAAATAATCTGTCATAAAATCTAATGAAAGTGTGCGAAGGACAGGCAGAAAAATTAACAGGTTGGTGTTTAGCTCATAGTTTTTTCTATCAGAACGCTATAAAGGCCTGGTTCACTATAGCTTATGAAGTGACAGGAGGGCAGGCACATGTAATATGACTCATCTTAAAAGGGTTAAAGTCCCAGTAGTTGTCACAAGTACATTTACACGCACTCGGAGAAATTTAAATTATTGACTTACTCCAATTAAAATGGAAGTTTTAAAGTCCTGTATACACCTTAATCGAATAGAACTGGAGTTTCAAAAGTCGGAGTAACCAAATCAGATAATGTGATTGGAATTGAATTTCTCTGTTTAAATAAATGCCACCCAACCTGTAAACGTACTACTCTGGGCTACTGTTTGGGCAAGGAAGAATAGTAGTCAATTGTTGTTTCTATGAAATTTTCAGGAAAGGTGCGAAGTGGTCCAGAACAATAATAATAATAATAATAATAATAATGCCCTGAACTTGTATAGTGTTTTTTTGGACTCTCAAAGACACTTTACATAACAAACAAGCAATTTATTTAAAAACAAAAACATCAACCTAAGTGAAAGCCAGTTTTAAGAAGGGATTTCAATGTGGGAAGGGAGTCAGTGTTTCTGATGGACAGTGGGAGTAACTTCCAGAGTTGGGGGGTGGCGGCTGCAAAGGCTCGGTCCCCCAATGTCTGATACTTGGTGCGAATTATAAGTATGAGGAGGTTTGAGTTAGCAGGACCCAGGTTATGAAGTGACTTGAAGGTAAGGAGAAGGAGTTTAAACTGAATAGGGAGACAGTGAAGCTGTTTGTTGATGGGAGTGATGTGTTCCCTTAAAGCAGATGTGAGTCAGAAGACAGGCGGCAAAGTTGTCATTGTATTGTAATTTTTTTAAGGTGTGTGGAAGGAAAGCCAAAGAGGAGGCTATTGCAATAGTTGAGTCTGAAGGTAATGAATGAATCAATGAGTAATTCAGCTGTGGAGAGGTAGAGTGAAGGGCGGAGACATGCAATGTTGCAGAGGTGAAAAAAGGATGTCTTGGTAATGTGATTAATGTGTTCTCGAAAGGAGAGGAATAGATCCCATTAAACTTTGGTGAATGTAGGTCAAAAGTCACACTCACCAAAAATGTTTTCGCAGTGATAAGAGATGGGGTAAATCGGGTAAAATGTGTGCAAGGGGGGTGGGGTTTGTTGTGCCTGGCACCACTTGTGCTTCCTTTTACTTCAGATGCAAGTAGAAGAAAATGCATTAATTGTATCTGATTAAATTTTTTTACATTTAACTTTTTATAATATTTCAGCTTGTTACTGTTTTGTCTTCAGTCACATGCCAAATTATCATTCTGATTTTGCCTTTCTGATTTCCTTACAGGTGTTGTTGGTTCTATTATACATTACCCTGGGGACATGTCCACAGTGACCTCTGAAATAAAAGGCAGTGGTTATCATACCTTGTGATTGGGTGCTCCCTGTGACTTAAATGCCCACTTTGTTGATATAGCACATTTCCTTCTCTGTATGCATACTATGTGTCTAAAAATGTACCCAAAACTGTGCCACTGTGCCTATGCTGCACTGCAATCCAAATGAATATGTGATGTGTATTTTAGACCTCATTAAGTTTTTGCACTTACGCATGAATGTACATATTTTGCTTTACACTGGTGCTTTCATTGCAGCAAAATGTATTATTGTAATTTATAGATGGAAAAATGAATAAATGTAAGAGCACATGTTCTCACCAGTCATAATCTATGGATTAAGCTGTTGTTTAATATAACCTTTGGTTTTGAACACTGACGACATGTCACTACTGTCTGTTGATAAAACCCTGAGATGATCTTCATGAAACACTGGGTGAACTTGTTTTGTCCAGTTTTCCAAAGAGTTTATATGTGATTGTGCCATGTTCACTGTCATTTATTGTGGTTCAGGACAGTATTTTCATATTTATTTGGTGTACATCATTGAGATTTTATGTTTTTGTCCTGTTAAATATAACATGATAAATTAAAAGCACTTATGTTTTCTTTGATCAGTCTCGAGTACTTGATATACATTGTTTGCATACATCTCTGAGATGATTAATGACACACATTCACCACTTTATTAAGCCATTAACAGCTTTCCAAAAGGTGTTCGTCATCAGTCAGATAATTCTATTGATATTAAAGTGCTGTTTATTTGTGTGTTTTGATCTAATTAATCAGAGGAAATGATTGGCTCAAATAATACAATGCAATTCAGCTCTATCAGAAATAAAAACAAAAAAAAAAAACACTTTAGTTTACACCCCCCAAGTGAAAAATATACCAACAAATACAAAGATAACAAACTGAAAAAAGTATACGAAGAAGTTATAAGCTCACAAATAATGTGTATGTAGCAGTATTTGCTAGGAAAAAAGTACTTCTAAGATTACTAAAGAAACAGCCATGACACTGAACCTCTCATATAGCAATTCATATACCTAATGTAAGTTTTTAATTCAACTTACCTTAAATTTTTACAGTCATTTGTACTTAAACTCTCTTTTAGTTGTGTTTCATATCTATATTGTACAGATAAAGCACAGTTAAAAAACAGTAAAATTCCTTGTATTTTTTTTTAGAATTATTTAAGATACTTGGTAAATAAAAACTATTTTAGTCATGTTTCATATAGTGTTTGTTTTCTATATTATATAGATGGAGTACAGTTTTTTTTAAAAAGTACAATTCCTTGTATTTTTAAATATATATATATATATATATATATATATATATATATATATATATATATATATATATATATATATATATATATATATATAATTATTTAAGATACTTTGTAAAGAAAAGCTTTTCTGATGCCCACTCCCCCTGAGCATGATACTATAGAAGAGGTCGAAGCCACAGGGGGAGAAATAAAATTCATTATAGTTTAGAATGATGATGATGATGATGATGATGATGTGAAAAATCAGAACTCTGAGATTAAATTCAGAAATATGAGAGAAAAAAAATCCAACTTCTTAGTTCAAATTCAGAATTCTGAAGAAAAAAGGTTGGAATTCTGAGATTAAAAAGGATACAGTCTGAGTTTTTTCCACAGAATTCCGACTTGTTTATTATTATTATTATTATTATTATTATTATTATTATTATTATTATTATTATTATTATTATTATTATTATTATTATTATTATTAGTATACATATGAGTCCTTAATTTGTTCCCAGTGACCCCTATCTTCGTCATTACAAGCCATATATATATTATAGCCATATTATATTGTCATTGTAATATTTATTTTTAATCCAACTTTAGAATATGGATAGTGTTAAAACGACAATGTAGCGACTATAATCTTTTAGCCAAATGGTGGCGCTGTAGTTTTAACAGAGAGTTATTTGTAGGTGACGTTCAGAGAGTTTGTTTTTTCCACCAATCACAGGAGAGCATTCGTAGACGTTTTCAGCGCAAGCACTGAGACGAACCAATCGCTCGAGCGCATTCTGGCATTTAAACCGTGTAGCGTTTTCGTCACCAAATTCAAATATTCAGAGCAGAGATTGATGCCAGTAGAGCTCACGAACAGTCACGTTTTCTCAAAGAGGTGATGTATTTTTTTTATTTTAAATTTGTTCAAGTCTGTAACTTATTTTAGATAGTTTACGGACTTATCGGCAGGTCAGTTTAGTGAACTTCCAGCGTGGTTAGTGCGAGTAAAGACAACTTGTTGCTATGTTTTGGTAGCTAGAAGTCGGTTATTCTAAAATGCTAGGTGTGCTAACGCTAGCTTATCAACATAAACGGAGTTATATTTTCTAATTCAATTAAGTTGTTTAACAGAGATCGCAGATGCTATCTTGTTTTTCCTTAGTCGGAGCACATTGTTCGTTTAAGCTAATAAATCGACCAACACAAAATTCATTCGCATGGAAGAAGCCGTAATTTCTTGTTTTTGTTCTCAGGTGTGAGAGACCTTGGATACTATGGCACAGTTTGGCTTTGAGAACGACATCCATAGTATCCTGAAACTGGATACTCCCATTACAAATGCTCCGATGGCGAGATGGCAGAGGAAGGCCAGCTCCTCAAACACGTCCACCTTGAACGCTTTGTCGCCTGGAAAGTCTGCCAATGCATCTATGGGTTCATCCAAAACGCCGAGCAAAACTCCAGGTGATGTATACGTTCTCACCCTCAAGTCTCAATCCAATGTTACCTGAAGTTCTGGCTCAGTTGTAGTAAACCCTGGCTGGCTTCTTGTGTTGTAGGCAAAACTAAAAAACAAACCCCGTCCAAGATGGGAGGCGACCGCTTCATTCCTACAAGAAATGGCAAACAAATGGAAGTAGCAAGCTTCCTCCTCACTAAAGAAAATGGCCCAGTTGAAGCCAATAATACAGCATCTGTGAGTAATTCTTTTCTAAAAGTCTTATTTTTGAAACTATCAGAGCTGTAATATTTCAGACTCTTACTATCTTCCAGGAAAGTCAGAAAGCCTGGTCTATGTCACTGAATGGCTACAACATTGAAGATGCAAAGATCTTACACCTTGGGGGGAAACCGCTGAATGCTCCAGAAGGTATATGAAAACAAGCTATAACGTATGAAGTGACTGTTTTATTTATAAAAGTGATATTAATGATGTGATCAATTTCACAGGTTACCAGAATAACTTGAAAGTCCTCTACAGTCAGGTTACAACCCCTGCCTCCTCCAAGAAGACAAGATACATATCTTCAACTCCTGACAGAATTTTGGATGCCCCTCAGCTTCGCAATGATTTTTGTAAGTTTGTGAATGTTCAGTCTATCCACATTCTTTCATATCTCTCTGCATTAAAGTATTGTGTTGGCACACAAAAACAAAATTGCCACTGCTACACAGACTTTAGATTACATTTTATTTGTACATATAGTCCTGATAATTTTTTTTTATGGGGTAATAGTTGTGCTTTTTGGAGCACTAACCCCAGTTTTATATTAACATGATTATAGCTGGGCATACAATTGATTAGCCAAGACAGTCTAAGATGGAAAATACATTTAGACTCATTAACTATATCTGATACAAGGCATAAATAGATTAAACAACATTCTAAATAAAGACTTATGACTGGAATGTTTTGTTGGCACACATGGTATTACATGATAAGTTACCTGAAGAGACAAGGTGTAGCGGTCTGATCACATTCAGAATTGGGCTGATGTCACATTTATGCCAAGCTGGAGACTTGTACAGACAAGGAATATATGTATTTTTGTTTTCTTAATGAAACTTGAAGAGGAATTGCTACCAATGAATCTTCTGTCTAAGTACTGGTTCTGATGAGGATGAGTTAATGAAAGGAATTGAATGGTGGTTTTCTTTCAGATTTAAACATCCTTGACTGGAGCAGTCGCAACATGCTTGCTGTGGCACTTCATAACAATGTGTACTTATGGGATGCAAGTCGAGGAGACATCATTTTTCTTATGAAGATGGATCGTGAGGAGGATTACATCTGCTCACTGTCCTGGACCAAAGAGGGAAACTATCTTGCTGTTGGCACCAGTGACTGCAAAGTTCAGGTCAGTTTACTAATGGGTAGACATGATTCTGTGACTCATAATGCACATGACTTTAAAGAACTGCTTCTAATCTTTTTTTTTTTTTATTAATATTGGTACTTTTTTTCATCAGCTGTGGGATGTTGAGCTGCAGAAGCGCTTGCGCTGTATGGGCAGCCACACAGCTCGAGTTGGAAGCCTCAGTTGGAATGATCACATTCTTTCTAGGTACGGTCTTTCTTTCATTGATTATATAGGATTCAAAATAGTTTGTCATTATGTGCACATTTTTTTCTCAGCCAGTTGGAGAGAAAGTGTAATGTCAAAAAATATTAAATAGCTACAACAATATGGGAAACACTTGAAGATTGGTGTATCAAGCCTATGCACAATTTGTATAGAAGAAATGTGAAGTACAGTATATACAGAGCAGTGCTTTAATGGTGTTGGGATGTAATAGGGTACTAATGTGCAAATGGGTAGCCATCCCAGAGGAGTTGGATGTCGGTCTATTCACTTTTATGCCAGACTAAAATGTCACTTATTTCTTTCTTTCAGTGGTTCCAGATCGGGACACATTCACCATCATGACGTGAGGATGGCAGAGCATCATATATCGACACTGACTGGTCACACACAGGAGGTGTGTGGGCTCAAGTGGTCCCCTGATGGGCGATACCTGGCCAGTGGCGGCAATGACAATTTAGTGCATGTCTGGCCCCGTGTGCAGGAGGGTGGAGCTGGTACTGAAAGTCAGGCGGTCCGGTGCTTCAGTGAACATCAAGGAGCCGTCAAGGTCTGCAGCTTCAGTCATTTTAATACTGCAGTCTTCACCCATAATGTATCATTTACATTATTATATGTATATATCTTTTAAATCATGTCTGATTGAAATGTTTGTCTTTGCAGGCCTTAGCTTGGTGTGCATGGCAGCCAAATATCCTGGCAACAGGAGGGGGTACCAGTGACCGCCATGTTCGCATCTGGAATGTCAACAGTGGCTCCTGTATGAATTCACTTGATACTCAGTCCCAGGTAAATGCATCTATAAATATATTCATCCAAAATCTCCTCTAAATGTAATTTTGCAGGGCTTGTTTTGGACTGACTGCATTTCTGGTTTCTTTTCAGATATCCTCTCTGGTGTTTGCACCAAATTACAAAGAGCTTGTTTCTGCACATGGATATGCTCACAATAATGTTGTTGTTTGGAAGTACCCCTCCCTCACTAAAATTGGAGAGTTGAATGGTAAGTGGCTACCTGTTCACACATGCATTATTCTCAAGAGGACCTAGAAGTTGTTTTACTTCTTCATTCTGTTCATCCTAATGAGTGACATGCTCTGCTTTGCTTTTATTTTAGGTCATGAGGACAGAGTTCTCAGCATGGTTCTGAGCCCCGATCACGCGACAATCGCTACTCTTGCTGGAGATGAAACTATTCGAATGTGGACGAGCTTTGAATTAGACCCTATTAAGAAGAAGGCGAAAGACAGGGTGGCCAAATCGACCAGTGGTTTTATTCACGCGTCCATTAGATAATTTACTGTAGCGTCTACAGTTTGTTTTTATTATGCATTCTTTCATTTAACCACATTAAAGATTTATGTACATCCAGTGTTTTAGCTGTAACTTACTGTTCCTGTAAACAATTTAAAAGTTGTATTGCAACTGTTTAGACTGTGTCCCATTATTACCACTAACTCACTTTTGTGCATTCACGTGAAAGTGTAGTGCCCCCCATTATGTTTGAGGGTGAGTCAAAGTGCTGAACATCACTTCAAACTTCCCCTTCACATTGAGTGGGGATGGGAACCACACTATGAACAGAGTGGAAGCTCATATTACCCAGAATACTAGGAGTACCTGGCAAAAGCAAAGAGACTTGATAACTATGACTGGCATCAAACAGTCTAATAGGACTGTATGTCACACATTGCTCAGGGAGAGCTGAAAAGGTGTCTTTGCTTTCCTGTACTCTGAACAGGTGAAAATGAATTACTAAACTAGATCATGAAATGGGCCTCAAGTCAGCCCCAAATGGGTCTGGACCCAATTTAAAAATTGTTTGGTCAAACATTCCCAGCTGTATATTAAATCCAACATAAGGGGCAGCATTACATTTGATAATGGCATTTTTACACTGTACCATCTGTAACTGTATATCAAAGAAAGTTACCTGTGACTTTGTTTCCACCTTGGTGTGTAGGAAGATTTGACTTACCATTTGTTTTCTGCTAATAAAGATAATGTAAGACCTATAGTGAGGTTTTACTGTGTAACTGCTGCAGTGGACTGGGTTCTAAATAGTTGTTGGAAGTTTTTTTTTTTTTTTTCCCTGTACCTAATATTTCTCAACTCAAGATTCCATGGTGTGTAATTTCAATAAAATATCCTATTTGAAGTTTCATGGGAATATGATGAAATTTCTCAGTGTGACCTGTTAGTGGTCTTTAAACCAATAGCCATATTTAACTAGTAGTAAAAGGTGCATGTGTGTAGAGCTGAACACATCTTCCAAGGGCTCGTGTGGCTTTTTTTTCTCCTTGCAGAGCCTCATCCTGTTGTGCCAACACCAGTATTAAATTGTCAAGGGGAAAACACAAAGCAGTTTATTGCATTTATTCTGTGGAAAGTTTGAGCTGAACATGAAGTCGATCACTGAATGTATGCATACAAAACTAAGCCAACACAAACAAATCTTACAGTTCAAGTGGTACCATTCTTCCAGAGGGATTTGTCAGTGCATGTGTGAACACACTTCAAAGTTTAGTAAGGCACATACATATTACTGCAGAGATATTTATAAATGTCAGTAGTGGACTTCAATTGTAATTCAATTAACTGTTTTCTTTTTTAGTTCACACACAGTGTGCTGAGAAAGAATGATACAGTTTTGTAAAGTACTATTCACTCAGCAGTGTGTCACTGCATGGTTATACAAACATCAAAACTGTAATATACAGCAATAACTCCACAATTCTTAACATTTAAACTGTTTTTCCAACATTGAGTGCACCACGCATCTCTGTTCCAAATGACACAGACCTTTATCTAAAATTGTTTTATTTCAAATGATAAATAAAGACATTTAGTTTTTTTTTTTTAACAAAGAAAATAACCTTTTAGCGTAAAATATATAGCAGTTATTTACATGTGCTAGTCTTTAGTAGAAATGGTGTGATTCTCCCAAGCAGCCAAACAAATGTGTAGGTCAGGCTTCTGTGGATAAAGTCTGAGTTGAGGAATACTATCAGTGACAAAAATCAGCAAAACTTGTCATAAAATGTGCATTGCAATTAATAGTTTTCACAAACTAACACCATGTGGCAAGTAGAGATCACTGGCAACAATATGCCATTCACATCCCAATAAATGGGCATATAGTTTTAAAGAAGGACTAGACTGGCATGGAAATTCTGTAGTTTAGGAAAAGCATATTGAAACATGCCATTCCAGTGTGCCAATAGACATGAATGGCATATTCAAGATGGCTCAAGAAAGCCTCCTTCAATACCTTCTAACAAACAGTGTCACCAGGTTAAATTTCTTTTACTTTGCCCATGAAGATTTTGCCGTTAGTGTAATGGTGTGCTTTCCCATTCTCCAGGTGTTTACCGTTGGCCACCACTGTTATGGCTTCATTACTCAAACCATTCTGCTTGGAATTTTTCTTCATTTCAGGCAGGCGGTTGCCCTTCATGTAAGCCTGCACCCAAAAGTTAGAGAAAAGGAGGAAGAAGAAGGTGCCATACATCCAGATAAGATGGATCCACAAGGGAACCTGGTAGTCACACTTCTCCATGAAGTAGTACTGGCTGATGTGAACAGAGATCAGAACAAACTGTGTCTGTAAAACAAAACAGAAACAATATTTAGTAAGACGAAAAGGAAAAATATCATCAGGTAAATGAGTCACTAATACAATCTGAGTTAGCATCATTACACTCATATAGTGCTGGGAAAAGTTTTTTTTTTTGTTTTTTTTTTAAGTTTATTTCAGTCATATATTCACTTCAAAAAGGAGCAAAGTGAATATATGACTGAAATAAACTAAAAAAAAAATTAAAATTCCACCACTATTCACATCCTGTACCAAGTAAATGCACCAATACAGCAGTGTCACAATATTCCATTATAAGAAAAAACTAAGTATGTAAGGAGCAGGATGAAAAAATTTAGCTCAAGTATTGAAGGAAAAGTTCTGGTTTGGTAGATATATGATTGGTTGTGATAACTTGAAGTGGAAACATCACTGTTTGGTGGAGCTTTCAGATATAGACTAAGATATCTGACATTTCAGAGTACATTAGGTAAAAGTTATAAATCAATAGTCCAACGTTAGGTTTTGTATTCTACACAGTTATGTCATGCATTTTGTAAAACCTTTATTTTAAATGTAACTGACAAATAAATGCTTGTATTTGCCTCCGAGATGTGGCAGAGTTCAAGTATACAGATGTGGGGGGGGGGGGGGGGGGAGTATTAGATCATCCATTGTTTTCTTCAATTTCTTGTTCATGATAATGCCTAAAGGTACATTTGTTTGGACAAATATAATTATAATTATAATAAAAAAGAATAAACATAGCTGATAAAATTTTAATTTCAGAGCAGACCTTGTTTTCTTAATAACCAAAATCACTTCAGTTCTTATATCAATATCTATGGCAGTGTACTCACAAATACTGCACTTTTAGGTATTACATGTTTTAGAGTTAGTATATGATTGCATAACCAGAGTTTTTGATAACTTGGTTGTTCCTTAGCTGTAAAATGTGATAAAAATGGACTTTATGTAAAATACCTTAAATGCATTAGTACCAGAGGTGGGAAGTAACTAAGTAAAAGTACTTCAGTAGATTTTTTTTTTTTTTTTTTTTAGGTATCTGTACTTTACTTGAGTATTTATTTTTCTAGCTACTTTTTAATTTTACTCCCTACATTTTGTTCAGAAATATCTATATTTTATACTCCTTACATTCTCAGAATAGACTCATTACTTTTTCAAACTAAACAGATGTGACATATATGAAAAAATAAGTGGAGGAGAGAAACTGTGACTTACTATATTGTAGTTATATGACTATTATTTCACAATTTTTACATTTTTCCCCTACATTTCCTGCCCATATCTATAAAACTGAGCAACTGTGATTCGATTAAAACACATTGTCAACACAGTAACTCACTTTTAAAGGCTTTATGTTTTTTTATACTTTGAAACGTTTCTGATTTTTCCTGGTTAAATAAGTATTATTGCATTCATGGCAAGCAAAAAAAAAAAAAAAATCAGTTTTACTTTTGTACTTTATTACAATTGAGAAGTTTGACTTTAACTTCAATAAAGGAATTGAATCAGTACTTTTACTTTTTTTTTTTTCACACCAGTAGCTGTACTTCTACTGCAGTACAAAATGCGAGTACTTTGACCACCTCTGATCAGTACAGTCCATTTTTATTTCTTTGTTCTTTTTTTAAATATATTTATCTTTACTGTTTTTTTCTGTACATATTGGCAAATTTGCACTTTTTTATCTATATTATTGTTTGCACTGAAGCAGGAGAAGCTCTCCCATCTCGTTGTACATTGTATAATGACAAAAGGCATTCTATATTTGAGTACTTGTGAAGGAAAAAAAATGCACATACAAGCTGGATGGCGGTCATGTATTTCTTCCACCAGAGATATTTATGAAAGCGAGGTCCTGCCGCAGATAATCCATAGTAGAAGTACATGATGACATGGACTGCAGCGTTCACCATGGCATGGAAGGAGCCCATTCCTCCAGCTTTAGAAAGAAAAAAAAAACAATTGGAAATTATGTATTTATTCAACACATTGCTTTACTTTAATCTAGGAGTTAAAGTGTGTCTGTGCTAAAACTACAACTCAGATTTTTATGAAACTCAGAGGAAGGGTGGAACAAGGTTAATGATGAATTCCTTGAAGTTTGGAACCGATCCAGAAAAAGAGGTGGAGTCCTGAATCATTAAATATTCTTTAACAGGGCAGAGCCCTAAGCTAATCAACCACATTAACAAATGGCGGCAAAAAAGGAAAGACGTCATTTTTGGTTTCTATAAGACTTAATAAAGTTGAAGAATGAATTCCAATGTAATGTGTGTGTAACCTATATTCAGGTTAAATTAAAGTAGACATAATATAATGCAAGTACGCACAGAAATTATACAAAAATAACCTCACCTGGAGTCAGAGTGACACCCCACCACCATGACCAGGGCATGAAGGAGTGATGGAATACATGAAGAAATGTGATCTGACTCTGTTTTTTCCTAAGCACAAAGAACACCTGAAATACAAGTTGATTATATATTTGAGTAAAGACCAAAATAGTGAGAGTAAAAATATTTGTAGTAAAATTACAACACCCTTACTGTGTCAAGGAGTTCAACATATTTTGAAAAATAAAACATCCAAGCAGTACGAATCATCTGGAGGAAAATAAATATTAGTGAAATCATGTTACACAGCAGTGAAAAAAGCAACGAGACACTGTCAGGAGATAGAAGTGAATCACATTCATTTGATTTTTAAAACTTTAGAACAGTCCAAATCTCTAAAAGACAAGATATTTTACCTCTGAGGCAATGGATAACTTCTTACAAATGGAGCAACTATTGACAGACTTACCCTGAGAGCCTGAGGGCTGCTTGAAGTGTCAATTAGGTCACACCTCCATGTAAAGGTAGTAGCCCATCCAGACATCATGAACTAAACATGGTTGGACATTAGCACATGTTATAGGACATATTACCAGCTGTTATTCTAATCATCACAAACACAGTGGTTTTTGAATATGTCGACTAATACACTATATTGCCAAAAGTATTTGCTCACCTGCCTTGACTTACATATGATTTTGACATTTCATTATTAATCCATAGATGTGACATAATATGGCTTCACCTACTGCAGCTATAACAGTTTCAACTCTTCCGGGAAAGTTTTCCATAAGATTTAGGTAAAAGTACTGTATTTAAAGGTAAAATACACATTGTACATTGAAATTTGTCTTCTGCATTTAACCCAACTTTCATGTCATTGGGGCACCTGTAAGGAGCAGTGGGCAGCCATGTGTGGGCACCTGAGGATCCATCTCCAGCTGTGGAGCCACGCTAATGATAAAAATAACGTGGCTGGAGGATTTTGCCCTAACAAACATATTTTTGGGTGTATATATAACATATTTAGGAGTGTTTTTATGAGAATTTTTGACCATTTCATGCAGGAACATTTGTGAGTTCACACACTAACATTGGACAGAAGGCCTGGCTCTGTAATTCATCCCAAAAGTGTTCTATGGGGTCAGGACTGTTTTCAGGCCACTCCAGTTCATCCACAGCTTTATGGGTCTTACTTTGTGTACCGCTGAACAGTCATTTTGGAACAATAAGGGGCCTTCCCTAAACTTTTCCCATAAACTTGGGAACATGGAAATGTCCCAAGTCTTTGTCTAAAATCTCTTGCTTCAGCACCAAAAGACACAGCCTTTGAGTTTAGCTGTGGTGTTGCAACTTTATGCCACACCATACATTTCATTAAAAAAAAAAAAAAAAAAAAAAATCACCATCACATTAGACTTAAGCCCCCCCCCCCCCCCCCCCCCCCCCTGCAATGTCATATTAAACCATGGGATGTCACTTAAGTATATTTCAAGGCAGGTAAGTTAATACTTTTTGCAGTATAGCATAGGTCTGTTATCAGTTATCACTTACCTCATATACTATGTAGGCATTCAGTAAAACCATACTGAGGTTATAGATAATCATGGCTGAGTTTAAGTGGAAAGGCTTGCGGTTGGCCATCAGGCGAGGTCCGGCATATACAGCGAAGAAGACATAAGTCAAAAGGATGGTAGTCATCTCCACAGGGCTCTGCATCAGCAGGTAGTCTTTGACCCTGGCATCTGGGGAGAAGAGGGGGGTACATATGTAAGAGGCTGGACTGTTGTCATTACCCCCACCCAAAAAATAAATAAATAAATAAATCACACCATGTATATATGCAACCACAGTGTAAATATTTAACTTTAATTCATTATTTATATAAATACCAAATTTCTTATTTTTCACTTATGACCTTTTCTCTGTGCTTGTTTATTATATGTTTCTCTAACTGGAATTTCTCCATAGTGGAATAAATAAAGTCTTATCTAATATGTAGCATTTCTCTTGTTTTAACAGAGATTAATAGGGTAATGAGTATGAAACCTTCAAAAATACAAGACATTAAAACTTTCATATCCACTAATTCATTTTAGATAAATTCATATTTCAGTAAAATAAAAATAAATGTAAAAAAATCTATAAAGAAAAAAAAACAAAAAACTCACCAGTTCTTGATTTTAAATAGTTGTGGAACATTACAATCTTTGATGTTACGTCTCGCAGCATGGTGAGACAGCTTGCTTCTTTTACACAAAACCCTTGAAAGATAAATAGAAATATTATAAAGCAGCAGAGGAAGCAGCTCTAAAAGGTGATGTTAGTAGGACAAAGCAAGAAAACCACCTGCTTTCATGACTGAACAAACAGGAGACAGCTGCGGAGGCTCTTCAAAACACCACCAATGTTTGTGTGTACAGCATTTTAAAGTTCTACATCATATAGTGTGTGTGTGTGTGTGTGTGTGTACAGGTAACCTCCATCTATGGAAGTGCAACACGTACTATAAAAATGCTAACTGGTTGGATGCCATACACTCTGCTCTCTCAATGAATCCATAAGAAAACACCCCTTCTAACATAAAAAAAAAAAAAAATCTATCAGTCTTTTGTGAGGGGTTGTGAAACATCTGTCAGTTTAAAAACAAAGGAATACTCTCCTGCTGACTAACAGAGCAAGTCAAACAGGTGAGGCAAAAATCTCAGCCCATATAGCCAGCCTGGTCAAACAACTGAGCTATCAAAGTATGAACTGATCATAGATACTAAACTAAAATAAATGGAAAACTACAAGGTTAATATTTTCTTTGACAAATCCAGAATATCCAGATACATTTACCACAAATATGAGGCTGAATTAGGAAATAAATCAAGCCTAACACACATGTAATTTAAAAATACATCAGTTTGTTCTAACCCTTTTTTTTTTAAATCACAATTCAGCCAGTTATGCAGTATCTTTGAAAAAAATGGTGAAATATCTACAGTTGTTTCAGTAGTATGTAACTCACCTGCTGAGCACAAATCCTCAGCACTGTTGGAGATGAGAGCAGCTGCACAGCCAGAGCAAGGCAGGCAGCACTTAACCCAGAAGGTCCAACAGATCAGCCAAAAAAACAATCAGACTGAGCAGAACAAAACCAAAAGATAAAAGCAACCCTAATCCATGGGTGGTATCCTCAAGCTGTGCTCAAACATGTAATGTAAAGCTGTATTTTTTTTTTTTTAGTAGCTTAAATCTCTAAGGACAAACTGATGCAGAAAGCAAGAGGTAGATGAGTAGAAGTGAGAAAGTGGCTGTGATAACTATGAGGCTGGAATCATTCAAGTCAATTTAATCTGCAGGGCATTATTATAGAGCAGGCTAGTTTCACAACCACACCCTGTTTCAATGCTTGGCTCCACCCTCCTGCCCTGACATAGCCTGTTTGTGATTGGACTACCTCATCAGTCAATGGGATGGAGTCAGAAAGATGGAAACACTCAGTTAAAGCAACCAAGACCCATAGGTGAATAGTCACATTGTTTGGTAAACAGAGAAATAATCAATCAGTCAGTATATGAGGATTAAAAAATAATTGAATGTAAAAGATTAAAATAATAATAATAATTTGAAGTCATTAGCAGAAAGAAAAGTATGCAGTTCATCCAGATTTAATGCAAAAAAAAAATCAAATAAATAATAAATAATCAATCAGTCAGTATATGAGGATTAAAAAATAACTTAATGTAAATGATAAAAAATACTTTAAAGCCATAAAAAGAAAGAAAAGTATGCAGTTCATCCAAATTTAATGCTAAAAAATAAATAATCAGTGTGTTTCTTATATGATTTAGAGTAAAGGTGAAATAAATGATCGCATTCTTTCAAACCTAGCGTTACATTTTGCCCATCCCTTCCTGCCCTGTGGCACTGGGGCTGGTCCAACCCACACTGCTATGACAAGCTCTCCTGTGCCTCTGGTTTTACCTGTTCCCCAAGAACCACTGATAATGTGTGTGTGTGTGTGTGGCCTGGATATTACTGTGAAATCTAGGCCTCGACCCATACGTTAGGTGGAAACATTGGATGGAATGAATGGAATCTGTGCCTGACAAAGAGAGAGAGAGAGGTAACGTCATCATGTCATTTGTGCCAGTTCCAAATAAATTTTTCCTCAATATTTAATTTCTCTTAAGTCATTTGTCGCAATTTATTATGACATAATTTTGTGTATTTTGTGTTTTTTTTTTTCCATTTCTTTTCCGATATTTAATGTACGGAATATACATATGTTCCTAAAATCTCACATTAAAGACAAAGGTTATTATATTAAAAATACAAAAAACTGAAGAAAAAGTGACTTTTTAAGCAAAATCTATCATTAATTGAACTTAAACCAAATGTGTCTAACCACTGCTATTCATCCAACTGCATGGGTTTTAGTCAATGTTGTAGACAATGACGGTGTTTCCATGGTAACTATGAAGCCTTTGAACATCTAAATGAGTCATATCTGATGATCTTGAAAAGACGACAAACTGCATTTTACACATATTATTGACATGAATTGGAATTTATGCGTAAAAATTGTTTAAGAAATGTTAAATAAAGAGAAAAATTAATTTTGGGAACTACTGGAAAAGTACCACTGAATCTTTATGGGTTAAAGGTGTGTCTCACTAGCCTCAGGTTACAAAAATCCCCAAAGAAAATGTTTGGTATATTTTATTGGCCAGTTTCACTCACTGATGTCTATCTGAAAGCCTGACTACTACTCACTGACCTTTACTGTGGTAGTTTACACTGAAGAAAGATACATCAAAGCATGTATTGTACAGTAACTTCTTGTATGGCTAATAACAAACATCGATTTTGGGATATAATGAGATTTTATTGAAACCAAAATCACCTTCATATCATATAAAAACTCCAGTCAAAATGTTCAAATGTTTTATTTTACTCATGAGTGCTATAATGATGGAAAAATCTGAACATCAGTAGAGGGAGGACCCTTGAAAAGCATGGAATTGAAACTTTGTAGTTTGCAGTTTTATGTTGTAATTGAATTAAAATTGGTTTGGGTTTTCTGTGACCCCTCTTGCTTCTTAAAATGTTTTCTCTAAGCAAACTGTATTTAACCATAGTAAAAGTGTCACAGTAATTACAGACTACAGTGTGTAAAGCAGGGCGGAGATGTGTAGAGATCTTAAACTATGCAGACGTGAGCACATTTCACACATTATTTAAGAACCATTCTGTTCTAACAGCACTAGTAACTAGTACAGATTAATCCATATGAACTTGCTGAGTCAGTTATTAACCCTGTAAAACCTGAACTGTTAAAAACAAGACACAAATTTAGATGTTTTTTTTTTTAATTGGAATATTTATTATCCTTATTAACACAGTACAAATGAAAAAAATACCATATTATTTTGTTCATGATATATTTTGGTATCACATTATCCTTTTTTTTTGCAACTTTCTGCTCAGAACAACAGATTGTTCTTGTAACTTCAGATACATTTTTTTTTTACTAGTAACATTTTGAGAATATAGAACACTACAGGTAGTTTAAATAAATAAATACATTTTACAGCCTTTTTATGTCCATTAAATACAACCAAAATTTCAACATTTTCAAATTTCAACTAATTAACAATAAAAAATGTTTTAATCTACATTTTGAAAATTACCAAAGTCTTTCCTACAAACTGTTGTATTGGATACTTTACTGACCGTGGCCACATTGAAGTGGGTAAAATGAAGCTCTTGCATTGTTTACAGTTGGATGATAATCCACCAGGTGACATAAAACAAGTACTGGGTCATATACAACAAGTTTTCATGCAACTTTTTGATCTTATTGATAAGAGTCTGAACCAGACTTACTAAATATGATACAAATGGTTTTATAGGGTTATGACAGAGATGTTCACAAGTCACTTTTTTCGAGTCCAAGTCAAGTCTCAAATCTTTCATCCCAAGTCCAAGTCAAGTCTCAATTGCCTGAAATGAACGTTTTCACATTAGAAGTTATTTGAGATAATACTGCATTGCTGTATTGTTTTGGATTAAGTATGTAGTAATTAAGTGTGGTGAAAGCATGTAGGCCTTACTGTACTATATACTCTGTTATTTCACACTACACCATCAAAATTGATCAGAATGTGTAATATGAAGAAACATCCCAAAAGCTTTGTTTAAATTTGATCAATGTATTTTGATCAAATTACAAAATTACAAAATTACAATATATTTATATTTGTAATTTGAACCCTGTGGCAGCACGCATGTGTTACAAACCTTTACACAAATATCAAGGGAGCGAAACTATTATTTCTACCTGTGTTTCCCATAATCTCGGGCAACACATTGGAAAACTGAAACGAATGATATAATAAAATAAGTAATTCTATGATAATGAACTCACGAGTCATATCACACAAGTCTAAAGTCAAGTCACAAGTCTTTGTTTGTGCGACTCAAGTCCAAGTCTCAGACACGAGTCCTCATGACTGGGTTATGAAAAAAATAAAAGATATCAAGATGTGAATTAACCGACAGTTTAAGCCCCTACATGTTGTCCTATTCTCTGCTACACCAACATATATACTACATGTTGAAACCAACCACAAACTGGGTATGAATGTGACAGATTGTCATTGTCCCCAGTCTGTCAAATTACATGGTCAGCTGTTTTCATGGCGGATATATTACTACACATTACAACACACTCCCTGTTCATAAGTATCTTGTGACTATTCAAAGTTGATTTAGGTCTAGGTTTTGCCCAGTAGCAAAACTTAACACATAGAAACACACAAACAACATAACAACATGATGTTGACTGCTACCAGAGAATAGCCAGTGTCCTCAAGACATACTCGTGGTCCTCATTTAACCAATTCTAAAAAATTAGACAAGGTGAATGCCTCTGGATGTAAGCCATAGCTGCCTGACATACCTTCAATGAATGAACTGAATGAACATGAAGGTGATCATGCATTTTTCACTGTGGTAGATTATGAAATCAGAGTTAGGATAATGTGTGAGTCACATGGTGCCAGAGTTCATAAATTCACTTTTCTGACGTTGCTAGAATCTAGTTACATCATCACCATTGTTTGTGATGAAACAAGGTTGGATTCCATATGTGGTGACTCAGTAGAAGTACTTCATTACTGTACTTAAATAGATTTTTCAGGTATCTGTACTTTACTGGAGTATTTATTTTTACTTTTACTCCCTACACTTTTTTAAAATAAATATCTGTACTTTATACTCCTTACATTCTTATTACTTTTTCAAACTAAGCATTTGTGACAGTGGGGAAAATTAGCGGAGGACAGAAACTGTGGCTTTTTTATATCATAAATATGACTTTTATCGCATTGTTGTGACTTTTTATCTCATAATTCTGCATTTCTTGAATCTCATATTTATGTTTTTATCTCAACTGTGACTCCCCCTCCCCTAATTTTCCTAAATTTCCTGCCCATACCCACAAAACTGAGTACTATGACCTGATCAAACATATTATCTATACATTAACTCACGTTTAAGGGCTTTGTTTTTGGATAGTGTTAACATTTTTAGGACCCCCTCCCCTGGTTAAATAACTCTTGTTTCATTGATTAAAAAAACATGCAGATTTACTTTTAACTGTTTTACTTTATTACAATTGAGAAGTTGTACTTTTGTACCTGTACTTAAATAAGGGCGTCAAATCAGTACTATATATTTTCATATAAGTAACTGTACTTCTACTTAATTGCACAATGTGAGTACTTTTACTACCTCTGATGTGTTTTGCTATGTAGTTTCACACAGTAAGTACATTGAGTCATAATATTAGTTTAACATTGCAATACTTCATTCCATTCATGGCAACTCTATCTGTACAATGAAAATAGTAACTTTTTTCTCCCATCCTGATGACACATATGGCAACCTATTAGGCCTATTTTGAATTTCAGGTTTTTCCTCTGAACAATACATGTGAAAACCTCCTCATGGTTATCAACACGGCCAACTGGATCACTTTAAAATTCACCCACTGACATGTTAATTGCTGAAACAGTCTCACTGGAACGGAAAAATACAGATCTGTTCTGTATAGACCAACTTTACAAGTTTTTTTTTTTTTTTTTTTTAAATCTTCTGCATTTAATTTCACAGGAATTCATTAATTTTGGGCTTTTTTGGCAGAGAAGGGAAGTGAGTCCCTTTCAGTTTAAAATTTAATCCATATTGAGTACAGGTATCATTTTCAGGGGGGTTAATTTAACGGTGATGATCATATAAATGGTTATTTTTCTGTTCAGATAAATTTGCAAGTTGCTAACTATTAATCTAACCATTTTTAAAAAATATATATCTTATAAAATAAATCTATTCAACAAACCATTTAATGCCATTAAGTTTAACAATAACTATATGCCATATTTGTTCTTTAAAATGTGTAAAAGTTGAAAAAAAAACCTGTAAATGTTTATACTATGTGGTGCAGGTAACTAATTGGTCGAAAAAAACATGTATTGCATCAATTTCATATTGCAATTAAAATAAAATATACACATGCAGTTTTGTATGTGGTATATTACTTAATCAACTAATTACAATATATATTGAATGTTGTTTTATTTAAAGTGTTGTGCTGTATTTACAAGAAGAAATCAACATAATTGTTTGCATCAAAGCCTCAGTCTCATAAAGGAGAGAATGTGAATACATGACAAAACAAGATGAAAAACAGCGACACTTAGCGGCCAAATGAGAATATGTTTTCATCAAATCCTAATATTAAACACTAAAGCCATAAATTACCCTTTAATTCACTTACATCTTAAAGTTTGATTTCGTTATTGTGTCAGTGAAAATAATATTCGCATATTTAACAGATGAAGAAATAGTGATTAAAAAATAAAGCAGGAGAAATGAACAGATAAGCATTTGATTGTTTCCAAGGTCAGTCAGATGTAACCTCTACAGCATATGACTTTTTCTAATTTCGCAGAAACACAGAAAATAAATGTATCGGCAGAGAAAATTAAAAATAGGGAATTAAGCCACAGGTAAAACTGTAACTCTATCACCTGGTAAAGTCATAAAATGTCTATAAAAATATTTTTTAAAAAAAATAGAAAAGCACTCTGAGTGAGAAAACCTCCGCCAAGGCAGACATCTGCCTTTACAATGAAAAGAGGTCTGTCTGCCTGTCTGTCTGTCTGTCTGTCTGTCTGTCTGTCTGTCTGTCTGTCTGTCTGCCTGTCTGTCTGTCTGCCTGTCTGTCTGTCAGTAACATTACTCAAAAAGTTATGGATGGATTTTGATACGATTTTCAGGATGTGTTGGTAGTGTCACAAATTATTAAATTTTGGTGGTGCACCGGATGAGATCTTACATTTTGTATCACTTTAATATTTTACATTGCGGTAAATGGAGAATGCATTTCAAAGTGATCCAGAATCCAGGATCTCTTACAGATCACCACCAAAATGTAATTATTTGTTTCTTGTGACAAAAACACGTTCTGAAAACTGTTATCAAAATCCATCCAAAATGGGTTTTTTTTTCCTCAATGTATTTTTTATTATTTCAAAAGATATGCCTACTACTTCACATTACAGTGTTTAAACTCTTTCAAGGTCTTTATAACCCATATCCCACCCACAACATTTCAGCCGGAAAAAGGAACAAAACACAATTACAAAAGCAAAACAATAAATAAATAAATAAACAAACAAACAAACAAACAAATAAATAAATAAATAACGGGTGGAGGGAGATGTGGCTCTATCATGTAAGTTTATAGTTTCCACTTCACTGTTAACCTATGAAGGGGACAAAAAAAATCCATCCATAACTTTTTGAATAATGTTGCTGACAGACAGACAGACAGACAGACAGACAGACAGACAGACAGACAGACAGAGAAACTCAAGCGAAAACATAACCTCTTTGGCAGAGGTAATAATATACATAAATATTCCATTTAATTCAGAGTGGACACTAAGCTCAGTGCTGTGGATGCAGTCTATATTTATCTGAATGGGATTAAAAGTGTGACAGTGTTGGCTCCACTAAGACACACTTACATAAAGTTCAGGTCAGCTTCTGGAGCCTTCCACACCTTCATGATCTCCTGAGCAGGGAAAAGCCTTTTCAATAAAAATAGAACACCTATATTTACCAACTAAAGTTCATCAAAAGCATACTAGATTTTTACACACAGGAAACTATAAATGTGAACTCTATCCCTTCCATGCATACTTCTACTGTGGACAGTTAGCTGTTCTCTGGTATATTTATGGGTTTGGTTGTTTTTTGGTTGTATATCAGTTAACACAATAAACACTTGTGCATCATCAGCCCATAGTAAATCATACTGTTACTGTAACTATGATGTACTTGTTAAACTACCTGATCTGCAGTTACATATATATCATTTTATTTTGATTTTTTCCAACTTTTTTAGAGAGAGAGAGAGAGAGAGAGAGAGAGAGAGAGAGAGAGAGAGAGAGAGAGAGAGAGAGAGAGAGAGAGAGAGAGAGAGAGAGAGAGAGAGAGAAAGAGAACTGGGGGGCAGTTACATATTTTGTTTGTAAATCAACAAACAAAACAGCCTTTTTTTTGCATAGTATCTCCATGAAGTGAATAATAACTAGTATTAGAGTATGTTAAAATGTGGAAAAACATCATTAAAATCTTCTTATTGCAGTTTTTCATATCCCTTTATGGTATTAGGTTTTAAATACATGTTGTTTTTCCTTTACAAATTTTAATGCATAGTGGGCATTTTTGTAAAATCACATAGTTTTATATATATATATATATACCTAATGAGGAATAAAAACACTTAAGAAAAATACATTTACTAAAGTTGTTCTAATTCATGCTTGAATCATCCAAGGCAGAGCAGGTCAATGGGAACACCATGGACCCAGATTTCTGAATGAGATCTGGATGCGCTTGATTTTATCATCGTGAGAATATTTGACTCCTCCTGTTGCTGAGACGCACAGTGATAACTCCACCTCCGGGCGTTCCCTGTCATTACATCCAACGCACCCACTGAGCGTCGGTGGGAAGGTGGACCAACAGGTAGGCGTCCTCTGACTGTGCTCTCAGTCTGCTCTCTTCTTGGAGAGGACTGGATCTTCCCAAAACCCGAAGCTCATATGGACACAGAACGTCACGGATTTTGGTTTAAATGTTCGTTTAGTAATTCTTCAAAAAAAAAAAAAAAGCAAAGGCGGAGTCATCAGGGTGATCATTTCTCATAAGGATCAGCTTTGAGCGTTTTTTTTTAATTATTGTTAATTGGGAAAATCGGGGGAAACACCTTGTCTAACAGAAGTGGCGATAAATCACTGGATAAAATGGTAAGTGTTTGGCGTTTTAATCGGATAGAATCAGAACTAACTTGTTATTAATATATCACTTATTTCATTTTTTTTTTTTTTTTTTAAAGTTGTTGGTTTAATCGATTTTTTTTTAATCCATCTAGGATGATTGTTTCCTTGGTAGCAAAACATTTTCCCTGTTATCTTGTGATTATCAATGTTGCATAATCCAAGAAATGTAGCAATATATTGACTGTCCCACTATGTGACTCACAACAATAACGCCTCCATCATAATCTTATGTAAGTTTTTGGTCAAATTTAGCCTCTGAATGTCTTAAAACACCCACATGCGTTAGGAAATGTATTAATACAATTGCACAAGATGATTATTGTATTTGTCCTCCATTGTGTTTCAGCTTCAACACTGGCACTGCAGTGATCTGTGTTTGTCTCTAATGACTTTTTGTCCCCTCACAGCTGCCATAACTGCTAACACTTCAAGAGGGACATACAGAGGTACAGCTGATCTATAGAGGTCAGTCACTCTCTGACCCACATCTCCAGCTGGGAGGACATGGAGGTCCTGCGGAAGTCTTCTGTCTTTGCAGCAGAAGTCCTGGATGTGTTTGACCGGTCTGTGACTGATAAAGAACTAGTGTCCCAGTCCAGAGCCTTGTGCAGAGACTACATCATGTCCAGACTGAACCAGAATGGACTAGGGTGGTCCAAAAGTGAACTCAACCTGCCTCCATCAAATGCATCACTGTCTGAGGTGTCTCTGGTGCTCCTCTGTCTTGGTAAGTCAGTCTGTGACCTTTATTCCTATATTAGAAAACAGGAAGATGATTAAAAAAGGGTGGTTAAAGAGGCGAGATGACGTCATCCACCAACGTGTGTCACATTCAGTCTTTGCCATCATCTCCTGTTTAACTTTGAACCTGAGTTGAACTTGTTACTGTGAACCTGAGGACAATTTAAACATGATTTGAAAGCCTCATTTACATTACATTTCTTAATTTCAGCATTAATTTCTTCCTTTTTGACTGGTTTTATACAGTTTGTTAACCCTATATGCACTACAGAGCTCAATAATATTGGAGTTGACATTCAGATTTTTCTGTTTATTAGTGTAAGAACAAAGTCCCACTGTGATGCTACTTAATGAATGGTCACACATTGTACCCTATCAAAACTGATGGGGAATTATAAACATTTATTTATCAGTTGTTATTATAGTTATTCCAGTTCATTATATTTGTTGACATGTTCTTTCAGTTAGCTTTATATCTTATAAAAACTGACAAAGTACAAGTTGTTACTAATATTGGAGTTTCATATTGATTAGTGGTCTACTTGATTATCTGGTATCAGCCATAGATGTACAGATCGATAGTGGGTTTTTTTGGATAAATTGAATATGCTCAACTTAACTCATCTTGGGATGTTCTTATTGACATTTTTCACCGTGTTCTGATATTTTATAGAGCACACAAATGAACTATTAATTGGGGACATTTTCATTGTTAGAAATAATTGTGGGCTGCTCTCCTTCATTTGGTCCACTCTAATGTTCTTTGGATCTGTGTTGTAATGCATTTACATGTTTGTTGGGTTAAAATCCTCCAGCCAGGTGATTCTGATCCTTACCCTGACTCTACAGCAGGAGATGGATCCCTGGGTGCTGCACATGGCTGCTCACTGCTCCTTATGTGTTGCCCCAATGGCAGCAAAAAAGGATGGGTTAAATGCAGAGGACACATTTTGTTGTATAAATGACAGTGAAGTACTTTACCATACAGTACTATACATCACTGTACAAATAAATGGAGCTAAAGAAGGACCAAAAAAAACTGTTATGATGTTGATTTAAGATGTTGTTCTAATAAATAATCAAAATTTCTCACTGGAGGAAGTGATGGGAAGAACAAATTGTTTGCAAATAATGTCTTCCTGTAGCTCGGTAAAACACGTTGATTAATGTTCCCTAAAATAAAATGTAAATATTAAATTTTTTTAGACTTCCAGATAACATGCTTTACTCAGAGCACAGAGTACAGTATCAACAATTCAAAGGCGTGTTGCTCAGATCAGACGACTGTTGAGGACAGTATGTGTATGATAGAGCAGATAATGACATGAAGATTATCCTCGGTAGATCTGCTTGAACCAACCGATTACATCTGGAATACATGACTCATCTGAGATGTCTGCAGAAGTCTGTTGTTTACTCAAGTGATGTTGATTTATTTATAGATAGACAGATAGATAGATAGATAGATTTATTGTCTGTTCAACATAAAAAACAGACATTCTTCTTTGTCACACCCTACCTACTAAAAGCACATTGCCACAATTAATAGACATTAATAAAAAAAATGAAATAAAATCACATAAGATAATCAAAAACCCTAAAACAACCCCTTTATTTATTTATTTTTAATTTGCCAGCATCTGTACCTGTTGAATAGAATAAACTTTGATTGGGTTGAATTTCTTTTGAAATCTAATGCTTAACAAAATGTCTTAAATTCTATCCGCGTTCATACTTCAGGTTCTTTTCACATTTATTTGTGTTTTCAATGTCATCCACAGTGGACATTTGTTGATTCACTCTTTGATTTTGCTCATCCTCTCCCTCTGTTACCTAGGTGACGAGCTGGAGTGTATACAGCCCAGTCTGTACAGGAATGTTGCACGGCAGCTCAACATCTCTGTTGCCATGGAGCACATGGTATCGGATGCGTTCATCGGTGTGGCAACGGAGATCTTCTCAACAGGTCTGTTCTGGATCTGGGGGTGTTGATAATGATGAAACGCATTTCTATCTAATGTCCCTGCTGTAAACTAAACTAAACGTGTGGTTTTCAGCCAAAGGTACTGCTAGTCCAGTACAGGAAGTGATTTGCACATAGTGTCTCTGAATACTGGTGGAGGGTACATACTGTGATGAATCAGACGTACCTTTTTGGCTTAGTGATGCTTTCAGTGAGTCAAAATCATACGTGGGTGGAGCGAGACTTTTCTGAAACGCATAATTAATTCTACTCAAACTGCACAAACAAAGCTATTTCTAAATCTGATAGCTTATAGTATGTTAAAGTTTTAGTATGGACTCATTAATAACATTTACCAGATCCTATTCTTCATTTTAACTCTCGAGTCGAAGCCAAACACCCACGAGATATAAATAACCACTTCAGTTTGTCGAAATGAAAAGAAGGAAAAGGAATGCGCAGTGTCTCCGTAGCACATTCCAGTTTATTTTCCTGTTTTTAATCATAATGACTAAGCACAGACGTGACTATAGCAGGTCTGCAGGTCTGGCTCTCTCCTTTTCCATTCGTTTACACCCCTCCAGGTCATGAATCTATTCTTAATGTCTTTGTTTTAAGTTTGTCACTGCCAAGTCCAACATAAATCTAGGGGGTTATTTTTGGCACATTTGTCAACATACTTGTGGTTTTGGAGACTGAAATATCTGTCAAAAAACCCAGTTTGCAGAGGAGGATTGTGTGATGCAGCTCAATGCGCCATAATCTATTGACCTGAAGCCATCGGGTTGTTTATGATTATTGTAGGGGTGAGTAATATAAACGGGAAATTACATCTAAATATAGTGGCGATAATATTTATGTCTATTTCTAGTTAAATTTTCTCCTGAAAAGATGTCACAAAAACACAGACTTAATAGTGTCAGTAGAAAAACGTTTGATAGATTCCTACAGATTAAAGGGGGTTAACTGACCACTTGTAATGGTGCCAGATAAACTTCCCACAATGCAGCGCTGTGTGTACACTCCCTGGTACTTGCTTCATTGACAATTAATGTGTGTGGGAGGGAGAGGTCTATGAAGAAAGCAAGTAAAACAAACCAAAAAAATGACAAAGTGAGTCTCATGTTGCAGGATAGTCGGTAAATATATCACATGCAGAG
Source organism: Siphamia tubifer (assembly GCA_020466265.1). Taxonomy (NCBI): domain Eukaryota; kingdom Metazoa; phylum Chordata; class Actinopteri; order Kurtiformes; family Apogonidae; genus Siphamia; species Siphamia tubifer. Next base: position 22,582,929 of record CM035799.1, on the reverse strand, counting down.
CGGTGGCAATACAGCAAGTTCAGCCAATATGGTGTATTTTATAGTAATTTCTGATTGAGATCAACTTTTTTTTAAAAATCAAAGTAACAGTGACATTTTAGATGAGCTAGTTAATGTACCAGTATCACCTTAGTGGTGGAATAAATAGTAACTATAACTCTGAAACTGGTCAAACTGATCATCAATATAACATTTTGTCAATCAGTCAATGAAAATGAAACTAAACATCCAACTACAAGCTATAAAATCTATTAGTTTTCTTCACAAAGTCCAGTGGAGTGGCTTTTGCTGATGCTAACAGTGTGTAAAACATCCTACTGGTGCCTGTTTCTAGGGTATTCAGTATGGTATCAAGCGGTTAATACAATTAGGTTTCTGTTTTGATGCCATTAGGGACAAATTTGCTGTTTTTAAAAATGCTAAAACATACACGCACAAACCCCCCCCACATATGTGAACTGGAGGACCTTGAGTCCGGACATCAAACTATACCACATTTTGTGTTTCCAAATAAAAACCGGCTGTATATTTTTCTGAAGGAGCCTTTGGGACTGAATACTTGAGTCTGGACACAGTGTGATGCACAAACAGCCTCTTGAAGGAAAGATTTAAAAAAAAAAAAAAAAAAAAAAAAAAGGGTTGCTTTAACACAATTTCCATGCCCGTGTTCGGACTTCACATGTGCCTTTTGTTGACGTCACTCGAGTATCATTTTTAGAAACACCGTGGGATTCCTCTCCAAGGAAAAACAAACGGTTGAACCCAGGCTGCCCTGTCATCTGAGGCGGGTTAAATACTGTGTAAAAATAGAAAGATCCATGGAAGTTTGTTTTTCCTGCTTTCCAATATTAGTTTCATGGCTGCAAGTCTTCTTCTTATCTCTGGTCATTGCACGGGTTTGGCATGAATTTCAATGATTGCGGAGGAATGATATTATTCCCACACATTATAAATGATGTTCTGACATCAGAGTGTAACATGAGTGTATATGTTTTTTTGAAGTGGTTAAGTGGCCATCTGTGCTATGGTCTCCCTCAGTAACATCAACACGGCTCGTCTCTCCTCCGTCTATCTCGGCCTCCCACTTCTGTTCTTTCTCCTTCCTGCCTTCCTCCTTCTCCTCCTCCTTTATCCTTGACAATCTCGTCTCTATTCTTGGCCTGCTTCTCAGTAGGGAGTGAGACATGACGTTGCCTGTCAGCTTTCATGGACGGTTATCTCATCTAAGCTCGCAGAACGCTCTATCCCCTTCTACAGTAGCCGTGGCCAGACACTGTAGGTCAACGCACAGGAAATGGATTTAACAAAACAACTTGGCCCAAAGGAGGCTAATGCCATTAGGCTGTCCACTGCTTTACTAACTGTCATTATAACAATCACACCTGGCCTGGAGATGTTACCTGGAAATGGCTGGATGCCCTTAATGATCAGTCTGGATTGATGTCAAAGTCTCCGTTTTATGACTTTATACAGAAAAGCGGAACCTGATTTAGCCGTTTCTCTGAGGCTTTTGACCTCCTCACAGGGAAAACTGCGTCAGTAGTTCACCCACCCCCACACTGTGACCTCACCCTGTTTAATTTAAACCCAGCCTGTATATCACAGTTGGGTGTCTTATCACTAGTGCACTGGTTTGTTGATTTAAACCTGGTAATTACCGTTTATTTCAGTACAAGGTCCACTCACTGCTTTGTGTTGGATCATAGATTTGGTATCGGCCTCCCAGGGATGCAGGAACCCTGACACGGGTGTGTGTGTGTGTCTGTGTGTGTGTGTGTGTGCGCTCAAAATTGATTCAAGAGAGAACAGGAAAGGTGTTTTTATTAGAGCTGCACACTATATTGTTTGAGCATTGACATCACAATGTATGTGTGCACGATAGTCAAATCGCAGGTCCTGGAAATATTTTTATTGTATTATTTATTTGGCTACAAGAAGGTTGACACTGAAATATATGTTCTGTGCTCACCGCTAATCTGTTTGACTGTTTACGTCGGCACCACACAGCTTTTTCATATTACAATATATATCGCAGGTAAAAAAATAAATAAATAAATTAAAAAATTGCAATGTCAGTTTTTTCTAACATAGTTCAGCCCTAGTTTTTATACAGACATGAATACTGAGCTTCACCTCTGTTCTGAAACTTTGGGTTATGCAGATAAATTCCAATTACATCTTACTTATATTATTCCTCTTAAATAAAACCCAGTGAATGGAATTTAGTTAGAATTGAAACCATAAAATGTGACACATTCAAATACATTTACATAAGATTGAACACCTTATTAACAAAGGTCAGTCTTTGCGTCTTTATCTACAGAATGATCAAAAACTGCTGTTTTATTTTTTTTGTTTTTATGTAGGCATAACATGGGGTAAAGTGGTGTCCATGTATGCAGTAGCAGGAGCCCTGGCAGTGGATTGTGTCCGGCAGGGTCATGTGACCACAGTTCACATCTTAGTGGACAGTTTGGGACAATTCGTACGCAAGTTCCTGGTTCATTGGCTGAAGAGGCGTGGAGGATGGGTGAGTGACTGATGGTCATTTCCTCAGCACTGCAATGGTTTTCTGCATTCTATTTGTCAGGTTTTACTGTACACCTAAATTAATGGTTATGTCCACCTGACACCAAGCAGTGCTTTTTGTGTCCTCTGAAAGGAACAGGAGTTTTACAGTTTTACTTGGGGGGGGGGGGGGGGGTCCACTGAAGTATTGATTATGATATAAATAAAAATCCACGAATGCCACCTGGTATCCCACTGAACAATTATGAAAGATCCTAAAAAGTTGTCGAAAGGCTCTGAGACAACAGATCTCCAGGGCAGAGGACAAATTGACAGCAGAAATATCAAGTGCCGATGTGAAGACGAACAGCAGCAAAGTGGATCTTGGAGATTAAAAAAAAAAAAAACTAAATAAAGAATAGTGGACAGACTATTTAAAATGCTCTTTTTCCTACAGGGAAGTGTTGCAGCTGTAATTATTGCACTCAGAATGGGGGGGGGGGGGTCCTAATAGGTACTCTTTGTGCTCTCTTAAAGGTGGAGCGAAGTCAGTTCAATCATCAGTCACATGAAACGGTTACAGGAAAACATGTTATGAAGTGTTCAGTAGTGTGACAGCTGTAATTTAACTGCACAGATATTTAATCATTTCCCACACTAGAAAACATGCAAAATTCATGGCATTTTATAAACTCATTTGTCCAGGCCTGGAAAAAATCACTAAATTAAATAAAATAGTGTAACATTTTGGAAATGTCGTGGAATGCGTTTAATAAATCCACTATAATTTTATTTGTTTTTTTGGTTGAACTTTTTTTTTTTTTTTTTACTCTTTTTAAAATTCAAAGATTTTTTATCGTTAATTCACTAAATACATACCATACAGAGAAGTGAGATACTGTTTCTCTCTTTCACCTTGTGCGGGCTTGGCCCTATGATCTTGATTTATTTCAGTCATTTAATCAGGGCTCCTGTGGAGTCTTAAAATGTCTGAAAATTCTTACATTTCCAACCCTGTATTTAATACCTTAAAGTCTTTATAAGGTATTTAATTTGACATAGAGTACTTTATTCATCCCAAGTTGGGACATTTAGTTGTTGCAGCAGTACAGGCATTGATGGTTGTGCTTGTGTCGTATCAGACAAGGACATAAAATTCAAAATATATCTACAAGAATTAAATACAGAGGTAATTGGCTATATACAATATACAATATAAAGTGTAAATAATAATAATAATATGGAACAGTACAATAATAATTAGTGGCGTATCAGTGTAAAAATTGTGTAGCTTAAACAGTTCCATACAAGTTAACCAGTTCCCTAATTGAGTAGTGCAATAATCAAAGACAATATAAGAGTTAAAGTGTGCAAAAAAATACTACAGTCACTCATTGTCCTCGCCGACACAACGGTGATGAGTTGAACAGTTGGTAGCAATATGGTAGGTCTTAAGTTGTTTCCATATACCTGTTGACTGTATTATGTTTAAATATATCTGTTAAATGTCCAATCTGCACAGAGTAACCTTGGTAAACTGCCACCTGTTAAAACAGACAATTTATGCTGAAATTAGGAAACAATTGGCAGTAACTTTGCATAAATGATCAGAGAACACTCAGCCCAACATATGCGCAGCTGAGAAAGATGACTTTAGAAAGATTAAGGGACGCAAGCAAAACCTAAAAATGATGAACTGCAAATGTAATCATGTCTAAATGGGGAGGAAAAAAAAAGTATTCTTGACCTGACTGACATGAGTTTTCACAAATTGCCAGTTTGCCTGTCAAATAGGCATTCCATTCTAGTCTATGTAGTCATACATAGGTTTCAAAAAAGGCTTAAATTTCAATAGATATTTGTTTGTCTTCTTTAGATGGAAATCATTAAGTGCGTGGTGAAGAAGGAGCTGGTCCCTGAACACCACTGGCTGACGTCGGCTGTTGAATCTCTCAAGTATTTCCTCACCACCGTGTACGTCTACATCATGAAGGAACCCTGACAGGCCACGGACGACGTGCATGGGAATTACGTTTGATATATAAGACTAAAATCTCAGACTTGTCAATAAAAGTGGAGTGGGGTATAGCTGGTGGGCTGTCACTGAATGCCCCTCAGCATCACATCTGTGTTATCTTGGTGTCAGATGAGTCTGGAAGTGAATGCTCTTCATCCAAAGGGTACTCCTAATGATGCTTCATTGCAATAGAACAGTTTTGTGTCACTCCAGCTATACTTGCATCCGTTCCCCTCTGCTTACATCAGTGTTGTCAGGGCTTTTCTGTGACGTACCTGTAATGTGCGACGGTGCCGAGGCTCAACGCGAGTTTGGAGAAGCCGTTGGAGCTCCTGAGATCAACCATATGATGCTTTAACATTGTGTTAATCTCAGTGACTATAGTTTAAGGCAGAGTTATGAATGTAAACTAATGAAATCCACTCAGCCGGATGCGTCCTGAGTTTTACATCTTGAATTTTCCTGTAAATTAAGTTGCTGTGACCTTTTTATGCTCACCATCCACACCTATGTCTGAAAGGGACTGACGTCAGATGGTGAAGAGGAGACGTTTTCTACTCTGAGAGCAATGTCAAAGTCAAGCGGTTTTAACAGGTTACACGTCAAAGGTTTTATTCATGCTTCATTAAAGCACAAATGGTGTCTTGCGTTCCAAAAAGTTGCCGCCTGCTGAGAACTTTGTGCTCCGATTCAAGACGTTATCGACGTCTCACGGTGACTTCTGGCCAAAGAATTGAAGATGGTTAAAGGATACATGAAGTATGGGCAGATTTTGATGACATGGACTTACTTTTTAACATGTAAATACCTATTTATGATTTTATTTTTGTATTCTGACCATCATTTCTGCAAAGATGCCACTGCAGCATAGACAGCCACTAAGGGCTCCTCGGAATGATTGTGCTGTATGACTGTGTTTTCCTTTTCACTGTTAATTTATACATGTGTGAACTGTTTTTTTGTTTTGTTTTTTTTTAAATCAACAATAAACTATCCAGAATATTCAACTGTTCATTTATTGATAGTTTCGGAGTTTGACAACTTTTCAAAGGATGAAATTTGATTAAATAAAACCCATCATCTACTGCTAAGCACACATTTTCTTGTCATGAATTAAATTGTTTTTTTCCCCAACCCTAATCCTGGAGGACACCTATCCTGTATGTTTTAAATGTATCCCACTCCAAATGTATCTGACTCAAATGATCAGCCAATAATCAAGCACTGCAGAAGACTGATAATGACCATCAGGTGTGTTAAAAGGAAACATCTGAACCATGCAAGACTGAGGTTTTCAAAGATCAGGGTTAGGAACCACTGAATTAAATAATGCAGCTGCAAAAAAAACCCTAAAACTGGACATTCAATACAGAAAACCAACTGCCTACATGATCAATTCATAAAACAAACAAAAAAACATTTGCATTATTTTTATTTAAGATAAAGTGGTGACAGTTTTGTGTGATTTAATACATTCAGTACAGAAGCATGTACAAGTGTTTCCTTATCATAAATGAAAACATAACATAAACTAACCAAGATGTGAAGGGACCTCAAACTATAAAGATGTAACATTTACCAATTTAAACAAAAATGAAAAACACCTTCAGCACTGTGAAAAATACAGTCGTTCTGAAGGACGAGTCTGGAACAACTTTCTCTTTCAATTTGAGTGCAAGTGCCGACAAGAATGATCTGTGCTTCATAAGTTTATTATGTTTTAACAGCTCAAATGTTATGAGTATAAACAAAGCAGCTGCTCTCACTGCATGACTGAGAAACACAGCAAAATGACATTTAAAATTTAACATGGTAGCAGCTAAACCATACCAAGCTAGTTCAACAAATGCTCATAATACTGCATAGTTTACCGTACGTTACAAATGATAAGAAAGCCATGGTTCTTCTGACTATTACAGATTAGTTTTAGTAGTTTTATGTTTGTGGGTTATTTGATTAAGCTGTTATGATCCTTCAGAAGAAATATTTGTTGTTGCAGACTAAAACATTTGTCAGTATCGAACGCCTGTTGGGTCAAGATGACCGGCGGTATGTGATGTGCAAGTGTTGCATCAGTGGCTGGTTATTTGTTGCCATGGAAACTGTCTGTTCCAGCTTTCCATCTGCTCGGAGCTGAAACACTCTATGAATCTGAAAGATGTAGAAGACCAGATAAGGTTGGTGCCTCAAAGTAATAAATGTGTTATTTTGTTGCTTAAAATAAAACATGATGATTAATAGATGACGTATCTTCACAGGAATCAGTTTTACCTGTTGCACATGTGGCTCTTTGGCAAAAGAGATTCTGGCCAGAGAAGAAGTCTGCACAACCAGCTGCTTGTCCGTCAACTCTCCCTCCTCAATCTCTGCCAGACCTGACAAGAGACACACGGCTTGTGAATGCATGAATATGTGAGGCAGTAAAATGGGTTTTATTTGAATCACTTCTGCAAAGACATAAATCATTACAGATGAACAAAAGAGGTAGAGAAGAAAAGATATGCATCTGAGAGCTATGGATATTTGTTTAACTAAGTCAAGTCAAGACGTTTTAACTTGCTGCTTTAAAATGTCAAATTTCCAAATTATAGTAGAAACTAGAAAAGCACAAACCTCCACCAAGGCAGACCTCCCCCCTCCGAATGAAGAGAGGTCTGCTAAGGAGGTTATGTTTTTGCCTGAGTTTGTTTGTCTGTCTGTCTGTTAGCAAGATAACTCAAGGAACAAATGATTAGATTTTGGCGAGAATCTGGATCACTTTGAAATTTTACATTGCGGTAAATGGAGAATAAATTTCAAAGTGATCCAGAATCCAGGGTCTCTTCTGGTTCATCACCAAAATGTAATCATTAATTCCATGTGACACCCCCAACACATCATGAAATTTTCATCAAGATCCGTCCATGACTTTTTGAGTTATCTTGCTAACTAACGGATTAAAAACCAGATCTTTGCTTGATCTGGTCTTTAATCTTTTAATGCACACATGGATCTATACTTCTACTTGTGTAGACAATTTGTGTAGTATTGCCAAGTGATTGAATGTAACCACCTGAGTTTTGTGCGATGATGAATGCCACTCTGTTGGTGCCTGGCTCCATTCGAATAAAACCACATTCCCTGTGAAGAGGCTTTTTTGTATCTGCTTGAAAGGCATTGAACCTGTGAAGTACAGCATTAATAAGGAATCAGGTGAGGAACCAGGAAGTCTGTTGATGTAGTTTATAAATGACAGGAACGATGAATACTTTATTTTCATGTTGACAAACTTGAGAAAAGTAATATTACAGTGTAAGAATGTGGGGTTTGGTAGCCACAGTGCTTTGGTATTAACCTACATGAAGTTGATGACAGGTTGTCCTACATGACTGAAGTGCAGTATCTCTGTATAACGGAAAGGTTTTATGGTGGGGAAGCAGCCCTCCCCAGGCCCGTCTGATTCCCATGTACCCAGCAGCCAGTCTAGTGGGAGGAGGATTGGGTTCAGCTCCACTGAAAGCAAAACCATACACGCACACACACAGGGTTCAAACATTAAATAACAGTTAATGATCAGTACTTTTGCTGAGGTAGCAAACATTTTAGTTTGATCCATTATCAAGCAGACATCAAATATGCCACTCTAAATGTTCATTAACATTAAATTTGTATTTAAGGAAGAAAGAATTTTGCCTAAAATAAATAAGTTATAGTTCAAAAGTTAAACAAAATGAAATAAAAATGACCCTTTTGTCTCAGATTTGTTTGAAATTGAAGATAATTAAATAAAAAGTAAAAAAAAAAAACTGCTGTATTTTTAAGTTGTCACTACTAACAAAAATATATAATTTTTTTTTTTTTTTTACAATTATTCACTGCAATCGTTGACTTCCACTGTAAAAAGTGATATAGGTGCATATATGAGTGTTTCATCAGATGTAATTAGGTCCTCTGATTTTACCAGTAAATACCAATTTAACCATTTTTAATGGGGTATTATTTCAAGTATAATTATTATATTTATTATCATTATTATCATCGCCTCTTAGGACATGAGGGAATTAATATGACTTAATATGCATGCAATTTTTTTTAAATAAACTGAAATCAGATTAAAGTGCACAGTGCTATGTTTGTTTTTCACCTGCAGGTGGCAGTAATGTTCAAATATGGCCATAAATGGAGAAGACAGAACAAGATGAAATGTGTTTTATGGCAATGGATATGGGGTGAGGCTAGATCAAGAGTGTTTCCAGGAGGTGTCATGGCGGCATGTTGTTTGTATCATTAGTTTCAATGTTTATTTATATGGTGGCGCTGTCGTCCTATACTAGGAACTTCTATTTCTGAACAAATTAAGATGTTATTACCCTATAGGCATACTCAAAAGAAGATTATAACAAAAATTATACTTAAAAACCCTCAGATATTTTGAAATCCGGGATTTTTCTAAATCCTGAGCTCATAAAATATTAATATGGTTCATTTTATTTCCATATTTTCCAGATCATATTTCAGAATAAGAGCTGGTCATTGTAATTATCAAAACACTACATTCATTATGAATAATAAAAATTCTTAGTTGAAATCGGAAAAGAATATATACACACACACATGTAAAAATAGATATGAATTTTATTACAATAAACTTCTTTTTACTGGTATAAGAATACAATATTTTACAGAGTTACAATTTGCCCTAAGGTCATTCTCTTTTATTAAGACCTCGGAGTTTGGTAATTTACCATTTAAATGTCTTTGAATTTCCGAAGTACGACGTACTCCTGATGCAAGTAGTTTACTTATCTTCTGCTCCACTTTTTCATCAATTTGTTGTCGGATTCCTGATGCATCCTGAATTGAAGAAAATACATTTAGAATTTCCTCACGTAAGAATACATGTAGAATATCATTATAAATATAAAATCAAGAAAATGAATATAAGATCCTTCTCACATCCTTCACAATTAGTGTCAATATTACTGCTCTTTTTAATCAATAATTACCGAACCAACAATATGTCCAACATGTGCTGTGGCAGGGTCTGGTAGTGTGATATGGATTTCATGAACAGCTTTCACATCTTTTTCTTGAAGTCTGAGATGGTTGTTCAGTTCTTTGCTTTTCTGTTTTCGTTTCCACTCACTCTTACCATCTGTCTAGGAAAAAAATGCAGAGGTCATTATATCACAATCTTGATTACTGATACTCTTGCCATACATAGTGCCTACAATAAGATAGCTATGTAATTTACCTCATAATCTGGGAAAATAAGTAGATGCTTTATCTGAATCTTTGCTGGGCAATCCAATTTTTTTGTATTCTGTTTCAGAAAGTGGCTTGTTTTCTTCTTACTATAATGATGTTCCCCATTCTGAAAATATGAAACATTTTTATACATTATTATGAAACTCTTCCCAGCAACTTCAAAAAATGGGATGCCTTGTCTAGGCAGCAAGGTTGTTTTTTTATGTGGTAATCAGCATACATTTTATGAGAATATTACAAATAGATGAATCTAATTAATTAGTTCATGCATTCACTTATGTTCATTAAAAGTCAACCTCAAAAGAGAAGCATTGAAGTAGTTGCCAAAATCTGCCTTTATATCAAATATTATATATTGTCAACAATAAACAACAGAATGGGACTTACTTGAATTTTTTGTTTGGCCTCTTGACGGTTTGATTTTACTTTAACAAAGTGGTCAGGACCCTGATGACATTCAAGATGACTGATTCCACAATGAATCAGTGGAACATTTGAAAAAGTACCATCACTCAACTTCCAGGTGATACGGCCTGGCCCCTTTTTTCTGTTCAAAATATCTGAAAGTACAGCAAAAATGATAAATCCATATACATGTATAATATTTCTTCATCCTGTCTTGACCATTTCTATTCATGCAGTACACATTACCCTGATGCTTAACGTGTCCACTCTATGATGAATCTGCATGAAATATTGACTAAAAATATAAATCTTCTGTGAAAATAGGCCTAATTTGTCCTGGTATTCTTTACAAATGATAGGCTATTCGCCCTTTTGTATAACAATTGTCATCAAAAGCTGAATCGAGATATTTTATTTTATTATAGAGGACAATGATAATACTGGCTAAAGGCCGGAACATGCAAACCATGCAAATAGCCTAGGCCTATGTACATAATATGTAGTGTAGACTGCCGTGTTGTTGTGTAGGCCCTCCCTACCAGTCAGTAATTACCACCTTATTATTAATTAGGCCTCTTAAACGGCTAGGGCCTGTACTAGTAATACATGGTAGTGTGTAGTTGTTTTTAAAATGTCAAACAAAATAAACTAGTCTATTTAATGAGCATATATTAGCATACCATTATTAGGTAATAAACACATTTGATATTGAATTTCACCCATCCTTACCAGATTTATTTTTGCAGAAGCCCGATCCCTGCTGCCAGTATCTCACAAAGTTTGACTTCGTCGAAATCTCGTAAACACGAATTAGCTTGTGCACTTTCTTCATAGGGGAATCATCCCCTTCGTGGATAATAATACCAGAGAGATGAGGAGAGGGAGATCCTTCAGCTTCTTCGTCAACTCGATTGAAATACTTCGACCATCTCGCCATTTTGACTTCTTAGTTGTCGATCACGTGACTATCACATGGTCATATACTACTATGTGCTTTTCTAAATATAGATACATGCCGCCATGACACCTCCTGGAAACACTCTTGATCAAACCTCATCCAATGGATATGCTGCTTAAAATAGCATAAATCGAAAATACATTATACAATGAATTTGAAAAAGAATCAATCATTTCTAAGATCCAACATTTGCTAAATATGCTGTAACTCGTCAAAGAAGCTAGGTTACTTTTGTTTTTTTAAGCTAGGCTAAATTTAAAAAAATATATATATTAATTTAACGTTAAATCTGCATTTTCTTGGAAACTTATCTGCGGACTGCTGTGAAAAATGCTGATGAAACGATGCCTTTTACGTTCATATTGTTGAACTATGACACAAAAACGCTTTAAGGTTAAATACTTCAGATACGTCAATGCTGTGTTTGTGAATACTACATCTACTACTACTAACCATGGATATTAATACATCAGCTAACAAAAGTCACAGAAATCTATTCCTTCTGCTGTTGTCCTACCTGTGTGATTTACAGGACACGTCATTGTTAAATGAAACTGTAATAAATCTAAAGTGGATTGTAATCACTGCTGTGCAATAATTTAACGCCACTAAATTAGACGTTGCATGCGACAGTGTTGACCTATGTGACGTAGTTTTATAGTCGACGTATAAGACGAGGGACTTCTGGGAAATGTAGTTTGGACACTTGAACTACCCTGGAAAAAAAAGACACTTGGGTGCAGTTTCTGCACACTTTATTTTTTCAGTGCACTCATCTTTGACCACATGACAGTGTAACTAACCACAGTGAAGATACATGATCCAACTTTTACAAAATTTCAGTACGGACACATTATCTAAATTCGTAAAACATCATGTTCAAGACATCCTATGAAGCTGGAAACAATGTTTTTTTGTTTTGTTTTTAATATCTGTTTGGGAATCCAGTCTCTCAAGCTTTGCTCTTTTTGCAGTTCTTCAGAGCATCTGCCAGGGCGTGCAGTGCCATGTCAGCATTAGCCTTCTCACAGTTGTATCCCATCAGTCCAATCCTCATCACCTAATGAAAAGTGAAAAGTTGCTGTGAGTGAAAGAGTCTACAGTGACTCAGCAAGGTGATTCACAAAGCTGTAAAAACAACAAACTGATGAGACTGAGCTTGTTTTAAGTGTACACGTGAATTCAGTCTGGATTTATGGTTTAATTTGGTGTGAAAGTCAATATAAACGGCATATAAATCAGGATAATAAACTAACAGGGCTATAGGAATAGAAAATAGAATTTTTTTCAATAGTGTGTGTGTGTGAGTGAGTGTGTGTGTGTGTGTGTGTGTGTGTGTTATCAGTTACTGTGTTACAGTGTTGGGGTAAAATATGTCCATTGTCACAGACTTAATACCCCAGCATACTCACCATGCCGATGGATGGGCCCAGTCCTCCTGTCATCTCCATTTGGTGGTGTTTCATGATGTAGACCAGTAGCTCCCTCCAGTCGTAGCCTTCAGGAATGGCAATAGTAGTGACAGAGGGGAGCCTCAAATCCTGTGGGACATGATTTAAAACATCTGTGTTCAAAACAGGGCAACAACACTAAATACCACAGACAAAAACAGGCTGATGTAGCAAAACACTGTTACTATTACCATACGCCATTATTATTCTACAATATTAATTATTGTTAAGTTGCAAGTCTTTGAGCTCCTACAGCATAATGTTTTATTGTGTCTCACCTTGTCAGGGATGAAGAGCTTGATGCCTAAATCCTCCAGTCCTCTGTATAGGTAGGCAGCCACCTCTTTATGTTTCCTCCAGGACTCTTCCAGCCCCTAGAGGGAGACATAGATTGGTGTTTTGTGATTATCCTCAATTGGACACTTTTCCTGTTCAGCCAGATTATATATATATATATATATATATATATATATATATATATATATATATATATATATATATATATATATATATATATATATATATATATATATATATATATATATATATATATATATATATATATATATATATATATATATATATATATATATACTATAGTATAGACGCAATGATATATATATTAGTTGGGAAGCTTACTTGTAAAATGCATTTCATTACACATTATTAATCAACTTAAATATATTTCTAACATATTTTCCACTGAGAAACACATCAATATAGATTGCTTTTGCAGCAATGACACATCAATAAGTGGTTAAGTGGGTCCAGGCACATTTGTGAAGGCTTACCCCTCACAAATGTTTTACCTTATAATTGTGAAAACACATCTTTGGTGACCTTGACCTTTGACCTACATTCACCAAAATATAACGTAATCTATTCTGGATCACCTCGCACCTTTCCTGAAAGTTTCATGGAAATTGGTGTTGTAGTTTTTATGTAAAGGTTCTGACAAACAGACAGACAAAAAAAAAACAATGTTTATGGTAATATTTCTGCTTCAAAAAGTCAAGTCTGAAAATGTGTTCTAAGCATTAAAATGAAATGGTATATGTTTGTTTCACCCACTCCTTGTTTACTCAGTTCATTGTCATTATTTTATTTTATTTTATTTTATTTTATTTTATTTTATTTTATTTTATTTTATTTTATTTTATTTTATTTTATTTTATTTTATTTTGATACATTATTTTTTCTTTATTGTTGATGTTATTGTTATTGTTATTGTTGTTCACAATAATGTCAAGACTTGTTTATTGTATATGAAAATAAAATTAAAATGACAGCACCTACGTTCTACTGATCCACAAAAGATACTTTTAACCACCTTAACAAAAAATTAATTTTCATAATGTTAATTGACTATTTAATCCAACACGTTCCTTGATTGTATAATCCCATCCTATGTGTCATGTGTGGACTATACCATAGATGTTGTTTTATGGGAATTCAGGATGTCTTTAAAAGTTTTGATTGAATTATCTAATATAATTTTCTTTAATAATCCCAATTATCAGACTGGATTTATATATTTATTACCACCTTTCATATTTTTAGACCCCTCAATAGCAGTAACCATTCATGTCAATAAGTGTCCCTTTACCCTCTCAGCCAGAATTGACAGACTTTCTCTCAGGGCAAAAAATCCAGACACTGGACCAGTGTGATGGTATCTGTAATACACATGTGAAATTGTGGTTACACTTATACTGAGCATACATTGAAAATGCAACTTTCAGGTTTTAAAAACCTTAGTAAGAATTGTATTTAAAGTACAATGCCTATCATATGGGCATAAAGTTTTAGGTAAAATATACGTGGATATTTAAACATATTGTCTTTTTTGCTGTGGACTTACGCTCTGGCTGGTTTTCCATCGCAGCCCCAGTAGTTTGACAAATGTGTCATATCAAGGAGGTAGGACACTGGTTTGGTTTTCCTGTTAAACATCTTGTGGCTGTGTGATAAACCAAGACAAAACACAGAAAAGAAAAATAGAGGAAAAGAGATATTAGTTTACATTTAAAGAAAGATAAATGTGTTTAACATACAGTTGCAGCAAACATGATTATACCATCAAAAATGGTCAGTGGTTGTGCAAGCAGGTACTATCTCTTGTGTGTATCATGTGACTAAAACAAACAGCAAAGAAAACATGGAATGTGTACATGGACTGTTTTTGTCAGTGCAATGATATCGCTACTGATGTAAGTACTCAAGTGATTGTTGTTATTATCAAGAAAACCATTGAAAATAGATAGATATCAGCTCTGAACTTAAACTCTAATGAACTTTTTTTTTATTGTTGTTACTCTGCCAAGAAATTGGTGGAGTTGGTGGAGATATTTATATGTTTGATTGTGAGTTTTTGTTTGATTGTTGGAAACATAACTTAAAAGTTATGCACCAATTTGGCCAAAAATTTTTAGGAAAAGTTGATACTGGCACAAGCAACAAGTGATAAAAGTTTGGTGGGGGGGGGGGCCTTAGTGGAGTCTGCGTTCTCCGAGTGCTTTTCTAGTTAGCTTTTTATTTGTCCACACAATTGTACGCTGTAAAAAGAAAAATCTGTAATTTAACAGAATTTTTACAGTTTATTTTACAGTTTTTCCCCACTATTTTTTTTTAAATACATGAAAATATTAATGAAATAAAAAAAAAATAGAATGTGATTTTACATATCAAATGTAAAATAACATGAAAATACTGTAATATTGAATAACCATAATATTTCCTATTTTTGCTTTAGGAAAATATTTTTTTCACATATGCAAATGTGTAGTAATTTTATAAACATTTATTTTACATTTTATGAGATTAAAACATTCATTAATTGGGAATTAATAGCAAAAGAAGTATTTGTTCTCTAAGCTTAACAACACTTGTTTCTTAATTGACAAATATTGTGTGTAATGATGGGAGTTCTCACAACAAAAATGTTGAATAAATGTATTTTTGTGAATGTATAAGCACTGCTAAACTGTCAAAATGCTGTTTTTATCAATAGATTGTACATCTTAGTCTCATTGAAAAGTATGTCATTCAACCACAAAAATTCACATATTCTTAAATTAACATTAGAATACTGCACATAAAATTATTTTTGTAGGCTGCAGGGTTGTGGTGTTAGTGTAAAACTGGAGTTAATATGTGTGTGGGAATGTTTATTGGCACGTAACTCCTGTGCTAGGTGTTGCATTTGGCCAAATAAAAATACATCCTATCTGAGTAAAGTAACACGGAGTGAATTTACATTAATCTCTGACTTGTACCAACCTACGTGACAATTAGTATTTGCTTAATGCAATTAAGACAGGTATTCAAGAGAATCATGAGTGGATGTGAAACTTATTATTATTATTATTATTATTATTTGTTTGTTTATTAAATTAAAAGAGTTGTAAAGATAAATTAAATGTTTCTACTTGTAGTTTATCATTTTAGTCCATCAAATATGTCTAAAAATGTGCATGTTTTGAATTGAAAAATGTTAAGGCTTATTATTTATTTTATAACAATGTTTGTCTGGTAATTAGGTAATTTGGTTGTTTTAATGCATGTAAATATTCTTTTCAAATATTAAAAACTACAAACAAATTGCAAAATGTCATGTAAAATTAGAGGTATAACCTGCATTTTAATTCAGGAAAATTACTGTATTTTACAAAATAGTTCTTTCCTATTATTCAATATTAGTCTTTGGTAACTCAGCTGCCAGAATATTACCTCTTTTTTATTATTATTAGTTTTTCCAGTGTACCTTAACTTGCATCAGACATTAAATAAACAAGAAATTGAGGAAAACAAGGGTGGTCTAATCATTTTTTCCATGACTGTAGACCACAGCCTCGTTCTTACCATGCTCTGTCATTAAAGGAGATGGGTGCAGTACCAGGAGGAGCATTCAAAGCCTTCTGGGAACCAGTGTACAGGATGTCAATATCTAAGAGCATAAGAACCAGACACTGTATTAAACACAAAAACAAAACAAACAGTTCAGGAGTTTATCTTTTTTTTTTTATCATTATCTTACTTTGTTTGTCCATAAAAATAGGTGCTGCTCCAAGAGATGCAACTGTGTCAACCAGGAAGAGGCAGTTGTGTCTGTGGGGATATAACAGACACAAGTGTGACATAATACCTCATTTTAAAGTTATTATTATCTTAATAATCAAATTGTGTAGTCAAGCTGTGGTCTTACTTTCTGCAGATGTCTCCAACACCATCTACTGGGTGGCAGAGACCAGCGGACGACTCTCCATGTGTGAGGAAAAACAAGACAGGCTTGTGTTTTGCTATTGCCTAAAAGGAGAAGGAAGGAATCATTTCATTTTCTTTTTGGTCTATTCATAACTACTTTTACTTGTGGGAGGTTTTAACTACCACCTTGGATTATTTATCAGGGTGAGCCAACTTCATATTTCTGATATTTAAAAAAGAAAAAAGTACAATTGAAACTCAATGTATGTATGTAAATGTATTAAATCTATGTCCCTACATGAAGTCTATACAGTGAAAAAAGTAAAACATTGAATCAACTTAAAATTTCTTCTTAAAATTTGACTTCTTATCCCATGATTTTGACTTTACCTCATGATTTTGACTTTTTATCTCATGATTCTAACTTTTTATCTCATGATTTTGACTTTTTATCTCGTGATTTTGACTTTTTATCTCGTGATTTTGACTTTTTATCTCATGATTCAGACTTTTTATCTCGTGATTTTGACTTTTTATCTCATAATCCTGACTTTTTATTTCATGATTTTGACTTTTTATCTCATAATCCAGATTTTTTTTTATCTCATGATTTTGACTCTATCTCATGATTTTGACTTTTTATCTCAAAATTTTGACTTTTTATCTCATGATTCAGACTTTTTATCTCATGATTTTGACTTTTTATCTCATAATCCTGACTTTTTATCTCATAATCCTGACTTTTTATCTCATGATTTTGACTTTTTATCTCATAATCCTGACTTTTTATCTCATGATTTTGACTTTATCTCATGATTTTGACTTTTTATCTCATCATTTTGACTCTATCACATGATTTTGACTTTTTATCTCACAATTTTGACTTTTTATCTCATGATTCAGACTTTTTATCTCATGATTCAGACTTTTTATCTCATGATTTGGACTTTTTATCTCATAAACCTGACTTTTTATCTCATGATCCTAACTTTATCTCATGATTTTAACCTTTTATCTCATAATTTTGACTTTTTAATTTCAGAATTTTGACTTTTAATAGTCACACATGAAACAATCTAGTTGAGTGAACCAAATTGAATTGCATAGTTTTAGGATTATTTCAATTTCATTTCATTCACTCAACTAGATTTTTTTTATGTATGACCAACTAAACAATCATTTTTAAGTTGATTCAATGTTTAACTTTTTTCACTGTGCTTCCATGTTTACTTGCAGTGCATGAATAAGAAAAAAAAGATCTCTCCAAAACTAATTCCCAAAACATATTCCACAAACCTCTTAACAAATTGCATTACCCATTGATAAAACATGTGGATCTGTTACTGACCTGTTCAATTTCTTTATTGCTGAAATATCCTCCAGGTGTTTTTACCATCTTGTGTACATTGGCACCTATGAAGAAAAAGCACATGTGTTAGTTGATGATATAATCAAAGAATGAACCCACAAAATCATAGAAACCAAGAAAATCAGCTTGACCGTTCTGGATGACCGCGTGCGTAAAACCGTGCGTAAAGACGTACCCATTCTTTCAGCAATTTCTGCGACGCGTTCTCCCCAGATTCCGTTTATGGCAACAAGGACACTCTCCCCAGGCTCCACCGTGTTGAAAACCGCACACTCCATAGCTGCGTGACCAGAGCCGCTCATAGATATGGTCATATTATTCTCCGTTTGAAAGGCGTATTGGATCCCACGCTTGATGTCGTTCATGATCTACAATGATAAACGCAAACAACTTTATTACAAGTCACGTTTTTTTTTGTAAGGATCACCCTCTGTAAAGTTATTTAGGTGAGGGTAAACACTGAAAGGAAAAAAAAAAACATTGATTTTTCTGTAAACATCCAATTCATAGTATCCTAAAAAAAAAAAGTAACAAGTAATGGATGAGAGGAGAACACTTGAGAATACAGACAAAATAATGGTGATTATTTTTCCCTTTAAAATTAACTTAACGGTACAAATATGTCATCTAACCCGAGTAAAATGTTCGAAAAGTTGTGTATTTCCACAATGAAACACTTTTAACAGTTGCATTATTTGGGTCTTGTGCATTTACCTCATACATTTCTGGGTGAAGGTGACCAATTATAGGTCTACCCCCTGCAGCTAAGACGCGTGGAGGGACGTTTGAGGGTCCTGGTCCGAAAAGGTAACGCAGAGGCGCCTGTAATGGCCGGAGCATGCATGCTGGAGGTGGAATGGTGACAGAGGACATGGGACGCTCCTGCTGCAGAGGCGCGCTCCTGGCTGCCAGGGGCACGTCGAGGGCCGCTGTTGCCTGCTGGGAAAGCAGCGCGCTCCGCCTGAACGAAGTCCGCAGCATCTCGGCTTGTGTCTTGAGAATCCTGCAGCTCATGAGGCTACAACAGACAGAGGGAGAGACTGAACCTGACTGGGAGTTTTGGGTGAAGATGTGAGATAAACAGGTCTTTGACCTTTTGGGAAGGGGGTGGTGTACGTCACTTGGCCGCTGTGTTAACAAGAGACCAAATGTCATTATTACAGAAGTGAAGGAGATGTTTGTGTTTGATGGAGTATGTATTTTCTATTACAATTTTGTTACATGGTCTCTAATCCATCTTTTTTTTGTTCATGTTGTATGATGAGTTCATTATACAATTATGTAAATGTATAGAAATAAATATATAAAACATATTTATGCAAAAATGTGAAGCAGAAACATGCAGAGAGAGCCTGTGATTTTCCTTGTGATCTTTAGCAATAACATAATCTCCTGTATATCCACTCTTTATATATATTTAACCCTCTATGGGACTATGTCATTTATAAATACAGCCTCTAACCAATCATATTGTACATCATATTGTGATTTTCTGTAAAAATATTCTCATAGATAATGAAGAAATTGTTCTTTTATCAATAGTTTTTTTTTTACATAAAGAATTCCTGAAAAAATATCTATCCTAATGGGACAAAGGCATTTATAAATGATGGTACCCCACAATAAAGGTCAAAGGTCAATTTTGTAAAGTGAGCATAGGAAATATACTTTAGGTCTTAATAAACTTAAAATCAAAGGTCATTCATTGTTGTTGGGTTTTTTTAAAAATACATTTTCTTAATAGAGGGTTAAAACAGAACATCAGTACACATAAGTATTTTGTTGAACCTATTTTGGATCTGTCAGGCTGGTTTTTGTGACTTGTAGATGTAAAGGTTTTGTCTTTTGAGCACTGGTTGGCAGGTGAGGACCTGTATATGGCAGCTTTGAACTGGTTCAGGTTAGTTACAGGCCATTTATTGATTTTGTGCACGGCTTTAGTCACATCAGGATGTTGGAGAGGTACCTCCTCTCAAAGAACCAATCTGCTCTCAGAGAAAGACATGGGCAGGCTCACGTTAAGCCACACACAGAATAGACACATCATATACAGTGCAGGTTTTTTGGTTTTTTTCATGTTTCAGATCTTCTGACTTACATCAGAAGTATCTAAATTCTGACATTGGAATGTTCTGATAACTGAATCTCAGTGGGTGTCATTGGATCATCTCTCACCTCCCTCTTAACCCTCTATGGGACTACGTCATTTATAAATGACACTTAAAAACAGCTTTAAAAAAAAGACACAAGCCTCTAACCAATCACATTGTACCATAAATTTGTCACCTAAAATCTTGTCTTACCAATAAAATAAAATAAAATAAAAAATAGTTTATCATGTGCTGCAACAAGGAAGTACAGGTGAGAACAGCACATGTTGGGTTATATGTGTGAGTAGTGTCATGATAAGTCCATTTTTAAACTGTAAAACACACATAAATCACCAATAAAAAAGAATATTGAAAGTGTTTTTTTAAACTATTTTAGTCATTTCATATGAAGAAATATACAAATCCTTCTTTAAAACAGTTAAAACATTTTTTTTTTTAAAAATCGTAGTTCACTCAGAAATTAATGACACTACCCATGCAATCCATAACAATTTACAGTTAGTTTTGTATCATTAAAGGGGATTTTTTTGGACTTTATAAATAACCTGGTTAGTGAATAAAGCATTTTTTTTAAAACTAAAACACGGCTTATTTATTATTTATTTCTATTTATTTATTTATGCTTTGCTATTGTAATTAAGGGGGATGGTATAGTTGTACTTTTTTGATGGTTACGTAACAGGCTCTAAAGGTGTCGATCTCTCAGTATGACCGGGTAAATGATTGCACCATGCGTAAATACATGGAACTCTGTGTTACCATCTCACTGACCTTTGCACTGGACTGAAAAGTAAAACTGTACCCAAACAGAGAGGGGGAGGAGCTGGGGAGGGAAAACAGGATAACAGGGGGACAATGGACATGTGTACAAACCCCTCATCATGCAGTGACACAACCAAGGATGTCATCATAGAATACTCACGTTTATCATTTTAACTATATAAGATGGGTATTTCCAATTCCATCAAGTTCAGTAAAAATGTCAGTTTAATTTCTTACTTGTGTATTGATATATCCATGGGTTCTAGATGCAGTGGTTTTTATGTTCTGTATTTGTGCATGCTGTTCTGCTTTTGTCCAGAAGTATCCGCCAAAGTGTCATGATCATAACTATATGATTTTAAGGCTAATGTTTTCCAAAATTCCCAATATTTCCCCAAAATATTTGTCCTAGCAACTAGCAAGTATTTTCCTTGACCAAAAATTAACACAGCCTCTGATCAAAATATGAAATAGATCTGTGTATAGTACAGAATGTATCGGTCTCACATTTTTTTTTATTATATGGTACTTTATTTAGAACAACACAGTTTACATTAAAATATAGACTTTTCATAACACTTGCATAAAGTGATCAGTCAGAGTAGAAGTCATACACATGCTTAATTGTAATCATCTACAAAAAGGAAGAAACAAAGACAGGGAAAAGATAAAGATCAGTTTTGGCTCAGTTGGTAGAGCAGGTCATCCAGTAACTGAAGGGTTGGTGGTTCGAATCCCACTCTGTCCTAGTCGGTCCATTGTGTCCTTGGGCAAGACACTTCTCCCTCCTTGTGGTGTATGAATATTTGGTGGTGGTCAGAGGGGCCGTAGGCACAAAATGGTTGCCACACTTCTCTCAGTCTGCCCCAGGGCAACTGTGGCTACATATATGGTTTACCACCACCAGAGGGTGCATATGAGAGTGAATGAATAATGGGTCACTAATGTGAAGTGCTTTGAGTGGCCAAAAAAGCCCTAAATAAATCCAATCCATTATTATTATTGCATTCCATCACTTTATATTTGTACATGGGCAATGACAGTAAAGTTGACTCTAATCAAACCAAATTAGCTGTGTTTATTGAGTCAAGTGACGCTAACATACAAAAGTGTTATTTTCTGTGTCACAAAATAAAATTCATCCTGGTGACAGAGGATGACAAATGAGTGATATTTTTGCTTTTAATTTTTTTTAAGTAATAAGTAATATTTTTTTTATTTGTTTTTTTGCTTATGCTTGTTATAAGCAATTGCCAATTCAGTCTCATAACAACCTCTAAATATTCACAACAACAAAAAAATTGTAAATATAATTTTTTTTCATTTAGTGACACTAAAACAAAGTATAATTTCACAAAAAATCTCAATAATTAGAATAAATATGAACATTTTAAAATGTCTTGAGAAATAAGTACGATTTAAATAATATTCCGCCTATGACTAAATATTTTGTGTCTGTAGATCCACTGTGATAAGTTAGAATGTGTGTAAATGATAAACTAAAGCCTAATATTGTTTGTTTTCATAATGTCATTTTACTTTTTTCACTGTAATAAAGAGAGAAGTTTGGAGTTTACATTATTTATATATTATTACATTTTTTTTTTTTTTCTGGTCGGCCCACTTCAGATCAAACTGAATGTGTCCCCTGAACTAAAATGAGTTTGACACCCCTGATGTAGACAATTTAGATAGTCACAGTCAGGGAAACTTCTCCCAGGATGAATTTCATGGAATGGCTGTCATTGTCAGTAACCATTTCTCTTGTAATGACTTCTGTGCCTCAGCTGCCACAGTCCTACTCAATGGTTCAGTCAGCAGAGTAGTCAAGCAATGATTTGCATCTTCCACATACACCAGATTTCTGTTGTACAGATTTTTAAATATCTGATGCTCGAAACCAACAACAATGGTTTTCTTTTGTGTTTGTATCACTTTTCAACAGCTCTTTCAAAAAAGTCACTTTTTACAGTCGGCCATTTTGAATTGTCCAATATGGCGGCAATATATTGTCTTCGGCAGATTTGGACTCATTATGTCAAAAATACCTCTGTACCAAATTTCAATTTGTACAATCCCTTATCAGAACTCCCCAAACAGCCTCGACTATGTATATGTGAATCTCTGGGCCTGTTGTGACCCCCCCCCCCCCCCTCTCTCTCTGGTGTATTTCTGCTGCATCGCTGTGCTTCATGGCCGCCCTCTGTTAACAGAGCTCTGATGATGCTGACGCTGATGTCACCGCCACCTCGCAGCATCCCTGGCACGGTAGCGCCGCCATTTTCCCTATATTTTCAGAGTGACTGACGGACTGAATGACGACGGGCCGCTAGAGCATCCCTCAGCCATCCTTCCGTGAATCAGTCTACCCCCCCCCCCTCCCTTCTCCATGTCCTTGTGCGTAACGGACGCACAGCTGTGTTCCGTGCTGAGCCCACCCAGAGCTGGTGATTCTCAACCAGTCTGCCTCGTTTTCCCCGGCGGATGCTCCATGTATGGATGCGCCAAGTGGAGCAATGCTGTAGGCTGCCCAGAGACGGAGTGAAAACTAAAAAAAATATATATATATATCTAAGCTGTTGAGGAGATTGAAGCAGGAGGCAGCGGAGGATCCTGGCGCTGCTTTGAATGGCCAGAGGATTCAGCCTCTGCGGTCGTCGAGCCTGAGTTACTGAGGTAAGAAACGCATCCTCCGCTTTGTAATGAGATGTTTTTTCCATCTCCCAGCATCGGCACCATAGGGTGTCACGCCTTAGTGATAAGAGCTTTGGAGGCCTTCTGTATATATGAGGTAGTAAATAAAGAGGTGCGTCAGGATGTTTGATGGTTCCTCTGCTGTCAACAATTGTCTTAAACGTCATACTCTTAAGAAAAAAGAAAAAAAAACAGCCTAAAAAGACTCCTGTCGGGATCGATATGTTAAGAGTGTGAGGATGTTACAGATATATTAAGTCAATAATAAGTCAATAAGCTGCGTTACTGTGCGCTGACCTCCTTTCTGACGCAGTGTTAGATGATTTGGTGTCTGTGTCGTTTATGTTTACGCGGCCTGTTTTTGAGGTGCGGCAGGCAAAGCAAGATGGAGGAGACACTATTTACCCGGGTTATTATTAATATTTGCAGCCAGTAGCATAGAGTCATATCCAATTATCGATTTTTTTGGGGGGCAATTTTTATGTCTTCAAAGCCTTGACTTGTGTCGTATTTGGAGCAATATTCAGTGGTGTGTGTTTTTCATCTGGTGATGCTGAGAAAATGGATGAGATGGGTCTCAAAATGACCTACATCATCTGAAAATAGAAACCCAAAACATTCTTAAGGGGTTAACACCATCTGTCATAGCAAAATTAGCTCAAAGATGTTGTATTGAATGGATGAGTCAACATAGATGTTTATGAATGTGTTGTTTTATTCACTACTGTGAGGCCTTTAGCTGTGGAAGCTGAGGCGAGGGGTTGATGCCCGGAGAATAAGCAGCCATTTTACTGTAGAATAGCAAGGATGCTGTTGATCCTCCTGCCAAATGATGGACCGTCTATTTACTCAGCATGTTTTAGTGACTGTGCAGCTCTTCCTGAAGCTGAGGCCAAGAATGATTCACGTGATGGTATTAAAATGTCTTTTCTGGGCTTCACACGCTGCTCAAAACAAACTTGCATCTTCTGTGTGTGTGTGTGTGTGTGTGTGTGTGTGTGCAGGTGACAGGTGTGTGCCTGTGTAACAACACAGATCTCCAGCTGTTCTGCTCATACACTCGGCCACCGGCAGCATGGCGGGGGCTTCAGTGAAGGTGGCAGTGAGGGTCAGACCCTTCAACTCCAGAGAGATCGGCAAGGAGAGCAAATGCATCATTCAGATGTCAGGAAACACCACAAGTGAGTGTGATGAGCTGTGAAGCTGATGTGACTTCAAGGTTCAATTTATTCTCATCACATGTGTACACGTGAAACTAAATCCATACTCAGGACCAGCAACATAAAAATGTGTATGAAATTAATCGTATATTGATTTTTGATTTGAATGATTTATTTCGAACATGTGCAAAGTGCAACAATATTCAATACAGCAATAATAATAATAACAATGACATGTTCGAAAAGGAGTAGGATGAAGCATAAGCTTATTTAATCCTACCCCTTCTTCAATTCCACAATAACCTAAATACATCTTGTAGTAATATAGTGCATAGTACAAAAAGATGATAAATAAAATAATAACAATAACAATAATAACAATACCAATAATCAATAACTGAAGTACTAAACATAGACATATATACAAAAAAAAAAAAAACTAAAAACAAATGAGCAGATAGGAAAGTAGGTAACAACTTTAACTGTTATTAAAACAGTTTGTTCATGATAATGCGTGTTTACATGATATTTTTACATTTTATACTTTAATCAGCATCATATATTCTTATATTTATAGAAAAACAGAACTTTATATAATTCAGTGAAAGCCATATTGTAATGAATTTGTCATCTGTGACTGATGTAGATATCCTGAAACAACCTGAAGCTGGATTCTGTAATGAAAATTAAACACAGATATTGTTCCATTAGAATGATATAAAATTCACCCCAGGAACTGGTTAAAAGTTGACATGTATCTGCTAGAAAAGACAATACAATCCATTGTTATTTTATACATTTCAGTGACAATCATGCAAGATCAAGAAAACTAAGATCTTTATTACACCCTAAAGAAAATAGTGAATTAAATTTTTTTCATTGTTCTTGACAGCAAAATTACTTGATCTATTACAAGGAAAGCTTTGGAATTTCATTGAATAAATAATCAATACATTCAGGTTGAGTCTAGGAAACTCTCTTTTGACCTAATTTATTGCACACTTAAGTTTAAAATATTCAATATTGTAATCCCAGTGATATATATATATATATATATATATATATACAGTTAACTCGATGTGTGATATTATTCTTTTCACACCACACCTATGAGAGGAGACATGTACAGTTAAGATTCTGGACTGACAGATATTTTCAGTCTGATATTTAGTTGGGAAATATATGTATTGAGGTATTATTTCTTGAAAATAGTGAAAAATGACAAAAATATGATCCGTTCTTGCTCTACACAAAAATTCACAATGTAAACTGTTGGCTTTCTTTGATCATTTTAATTGTGTTCATATTTTTCCAGTCTTATATGGCTGTAGTAAAAGTAGTTAGACAGTATAGATCATGATTGATCAATACTATCTATAGATCTTGCAAAAGTAACATTGATTTAAAAAAAAAAAATTGATTAAATTTTTTGCCCATATTTTTAGCCTGACAGTAGCAAGAATAACATTATTGTGTGTGTAAACACTAAAAAACAGAAATGCAGTAAATCTTGGTCACATATTCCTGAGACCTACAATCAGGTACGTTTACTATTCCACCTCAGTGGAATAGTAAACAGACAACTTTCACCTACAGCAACAAGACAGTAGGCAGGGAGACATGCAGCTTCATGTCGGCTCAGACAGGAGACAAAAGCTCCAGTCACTGAAGCCTGGCAGTGTGTGTGGGATGGAGAGACGCCGCCGCTTCTCTCTTTCCTCATCATACGAGCTGCATGGACCAGAAAGAGCGCCTTGTTCTAGTCGATCCCAGACACAGGGGTCAGCTGATCTAAATTTATAGAAGGGGAATGTTGGCCTGTTATGCCTGTCGGTATTTTATTTTATTTTATTTTTTTAAAGAAGAATCTCATTAGGGCCTAATGTTTTGTTATTTATTTCTGTTATTTTCACTCCATTTGATTATGAACCATTAGTATTGTTCAACCCTCCTAATTCTCCTCTATTTTTATGCATTATAGTCATATTATATAATGGCTGAGTGCATATTTCATCAGCTGTGATTGATGCAGATATCAGCAGACTGCCACTGCTGCTGCTGTTTTGAACCTATTCACAAGAGGCTGATGCAGTGGGTTAAGTTTACACAAAAAAAAAAAAAAAAAAACACCACCAAAAACCCCTGCTCAGTTCCTATTTCATATTCCAGTTGAAGACACCCCTCCAGTCATGAAAAAAGCACGAGTGTTGAATTCAGAACCGCTGCTTTTGATGGCTACTCTGATCTCCAAAGTCCACTCTGATTCAGTTTTTTTTAGTTAGAGGTTAAATCATTTCGCACACGCTGTGATGTTTCACGCATTGTATGTTAATATATTTGCTTTAATGCTGGTATAAAAGGTCGGAGCAGCTTTTGAGCTCTAGGGCATAGTTTCTTTAAGACAATATTTCATTACTGACTGTAGATGTTTGGTGCTTTTTATCTTTATTTTCCAGGTAACAGCAACTAAATATATATGATTTTACCAATGATCTACTGACAGTATATGTGTGTGATAAATGATCATGATGCTAACTGAGTTCATGTGTGTGCATAACAAGTCAAGTGATAGTCTTATATCATAATACTTAAATAAAACACTACTGGATTACAGTAACATTGATTTACTGTATTTCAAGATGTGAAGTGTGTGTGTTGATTAGAAACTTGGTCCTCATGAGACATGGAGATGAGTATGTGTGTGCATGTGTGTGTGTGTGTGTATACAGAGAAAGATTGCCTTTATTAGATTGACTTTAGGTTAGAGCTAGCTTTGACAAACAAGATAAATGCTTAAATGGCAAAATTGAACTGCAACCTCTTTCTTTTTGAATCCTGTCAGATATGGGATGTAGTTTTCTTGAAACAGGTTTTGTCTTCACTGCATTTAGCTTGAAATTAATCAGCCATAACACTGATTACAATTGATTTATGTTTTTAGCCATATTGCTCAGCTCTATTTTAGATATTTACAGCCTTTGTGTCTTCTAGCTGGTACAATATGTAGCAGTAAATAGACTTGTATTTGTGAATGTCTCACAGTGGGAATAGGTGGATTTAGATTTTTCTAATTTCCTTGTGTCTGTTATGTTTTATTTTAGCGATTCTCAACCCAAAACAGCCAAAAGAAAACAAGAGCTTCAACTTTGACTTTTCTTACTGGTCACACACAACGGTAAGATTTCAACATCTAAACTATTAACTTTACATAAGAATATATGAGATGTTGACTCTAAATCTCCAAAGAGTTTAATTTAATAAGTATTTATTGCCTGTTTTTCTCTGCATTGCATTGAAATTTATACTGAACATTTAAGAAACTCCACATATCTTTCTATAGTCATTTAATGAAACAACTTGTTGCTGAAATCAAAGTAAGATACATGGTTCGTGTATTTTTAATTGCATTTTTATGTTGGAATATTTAAAAAAATTCAAGCATTTAGAATAAAATTATCCAATATTTCATAGATAGAACAAATTCATGCAGAAAAATATGGCTTTCTAACTATTATCTTCTTCTCTTGTTTTTTTCCACCTCTATTTCTACTCTGTGTTTGTAGCCTGAGGACATCAACTATGCGTCCCAGATGCAGGTGTACAAAGATATTGGAGAGGAGATGTTGCTTCATGCATTTGAAGGATACAATGTTTGCATATTTGCATATGGTCAGACAGGCGCAGGCAAAAGCTACACCATGATGGGACGACAGGAAAAGGACCAGCAGGGGATCATACCCCTGGTAAAACTGGACTTACAATTAGTTATTATACAAATACATTATGCATGAAATGAAGAGCTTATTTTAAATTGCAACAGAAAATTTACATAATGCAGTGTTGGTTGAAGAACAATTTTTTTTTATTATTTATTGTGGGAAAAACCTGTACTGTGTTAATGACAATGTCATCTTTATTTTTTTTTATTTTATTTTTTTACAGCTGTGTGAGGACCTTTTCACCAAAATCAATGACAGCAATAATGACAACAGCATGTCGTACTCTGTGGAGGTGAGTCATAGTCATGTAAATATTATGTATTTTCACTGTTTTGGCATTTATACTACATGTTTCAATCTAGAAACAGGCTTTAAACAAATAAATATATATATTTTTTGTATGCATAAGGCATGAATTGGATTTTTTTTTCATAGCAAATTGATAATTAAACACATTACGGTATCATGTTGATTGTCATGGTTACACAGAGAAAATGAATAATTAATGCCATAGAAGCAGTTTAAGGAAAGTGCAGGGCATAAAAGGAAAACCCCACTCCACTCCTAACACGAAGCTTGAATGGATGAGTGAATGAATAAATATAATACCTGCCAAATAGTTTGAAAGACTCAGCATAAAGTATACAGACAACACTTAAACACATGAATCAAAATTATACACAAAATAAAAAGATGGCAAAGTGCAAAATAGCATTTAACCTAATAGCATTACAGCTATAAAATTAGATTGAATATTAATTAAACCATTAGCATTATTTCATGCATTAATAAGGACATTCAAATATTGTTTTACATCTTTTTGTGTCTTCTAGGTGAGTTACATGGAGATCTACTGTGAACGTGTTCGTGACCTGTTGAACCCCAAAAACAAAGGAAACCTGCGTGTCAGGGAGCACCCTCTGATGGGACCCTATGTTGAAGACTTGTCCAAACTGGCTGTCACCTCCTACAATGACATCCAAGACCTGATGGACTCTGGAAACAAAGCCAGGTAATAAAACTGAATAAAAGAAACAGAGGTTAAAATGATCTATCTATCTATCTATCTATCTATCTATCTATCTATCTATCTATCTATCTATCTATCTATCTATCTATCTATCTATCTATCTATCTATCTATCTATCTATCTATCTATCTATCTATCTATCTATCTATCTATCTATCTATCTATCTATCTATCTATCTATCTATCTATCTATCTATCTATCTATCTATCTATCTATCTATCTATCTATCTATCTATCTATCTATCTATCTATCTATCTATCTATCTATGTCTGTCTATCTATCTATTTATTTATTTATTTCTGGGGAAGTTGATCTAGTCCAATATATTTTCTTTGGATAAGTAATTTACTTTACTTTTAATTTGAAAAAAATAAAATAGAAAAAGTAATCTAAAAACTAGAAAAGCACTCTGAGAGTGCAGACCTCCGCCAAGGTAGACCCCCCCCCCCCCTCCCGGATCACCACCTTCCTGTTCACATTTCCAACATATCCTGAAAATTTAATCAAAATCCGTCCTTAAGTTTTCGAGTTATTTTGAACACAGACAGACAATCAGATAAATGCCGGCAAAAACATAACCTCCTTGGCAGAGGTAATAACAAGTTTTCCTTGATAAGAGCATTACGTAGAGCCAGTTTTAAAATGTTTTACCATTAGCCAGATTGAACCAATAATAAGCTAATACAATAGTTTGCATCAAGTCTTAGTCGAGGACGAAGATTGTTTCGTATAATTCAAGAGATTGTTTGTGCACCTTTTTAGTTTAAGAATTGTAAATCTATCTAAAATAAAGTGTTTTCATTGCTCATAAGAAGCACAACTTTCATTTTGCTTACAGTTGCTGAACCCCAATAGCAAATTTACATTCAAATGTTTTCTGCAAGTAGCACAGTTTTCTTCTTAACAGAAGTTGGTTGTATTTTCATATTTAAATTGTTGCCTTTTCCAGGACGGTGGCTGCAACCAACATGAATGAGACCAGCAGTCGCTCGCACGCTGTCTTCAATATCATCTTCACACAGAAAAAATATGACACGGAGACAGACAACACATCAGAAAAGGTTCTTAAAATGTCACTGCAATAATGGTCTTAAACAAATCAATATCAGACATAGTTTTCTTGTGTTCATTAAAGTTGTGTTTGCATGTTTTCCCAGTACAGGACTGAGCTTTTGGGTGTTTATTCTATTAATACAAAGCAATTTAGTTTAAAATACGGTGTCTCATCATAGGTCAGCAAAATCAGTCTTGTGGACTTGGCCGGCAGTGAGAGGGCCGACTCAACAGGAGCCAAAGGAACCCGACTGAAGGTGAGAGGAATATGTAGTTTAAAGTGAGTGTAAGCAGGATACAGGGTAAATCCTAATGAAGAAATGAACACTCCAAATAACTGACTCATATGTTTTTTCAGGAAGGAGCAAACATCAACAAATCTCTGACCACATTAGGAAAAGTCATTTCTGCCTTGGCTGAACTGGTAGGATTTTACCACATGTCTGAACAAACATGTTCCGTTACAAAATATGTTTTCCTGTTATCAAAAAGAACTCAATTTGGTATTTTGTTTTCACCTTTTAGGACTCGGTACCAAATAAGGTGAGTTTCATTAACTATTACAGATTTTAAAGGACAAAATCATCTTTACAGAGTTGACAGGCAATTAAATTATTATTATTTTACATCCAGAACAAGAAAAAGAAGAAGGTGGAGAGTTTTATTCCATACAGGGATTCAGTTTTGACTTGGCTTCTGAGGGAAAACCTGGGTATGCTAACAAAATAATGAAACACATTAATGACAATAATCCAGGAATGATGAATGTATTATTCATTTTATTTATTTGTATATTTTAGGAGGAAACTCTCGCACAGCTATGGTTGCTGCTCTCAGCCCTGCAGATATTAACTATGACGAGACCCTCAGCACCCTCCGGTGAGACAAATGTCACTGACCTCTTTTCTATAAGTGTTACAAGAAAAGGAGGTTTGATGATGTGAACACAGTTTTCCTACAGTGTCTCCCTGTAGGAGAGCTGAACCAATTAGATGCTGAAACACTTTGCTGCATTGTTTTGCATATTCATAAGTAAAATTTGCTTCATGTACTGTGTATGGTTGATGTTACATGTCTAAATTCACCTCGACAAAATTAATTCAATCTATAGTTATATGATTTGCTGGAAAAGTCATATTAACAGAGTTGCAAGTTGCAGTTGAGGCAAATAGATAGGTTGTTTATCAAAGTCAATGTCACTGAATCTAATGTAAGTCTACATTAGAGGTCATTTTTAGCTTTTTATCAACCACCTCATCTATGGCCTGATGTATTTCACTCGGCCTTCTTCTTAGTTCTCTAATTGTAGTATGTCTCATGTCTTGAGCTTCATGTCTTTGTACTTTATATCTGAGGTGTGAGTAAAGAAGAGCTGAGATGACAGACATTTAAGGAAATTATTGCCTCAGAGAAAATAAAAAAAATAAAAAAAATTAGTTAAATACGATAGGTGCAAGAGCAGCGTCATCTTATCTAACAGTGACTTTTTATATTTAATGATCTTGGTCAGATCAATGTTTATGACTGATGACAGATGATTATTTTTAGTTCACTTCACAATGTGACATGATGTACAGTAAGTGACATAGAGATCTCATAACACACATAAGTTTGATAGCATCAATTTAAATAACATCCATCAGACTGAAGACTGCTCCTACTGTGGAATGAACCATATGCTTATTTCACCGCTTTTGATGCATCAAGAATCACAGTTGCTGAAAAGACTTTTGTAATAGATAGAGCTGTGTATCCTTGTTCATATCCCATAGAGCAAACTTCTACAGTCTTCAGTGCAATGTACATTAAGAATTTAAGACATCTCTCTTGATGTCATAACAAGAGTGATTTATGAGTCAGTCGAGGAGGTGAAAAACTGAGAAGAGTTTCATGTCGACACAAACTTCACCCATCTTTTTATCTTGTTAATCTATTTCAAAGACCATATTTTTGAATGCAGTGACATGTTTGTAGCATCCTCTCTTTGTGATTCTTCTCTTTTTTTGAGATTTTGTCATCACGATTTCTGACCTCAGTGGCCGTTGTATTTCCAGGTACGCTGACCGTGCCAAACAGATCCGCTGCAACGCTGTGATCAACGAGGACCCCAACAACCGCCTGGTGCGTGAGCTGAAGGAGGAGGTGGCTCGCCTCAAAGACCTGCTGTACGCACAGGGACTGGGAGACATCATAGAGAGTGAGTGTCATACAGAGTCTCTCTCCAGTGTAGTGAGATCACACACAAACAAACGTGCATTTATGTCATTTCCACAGGTTATTACTCTTTGTAAGTTCAAAACAGAGGATGGAGTGTGAGTGTGTCTCACACACATTCTCTTTTCTCCTCTGTCCTATCAGCGTATCGCTGCACTGGCCCCATCATCACTGGTTTGAAATGTGTGTTTGATAATTCTTGCAAGCCTGCGCTTTGCAACTAATAGTAATGAACCTCAAGCCAGCCTCCCTCCTCCACCACACCAGAGAAACTAACCTGAGGAGACCATGTGTAAAGTCAGACAGTACACATTAAATGACAAAATATAAACCTTATATTGATTGAAAGAAGACAAAAAATACTTTTGAGGGTTTACCTTGTTCTCATAGCTTAAAATGGCCTCCTTTTTCTTTCCATTAGTTGCAGTTTCCACGTAATGCAAGTTTTGTCTCGGTCTTTTTAATCTGTGACACTCAAAATACTTGATAATCCCGATAATGTTTAAATTTACCAATATTTGCTGCTTTTCACTGTGATCCATTAGGAAACCAAAAGCAGAGTTTGCCAAAAAGCAGGTTGAATGACATACTGTGAGGACGCCATTTTAGATTACTGAGGAGCACTTGTGTTTTAGCCTCCTGGTTCTCTGTGTGTGGAGCTGATTGAAGCTATGAGTCAGGTGCTTAGATGCCTGCACTGCCAGGAGACACACTAAGGCTGTGCTAAACAGCTCATGGATATGATGACGTGCCTCCAAAAACATATTCTAAGACTGAACTGGTCTAGATGCATTGTAGTGATGTACTTTCTTTTTTGTTCCTGTCTCATGCTTGCAAGCTTGTTGAATGTGTGTCTCTGTAAATATCAGAAAAAAGCTTTAAACTTTCAGTCTTTTGGCATTTTGTGCTCATCAGTTTGCATTGCTCTTCTCTCTCTGTCTGTGATGGCTTTTTTAAGCAAATGACTGCTTCTTTGATCCATCATTTGAGCTTTCTCTTCTTTTTTTTGTATTCCTCCCTGTTGTTCCCCCATTTTTCTTTCCCTTTCTTATACGTTTTTCTGCGTGTTTCTCTCAATCCCTGATGTCTCACCTTAATTACCTGGCGTCTACTCCTACCATTTCGTCTTCTGTCCTTCCTTCCTGTTCTTCCCTCTCTCTTGCTTACCTCCATTCGACGCCTCTCTCTCTGGCAGACCTGTGCGATTACAAGAACTTTGTAAATAATCGCCAGGCTGTCAATCAAAGGGGTGATCTCTCCACAGTGACAAATGCCATGACGGGAATGAGCCCCTCCCCCTCGCTCTCAGCCCTGTCCAGTCGCGCCGGTTCCATCACCAACCTTCATGACCGCATCTTCAGCCCAGCCAGCGAAGAAGCCATTGAGAGGCTCAAGGTACCAGAGATTTGAGATGTTCCCTGTGGCTACAAATAAGCTGATAGTGGACTAAAATAGAACCTGGAATACAATGATTATAAAGTAAAAGGTGATAGGACGGTGGATTACAGAATCAGTGTAGGCATCTATTGAGGAAAGTGAGTTAAAAAATTGTATATGTGCAGTTTTTAGATGCGTGTTTACCTTTGCCAACAGGAAACAGAGAAAATCATTGCAGAGCTCAATGAAACTTGGGAAGAGAAACTGCGACGTACTGAAGCAATTCGTATGGAAAGGTATGCATTAATAATAATGGCTTTCATTTTTATAACACTTTTCTATGAACACATTCATTACTTATTCACTCCGGTGATGGTAAACTACATAAATAGCTAATTTGTACCCCTCTGACCATCAGCAAATATTCAAACACATCCGTGAGTAACAGCATTGAAGGCAAGTAAGGTTGAGGAAACAACAGTACGTGACTAGGAAAGAGTGGGATTTGAACCACCAACCTTCTTGTTATTTGTCAACCCTGTCTACCTCCTGAGCCATGGCAGCTGGCATTATTTTATGTTATGAATAAATAGATGTACAAGATAGATTTCGTGTCATTATGGAAAAGTGAAGCCAAAATATATTGACTATATATTGAGTCTTAAAAGTGACTGGTCATTACATCTTTCATTGACCTGGTTCTGTGCCACAAAATATTCTGTCAGGATCTATATTTTTCATAAATGCTGCAAACAGAGTGGAGTTGTCTACTATATCATTTTAGCATCGTCATCAAAATGTACACATGCACAATTGTCACATCGCAGGTCCTACAATGTAGGAGACAAGTGTGCTCAATGTGTTCTCATCTAATTTCAACCTGGGTACCTGACACACTGAACACATCCATCCATTTATCAGTTTGCCAAAACAAACTATGGTTCTGTAAATGGAGTGAGTCACTGGTAACAACATTGAAAAAGGTAGCAACAAACAATAGAACATCACTTAAAATGAAGACTTGGTGCTAAAAAGAAAAGCAATGACAGTTACCTGGAACACATTGAACACTGAAACACATGCTCTGTGTCCATAGTGCCCTCCACCTGTTGACACAATAGGAAACACAATTCATTTGTTTGGCCATTTACGTCAGCATCACACAGCTATTATATCCTCCTGAGTATTTTTTCATATTGCAATATATTTCGCAGGGTTAAAAAAAAATGTCAGTTTTTTCAAATATCATACAGCCTGCAAAAAGAGGCAGGTGGAGGCGCAGAAATCTTGATTCCGATTATTTGAATTATATTATGACAGACAGATATTGCATATTATCTGCCCAGCCGTGTTGAAATAATACTGTCTTCTCAAGCTGTGAGTAGGAAATAAATATTTTGAAGAGTAAATAAAAACCTTAAA
This sequence comes from Siphamia tubifer, assembly GCA_020466265.1. Lineage (NCBI taxonomy): Eukaryota > Metazoa > Chordata > Actinopteri > Kurtiformes > Apogonidae > Siphamia > Siphamia tubifer. The sequence continues at coordinate 22,547,227 of CM035799.1, read as the reverse complement.
CATGCCTACCACATGGAGATGCTGAGCCTTATGTGTTCTCTGCAGGGAGGCCCTGCTGGCTGAGATGGGTGTTGCCATGAGAGAAGATGGAGGAACTGTGGGTGTTTTCTCTCCCAAGAAGGTAACATGAAAAGATTTTGCTCAGTAGTTTAGAACACACACACAGTCAGATAGATAGACAGACAGATAGATAGATAGATAGATAGATAGATAGATAGATAGATAGATAGATAGATAGATAGATAGATAGATAGATAGATAGATAGATAGATAGATAGATAGATAGATAGATAGATAGATAGATAGATAGATAGATAGATAGATAGATAGATAGATAGATAGATAGATAGATAGATAGATAGATAGATAGATAGATAGATAGATAGATAGATAGATAGATAGATAGATAGATAGATAGATAGATAGATAGATAGATAGATATCCCAAATGACTAAGTAAAAGTCTGCTACTTTCTTTTAGACTCCTCATCTGGTAAACCTAAATGAGGATCCACTGATGTCTGAGTGTCTGCTCTACTACATTAAAGATGGCATTACCAAGTATGTGTTTTCTCTACTTTTTAAAACTTTAAATCTTTTTTAGATAGATATCTTTCTAACTTTGTTTACCTTTTCTCAGAGTCGGTCGTGAAAATGCAAAGACTCGCCAAGACATTGTTCTCAGTGGTCATTTTATCAGAGACGAACACTGCACCTTTAGCAGCACCACAGGCCCACAGGGCGAAGGTAAAGAACAGCTACTCTGAAGGAAAACTAGCAGGAAAATTCAGCGGTCTTATAGTGTGTATGTTCAAAATCTGTTGTGTTCTCAAACAGGATGTGTTGTGTTGGAGCCATGTGAGGGGGCGGAGACATATGTTAACGGGAAGAGGGTCACTTCGCCAATTATTCTGCGGTCAGGTAAGTGTAAGTCTGTCATCTTTATATAGAATACAATCATCAATAAGTCCCTAACTAAAATGTTATTTTCTTTTTCTGTTTTTAAAGGAAACCGTATTATTATGGGCAAGAGCCACGTGTTCCGTTTCAATGACCCTGAGCAGGCTCGACTGGAGCGTGAGAGGACGCCGTGCGCTGAGACACCAGTGGAGCCCGTGGACTGGGCCTTCGCTCAGAGGGAGCTACTGGAGAAACAAGGCATCGACATGAAACAGGAGATGGAGCAGAGGTGTGTGGAAGGGATATGAAATTTATGAAGATTGCTACAGGACATGTTCTGTTATTTTAAGAACAGAATATTGATGCAGACTAAAAATAAATCCTATTGCCCTTCAGACTTCAGGAGCTTGAGGATCAGTACAGAAAAGAAAGAGAAGAAGCCAGTAACCTGCTGGAACAACAGAGACTGGTGAGAGGAACAGTGATTAATAACATCTAAGAAGATGATTCCTTTAATTATTGGTAAGAAAAAGCAGGTTGAACCCACTGTGTTTGATTTATTTGCTCATAGGACTATGAGAGTAAACTGGAAGCACTTCAGAAACAAGTGGATTCTCGATACCTGGAGTCACCAGAGGAAGAGGAGGAGCCTGAAGAGGAAGGTCAGTGTAGCTTTGAACCTCATCTTTTTGTCGTCATCGTATCCCTTTAAAAAAAGAGTACTTACCTTTCCTGTTTCTTACCCCCCAGTCCCGTGGACCAAACGTGAAACTGAGCTGGCTCTGTGGGCTTTCCGAAAGTGGCGTTTCTACCAGTTCACCTCTCTCAGGGACCTTTTATGGGGCAACGCTATCTTTCTTAAAGAGGCCAATGCTATCAGTGTCGAGCTGAAGAAGAAGGTGAGACATTAAAAACATATTTGTCATTTAGCATGTTAGGATTTTCATGTTCATTGAAAAAGACGAATTGAGGTTCACTTAAAAAATTAAGTCCAGCCAAGGATGAGTTCTGGATTCGATCGGGTTCACGTTAACAATTTATTAAGATCACATGTAAAATACAAGAAACCAGCTGATCTCAGTGGACACAGGGTCCCAGTTGGAAAACCAGGTACCATCTCCCCCGAAAACCCGCTCCACACTTGACAGTATCTTCTGGGTGTCTCCACCCTGAACACATGGGTTGGGTTTTGCAACGTCATCGGAACCAGTCTTCTGATTGGGCCTCTACCTAGTGACGGAGCTGGCCAACCTCAGCCTCGCCTCGTTTACCTCCTGTATGAGAAACTTAAATGATTATGTCTGCGCCTGCGTGCCTTGTGTCACAACAGTTTCAGTCAAACTCCACCTGTGCAATAATCAAACATGGTTTCTTCTCAGGTTGGAGGAGCATGTTGGGAACCAGGGAGAGTTCTGCTCATTACACTAACAATTCATATCAACCATATAATATATGAATCATATGAACTCCTAGTAACTAAAGAAATACTATCAAGCACTTGACATGTGATATGATATATGAATGTGTCTATATTTTCATGGATCATGTTTCATGTGTTTTTTTAATCTGTATTTGAGTCTTAACTAATACAGGGTTCTTGCGAATCCTTGAAAAGTCATTGTTCAAAAAATAAGGTCTTAATTCACATTAAAATGTCTTCAATCAAATTTTCAAAAGTCTTCAAAATTTTGACACATTAGTAAGATTTATGTTAGTTTGAAATAAAAAGTATTTGGTAACATTTAGGCTGTCTATATTACAAAAAATAATTTAGGGTGAGTAGAAAATGAGGACACATCATTCTGTGAGTGTAGTATTCCTGTAGTTATACTTAGTTTTTTTGCAAGTGTGTGTTTATATGTGGTGTGTGTGTGTGTTACATATTCAAAATTTCAAAGTTTTGCTTCTTGATCCAAATGGTTCATGAATGTAGCATCAATTGGACCAAAAAAGTCATGTTCTATTTAAAATAAACAGTTGGGTAAAACTGCCCCCAGGTAATTTACGTGGTGTTCTTTTTTCCCTTTTCAATTTTGGTTCATTGTCGTCTTGGTCTTAAATTTAATTTCAAACAGCATTAAAAAAAGTCTTAAAAAGTCTTGAATTTAACTTTCCATGAGCTGTAGGAACCTTGTAATAAGCATCTGGTGTTACTGTTAAAAGTAGTCGGAGTTAGAATACCTTTTTATTTTCATGCGATTTTGATCTGATGAACATTCAGCTCTTCAGTCCAGACTAGTGCTAGTGAAGTATCTGCCAGTGACTATTGACTTTAGTGAATTTAATTACATTTGTGTCTGTGTGAGTCTCTTGAAAAGTCATTATTTGTCTGGACATGACAGTAATGTACAGCAGTAAGACATTATATGACGATACTAAGTCGTTCTGTTTAAATATCCAGCCAATAAAAGGTTTAAGCACATGAAATAATACTGTTTGACTGCTTTTCAAACAATTGGAGCCTCATAGTGTTTGAGTCCAATCAGTGGATCATACTCAGTTGAAGGTTCTTGATATTGTGTTTTATGTTTTATTCTCCTGTCGTCCACAGGTTCAGTTCCAGTTCGTCCTGTTGACAGACACTCTCTACTCTCCGCTACCCCCTGACCTGCTGCCCCCCAGTGTGGCCAAAGAGAGGGAGAGACGACCTTTCCCACGAACAATTGTAGCCGTTGAAGTACAGGATCAAAAGAACGGAGCCACACATTACTGGACTCTGGAGAAACTCAGGTAATAGGCTGTGTATGAAAAGACCTGAAACACATTCCTACATGAACCACAGATCTATATGGATATTTCAAATTAAGAACAAGAAGAACAAATACATTTATACACAAATATGACTGGGATTCAAAGACCAATAAAACACACCATGAAGATGCAAAAAACCCAACATCATGTGCTATACTAATAATAGACCTCTTTTTTTTAAACTGTTAATTCCTTCATGTGGCAGAGTTATGTGGTACGATTAATGGATCAAAATGAGTCTCTTAATCCTAAATGAATGTGTGCCCCCACTTCAATAATCAGTAAACTGTTGAAATTATTTTAAAGCAAAAATGCTCAAATGTTGGTTGCTTTCTTTGTTTTGTGACTTTGATGCTGTTTTGAATTTTGTTTGCTTTATAAATTAGTAAAATCAAAAGATATGGGACACAGAGGGGGGGGGGCATGATCAAATTATAATGAAACATATCATGAGTTTTTGCTAAATTCCCTACATAATAGAGAAACAATATCACCCATATATTTTTCCTTTTCTTATTTGTCATACAGATGGAAAAAGAGTTCATTCTTTTACCTTGACATGTTGTCGGCTACAACCTGTACTCTGAAGGATCACTTGTTCCTGTGACGTGTCATTGTCATTTTGTTTCATCCTGGTTCGACAAAAAAAGAAAAGGAAATCTGTCTAAGTTCTAGTAGACAGTATGAACCTTTGAGCCTTATCTTTGGGACCTCATCTGCCCCTCATGTGTCTTTAGCTCCTGTTTTGGTCCATATGTATGCAGATCCTTACTGCTTTTGTGTTTTTTTCACCCCCCCCCCCCCCCTTTTGCAGACAGAGGCTGGACCTAATGAGGGAAATGTACGACCGAGCTGCCGAACTACCCAGCAGTGCAGTGGAGGACTGTGACCACGCTCTGACAGGAGGAGACCCCTTCTACGACCGCTTCCCCTGGTTCCGTCTGGTCGGCAGGTCAGACAAAACAGCTGATCTGAATTCAAATACAATTCTATTTTGGACAATATAGGTTTGTTTAAAGCTCTGCCCTCCTCTGTTTTTTCCTCAGGGCTTTTGTGTATCTAAGTAACCTACTTTACCCGGTGCCTTTGGTGCATCGTGTGGCCATCGTCAGTGAAAAAGGAGAAGTGAAAGGCTTCCTCAGAGTGGCTGTGCAGGCTATCTCAGGTACGACTGACTACATGAACCACAGAGTTCAGTGGATAAATGAGTTGGGGTTTTTTTGTCTTTCCCCTTGTTGTGCTCCTTTGACTTTTCATTATTATAAAATCTATCATAAAGAGGGACAGATTATGGATGATCAGGGGTCTCAAAAATGGGTTCCAATGTGTCCAATAGAATGAATTTGTAAAGTGCAAAAACTCTACATTCAAGACTGCGGAACTTATTTTAGCCCAGGTTCCACATACAGACCAATATATCAAGAAAATAAAAAAAACAACGACATAATAACCTTCAAAATACAATGTCTTTCTTCTCAGTTTAATGTGGGGAAAAGCATACCTGTGTGTTTCCAGTCATAATTTCTCTAGAATATTAATTACAATCACTGTCTAATACAGGTGTTAGTGTGTGTATTGTGGATGGTAATGATTAATTGTTCATTTCATTCTCATAGCTCTCATTATTATCATGCCAGCCTTTACCTCTATTCTAAATGTAATCCCATCTGTTTAAAGTGATAGTCAAGCTGAAGCTGTTCTATTTTATTTTGATTTAGCTGTTTTTCATAATGTGTTTGAGCCATCTTTATGATACCATTGTTTGTCATCTTCTCTTCATTTTGTCTCATTTGCAGCTGATGAAGAGGCTCCTGATTATGGTTCTGGTGTGAGGCAGTCAGGCACTGCCAAGATCTCATTTGAAGATAAACAGTTTGAAAAGGTACGTTTAGGTTATTTTTACATCATTGCAATATGATAACACTAAGTGGTGAACATACAAAGGAAACAACTAGTTGCACAAACACATGAAAAACATTGTAGATTGTGGTTGAAAAGCTTTTTGTTCTCTAGAAGACGGGTTCCTTTATTCTATTTAACAAGAACTAATATACAATAACAAAACAGAGAGAATCAATTTAAAAAATATATTGCGCTGTATAAGAGTATAAATGGAGGAGAGGAAAACAGACAAAGGAAGAAGAGGAAGAATTACCATTAAGTTACCCTGAGGCTCTTTTTTTCCCCCATCAATAATAAATAAAAATCAGATATAGTGTCAGGCTCATAACACTTACCATTTAACAGAAGAGTAGAAATAAAGTATTGAAATACAAATAAGTTTTGTTTGTTAATATTAAGTGTAAGTGAGGGAAAAGCTGGTGTTCTGAATACCTGTTTCAGTTCCAGACAGAGTCGTGCCCTGGCGGTCTGTCGCACTCCAACACCTCTCAAGAGGAGCTGCGAATCGTTGAGGGAGAAGGACAGAACGCTGAGATGGGAATATCTGCAGATGAAGTCAACAACAACACCTGTGCAGGTGAGACGAGAGCCTAAAAATAAGACTGATGTGTGAATAGTAGTTTAGTAAAAATGAAACAACTTGAATGTGGAAAAAATTGTGTTTGTGACAGAGAGGACTCATGGGAATGCACAGCTAGAGTATGTAATAATAATAATAAAACATTGTGTATATTTAACACAGATGGAATATATTCAGCAAAAAAAACCCACTATTTTTAAAAGCAAAGGTGTTCGTGTTATTACGTGCAACAACATCTCAAATCTACAATAAAAGTAGTTAAATAATGACTAAAATTATGTATTTCACTGAATTTTAACCCCTTATGCACTGGAGTTGAAAACAAATATATTACATTTTGATATCAAGGTTGGGGCAGCACAGTGGTGCAGTGGTTAGCACTGGTGCCTCAAAGCAAGAAGGTCATGCACCAACTTCCTCCCACCATCCAAAGATGTGCAATGATACAGTAGTTTAATTTAAATCGAAATTGTCCATAGGTGTAAATGTGAGTAGTAGTAGTTCCTTCAGGTTTCCATTCCCACAGGGCACCAGGGAACCATGGGAGGGGGGGGCTAATGTCCACCACAGTGATGTATTCTTTAAGCACTAAATTCAACAATCACACGAGGAAGTAGAAGACGGCGCTACTATAAACTAGAATAGAGATGAAGGAGGACACAGTGTTAATGTTCTGTATCACAGGAATGTTAATTATGGTCAAATACAGCGTCTAGTGTCAAGAATGGAGGAGTTTACAGAGAGAGCTAGGAGATGAAGAATCCAGTGGCAGGTGATACTACGACGTATGTTAATGTCATAGCTTTAACCCAAAAACAAAACCACGTCGTCAGTCCGTTTATTTATTACTTTCTCCGTATTTTTTTCCAACACACAGCTGATGCTACACAGATGTTTTTAAAGATAACAGTACTGCAAGATGAGGAAATGCAGAAACTCCAAAAGACCCGCTCTGCCAGGAGGAAATAAAAAGGTTCTAGTAACTATGTAGTTCCTAACCTAAAAAGGGTATAGGAACTATAAATGGTTCCTACAGTGGAAAAGCACCTATTGTTTGTTCAGCCCTGCGATGAACTGGCTACTTGTCCAGGGTGAACCCCGCCTTCATCCATTGTAGCTGGGATAGGCTCCATGTGACCCTAGTGAGAATAAATTGGGTTCAGAAAATTAGATGAAATATCAAGATTTCAAAAAACTACAGCTTGGAAGTGATTGGAGATGAAAAAGATTGGGTATGACCCAAATTTTATAACAGGAGTAATAAAGGAATATCTTATGTATATTGTAACATCACTGGGTGGCGGCCATCTTGGATTGCATAAATTATAGTAAAATAGAATTTTGAATATATTTAGTTTCTTTGTGTTTTCATTGTCATTTTATCCTTAAGATAAAAGAAACATTACAAACAAGTAAAATACAATAAGTTTAGTAGCTTTTTATCCCAGCAACAGAGTGGCCAAATCTGTCCTTAGCTTTCAAAACTAAAACTGTATGAACTTTACTTTCTCACTAAACCAGCTCAGGACTATGCCTTTCAAACTGGACTTTGAATGGAAACATGTTCTGAAATACTGTTAGGATTGAAGGGGCGCCCATTTATTGGTGGGAGGTGGTAACAAGATTTGGCAACTCTATCTGGAACTATGGTCTGTTTCATTCAGTTATGCTGCTTGTTGCAATATTGCAACATTAGTGCTTGTTGTAAGCTGTAATATAATACAAGAATATTTTAAAGCTTCCTTTGTTTTTAAGTAATTTCATGTAGAAATTTCAAAATTTTTTGAAGTCGAGAGAATGTATATCAGCTGAAATCTAGGTCAAATATCCACAAACTAAATATTATTTCTCCACCTTGTACATTTTAAAGTAGATGAAGTGTGGGAATAATTCTCCATTTCAGTAGTAGAATAATAATTTTCTAAAGATACCAAATGTGTTATTTGTCTTGAAGCCACTCAGGAGATTCCAAACAGCCCTGTGAAGACCTTAGGTTTAGGTCTGGACCTTCCTCTGGATCTGTCCCCTGAGAAAGCTCTGTCCCACCTGAAGATCGGCAGCACATTCACCTTCAGGGTCACAGTCCTGCAGGCGTCCAGTATCTCTGCAGAGTATGCCGACATCTTCTGCCAGTTCAAGTGAGTCAAGTGTCACACAACAGTATTTCATTTCTCTAACCAAATCTTGTGAACAATATTCTGTTTACAGTTCAAGTGAAATATAATACAGATTTGAACAAAACTCAGATGCAGTAAAGTGATGTTTATCGAGTAATTTCTGTATATAGATCAGCTGATGTTACCTATTATAATTAGGTAATTGGTGAGAACTTTTTTTAGCCCAAAAAACCAAACATTCTCTGACTACACTTTCTTAATTTAAAGTATTTTCTGGTTTCTTGAATCTTTACAATTGTAAATTCAATATGTATGGACTCTGTATTAAACATACCATTTGATATTATTTAAATTATTGTATAAATATTTCATCGTAAGTTTTTGATATGAAAAACTTACGATGAAATATTTATATAACAATTTATATTTTTATTTATTAATACATCAATATTTTGGCCCATTTCCTGACATTTTCTGGAAAAGATACTAAACAACTAAGGAATTAACCAACAACTTCAATTTCTGTCATTTCAGCTTCATCCATCGTCATGACGAAGCTTTCTCCACTGAGCCACTGAAGAACACAGGCAGAGGACCACCTCTGGGCTTCTACCATGTACAAAATGTAAGCACCAAATATACTGAACAGTAACCTGAGATACAGTGGTGGCCTGTGGAATTCACATCTGATTCTTTAGGCAGACAGATAAGGCCTTGATAAACCACTACTGTTGAGACTGAATATTTATGAATATTTTCTTGACTGATTTAGATCACAGTGGAAGTAACTAAGTCCTTCGTGGAGTACATTAAGACTCAGCCCATCGTGTTTGAGGTGTTTGGTCACTATCAGAAACAACCATTCCCTCCGCTCTGCAAAGACCTGATCAGGTTAGAAAGAATGCACCTTTCCACCACATGAGGAGTAGTTATTATTCAATAGTGGGGGATGGAAATGTCCTCCCAATGAAATATTTACGTGTTTTCTTTGTGTTTGTGTCTAGTCCACTTAGGCCTTCAAGGAGACAGTTCCCCAGAGTGATGCCTTTATCCAAACCAGGTATGTAAAAAGAAATAAGTTGTACATAACATGATTCATATTTTTTCCATTATCCTGTCCTTTAAATTTTCAGCTTATATTAATCCATGATAATTAGAAAGTTATTTGTCAATTATTTCAAGTGAAGCAAAGCTGTATTTGTTGATGTAATCATTAATACCTGGACTTATCAATTCATAGTTATTTAACTTAGAAAAATCCCCCTAAAGATAAGATATTGGTGATTTTTTTTTTCTGGCTAAGAAACTAAACTTAAAATAATGGAAAAATTTTAAAGAAATCTGAAAATCAGATGTTATAAAATAATTTTTCCAGATCAGGTTTGCAAAATATTAAAATGCTACAATAATAATAATAAAAACATTTTTCTAATTAAAAGATAAATTATTACTCTCTAATAATTTCAATGTAAATGATTTGCATGTCAACCCAGTTCTGTTTATCATTATTATATGTCTTTATGATTCCATTTAAATATTTACTTCCACACAGTTAATTTAATTCTTCTATTAATCATTAAATTTCTTTCCTCTTTCTTTCAGTTCCTGCCACTAAACTCAGCACCTTGACCCGCTCCACTGCTGGACCTTGTCACGCCAAATATGACCTCATGGTTTTCTTTGAGATCTGTGAGCTGGAGGCAAATGGAGAGTGAGTGGAAACTTATGCAAAATTATATTTTGTGGTACTGGTTTTGAAAGGCCATGTTAATATATTGAAATATATTAAGTATTTTCAATGAATGTGTGATTTATTTTATGCTCTACAGCTACATCCCAGCTGTTGTTGACCACCGAGGGGGAATGCCCTGCCATGGAACATTCCTATTACATCAGGTCTGGCATTAGTTGCTTGATCCAATTTCTTGTATTTTTTTCTTTAATTCTAACAATTATTGGAAATTATGGAGTTACATAGCTTCAGTAGCCACATACAATGAAGTACCTGTGATGCAATAAGTAACCAAACTTTAACAAACCTCCACAGGGCATTCAGCGGAGGATCACAGTTACCATTGCTCACGAAACCGGCAATGATATTGAGTGGAAGGAGGTGAAGGAGCTGGTTATCGGTGAGTAATGAGGCAGCCTTTAAAAGCATCTTTGACCAAATTAGTGTCATTTATCATCTGACTCATGTCACTTCTGCATCTTGTTTGTCATCAGGTCGTATTCGAAACACCCCAGAGGCTGATGAGACCATCGTAGATCCAAACATCCTGTCTCTCAACATCCTCTCTTCTGGATATTTTTGGCCAAAACACGACGACAAGTATGTGACACGGGCTGATATTAATTGATTCAGTATTTTAATTTTTCTGTGCATTCACTTCTTTTATTAGAAAAGTAGTTTCTTCATTATATAGAAACATGAACAGCTTTTTATAATCACTTGCAATTTTGTTTCATTTTGTACTTTGCATAGATCACTTCTGTTTGAGCTTTTAACACCTGCAGTTAAAAGTTTTCTTACTCATCTCTTGTTTCTCTTTATCTTTCATTAATGGCAGCGTCTCCTTGGGAGTTGACCATAGGTATAATGACAATCATTTTTTAAAAAAGTCATTTTAATTACTTTCTCTCATAACTCAATTATGGTTTCCTCAGAGGCTTTTCATGAGGTCCTAACTTTTACAAAAGTTCATATAGATGATGATTTCGTTTTTTTTAATGCTGCAGAACTTTCTACCGATTTGAGGCAGCATGGGACAGCTCCATGCACAACTCTCTACTGCTGAACAGAGTCACTCCCTACGGGGAAAAGATCTACATTACCCTTTCTGCTTACCTAGAGGTACTGAAGAACAATTCTGAGAGAATTTAAGCTACCTTCTTAACGAAAACACCATGGTTCTGATTCCATTAAATTCCATATTTTTGAACTAGATGGAGAACTGCACTCAGCCAACGGTTATCACCAAAGATTTCTGCATGGTGTTTTACTCCCGGGACACCAAGCTTCCAGCCTCCCGCTCCATCAGAAACCTCTTCAGCACTGGGTGTTTCAGGCCATCTGAGAGGTACAGACAGATAGATTCATCGAGTCTGTTCTTCTTGCTCTTCGATGAGGACACACCTGCTTTCACACCAAACTAAAATCCTTTATAATCAAATTGTTTCTATTTTTTTTCCTCAGTAACCGTGTCACAGGAGTCTATGAGGTCACTCTCTGCCACGTGGCTGACAATGGCAGTCCAGGTGAGAACTTAAGGAAATTTTACATAGAATAATAATTTTTAAAAAAGGAAATGCTCTCTTATATAGACAAGTACAGTCTGGCCTAATACAGAAAAGAAAGAAAGTTATTCCTGTTGCTATTAGCATTGTAAATGATACAGTCTAAGTGGAAGTGGTGTCAGACTTATTATCTGGCTGCTATAAAGGGATAATAAAGCTACTTTGAATATTCAAGATTCAATAATTTATTGCCATGTCAGACAAGTCTGATCAGAATTTGTCTTGGTTCCAGCTTAACACAAAACACAAAAACAAACCATAAATACAGTAGACAGAAAACAGGTAAATGACATCAAACAATAACAAGGACCAGCAGCAAGAAGTGCATACAGTATAAAGTTCGATGTGTATGTTCATACATTCCATCCATTATTTCTGAACTATATTATATATATATATATATATATATATATATATATATATATATAATATATTGTATCTTGAACCATGCATTAAGCTGTTCAAATATCACCCCTTTCTATGCATCTTCTCCAAAATATGACTAATTGGTCCATACCCTAACCTTTCATCAGGTTTCAGAAGGTTCATTCCAAAAGTGTTTTTTATTTTTATTTTTTTGCCTTACTAGAGTTCTTGTCTTTTTGTGTCTTCGTCAGGAATGCAGCGTCGACGCAGACGTGTGCTGGACACCTCTGTGGCGTACGTGAGAGGAGAGGAGAACCTAGCTGGATGGAGACCTCGCAGTGACAGCCTCATCCTCGACCACCAGTGGGAGCTGGAGAAGCTCAGTTTACTGCAGGAGGTAGGTTTTCAAATCTGGCCTTGTCCACATCCATAGGTGGTCCTGAATCACATACAGATCTGATGTTCTTAACTGTAACTTTAGTCTGAACAATCAGATCAAATTAAAGGGATAGTTCATTATTTTTCAAATGAATTTGTATGGGATCAGTGTTTTTACTCTGGTGCATCCAGTGACTTACCCCCAACAGTGTCCTGTGAGTCGAGTTCTGGTCTGGTTTTGATCAAAGCGAAAATAGTCTCGTGGGGTCAATAAAATAAAACGTGTTTCTTCTCAAAACAGTATGTGTTTGAATGAGTGACTTATTTGCAGAACAAAAACTCACACCTTGTAAATGCTTGGAGCTACTTTCTCTCAATAGTGATCAATGCCCGATGTTGTCACTGCTAACAGCTACGCACCTTAGAAAACTACTTTCATCAGTTGTTTGGCAGTGTTTTTGCGGCTGCTATGTGCAGGCAGACAACGTCAGGGGTAAGTCACTGTGGGTGCACTAGAGTAAGTACAGTGATCCCATACAAATTCATGTGAAGACAGACAGACCAACGAACAAACAAACTGACAAACAAAATACCCACCTCCCCCTTGGTGGGCAGGGTAACAATCAATTTCATCTCTCTGAAATGTCACTGAAAAAGTGGATTAATACATAAAAATTTCATGTTTAAGGGATATTTTTCACATGAAATATGTTGTTAGTATAGTAGGCTACATGTGACTCACTTTTTGCCCATATTTAGTAAATATCTGCTGAGCTACATGACAACATTGCTTCATCTTTTGTGTTCAGGTGGAGAAGACCAGGCATTACCTGCTACTAAGGGAGAAGCTGGAGGCCACACTTCAGGCTGGACAGGACGCGCTCTACAAGAACAACGATATCAGCGACTTTGCAAAGAGTCCCGTCCTGAGCCACAGTCCTGGCAGCAGCCCTGTCCCTGAGAGCCCCAACCAGAGGCAGAGGGAGCTGGCTGCCAAGGTGACTGCCAGGCTACAACAGATCATCTTTATCTCAGTGTTTAGTATTCTTAGCTTTTGCTGTAATATCTTACATCATCTAAAAGCCTGCTTCCACTCTCTTACCGCTTGCAGTGTCTGCGTCTGCTGATGCACACCTTCAACAGGGAGTACAGCCAGGTGAGCAGCAGTGCCAGTGAGAGCAAGGTGAGCCCCAGCCTAGGCCCTCTAACCCGGCCCGTTAATCCTTGTGAACCTGCAGCCCTTTGTAACATTGCAAAAATATTCAAGCCCCACTCTCCTCCAGTTTGCATTTTTAGCATTCTTTCATTTCTCCTGTACAGATTGTTTTGATTTTTAACATTTTCTTACAACATTTGTTTTGTTAATTGTCCCAATAGTCAATTCATCTTCTGTTTTTTTTTTTAATTAACAACAGTGGACCTGGGTTATTTTATGAACGAATGTAGTATTCTTAGTCTGCATAAATACAGCATATACAGTGTTGTAAAAACTTTGGAAACACCCACTCTTTTATGGTGTTTGAGAGACACATGCATAATAGTATTTATATACAATAAGCTATGTCATTAAACAATATGAAGATTAATTTTTGACCAAGTGATGTATAAATGTACAGATATTGGTACAAATACAGTCAAATTTTAGTTCATTTGGAAAATCCTCCTTTAGCAATTAGACCAATTTTACATCAACAGTTAAGTTGCTCCTAAAGTTAATCTAAAATACCGGTACTTTGTCATACTTATTGTAAAACCCGCCACATGTGTTTTTCTTTCACTGAATCATTTTTCTGATATTGCTGAACACTCTAGCTGATTGTTTTCTCTCTAAATAAGCCTTAAAGTCCTTGGATGTTTTATATATTTTGAATCATCAAGGTAAAGTTGGCATTGACGTATGAATTGGCAGCCATGTTTTATATATTAACTTGTATCAATGGAACATGATGCAGTTACATGTGTTTCAAGTGCTACTTTTATTGCCTAAGATGGCGTATAATGAGCACCAAGATTTTTGTTTATATATGTAATTTGATTTATTCACTTATTCTCTGTTCAACTGACTGATACAGTGAACAGCTTTTCATTTCTTAAACAACCATCAGTTTCATAGAGACCATAACAATGTTTCAGTGGGAAAAGGTCACATGGTATGACGAGTCCAGATTGACCCTGTTCCAAAGTGATTGGCTCATCAGGGTGAGAAATGAAGCAGATGGAGATTACCCATCATGCCTATTGTCTACAGTACAGGCTTGTGGGGGCAATGCTATGATCTGGGGTTGATTCAGTTCATCAGGTCTAGATTCAGGAAAAAAAACAAACATGATGTCACAGTGATTACATGCACTAATAAAAGCTCAAAATCAGAAAAATATATAGGAATATGATGTGTCTCAAAAATGATTAAAAAAAACCCCATGGATTTCTAGAGTTTTGACAGACACTGTATATTCCAGATGAAGATAAAACAACACAGACAAACTCTTCATACTACTGACCCAAGTCTTCTGCCTAAAACCCATATGTATCCACACTTTGTTCCCTATTACTTATTTATTTTTCTCCTTCTAAACCCTCAGCCATCACTTTTCCTCCTACTCAGAATCTGCAAGGCTTCCTCTTCCCTACTGTTACTCCTGCATGTCCTTTTAACATGTTAATCAGCAAGGGGCTCTTAGACATGATAAAGATTTGTGTTGTTCAGAGATACAATACAACGCTAGAAAAAAAACACATTGTCTGATTGGAGTGTTCTCTGAATGCATGTCTGTGTTGTACGTGCTCAATTGTTTGCTGGTTTGTTTTGTCTGTATCTGTATTCGTCCTTCTGTTTGGTTTTGTGTGTGTGCGTGTGTGTGTGTGTGTGTGTGTGTGTTTTTAGCTTTCGGAGATGTCTGCATCACTAATGAGAGAGTCATCCTCCTCTGCACTGAGCTCACTCACTCCGTCCTCCACATGTCCCTCACTGATCGAGGGACACTATGACATCAGGTGTGTAACTTTATCTATTCGCTTCAAGTTGATCTGTCTACACCACTGTGTCTGACAAGAACATTTAGTATAAGTTATAGTCTGATGTGTTGTTTTTTTTAATGTTCCTTCTCATGTGAAGGATAGTGCTCAACATACATATTTCTCACATTTAACTTTATTCCATGGGATGCATTGCTAGTGATTAAAAATTCTGGTACACTATACAACTATAATAATAATCATAATAAATAATAATGCATTTTATATTGCCCTTTACATCACAGGATCTCAAAGGGCTACAGGTTAAGAGAGAGACTAAAAAGAGGAAGCAATTTAATATTAAGATAAAAGATAAAAGGAGAAGGAGAATCTAAAAAGAGAAACAATTAGGAAGTGAGACCAAAAGTTTTGCTAAAAAGAAAAGTATAGAAACAAATACTAAAGTCAGTTACGGTTGCAATCTCACACACATGTACCACACACAGAAAGGTAATAATCTCAAGTGATTGAGACAACGTATTAATCAAGTGAACATTTTCTGCTTTGTTGTCACGTTAAAATTGTGTTTTTGTTGTATTGTTGATGATGTGAAGACACACTGAGCCCAGTTCAGGAGCATCCACTCCAGATCTGGACCCTTACAGCCCTGTGGACAGAAAGAAAACCCTCAGGGGATGCACGTTTGTTCCTGACATACAGGAGATCCGTGTCAGGTCAGATCACTCTCACTTTGCAGATGACTGAAATCACAGTATGGATGGAAAATGTTTTGATTTTTTTTTGTTATTGTAGTCATTCCTATTGGTTTTTTTTTCTGTTTTCTAAAATATAACATTCTTAGGTTAAGAATTTATTGAAATAAATCAGTCATATCAGCAAGACACAGTCTTATGTAGAGATACCTGAAGATAATATTGCTTTCTATGTAAAGGTATGGACGTAATGGCTAGGTGAATGCAGATTTTCCAAGCACTGGGTTGACAACAAAACCTAGATGGTTAAGCATCCCAAATGAAAGCAGAAAGATGGATACAAACTTTGTGTAAAATTGTTCAACTTCCATCAACTGAGGAGGCGACAGTTGGAAGATACAGTCTATGGAATTACAGAAGCGTTGTCACTGACAGATGCAATCTTTTCAGTTCATTCAACAACTATTTAATCTGGGAATGTACTAAGGTAAATATATGATAAAAATACAGAAAACAGCTATGATGAAACATAATTAAAAATCCTTGTAATTACACTAAGGCACTTGACGAAAGCTAAAAGAAGGCAATTCAATGAAACTGTAAAAGTGCTAAATGTTAATTGAAATGAAAGGAAACTAAATTGGTTAAAACTGGATCAACAACAGGTAAAGTAAGGGGAAACTAGATACTTATATTGTTTTAGATATGCAATTATTATATGACATTATATTAGCATTTAATACATAACATTTGGTTTTTTGAAGTTACCTATAATAATGTCTATTATACATGGAAAGCAGTCTGGAAAGTCTATAAAGGTTTAAAGTTTTGGCTCAGAAATCCCTGCAAATTATTTCTTTATATTAAAGAAAGAGGGTCTGTAATATATATATTCATTCATTTGATAATTTTTTTTTATTCCTATGTTTTTATCTACAGCCCTATCGTGTCAAAGAAAGGCTACCTACACTTTCTGGAGCCCCACACCAGCGGCTGGGTGAAGCGCTACGTGGTGGTGCGGCGGCCCTACGTCTACCTGTACCGCAGCGAGAGGGACAGTGTGGAGAGAGCCGTCATCAACCTGTCATCTGCCAAAGTGGAATACAGCGAAGACAAACAGACCCTACTGCGGGTATGAGTCTTTTTCAAATCTTATTACATTATTATTGAACGAACAAACAATATTACCATGTCTGGGGTTGAAATTAAGTTATCTTTATGTCTTCAGACCCCCAACACGTTTGCAGTGTGTACGGAGCATCGTGGGATACTGCTCCAGGCCACCAATGACAAAGAGATGCATGACTGGCTGTACGCTTTTAACCCTCTCTTAGCTGGTACCATCAGGTAAGTCAATCTCAGCCTGAAGCAAAAGCTGTTGAATCAGATTGGAAATATAAATGTGTTAAAGTTTAAACTGTTGTATTGGGAAAAAATTAATAACTAATACTTTTTATATAATTAAGTAAACATTTAACTCAATTATATTTAGGTCTAATAGTGGTTGGTTAAGCCTTTGTTGATCACACTGCAAAAATCATAATAAAAAAAAAAAGGATTTTTTTGCTTTTTCCACCTCATGGGGACTATTATAATATAAAACGTAGATTTATTTTATTTCTTTGACTGACCCTGAATTTAACTAAAGTATTAAAACTCAAACATAACTCCTTCACCAATCTTACCAACATATTTTTCAACTTGGTTCAAATTAGATATATTAACTCTTTGTGTTTGTATCATTAGTGTAGTGGTTGTTATTTTTTTTTCAGTGATGTTCCCCCTTAGAAATATATTTTTAATCCAGTACCCCTTGACATGGGCAAAACATTTTGTAAGTTTTGATCTCATTAATTTGGCTTTTTAATCTCACAATTTTGACTTTTTAGCTCCCAATTTTGACTTTTTAATCTCATGATTTTGACTTTTTAGCTCCTAATTTTGACTTTTTAATCTCATGATTTTGACTTTTTATTTCATCATTTCACCACTGACATCACTAAAAAAAGTTTGAGAACCACTGCCCTAAAAGTTAATAAAATGGAAAAAAAATATTGAACTTTCTTGCAATTTTGTGTCCAAAAGAAAAGATCATAGCAGAGGTGTTTTCAAGTTTATGATCTTCTTCCTTGATGGTGTATTAGTATGAACTAACCTGAATATATCATTGACTGACCAAGAAGTTTGGTGTGAAAGAACTTAAATTTAGCTTAGATATCAGGGTTCAAAGTTACCTCTACCAAACGGTTGAGCTGATCTTCTCATTGTCTTTTCAATATTTTAATATCTCAATCATAGTTTACAATCAGTTACAGTATTACAAAATATTTCAGCATAAGATTACTTTTAAGAATACATAGTCACTTATCAGAAAGGTCCAGTCTGAGTCTGAGCATCCATGACCTGCTCACACGCAGTTTATAACACCTTTCTGTCGACCCCTCCCCCGCTGTCCTGAAGGGCTTTTGGGGGTTGTTTCTTCTGTACCCTTTTATGCGGTGGGGGTTTACCCTTACCTGGCAACGTCACCTCTGTATGTCTGTATGTAAATGACTTCACTGTGACCACTTTTACAGAGTCACCTTTAAACTCCAAAAAGTACATTTATGAATTAACATTTTTAGATCTCATATTATTGTAAATTCTACAATTTCCTAGATGAATGTTTCCCAAACTTGATTTCTCTGGACCTACTTTTTAGAAATGACAAATGACAGTGACCCAGTTCCCAATATGCCTTAATCTTAATCCTTTTATAACTGTATACAGCAATTGATATCCCAATTATTATGTTCAATTTCTCTTAAATATAGTTTTTGATAACAGTGTTTATTTCATGATTTAGAGCAACAGGTGCTGATTATCAGGCAGATAAAACCACAACATTTCTATTTTATCAGGCATTTTAATCCTGATACAGTATCCCCATTTTCAGCCAATCTGTCAAATGCATTTTGTTTGTTTGGTCCTTTTCAAATAACCTGTACTGCAGAACCTGTTGAGCTGTTATCTGCAGTGATTCACCCCCCCCAACTACATCTCTGTGAGCTGCATATGTTCAGCTGAAAATGGCTCATTCTAGTCACAAATATAAAGTGATGTGTTTGGGAGAAAGCCTCTTTTGTTACCAATACTGTGTGTCATCATTAGGGCACGAACACATTAAAATAAAAGTCAGTATTTAAATGATACTGGAAATAAGCATTGCAGTACTGCAGTGTGTGACTGCAAAATGGACACTCTCACATTTTAATCCTCCATTTTATCTAAAGCAACTGAATGATCAGAATTTTTACAAGAGGGTTCTATGATTTACACCTTCTAAATCATGCATGTTGCTTAAATTCTTCCCATAAAAAAGACGAGGGATGAACACAGATCCCAAAATTCTTGGCTTTATCAATACAGATTTTTAAAAAGACATCATACTAGTGTTACTTTCATTTATTATTTGTATTGTTAATCCCTCCAATTGATAATTGTTTGTTTTTTTATCTACTGTTTTAGGGCATTTCAGCCCTCCATCATATAATTGTTGAATGGACACAGACTGAAACATAAAAATGTTAGAAAAATATAACATTTTAGATGATTTGTTGCTGCCATTGGTGGAAAAAAAAAACTTGCATGTTGATACTGATTTCATCTGATGTTAACAAAAATAAGATTGTTTCTTTTTCATTTTCTTCACACACTATACAGTTACAAAAAAAAAAAAAATTTTATCACCTTTGTTTTCTTCAATTTCTTGTTTATTTTAATGCCTGCTACAACTAAAGGTGCATTTATTCAGACAAATATAATGCTAACAACAAAACTAGTTCATAAGAGTTTCACTTCAGAGCTGATATTTCTCCACTTTTCATGTTTTTCTTGATAATTACCAAAATCACTTCAGTTCTTACATTAATAGCAATTGAATTGTACTGACAAAAGCAGTGTTTTAGGCATTCCATGTTTTCTTTTCTGTCTGTTTAGTCACATGATACACATAGGAGTTAGTATCCTATTGCATAACCTCTGTTTTTGATGGTCTAATATTTTTTTCCTGTCTGTATATTAAGCATATTAAGAGTCTGTGATATCTGTGTGATAAGGAGTACAGCACATAAACATTACAAACACAATGCTCACATTTCTCTTCTGTCTTTTTTTTTTTTGTTGTTGTTGTTCTTAGGTCAAAACTGTCAAGAAGAAAGTCCATCCAGTCTGTCCAGTCTGTCCAATCGGTCCAGTCTGTGGCGTCTGCTCCGAGGATGTGAAGCTGGTGGAAAACTTCAAACAAAAGCAAAACAATCCAATCTTAAAGCTCCCCAACTTACCATCCTGCTCTAATGAACACATACAAACTCGTACATAAAATCATTTAAATAACCTTGTATATGACGAGTCCAGTCCCGGTCCCAAACATCAAGTGATTGCTCATCCTGAAACCCAAGAAAACCGTCCTGTCTCTCTTTTTTGCAGTTGCTCTCAGTAGCCACCTTAAACCCCTGCATGGTGTGCTCCCACCTTAACCCTTAGACGAATACATAAGACAAACTAACCTCCCGAACCTGTTAAGGAACGCTGGGCTGTGGGACTATAGCTCGGATTAGTCTTAGGTTTTCATGTACATGTAGATTTTCTCCTGTAGATATATAGTGGTAAACAGTTGATCAGTCCCTCCTTCATAAGGCCCAGTTGTAGACCAACCATCCATGTATTCTTAAACAATGCCATCAGTGGAGGTGGAAAATGAAAACATCTGGTTTGTTGCCATCAAACCAGATGTTCTTCTGTGCACAAGTGTGTTAAGTGCAGGGATAATAGCACCGCATTCCTCCTACATCCATCATCTACCGTTACCTCAGTTTGTAATGGCTTGGTGCTCTACAGCATAGAGTATTTGTTTCACTGCAGAGGTTTCAGATAGCAATCAGACAGCTCGTCATTTTAACATTAAAGTAGCATGAGGGAATTGCTAGGACTTAAGGGTAAAAGTTGTCGTACCTGTGTCTGTGTAATTTTTTGAACTGCTTTCTCTGAAAACGGAGTACATTGGCAAAAATAATCCACTGTCAAAAATGGAACTCGTGTTCTCGCCTCTGTTTCTGTATTTTTTTTTACATAATCCAGCGTGTGTGTGTGTGTGTATGCGTGTGTGTGTGTATGTGCGTGCGTGCGTATTAGAGATAAACCTGTTTATTGTTGCTCTTGTTGGATTTTTGCATTGTTATTATTTGTGACAGGATCACCAACCAGTTTTGTTGCATGGCACTTTATTGTATTGAGTGAATGTATTGTATCATTTACTCAGTTGTTGTTTTTTTTTTTTGTTTTTTTAACCAAAGCATTGTTTCCTTTTTTCATTTCACTTGTTTTCACTGTGCAGTTGTGTTACCAGACATTGCAGAACATTACAAAATGAACTTAAGTTGTCAACCTAAATTGACCTAAGATGTTTTACACGATCAACGGACCTGTACTTTCAGTTGACAAAACGCTTATTGTGTCTGTTATGGGCGAGCAGAATCACTGCGTTGCATTATATGAGTTTACTTTTCAAGTCTTTGCTCCTCTAGTAGCTAAATGGAAAGTTGTAAGAGATCGTGGACCTCCAGTCGTTTTGAGAGCAATTGCTTTGAGTGGGCAAGTGTGTTGTCCATGCACCAGATAGTGCCTCCCTTTCTTCACCTCTGTCTTTTCTCTCCCGTGTATCTATATATATATATATATATATATATATATATGTATACATAAAATATACATAACATTTATCATCGTCTTATCATCACCATAGCATTTAGTTACAAAATGAAACTTTCACATAGTGGAAAAAGTAGATGTTATGGATCTTCTTTTTTTTATATTGATTGATCTATGTTTTTAATGTTTTGGAGAGTGAGTATTATCACTGATGTTATGTAGTTTGTAACGGTACAGTACAGCATCTCTGTCATTACCTAAAAGCAATTTCCCTCCTTGCTTTTTGTACTGTAGCTGCTAGATATTTGACTGCCTGACGCTTGTGACAGAAACAAGTACAGCTTGGTGTTATTATGGCATTTATGTCACAGGTTGGTTTATAATTGTTTGTACCTGTCTACACTGTACCAGGATGACCCAAAACTGGTGTGAATATAATTTAATCAATTTTTCAGAGGGGTAAATTGAATTAAAAAAAAAAAAAAAAAAAAAAAAAAAAAAAGCCCTGCTGCCTCCTCGCTTTTGTTTTAGTGAAAATATGAAGCTTTGTTTTGTTTTGTTTTTTCATTTTCATACACTTAAGGAGTTTTAATCATAGGTTTAAGACTTGGCCAACCAGCCCATTTGTCTTTCCTATTTCCTCTTATTTTCTAACTAATAATAATGAGGCAGATTTAGTATGTAGGACTGTAAGCCACAGGCCAGCCAACCTGCTGAGTGATGCAGCTTGATACTAAGAAAATCTCTTCATCTAAATATTACAAAACAAACCTTAAGTTGTGTTTTAAATGTGATGTCAGGGCTTTTTGCCTGTACTCTTTTTTTTTTTTTTACCTGTGTCCCTGTAAAATGAATGTGTAATGCGTTATTCACGACATCTGAATGTTTTGGGTCATCTTGGTATATTCTCTTTCTGTTGGTGTTCTAAAACGCTTGTAGATAAAATATTTGTGAGTTGCCTGCTGGAACAGAAGACAAATGGAAAGTTTTATTTATTTAAGTCCTGACAGATGGATTATGTTTCTATAATATATTGCACTATTCATTTAAGTTCATATTATGTACAAAGCATTTTTTTTTTATTTTTTATGATTTTCTATGGTCATGTTTGAAGAATGTAAGGAAAAGACTTGTGTGTTTAACAGTAAGACATGAAGGGAGGAAAAGGTTATATGCTGGTGCCATTTTCGCTTCAGCAATCAAACCACTGCACCAAACTGATTTGGGTTTTTTTTTCCCACAACTAGCAGATGACTTATAATGCTTCCAGCTCAAGGGTATCATATTTAGAAAATACTTTGAGTTATAGTGCATCGGCCAATAATTGTTGAAAGGCAAATGAGTTGATTATTTTATATTTGGCTGCTTTTAAACTGTCATAGCTTTGGATCGAAGCATGCAGGTCCTCTTCCTTTCTACTGTACTGATTTCGCCTCTGTCCCTCTCTCCTGCCTTACCGCTTGCTAATGACAACAGCTTTCCCCCCTGAAGTGCTACTTGTAAAGTATTATCATCCATGATCCTTGTAATGACTAACTGGAAACCTTCCTCTTGGCTCTGTCTTGTATATAAATGGAGATTTCTGTGTTGGGTCTCATCACACAGATGATATTAACTCTCTCTTCCTCTCTATACCATGATATAAGAAACTGGCCTGCTGCTTTGTCAAGTATCACTTGAAGCGTTATGAGTGCTGATCTGGGTTCAGTTTTGCACATTTCATCTCAGTGTGGTGGAGGTGGTTGAATATGGACCAGGTTGTTGATCCCAAGTCTGTACTCTGAGCTCTGTGCTGCTTGACAGAGACAGAAACAAGCCCCAGCCTGTGATAAAAAAAAAAAAAAAATCTTAATCTCAGTGCTCACGTTTATCTTTTGAGTGTTCTGGAGTTCTTTCTCATGTCTGTGGACACGTAACAAAAGTTGTCAAGAATAAAAATAAGGCGAATAAATAAATGAGTGTTGAAACTTATGCGTCAGCTAAGTGTGATGTTTTTGTGCTACTACTGTAAATGATAATAAAATAATAGATTCATTATTAAAATACACATGTAGAGTTCTGCATAGTTTGATCCATTCATTTTGTGTCATTTCTGAATCCACTGTAGGACAAAAGCACAGGTATAATCAACCCCTGGTCTTTGAGGGCCAATGTCCTGCATGTTCTAAGCCTTATTCAGACTGGACTAGTTTTCCATAGGAATGTGGGATCAAGGAATAATTCCCAGAGATTTTAAGTACTATTCAGATAGGACAAGTTTTATGGAGTGACATGGGGTAAAATATTAATTTTAATCACCTCCAAATGTCAGTGAACATGTGATAATGACTACATTTAAGGTCGCATTCTCACAGTATAAATATTACCTACAGTAATTTCTTTGGACCATTTCACAGAAGGTAAAGTTTGTTGTAAATTCCACAGAGATACACCATTATGTTTGAAAGGGATACTGTATTGCCTTCGGCGTCGGGGTGTTGTTCGGCCCTGGTGGTAATAGTCACGCGTGGGCATTATCCCGCTTATTCTACGGGGTTATTACACCGTATTACTGCTACTACTCTAACAAATTGGATAAAATAGCCATTACTACGTAGTGGATATTCACTTTCAAAGTGGCCGAACTACCTGCGGAGTGATATGGTAACGTCAATCTGAAGTGACAAAACTCGTTGCCATTGGCAGCGGACATTAACGGCGCAGCGGGCGGTGAAGGCTGGAAAAGTCCATTCAAAATGAATGCGAGCTGTCGCAACGTTCTCGTGGAGCGTAGAATAATCTGATATAACACATTTGGATGGGACTAAATCCCCTGGTAATTATCATTTTACCTCACGTCATCCCTTCTAAATAGTACTTGAGATGTCTCCCTTTTCCAGCATACGTGAAAAGCTCATCGTCCATCTCTGTAAAGGTCTGATAATGACGTCATGGCTTCCAGGTATGATGGAAGAGGGAAATATGTAAAACATGCAGGATACCAGCCCACGAGGACTGGGGTTTGACACTCGTGGACTATGGGTTGACATCCGTCATCATGGGGCTAATTTTTAGCATTTACACCTGTGACTCACTAACCTGTTTATGTGAAGTGACAGTGTTTACGGCACCACCGTGTCACACTTGTAGTTATTTGAGTTCAATATTCCACTGAACCACCTCAGATAAAGGGAACAATGCAGCTGAGTTAACAATCAAAATAATTTAAAAACATAAAATCCCAAAATAATGTGAAAATATAGGTCACTGCGTAAGAACATAAGAATGATGCTTATGTGTAATATAAAGTGTCTGACAAACAGGTTAATTTTATTTACACCCAAATCACAGTTTTACCTAAGGAGGCTTCAATGTCTGCACAACATAAAACCACTTCTGTCATTTGACCCTTAGTTCAATGTTAAGAGAGAAGGGGAAAAATGGAAGAAACCACAGAAAGTGCCTCAGAGGAGACACATAAAAGGACATGAGAAATTAATAGTCCATCCAAATCCATTGTATTCTAAATCCAAAGCCTTTTTCATCCCTTTTCATGCACAACTATGAAATAACAGTTCACTTGTTTTCCTCAACCTCGACATGTTAAGCAAAGAGAGAAACACACAAAAAACCTTTAATATTATGTGACATAATGAGCTTCATGTGTCTGTTCTGACAGTTTGTGCTCATCCACGGCTGTATGAGGTTGTTCTGCAGCAATTGTACAGCCTTCCATTATTGATTATGCACTCACCATGTGTTCAGCTGGAGCAGGGCCAGTCAGGCTAATCCTCTAATAACAGAGGCAGAAATACAGTAGTGACACAAAGGCTCTGGACTGAGTGAGGGGCGGCGGTCTTCTGTCAGACAATGAGGTTAAAGTCCACTTCAGCAGTTTGAGATATCTGGGCTGTTTTATGCTGGCTTTTATTTTCTGTTTTACATCATGACCATTAAACCAAATTATGTGTGGATTACATTCTGTGTCACAAAAACATGGTGACACACTGTAGACCTGAACATCTGAGAAACATGTGATTCATCAAATGTTCAGACGACAATAGTTATCTTTGCAATTTAGGTAGTAGTATTTGTTTTAATTTTAGTTAATTTCAGACACAAACATAATACAAAAGAATAAGGGAAAAAAGCAACGCAAATAATAGAATTGAATTATAGAAAAAACATTTAAAAAGGACAGTAGGAAATGGAAAAACGATTGTGCCTGAAAGGGAGTAGTATTTAGAATACAGTTGGATTCTTAAAGTCATTAGATGTCTTAACCCTTTAACTCCTGAGACTAACAGTTCCAGTAAAAAAATTATAAAATAAGTAATAAAATGTGCAATAACAATCAAAAATGTATAATAAACCAACAAAATAATCAGTAACATGAGCAAAATAAGACACAAATGGCACAAAAGTGAAGAAAAAAAATAATAAAATATAATATTAAATGTAGAAATCTAAAACAAAATAAGGAACAAAATTAACAAAAACTAATAAATATCTACAAATAAACTCAAATTAAGTAGAAAGAAAGAAAGAAAGAAAGAAAGAAAGAAAGAAAGAAAGAAAGAAAGAAAGAAAGAAAGAAAGAAAGAAAGAAAGAAAGAAAGAAAGAAAGAAAGAAACCTTTCCTGGATACATTCTGAATTTTCAGAATATCGCAGCAAACAAGATAGACCTCAGAAACGAAGTAAAAACAATGTTCTGCTACTGGCTATAAATGAACATACCTGCATCAGTCTGAACTGTTTTTCACTTACAACTTGAAAGGAAAATGTCAAGGGGAAAAAAACCTGTCTTTTCTTTTTCCTTTCCTTTGTATGTGCATTCATTTACTTATACATTCAGAATGACTTCTCAGTTGAATCACTCATTCACATTGTTACATATAATAAAAACAGGAAGACAATAGTAAACTTTCATCTAACACAGTAAATTATCAGATAAAGTGAATGCCATGTATCATGTGTTGCAAAAGTGTCCCTTACCCCCACACAGGCTTACAGTACGTTGTCTCCTACATACATTCACTGAGCCATCGTTCTATACTTCCAGGTGTGGGTCACCCTATCCCACCTCTTTAATTATGCAGACTAAGAAGGACCCCCATCTGAGGTTTGAATCCACATGATTCTGCTCCTTAGTCTTGGTGTTTTTAAACTGCTTCCAGGTAAAGCAAAACAACACCTCCTGGATTTTCAACTTTATATTTATATATTTTTTTCCATAGTTGATTTTTTTTTGCTTGTTCACTCACTGTTCATTTCCCATCACACTGCTGATGTCGCTGCATGGAAATATCGTAAGTACTGTATTTGTTTCAGTAATGATGTTGTGGAAATGTTACATACTATATAACTGAACTATACACTGAAAAAAAAAATATATTAAACAACTATTGAAAGAATGATGAAATATTTAATTTAATTTTCATTTATTTCGAGCAAGTGATTAAGCAACACAAATATCTTGCATACAACAGTGTCTGACAATATGACTCGCAACAGAATACACGCAAGACCAACAATTAATTTGTTCAAAAAGGAGTGGGAAGAAGAAAAAAATTATGTAATCCTACCCCAACTTCCCACCAGCAACTTAACATAATTAAATATCAATACTTTCCCCTATTTATAAACCTCCAAACAGAACAATGCACAAATAAACCTACAGATATTATATAAACAATACTATCACATTGTATAACCAGATGTATATTAACAAAATTTGTATTTATGAAAAAAAAGTGTTCTCTGTGCATCACATGTTGCTGCTTTACGCCTGTGATAAAGTTATTTTATTTTATTTTTTTATTGAACTTTTATTTAACAAGTAAAAAAGATCCCATTGAGATTAAGAACCTCTTTTCCAAGAGGCAGCATAAAATACAACACACATTTTCAACATACAGGTAAAACATACAATAATTTACAAAACAAGTCAAACTATGAAAAACAAGTGTAAATCATTGAGTTAATCTCTAACATTTTGAGTTTTAGATTAGACAAATTGTTATGTATAATATATGTAATTATACAAAGGCAAACTATATATATATTGTCAGCCATAATTACATATAAGTGGAAGAATAGACATTAGATAATTAACAATATTCATTGAACACATTCATGATTTGCTTAATATTTTAAAAATGTCAGATTATTTTAAGTGTTGGATGTAGTAAAGCTTTTACATTTTGAAACTTTTCAGTCTGGGGGCATAAAGCTTTAATCTCTTTTACTACGGCATGCATTTAATTAGTAAAAACAGCAGTTTACTGCCTAGTCCTTAGGTTACTAAATGGCACAGAGCTTTGTTAAAAAAAAAAATCCTGTGAATCAGTTAGGTTACCTGAAGCAAGATATCAGATCTCTCCAAACTCAAACGTGCTTTCTCCTGCACTCTGTGTGGCCTACGCTACATTCACTGACCAAGCTCCTGTTTCACCACTTCTTGTTTTTGCTCCAAGTACTACAGGCTGCTGATTGTGTTGTGTACACTGAACGTGTGTGTGTGTTTGTTTTGGCATCAGGGGGGTCTCAGTCTATTATAAAATGACTGTGAACACTCACTCCTGGTGACCTTCTGTGACACATCTACCTGTCAGTGGGGTCCATTTTGCTGTTTTTATCCAGCTTCTGTTGTTGCAGTAGTTTGTGTTTGTGGTCAGTTTCAGAATAAGGAGAGTCTGCTGCTTTGAATCATCATATACCAGAGCACAGTCGACATGGAGAGCAGCAAGGTGAGCACATTCTCTTCTGGACCCAAACTCACAAAAACCTATGAGGCTAAGTTGCACCCTTCTACTTCCCGTCCATGGGTGCTTAGCTTGTAAAAAATTTAATGGGAGTGAATGGAGCGAGTCAAGCGGGCCATCTAACAGAGAATGGGAATCAAGGAACCAACTACTTTCCGATTTAAAAACGGGTCCTTTTCTGCAGCTCATTTGCTCATCAAGGGGAATTGGGGAAAACAAAAACAGGGGCGCTTTTAAACACTGATTTTGCCGCCCGCATGCATGGCCGGTGTTCTGGAAATCCTTCCTATCTGTACGTCTATTCTACCGCGCTTCACTGCGCATGTGCACAATACAATGCTGAAGACTGAGGACAGTCCGCCCCGGCGATAGTCACAGCGGGGGTCGTGAAAGGACGGGGACGGATGTGACGGAACCGGCAGCCACCTTCGTCACCCTGACCCCTTCTGACCCAGAACCGGTCGCGATACGTACCGGCTGAAGTGTGGCCCGGGCGCGCATAGGCGGCAAAACCAGTGATGAAAAACTGCCCATGTTTTTATTTTCCCCAATTCTCATTCATGAGCAACTGCAGAAAATAACCCGGTTTGAAATCAGAAATGGGTTCATTCCTTGTTTCCCATTATTTCCACTTCCTGATTTGAAAACAGAAATCTAATGCCCACTACATACATGGACCCATGACACCCAATACCAGTTTTTTTTTTCTCGAGGGAGAACCCCCCCCTCTCTCTGTTTTTTGACAAATCGCACCCTGATGATGTTGATGATAATAATAATACTAATAATACTAATAATACTAATAATAATAATAATAATAATAATAATAATAATAATAATAATAATAATAATGATAATGATAATGATAATGATAATAATAATAATAATAACAGTGTGGCCAATATGTAGAACCCACCTAGGTACCCCAGAAGCCTTTAGAAGCCCCTTCTCCTTCTGTCTATGAAGACCTGTTTTTTACTGGTACCCTTATCAAACCTAGATCTGGTTCTGCTGGTACCTTGGTCAGACCTTGACCTGTTTTTTTGGTACCCTGGTCAGACCTAGACCAGGTTCTGCTGGTACCTTGGTCAGACCTTGACTTGTTTTTTCTGGTAACCTGGTTAGACTTAGACCTGGTTCTGCTGGTACCTTGATCAGACCTAGTCCTGGTTCTTCTGGTACCCTGGTCAGACCTAGATCATCTGCTGTTAAATGATGGATGAGCTTCATCTTCTCAGATGTCAATCACCTGACGGCTCTGAACCAATCAGCAACCAGAGCAGTGAGGTGGGCGGGGCCAAAGCAGAGAGAGGCGTTCAGGGTCTGTATGGAAAGAAAAACTTTAACAGGCTGCGTTCACTGAAGCTGGGAATTCACAGAGTCTGGAAAAAGACTGGAAAAAAGAGTGTGTGCATGTGTACAAGCATGTGTGTTCGTGCATATGGCGTTCTCACCATGCAGGTCCCCAAATGAGGATGCATCTTGCTCCCGCTTGCTTTTTGCAAGCTGCCTTTGCAGGTGCCTCGTCCTCCTCTCCTCTTGCTGTTGCTCTCTCTTTGTCTCTCACGCCCTCTTGTCCTCTATGGTCGCTTCGCGCGGGGAGCTGGAAAGAACCTCCCACGGGAACCTTCGGGCCTCGATATTGTCATGTCATTGTCTGTCATGACTGCTTTTTGCATGCTGCCATGGAGCCGGATGAGCTGGCAGTGGCACAGTTAGGGAGGGCTCCTAGAGAAAGAAATGTTTAGTAAGTTCCTTTCGTACCTTTTTGTCGTCCTCCTCTTCATGGTCCTGGCTCTCAGTGCTTTGTTTTTGCATATTGGGCCATTTCCTTGCGTCTCTGTGTTCCGTTTTCATACTCACCCCGTCAGGACTTGGCTTTGATCAGATTCATCTCTGTACGCTGGTGTACAAAGGCCTGTGCTTGAAAGCAGCCTCGCTATATATGGACAAACAGGTTCACAAAAGGGCCTCTCCCCTCCCAGTGAGCCCCAGGGTGAACTGGCAACCGTGAGCCTGAGTCGCAGGGCCTCGACCCTGCCTCGGCCGGGAACAATAAAGGGGCTCTCTCCTCCTGGCGAGTCCCCGGGTGAACTGGCAACTGTGAGCTTCACACCAGTGGACAATTTAGATATACCAATAAACCTATGCAGACACAGGGGGAACATACAAACTCCACACAGAAAGGTCTGGTGTGGGAATCGAACCAGGGTCTTTCTTTCTGTGAGGCATGATTACCAACCACAGCACCCAGAATTTTTTTCTGGATACACCCCTGGATACAACTCTATTCTTATTCATATTATGTCTTCATACTACCCGGTTAATGTGAACTTACACCATGCCCGGTCAGAATGTTTGTAATGTGTGTGAATTACAGACTTTTGTTTATCCCGTCCGAATGTGCAACACAACAACAAAGAGGTATGGGGTTAATTGTGAATTATCAGTGGCCCACAGATAATAATATCCCATATCACATAAGTCATGCAGGATTGTGTTCCTCTAGGACCAGACTAAATGTTGCCTTAAATGAACATTGATTTGCAACATAAAGGAGTATAACAAACTATTACATGATTGAAAATGAATTGATTTTAGCAACAAAAAAAACAACAAAGAAAAATCAAGTCTCCACTTTGGATGTGTGGGGTTACTAGGAATGAGTGATTTTAAAATGGGCAGAATAGTTTGGGAACCAGGGTACTAGTGTGACTGATTCCCGTAAAACGGTTTGAAGAACAGCTGGAAAAGGACATGAGCTCCAAGACACTTTGTAAACTACGAAGCCCTCCTTTGTCAATGCAAGGACCTCACCTCATCAAAACATCCTGCAGCTGGGGAACCTTTTTACTATGCGCCACAGGTGGACCTACAGGAGGCCCAAGGGCCATTGGCCTCCCTCTCTCACGACGATGCCCCCCTGGCTCATGGGTCCCTCATAGTACACTATATATACATGAATAGAAAAAAATATATGTACATATATGTGTTCACTAAATCTTCATTAATTTAAATCTTTAAAATTACTATCATAGTAAAACTTCAGTGGGTTCTCATTTTCTTTTCCATAGCAACCAGCATTCACCTCCTCAATTTTCAGAGCCCCAAGTCCCTCCAACCCCTTCACGGGGAACCAATTTAGCTCCAGAACCTCACAGGACTTGAACCCACATTCTTCTGTTCCCTCCCGAGTGCTCTACCAGCTTGCGCCACCGAAGCTGGTTTATTTTAAACACTTTAACTCTACTCTTTGGGTTGTGCCCTTCAAAAAACTGCAACTCTGACAGGATTTGAACCCACATTCTCCTGCTATCTATCAAGCAGTCTACCAGCCTGTGCCACCAAAGCTGACAGCTGTGGTATTTATTTTAAAGACTTTAAATCTACTGTTTGGGTTTTGGCCTTCAACAAAGTGTGACATAAAGGAGACTTGAACCCACATTCTCCAGTTACATATGAAGTATTCTACCAGCCTGAGCCACAGAGGTTGGTGAAAGACAAGTTGATATTGAAGGTTTTAAATCTACTGTATGGGTGTTGGCCTACAAAAGATTGTGCCTCACACAGACCTTGAACCCACATTCTTCTGTTACCTATTCGAGTGGGGGGATGGGTGTTTATTTACGATGGTCAAGCCAGCACAACAACTACTGAACTGAAAGCAGAGAAACCCGTAATTTATGGAATATGCGCGCAGGTGAATAACGGCTCACTTGACCGCAGTTCATAAATGATGTTGGTAAGAGTAATGTTGGTGAAAGAGTAATGTTTGAGTATTAATACTTAAGTTAAATTTAGGGTCAGTAAAAAGTGTCTATAAATCCATGTTTTATATTAAAATAGGCCCTGTGAGGTTGAAAAAACCCCCCCAAAAATATATATTATTTTATTGTGATTTTTGTAGTGTGACCAACAAAGGGTTAGAGATCAGTTTGATTCCATTTATTCAAAAATGTAATGTATAGAAAATGTAAAACCTGTTTAATGTGGTGAACTCTCCCATTAAATGTGACACACCCATGCTGCATGTGTATGTGTGTCCCCAGCAGCCAGTGAAGGAAGTGCTCCCCCTGCCTCGACCTCCTGCTCAACATCCTGTGACCCCTATGGCAGCTTCAAAAAAACCCACCCCAGGCTCCATTCAGCATGTACAGGTGGCCTCCTCAGGTGTGTATAACCCTGGAACATACATTATAATGTATCTGAGAGACACATTCATTTACTTTTACAATATACAAAGAAGTTTAAACAACATTAGAGGAGGATTAGTGATAATAATCATTTGTGTAAAATGAAATGAGAAGCAGTGAAATATTTTTGTGAGGGAAGGAAAGTTTTCTTATGTGTAAAATTCCCAATTGTGGGATCAATAAAGTGCTTCTATTCTATTCTATTCTATTCTATTCTATTCTATTCTATTCTATTCTATTCTATTCTATTCTATTCTATTCTATTCTATTCTATTCTATTCTATTTAGTTTTCATATTTAATGCAAGAATAAACTGTGTTTCATTAATGTTACAAACAATTGGTGCCCGGCACAACAAACTTGCAAATAGTTTTTTCCTGCTTTTATGATTGTAAAAACATATTTTTGGTGACTTTGACCTTTGACCTACATTCACCCAAATTTAATGGGATCTATTCTGGACCACCTCGCACCTTTCCTGACAATTTTATAGAAATTGGATAAGTAGTTTACTACTGACAAACAAACAAATAGACCGATAAACAAACAAACTGAACCAAAAACAACACACCTCTCCACTTTGGGGTGTAGGGTAAAAAAACAATCTATTCTTTCTAAAACATGTAACCTATCAGTGCAGAACATTGAATTAAAGCGAACGAAATTAGATCAAATATTATTTATATAGATTGCATTAATACATAGATTACAAATCATAACAGAAGTTACATCCTGACACTTTACATATAGAAAGACTCAAATTGACAGAAACTCAACAGAGTCCTCCAGGAGTAAACACTTGTAGCGAGAAAGAAACCACCTTTTAAAAGGAAAAAACCTCGAGCAGATTCTGACTCCTGGAGTTGGGATAGAAGAGAGAGGATACAGAGAGAGGGAGAGAGAAAGAGAGAGAGGGATACTGTGGAGAGGAGTGGAGTATGGGGAGAGCTGCAGATGCAAAGGATGTACAATAAACTGAAGTTGATCATTTGAAATACCTACAAGCAATAGGACAACACAAGGTCATGTTGAAGGGCTGTACAGAAAATAATTGAACATTTATCTATCAAACTGGTTCTGCTCTATATTTCTAACCTTTTTCTTTATATTAACAGTGGTGTCATCGTTCAACTATCTCAAGCCTCCGGACAGAGATCTCACACTGACATCCCACATGAAGTCGATCAAGTCTCTGAGACAAGCTGGTTTCACTGCAGTTTTCACTGGACAAAATGTGAGTGTAAACACAGGCTGAGACACCAACATTAGACCCATAGGATATACACATCATTAATTTCACACTATAACAACAGTTAATACTGCCCCAAGGATGAGCAGGGAAAGGTTAGATGTGTAACTGTCCTCATTTATTCTAGATAAATTACCCTTTCTTCAGTTCCACCTGCTCAGTAATTTATTGACTTGACATATTGATGTATTGTGCTTTGACATGTTGCTGGATCTGAAGATTGACAGTTGTGTCTGTGTCTGACACCTTCTTATTTATGGTTACTTAGAACTGATTGGAAATCAGTATTTGGTGCAGACAGTTAGCAAACAGTCTGACGAGGTGATGAAATGAAACAAGGCATAAGAGATCAAACCACCTGGGTGCATCCTAGCTTTTAATTGTTGCTTATTTAATTTTAATGCACCATACTGCATTGTAATTATTTATTTTGCCCTGCTTTTTACATCCCACAGTGTATTTGAGATGAACAACAGAAAATAAGTAATTAATGCAACCCTTTTGACCATGTAAGCCACTCAACAGCAGAACACTTTATTCACCATTACCTAACTTCTTATTAGCATAAATTATATATATATGGTCAAAATATGTTTACGTCAACCTTCACGTTATTTTCTTTTCAGGAAAGACAGTCTCTGAACCTGTTGGGAAAGTACTTTTTTATAACATAAGATCATTGTTGTGGACCCATCTTCTCATAACAATCCTGTCAACCATAACCTATGAACCATATGATCTCCTAATAACTAAAAAAAAATAAAAAATCAACAGCATAAAACAATAAATGGTAATGGAGTCCAAATACCTCCCACAACTATTTTCAGGTTGACAGAAAGCTATTTGGACACAACTGTGCTCTCTGTGATTTGTACCCATGTCATGCAATATTATCATAATTCAGGTAAGATGCTACTGAAGGAAAACCATTAGTTAATTGTCTCCTGGTTGCAGAATATCAATAAATGCTTTACAAAGACAAATCAAGAGCTGATATCCCTGTTTACACACAACTGGTTAATAGTAAATGTTATCCTTCATATAACATGTTAATTTCAACAATGACAGTGACCAAAATATTGTTACACTCTGACAGAAGCCCGACTTTGAGGAGGTGCAGGAGGAGGTGCCGATTATGGATGTGATTCTGGCCGACATTGACTCCCTTGTTCCCACTCATGATGAAGTTGGTCGGCCAATCGCAGAGTGGAAGCGTCAGGTGATGGTTCGGCAGCTGCAGGTCAGACTGCAGGATGAAGAGGAGCAGAGGAGACAGGTACTCTTCATCTGCACTTCTACAGTTTGTACGTGACAATACTGTAAGTGTACACGTGGAAAAATCTTGTGTTGCTTTGTTCTGTTTGTAGAACATGACTAATGGCTACACGTCACTAGATGGTTGGAGATATTCCCAGACCCACAATGCAGTTTTGGGGCCCTTTGGTGAACTACTAACTGAAGAGGACTTGGTTTACCTGCAGAAGCAGATCGAGAGCGTCTCCCTGCAGAAACGCTGTCAGGCCTATGAGCTGGAGCTAACCAGGCTGACAGAAGAACTGAGAGCTATTTTACCCGACCCTATCGTAAACATTTCCCTTAACAAAGAAATCCTGCAGGACATAGACGCAGAGGAACGCCGGACTTTACAAATGTGGTGCAGTCGTTTCTCAGAGATGGTCAAAAATATGTCGCTGCTTCTGGCTAATTTGACCCCAACCACAGAAGAAGGTGATGACTTACAAATGGTAGAAGGTATGGTGGAGGGCATGAAGGGGCTGCAAGGCATACGAGATAGATTAGGAATTGATCCAAGTCAAGATTTGACACAAGACAGACAAGAGACAAGGAGGGCAGATGTGGGGACTTCAAGTGGGTGTAGGATACCACACATAGGGATGGCATCAGCTTTCAGCCATCGTCTGGAAACCAACACTTACAGCAGAGCTCGAAGGGAGAGGGTAGAAATGGAGATCCAACAGTCAGGTGTGTCAGTAAGAAGCCTTAGATCTAACTTTGAGAGTCAGATTGGTGGTATTTATCCCTTCGCTGGTATCATTAAAGAAGGCCATGTGTCGAAGAACCAGGTCGTTGTTAATAACCTGAACACAGGCCTCAGCTGTGAAATGAACCACTGCAACACTCCCAACAACTCTGTGATGGAGACCACCAGTTTAAGAAAAGAGCGCATTGTGGTTCTGTTTCTGAGCCACTGGAAGAAGTCAGCGTACGCTATTTCGTTGAAAACAGCCAAACTGAAACAGGGACATCAGGGAGTGTCTGGAAGAGTGGCAGCGGCATCATCGCAGCAGAAAATCACCTCCATGTTTCAGTTCTGCCAACAAAAAGGAGCTGTGGACAAGATGTTAAACTCTTGGAAGACTAAATTAGAACTTAAGGGGACCGAAAACTCAAGTGTGCGCCCCTCGGACTGTACACAAGTGGTTTACTCCCCTGAACAATTCCTTCCAGAAGTGGACGGCGTTGCAGCGACCTATGAAAACTTGACCCTTGATCTATTCATGCTGGGATACTTTCACATCTTAGAGCAGCAGTTGACACCTGAAGAGAGAAAAATGAGGCATCTTCTGTGCTTCGAAGTTTTTGACCATGTTGGACGTTTCCCCTGGGAGACAGTAAGAGACTTCCACAAAGCAGTTCTTAAGGAAATTCAGGCCAGAAGGCGACAGTGGAGCGATGGTTTTGAGGACATCAAAGCTCATTTCTTTGGTAACTGGAACCCACGCCGCTGCCCATCATCATCCCTGTCACCATCATCATCATCCCCACTATTGTTGCAAGACTCCACATTAGTACCTAAGGTAATAGTTCAAACTGCTACTCCAGATGAGTGTGTGAGTGACACAGACTTCTCATGTTTCAACAACGAAGACATTTGTAAATATATTGATCGCAGCTTTGCTTTCTGGAAAGAGAAGGAGGCAGAGCTATTTGACTTTGACCATTCATCTAAAGGTTAAATGAGATATTTTGACAGAAAATAACATGTAAATGTGCTCATTTTGGCAGATGGACAGAAGCAGAATAAAATACTTTGGAATGAGTGGATTATTGATGTACTTTTATATGAAAATTCCTCTTCTTGCAGCACTCTTACTTCCACACAAAACCATTTAACTTCACATTCTGCCCTGTCCACGTCCACACCTCCCTTCATCTCAAGTTCCACATGACGAGCCCAAAGCCACTGCATGTAGAAACTGATACTTCCAAATGCTGCATGTTATAATGTTTGTAATCTCCCAACAGAGCCAAAGGGACATTTTATACACCTTCTACATAACAGGAATTGCTGAGGATCAGTCCATTAAATCTTAACATCTAAGTGGGTTGTTGATCATTTGCTAAGGTTTTATTGGCACTTAACAACCATTCACCCAACTATCCAGTCTGTCAAAATATGCATTTTCTGTGGCTGTGGAGGATACTGACTTCTAGTCACATAAAGCTGAAGGAGATCAATGAAGAT
Source organism: Siphamia tubifer (assembly GCA_020466265.1). Lineage (NCBI taxonomy): Eukaryota > Metazoa > Chordata > Actinopteri > Kurtiformes > Apogonidae > Siphamia > Siphamia tubifer. The sequence continues at coordinate 22,509,907 of CM035799.1, read as the reverse complement.
ATTTGTATATTTAAGATATTTCTAAGGTTTCAGATTATATTTTAGATTTGTAATAATAATAATAAGAAAAGAATAACTGTAGAATAACTCGACATGCATTTAAAACACTGCCTGAGTTTCTAGTGCTTGTCATTATGCAGGGTTCATACATATTTTTCAAGGTAAAATTCAAGCACTTTTAAGATTTTTTTTTTCAAATGTTTCCAGTACAGCCCATTATTACTGTGGTCAAATCCATATCTACATGAATGCATATACTCAGAATGATATTTTTCCGCTATTTATGGCAATGATGTAGACATGATGCTACAAACATTGAAAATGATGCTTCACAGCAGCAAAATGTTTTAAAAAATTAAAGGAGCAAACAAAGTTATATCCCGAAAAAACAAATCCACTTGACGTTCTTCAGACACACTCATGCTGAGACAAAGATTAAGATAAAAATGTACCTGGAGTCAACCTAAAAACACCTGGGAATTTATTTTATGTCAAAGTTTTATTTTTGAAATGTACCACCTCTCTGTAAGTATAGCTTTGGATTAAGTTCATATAATCAGTCAATCAATCAATTATAGAGTTATAATTCAAGCACTTAACATAAAATTCAAGCACTTTCTATTCCTTGAAAATTTAAATCCAAGCATTTTCAAGGATTTCAAGCACCTGTACAATTTCAAGCACCTGATTATATAACAACAGACATATATGTTAGACAGGCATTCATATTAGAACTTTATTAAACCAACGACCCTAATTGACTTAAGACCTAATGTTGCAGACACTGTAGGTCGACTTTAACTGTAAATCAACTGACCTTATATTCATCTTTTGTTTGGAATCATGAATTTTACTTTAGCTGAAACATAAAAACCATCGCTTCGGTCCAGGTCTAATATAAAGGTGAGGGATGGAAATAGGTGAGGTCGCGCAGGCGCACACGCTCTTTAAATTGACAGGAGGATGCTGAGCTGCATTCCCATCATTCTGTGAGGAAGATCCCTCTGCGCACCCACAACGGAGGAGACGCCGAAACATAAGAATATCTATAAAATAATCCAAGTTGAGCTCTTTATCTGCGAACATGTCAGCTGGAGGAGATTTAGGGAACCCCCTGAGGAAATTTAAACTCGTGTTTCTGGGAGAACAGAGCGGTGAGTATTGGAGAGGTTTGGTTATCCTCCCTTAATGCCAAAACATGCGCATATGTTGAAGGCCAAATATGTAATCCTCGTTGATTTTTTTTTTTTTTTTAAAGTTTCAAGTCAATCCAGATGATGTTAAGGCTTACTTTGGTGTATTTTAACGCCCATGTAGCTCTTGGCACATATCTGTAGCTGTAGAAAATTTGATTAGTCGAGGAAGGAAATGGAGAAAAAAAAAAAAAAAGACGCATGCACATAAATTCCACCCTTGGATTAAATTGCATAAGAGTGAATCCACAGAATCAAAATCTAATTCTACTGAATATCATGTATGGTTTATGTATTCTTTGGTAAAATGTCATGACTGGCATCGGAGCAGACGCTGTGAATTGAGATGTTTTGATGTGCTGCAGTGACCGACAAATATGCTCGGTCTGTTTACAGATAAAGGCTTTATATTCCACTCGGATTTACTCATTTGTGATATAAACCGTTATCTATCGCAAAACATACAATATGTCATTTATTTGTCCACCGTTTGTGTTATTGGTGGAGATAACAAACAGTCCCCCATGTGTCAGTTCGGGACACACCCTAGGCTGGCGATGTCTGTAGCCTTTCTAAAACCTCGCAGTCTCCGGTTCCGTCCTATAAATAAACAAATATAAACGGCCTTGACAGCACCAACAATGTTATACTATATATTCAATAATCCATTTGTTGGTGGGAGAATATGACTGTGTATGTGCTTTGATGTGATGGCACAAATTCAGGAGGTGCTGATCGATAATGGTTTAGCTGCTTTGATACGTGTTCAGACATATGACATCCAGAGTGGCAGCACAGGATCCCATATCCCATAAAATGTAGCAGAATACAAACATTAAGGCCTGATATGTGAAAAGCTGGTGCTTGTGTGTCACATCATGATGACTGTGTGTTTGTGTGTGTGTGTGTGTATGTGTGTGTGTGTGTTTGCGTGGCCTGTACTGCAATGTTGCTGTCCATGGTGCTGAATGGAGGCCTGGTGTGGCCACTGCCCATCGCCTTCAGAACCATGTTGTGTGTAGGACAGAGCAACCAAACATGTCCTGCCAGCCCCCCTCCCCTCCCCTCCCACACACACACACACACACACACACACACACACACACACACACACTTGTGCATGTATTATTTGGTGTAAGGCTGACCAAAGATGGTGCCGGTTGGGATGTAAATAAAAATGGAGCTCACCAGGCTTCACCTTCAAACCTGGAAAGCCATCTCACGCTCTCGAATCTTCATGTATATTTGTATTTGTGTGGCCTTCCTTCATTTCAGTCATTCACTAAAAAAAAAAAAAAAAAAAAACCTCAACATTCTCCCTCAGTGTGATCTTTTCTTTCAGATTTTACAAGAATTAGTGTGAGGGGAGGGAAAATCAGAAGCAAAAGATGATTTAAATCTTTACAATAGTAATTTCTGGTGGTGCGTGAAGTTATTATAAAAGAAGCTACTGATATTACATTTGAACCAGTTGTGTAATATTTGACAAAGGAAAATTAGCATTACATACTAATGTTAGTTTTAGTGTGTTTCCATAGTAACAAATTAACATAGAATGCCCATTATGTTTTATTACTCTTTGGTCTAGGATTTGAAACCACTTTTTTTTTTTTTCCATATTTCAGTGCCTTTTACCTCACTGGTTTATCAGACAGATTTCATTCCGAAGGTTATGTTTCTACTCCTGAACTGTCAGTCTTCTGTTTAAATATGTATTTTTCTATTTCCTTTTCCAGTTCTGATTGTTCTTGGTTCGACAGTGATGGAAAAAAATGTCTGTGGATCAGTGTTCCACTCTTGACTTGTCATTACCAGACTGTCAAAACAAATAATCAGATTTGATGTTTTCCATCATGACAAAGTATTTTTATTAGTTTTTGCCCCTGAACTATCACTAATGAATAACGTCTGTGTGCTCTTTTTCAGTGGGGAAAACATCTCTCATCACTAGATTTATGTATGACAGCTTTGACAACACATATCAGGTGAGGATAAAAAAAATCATCAGCAAACATACAACTTTAGGACATAAAGAACAGTTTTGATGCAAAATATACTTGATAATTATTATTCCTAACCTATAGCTATTTATTATTATACCATGGAGATGTTTTGATTGTAAATATTTTTCTTTCCATTGTCCTATAGGAGTGTTATTTTTGCTACAATATTCAGTATATTAGGTCTTTTGTGGTGTAATAGTGACTGATTCATAATGAAATAATATCAGTGCAGCTATACATTTTCTCACTCACTTTCTTGACAAGAAATTATAATCAGGGTGTTCAAATTAGCATATTGTCATTGCAACATTGTTAAAATAAATGTCATTGCAGAAAGATTATTTTACCTTGAGGGTGTAAATAATGTTTGCCCCTTACCTTCTCAAAACTTACAAATGTTACAAGTCAGAATGGTCGAGTCCTGAGGGCAACGCAAATTAAATTAGTCCGATTCAATTTCAGCTCTGATTGTCTGTTGTTTTTGTTTTTTTTCTCCATCAGCTTTTTGTCCTTTCCTTCACTTAAACAATAGCCACTCTGGAGACGATGCAGAAAATCATTTAGCTTCTTACATTCGGGTTACACTGATGATTTTTTCACCCTTTTTTTTCCCAACACAGGCAACCATTGGAATTGACTTCCTATCAAAGACAATGTACCTGGAGGACCGAACAGTAAGACGGCTTGATTGTCATTTATTTAAATTCACACAGAGAAACACAACTTGATTCATTTTAGCCAATGTCCTTTGTAAGAAATGTCCCAATTTCCAGCCTGTTTTGACTAATCCCTGATTTGATTTGTTTAATTACTGTTCTCTTCACAGACTAACATGATTATCCTAAGGTTATTTCTAGTAGTAATAGCTTTGGCTTTTCTAACCCATAAGAAGTTAAAGCCTTTCCCTGCATGGATCATCTCCTTTAGCTAATATTAATACTATTGCCTTGGTAGGATATTATGCTCTTTGAGTCTGCACACCAGCTGAAATGAGCTTATGCTTTTGCAAGTGTACTTACAAAGCATTTAGTCAGTGTAGTTTGTATGTTTTATGAAGCTGAATCAGATGAGGAAGGTTTGTATGTTCCTCTTTGTGTGAAAATGTAGGTAAGGCTGCAGCTGTGGGATACAGCTGGACAAGAGCGTTTCAGGAGCCTCATTCCCAGTTACATACGAGACTCGACAGTAGCTGTGGTCGTCTATGACATTACAAGTGAGCAACATTTAATTCAAGGCAATCTGAATGCTCTGAATTACACATTTAATAGATTTCAAGACCCTTTTAATAGCTCCAAAAGAAGAAAAATGTGCCATTACTTTGACAAAAGGCACCAACTAGATTAGTTTTCTCCCTTGAAAACAGAAGTATTAGTAGTGGTAAATCACATTGATGCTTTTCAACCTTTTCTTTTTTGTTTTGTCTTTCATTTTTCACACTGGATCAACATATTATTTGTCTATGTTACAAGGCTCATTGTGGTCACATATGGTGTACTACAGCCACATTCCAAGTATAATACATTTAATGCACACAAATAGGTACTGGAATGCAGATATGATCATTTTTTAATACATATAAGAGTAAAATAAAACATAAACACTCAACAGAATATAACATATATTATACATATTTTATGGCTCAGAATAAAATCATTATCCCAAGACATGGGGAGGCTAAGTCATGTCCTTCTACTTCCGGCCCATGGGTGCTTAGCTAGCAAAAAAAAAAAAAATGAATGGGAGTAAATGGAGCGAGTCAAGCTAAATTCTGTTTGACAAGTGCTCTGAAATTCACATATGATAGTGGTTAATAAGAAATATTTGATGTGACATAGGCAGACCACCCGATTTTGATGGGAAGCATATGTGACGTTAGGTTTTATGTGGGCTTAGTAAGAGACTACAATGTGTCGCGTATTTAACGTCATACTGTGCTCAGCTGTGGTGTGGATTCTGTGGTGACGTCACATGTGCGCCAGGCGTGGAGTCCAAATTATTAATGGGTTTTACTTGCAAATGAATCAGCCGTTGGTTAACAGAAGCAGTTCAAACACACACCAATAATTATAATTTATTATAAGGTATAACATGTGTGTGATTCAGGGCACATGACAAACCAGATACGATTTTAGCATTTTATTTCACATTGAATATCATTCACTAATTTTCAGATCTCAGACCCCCATGAGCCTCCCGGAAGGGGCGGAGACTTAAACTCCCCATTGGTGACATTTTTACTTGCTGAATGTCAGAAAGTGAATTTAAAATGTTTTAAGACAAATACAACCACTATACATTTAAAATTATTATTATCATTGAAAACGAAGAAGAAGAAAAAAAAATACATAAAATGTTTGGCCTCCGCAGATGTGAACTCATTCCAGCAGACTTGTAAATGGATCGATGATGTCAGGACAGAGAGAGGAAGTGACGTCATCATTATGTTAGTCGGCAACAAGACAGATTTGGAGGAAAAGAGGTGAGCATAGTTCAGTTCATGAAATCACACAGAACTACCACGTAAAGCATATAAACACAGCTAAACCGAGTTAAAAACTAGAAGCAACATGTCAGTCCTGAATCATTTATCTTCCATAATGAGATGCTGAGTCTGGTCTGGGTTTCCTGTAGGCAAATCACGATCGAGGAAGGAGAGCAGAGAGCCAAAGAGCTGAACGTCATGTTCATTGAGACTAGTGCCAAGACGGGCTGCAATGTCAAACAGGTGATACCCGCAGTTTCACCATATTTTACAGCATTTGAGTGTTAGGTCTTTCACAATGTCAGCCATTCAGCATCACTTAAAGCAGTGACACATATGACCCACTAAAGGTAAAATGACAAGTTGTTTTGGTTGTAGCTTTTGTCCCTCTGGTTTACAGCTGTTCTCCCACATTTTTCTCCACGTCCTTTTTTTTTTTTTTTTTTTTTTTTTTACTTCTCCTTCCTCTCCTCTCATGACTCCTACCCTATTCTTTTTCTCTCCATCTAGCTGTTTCGTCGGGTTGCAGCAGCCCTACCTGGAATGGAAAGCTTGGAGGATGCAAATCCTGAAGGCAGTATCCTTTACAGATACCGTGACTCACTGTGTCATGAGCCAAACAACCGAGAAATAGGAAGCTTATTTTTAATCTCTTAGTGGTTGTTGGCGTTAGTACAAACACACATGCCAACCTACTGTCAGCTGAGACATCAGCCATTAAACCTGTTTTGCTTAATAGAGAAGCTTTTAGCCAGGGAGGTATAGTGGATGCACAGCTATAGCACCATCTAGTGGCCATGTGGGAGATGACAAAAGATGAAAATGTGAGGTGGAAGATGGATGTTTACCGAGGAGGGAAAAATACAATATAGGACTTCCCTAATTAAAAAAAAGCAATTTGGCATGAAAATAATTGTAATAATTTGTGTTTGTTTGTTTTTGCTTTCGGAGAAATGTCATTTATTTATGTGTAATTACTAGTTGGATACCTATGGCTTTGATATAGAGAAAAGCAACTGATCATTTATGATTAATAATTTCATATTAGCAACTATTTGGTTAGTTGTTATCCACCCAAGTGTTATTGCTGTCACTAGCATATGAAGTATGAGGTGTGTCATAACATTTTAACAGGCGATACCACATGTTTTTATCCATGATTGATTGATTGATTGACTTTTACATTTTTTAAGATAAACAGAACCAGCATAAATACGAATCAAATATGAGACAGGATAATTGTCATTTTATGTACGTCTCATTAGTCTATGGTTTTTGTATAGTTTACTGTCTGAGCCAAAACCAAAGATATCAAACTATTTTAATAATATTGCGTTTCATCATGATTGAAACATATTGTGTTGAATTAAATTATCTTAAATTTCACTTAGAATCCCATCAGTTGCTTCATGTGTATCTTTCATGGATTGATTCACCAATGGATATTTATTTTATTAAAATTTTCTCAACAAAAAGTAGTTGAGAAAAGAAATTTTAAGAAAATAAATATAAGAAAAGTACAAAATTTGAAGTTGTTGTTTTAATAATAGTACTTCTGTTTGATTGTGAGATGTGAGGGATAGTAATACATCATCTATCCTTTCCTTAACTGGACACCTCCCAGTGATTGACATCAAGCTGGACAAACCAGCAGAGCCCACTGTGCCCGAAGGCGGGTGCTCATGTTAATGCAAAGCTGCAGGTGGACAGCTCCCTTCACACCATAGGCTTGTTGTGTTGCTTACTACTGGTTAGCTTCCAGTTGACTTCTCTAATTGGATATAGGATCCGGGCCTTGTATCTGATTGGACAAATCAAATGTTATCTTTCAGTCTTGTTCAGTTGTAAAATATTGTATACTTTGTCAATATGTAAGTGACTTGAGGAGAAAAGGGGGGAAACAGTTGAAATGCAGACAGACAAAAAAAGAGCTTTGGAAAAAAAGAAAAAGAGAGAAAACCAAGACAACCAACAGAATTCTTTTCGCTGTTATGTTTTGTATTTTTTTTATATAAAAAGGGAAAGCACCAAAAATGATGCCTAAACATAGAAAGAGTAATAGTAATAGGGGAGGGAGGGAGGGGGGGTCAGCCATTTTTTTAGGTGGCCAAACACGTCTGAATGTCTACAGCACGCATGCACGCTGATCTGATCTTTGACCTTTGACCTGCCCTCCAGGGTGTCTGCACTCTGGGTGGAGGTTGACTATCTTAGAATGTTTTATAGCATCTCTCTATAGCATCTCATGACAAACGTATCTCATTTGATATTCCCACAAGAGTCAACTTCCAGTAGGTTCACCTAACAGTAGCTGTGAAAATGTGGCACTCTATCTCTCTATGGGTTTAACTTTTATAGAACAAACTGTACTGTGGTTAAAAAAAAGAAGTAATAAAAAAGACAACTTACTATCACACAACTCTCCCTCCCTCGAACCGCTCCTCTCTTCTCCTCTCTTCCTTCTTTACCTTTCTCCTTCAGTCTTCCCACCCCACCATCCCGGTAATACACATATAATGATCCACTGTAATGCACTGCACTGTATATAATAATGTAATATGTATGTTGTGAACGTCCCTCTGTAGAAGTGGTCCTTGTTCACCAGTATGAATAATGTAATAATGTTTAATGATTAATAAATTACAGATTAAAGGGCTTCACTCTCCGAACCATCAACACTTACCTGGTAGCAAAATGGTCTATTCTATGGTCATTTTACTGGATTAACATACAGAAAAATCTTCTTTTAAGACATATATACATAGACATATATACATATATATATATATATATATATATATATATATATATATATATATATATATATATATATATATATATAGATATATATATATATATGTATATGTATATATATATATATATATATATATATATATATATATATATATATATATATATATAATGACAAAATTACATATGATTATCTCTTAATACTGTCTATTAATCACCTGTGACTGACACAACAGAATAAAGCCATATATATATATATATATATATATATATATATATATATATAAAAATGACAAAATTACATATGATTATCTCTTAATACTGTCTATTAATCACCTGTGACTGACACAACAGAATAAAGCCATATATATATATATATATATATATATATATATATGTATATATATATATATATATATATATATATATATATATATATATGTATATATCACAGGTGATTAATAGACAGTATTAAGAGATAAAATATGTAATTTTCTCATTTTTCTCTCATACAGTTTGGGAAATAAATGTTCAAAAATATTTTTGTGATCTTATATAGTTGTGGAAGAATTTCAAAAAACCACTATGAGTTTGTTCTTCAAAATCACAAATCTTTTTTTTTTTGGCAGAAAATGTTTGTTCTCAGACCTTGAATAGAAAACAAGTTGACTTTCATTTTTAAACAGCAGAATACTAATGCATTCGCACAGAGGAGGAGCTCATAAATAAATATATGGTGGATAACACTGATTATCAATCACAGTTTTGACATTTTGTCCATTAGTGTTTGACACTGCACTGCTCTGTTTGATGCAAAAGACTCGAACAGTTCAGCTTTGTTTAATGGTTTGTGACCATTCATCTTCTCAGTAATTATATTAAAGAGGTTTTCAACAGCGTTCAGGTGTGGAGATTTGGAGTGGGCTCTCCATTTTCCATGGCTGTACATACAGTCCACTGTATTATGAGAACTTTTATGAGAGTGGTTTCATGTTCATGTAGTTGTCAAAGAAACACTGATACATTTAGATTAAAACCAAATCTCATTAATCAGTTTGACATTTTATTTTTTAATGTAGGCTCTATATTAACAGGCTACAGCATAACTAGCTATGTGTTTTAAGCCCAGACATGGTTGCTTATCCAATCTTTTTAATGAGATGACTTGACAAGACTGCAGTCTATTCAGTGACAAATTCTGACACAAGAGCCACAGCTAAAGAAAAAGAGTTCATGATTACAACCAAGCATCTAATCAAACTGTCAGTCAGTCCATTGTTTACTCTGTTCACTTCCTCATGTCTATTGCAGAGCCATAATTGTTGCGCTAATCACGAGCCACCTGCAGTGACTCAGCATCTGAAAACCTGAAAGTTCAGGGGAAGTTGAAGTGGAAAGAACCTTTTCTGAGGAAAAACTGTCATATTCTAGTTTGCTTTGACTCAACTTACCTGATGTAAGAGGACAGGTATTCCCCTGCACGGACAGCGTGTCATTGGATCCCCCTAAGGGTCAAAGGACGGACACAGGCAGTTAACACTGGACATCTGAACCCCTCAGAGACTAGAGGTCATGTAGGGGGCCTCTATTGGGTTTCCTCAAGGGTGGAGGTGACACTTTGACTATAGTATAAGATGTGATATTTTGAAATTTTACAAATATAATTGTGGTTGTGTAAACAAAAAACAGGGATATTTAACAGAAGGCTGTTCTTGTCGATACTATAAAATGTCCAGACTGCATGAAACAGTGTACAATATTTACACTCTAATTACCTGAAGAGGACACACCTCCTTCATTCAAAATTCTACTAATATTATCGCAGGTGCACAGTCATTTTAATCATTTGCAAAAAAAAAAAAAAAAAAAAAAAATCATGTCTAGAGTGGAGGTTTTTAAAGACACAAACTTTCGTTCCCTGTTGAGGGAGTTCCGTACGGACATCGCCATGTCTGTGGATGATGCTTTTCCTCTTGTCTATGGTTTGGCTGACAAAAATATCATCTCTGACCAACAACTGAAGGTAAGTTACTGAAATATAGACACGTTTTTCTGTTTGTTTTTTCTGCAGAAATAAGAAATTAAACCAAAAATATGGACAGAGATGCTGGAGAATTTTGGTTTAGGAGTATATATTGCTAAAATATCAGTGCTGTTTATATGGATTTGTAGGACACTCTGGACAAGGACGGCAGGGAAGGGATCCACAAGGCCATCTACTGTCTCTTGACCTGGGTCCTGGAGCAGGACAGATCCACCATCCAGGCATTCTGGAATAACTTGACAAAAGATTATAATGTGGACAGCTACCCAAAGCTGCAGACTCTGCTCAGGAAACTGCATGCTCGTATGTGATGATTAAAAGACATTTGACAATATGTGACAGTAATAGATGATCATTTAGAATTTTTTGTTAATGTGGGTTTTTACATGTATATACTGTATATATCCCAAACAGTTATGAATTTTTATCTCATTCTTGACTTTCTCAGAATTCCAATTATTTTAAGGCTTAAATTTACGACATTGTCTAAATGTTCAGAGCAATAATAATAATAATAATAATAATAATAATAATAATAATAATAATAATAATAATAATAATAATAATAATAATAATAATAATAATAATAATAATAATAATAATAATAATAATAGTAATAATAATAGTAATAGTAATAATAATAGTAATAATAACTATAATAATAATAATAATAATAATAATAATAATAATAATAATAATAATACTTAATAATAATAATAATAATGACTATAATAATAATAATAATAATAATAATAATAATAATAATAATAATAATAATAATAATAATAATAATAATAATAATAATAATAATAATAATAACTATAATAATAATAATAATAATAATAATAATAATAATAATAATAATAACAATAATAATAATAATAACTATAATAATAATAATAATAATAATAATAATAATAATAATAATAATAATAATAATAATACTTAATAATAATAATAATAATGACTATAATAATAATAATAATAATAATAATAATAATAATAATAATAATAATAATAATAATAATAATAATAATAATAATAATAATAATAATAATAATAATAGATAATAGCAGTAGTGTTGGTAAGTCTCCCAAACTTTCTTTCAGTTCGACATGTCACAGTTTACTTTTTAACCTAAGCTTTCATTTTAATGTGTTACTAATTTGACTTTTTGACAGGACGAGACACTACAGGTGCCAGAGTTAAGGAGACATCACCTGGAGGTCACAAAACTCTTAACATGAAAAGGAGTCATGGGGAGAGAAAAACAAACTCCCACAACCAACATTCACAGTATCATGCCAAAACAAGTGGTACATCAGGTTACAGCTCTTAACACATTAGTTTTTTTTTGTCTTTTGGAGTAAAAACTAACAAAGCATGACATAATAGTAAAATATATTCTTTTTGGTTTGTTCTAGGGGGTAAAGTAAAGTTGTACAGGGTAAAAACTGAAGCATCAGTTCCACATCTGGCATCAGGAAATAGTAAATACAGACAAATCAATAATTAAATTAAATTAAATTAATCTTTTTATGTAACAATACTACATCTCTGTAATTCCTGTATTCTGTTACAGGTGTGCAGGCAGTGTCATCTTCAGTCCATTTGTCATCTTCAGCCTGTTCCACTGAGCTGCCATCCAGCCATGATGCCAGAGAAAAGATGCTTGGATCAGACGGTAAAATTCATGGAAACACTGATATAAAATATGTCAATACACACACACACACACGCAAATAAAAAATAACTAAAAAATTAAAACTAATAATTTATCCTTTTGAGACCCAGTGATGCATTTTGGTTCTCTGTAGGAGAAAAATATTTCACAGTTTTACTTAAAAAAAAAAAAAAAAAAAAAGTACAGTAAAATAAATTAACCCTTTGGGCGCCCCATTTTTTTTCAATGTTGACATATTTTTTACATGAATATTTCAAAGAGCTGTTGCACAAAAGTGGTAAGAGATAGAGCTTTGCTCCAAATTACAAATTTGTAGGGCAGGACCTAAAGTATATTTTTAAGATCTAATTCGCATATTATGACATCATCATGACGTCATCAGTAGGCGGACAGCTGAAATTAAGGAATTTCACAGTGGGAGAGACTCTGGATCAATCAAATTGGGATGTTTTGCTTAAAAATTTAATGTTTTGTCATCTACTGAGTGTCTGTGACATTGTTGTTGCTTAAAATACTGTTATTTACTTTAGATGCATCCGTAGTGAGCATCCAAGAAAACATTGATGACATATGTTGACTGCTCGGAATTCTGTTGAAATTTCTCTTGTGTGTCTGGCCATAAAATAAGGTAATTTTAGACAATATGCATGGAAAAAAGAGAAAATACTTCATATATTATCAAGAGGGTTGAAATATCATATTTGAGTATCAATAACTCTAGCTAAGAATCCTTTTTAGCTTTATTATTATATTTATATTTCAGGAACTGATTTTATATTTCAAAGAACTGATTCAAAATACAATTCAAAATATTATTTACATGGCAAAGAACTGATTCAAAATATTATTCAAAACAATGAAACATGTAGGCCTAAGAACTACACAAACATGCCAAATATTCCTCCATACACATGCCTCAGGGGGTCACTCAGAAATCAGTTCTATTCTATCTATCCGACATCTCAATCCTCTTGCTCCAGATCGAAAACGTGATCCTGAAGCACCACACTGCACATTTACGCAAAAGTTTTCCTGGTCAGATTCCTCACTATCACTGCTACTACTTCGGTCAAAATCATCAAATGTTGGATCTTCAGGTTCAGAATCCGAGTCAGCTAAGACCTGACACAATGCCTCATGAACCGTGAACCTCTTTTTTGCCATTTCGTGTGTTTGATGTATAACTTTAGTCAGCAATGCGAGAGCAGCCGCCTCCGTAATACTCCGGAATAGCTCTGAGCGAGCGCTTCGAGGTGCGGTCATTTACCAAGGCATTTCCTGGAAAACTTTTCATGGGGGCAGGGCCTAAATTTGTGCTCGGGAGACAGATTTGCATGTCTGCCACCTAATAGTATGGAGTATGAACTGCATTCAAATCGCAGTTAGATGAGAGAGTGGATTAAACAGAGCACCGCCGCTTGGCGCAAATTTGCGACTTGGGCGCCCAGAGGGTTAAAACTGTTACATTATGTTGTCGCCAAACATGAAAGAAAAAAATAGTAATAAAAAAAAAAATACAATAAAAAAATCCCAAAACTTCGTTTGGTCTCAAAAGATATACACTAAATTTATTCTGCAGGAACCGCCAGAAAATACATCAAAGCTGTGGAGTTTTACTCCTGTGGCCCTTCAGTGGAGACAAGTGGAGAGAACAAAACTGCAAGAACTACAATTCAGCACAAGGGGGAGACACTAACAGGAATGGTAGAGATCCTCTGTTCACCATGACTTCAGCCACATAGTTTAACCAGTGTGTGTGTGTGTGTGTGTGTGTGTGTGTGTGCGCGCGCATGTATTCTAATCCTTATGCGGACATTGGTACGTTTACACAGTCACACTATGGGGACCTCTGACACTATGGGGACCAAAATTCAGGTCCCCACGATGGTTAAATGTAAATAAAGTTCTCCACTAGTAAAATACAAATGAGGTGGCCCTCAAGTTGTTTTTGTTTTTTCTGAAAGTCCTCATAAAGCATGAGGGAAACAGATACAAAGCCAACCAGGTATTTGTCAAAGAATTGAAGATGTGTTTACATTTTAAAAATGTATTTATTTAATGTATTTTTTTTCCATTATTTATTTATGTATTATTGTTATTTTAATTATTGTTATCTGTTGTTGTTCTTATTTTTAATTATTGTGTGTGTGTGTGTGTGTGTGTGTGTGTTCAGGTCCACTATAATGATGATGAATGTGCAGTGTGTAAGGACGGAGGGGAGCTGATCTGTTGTGATGGCTGTCCTCGTGCTTTCCATCTAACCTGCCTGAATCCTCCTCTCACATCCATACCAAGGTACTCAGCACAAAAACATTTAATCTATATCTTTCAATAAACCCCAAACACCATGTGATTGAAGACAAAAAGAACCTAATTCTGATGAAGCCGCTCTAATTATTGCAGATATGATCAAATATATGGGATGAATGTAAACTTTGATTTCTTTTTCAGTGAGTGCAGTGTATTTTGGCATCCTGTTTTCATTGTATTGCTCTGATAAAAGGACCTTGGTTTCTCATTCATTACATTTCTAATCTGCAGTGGCTCTTGGCAGTGTGAGGGGTGCTATGGAAACAAAGTGAAAAAAGAGAAAGCTCTGCAACCAATACAAGTAAGCAACTGCAAGGATTTAGTTTGACTTTGGGGGATACGCAAATAAATTGGACATGTTTGAATATGGATGGCTATTTATTTTTTATTTTTTTAGAAATGAATTATTTCATTTTATAATCAGCATGCTACAGAAGAGGATTATGATAACTCACAAACAACTCACAAAATTCCAGAATGCGAAGAATTTATGGTGGAAGAAAAGAGAATCCTCTGAGACAATGTCAAGCGTAGGATTTTCCATCAGTCTGACTGTTACAAACAAAAAGAAAAACTGAAAGAATCCTAGTATTTCAAGCATGTGCACAGTAAATAAACTGCTTAATCCAGAGAATCTTCAGATTACACGTTTTGTCATTTGAACCCACTCACCCCCTCACTAGGGTCATGGGGGTCACGGGGGTCACGGGGGTCACTGGGGTCACCGGGGTCACCGGGGTCACCAGGGGCCTATTCCAGCTACAATGGGTGAAGGCGGGGTACACCCTGTATGAGTCTCCAGTTCATCTCAGGGCTGAACATATATAGACAAACAATCACTCTCACATTCACACCTATGGACAATTTAGATTAACCAGTTAACCTATCAGTGCATGTGTTTGGATGGTGGGAGGAAACCCACGCAGACACAAGGAGAACATGCAAACTCCACACAGAAAGGTCTGGTGTGGGAATAGAACCAGGGTCCTTCTTGCTAACCGCTGCACCACCGTACTACACTGTAAAACTTAATAAATTGCCTTAAAATTTCAAATTAAAGTAGCGTAAAACTTTTAAATGTATAAAACTTAAAACTGGTACACGCTTAAAAGTTTACTTAAAAATTTTACCTCAATCGATTTCCTAAATTTTTCTATGTTAAGTCAATTCATTCCATTTAACAGTGAAAAACAGAAAAAGAGGAAAGCTATGTAAAAAGAAGAACATGACCAAAAACTTCAGGTTCAAGTCGATTAATAGACAACATTTTAAGTGCACTCTGCCATTACATTCAAATAGTTAACTTCAATAAAATACTTTGAGTAGTCCAACAAAATTATTATTTTTTTCTTTAATTAAACCATATTTAGAAAACCTGCTTCTAAATAACAGTGTATAATAATGATAAGACACTTATGTTACAGCCTGAGCAGATGAACACCAGCTCCACCAACAGCGTCTTAGATGTTTCCTACTTCTCCTCCCTGTCATCATCGTCTGTCCACGGTGTTGCATCCTCCATAAATGGAAGAAACCAGGTAAAATGATATATCAAATACTCTTCCTCCATCATATTGCATTCCTTTATTTCTTGAGTATAGCTCATTCTAACTCTTTTTGCACATTTTATATTTTATATGGAGAAATGTGATCAGTTCTCAGTTGGAGACGTGATCAGTGTGAAGGAGGTGTGTGACGTTTGCCGCCTCGGAGGAGGAGATCTGACTCACTGCCTCAAGTGTCTGAAGTACTACCACCTACATTGCCACTTCTCCAAGTAAGACATCCTCTTATCCTCTAATTCAGGGGTGTCAAATTGGTTTTAGTTCAGGGGCTACATTAAACCAAATTTGATCTGAATTAGTCCAAATCACTAAAATAATAACATAATATATAAATAATGTCAACTCCAAATGTTCGTCTATGTTTTAGAGCAAAAAAAAAGTCAAATTATTTGATGAAAATGTTCACATCTACTAACTTTCCTTTAAAACATTGTGAAAAATATGACTAAACCAACACTTCTTCAGAAAACTAAATGCAATTTTAACAAGATCATGTCTCAATTACAATGTACAGATTACTTATTAGTGGATCCACAAATACACAAAAAAAAAATTAATAACAGGCAGAACGTTGTTAAATTTACACTTTAGACAAATCAAAATGTTCATATTTGTTCAGTTTTTTTGTGTGTATTAATAGGTTTATTGTAAATACAGTAAAATGACATGAAAATGTTTCAATTAAAGAGTAAAATGTGGAGTTGTGAGGATTTATACGTTATTATTATGATAGTATTTTACTGATCTGACCCATTTCCATATGTGGAACCTGAAATTAAATTATCATTATATTCACTGTCATTTTTGTATTTCATAAAGTTATCCCAGGGGCCAGACTAGACCCTTTCGGGGTCTGGATTTGGCCCCCGGGCGCATGTTTGACACTCCTGCTCTAATTATTATGAGATATTTGAAGAAAATGACCCAAAAAAAATCATACATAATCCCACATGCAGAGGGATTATTATAACTGAGTCCTGACTTTATATAAAGACACATTACAGAGTATTTATTTATTTATTTTTTTTCTACAGCTTCCTGTGGATCACTGTTAGTATTGATCACTACTGTGCATTAAGGGTGAGCTTTTGGTCATCATGTCTTGCTAATGGTGGCTAATGGATTGTAAATGGATCCCTGCCACAGAGAAAAACACATAAAGTGTTACTGATAATCCCTTTTACAAAATGCCTCAAGACGTCAGACATGTAACCTCAAATTTTTCTGTTTTGGAGATAAGAGTTACAGCATAGATGCCACTTTATTTCAATGCTTTTAGTGTCACATGAGCTAAAATATATGTGTTGTTTGTATTACATAAGAGTACGGAAGAACCACTGAGGGGAGAAAAAAAAACAAGATTAAGGTCCAATATATATATTTTTCTTATTATTATAAGAAAAAAGTCTGAGATTAAAGCCAGTTTTTTTTCTCAGAATTATGAAAAAAAAAACAAAACACACATTTTCCTACATTCTGCAGTTTCTGGGTGTTTATCTAGTTCTGGTTATTTTTTTCATTTTTATCAATAAACATAAAATTTGCATTTGTTTGTGTCTGTTTGATGCAACTAAATGTTTTTGAAATGCAAAACAAGATTACGCCACAAATATTTCATGATAAAATTACAGAATGTGTACAAATGTTAAGGGTGTCCGAAAACGTTTTATCCACCACTATAAAATAAATGATCTGCCGTACATGTTTTCACATAAACTAAACCATACATAGATTCTGAAAAAATATCAACCCTCTTCTGTTGTCTCTTCTGTTTCAGTCATAGATTAGATACAAAGATACACTGGATCATATGACATCATTTCATTCCAGTGTGGAAAAATAAAGCTTTAAATGTTATTGTTTGAGCTGTTGCCATGTTGCTTATGTGTCAGACCATTCACCATTAACTTTTTTTATTCACCTGGTCTGTAAAGATGTTTCCGATTGGTCAAAATCTATTATGTGTTAGAAATTCTACAGCCTGGAAACAATATGATGATGAATCCCAGAAGTCCAGTTCCATCTCATATAACCCTCCTCCTCCTCCTCCAACACCACCTTTTTTTTTTCTTTTTTTTCTTCTTTTTCTTATGCCTCTCAGAAATTTCACACTGTAAATTATTTTTATTACATCTCATTGAGGCATGACATTTATTTATTTATTTAATTCATGAATTTTTTTTTACATTTTAAACCTGTCTTGTACTTTGAATGGTAGGTAGTCTGGCCCTTTTTGGTGTTGAACTAATTCACTTTGCCACAGGAGACTTCATAATGACTTTTGATCAACCATATTTCGATGCCAGATACAAAAAAGAAGGAGGGTGGGCGGGCTACAGGGGCAGAAAAGTGCCAAAAAACAAGCAATGCCAACCATGATAGCAACAACAATAACAAGTATTCAGAGAATGTCTAATCTCACCCCTATTTTGTGCCAGTCTCAAGTTTCTATGACAACCCGTTCTTGAATAATGTGATTTTGACCTTTTTAACCTTTCTATTTGACCTTTGACCTTTACTCAAATGCATCTGATGCACATTAGCTATATGTATATGCCCATGTAATTTCATGGTGATATCTCAAGTATTCATGAAGTTATAGCATGATATGTCTCTGCGGACACACACAAACACACACACACACACACACACACACACAAACACACACACACACACACACACACACTGATTACAATAATCTCTCCCAATCAATTTTGGTCGAGATTATCAACACCAACAAAAACAAAAACTGGGCAAAAAAAATAAAGAAATTGTTTGTTAATAATAACTTAAACAAGAAGAACATGAATCGCATATAACCTGATTCACAATAAGCTTAAAAAGTATTAAACATAAAATGAAATGAAATGAAATTAAAAGTGGATAATGTTGCTTTAATTAAAAATTAAATTTTTTTAACCATTATAGTATGATAAAATGTAAAATCCCAATCCTCAAATGTATCAATATTTTCATCTAAACCAACTGTGACTGACATATATTTGTGTTTTCCAGAAGCAGTTCAGTGTGCTCGTCCTGCTCCAGGTCATGGGGCAGCTCTGCAGAGAGGGAGGCTGAAGGTTTGCAGGTGTGTCAGCGCAGACATCATGTCAGTATCCTGTGTAAAGAACTTGAAAAAAAACTAAAACTGAGGTTCATTATCTTATTGAGTAAAGTGTCTCCCTGTGTGTCCCCTGTGTCCTGAGTGTGTTTTCTGTTTTTTTTGGTGTGTGTCACCCCAGCTAACTCCTGTGGTTCAAAACACATACATCCATGACCAGAGCTCCGCTGTCCCTGAACCCGTCCCCCATAAAGATGAACTGGACTCCATCCTGGGAGACGTGAGTGAGGCTCAGTTACATGTCAATAATGACTTCACTTATCATCACATGGACAAAGACTCAGTTACCATGATCATACTCAGCCTCCAGGACCAAATACCAGCAAAAGACACCACTGTGTAATTGTGTATATTCTGTGGCGGGTCAATATGTATTCTGCTTAAAGATTCAGTTCACCGTAATCACCCCAACCCCTGAAGGGTCTTTTTTTTGGCTGTCTGTTTGTCCGATTGTCAGCAGCTTTACACAAAAACTACTGGATCAATTACCTTGTAATTTTCAGGAAATGTGTGAGGTGGTTTAAGAGTAGACCCCATAACATTTTGGTGAATGTAGGTCAAAGGTCAATGTCACCAAATGTGTTTTTACAATGATCATATATGATCATCTGTCTGTCTGTCTGTGACCTTGAGCAAGGCACTTAACCTACCCCTCCATCTGCTCCCCAGGCACCTGGTATGGCAGCCCACTGCTGCTAGTGTGCAATGTGTGAAGCATGATCTAGTGATGGGTTAAAGACAGAGGACACATTACAGCATGGTGCATGTTAACATGTGTGAACCTACTGACAAAATAAAGATTTTATTATATATGTGTGTATGTATATATATATATATATATATATATATATATATATATATATATATATATATATATATATATTAATTACTTTGATAATTGCAGTAAGACTTGGTTGAATTTTGTTTCTGTGTGACATCATTGTCTCCAGGTTAACAACATGCATCATAAATCCTGATGGACTCTGTGTATTTGTGCTCTTTCCATCCCAGCAGGGTTCCTTTGACAGCGTCTTGCAGTGGGCTTTCCATAGCATCTCTCGTCCTCTTCCTGACTCCCAAGGGTGCTACCAGTGACAAACAACCAGGTTGAATACTTTGTTAAAGCATTACCTCAAATCAACTTTGGCCACTAGTCTCCAGAATACATAATGCAAAGCATTAGATGATGATGATGATGATGATGATGATGATGATGATGATGATGATGATGATGACGACGACGACGACGACGACGACGATGATGATGATGATGATTATTATTATTATTATTAGTATTATTATTATTATTATTATTATTATTATTATTATTATTATTATTATTATTATTATTATTATTATTATTATTATTATTATTATTATTATTATTATTATTATTATTATTATTATTATTATTATTATTATATTCGCAGACAGCTGATGTTCAGAGACCTTAAACTGGGCTCCCGTCAGAGGGGTAGACTACACTGAGGTACAAAGACATTCTAAAGAACAACCTACAGTGGTGCTGTATCCAACCATCTGAGTTTGAAGCAGCTGCTGTTGATCGACCAGCATGGTGGACTCTCATATCTAAAGCCACAACTGTGTTCGAGGAGGAGAGGAGGAAACATCTTGAAGCTGCAAGGGACAAACAGTAAAACAGTATAAGCTGCATCTGCCAAACCAGCTACAACACACCACAAGTGAGATGTAGAAAAGTGTGTGCTTCAGCCTTTGGGCTAAGAAGTTATCAGAGGATCCATCCCCCCTGGGGGTTTGCACAGATGTCAAAATCGATGGACTACACAAAAAAAAAAAAAAAAACGCCAAAAAAACAACCAAAAAACAAATATATAGCACTAATGCTATAATGCTATACTAACCTTTGTTTCTTTCTATTATGAGTTCTTCTGTTTTCTTTCATCAATGTTGTGATCTTTTATTTTTAAGCATTTTGTTTTCATCTCCATCTAGATCTGCTTTTTATTTATGTAAAGCACACTTTGTTTATGAAATATTTTATAGAAATACACTTTCATTACCTAATGTAACAGCTGCAAAAAACTATAAGTGCACTGGCCTAAGTTGATGTTGAGAGAGGTGTGTTTGCTAGAACCTATGTTACAAAACATGGTTCTTTCAAAATAGAAAAAAAAATACCAAAGAAGACAACATTGGTTGATAAATTATTTATTTATTTTGTTTTGCTTGTATGTGTGTTTTGTGTATGTTGTGTTCTGGGTAAAAACAACAATTGTGAAGTTTTAGACTTTTTTTCTGCACCATTGATGTAAAAATATTAATAAAAAAAAACAAAACATGGTGGTATTATTGTGAATATAATAGAGTGGATATAAATCATTGACAGAGCATGTATTGCACACCCTGTCTGTTGTGTTTCCACTGCAAAGGTTGACAAGGTGAACACACAGGTGCAGAAATCAACATGCATGTGCGGATACATCTGCCACAGACTTGCAGACTCTGACATGATGAAACTGGCTGATCTGTCATTATATTTAATTCAGAGGTTGTGTCATTAGTTTGTGTGATTGAGTTTGTGCTCATTCATAATGACATGACAGGGTGACCACCATCAGTGCAATATCAGTCATATTGGAACACATTTGCTAATTTAGAAAGCCTTTCCATCACTCATACACATGAAGTCATAGAATTCTGCTGAGTATTGTGTCCCTTGAAACACATTCAGAACATGACATATTGAAACTGTCAAGAAATGGATTTTATTTTTTCTTGTTACAAACAGAAAAAGGAAATAACACACACATTTGTTTGTGTCTGTCTGTCTGATGCAGCCACAACTTTTGAAACACAAAATAGATGTAATGATAATATTTGAGATGGTGTAGAATTTGAAAGGTGTCCCAAAGCAGTTTTTCAAAACTGTATTATTGATACTTTTACTGAAAATGGAGGGGAAAAAAATCCCCCATAAAGACCCAGTGCTATTCATATGGCAGTTCTTGAATTAAATCTTTCCCTATATTGACCCTTTCTTAAGTGATTTTTCACCATTTATTATTGTATTATTCTCTATATTTTGCATTTTTCCAGTGAAAATCAGTTACTTTTACCTCCAAGGAGGTATTAAATTTGGGTCAGTTTGTCTGTCTGTCAGCAGGACTATGCAAAAAATTCTGAACGGATTTTCATGAAAATTTCAGGAATGATAGATAATGGGTCAAGGAAGAAACCATTAGATTTTGAGCAATGGAGGTCAAAGGTTAAGGTGGCACTAAAGGTCAACAGCTAAAACACATCAGTGGTAATATCTGATATTCAGACAAGATAGAATCTGGCGTTTGTTTTCTGCTGTCTGACTGCCTTATACTTAAATTGCTGATCACATTCATTAAAGCTCAGATTAAAGTTGTAGGTTATAATATCAGAAACAGACAAAACTGAAAAACTGTGACTTTTTCCAGAAAAGACACCAATAACTGAACATAAAACAAATGTCTTTATCCACTGTCATTTATTAAATCCCCTGGGTTTTACTGGTGAATCAATGTTGTAAAAGATGATGGTGTTTCCATGGTAACATCCAAATGGGTCATATCTGATGACCATGAAAACATGACAACCTGCACTTTATGCCAGTTATTTACATGTATTGATAGAATTAAGGGATCAACAGGTATTTTAAACAGTTAAATCAATATAAAGTTGTCATTACTGGTGGATGTCTGGGACTTTATGGGTTAAAGGAGAATGTACACATTTTTCAAGTATTACTTTTTGGTAATATTCAGTCTGTGTTTCCAAGAATAACATGTGCAGAACTCGTGAACCCCCACGGCTCATGTTGTACCAGTTCGGATGTGGAAAATCTGGTTGAGTCTCATGGAAAGTTTGCTAATATGGTGCAATAAATTGATATATGGACACTTAATGAAAAAAAGTCAGTGTGATCCAGGCAAAGTTTTTTTTTTTTTATTTTACTTATGATTTTTTTTTTTGTGTGAATCTGTTTACATTTCTTCAAACATTATTTGGGATAATAGAGTATGTTTACCTTATCAGGACATAAGATGAGTAACTGGAAATATCCCATCACAGGAAATGTATGACAAATAAAAAGACACAATAAAAGTGTCCACATGAGCACAATTTCTTCATGTCTCTCACATTGTGTGTGGATCTGGAGAAGAATTCACACGTCTCACCAGATGGTTTCAATACAATGAGGCATGCACACTGAGAAATGCCTCTGTTTAACAGGAATTCCTTGAAGACTATCACTTAGATGTGGAATGTTGTTTTTGTCATGGGATTCGAGAGTTTTAGCATGACTGCCAGAGGGATGGAGTTCGTCCAGGCTGCACACAGATTTTTCTCCCCTTGGTATTCCGTTGCCATGACACCCTGCTCCTACAGGCCCAAAACAGAGGATGAGAAACATGTTCGTTCCAATAAGAATATCCATGCATGTGTGTCTGTTTATTTATGAAGCCATTTATTTTTTTTTTTAAATGGTTCATGAGGCATTTTGAATACGCACGGGCTCTGTATCTTTCCAGGCAAATTATCATCAAGGAAAATTAATGAACATTTCAGGCTGTGAGGAGATATTCAAAACATAGTCACCCATAACTCTGTCAATGTTTGCACAGAATACTTATCAGCTGACATGCCATGCACAGGAATTATAAGCAACAGTATTTCTTAATTAAGAAACTAGATTTAATTAGAATGTTTTTTTTCTATTACTGAGAAAAACCCACAGTACAGTTGCTGATTAAAATTAGGAATATTACAAATGGGTTATGTCCATATAAATATATGATGCTTAAATGTATGCATAATATAACTTATCATTGTTTTGCATCTTTTTACAGTGCAGTAACAGCTTCTTTTGGCAGATTTTTTCATCAAGTCCAAACAAGGGCAACTGAAACACAATCAAATGTAATAGCTTATCTTTATATTGGTAAAGGTATTTTCTGAACAAACACTGAAAAAATAAAACCTGACAGTGATTAAATGACAAAAGTTACATAACTGATGAAAAAAGTAAAGCAGCAACATTAGTCATTAGATTTTTAACATGGTAACTCTATGCGTCTATGACACATTTCATTATACAAGTAATAAGTTGCATAAGAAGTATGTTTAATTTAATTCTACATGTTGTTATACTGACTTCTGCTTGAGTGTGTCTAAAATGCTGCCTCCTGTTTTTGGTTGCATACCACATGAGAGACCACATGGAAAAACTGATCAACACATCATGTTTAAAAATGCAGGCACTTTTTATCCCCACTAGGTGGCACCCAGCTGAGACAAATGCAGTTAAAACAGTCAACATGTGAATCAGGCAGTATTTCATGGTAGTCCATTTAATTTTTTTGTGTGACTAGTGCAGTATGATAAGATATGAAAAGCAGTGAAATATATGATTAGATTAAATAGTCTGATGATATGATACTCATCTTAACATATACCAACATTATGACATAAAACTGAAACACACATTCACATTTACAGGATTAGTTGATGGGTCAAAAGTTCACTTAAGTTAAAATCTAAAATGAAAAGTAACATATCTCATATCTCCTTGAAAGTTTATCACATAGTTTGATGTTTAGAGAAAAAGTATTTAAAAAATGATGTGAAGATACTGGCACATTTCTAACATTCACTTTTTTGTGTTAATGGGAAATCACAAGATGAAATTCCTCAAACACACACACACATCCTGTTACGACTCTACTGGTCACAGTCTTGGAATTGTTGGAAAATTAAGGTAGGTGAAATTCCCACGCTTTGGGCATCCTCTTTTCACATATTTTGGCACTTCATAATTGTGGGCCAGTTTCCAAAGCATGCTTCTGCTCAGCCATTAGCTGCTCTGAGGGTATCTAAGGAAGTTAAACTTGTATAACTTCCAGTCACTCTCTCTTTATGCTATTGTTGTCAGCAGGAAATACTGAGGAGACTGCATTGTCGTCACATGAGGCTTCACAGAATGTTTGAAATGTTTTAAACACAAGGTTTTAACAACATACGGATTACTTTATTGCACTCAAAGTATGTTCAGTGTTCCCACGCTTTTTAACAGACAACACTTCAGATGTTTTCCTTGACTTTTCAAGGGGTGATAATATAATTTCGAGAACTATTTATAACTGTCATAAACAGTTTTTTTGTATAAACAATGAACAGAAATCTTTTTTCTGTCTTAAAATGTAATCCCCCCCCCCCTATTCACTCTAATAACTGACAGTCAAACTGACTTTTATAACAAAAGCAGATTTAAAGCCACTGTGGATAAAGCCTGGTACAGACATTTGATCATCAGGGAAAACTACTCTGACTGTTAACACACCATCTAAACTGTACAACTCACCCAAAATGACTTTAATAAAATACTTCTTCCCTACCACAAGTGCTCAAACAAGTGATTTTTTTTCCTTCACTGTAGCAAGGCAACTTTCCTTTAAAGTTCCACAGTGTGATATTTAGTGAAATCTAGTGGTGAAGATGCAGATCACAACCCCCACACTTACAGGGGTAAGGTAATGACAGCACAGCTACTGTTATTTTCAGGACAATAAACACAAATTAAAACAAATGATCAACATTATAAACAATTTCTGGGCTTAAATCTTCCTAAATGTAAACTGTACTTAATACATATCAATTACTTTCACATATATGGACTTTGGTCTTTTTTTTTTCTACACATGGACATCATATAAAAGATATTACACTTAACAGACACTTACAGTATGTTGCACTGCTAAAGGACTATGTTCATATAACACATTGTTTTATTAAATTCTACATGACTCGAGGACTCACTTTCAAAGATTTAGGGTCACAATAGTAAATTACTTATTAAATTAAATAAAGGGGTTTTGTGTTATGTTGACCTTTCAAACTTAACAACAGGATTGACAAACTAGATCACACTTAGTCAAACAAAAACCAACTGTGACTAAAGTACTGTGTATATATATATATATATATATATATATATATATATAAGGAACACAACAGAACTGTATGTCAATAAATAAAAACACATCTTGTGTATTTACTTTAAACAAGAAAATACAACAACTGCTGTTATAAGTTCTTTTGGATGTCATTAAGGTGTTTATTTTATTTAATACTCTCACTAACTGGAATGCTGGGTTGGTAGCTATTAATCATTCCTGTCATACCTATCAGTGGCCAACTCTATGTCACTAACTGTGAGACAGTGGGGTTCAACTAATAATGATACACAAACACCAGCCATAGTTAATTATTGTAGTTTATCGTATTTGTATTTTACATTCATTTTTCTTAAAGTATAAAAGGGGTGTAATAAACAGATGAATACATTTGAAGTTTCCTCTGATAAGGTTAAACATGTGGCTTTGGGGCACTCTTCAGTCTTTTTTTTACGTATAGTTTTTGTGTTGAAAACTGCACTAAACAAAAGTCAGAACTGTCAGAGGTTAGTCTCAACATAACAAATGTAAGAACATTATGTAATACAGGTTTATTAAAAAAAAGAATGAACCAATTTCATTACACAATATTTTAATAAGGAAAGCCAATAGAAAATTCCAGCTAAGTACACAGTAAATTTTCCAGTGTTAATTTGGAGAAAATGGGACCAAATACACTCTAGAAGAAGTTAAATAAACTCTCTAAGTGTTGATTTAACACTGCAAAATTTACTGTGTACTTTAGTCACTATCAACTTTTATTTCCTGTCTCATAAGTCTTGAATGTGGACACCACCTGCAGCACAGACAACATCAATGTGATAAGAAAATTCCTCCCAGACACGTGTCAGCAAATCACCATCCATTGAGTTGATCGTTGTTGTTATTCAATGTTTAAGGTCATTAAGGTTAGCCATTCAAAACTTATAAAACTCCTCTTTCATTTGGTCACTGACTCATTTCATAACGATGCTTGAGAACTGAAGCCTCTCAGCAGATGACAGGAGAAGACAGTAGAATAGTTGTGTATAGAACAAACATTATCATTTCAACATCAAACTCCATTCTTTTCATTTAATTTTTTTTGTCCAGTGGTGACAACAGTTTTGAGCTTTTACAACATAACTTTCTTGGACTCTATGTCTACATTCAGACCACAGGTAAATGATGCCTTTTTGTCCATATCTGACTTATCCAATCTGTTAAAGACAGTTTAAACAGCCCAAAATGGACTTTTTTCAAATCTGACTTTCATATGTGATTCTAAATCTGAGATGCATCTGATATTTTACAATGTAACTTCAGTCTAAACAGCTAGGTTGCATTTATCTGACCTTTATGTCATTGAAATGCATCAAAAATCATCCCAAGAGGAGGAACAGCAGGAAAAATATATTTACTTCAGTGATCACAGTGTTACATCAGGACCTCTTTTGCACATGTAGGACACTTCAGGGTCATATTCAGTCCATTTTCATAACAGACAAAAGTCACATTTTATTCAATCCAATTGAATTAAATCACATTTTATTAATATAGCACCAAATCATAAGAAAAGTTATTTCACTTTACATATAGAGACCCTCATTTACAGACCCCAAAGAATTCTCCAGGAGCAAATAGTTGTGACTGGTGACAATGA